>CM060563.1:47690936-48960936 GCA_030625065.1 Alectoris magna | reverse complement strand
AACTCTTAGAAAACACAGTGCACAAAGAATATTCTGTAATTGCTGTGTAAGTAGTCTCAACCTGACTTTCAGTTTTAACTTTGGTTAAGTGGGTTATTAGGTTTAGCGGGGTAAACATTCAAAGCCTTTAGCAAACCTAAGTATTCAAACTTTGTACGAACAACACCTAACAAAAGTTCATGGTTCTGCTTGTCCATTACATATGCTAAATAGGACTAATGTTAGTTTTATTTCAACACGTAATCTCAAACACAAAGATCTCCTTACATATGGCATGTGAGAATTCAGCCTAAGCAAATAGTCATTAGTATCTACAGCACAGAGAAAGAGGGCGGGCATTTCATAACCCAGCTGACCAACAGCTGAGTTATCATGGCAGTGCTTCAGAACTACGAGAGAAGCTGCTGCCAATTCCAGTTACCCTCACCAAGTTCAAACAGCAAGGCTTTTAAGCTCTGAAGAGCACCGTGCCCAGCTAACCCAAGCAGCAAGCTCCCAAACAGTGCCTCTCATGCCAGTCTCTGCACAGCCAGCCAGGCATCCCACAGATCAGTTCCCAAGTCTCTGACATATCCCAGCTCCTCCTTCCACCAACCCAGTTTACATTACCAACCCATAAGTAAGGTTCTGAACAGCAAGTCACTTGGAGTTGCACTGGCCATTAAGCTTGACAGGAGACTGTGTTTGGGGGCCTTTTTTTTCTTTTTAATTGCTTACTTCTGAAGACAGAACAAGTTCTACAAATACAAGCAGTTTATTTCACCATGTACCTCACCAAAAGCTCCAAAGTACTCCCTTATTTTCTCTTCAGGTGTGTCTGGAGATAAGCCCCCAACAAAAATCTTTTTGACAGGTTCTTTTGTTTTCATGGCTTTAGCTCTTTTAGGATCAATGACCTTCCCATTCAGCTTGTGTTCTTTCTGGTCCATAACCTGTGGAAAACGAAAACAAGACCTGACATGCAGTTCAAGCTATATGCCCTCACTGTGGTTTCAAGCAAGGCTCAGTCTATTCCATACCTTTTGTTAATGCTATCAATTCAACTGCAATACTTTTATTCCAGCCATCATCTACTGTGCAAATCTGAACAGTTCTTTGATTTTGATCACTGACACAGTCAGTTCTAACAAAGTCTTTCACCACTAAACCAAAGCCACTTGTGACCCAGGGGAAGCAAGGACACGGCATTTCTCAGAAAGCACCAGACAATCCCATCCTTCCCTCCTCAAAATTCATAAGGAAGCGTTTTATCTGTGCTCTACCACTGAAGACCAACAAAACTGACACACTTCCAGGGTACTCTGTCATGAGCAATTTAGAAAGGCGAACACAGCTAACTTTTGCTTGCAGAAAGCCCAAATGCATCAGAACCCCTGACTCCACTCCCATTGTTCACCCTGCAGCTATGGAACATGAAAACTTGATGCTCTTTTAAAGTTACTCCTTTCACAGCAGCAAGTAGCAGCTATTTTTATCCACAGTAGTTTTCAACTGCACAAGCCCAGCGGGTTGCAGCACGTTCTCCTGCAAGCACCCAAAGGCATACTTTAGGAAGCCCTGCTGCCACCAGCTACTGTAGCATGACTAAGATGGTTCACGAAGAAAACAATTCCATGAGCATCATTTTAAATAGGCTCTATCCCAAAATCACCTGTTAACAGGCCACATACAAAAAAATTACACATGGAATCACTTGAATGCTATACCTTTACTGGTTACAATTTAACACGCTGTTTAATTATATGAATATTACCTTATCTACACTCTCCGATTCCTTGAAGAGCACAAAGCCAAAGCCTCTTGATCGCCCAGTGATGGGATCCAGCTTCAAAGTACAGTCTACGACTTCACCAAATTTAGAGAAATAGTCCTTCAGATCTTTCTTGGTAGTGTCCCAGCTGAGGCCACCAATAAACATTTTCCTGTTGAGACAAGAACGTTAATGTGATAAAACATTTTACTTTTGAGAAAGAAAAAAGAAACAGCAGAGCTTTATCAGTGAACACACAACACATGCAGAGGAAAGTCTGCACTTTTCAAGATGTCATTTAAATGATCCTGGCCAGATTAGATATATACTTGCACGCATACAACAGTTACGCACGATCTTCTGCTACACTAGTTTATTTTGTTATCCCAAGAAACCATAAGAAGTGTTTCCCCCCCACCCCCCCCCGCCCCCAGCCATTTATGAAACAGACACAGGTAGGACAGGTACACGGAAGCACTGCTAAACCTGCCTGGGCAACACGAGTAAACTGCAAACTGAATGGAGTTGGGTTCCCTCCCCCAGAAAGCTGTAAAAAAAGCACTGGGCACTCAAAGCTAACTTTTCCTCCCCCAGACATGATGTAAACTCCTGGCATAATCCAAAACGATCAGCAGAATAACCTTCCAAAAGACCTGTGCTGCTAGGAAAACAGGTACAACAGGTACCTTGAATCACGGCTTTTAATTACAAAAGCAAACTGGGAGCTTGGACCCAAATCACGGCCATCCAGTAACAGTAGTACAGCACACAAAGTTCAGGAATTACTGCACATCTAAAGGGAGTGTTTTATGACTTGAATCAACTGAAAATCAAGCCGATGAGCACAGGAACAATACATCCCTAGTCATCTGGCATGTGGCTTATATACCGCTTCAGAGAGGATTCACTTTGAGATGATCTCTTCTAATGCTGATAAAGAAGATTCTACGACAGTCTCAGAACTAAAAGGTACAATCCACTGAGACATATAAAAACATTTTCTCCAAAGCTTTGCCAATCCTCGCTGTACCAATGTATTCCACAACGATACACGCAGTTTACAGAAGACCTGAGAAGCCACGTGAGCCCGTTTCTATCTCCTCCACTTTCTGTGTGCAAATATTCCTGCACCGATTGTGTTGCACTTCCACATGTCTGACTCTCCCAAATCCAAGCTGCTCACGTGAACGCGCTCCTTGTTGAACTGGCTGTGCTCTTATAACCTAAACAAGAACATCAGCTTCTGACAAACCTCAGATGTATGGGGGGAGAGGAGACTCACAAGCTTCAGGTGTTTCTAAATTAAGTTTTTTAATTTGTGAACAGGAGAACCAATCCTCTATACCTTTCTTAGCTCTCTTTCCAAAAAACATACAAGTCCTACCATGCTGATTCGGGGAGCAGCATGGAAAGAAAAAAAAAAAAAAAACCAACAAAAAAACGATCCACACTGGAAAAACAGCAGTTTCTACTAGTAGGGCTCAGTAATCCTACAGATTTATCAGCAGCTGTGTTTGTTTTTTGTTCTAAGCAGCAAAACATACCGCAGGCTGACACTGTAACATCCTATTTCTGATACAAGGTGGGGGGAGGATACCGATTCTCTGGTAGTTCCTTCTGAACCTACACCTGCTACGTGACATACAAAGCATCTCTTTTACAGCTATCAACAGAGCAACCAGCATGAGCTACAAACCTCTGCTTTCTATCACCGAGCTCATAACAAACCAAAAACAGGAGCCTGAAATCGATGCCCTTCCAAAGGGCTTTTCCAGCACGGGGCAAAACTCTATATGCAAGTGTGGTAACGGAGCAGCAAAAACTGGACTATTGTTGCAAAATCAACACCAGATCAAAGCTACGATATCATGGGCACACAACCAACTCCTACATGCAATGCCACTGGACCATCAAAAGCGAGGAAAATACGGATGCTTCCCAAAGCACGATTTAGCTGGTTTAAGACACATCAGCGCGCACTTCTTTCCAAAGTAAGTTCCGAGAAGGGTGCAGGCACAGCTGTCAAGTTTCAGATGCAGCACACAACGGACCGATGGCTGTAGGCTGATCAGGAAGTTTCCCAGCCGTTGCCAACACAGGGATATCCCCGGTCCACAGTCAGCGAACAGGAAAACTTGAGGGTAGAAGAACAAGTGCCCCCTTTTTGGCACTCTCTCTGATCCCAAACGCAAAGGAAACACTGTACCATACCCACGTTCAGCACGGAGGGTGCGCTGCGTTTCCCCAACGTCCGGGCGAGCTGTCACAACACTACCTTTCACCCACCCCGAGAAGTGACAGGTCAGAAAACCCCTCCTGCAGACCGAACTCTGAGCCGCTACCAGCCACTGTGGACTGCGGGGCGGTCACCGAGTCATAAAAACGACGCGCGTCCCCACGGACAGCCCCGCGCAAGCACAGAGTCCCCGCGGCGCCATGTAAACAAACCGGGCCGCCCCGCGTACAGAGAAGCCCCGCGCTCACCCCTCGTCCTCCTCGTTCTTGCTGGCGTCGATCTTGGCTCCCTCCGACTCACCACCACCACCACCACCACCGCCGCCACCGCCACCGCCGCCGCCCGCCCCGTCGCCGTCTGCCGCCCCGCTCCCCGCCAGCCCCTCGGGCTGCGCCGGCTGTTCCGCAGGGCCGCCCCCGGGGCCGGCCGCCGCCGAGTCCATGGCGAACTGCTGCTCCGACATGGCGCCGCTGCCCCGAGCCGGCCCCGTTGCCGCTTCTCCCGCCGGAGGCGCCGGCCCCGCTGGCGGCCCGAGCGCCCCGAGCCCTCCTTCTTCTCCCAGCCGCTTTATTTTAATGGCGCCGCCGCCGATGCAACCTAAAATGGCGGACGGAAGGAGCGCGCGGGCGTCACGTGACGGACGCCGCCACCACCACAGCCGCACCGGGAGGCGATGGCGGGAGTAGGAAGCCCGGAAAGGCCTCGGGGCTGATGGCGGGCTTCGGCCGCGGCTCCTTTGAGAGCAAGCTTCCAGGTCCCGCGAGCAGTACCCCCGAGACTGTCTTCAGGCTGCGCGGAGGGGGGGGGGCCAGGCCTGGTGACGGGGGTAACGGCTCCCCTCCCTCAGAGGCATCACTCCCGAAACTCGTGATCGCCGCAGCACAACAGATCTGGAGAAGTACAACCTTTGCTACACACCAGAAACGCCGCAACACCTAAATTCCGTCCCTCCTTCCAGACAGCAGGAAGAGTGCCAAAAGCACCGTACCTTATTTGGGTAGATGGTGCTGTGCTCCAAAGGGCTGCTGACCTAGTTCACAGCAGCAGTTCATCCCCCCCACGAAGACAGAATCATAAAGCAGAATCATAAAGTAGTGGCTGCATCCCTGCTCCACACCTCAGGTGTGGGCACCAATGCACCCACCCTTCTTCCCCATATTAGAAGCCTGTTTATACCACTTAGACGCAACCAGGCCCGCAGCCAAGGTGAAAAATACATTCACTTCAAGAAGCATTTATTAGAGAATCCTTTAACATGAAATTATACAAATAAACTTTGTATAAACACAATTCCACATTCGTAACATGAATGGCAAAAAAAGAAAGTAAAAACCATAAAAGAAAACTAGTCGGCCGCTATATACAGTTGGACACAGTTGTGTCGTACACTAAAAGTCTTTTACAAAATAGTCATTTCCTCTCACGAAGACCACCCTTCAGTGACGCCCGATGCTTTGCAAGGTGTCTTTGCTGCAGCATCTCCACCTAAAAATGAAGACAAAAATATATGTCAGCTCTCTGCAAGATACTACAAGAATCGTTAAAAGGTCCATTTTCATGAACTGCTTTAAGTCTTCTATATATTCCTTTCGTCACTGTTAAAGATCATATGCATATTTCTTAAGGTAACACAAGAGGTTTTGTTACCCACTGATAATTTGTCTTCCCAAATATTGCCATTTGGGAAGCTGTTCCAGAACAACACACATCCCAATTCGGCTAATTGTCGGGCTCTGGATCAGACTTTTCTCTGGAAACACTGCCAAAAAGGGGTTTCCCATTATTTGCACAGCCATCATTCATACAGATAAATAAACAGATCAGGTCAGTGTACTTCCAACAGTGCACGTGCATATGATCTTTAATGTCTTTCCAGATTTAAAAGTTCGTTTTGGTTTGCAGATTTCACTATTAGCTATAAAAAGAAAAAAGCAAGCATTAAATCTTAAACAATGCACACTTAAAATGAGGTTCCACAATTGAAATACAACACTAAACAGAAGACCAAATGATTAAGCTGTAAAGGCATTTATGTACTTTAACTCCTGCAAAAAACCATTTAAGTTAAGACACTTAGTCTCCAAAAAGATTAAAAAAAAGAAGCCATAGTCTGAAGTTTTCCACTTTAATCTTTACGCTGGTACATGAAGTTGGAAGAGACCATACCACAGGACAGCGTTTTCTGGTGTATGCCTTGCGCTCTGCCTGCAACGTGCGACCCCAGAGATAGACGTGGTCAGGGTGACACACGGCCTGCAATGAAGTTCCCGCTGGCGGGTACAAACAAGGTATAATGTCAGAGTTAGAAGATAACATTCTTGTTTTCCTTAAGTTGTACCCATTTCAGTACTTTACCTGTTAATACTTCTAATAAGTTTAATTATTCCTCTAGATCACCTGGTACACAACGCAAAACAGAAAAACTCTTATGTTTTTCTGAAGTACTAAAGAAGATAAAGTCACGTTTTTACAAAGTTAAAGATCTATAGACACGGTAGGCAAAGCTGGTTTAAAAAAAAAAAGGTATTTTTAAGTTAACAAAAGTTTAATTAAAGCAAAAAGTCACACTACGCAAGGTTTTACTCATTTGTCTATTGATCTTTAAATTAGATTACCATACTTCGAGTGGACCTCGCGCTCATGCACACACCTGTTTCCTCAGGGACAAGGTACGGCTTTAGTATGGCTGGTAGTTGTTTTGGTGATTGCCGCCACCACGGGATGCCTTTCCATATGTGCTTTGTTGGCCTGTTGGTAACATGGCAGGAAAAAAGAAAACAAACCAAAATCATTAAAATAAACAATCTACTCATCCTTCGTAAGTCTTCTCATGCAGAACATCACCCCAAAAAGGCTACTCTTTTTCAAGCCATGCCTTACAAGCAAGAGCTGTTGCAGAACAGTGTATGAGGCTCCTGTTTGAAGACGCACACAACGATCTCAAAGATCAAAATCACTCACCACTGTAATCTGTGTATCCTGGTCCATATCCGTAATTGGGATAGTTGTACCCAGAGTAGTCATATCCTCCATAGCCACTGTAGCTTTGATCACTGTAAGCACTATTGTAGTTCCCATATCCTTGATCGTAATAGTTATTAAATCCTTGATTCCAGTTTTGTCCCTGACCTGAAACCAGGCACAGCATTTAACAACAAGCTCTGTGACTACCAGTCTTCATTAGCTTATAATTTTTCTCTTCCAAAATTACTACTTGTAAGAACCATACCTACTTCCCATAGCCCCCCACAAGAACTAATCTGCTAAAATAATTGATCAATCTCATTTGGCTATCAGAGAAGGACTCAAAGATTCAATCATTCAAAACAGTATCAGATGAAAGAAAATGCTAGTCCTGCTCATCAGCCATCCAGGAGGAAAGACCAAAAGCATGCACAACAGCAGTTCCTGTATTTTCCAAATTTCCATTTTTATATCATTAATGACATGAACAAAATTATAATACAAGATCTGTCTGACTGCACCATCTTAGGTTGTGGCTGCTTGACTTTGTAAATCCCGACACACATTAACCTGTGACAACTGCTGGCCTTTTTGCAAGCCATTGACAAGTGAACATCTCTTTAACCAGTGCTTCATGACTTCTCACCCACAAGCAAGCCAACATCCCTTCACACAAAAGGATAACAAGCTATACTGCACACTTTATTATGCTCTGAACTGTAGGTCTACAAAAACAATCTAAGTTTTACTTGTCATCTGAGCACTTGAATGCAAGTGGAGATTCCTTAACTTCCAAAATGTATCACAAGAACCAAAGTGGAACTTAATGCACTTCAAAAATTAATTCTTTTTAAACTAATTCTTAATGTTTGGGGTTTTTTTGTTTGTTTTTAAAAAGTCCCACATGCAACCTGAAACAGCTTCAGACACCTTCAATACTTCTACAGAAATTCCAGTAACCAGAGCACTCACCCCGTCCACGTCCCCTTCCACCACCTCGTCCACCAGACGCATTGCTTTTCCCTCCTTTCTGCTGCTGCTGCTGCTGCCTGTACACCTCTTTGGGCTGCGCTACTTTGATCTCACACTGTTAAGACAAAAACCCTTTAACTTGTGAAGAATTACAGGACCGTTCTGTCAGCTGCCTTCATGGAAGCTGCCAGGCTGCCTATTCCACATACTAATGAGAAAACATCACTACCTTGCCTGAACCAATCTGATGGTATCTGCTTTCTAGTAACTTCTTTACTGGCTCTTCGTCTGTGTATGTGATAAAGCAGAAGCCCCTCCTTTCATTCGTCTTTGTGTCCATGGGAAGCTCAATGTTTTCAATCTGCAATTAGAAGTACATAACGATGATGCATTAAAATCAATACACAACCTGTGCCAACAGCTTTCAATGCACATTTCATCTGCTGTATTTAAAGCACGTTCTACTTGGCATTCAAGAACAGTGGAAAAGCGGCACTGAGGGACACGGTCAGTGGGCATGGTGAGGATGGGCTGGGATTGGACTCTGTCATCTTAGAGATCTTATCCAACCGTAACGGTGTTACGATTCTGTTAACACATCCACTCACAGGATGCTGCAGCTTTCAGAACTCCTGATGCTAACAAGTTATCCCACTCCAACAGTACAGAGCTATTAACAAACTGCGTTTTAACAACCTCTACCTCCACAGAAGCCCAACTCAGCTCTCTCCACTTGTTTTAAGCCAACATTCCCTTGGAAAACGGTATTTGTCTTACACGGGGCCAAACCTTACCTCTCCAAAAGCACCAAAGTACTCCTTGATCTGCTCTTCAGAGGTATCTGGGCTCAGCCCACCAACAAACACCTTCTTGGGTGGCTCTTTCCCCTTGAGAGCTTTTGCCCTCTTGGGATCGATCAGCTTTCCATCCAGCTTGTGCTCCTTCAGCTCCAGCACCTGGAAAGCACAGGTTGAAGCCCTCAGAGTACTGAGGCAAGCATGTGTAGCACAGAGCAACGGACCCGAGGCCCACACACGGCCCTTATCCCCCCGACACGAGGCCCATCCACGCACCTTCTCCACGCTGGCAGCATCCTTGAAAAGCACGAACCCAAAGCCCCGCGACCTCCCGGTCACCGGGTCGGTTTTAATCGTGCAGTCCACAACCTCTCCAAAGCGGGACAGGTACTCGGTCAGGTCTTTCTTGCTCGTGTCCCAGCTCAGGCCGCCGATGAACATTTTCCTGCGAGGCAGCGGCACGTGTGGGCGGGGCATGCAGCGCAGAAGCCACTCCCCCCGCCGCTGACGCCACGCCGCGTGACCACCGCCCGCCGCCCCGCCCCGCGCCAACTGGGTCAACCGCGCGGGACACAAAGGCGGCCCCGCCCCCTCCACTAGGCCCCGCCCCCCGCCTGCGACGACCCCCCCCATCCCCCACGCGGCCGGCAGAGATGGGGGGTGGGGGTGAGGGCGCGACTCCATCTCGCAGCCTACCCGTCGTCCTGCTGGTTCTTGCTGGCGTTGATCTTGGAACCTTCGGCGAACTCCTCCGCACCGCCGCTCATCTCGGTGGCGTCCTCCATGGCGGGGCGGCTAAGAACGGAGAGCGACGGAGACCCGCGCGAGCTAGAAAATGGCGGCGGAAGAGATCCGGGCACCGCCTGCGCCGCCCTTATATAGCTGCGACGGCAGCCAATCAGCGCCGCCCGGGGAATGCTGCAGCGCCCCCCTGCGGCGGCGCCCCCGCGCTCTCCGCTGGCCGCCGCCATGGGCGTGCTGCCGGTGCCGGCGGGGGTGCGCGCCATCCTGCTGGACGTGGAGGGCACCACCACCCCCATCGCCTTCGTGCAGGTGCGCGGCCCCGGGCGGGGGCGGGAGGAATTTGGGTTTTGGGGAGGGGTTCAGGGATTTGGGTGATGTGGGTGGTTTTCATATTCGGTTTTTAGCAACGTTGGCGATTCGGTGGGCTCCGGGGCTGAGCGTGGGTTTTAGGAACGTTGGTGGGCTCGAGGGTTTCTTGTGATTCCATGGGTTTTGGTGATTTTTAGGTGTTCCGGTGGGTTTGGGTATTTTGATGGTTTTATAGTGGGCGGCTGTTTGAGGGGTTATTTTTTTGTGTTTGGCTGATTTTAAGTATTTTGGTAGGTTTTAGCGACGACGATGGCTTTCATCAATGGGTCTTGGCGATTGTGATGGTCCTAAGTGAGGATAGTGGGTTTCAGGGTGGTTTTAGGGATTTCAGAGGGTTCCAGCGACTCTGGTGGGCTTTAGGGATTTGGGTGGCTCTTAACGTTTCCGGTGGCTTTTAGTGATTTTCGGCAGTTCCGTGGGTTTGAGGGATTTTGGTGGGGTCTTCTTAAGTGGCGATGGTGGCCCTCTGATTTAAGTGGCCACAGTACCGGCGCTGTCCTGCTTGCTCCCATATCACCGCCAGCGCTCGGATGGAGGTTTTGAAGCCCTTTCAGCATTTCTCCGGTTTTGGTGTCTGAGCTGCCATATTAATGTCTGTATGTGCCGCCAGGAGACCCTGTTCCCCTACATCAGAGATAACGTGGAGCAGTACCTGCGTGCGCACTGGGAGGAGGAGGAGTGCCAGCGGGACGTGGGGCTCCTGAGGCAGCAGGTGAGGGCACCGCGTGGCATTGGGTCACACTGAGGCTCCTTGTCCCTCCGTGCCCTTCACTTTCCCTATCCCCAGGCCCAGGAGGACTCAGGCCTGGACGGAGCGGTGCCGATCCCATTGGAGAGCGGCAGTGGGGACGAGGAGCTGGAGCGTGTCATCCGGGCAGTGGTGGACAACGTGCACTGGCAGATGGCTCTGGACAGGAAGACCACGGCACTGAAGCAGCTGCAGGGACACATGTGGAGAGCGGCCTACGCCACAGGGCTGGTGAAGGGAGAGTGAGTAACGGTGAAGGAGCAGGCTTGAGATGCCCCATTCCCGGTATGCAGCAGGAGAGGGGCTGCATCAGGCTCTGAACTCACGTACAGACATAGGTAGGGTCAGTGCCTCCATAGAGAAGTCAAGGACAGCCTTCCCATCTGCTGCCTTATAAACAGGGAGAAATATCTTACAGTGGTCCAGTAGCTGTGGATTTAGCCCTGCTGCTTGGCAGCATCCAGAGAGTGAGCCTTGCAGGTGCTGCGCAACAGCCTCAAAATATTTTGGCTTAGTAAATCACTATAATATGACTGAATTACTGTTTTCTTTTGTTAAATAGATAATGTAACAAAGCACTGAGCATATGATTGAGAAACTGGAGATAAAGGTGCCAGCTGGTTGCAACAAGGCTGCAGAATTCAGTCCCATGCTTCCATATCTGTCTGTTGGGAGCCCTGTGTCTATTTGGGGCAGCATGCTCAGGTCTTGGCCCAGTTGCCACATGGTGCTGGTGGGAAGGCTGCTCTTTGAGCATGGGTTAAAACTGAACACTTCCAGCACCGCTCCTCATCCATCTGCTACATGATAGTCCCTCCCTGCCCTTCTGAGGCATTCCTGGGAGGCACAGGTCTCCCTGGAAGCAGTGCATCCCACTAGAAGCATCCTCCAGTGCCTCTGGGCCTGCCCTTACCTGCTGCCCTGTTTTGCTGCAGAATCTTTGAGGACGTGGTTCCAGCCATCCGGAAGTGGAGGGAAGCTGGGATGAAGGTCTACATCTACTCCTCAGGGAGCGTTGAAGCTCAGAAGCTTCTGTTTGGATACTCTACAGAAGGTGATATCCTAGAGGTAGATAACCTTACCATCTTCCTTATGGCTACTCCACCTACAGAGCAGAGCTGTCCCATGGCTGTTCTTGCTGTGACATTTTGTCAGTAGAGTCTCAAATGGGAAAGCGGGGTAGTGGGGTAGCCTTACTTATCAGCAGAGTTTAGCTCTCTGCTTCTCATATGGTGCTCAGCCTTTGCCTTTCTCTTTCAGCTCTTTGATGGCCACTTTGACACCAAAATAGGTCCCAAGGTAGAAAGTGAGAGCTACCGAAGGATTGCTGCGAGTATAGGATGTGACACCAACAACATTCTCTTCCTGACTGATGTCCCTCGAGGTAAGTGACCTGCAGCTCTACTGCTTCACAGGAGTTGGCACAACCACCCAGCGATGCTGCAGACATCCTTGTTTCTAGGGCTGCCACTGCCATGCTCCTCCTTGAAGCATTCAGGCCTGCACAGGGCAATGGAATATCTGTGTGACACTGCAGCTAGGGAAAATAGGCCAAGCAGAAAACCTGTCCTTGCCCCAGGAAACAAGGAGAGAGCGTTAAAGCAGAGTGGAGCGTTTGCTGAAGCAGTTGGTGTGCGCCATTTGCAAATGGGGTCAGGAGTTTTTGTGGCCTGTGCTCGGCTTCCCCTGGGAACAGTGATGCCTGCTGTGCTTGGTATGGTCAGTGGTTGGTTCTGCTGCACAGCAGTAGGAAAACATTGATCCTGATCTTTGAGGCTTAACCCCTAGGAAGTCAGATTGGGAAGCCTCTTACTGCCCTTCCTGGGAACATCTTCAGACAGAAATGGGCTGATACCTTGGTCTTAGCCAGCTTAGTCCGAAGAGTTAGCCCCCCTCTCCTCCTCAACCCTAGCAGCACTGCTGGTGGGAGCTTGTAGTCACCTCCTTGTCCCTCCAGAGCCTACCCCAGGGCCTCTTATTGTGCTTGGTGTGAGAAAGGAGATAGTGAGGACTGACTACAGGCTTGCAGGGGTGTTGGGCTGGCTAACTTCAGCCAGTGCCACCTGCAAACTGTTCTGTCAGTCTTAACCTTTAAAAGCACATTTTATGGGGCTGTTCAAGCCTTAAGGGCCCTCCTGTGGCGAAATCACAAATCACATCTCCACTCTATTTGTTTCAGAAGCAAATGCAGCCGAGGAAGCAGACACTCACGTGGCTGTGGTCATCAGACCTGGCAACGCAGGACTGACAGATGATGAGAAATCGTACTACAGCCTCATCTCGTCTTTCACTGAACTTTTCCTGCCTTCCTCCACTTAAGGAAAGTGGTGCACTCACAGAAGGCTGTGCTTCACCTGAATTGTCCTTGTGTAACTTCAAGTAACTTTGTCCATAACCAGAATCTAAAACCAAACCCACGTCATATATTGGACCCACAACTAATGCAGGTATGGATGGAGAGTATGGTGTGGGGTTCCCGATGCGGTACATTAGGGCTGCCACAGACAGCCAGTCCTTCCTGTAGGCAAGCTGTATACATTGGGAGTGACTTAAGAGTCTTGGCTACACCTACAGCAGGTCCTATGTACAAAACAGTATGACTTGTGTGCAGAAGCTGCTTAGAGTGACACTGTCAGTCCACCAGAATGAACTAGAGCATACAGCGAGAATTAAATTCTTTAAAATAACTCCTAGACCCACCTCGTGCTGCTGCCAGGTGGCATGGGTCTATGGGATCCAACAGGCTGACACCACATCCAGCTTGGCTGCATTTCTGCCCAAAATGTCATAGCTTCTCAGTAGCCAGCTGCTGCTGTTCAGTTGTGAGCAGACCTTGCCAAACATTCTGCTGCATTGAATGACAGTTAAAACAGATCTTTTCACCCACCTTACCTTAATCATGCCAATTTATAGCGCTGGTCATGGAGCTTTTCCTTGTATAGTCAATAAAACCACAGCTTTGCTTACATTGTGTTCACTGTATTCCAGTATCTAGCTTTGCTACCTGTCATCAGCGATCCCAGCACGTAGAGGACAAATCTATTTAAAAATACAAACAAAAAACCCACTGTTTTTATCCCTGCTTTTGCCCTCCCTGGTCCATTCTTTAGGATAGACAAGCCTGTCTTGCTGAGGAGGCAACATCATGTTCCTGTCTGTCTCATGATTTGAGGAGGGACTTGGTTCAACCTCCTGGCTTTCACCAAGCCGTAGCAGTGGTGGTTTGACACTTGCTGGCACTCAGCTCAAGAGTATCGTCCACTACTTACTAATTGCTGTGCAGCTGTGCTTGAACTTGCCCTCATGGCTCTGGTGCACATCCACAGCTCTCCCCGTTGAGGTAGCTGTGTAGAGAACAAGCACTTGAGGAGGGAAACACATCACTCCAGCACTGCCCTTCTAAAACTTGATGGGAGCTGTGAGACAGCTAACGTGAATGCTTTTCCAAGCTGTGTAGAGCATGATCCACCTCTGAGAAAGAGCCTGCTAATTAGCACCGCTACAGTCTGTACCTGCATGGCTGAATGATCCCCAGCTTCATTAGGTGTTAATTTGCATCACAACAGTGTAAATATCTTCTGTTCTGTCTTTGCCCTCATAAAGCTGTGCATGGGATAGGGGACAAAAATAAAAGTCACTTTCTCCATAAAAGCACTTTATTTAGTGGTTGTGTATAGTGGTTGTCATTTAGTTGTATTGAAATGTGCTGTTAGAAATACTGTAAGAAATGTACAGAGTTATTACCAAAAACCTGAAGTTGAGTTTGGATTGCATTTAGGAAAAGGAAAAACAAGTCACAATCATCATCCTTTTTCTTTGTTAAAATTGTTACAAAGTATAAAACAATAAACCAAAAAGTAGTAATTGATTTAAAAACAAACAAACAAACAAACAAAAAAAAACACAACAAGAGGACTATTTACAGTAAAACACCTTTAAAGCAAAACACCGCTCTGTGCTCCCTATGCATTCACCATGTGCCCATGTCAGGGGTCCCCCCCTGCATCCTGTCTCCCACCACTCAGTGCAGGACTGCTGGTGAAACTGTGGATGACCTGGTGTGCCCCAACCTGCAGCCTCAGCACCTCCCTTCCCAAAAGCAAGTTCTGAGCCATGAAAGATCATGGAAAGGGCACTAGCTTTAACAGAAGGTTTTCTTGACCATTTCTCCTTCCTGGAGAGGCCTCTGCCCTTTGCAGAGCGCTGAATGCCCTTGTGCCCTTTCCCTTTCTGTCAGAAATACTATAGTGTGGTAGGAGTTCCCCTGCAAACACCTCTTGCCACCATTTTCATTTCTGCTTCTTTTCCCACAGGGGTGATGAGATGCCCCATGTCAGCACAGGCAGAAGAAGCAAACCTAAGCTGAGCCTGCTTAGGATAATGGAGAATGAGTCCCATCCATCCCCTACCTGACTGATCCAGCAGCGTTCCCAAACTCTATGCTTTCAGAGACGGGCTTTAACCACACAGACTCTGTCTGCAGGAAATGTTTCTCCTTGTTATATTTCTACTTCAGGTTCCCCCTGGGAGCGCACAGCAAAGCTACTCCCGCTTTTGATGACTGAGGCCAAGTCCCCCAGCCTTCACACCCATTAGAAGCCCATTCAGGAAAACTGGCCAAGGGAGAAGTCTGGATCACAGGCAGGGACAAAATCTGTGTGAAGTTTGACTTCTAAGTGCATAAGGAGCAAAACACAAACAAAATCAACTAAAAACCCTACACACAGTAAAGCCCAGCTGCAATGATTCTGTTTTCATTGTAGGTAAGTCCAGTGTCTCTAACACAATGTTTACCTCTTCTGTGAACAACAACAACAAAAAAAGTTTTTGAAATACTACGGATGACATGTAGTGGAAGCACTAAACACTTAAAAAGAGCAGCCTCTTCCGGGTCATCGTTAGAGCACATGGGCATTCACTTATTAATTCAGCACCTGGCTTCCATCAGTCCCCATTGCAGCCCATGAAACGCCAAGCCCTGCACAGTGCTCCCCTGTGCCACCTCCTCTGGCACGGGCACAGTCCTCTCTGCTGCCAGGCAGCATCAGCCAAGTCTCGCATGATTTGTCCCAAATCCAGCTTCACCATCAGCTGCTTTCCAGGCTGGAAGCAATGCCCACCTGCTCGTAAATGCTGGTCAGTTCAGGTCTTCCAATGTCCAGTTTTAAGTACAGAAAAAACAGCCATTCCTTCTCACTCTACCAAGTTACTCCTATCAGCAGCAAAGAAAACAATGCAAAAAAGATATGAAAAGTGCAGCCTAGCAGCTCAAGAACCAGCAATGTCTATGCCCAGACATGTCTGTTGCCTTCATCTCCTCCCCTGTAGGACAGGCAGAGCAATGCCTACCTCGGAGGGGCACTGTGTGGATCTGCTGCCGAGCATCCTGAACAGCAGGTGTGAGATGGAGCTGCTGAGAAAGAGTCTCTGACAGCACAAACTGAACAACTTGTGCTACCCGGCACTGCTGTTCAGAAGGATTCAGTCCTCTTCCAGCAGGCAGCTATTTTTGTTTGGCCCTTAATGAGGCAACTGCCCTCAGAGCCCTTTGGCAATACGACAATGATTGCACGTGGAAAACAAACTCATCAAAAAAAGTGTAAATGAGGTCATGTCTAACCATAGGACTGCACCTGCCCCCCTCCCCCTGGCCAAAGGACAGGCTACACCTGATCCGTCTGGTACTCGGAGGCTTCCGACAAGCTTTCAGAAAAGCTCAGAAAGTTTTCCTGGTACTCAGAACAAACTATCTCAAATCTGTAGTGCCTGAACTCCACAGCAAACGTGCCAAAGTAGCACAGGAAACACATCACCAGGCCCCACTGGATCCTGGCAGCATACATGTGGATGCCTTGCGCCATCAGGATGAAATCTGGAAGAGGAACGTCAAGGAAAACACTCTGGGAATGCTTGTGGGAACAGAGACGCCGGCCAAGAGGGGGAAAAACCAATAGGACAGGCAATAAACTATTGACAATCAGAGTCACCTAGATGATGATCAACCTGGCTAGCCATCATAAAGAGCGAGCGTGGTGCCAGAAGCAGAAGGGACATCAGGTATCTAACAAGATGTGAACTGCCTATTGAATGCAGCAGCTGTTCTATGCTGGTCAGGGCTTCTGGTCCCAATTCCCACTGATAAACATTTACAGACATTAAGACAGAGGTGTTGAGAAGTCTTACTTAAATATCAAACCAGCCACTGACAGAGCCAGCAAGCTTTGAGGGCTCCCACTATACACTTCTACCTTCTCTGCACATCTCCTCTGACCTTATTGCTCTCCCATCTCAGGATTTCCTCTGCACTCCAGAAACACAAAATCATACAACCTCACAGGTAAAACAAACTTCTTTCAAGAATGGGCTGTTACCCCAAATCATTTCTTATTAGCTTATTCCCAGCCATTTCTTCCTGCCCTGTAACTTACCCCAGCACTAACATAGACACAACTAAGCAGTGACTGAATCAAGCCCAAATAACCCCCCCCACGATGAACACAAAAGGGCTGAGCGGGGGTTAACAGGTACAAGGCGAACATGAAGCCCCATGTACATCTGGTTGGGGTGACTGCAAACTCCACAACCAAAACCCCATTTGTAAAACATGTAGTCTTACCAGAAGTCAACACAGCCAGCAGCTTCTCTCCTCAGTGCCGCAGCCACTGTTAGAGCAGATGACTGGCTGTAGAACCCTGGAGCATGTATACAATCTTTAGATACCTGATTACCACCCCTATCCCTCTCAATATTTGGCATGATTTCAAATGCTACCCTGTAGGAAGCCATTAAGTCAAACAGATGTTTTTCTTCACTGTAGCCACTTTGGAAATCGCCAAGAATAAATTTTACAAACATTTATGGGGGAAGTGAGGGTGTAGCCCATGAGAAAAGCAGTCCGCTCCTGTAAAACAGAGGTAGCAAAACAAACTTATCACAAATTCATGCCTTGACAGCCATCTGAGCAGTGCTCCTAAACGCTCTAAGCTCCAAGGACGGCTGTAAGAGCCAATCCTTCCATGCTGCAGAGTCAGCTACTGACAATACCTGATGTGCCACAGAGCACAACAAAAGGATACAGAGCACCACGCAGAGAGTGATGCCGGCCGATAAGGCAACTCGTGGAATCCCAGCTTTCCGTCCCTCATTCTTCAGGTTGATCTTGAGGGTGAGAGCAGACTGGATCCAGCATGCCAAGGTCCCAAAGCCAAAGGTCAGCGACGTGCCCACGTTGTGGATCTCCTCATCGTTAGAAAGCTAGGAAGAAACAAAACAATGATTGCCTGGACACCACAGGAGTCATGTGCTAGCTACCTCGTAGTGCAGGACAGAGAAAAGCAAGAACCACTGGGGTGTGAGATAGAGATGCTGTATAATTTCTTCTGGTGGAGGTGTAAGGTCTAAGAAAACCAAGATAAGCTGACAGCTGTCACAGTCAAGCAGATCCTCTGTCCAAAACCAAGCACAGTGGAAAATACAGCCTCCTGGGGATTGCCTCCACAGCTCCCTGACAAGACCCACTGATGCAAAGCTCAGAAAGAAATACTTCTCTGGCTTGACACAATGGTCAGGGCAAGAAAGGACAACCTGCCAGGCGCTTGTTCAGCTCCCTGCAGTGACAGCAAACTGCAGCCTCCAGCTGCACAGAGCAGTGCCATCCACGTAGTGGGCTGCCAGAGCCCCAGCACCTCCACTGAGCTAGCAGAGATATGCTGTTTTGGCAAGCTTCTCCCACCAACTGCTGACTACTTGTTCCCTCTTCCACCTCTCTCAAGCACTGGTGTCTAAGGCAACATGAACTCAACCCCACTGGAGTGCAAGTGCTTTTCTGTCTCTCGGCTGCCATTTCTCATAGGGCTCATTGACTGTGCCGTGCTGCAAAGGAACAAGACAGACACATTCTGCAAGCAAGAGTTTGCAAAGAGATCCCTCCAGGATGCAAACATGTTCAGAAAGCCCACTAAGGGCAAGGCTTAGGCTTAACATTTTCCCTCTTCCCTCTGAGGCTCTCCTAAACAACAAACCATCAGTGCATAATTCCTCCTTGCAGCCCTGATTCCTGTTCTGTGATTTAACCAATTCCCAAACAATGCACAATGTGCAAAATAACAGAGTAAGTCGCCCTGCTTCTGCTGATCCCTCCCTGCTTCTTTTAGGGTTGTTGTTTTCATGGGGTTTGGATTTTTTTTGTTTGTTTTTTGGTTTTTGTTTGAAAAGAGCAGGTTCAAACTATGGTAGAAGCAAAAACAGGATAGAGCTTGTTTTCCCAAGGCAGCCTGCACTGCATGGGACTTACAGCCTTCATGGTGACTCTAAAATACCCAATCCGTAATTTTCTAGCAATGTGATTTAATGCCACGTTCAGCTCAGATGTTAGGCAGGGAAAAGCATGGGCTACAGTCTCATTACCACATGCTTTCATGGCTTGGCACGAGATCTAAGCAAGGATACAGCTAACTAAAAAGGAGTGGATTATTAGTCCAAAATGTATAACCATGAAAGATTCACAGCATCTACTTTACAAGAACAAGCATTTGCTTTGAGAGGGAGAAAAAAGAAAGATGTCCAAACTGCTTCCTACTACCTAGTCCCTGTCATAGAAATACTCTCCTTGCACCTAGATGTGGTTGTTACAAGGGCCTTGTAATTCTTAGTTGAGAAGCTCTCATGAAAAAGTAAACCTACTGGTTTTTGGCCTGGGCCACGGAGTTAGCAAGACCTCCAGAACAGGTAAATTAGCTCACACTTAATTAAAAAAAAAAAGAAGAAAAAAAAAAAGAAAAAAAAGAAAGACTGTAAAGGACACAAAGTTCCCACAATTGCTCTACAACCCAAACAGCTACCAATCCTTCAAAAAAAACAAGTGTTTTTTCTGTATTAGCAGGAAAACCATCTCCCTTCCTGCAAATGCATTTGAAAAGCCTTTCTCCGTTCCCGGCAGCTGAGGCCCTTTACTTGCATCCCACTGAGAGACAGAACAACAGGGAGAGCAATGGGATAGAGAAACCAAAGCAGCCCACTTGCTCTCACAGCTTGATTTTCACTGCAGACCTGACAGACACAGAGTTGTGATCACAGTCAGCGCACAACCCCACAGAATAAGGCTGCAGAGCTGACAGCTTGTCAAGAAGTTGCAGAACAGATGGAGAATTGCAGGGACCTCATACAGGCACCCATCACACTGAGAGAGAGGCAGCATTTCTCTGCTGCATCCCTCTCGTGGGAGTCAGAGGACAAGCAGGAAGTAGGTTTAACCAACAAACATTTTAAGCGAAGGACACTAAAATGTCTGCTAAATGCATATGGGCAGCTGTGCATCTGCTAGCACAGATGCCGATATAAACTTCCAGCTCAGTCCATTTACTCAGGGCCATCTGCACCAAACCCCAGGGCTCACGAGATTCAGGAGGCTCCCTGCTCTGGCTCTCAGCAGGTCAAGCATGCACGAAATATATGAACAATTACCACGGTCCTTCATCTCTGCGTGTTCTGGAGACACGATAAGCAGCAGGCAGAGGTGGCAGGGTGGGTATGAGTGCTGGGGCACAACCAGACACATGTAGCTCAAAGACCTGGGCTGACCTGCTTAAAAAGCAGGAGCCTTATGACACACACACAGCAGCGTTAGCCTGGCGTGCAGTACCTGGAAATTGCCGAGTAAGGTCATCCCAAAGGAGGCCAGGCACAACGCCACCAGGCCGCTGACGTTCAGCCAAGGGTTCAGCACCTTTGGCTTCAGCTGAATGAAGCGCAGGACAGCAACGACGAGCGCTGAGGAAGAAAGAGAGAGCACGAAGAAGGTCATTAGGTAAAATGTGCTGCAGAAGTTACCTGGCTGGGCACACAGCTGTTTTCCATCCTCTACTGACTGCTAGGGACAGTTACTCCCTGACTAATGGGGCTCACCTGTGCTTTTCCACTGTTATTTCTACAGCACATGTTCCTTACAAAAGAGAGACATCGCTCCCTGTGAAACCATGTGACCTTTTCTTAAAACAACAATAAGAGGGACAAAGGGGAATTGAAAAGTCACCTTCCTGCTTTACATACAAAACAGTGTCATTTTGAATTTCCAGAAATGCTAACGTTTTTGGCTTTAGTGGTTTCTGCTGGTTCTTCTCCAGCAGCAAAGGCTTTGACACAACTGAAGTCAACAGAGGCACCCCAATGCTGAAGAGGAATCCAATCTACTGTGGCCAGCCTGGCCTCATCCACAAAGCAGAGACAACATAAAAACAAATCTGTAGTCTGGAGATTCCCTGGTTTCACTTCTTCTCGTAACGGGGAAAAGCAGCGATGAAAGCAGACAGTAGAGCTGGGCTTCAAAAACCCCTTGCCCTCCTTCACAGCACCTGCCCCCATGCTCAGGTGACTCTGTCCTCATGTCTACCCAGATCACAGCACGAAGACAGTCCCCACCCTTCCATACAGCCCACAGGCTGGAAGCAGAGTTGTTTATAATAATTGAGACCCTGGCTTGATAAGCAAGGTCTGACCTTCAAACAGGGCCACACATGAAAACAAACTGTAAGGATGCCAACACTCCTCCCAGAAGCGATGCTTGAAAACAAGGAAGTTCAAGCCAGGGTTCACAACGAAACTCATCTCACTGGATTTTGCATTACAAAGCTGCATTTTCATTAGGGCAGGTTGAGATCTTACTTGTACACACACTGGTATGGATTTATCTCAAAGCTCAACTCAACCCAATTTCTCAGACTCAGAAAGGAAATATCATGTCTTTCACTGATAGCAGCAGTAGAAAGAGCCAAACTGGCAGCACCAAAAAGCATCCCACAAAGGAAAAGATGAGCGCAAGTACTACTAAATAAGAGCAAACACAAGTTAAAATAATCATTTGTCCACTTCAGTTTGGGATAATTTGTTCAAAATAAGTAAAAGTGTAGGTAGCAAACACACTAAGAGCCTAATGCAGATATCTTCTCCAAGCATCTGTACTTTTCAGATACTCCTTCTATTTAACACTAGATGCTTTAGCCTTAACACCTGCAGCTGGAAGAAGCCAGTGAGCTCTCACAGCTTCAGTAATGGAATTTGGGAAGAGGCGGGGATGCAGGGCAACTTTTGCATAATAAGTTGTTGTGCCTGCAAGATTATGGCATGGAAATATTCACATCCGTAGCACAGAACAGAAACCCACCATGCAATGAAGAACAATCACACAGCTTCAAGGCTAATGAAGCTCAAACGCATCCAGCCTCATTCTGTCTTTCTACAAATGAAGCCAAAACAATCCTGGCTTAATCAGCAGCAATCACAGCTTAAAGGATTTCATATCAGCAGATCTCAGAACGATGCGTATTGGATATTACTTATGTTTCAATGACTTCCTCCAAGAAATTACGAGAGAGAAAGAAATAATTCTCCTTGAGGTTCCTACCTAGAAACGCTGCCATGTTCATGACTTGGCTAAACACACAGCTCGCAGGAGGAGCATCACCTGCAATACTTGGGAAACAAAGTGTACCATTGTAACTCCAGGATGGCAAAGACGTGTGAACAACAGGCATTCATCAGAACAGTAAGAGGGGAAAAAAAATAAAAATCACTCACCTTATATAAGGTGGTCTTTTGGAACCAGGTTTCCTACAAGACACAAGCACACAGAAATTAAGATTCAAGAACTTCTTTCCCCATTTTGTTTTTATCACTTCATTATTGTAACAAAACAGCTAATTGAAAGCAAAGCCCACAGACCCATCTTACCTGTCTGGTACATTCAGTGCAATAATTTTGTTGTCTTCCACTGCTATAAAGTATCTGTCAAGGAAAAAAAAAGAAAAAGAAAAAAGACACAAACGGCCTCAAAACTCATTCTGGCTTCTATTCCAAATATCACTCAGCCTGGTAAGCACCTTAAAGCCCGCTGACACGAGGTCAGGCAAAATCAGAACTCAAGGGGGCAGCCAGTGCTCAAGCAGGCAGCTCCGTTTCCCAGCCCATTGCCTGCCTTTCTGTTACATCTGCTCTACAGGGCCAGGTGGAGAAGCAGATCACCAAAGTGGACTAAAAATAATCACCCAAGGAAACATTTTCATTTTGAATCTGAATCATTTGATTCACCTGGTTCACTCCGCTTCCTCCACAAAAGCTGTTTTAGCAGCAATAGGCTCAGACAAACAGCCTAAGCTATTCCTGCTGCTGAAAAACATCCCCAGATCTGTGGCCAAAGTCACATCCTACGATACAGAACTTCTCAGGCTGAGCAGAGCTGCTGATTGCACACTTCTTACTCCCAAATTCATGCTGCAGTTGTCTGCCTGCATGCCTGGGGAGAGCCCACTTGGGAAATGCACACCTTGTGTGTCTTTTGTTAAAAAGGGCTGCTGAGAAAGCGAGGCATCAGCATTGTGCTGCCAGCAGGCTGTCCGTATGGGGCTGCATGCTCCGCGTTTGGGCTCTTCATCCCAAAGCAGAGCCTGAGCACTTCTCCAAGAGCTCTGCTGAGTCACTTACAGAAAAGGTGATGGAGAGAAATTTCTGCATCATGACCTCCTGTTTTTTTAGGCAGTTTCCAGTAATGGGTGCCACGAGGAAGACAAGGTTGGAAACTTGGCCTGGGAAGCACAGAAACTCAGGGAAATGCACGTGCTCCTCCATGGACCGGCCCCTGGCTCTCTCAAGTACCATTCCAGCCCCACAGAAACTCAAGCGTCCCCCACGGATTCGCCCTCCTGAAGCGCAGTGGGTAACTTACACTATCCATAATCCAGCTGACGTAAATAGGGTAAACACAAGGGGCAAAAACATCCACACGCTGCATTTCTTCCCGTCCATACCTGCTAGAAACAAGGAGTAAAGTAGAAAGTAAAAGTAAAAAGAGGGCACAGGCAATCAAACCCCTTGCCTCTCCCCCTGTGCTGGAAGCAGCAAGAGCATCCCCACAGCGCGTGCCATGCCAAGACCAACCTCACAACAGGCAGCCCAGTAGGGACTGCCAGACTTACCCACCACTACAGCTGGTGTGAGGGGCTAAGCTGCTGCATGCAGGCAGCAGCTGCTGCGCTGCACAGGAACAGACAGCCTGCAGCAGGGAGGCTCTTTTCAGACACACCTAGGGAACAGAGGTAGCTCTCGAAGCATTCTCCTGAAGCAGTTTGTGCAAGGTCATTCCACCAGACCCGCAGCCCTCACTCCTTGCTCCTTCCCATAGGCACGTGGCAGCGCAGCCTCCCTCCCGTGATCATTACCCATTCCACACACATCATACCGGCACAGTCTGCAGAGCAAAGGGAAACGGATGCACATGTTCTCTCCTCACCCCCACAAAGCACACGACCAGCTCCCATCCTGGCTACAGCAATCAGCTAAAAATGGTGTTTGGATGCTCCCAAAGGGGAGCCAAGCTCAAGCGCTGTCAGAATGAGGCGTGACAAACAGGATGAGCTCTGGATGCTGTGCAATGCTGCATGGCCCTTAAGGATGCTGTGCACATCCTCTCCCAAGGATGTATTTGTCCTACAGGCAAGATCCCACTGGACAAGGCTGTGAGATGCTGGAGCCATTCCTGCAATACATGCAACTCAGAAGTGCCACGATGCTGCCACACTCCAAACACAGAACACCTTGTATACCCTGCGAGCCCTCTGACAGTGGATCAAACACCTCCTCATGCTCTGCTGTCCTGCACAAACATTCCTTCAGGTACCAGCACAGCCAAGAGATGCAAACAGAAAGTGAACAATGGGAGGTTCTCCGCTCCAGCGCCCACTTTGCTTTCCCTAGGGCAGCAGCTCTACATCAGCTGTGCCACCTTCCTGCACCCTGCACATTGCCAGAGGGGCACAACACAGCACCATTCAATGCGAGGCCAGAGGACTTGTCTCACCCTGAGCCACGCCATGCTTGCATAAAACCATAAAGGCTCAAGCGAGGCTGAATCACAAACCGTAAAAGAAGGGTAAGCTAGCAAATAAGACCTCTTCCCTGGCCTGGGAGCAGAGGAAACTGCATGCAGGGAACACAAAGCCATGCAAGCATTAAATACTTCAGCGTAGCGAGCAGTCAGTTCCAGCATGTAGATGGATCTTCAGCATGGTGCAGCAGAACAGAAGAAATTGTTGCTGTGGGTGGAGCACATTTCCCCACCCATCTCATCTCTATTCCTCTCCCTGCACAAAGGACTCTGGTTCCCCACGGCCCCTGCTGCTCCAGCTGTAGCTGTTCTATGAGCAGTGCCCTCGCCTTTTTCACCCGCAGCCCATAAATATGCAGTGGCATCCCATAGCTGCAGCTGAGCTCCTTGTTCCCATCCCACTGGAGGGAAGCAAGCGGGTAGATGTCACCTCCCATTACAGCCCGCGTTTTCCTCTGCGAGGTAACTGCTGCTAGCGCAGCTCTCCTGCTTTCTACTGGACTAAGCCAAGGCAGCACAATTCTTTCAGCTCATAGATAGCAGGTCTTGTTGCTTACCCTTCCCCCTCAGGAAGATACAAAGAATGCATGGACACGACTAAAGCAGATACTGGAAATAACACTTGTGTTCATTACCGGCTCACTACAGCTCCTCTGCCTTCCAGTGCACCTCTCTGCCAAGAAATCACAGCCTTCCCAGCCTACTTCAGTGTTGTCTGATGGGAGGAAAGGCAGGCGGCACAGGACTTGTCTCCCAAGGCAGAGCCAAGGGCAGCACATGGGGATGGGGGAAGCAGTCCATGACTGGGAAGGACACTGCTGCAGCTCCTTACATGGGCACTGCGCTGAGGTAGGACTGCACATACCCCTACCGCCCCCTCCAAGGTAGGGCATGGAGGCAGTAGCTGGACCAGACACCCTCTAGTGTTGTTTAATGGCACACTATATGCATGCCTGAGGATACTCAACAATCTCCGTGCAGACTGAGGATAGTTTAAAATCAAGATTTGCTTGGGCACATCACACTTGCACCCTGCTGCATTGGCTGGGTGCAGAACTAAATCACATGGCACCTCACCTCTTTTCAAAGGTTAGCACGTGCCAGCCCTGCGCTGCTGTTCAACTGAGACCATTCTCAGTCTTCGCAGTAACCTGCTCAGGTCTTGAGTTCATGTCTTCAAGCAGGGAGGCCACCAGCACTTCCATCAGCAGCCAGGGACGAGAGAATAAGGAACGCAGTCAGCACCCTCCCCTGAGCCAAAATAAAACGCTAAGTGGGAAAAATAACCTAAATTCTTCCTGGGAAATGTAGAAACCATTTCTTTGAGAATTAATTGCTCCGCGGGGATGACGCTGAGCCAACCTTCCCCTGCGCAGCTCTGCTCTGTGTTGCTGCCACCACCAGTGATGCCAAATCTGAGCAGTCAACTCCAGCTGATAGTACCAGCCACCTCAGCTTTCCCAAACGAACACACCAAGTTCGAGAGGCAGCTGGGTATTGCACGCACCTGTTTTGTCTTCTCCTTTTTAAGGCTTGCAGCAAAGGGAGAGCTTTAGGCGACCAATGGCCCCATGGTGACAAAGGCTCCCAGGGCTGACACAAAGGTGTTTTTCAGTGTGGTAGCTAACTCAGTCAGAGGCAGCCCACTGTCCCAAAAGCACACACCATGGTCCCTCCTGACACAAGGGCTCATGCTGGCATCACAAGAACCCTCCTACTGCAGGACGGGGAGCAAAGCAGCAAAGGCTTCTGCATCAGTGCTGCCTGCAGAAGGCATAGAATCATAGAATGGCCTGGGTTGAAAAGGACCACAATGACGATCTAGTTTCAACCCCCATGCCAACCACCAGACCAGGCTGCCCAGAGCCACATCTAGCCTGGGGATCCTAGGGATTTCCCTCAGCATAGGCTTTCTCTGCTGTCTCCGTCCCAGCTCTCATGCCTAAACCTGCTCACACAATCAGCCATTTGCTTTGTTCTTGCTGTCACTGCCCCATGGTACTCCCCAAAGCAATTAAGCTCCTGTTCCTCTAATGCAGGTGCTTCAATAACAGTGGGCAGCTCACCAAACCTATCCTGCCACGAGTTCATTTAATGTAAGCATCTTAATTTCATCTGCCAAGAACGTCACAGGCTCTTCCTGGAGTTGATTTTGCCAAGAGACGTGAATGCAAGGAAGGACAACATCGCCACAGTAATGGGAGTTGCAAATCTTTCTCAAGACGAGAACATGCAGAAGCATCTCAAGGGCCCATTCACAAGCTGCACGATATGCCAGAGCAGCATTCCTTCAATAGGCATTTCACAACACCCGGCCACTGAGTCATTGCAGAGAATAGCCACTGAGCCAAGAGTGCTGGGAGAAGGAGGAAACTGCTCCAACCCTACGGCGAGGCACAAAGAATGGATGTTAGGTGGCAGCCAAGGAGAGCGGCACAAACTGAGGTTGTATTTTGCTGAGCCTCCGTTGGCTTTAAATAGAGGGCCCGTATGGCTTCCCGCTGCTTTTCGCAAGTGAGAGTAACTGCAGCCTCTTGACGCCTGATCACAGTGACTGGAGGGACACATGACGCAACACACCACCCACAAGCTACCAGTGCCAACACAACAAAGCAGAGCCCTTTTGGATTTATCTCAAGGTCCCGAGCGTGCAGTGACGGAGATAAGGCATGCCAGGAATTGGTCAATAAAGATCAAAACAGCGGCGCTACGTGAACCCGCCACCCATCAGCAGGGCGGGATGCTCCAGCACCCAGCTGCGGGCTGTGCAAGCGCCCAAATGCCATTCTCCTAAGAGAGGAATGGGAAAAGGTACGGCCGCCTCCGGGCTGCACGTGGGGACAAGCAGGGGACGCTCCAGCAACCCCGCAGCAGCTGCCTTCGACCAACGACTCTCCCTGCCTCACAGCTGGGGGAGAACAACCAACCAACCAACCAAAAACCAACGCAGCGCCAAACCCCGGGGCTGCGCGCAACCGGTACGCTCCGAACGCCCGCGCCCTGGCCGCGGCCGGCACACGGTACTCACGGGCCACGCGGGGAACGGCGCTGAGCGGCCGCGCTACAGCCGGAGGCGACGCCTGGGAGCAGTCCTGGGCCGGGCCCGCCTTTCTGGCATCGGGATCTCGCGTCGCAGCGGGCTGCTGGAAGGAGACAAACGCGTGTAACCGGCCGCGCCGCGAGGCTGCAGCGCCGGCCCGGGCGCTCCGAGCGCCGCAGCCGCTGCTCCGCAGGAGGAACGCAGCCACGCACGGCTCTGCCCCGCTCGGCCCCCAGGCGCGGCGAGCGCCGCCCAACGGCCGCCCGCGGCCGCCGGGCGGGCGGCTCCTACCTGAGGGCGGCGGCTGCTCCTTAACCTCCGCTCTCGGCGGCGACAGCGGCAGTGGCCGTGGAGGGGGGGGGCGTGGAGGGAGGCGGGAGGAGGGGCCGGGGTGTCGCTGTCCCCGCCCCCGCCCCGGCCAGGCGGGGCTCTGGCGGCGGCACGGCCCCCTGCGGGGAGGTGTTGGGATCGGTCACCTTTGGCTTTAGCGGCCGAGGTTAAAGTGGGCCTTGTGCGGGGCTGGCGAGAGGCGGGAGCCGCAGCCCGCCGGTTCCGAACGGAAAGGTAAGCCCGGCAACCGATGGCAAACCTCCTCCGTCGCTTCGACCCTGCCGCCAGCCAAAGCTGGAAGGGAAACAATGCGGCATATGGGGTTTTAAAGCAATTTCGTTCTCGGTAAACTCCCGAGGGCTTGAGATCGCGGGAGCTCTTTTCTGAGCAGATGGCGTCCCTTCAAGTGCTGGGAAGCGCAGGGTGCCGGCGGCACACCGAAGACCTTTCAGAAATTAATCGCGGCTTCAAAAAAGCGCGCATCGCCGGGGCAGCGGGCGGAGGTGGGAGCGTGCGGGTGTGGGGTGGGTAGAATCACAGAATCATTAAGGTTGGAAAAGACCTCTAAGATCACGCAGTTCAGCCACGCACCCATCCCTGCCGCGTCCTTCAGTGCCACATCTCCATGGTTCTTCAATGCTCCCGGGGATGATGACTGCACCACCTCCCTGGGCAGCCTGTGCCACTGCAGCACCACTTTTTGAGAAGAAACTGTTCCTAATATCCAACCTGAACCTCCCCTGGTGCAACTTGAGGCCATTCCCTGTTGTCCCATCACTGCTACCCGGGAGAAGAGGCCGACCCCCACTTTGCCACAACCTCCTTTCAGGGAATTGTGGGAAGCAGCAAGGTCTCCCCTGAGCCTCCTTTTCTCCACACTGAACAATCCCACTTGCCAGTTCATGCATACCGGACTCATCCTGCCCCTGTTCCTACTGGGCTTTTCCTGCCAGGTAATGGGGAACCTGCCTGGCAATTTACCTACCGGAGAAAGGAGACCAGCTTCAATACATGCAAATGCTCAGAATTACAGCTTTCCTCCTCCTGATGCCTTGCAGCACGTGGGTGATCCCTGTCCACGCTTCACCTCATTAGTGCTCTTGGTGAGGACCAAACTGTGTGCCAGCTCTGTGCCCACCTTCTTCTCACGATGCAGAGGAGGAGCAAGAGTCCTTGTGCCCTGACACTGGGTGTCAGGATCTGCCCTCAAAGCTATTTTTTTTTTCATGGAAAAGAGAGGATTTCCACAGAGCAAACCCCTCCTTGCAGACCTCACTCACAGCTCAGGGAGAAGCAAAGGTAACCCTTCTCAGGGACGGTTTGGCCATTGCAGACCGGCTGTCATTTTGGTGGGCTCTTCTTTGGGAAAAGAGGTAAATAAGAGTGAAGGAAGGAAGAAAAGGGAATTGCTCAGCATTTGTTTTCATTCCTGGGACGTGCATGTGTTCTGAAAATAGATGTACCACCTGGTTTTCCTGTCCTGTTTCTTTCCACTCCCAAGCTGGAGCAGGGCCGGGCAAGAAGCATCGCCCACCCAGCACTGGGGGTGGGAGGAAGGGGCCAGGGATCGCTCAGAGCTGCGGCACAGCTAAATACAGCACCTGAGCAACTGTTCCTCAGCTTAAGTGATAGCCCTCATTTCGTTAGCCAGATCAGCTCTCATCAAAGCCATCTGTTCCTTCATCCAGCTTTTAAAATATTTTGATAGACTTCATTTCTCCAAATGCCTCGCTGCTAAACATGCACCGTCTGAGCGTGCGCACCTGCCGGTTGGAGCAACAGGCATGCTCAAGGTTTGCTGGAGGGACCATTGCCTGAAGAACACCCCTTCCCACCCTAAAAAGTATCCCTGGGTCACAGATCCCCAAGGCAAACTCTTCTCAAATTGCCCACACTATCCCCACCAAGAAAAAGTCACTAGGCTTTGGGACTGGAGCAGCAAGTGGAGGTGACTAAGGTGACCTGCACCCTCAGTTAATACTGTGCTTATCAGCTCTGTTCAGTTCACTTCTGCATTTTATCTTTTTCACTGCAGCTTGCCCCCAAGCATCTTCCAAAGCCCGCAGTAGGTGCTTTTGTACTTCTGTCCTGCCTGCAGGCTTTGCTTTCAATCTTTAGGGATGTGTCTGGTGTGGGGCAGAGGCATGGCTTCACCTGTGCTGGGCCCAGTTCCAATCGGGGTCCAATTCCTCCCATTCTCCCTTATCTAACGAGGCTGCTGTTGCTATGTGTGCAGCCATAGATGCCCGGGGTTCCTGCTCAGGGACTGGGCACTGCTGAGCCAGAGCTGTGGCAGGAGATGGGCACCTGGGCTTACGTTAGCAAACAGCTCCTCCACTGCCAAGCTCTGATCTTGGTTCCTCTTCACATCAAAGAAAGATCGTAAGGAAAATTAGACCTTGATTCCTAGAGGTTGTGAAAAGGAACCTCATAACTGCCCGTGACACCCTTTTTGTGTGATAGTACAGCTACAGAACAGCCCAGGAGCAAAAATATTGGGGTGCTACAAGTCCAACCTGAGCATGCTTTGAGGATGCTTTGAGCGTGGCAGTGGATACATCATCAACCATCACAAATCCCTCCAAATCAAGAGCCCTCCAGGATGCGAACACCCCAGATCAGCTGACTGTAGTAACATCTCTGCATTGACAGCATGGTGGGGGCTCCAATGGACACAGGAGGCCTTTCAGAAGAGTGGCTTATTCCCACGATCCTCCTGCCCAACCACCTGCTGTAATATCAAAGGCCAGACCACATTTCCTATCTGACGGGCTGGTTTTCAGGAAGGTTAGATGATGGTTTCTGGGTCCAAGAAATTATCAGCCTAAGCCAGGGGACTGCATTTGCCCAGCACAAGCTGCAGGGTGAGATAGGGACACAAACATTGCCCCTCCTGAAAATCAACCACTGAGCCCCAGCAGCAGACACCCATCCTGCCCACACATCCATTGCCCACACAAAGCGCCCGTGCTTGAGTTCTGCATCTCAGCGCCGTGCAGGACTGTGGCACAGTGCCCAGCACCATGGCACACAGCAGGACTGCCGCTGGCTTTCCCCAGCACAGCAGCAAGCCTTCAGGGCAGGAGTTCACACATGAGCTTTCTGCTCCACTTGGCTGCCTTTCAGAAGCTGTTAAGTGAACCCTGATGAATTTCTTAGCTCCAGAGCTCATGCTTTCTCCTGAGCCTGTTTCCAGGTGCAACTCTGACACCGGCGGGCTTTGCTCCTGTTCACCCCCTGCTCCAGGGGATTGTCTGAACACAGCACAGCCCGTACACCCAACAGAAGTGCAGATGGGGTGAAAGGGAGCCTGGAAGCTCCGCTGTAATCAGCAGCCACAACCTCAGCTTTGTTCCAGTTCTGCTTGCCTCCGTACCCTGACCGTGGTGTTTGTACGCAACCCTAATGGGATTTCATCAATATTTGTGTAGCCAAGTACACACTGAAAGTTACAACAGAAGCTCTCCTTCAATCATGTGCCAAGTCCCAGCCCATGCAGAGTGTTTGTCTGAGCTGACACAGGACAGAAAGGAGATCTGCTTGGGGGTTTCTTCTGTGGGAAGGAACAAATGCTATCTGAGCCAACATTACATTTCCTCAGGGCTTCACCTATTCTGGAACAAACAGTAGAATCATAGAATGGCCTGGGTTGAAAAGGACCACAATGATCATCTGTTTCAACCCACCTGCTATGTGCAGGGTCACCAACCACCAGACCAGGCTGCCCAGAGCCACATCCAGCCTGGCCTTGAATGCCTCCAGGGATGGGGCATCCACAACCTCCTTGGGCAACCTGTTCCAGTGTGTCACTACCCTGAGTGAAAAACTTCCTCCAATACAGCCAAGACTGTTTCCATACCAGGGAGGTACCCGAGTTCTATCCACATTCGGGACATTCACTTGGAAAACGACATTTTTCCTGCAAAGGACAACTGTTTTGTTTTTTTGTTTTTGTTTTTTTTTTTAGCTCCACCATGTAGAGAAAGTAGAGCTGAGGAAGTTACAAGCTCATGCCTGAAGCATTTGTTGGAGGATCTTTACATTTCCAAATGATGGCTCACCTTTGTTTTTCAAAGTCACAGCTAACTTGCAAACAGTTCCAAGGTCTCAGACCCCTGAGTCCCACTGGAACTGGTGTTGCTTCAAGCGCACCTACAAGGAAAACAGCTGTCAAAATCTCACGTAGCCAGGCTGAGAACAGCCAGCATCACTTTGCGGGGCTGGTTGTTCTTCTTACAGCGCAGGAACTTACAGGAATCAGCTTAGGGAAGTCCAAGTAATAGCAACACACAAAAAAATAAATAATTAAAAAAAAAGGGATCTACAATGTGATAAAGATCAACAGGAAGATGTGTATGTAAGCTGCTGCAAAGTGCTTTCACTGCAGTTCTCCAGACAGGAAGTTACACAGACAAAACAAAGGAAGAGCCAGTAAGATGTGTTCGTGTCTTCCCTGTCTCACTCCTACGCTCAAACATCACCTACAAGCCCGTCTCCAGCATCATTCTGAAGGTGCTCCCCAGTGATTTTTGTTGCCCTCCAACAACCCATCAACCCCTCAGAGAGGGAAGCAATGCTCCTGACACTCCTATGCTTCCTAGCAGTAAGTAGGAAACTTCCTAGCTTCCTGCACAGGGCAGCAGTGAGACGTCTCCCGCCACGTGTGCAATTCCTGTGTGTGCCAAGAGCCACAACTGCAGATGGACGCACGTTGAGACACACTCGTCTGGCATACCCAGGCCTTTCAGCAAAGTGCATCGGGAACAAGGAAGTAATCCAACCTCGTGGTGCCCTTCTGTTCGATAACAGTCCTCTCCCACTGAGGAGGAACACACACACGGCGGGGGTAGATACCTGCAGATGCTCTGCTCTAACAGAACAGCTGGAAACACAAAGCGTTAACGGTGCTGTACTTCTGACAAATGATGAACTCAGCCCTTTGCTGCTGGAGGCATTCCCAGACCAAAGGCAGTGGCCGGACTAATTCATAACTGTTTATTGTAAAACACTCAAGAGTTTTACATCATTAATGGCAAATTAACACTGTTAAAACACCTGCCGGATGAAATACAGAATAAAGACAACTCTTATATTATATGGCAACATTTGAAAAACAAGAAACAAGAAAAAAAAAAGAAAGAATCGATTGTTAAGTGTGGTTTTGTCGGTTTGTTGTTGTTGTTGTTGTTTTTTGTTTTTAAACTCAACGTCTTTCCTGAAAATACCTGGGCTGAGTCTCACCTACCTTGAGCCACTGCCGTGCTCCGGGCGCGGGGACGAGCGGCCTGAACCGAGCACCCCCTAGCGAGGCGTAAGGCGGCGACCTGCTTTATAAATGAGAATCACGCCCTCTATCTTCAAAAGTGCTCCAGTGCCGACAGTGTGAAGCCTTTCTCCCGCACTGGCTAATGTCTAACACAAAGGGCTGTATGTCCCATTAACTCCGCATGCTTTTTTTTTTCTTTTTTTTTTTTCCTTTTTTTTTTTTTTTTTTCCTTTTTAAACAAGGCAACCGTTTAGTTCAGAAGCTACATAACTGTCTTTATATTTTGCTCAGAAACCAATGGATGTTGCATGCAGCTGAAATATTAGTAGAGACTCTGACTTTGATAAAGGTCAGTTTTCAAAGACCCCCAAGTCAAAGGCAGGAAAAAAAACGTTAGCGGCCTCTTGTGCAAAAGGAGCTAAAATACGCATGCATTCATGGCCATGACTGGTTAGAATATAACTCAGGTCTCCAAACATCGAAACTGAAGCTTCATTTGGCTTTAGACACCGTTGAGCTCTGTATCTTTACAAATTACAATGTGTATGCAACAACAAAGGAGTCATCTCAACGCAGCGTCAGTTTGTATTTTGGCCTGTATCTTCAACACAAAAGCCTGCTCAGCAGTAAATGGTTTTCATATTTAGCAAAGACAGCGGCGCGTTGGTTTGGCTAACAGGGCTAATGAAAAGAAGAAAGCAGATTTTCAAACTAACGGCTAATTTTAGGCTGATTTCTCCCCTTTGACATCCTGTTTTTCTTGGTGCTCTTCCTGTTCCTTACCATCGGTTTGTAGCTGAAACAGCACATTGTGCCCTGTCCTGCCCCGTCCCCTCCAAGAAACGTGTCTCAAAAGCATGTTTGATTAATAGTAGAAACAAATTCTCCCCTAACTGCACTTTGAAAGGATAATTAGTTCCTCCAAACTGCCACGTTTAACCATGAACAAGCAAATTACAACGTATTTCAGACATAATCTACAGTGACTAAAATTAGTTTAACTCTAGTATTAAATAATATAGAACATTTTGACGTTTAATAGTCTGAAGTTTGGACATAAGACAGCTAATAAGGAAGAAAAGCCGGAGCTGAATCTGTTCCTGTGGAATAAATTCAGCCCAACTGAAAAAAACTAATTTTACCCAGAGGAAATAACTCCGAGCAGTGTGCGACGGTGCTGACGCACAGAGAAGCGTTACTCTTCAAGCACTGCCATCTCCAGTCCTTTCCTTGCGTGCCTGGATCATCTCCTTTGGAGCCTGTTTCCGGTCAGTGACCAACCCCAACCAAAACATGAAGTCAATGAACCAGGTGGTGGGGTTGAACTTCAGGCCCAGCTCGCTGGCTGAGTAGTCGAAAGGGAAGGTGTGGTGGTAATTGTGGAAACCCTCGCCTGGGAAAGAGAGAAGGCGTTAGGAGACTGTATGGATGGCACATAATGAATTCAGGAACGTGACTGGAACTGGAATTCAGGTACATCCCAACCTGCTTCTGAAGCCCTGACCCCCACCGCAGGTTATGCTGCACCCCTGCCTATGAGAGACCTCTGGGGCAGACCCATAACTGGCTCCATTTCAGCACTCTTGATTTTCCCTGCCTGGCTGCAACAGCTTCAAGAGGGGCGACTGGCAGCCAATCAAGTAGCAGAGCCACTCCTTTCAGCAGAAAGGAGCTTTCCTCCAGCACACGCAGCCTCCTCCAAGCCCTACCTCAAAGCGGTCGCTAGTTGCAGGTGCCCACAAACCCCAACCGAGGTGCAGCAGAACAGAATGTGCTCTCAGTTTGCAAGCCTCTACCCAGGGCTACAACACCTACCGATGGCTCCCAGAGTGACAAAGGTGTTCTGCCTGGGGTTGATGTATTTGTCGTAAGGGCGGTTGCCATACATGTGAGCGGCGCTGTTGACCAGCCAGGTGACGTTGAGGGAGATGGTGTAGCGGAGGATGGAGGCGAGGAAGTAGGCATTCCACAGACTCTCACCCCAGAGGTACCATGGCACAACGGTGGGGATCACAAAGCACATCAGCACAACTGAACTCTTGTAGTACCTACAGAGAAACAAAAAAACATCATTGCTGTAGTGGGAATGATGGCAGGTGAATGAGGGGTTGGGTATCACAAGGCAAGTGCCCGTCAGAACACTTGGCTGACAGCTGTAGTGCAGAAGAACATGACTGGAGCCAAGGGGCTGCAGAGGGACTTCTTGCTGGAGGGGTTTTAGGTTTGAATCAGATCGTTCCAACCAAGGCATTTGTGTCTTGACATGATGCATGAGAAATGTCAGAGCATTTATCTGTTGTGATAATCCTGGCCATGCTGGCACACTCTAAACCCTAGACCTCCACATCTACTGAGTGTGCAAAGCCCTGGCAAGCACTCAGTACCACAAGCAGCTACTGAGAGCTATAAGGGATAGTTGTTGCCATTCCTGTCCTCTCTAAAGCAGTGGCGTGAGTACTCAGCTACTCACCTGCACTGAAAAGCACTAGGAGATGTGGGGGTTGGAAAGTGCCAGGTAAGGGACAACTATGACTATTATGATACTATGGACAGATGCCAGAAAAAAAAAAAATGCTGCTAATCCAGGACAAAATTCAAGAATGGAGGAAAAGGCTTGACCTAAAAACCTGTTTCTGTGTGTCAAACTGAAATTATATCTCAGCAGCTCTTAGCTGTATCCAGTTCTTTGGAGCTTAAGGCGCTTGTTTTTTTCTAAGGGAGAAACCACGCTGATGTACCAGGAGCAGTGTAAGGGAAAGGATTGCTAGTGATCCCTATTTTTACCTTTCAAGACAGATTTTAGCATCATTAATACTGTGGATGTTTCCAAACAATACTCAAAAATGCTTATAGCAGGCAACCAGCTATTAACAAGCTAACAATCAGCTTTTCATTTCAGAGAGGCTGTCCTGCCATGCCATTCTCCCCAGCCTTGGAAGCCAGACACCCTAGCAGTTCACAGCAACAACAGCCTTTGCCGTGGAGAAGCACAAAGCCAGCAGCCAGGCCAGTATGCCACTGGCTCTGCATTAGAAGAGTTGGCTCCTCTGCAGAAAGCAGTCGTGTGGCAGCAACCAGGGCCACTTTTTGGTCTCTGCTTCTGTGTGGCTGCCAGGGCTCTCAGTAGTCTGTGAGGAATGTAGGTACTTTTGTGGACTGCTGCCCATGACTTGGGAGGACTAACGACTAAGTGAAAGTCTTTGATGGGAGGAAAAAAAGAATGTACATGCAACAGAGCCTGTCCCAGCTCTGCCAGCATGAAAACCGTGCCAGCTCCGACACGGGCAGCCAGAGGATGGACCAGGTACTGCAAGTAACAGCTGGGGAAGGGGCAGCGCAGCACAGAAAGTTTCAGCTATCTGCAGTCACATCTTACATTTTCCAGGGCACAGCTGGAAGCACAAAGAGATCCCCAAACCCTGAAGCAGAAGGTAATGTTGGGGATGAAAAGCCAAGGCCCAAACCCAGAGCAAAAAACCCCAAGGTTCAGCGCCTGTCAGTAAACTCCCAAGTCCTGAATTCAAATCCCAAGAACAGGCATTTGCTAAAACACAACTTTGCTGCACAAAACCTACACCATCGCTACACAAAGTCTGCAGCACAATCAAGGCAGCACAGTCTGCTTCTCACAGGATGCTGCCATCTTGGCAAAGGCATCAACACAGCCAAGAGGTGTTGCTGCAAACTGCAAAGGAGCCTTTGCAAACACCCACTCTGACTGAGCCAATAAAAGCGACAGAAAGTGGAGGGTAGTCAATTCCTTCCTCCTGCAGTTCCTCTGAGGAAGTGGAGATTCTGCTGGTGCACAGTTTAGTCTAATGCAGAGGCAACACAGATTTCAGGACTCTATCAAATGCTTTCCTTACTCAGAAAATGCTCAGAGATGTATGTGGTCTGCAGAGCACCTGTACCAAATGCTTGCTGGCAGGGAGAATCTTCCATTTCTGCCCACTATGCAGTTACTCATGCAGAGGACACAGCGTGCTGCTCAATTCCCACCTCTCACAGATTGTGTAAGCAATCTGAACTCGATCTCTGCTAATTCTCGGGGGAGATAAACAATCCTGTGACGGATGACAGTCCCGAGAGAGAAAGCCAGTCTCAGCTGGCCCACCAGTGCCAAAGGTGAGTTTGCAGAGTGAGAAGTGCCCTTCTGCATTAAGGCAAGTTGCAATTACAGCTTTTACTCCAGTGATAAAAGCAGAAGGCCAAGAGTCCAGCAGCTTCTGCTGTGGCTGTTTTCCCACCACGCCCTGGATTTCGGAAAAAGACGAGGACAGGGCACGCTGCCTGTGTAGCAGAGCTGGCCAAAACAGGCTGTGAGCATCAGGCGTGTGTGGCCACACTAGCAGGCAGAGAGATGGCAGCCCTACCACCTGCCATCAGGGTGGCAGGGATCTCATGGGGGACAAAGGGGAAAGGTTCCAACAAGGAAGAAGCCCCAGCGACTTGTCAAGACCCCTCCACCCAGCACCACAAGATGGCCACACACTCCCACTTACTTTCTTTGGAATCTGACAACAGGGTCATCCAGCAGATCAGTGAAATCCAGCTTTCTTCCCTTTTCTATGACGTCTTTGTGCTTTCGCACAAACAGCCAGCCGATGTGGGAGAAGAAGAAGCCACGGCGGGCATTGTGTGGGTCTGCATCTGTCTCTGAGTACTTGTGGTGCACACGGTGGTCTCGGCTCCACTCATAGATGTCATTCTGCAGAGAGAGCAGGGTGGTGTGAGAGGAGAAAGGCTGGGTGCTGCTCCTGCAGAACCACCCCAGTTCCTTCCCTGCATGGGAATGGCAATCAAACCTCCACAGGCGCTCTTCAAAAACACTTGGTGACTCAAGGTTGTGGCTGGTAACCACTGACACCCTCCAGGGAGAAAAACAGCACTGAAAATGGGACAGAGCTTGTGGAATGCTTCATGTGCCTTCTCCTAACCTACACAGGAGCTGAACATGCTCGGTTGTTCTGAGGGATGAGTCTCTCACAATAAAATTGGCATTTAAATTACTATTTTGTCTGCAGGGATGTGTATGAGGTTGAGACATTAAATGAAACATACCTACTTTTTGGGAAACAAGTCTTGAATTTGCAGCCAGGCTGGAATAAGAGTCTCAGGCCACAAGAGCAGCTCAATGTTGAATGCAGATCAGATACAAATTAAATTCAGTCCTGCTTCTGCTCAAGCTGTCAGCAGGTTCAAGCCACTGAAATTCCCTGTAACTGCAAGTGGCACTGAGGGGATGGCAGGGAGAAAAGGGTGGATGGCAATTTCAGAACTGAAGCAAGCCTTTCCAAGTTTACACCCAGTTTGCCTGTGCTAGACTGAACTGGTTGTTTCTGCAGCACTGCTGAGCTATTTACTATTACCACAGGGAAACCCTTGGAAAACTCAGGCCACACACTCATTTATGATTTCAGTAGTACCAAACTATTGGGGGAAAAAAAAAAAAGTTAGTTAGTGCCTGGATATACAACAGTGTGAGCCTGAACCAGACAATGCTTAGCTAAGTGCCCTTTTCTTTGCTCTTTTTGTCTTTGCACAGCCATAGAGGGTTCCAGACAGCAATGCTAAAAGAAGGAAGGGCCTGGGCTGCTTCTAGGAACAGCAGTAGCGCCCACAACCACCAACTACATCAGCTTTGCTCCCAGCAGAACTGAGGAAGCCATTTGCGGTGTCTGTCAAGAACCACAGAGCTGCAGCCGGTGAGGCAGAGGATACACTCAAGGACACAGTAAGCCCAAGCTAACAACTGCATACGTCTGTATTTTGTGAAACAAAAGCTCTGTGCTCAAGGTGTAACAGAAATCATTCCTTTCTCTCAGCTACCAACATTTGAGAGAAAGTACCAAGGCCACCTGTGCTGCTGAACAACTCCAGGAATGACTGCAAATAGAAACTAAAGAATTTGGTTCAAATGCATGAGTTCAATCTCAGCATTGCAAAGGCGCTCTTTGAGAGAGTCCACAGGAGACAAGTGGGGAGCAAAAGCCCACAGCGCAGGAAAGCAAACCAAGTGGAGCAAAGCAAACCAAAGAAGGTCACCAAGCTCCTCAGTGAGAACAGATTTTTACCTTGCTGCCATTTTTTTTCCTACAGAGAAATGAAAGGGAATACAAGCCTCTACAATGCTTCAATGGCAGATTTAGTCTTCAGTGGGAGTATCCAGAAGACTACAAAATGCTAAGATCAAGTCATTTAAAATCAAAACAGGGCTATGCAGGAAACACACTTAGGAGGGGTCCTCTTTCTTAACCAGAAATGATCTTTCAAATGGAATTACTGAGCAGTTTGCCACAAGAGCGCTTAATAGAACTATCTGTGGCACAACAGGTAACCAGGTCAAAGCAATGGTAACGATACTGTGAGAAATTAACTTGGCTTCTCACACCACAGAAAACACCTGCAGAGTTGACAAAAATGTGATTCCCCAGATGAAAGCACTGGGAAGCTGTGAAACAACTGAATTGCATCTAATTAAAAAACACAAAGGCTAAGAGGAAATAAAGGCCAGAGGCCAGAACTGTTGGCAATAAATACACCCGCAACTGCAGCACTGTGCATATAAATGAGTGTATTAATAGCAATGATTTTTCAGGAATGTGTCACTCTTGATGAAGTGTCAGGTAAATACAGGAGTGAAATCCCCTCCAAAGTAGAGTGACAGCATCGTGCTGTGACAGTGATACAGACAAGAGGTTTCATTAGCAGATCCCTTCATCAACCTGCAGACCAGCGCATGATGACAAACTGGGATGCGTAACAAAGAAATGGTGAAAAATGCAGTAGGCAGCAGGGCAAACACTGCTACATCTGATGGTGTTTCAGAGGAGGTTCAGCATGTCACACCCATACCCTCACGCACCATGAAGTCACCACTATGCAGCTCAGTTACCCCTGCCCTTCAAGAAGGCAGCATCCAGATATGCTGCAAGTATCCTCAAAGCTATCTCTTCCTCCCAAAGCCAACAGGAGGGAGAAGGACCTGAAAACTTGCTCACTGCCTGTTTGTGGTGGTGAAGGCAACGGATGTCAGTGGTAGCTGGGAACAGGCTTCAGACTATTTAAAATTTAGAGTGGGTGGTTTGGCCTTTCGTTTTCCTTCTGATACAAAGCTGCACAAAGGTAGCTTGGAGGTACTTTGAAGTACTTCACTGCCTCAAAATCATACCACGACCACAGCCAAAAGCAATCCAGCTTGACACACTCATTCGAACTACACAGGAAAGGCATGATGTGCTGTAAAACAGGAGGATAGTATCAGCGGGTTATTCATAACTCAAAATGGTTGTTGAACAGCGAGCAAAAGGTTTGTAAAGCTCTGCAAGTAACATAACACCACAAAGCAGCTGGAATATGGCTCAGAATTAAGGTGGGGATTACAGTAAAATGGGACATATCACCATATTCAAACAAAAGCATTATGCTCATTGTAATGTGCAAAGAGATCAACAGGATTGATGCTCTCCATCTTAGATAAATCAAAGATGATTCATCCTTGCTTCATCCTCTGAAAGGAAAAAGCTGAGAACTCAGGGCACAGCATACATGCGGTACCCAGTGCCACGGGGGGTAATGGCAGCCAGGCCAGATAAGTGTAATGTTACTACAGATGCATACAACTCTTTTGAACAGCCAAAGGAGCAACTAAGTTCACACCACATTATCCTGGCTCTGAGCTACTTCCTACCACCACCTGAGTGTTACAGAAAGATTCTGAAGTCTAAGATTGCGTATTAGGAAGCACAGAGCTCATAAAACACTTCTTGGTAACATATTTAAATTCTCCTGCTGAAAAATGCTGCATCAAACAGAGAAATTACGATGGTGTAAAGGGACGTCTGCTCTCCTTTCTAGGCATGTGAAAACCCCTTTGCCTGGCTAGACAAAGAGACCCGATTATGCCAACATATCTGCATGAGCTTGGCCCTTACACAAGTTTCTGTTATCCTCTGAAGTGTGTGGCCTGGCCTGGATTAGGAGAACCCCTGATCGAGGCATGTTCAACTTGATCCTACTTAAGGATTAACCATTGCTCCTGGGCTACTAAGTGATGTTGCGTGGGTGGTGAGAGAGTCACTGCATCCCGTAGGCCAGCACCATGCATCATCAGCAAGTGTCTTCATGCTGATAGATATATTTTCACTTTTGATGTTTGTAAGCTGAAGTGATCCCCATACAGGAGATAAAGCTGCCTGGAGGCAAAGAATGAGGCAACCACAATCCCACCTGGAAGGCCATGGAGTTAGCTGCAGCCAGGAAGATTCTCAGAGGCAGCTTGGCTTTGTATGAACGGTGGCTCCACAAGCGATGTGCACCAGCCGTCACGCCCAAGGCTGTCATCAGGAAACAGAAATATGCTGAAAGACAAGAAAACAAAACACAAAGTGTGCCAGGGGCCAGCTTTTTTATTTTTGCTTTCTTCGTCTTAAAGCTGATCCTTGTCCCTGCTTGCCCATGATGCCTCTGGGGAGGCTTGGGAGATGAGGTAAGGATCTCAGCCCAGCTCTATCCAGCGGCCCTGGGAACGCAGTGCTCCTCCTCTCACCCCCTTCCCACTTTGCCAGTGTGTTGTTCAGGGGAGTGCGGCAGCACCAAAGCACTGTGCTGTGATGCATTTGCACTGTGTGCCTTTGCCAGGTAAAGTAGAGTGAGGGTTTGCCAGGTAAAGTGGAGTGAGGGTTCATCTCTCATCTCAGAAAAGTGGTGATGACAGTGCCAGCCTCCTCCAGACAGGTCTTCTCTCGAGTCTCACTTGCCACCTAACTGAGAAGCATCGCTTCCCATCCCTGCAAATACAAACTGTGTCAGAGTTCCCACAATAAAAACTTCTCTCACCATCGTGAGCTTATGAATCAGTAATATAAATGCACCAGGGACCTCAGCATTCACAATCTCCTTCAGCTTCAGGAACTGCCTTTCCTTTCTATAATTACAAGATTGGCCAAGTAAGCTTGTTTTGAGCATTTTTTCAGATGGCCAATGTAGTGAGGAAGCAGCTCTGTTCCATAGGCACTGTGCTCCAGCTGCAGCTGGACACCGCCTGGCACATGTGTGGGACAACAAGGAGGGATGTACTGCGTAACCCCAAACAAACCAGGCCACTCCAGCTGCTCCTATTTCAGCTGTCCAGCTGTCATGATAGCAGGCTCTTATGTCTCCCTCCTGTAGGGAGCATTGATTTCTCATACTGTGTCTTAAGAGTACACGCTCACTTAACAAGTGTACAATTGAGAAAATAAATAAAAAAGTGGATTCAAACAACAGGAACATCACAGGACAATGTGAAATGTGTTCGCACGGTGTAAGGTGATGTGCTGTTTAGCCAGAGCCTCCTGCCACCTGAAACATGCAGGCTGCTTGAACCAAGACCCTGGTGTTCAAGGAACGTTTGGACGTTGTGTTGAGAGACATGGTTTAGTGAGAACTATTGGTGATAGGTGGATGGTTGGATTGGATGACCGTGTAGGTCTTTTCCAACCTTGGTGATTCTATGATTCTGTTCTATGAAAACATGCTTATTTTTTAATACCTGAAGAGTTCCTGGAACAAAAAGGGAAACCAAAGCCTTTCTTGCAAATGCAGCATACAAACAGAACGATCCTAACAATGACAAAACATCTCCAAAACCTGCTTTTGACTCCATCGCTGAGGGGCTACTTCCCTTTTCAGCAGGCTGCAGCATTTCTGCTACTCCTGGAAAAGGCTCATCTGTGCAGGTTCATCCAACATGAAAAGTCTATCACCAAATTCAGACTCCTGCTTGCTTCCTGAAGAGAACACACAAATGAACCAAAAACCATAACACACATGTTATTTACACATTTTGTTTTACAACTCTCAGATCAGTAACAATGGTGGCACTGCAGCTACCTTGCACTTGTTTCCTCTGCAGTCTCGCTGTTCTCACACTTTGCTCTGTCACTGCGAGGACATGGACTTCTCTGACACAACGGGGGGAAACCTATCCTGTCATCTTCTGTATGTGATATTGAGCGGTAGCAGGCTGATGAAGCAAGAATGTGGCAGAAACATCATTAAAAAAAGGCCTTCCAAACTGCTCAAATGACTGTAATTGTGGGAACAGATCTGTGACACATTCAATACTGACATTATCCCAGCAACATAGAAATATTAAGGCTGAATCATCAAACGAACATATCGCCTGTAGGTTTTATGGCTGGTCAACCACATGCTAGTCCTAGGGGCTGAAATCCTCCTCCTTCACCTGTCTCGTCCTTGCAGGGGGTTGGTATTTAAGGAGCATCTTGAATTTGAATCCTATTTTCTACTATACTGTTAATGGAGAGAGAAGGATCATCAAGAGGAATAGCTTGCTAGGCCTTCCTTAATACATGCAGAGGGGCTCATTTCCTGGCAAAGCAATGCTGTTTGTTTTTTGGCTTTGCAGAGGAAGAATGATAACAGCGAGAATCTTCCTACAATAAAGGCTGAGGACTGAAGCATCCCTAGGAAAAAAATTACTCAGGACTTCGGTGGCCAGAGCAGACGCATCCTGTTGGATTAATGCATGACGTGGAGCAGAGGGAGAAGCATTTCAGAGGGAACACTGAGGATGAGGGGAGATGGATCAAACAAACGAACCTGTGTGCAAGGACAAGGGAGAGAACCTGTGCACAGGGCTGCGGAGAGGATGCAGGAGAGAAAGGAGCGGAGGTTCGCGCACTGTGCACACAGGGAGCCGGTGGGTTGCTAGGCTCCAAGTGCACGGTGCCTGTGCACAGATGCTATTTATGGGAACATGCCAGAATCAATAGGCAGAAGATTTTTATCCAACATGCTTATTAATGACCTGAAACAAAGGCAAACAGTGTATTAATTATAACTGCAGATGATGCTAAATTTGGAGCAACAGCGAGAGAGCTAAGAAACACAAAAGGATCCATGCAGAAACAGGGAAAGCATAGCTCAAAATGAGAATCTGCCTGGATAGAAAAAGCAAAGTAATGAAGCTCAGGGCCATGAGCACAGATAGGGATCTGCAATGAGGATGTGACACTTGGGGAAGCAGGTGCCTGCCAGGAGGATCACCAACAGCACATAAAATATTCTGAGCCTGCAACATGATAGGGCATCAAGACATCAGTGTGATGCTGAACAGCAGGCACAGGGGTATCGTCTCACAGCCGGAGAGAAGCACTGCAAACTACACCAGGCACATCGTTTAAAAATGGATGGGATGGGAGACTGGCAGCATAAAACATTTGAGCCATCTTTTTCAGAACGGCTCATCATCCCCGTGGATGGATTTCCAGAAACTCTTAGTGCACCAAGTGCCAAACTCCAATGAAAACGTGTGTCTGCAGGGCCAACCTCTTCCAAGGATATGGGGAGATACTGCCATAGTCTGTGGCAGCTTCAGAGGCATCAGAAAATCATTCTCTGCTCTACATAGTTGCTTAAATCAGGGCAGATCTCTCCCTCAGGTATCTTAAACTCTGTTGCATGCCAAACATCAACATTTGAACCTCTTTTTCTTTTTTTTTTTTCCCCCCCCCTCAATGCACATTGAAGATAAGATACCTATTAGTAAAACCAGTGGATTCCAGATGGCTTTTGACCCTTACCTGGTTGTAACATCAGCAGACCAACCAAAGCCAGAAATCCACTAGACACTGGGTGCACTTTGCACACCTGAGCAGGCAATGCTGGCTCCCGACATGCTCCTGAGGGAGCAGTTTCAAGAAGCCACTGCTATCAGACAGCAACCAGCCACATGTTGCCAACGTCAAACACAGCCCAGTTACATGGTGCCGATTGCAATCACCTCTGAGGGACGCAGCAGCAGATAGGAAAATAGCAGTTGGGAGACAAAATCAATTGCGCATCTACAGTGGTGTGACTGTCAATATCTGAATGTGCTTTAACATGCAGCAGTTGCTTTTCAGAGGAAGACAGCAGCCGTGCTGCTTGCCGTGGTAGTGTCAATGCCAAACACACTGGGCAAATGGCAAAGAGGCCTGAGGGAGCAGGCAAGAGGTACTTCTTAATGTTTCTTTCCCTTATTTCTTTTTCCCCTCTTTTTGACTTTCGATAACTTGACTCATTAAAGTAAATAACAATTTGAGGGTTTAAACTAGCAGGGATGGACACGCAACATTTGTGAGGTAACATGCTGACATTTACCTCTGCTCATTCAGCCAGAGCAAAACTGCTTGCTAGGGGATTTTTAATAATTGAATGCATAAAACTCAAGGTCTTCCATCAGGCTACAAGAACTGCGTGAGAAATACAAACAGCGAGTTGCTCAAGCACAAATTCAGCATTGCAAAGCTGACTGATGGCCATAAATATGTAACACTGCTGTACCTGACAGTCAGGATTTTTCTAAAAATTAAATTGCATCTGCATCCGCATCCCATTCCTCATTTGTGGGGTTTTTGGTTTTTTTTTGCTGTTGTTCACTGGTAGATTTAGGACTAATTCATGATACCAGCTAATCTGCCCAAACTCATGTGTTGCCCTGCTGTTCAGTGGTAGCCTAACTCCTTTTTCACTGGAGACACTCAAGGAAGCCTGCTCTCCTGACCTGGAACTGCATTAACTAAGGAGGCAAACCTCCCACTGTGGGCCCTGCCAAGAAGAAACGCTGAGTCGGTGCTCTGGCCCCAGGGTCTCTGCTGGCAGACGCGACCGAATGGCCACCCCACTGTTGGCTGAGCCCTGCTAACTATCAAAGGCTGGCACCAGGAGCACCTCGGGCTGGATTCAAACCAACAACCCAGAATTAAAAAGAACCATTTCCCCAAGTCACCCGCTGTACAGCATGCGCGCGCCAGCATTCGGGGGAGCCGCGCAGTCATGTGAAGAGCAATTGTGTGAAGTCTCAGGGCAGGAGTGGGTTCATCTAAAATTAGATCTACACATTTTCTGAGCTGCTCTAAATGGAACCGAGAGAGAAACAGAGGAGATGAAACATGTCGAATGGAAGTGGGGAGGCAGAGTTCAGAGCTGCGAAGAATAGTTTGACTGTGGTGCTCCAGGAGAAGCCATCTGTCAGAGCCCCCCCGCCTCGCCTCACCAGCCTGGGAAATCCAGTCTGCCCCCGATTCAGCGCACATGTCCACATAGGCATTTTCAGGAACGTTCCCCAGGGCCAGCCCTTCTGGCTGCGTATGCAAAAGACTTTATTCCGGTTGGAATAGCAGAAATGTTCACGTTGACAACTGAAGCCAAAGTGAGGTTAAAAAAAAAGCCAATAGAGCAGTGGAAATTGCAGATGACAGCGAGAATTCCAGAGAATGCTAAAATTCCCCCAGAAAGCGCATGCAGATTCCCTGAACTCACCAGCGATGGAAGATTGCCTTAAGATGCTGAACAGCTTGTATTTTTAGATCAAAAGAGAAGGCTGGAAGATGCTCCGATTTCTCTGAAATTTTTGATGCTCTCTCAGCTCAACCAGATCCCAGCTCAACCAGATCCCGCGTCATCACAGAACCACGGGCAGATTTCACTTCTCTCCCTGTGACCTCACCGCTACCCTCAATCCACAGGCCGGCTAGGGCTCCGCTGGCTTTTAAGTGCTCTAGAAATGCCAACAGTGCCAGCTTTGTCTCTTTTCTCAAGGATGGAAAGAAAGAAAGCGTGTGCTTGAGCCACCAGCCCTCAGCCAGCTCAGGCACACGAGTCACTTCCTCCACATCAAAGGTGGGAGCCAGAGCCACCATCTCCTAGCATGACCCGTCCCAAAACTCAAGCTCAGCCCCACGTGTTTGCGGCCACTGCTCTACCACCAGCCCCTTCTTCCTCCTAGAAAAACAGTTCTCCTCTTGGGCACCACCTGAGAAGCCAGATGGAGCGGAAAAAGCCCCCTACACAAATCCCATCCTCCTGGTGCCTGGTGCGGAGCAGGGGGGGCAAGCAGGATTCCTGCCGCCAGCAGCTGGCACTCAGCTCTCCCCCCCCGTTCACATCAGCCTAGCTTTACTCAGTACAGTAATTCTGAAAGCTCTCTGGCAGGGCATCACATTTTATTGTTAGCCTCCATGATGAAAATAAAATCTGATTGCAAGAAATTGCTCAGCTTCAATTATAACATCAGCGTTAATTGCAAGTGCAACCATAATTGCAGGGAAGGAAGGCACAGTGGCAGTGATGAGGATGCGTACTAAGTTCTGTGGGCGAGCTGACATTTCCCAGCCCAGCCCTCCCAAAGGAGCGAGCAGCGCTCTTCCCTCTGACCGCAGAGACCAGAATGAGCACAGATGAGCTGGTCTGCGTGGCTCTCTCTGTTCTGCCTGTTGGCATCTCCTGAAGAAGGATGAAATGGAGACAGGGAACAAATACACGTGCTTAAAGCTGAACATGGGGAAATCACCTACAGCAACGGCTAGAGTAGGAACGCTGGGGAAGGAAAAACATCTGAGCAGCAGGTGCATCACCTCAACCGGGGCACCTCAGTGCAGGGAGGTCTCTGCTGAGACTACAGTGAGATAAGGCACTGTGTTCAGTTCCTGCTCCCCGATCCAAAACCTTGCCTGCAGGAATCACCCGAACGTAACCACTGCAGGACCCAAGGGTGCTCCCAGCAGAGTGGCAGCACCCTTGGGTCCTGCAGTGGTTACTGCAATTAACACTACAAAAAAACTTCCACCAAGCAACGGTGGAAGTTTTAACCAAGTGTCTCCAATCCATAGCTGTGAAATGGAGACGGTATTTTGACCTCCTTCCTCCAGACAGGTCCCACAGTTGCTGAGTACAGCCCACTCAGAGCTAGGATTCTTATTTATAGCCATCCGCACAAAGCTTCCAACACAATGGGAGCTTCTGTAAGCGAGCACAGCGTGCACAGAAGTGGTTAACAGCCAAAACCTGTTCAAACCGTAAAAGCCAGTAGATGGCACTCAAGAATATGCAAGCCTTTCAAAATGTGCAAGCCCAATAAAACTTGCATCTGCAGTGCACACCAGCAACATGTGCCTCACTGCATGGGGTCGCTCCCTGCAAGGGCTGAGGAGGCAGCTGTGATCCTGTGGAACCCTCTGGGCACCACAGTGACCCTGTGCCAGCAGCACAATGCTCTTCACCTTCCCGGAGATGGGATGCCGGTTCAATAGCACTGACATGTCCCAAACAGTGCCAAGAACAGGGTGAGAATCCTCCCCTCACACAGAGCACAAGGTCATTCTCTTCCCCTGCTCTCAGGCTCCAGCAAGTCATATCAGTGTGTGAACCAGCAGCTGTGCACCCAAGTATCAGGCAGCCAGGGAGGCACATCCTGAAGATACGGGTTTCTGAGTATCTCCTATCTTATGACAGCGATAGGCCACACATGTGCCAGTTTTTCAAGCCATGAGCGCCAGTAACGCTCAGCAGCCTGAAGGAAAAGGGTTTAAAATAGGCAATGGGTTCATCTTCTGCTTTGGTTTGTCGTTCTTTGGTATTTCCGGGCTACATTACGTGCTTCCACATCAGATGGCTAAAAAGCACCTTTTACCAAGCAAATTTCAGACCCTTGTGCAGAGAAGAGGACGTACCCTGGGCACAGCACTGGGATGTGCCACGGAGCAAGCCAGGTCTGCTCGATGGCTTGCACGCGTCAGCTGCTGTGCTATCCAGCCAAGGCAGTCACCAGTTCATGGAAAATTCTGACATGAGTAATTTTATTGTTTTTGTTCAGCTTGGACTTAAACCAAATTCCAGGGAGGCACCGGGATGGCCCTGAAAGCTTCTGATTTACCCAGTTTAAGCACACATCCATCGAAAGATAACCCAGTTCCCAGCGCTCCCCAGGTGGTCTGGTTGCATTACCCAGAGCTGGTGGGGATCCTGCAGCTCCATGTGTGGCATGAGGAGCAGTAACACCAGCTCCCAGAGTTAGTGCAGGAGGCAATGGGAACAGAGTAGTACAGATAATCCTGAGTAAACACCCGACCGAGCCTCTGCGTGCCAGCACTTTCCATTGTCTATTATGTACAGCTGGACAAGTGTCAATAAATTACCAGTGGAAATGGGTCCCGCTTAGCATGCAGTTTGGCTTGATCAGCTGTTTCCTAGGTGGTATCATGGCATTTCAGCTCTGCTTAGGTGAACCGAGAATCACCAAGTGGGCTCAACATGGAGCACCCTGCCTGTCCCAGTTACAGATGTCTCTGAGGAAGGCAAAGTGAGGAGCCAGGAAAGCACTGGTGAACCTCCGGCAACTGCCCACATCCTGTCTGGTTGCATCTAGTGCTGGCAGTGAGAAGCACACTCAGCACACATCTCCCTGTGGCTCGCTTGCAAGGCAGCAAGGGACAAGGCAATGAGATGGCTGGTGCAAGACTGCCAATGAGCTATCCAATTGTTGAGCTTGGGATGAGAAAGAAAACCACGTGTGGATCCAGTGAGAGCCACAGCTCTTCCAACCACACTCTCTAATGCACAGCCCTGTTCAATACAACCCTACATGGCACTGAGGGACATTGTTAGTGGGCACAGTGGGGATGGGCCGACAGTTGGACTCGGTGATCTTAGCTGTCTTTTCCAACCTTAATGACTCTACATCCCCACCAAACTTCACGACCGTGCAGCCATACATTTCACCAAGCGAGGTTGTGTTCCTTAACTTGAGCAGCAACAAGCCTGCCTTTGTCTGCCTGGCAGCACACACTTTTGCTGGAGCTATTCTGCAGGAGGGGCTGTATTCTCACAGCTGGAACCAGCACGCTCACTCCCTGCTGAAGAGCCCCCATAAAAGCTCCCACAAAACTTGGTGGTCTGCTGCTGGGCTCCTGTTAAAAATAACGTCGAGAAACAGGAGGCTCTATATCTGCGAGAAAGGCATTAAGTTGCAAAGTCGTCGAGACACGTTTATTATTTAGCACCTCCGTAAAACCGACGAGAAAACGAAAGACCTTAGAGGATGGAAGGTAATCCAATCCTCCGGCCCCGAGGAGCTCCCTAATTAAGGCGCAGAGGAATCGGGGGATTTCGAAGCAGGAGAAGGAAGCCCACCTGCCCGTACGCGGTGGGACCTGCAGTGGTTGGAAGGAGCCCACCGCCCCCAGCTCTCCCGGCGCCGAACAAAGCAGCTCCAGCCCGCCGCGCTCCCCGCTCACTCCGGCGCACCCCGCGCTGTTCTCTCCCAGCCCGGCACCGCGCCGGCTCTCGGCCGCATCCGCACAGCGCCACGCCGCCACGCGGCGCTCGTCCGGCCGGCCCCGCAGCCCGGTGTGTCGCCCTCCCGGGGGACAAAGAATGGCCGTGCCCCCTCCCCACTGAAGCGTGAAAACGGGGGCGTCAATAAAGCCGCATCGCGAGGGTTGGCTTTCCGCAGGACCTTCCGCGCGAAGCATCGCCCCTCTAGCCTTTTTGCGTCTCTCCACCCGGCTGCAGAAACGGACGGACGCGAGCGGGGAGCGCCCACCGTTTCTACAGCAACGGGCGGAGGGCCCACAAAGGCGCCGCCACCGCGCGGCCGCGGCCCCGGCCCCGGCCGCCCCCGCCGCCCCACTCACCCCACAGCAGGGTGAGCAGCTGCGCCCGCGGCACCAGGCTGAGCGCGTACACGGCGCCCAGGTGCAGCAGCCCCATCAGCACCACGTTGCGCCAGACGATGGCCTGCCCGCCGCCCGCCGCCATCTCGCCGCCGCTCTGAGGGGAGGGAGAGAAGGAGAGAGGGAGGCGGCCCGGCCGGGGGGCGCCTGGGGGCGGGCGGCCGGCCCGCTCCGCTCCGCTGCCTCTCCTCCTCCTCTTTCTCCTTCTCCACGGCGCTCCCACACCGCGGCGGTGGGAGAGGAGGGGAGGGGACGGGAGCCCGCCGGCCCCGCATAGCGACAGCCAATGGCCGCCGCCGCACGGCAGCGGTGCCGCCCGCCGCCTCGCTGCCGGGGCCCAACCGGCGCGAGGGGTCCCCGACGGCCGTGGCAACGGCCATGGCAACGGATAGGGCCCGCCCGGAGGGCCGCGCTGCGAGGGAGCGGGTGCGGGGGTGTGGCGGGGCAGCGGGAGCTCCTCCGTGACCGTTCCTGGTGCCCGGCAAAGGAGGGGCCCTGCGTGGAGCCGCTTGTGCCGTGCAGGAGCGGGGGGAGCCCCTCTGCGCCCATCGCATGGCTCCCAGAGCTGTCTCTGGGCAGGGCGCGTCGTTGGTCAAGAGGGGCAGAGGGATCCTGGGGTGCGCTGCAAAGAGCGCGGCCAGCAGGGTGAGGGAGGTGGTCCTGTCCTACTCCGCCCTGGTGAGGCCACATCTGGAGCACCGTGCCCAGTTCTGGGCTCTCCAGCCCAAGAAGCATGGGGAACTGATAGAGTCCAGCGGAGGGCGACAAGCATGATCGGGGCCTGGAGCACCTCCTGCGTGGGGAAAGGCTGAGAGAGCTGGGGCTGTTCAGCCTGGAGAAGGCTGAGAGCGGATCTGATCAGTGCTTATCACTATCTAAAGGGTGGGAATCAAGTGGGTGGGGCCAGGCTCTTTTCAGTGGTGTGCAGCGGGCACAAACTGCAACACAGGAATTCCATACGAACATGAGGAAGAACTTTCCTGTGAGGGTGACAGAGCACTGGAACAGCTGCCCAGTGCAGTCATGGAGTCTCCTTCTCTGGAGGTACTCAAGACCCACCTGGACACTTTCCTGTGCGACCTGCTGCAGGGAGCTGCTCTAGCAGGGGGTTGGGCTGGGGGATCTCCAGAGGTCCCTTCCAACCCCTGTGATTCTGTGTGAATCTCCACTTCCCTGCCCAGAAACAACCAGTCCAGCCACAGAGCAGCACCACCAGCTTTTGCCCTCGCTTTGTGTGGCCACGAGCAGTGGTGTGTGTAGAGGCGATGCTCTTTCACAGAGCCCTCTGGCTACTCAGGGCCATGTGGCACACAGACCCACTGAGTGCTGTTAGTGCAGAGCACACAGCATGCTGTGCTAATTAATTACTAAGAACACCTCCTGAGGCAGTCAGCAGAGAGGATATAATTAAAGCCCCCCCCCCCTTTTTTTTTCTTTTTTTCTTTCCCTGATACATTTTAAGCATTCTTCTAGAATCCTCTGCCTGGAAAAAAAGAAGGAGGACAGTGGCAATGAAAGGCAGTGAACAGCTTGCAGGGATGCAGCTGGAGCCATTGAGTGCTGCTGCTGCCCTACCAGCACACTTCTGCTACTCAAAACGTTGACAGTGTCGGCCTCATTTTTAATTATTTATTTATTTACTTATTCCTATCAGCCACCCAAGGGCACTCCCAGAGAAACTATCGCAATGAGACTTCCGGCCAATTTGCAGCTTTGAAGCCTGTGGGAACCTCAATCGGAGCAGCCTTTTTTGAGCGAGGGTTGCATTAAGCACACCCGTATCTCCTGCTTCTGCCCCACAGGACCCCAGTTGGCTACAGGCACTTAGGTTGGCACTCAGAGAATTGGGTCTGGAAGCTCAGTCCCACACTCCCCACATCACACTGGGCACATCGAGACTGCTCCTGCTATCAGCGTGTGATTTATCATTTCCCCAGCTCTGGCTCAAGGACTCAGCCCAGCACCAGCAGCCCCAGCAGGGAGGGAGGAGAGACGGCCGCCCACATTGCCTGGTATAAATCTCTTCTCACCGAGATTAAAACTGGGCTATTTGGGGCCAAATTCTTTTAGCAGTGTAAATTGGCAGAGCTTCATTGCCTTCTGCAAAGGAAGGTGGCCATTTGCATTTATAACATCAGATGGGCAGCTAATTGCTTGGCATTCCTTGAAGATAAGAACAGAAGGCAGTAGCACCGGTGAACTATTAATCTCAGCCGCTCTCAGGAGAAGAGCAGATTTTCGCAGGCAGTCCTGTACTGAACTCGGGCAGCGCAGTGATCCAGCCACGAGTTGCAGAGGACAGCCCAGGTTCACATGGATTTATTCTGTGCATGGATGAATATAACACGGTACCTCCAACCCCTTCTGAAAAAGAGCTGCAGACAAACACTGCTACCACCGCTAAGAAATCTATACCCGAGATTAACGGGAAGAGAATCAGTCCAACGGCTTTTTACATTTTGGAAACAATGTAACTCCAGTTCAACACTTCATGTTCTCCAATCAGAAAAGCTTAGGAGGTCAGCAAATACTAGAGAAGAAATAGAATTAAGCTCAGTTCCCTCAGAGGAACAGAGCTACTTTGCCTGACAAACTCATAATCAGTGTAAAGCCACAGGAATCAGCCTTAACTTGTGTTATCATTTGTAATATTTCTTGCAACATGCACTGCCATATCTACATTGAACAGACAGACTCTTCACACGTATTATTTTTTTAAATACAGAACTGCTTCTCACAGGCTGTTTTTTTTTTCTTTTAAACTGTCTGATTCTTTCAACCGCTCTTCCCAGCCTGGACATAGCGATACCGACGATTCACAGCACACTTGTTGGGAATTCTTAAAGCCAGCTCCTACCACGCTGCAGGAGAGGCCATGTGCTAAGAAACTCACCTGACCCAGGCAGCAAAGGCTTGCTCGCACTCTGACAGCACAGTATGAGCTTGTGTCACAGCAGAGACCAGAGTCTCCAGGCTCAGGGGGACTGCAAGAAACAATCGGCACCTTGTTTGCAGGCTGCAAAGAACCTCTGTAAGGGTGGCTTAAACCACTCCACATTATTTCTGTTCTCAGCTTTTAATAAACGCATACAGATCTGTTCAGAACTCTTGCAAAACCCTTCCTTGAAACGTCAATATCTCAGCGTAAATGTTAAGCAGAGCTTTATCACGAACAGCACAGAAAGATAAACATACCTTTGCAGCTTAGGAGCCTAGAGTAAAGTGCCTTGCTCTACTCCCAGTTTCAAAATATCTAAGTTGCACTTCATCACGACACATTTTAATAAATTAACATTTATTGAAAATACAACATCGGCCTTTATTTTGCTCATTTGTCCCAGTGCAAAATTAAGCTATATGACATGTAAATCGTAACAACAGAATTGCAAGCAGTCTCATAAAATGAAAGACCAACTACACTTATAACAGGATCAGACTCTTTAATCTGGTGTCTAAGGAACAGTGAGGTGCAGGGTCTGATACACAACCTATCTTCTTGCTTTCACACGTATCTGTTATTAAAAGCCACTGTTTAACAGTATAACATGCATCTAAAAATTGACAGTACGGGACTCCATCCCCATTAAATATACTATCTGAAGACGAACCATCGGGGATGAGAAAACGGTTAAAAATAAAAAGAAAAGCACCAGGGCTCCAAGGCCCGCCTAGAATGATAGATTTTGCAGGGAGAGCATAATGCCATTTGTCAGAGCTCTACTGCGACATGCCGTAAGGACTAGCGTTTGGTCCACTTCTTGCATGTTTGCTGTAGAAATGCACTTCTTTGGAAAAGCAACCATCACAGGCTTTGCAAGTGCAGGGTTACTTCAGACACCCAACTTATTGGCCTGGATGAGGACAACTTTCAGAACAGGCATGAAAGCAGAGGTCTCGCTGAAGTTGCTGGTGCTGACTATGTGCATGTGGATGTTCAGTCCTTCCACGTAGTTGCGGGTTTCGATGCTCTTCACGATGTTGTGCAAGCCGCTAATGATGGCTGGAGAGAGCTGCAAGGAAGCCAGATGAGGCAGGTCAGAGTTAAGCAAAAACAGCAGCGCTAGCACCACAGAAGTCCTGTCTGTCACCTCTGCCTCTCAAGAAGGTGCCGGAATCAGGCCCTTCATTTTAAAGACAGCAGCCTTCAGAAGCACTGCACGCTGAGCACAGCTGCTAACAGCAGACTTCAAGCAGAAGACATTCACTGCAATCCCTGCCCCCGTGAGCCCCCAATGGCTGCAATTTCCTGAGGTGGGAGACCTGCCGCGGCAGACCGTGGGGACAAAAAACCCACTGTGCTTCATGTCTCCGGGGTACAGTTAACTGGCCATCTAACTGAGGCAAAGTGTAAAAACAACACTTACTGTCTGTTCCCTAAGTTTGTCATATAGAAATTCCAGGCGTTTATTTGCATCATCTAGTTTCCTCTTGGTTTGCTGCAAAAGAAAAACACATGAAGAATGAGCAATAGTAATCACATTGCAAGGAGGTCTATGCAACACATGAAACGTCTTGGACAAGAACATTTTCCCCATGTTTTGCTCTGTATTTTTCTCCCTTCGTTTTGCCAGAAACTGAATTTCATCAGGTCTTTCTCCGCATGCAACTGCTCCAGTTACCTATATGGTACAGTAACCTTTAAAGGTACATCCAAAGGGTCATGCATGCAAAGTGGGACAGAAATTGAGCAGGAATCTTGTTTGATGGCTTACTGGCAAAGCACTGCAATGGCTGAATGAATATATTACTGGAATTAAGTATCCAGTGACGTCACTGAGAACTTAAGGGCACATGCAGTAGTCATTTACAGCAGGTTCTAGCTATGTTTTTCATGGCCTGATTAGTAAAGCCAGGAGCTGTCAACACAAAAACAACTAATAGCATAACCCAAACTGTTCTTAAAGATCCTTTCTGCTTCCATGAGTTTATGTAGAATAAACCACCCCTCCGGTGTCTACGGGATTACTTTGCCACGAGACTCTTAAAAAATCATCCCATTATATTTCACAGCACCACAGCTGCTAGGGAAATGCATTTACATCCACTTGGTTTTTCAAACAGCTACAGAAATAAAATATTTTACTCTTGTTATTTTACAAAATAACAAGAAAACACACTAGCAAAGCATCCAGATTACATTTACGAAAGCAAAAATAAGAAGGTCAGTAGCAGTATAATTTCTATCAGCGCACAAGTGTGTTGGAACCTACTCCTACATCAGTACGCATGCATCAATCCATCTTCATTTACGATAGTGCCATCTCCACGGTGACAGGAAAATTTTCTCCGGGTTAAGTAATTGCAGAGAGATAAAATCAAAGCCTAAGGGAAGGCTCTAGCTCAGGAGTGCCTGCTCTGTCAGAAAGTAGGGGAAGCTGTTTGGATGGCAAAGGGCACAGACAACAACACTGTATGCAGATCTCTCATGCCATGTGCGGAAGCCCCCTCAGCAGCTGTAAAAGGACAGGGCAGGTAAGGAAAGAGCGTACCAGCGGAGCTGGTAAGAAACAGCCTTTTAGGCTTCCTATCTCTCTTAGATACACGACCTCTGGACATCTGTTTCAAAACCTGTGCAAAGATCTACAAGCCAGCTGTCAGTTCTAAGGCAAAGAGAAATTAACCGTGCTCCGTAAGGCAAGACATCTCTCCAGCCACAGGAAATTAGGCACAAGTACAAGTTGTTTGTTCTCCTGATCCAAGCCCTACACATTAATGCTCTTCAAGCACCCATTTTCCCCTTTGGCATGTAATAAAGGAGTGGTGCCTACATATATGCCGACAACAACTGATGCGTGCAGTCAGGGCAGTGTTTCTCAGTGCTGAGTGCCAGAAATGCTTGCTCTGCCTAAGAGCAGAGAGACTTAAGGAGCAAGAAATCAAATTGTGTTGGCAGAGCAGAAAAGCAATCCCTTGGTAGCAATGTGAAGTGAATACTTTTGCCTTCACTGTGCATCTGGGAAAAGAGATGACTCAAGAAACAAAAGGACTGAGGGGCCTCTGCTCTAAAGAATAATCTTAAAAAAAAAAAAAAAAAAAGGGATTTTCTGAGCAATCAAATGCTGCTGAACACGATGGGGTCTGTCCAAAGCAAGGTTTATGGCCTCTAAAAATTTCTCCATACAAGTGGGCAAGTCCACCATGAAAGTGCTGCACCCAAGGGGGAAAAAGAAGGAGCAAGTACATACAAAAGTCAAAACCACAGAGACACCTGAAACGGTGCAGCAAACCAACACAAATGACACTGAATGCTCAATTTACTCCTACATCCATAGAGCTTTGACTGCTCAGCTCCCAACATGGAGCGTGGGCCTGGGCCGCTGTCCACTGCCATCCTGCCTTCCATCATTCACCTTCCAGCATGCACAAGCCAAACAGTCAGCACCTGGGCTTGGTATGCTATTCACTGACTACTAGGAAGAAATAAGAAGCTCTGAGACGGATGGTGTGTTCAGAATGTAGCAAAAGCTATGGGATGTTGTTCCTGCCTAGCTTCAGTGGTTATGTTAGAGCCCTTAGCCTTCCATTTCTCAACTACCTGTTGTTTCCTTCTAAAACAAGTTTAACAGAAATCACAAACCACAGATGAGAACCCAAGGCATGTACTCACAGCTCTGACTGGGCATAATACCAGCTGCTCCTCCTTGGGCAGCTGGACTGTCAGCAGGGCCTTGCTCTGCTTCCAAATCACCACACCATGTGCACACATGGTGTTCCTATGCATTGCTTGTGGCTGAAGACACCAGCATGTTCACCTGAACACAGGGTTACTCTGGGACCGTGGTAGAGACCTACCGGATCAGAGGCAGACAGCAGGCACCTCTGGATAAGGGCTTCAAATGTTGTCTTCAGAATAAGGTGCTCCTCAGGGATGGGCTTCTTGGTTATCTTCTCTGTTGGCAGTGCCTGAACGTGCTAAGAAACAGCACAGGTGAGGCTTTCCAAGCCACTATGCAACCCCACCTCCTTTTTAACTAACCCTAACCACAAGACCAGCCACCAGGATCCCAGCCCACAGGGATCTGCTAATGCACAAACCCAAACCACACAACATCGATGTTACACTACCTGGATGGCATTGCCAATTGGGGCCCCGGGAGCCCCCTCTGTCCTGGGTTTGAAGGTAGTGGGAGGCACGGCACACGGCCCCAGAGCCTGGGGCGCATAGGGGCCCAGTGGTGCCTGCTGCCCCGCGGGGAGCTGTGGAGGCTGAAAGCTGGGTGTGCCCACTGGTGCTGCTGGAGGCTGCTGCATCTGTGCCTGCGGATCCGCCAGTGGGTTCATGATGGGTGAGGTGATGGGAACTGGGGGCATGAAGTTATCGGGGACCTGGGGAAAAACAAACGGCGCTTATGCCACTGCTGCAAACAGAGAGCACCCAGCTCCCCACATCCCTACCCACAGGACTGGAGATCCCATCCAGGCAGAGAGCTGAGCTGGGTTTAGAAACAATGGGGGCAGGTGGGAGTTCACTCACCCCTTCCCCTGGCAGCAGTTGCATACAAAGAACCTACACCTATATGCATTCTGATCATTACATTTAGATTTTTGTGGCTACTTTTTTGTCCACACAGCACATAGATCACAGCTAGCAGCATGCACCAATAAAGCTTCTGAAAGGCTTTCAAGCTCCTGGCAAACACATTTGCACTAAGACAGATTATGAGCGCAGTTCAGATTCATCCCTGAGCATCTGCCAGTCTTTACACAGGGGTATTTTGGAAACATTTGGTAGAGAGAAAAGACAACAAAATGAGCTGTCAGCTTCTGCTACAAGGCAGACAGAAATCCAAACAAAATGAAGAGCTCCCATGCCTGCACACACATTTTTTTTAGAGGCGGAAAGAAAAATGAACTATTGTGGAATGCTGAACGCAACCCTGATTGAAAGATGCCAGAATTAAGCTGGCGGTATGGGACAGCAAGAAAAATATTCCTGTTACAGCACTGATGACAGTTACAAACGCGATGAATCACAACAGTAAACTTTTAAATGCCAATTGCCATGTTTTTAGTTTAGGGGGAAAATGGCTGCAAATTATGCTGTGGCTCGAAATGCAAGACTGTTCTCTTTTACAATAATAACCCATGTAGTGAGTCATCTTATTACAGCCTAAATCTCCCCCTCGTGCACTGGACGTAAGCAAAGTAAGCATCTAAACATTTCTGACAGAGGTTTGCTTAATATTCAACAGGACCATGGGACAAACATCACTCCTTCAGAGGGGAGCTGGCCCTCAAGCCCTCACCATGGCAGAAACTGTAACCACAATACACACAGCAGAAGGGTTTTTCTTGAGCCTGCAGTTCTCACTGCCCATTCTTCCCTCCTGCCCAAGAGCCCGAAGCCCTGAAAACAGCACAGTGGCTGTGGGACAGAGGTCCCAGCACAGGGGCAGCCAGGAATACACAATGTCCCCTCTACCCAATGGCTTCCTAGCTGTAAGCAGAGACCAAAATCCAAGGGTCACGGGAGACTGCTGCCCTCACTTTCACTCAGACCTTATCTTGCCTCCTCCGACTCCTTTTTTCCTTGCCACAAGCACCTGACATGCTCCAGACTTGCTTCCCAAATGCACTGTGAGCAATGCTGACTGCTGTGGAGTACCAGGGGATGAAAAGGCTCACTCTGCTCTGTGCCAAGCATCCCCAGTTGTTCTGCCCTGCTGCAATTTAAATCCTTTTTTACTGAACTGCACTATCTCTATCAGGAAAATTATGTCACTTCTAGCACATTTCTCAGGGTCAAACCCTTAATCAGGATAAATTGCTTTCAGCTCCAGCGTAGTCAATAATCTGTAACAATTCGCACAGCCTCATCATTTCACTTAAGTATCGTCTCTGGCAAAATTCAACTGCTTTTCAGCAATGAAAACGGTCCAAAGTATTTTCTTCCTTCAAACAGGGATTTGTGTTGTTATTAACAACAACTCTAGCACAAAGCCACCATTCTCTTTAGAGGCATAAACATTCTGAGATAGAGATAATGCATGTTGGAAAGACATGAAGGCCATTTTCTGTTCACAAGATGTGGCTTTTGTTTGTAGCTAACCCTTCTTTTTCGTTCTCCTGCGAACAAGCTCCCCCAGAGCAGGTTAGGTTACTGCTTTTCAAGTGGTCAGCACTCAATCGTTTGAGGCAGGACTTCCTAGAATACCTTTTTCTTCTTGGCAGCTCTGTTCAGGGCAGGAGGGTCGTTCCAGCCGTTCTGAGGTCCTGGGACAGAAAGAAAAACAGAGACTGTGAGTACCTCAGAGGAGGGCAGTGACGCCTCTTGGAGCTCAGGCTGGCTCCTTGCCACGGCAGAATTTATCCTTTTTTTTTTCCTTTTCTCCTTCTAACTAGCATGTCTCTCGCAGGATAACTACTTGAAACAGATGGGCTCTGTGAAAAGGCAGGCAGTTGCCTACCATGGCCAAAAACACAGCTCTGCTGCACAGACTGCATATGTTGAGACTACTTCACAGTTACCCATGAAGGTTTCTCCTACCCATACGACATTAGGAATAAGCACTTTTTTTTTCCCTTATATGCATTCCCCAGCAAAACTAAATGGAAAGAGGAGAAAGAAGAGGCAAGAGGAACTTTCAACAGCACAATCCAGATCCACCCAGCCACCATGGGACACCAGGAGCCACAACACCAGGCTTCCCTGCCAGCTACAGCAGGTTCATGGGTACTGGGGCAGCCCATCTAGCTTTTTCCTCCAAGGACAATTTGTTTCAAGCTGAAAAACAGAGCACGTCTGAGCAGATTCACTCCCAGTCCAATGCACCAAACCTTCTGCTCTTCAAGGAAAGCTGCAAGATCTGTACACCAAGGCTCACGTAAGTGCATTGGAAATGGTTCCTATCTCATCCCAGAGCTGACATTTTCTGTCAGTGTTACTGCAGCCTCGCCAAGTAATCAGGATTTATTGCACAGAGCCACAAAAAGCCGAAACCAAATCCCCGCTCAATGGACTTTTTCACCACAGTGTTTTTCACTTAGCAAATGATCAATTCACCTCAGACAGCAGAGCGTAACGTCACTGCGGAATCTACTCGAGTGGTCTGAAATTTCATTTTCTCATGAGCTTTTGTTAAACAAGTTTCACATCCAGAGCATGTTGATGGGGTAAATGGAAAACAAATTAAGCCCCCTACGCATCTGGCTTCTTGTGAACAAACAGAAAGCACTGCCATCACCTCCAGGGCTCTGCTCCTCCCCATCCAGAAAATCCCTTCCCAGAGTATTTCTGATATAGGAAGTCTAACTTCCGCAGTGCTGACAGTGGGACACATTAGAAAGCCTCACACACTGCTGATAGTTTCCTGGAATAATTTGTTGGGAAATAAAAAAAACACAATAGCGTTTGTTTCTGTGGTTAAAAACTCCAGATTTGTTGTTATTGGTTTTAATTAAGGAATTATAAATCTGATTTGATTAAAGTCTGATCAGAAAACAGCATTGCACTTGATGTTCTCTGAGGAACACGTGCATTTACTGATGCCTGTTCAATTAATTTCAGGTAGTGGCTGTGATCATTTTCAGCTGAGGTGGTACCTAGTTCACCTGCCAAGGGAGAGGCCTGGTCTTGAGCTGGTAGGTTTTCTGTAGATAAAAAGCAAAGAACTAAAACAAGGGTTTTCCCTCAGAAATAATAAAGCATTCTTCCTAGAATTTTACATTCACACTTCAGCTCAATAAAAGCGTAAGGAGTCAAAAGAAAAACGCCTAACCTAATTAAAATGCCAGCTGAGAGACAGGAGCCATTCGTCCAACCCACCCCGTGAAATTGTTTTTGTCTGCCTTCTCCCCATACAGCCCTGTTTCTCTTCCCATGCAGTAAATCAGCGCTTCTTGCTTTGAACAAATGTTGAGGAGTCCTGGCCCACTCTCTTATCTCCTCCAGTATTCATTTTCTACTCCTAACAGCCAGCACAACTGACAGACCATTACTCTTAGCAACACTCTTCTCACCATTGTTTTATTATTCCAGAAAGCTCTTCAGATGTTTTAAGGACTTGACCTGAAGGTGGATGCCAATCATTTGCCAGAGTCAAGGCTCTTGCCTGCATCTAGCATGGCAAAAAGTCACTTTAAACCCACGTGGAAGGACAACAAACCCAAAAGGCAGAATACAACTGACACACAGTTTACCATTGCAAAGAGAAGAGAAACATAAGGGTTAAACAACTCCCGTCTCTGAGGTCACTCTGATGGCGTTTATAGCTTACAGCCTCTCTATCACAACTCCAAAAAGGATGCAAGACCCTGAAGATTCCAACTCCCTTCAAAGCAAGTTCAAAGAGAGACAAGCTGAAAATGAAAAGTCAATGTGGGCTCAGTTGCTGACTGCAAGATGCAAGCATGGCTTAACACACTGTGGCTATGTACACTTGCAAGACAGGAGAGAAGACCGTCATCTCTAAACTTAAGCCAGCTCAAAGGACAGGTACTATTCAAGATTCCACATTGTCCCTAGCTCCCCTTAACCAAACACATTTGCAACGTGAGACATGATGTTTCTGTATCAGACCATTCTACAACTCAGCTCCACACTCTGCACGAGAACAGCCACAACTATGGATTTACTTCTGGCTACAGATTACTGCTCTTGTGAAAGATCTCATATGAAGGCTCCCTTCCCTAAGCAATACAGCTACTGTGAAAGATGCGTTTCTGGTTAAGAATATAAAGTCTACACGCACTAATTGCAGCATCTACACAGCAAAGCTTTTTCCTCACCTTACGTGTTTCCTGAAACAAGTCACCTTTAAACAAAATAATCAGACCTTTGGATACCTCTATTTTCTCTATTTTCTCCAGCTGCAGGCAGCAGCCACCTGCCCCAGTGCATCTTGCAGAGCCCTGAAGCCCCCTCTGCAGTTCAGCCCAAGTGTGGCATTTGCCAGCAGAAAACTGATGCCAGAGTTTGGTTTCCTGAAGGTCTGACACTTGGCTGCCTTCTCTCCCTACAGCTATGGGGAGAAGTGAAAACAATGCTGGTAACTCCCAGAAAGATTATAAAAAGCACAGCACAGAAAGCTTTTAAGTTTGAAAGGCAGTCTGGCAAGGCAGTGCTGGTAATGCTACCTCCGTTTCCCTTCTATTAAAACAACCCAAGGAAGATGTGTTAGGTCACAGCCTATGCGAATTACACGTACTATCATTAATACCCACAGTTTCTATCACTCAAAATGCAGAGCTTCATCTGCTCAAGCACACCACACGGATTACAGAACTTCACTCTTTACCCAAGAAGCGCAGTGATCTCCGCGGTGCCTGCCGATGACGCAAATACAGTAGTAAAACGGATAAGAAAGACTGATTTTCTTGTTCCGTGCCTTTGTTTGGAGGCACAGAAGCAATGCTGTCTGCATAACAATGCCACTCCACCTCCAAGGCCTGGATCCCTTTCCAACAATTCTACCCATTTTAATAATCCCACTGAGTTAGAGAAACAGATCAGCCACATCCCATAACATGGGGTCAGGTGGGGTCCCAGTACAGTAACTCCAAGGAGAATAGAACATGATGTCTGGCTGTTATCAGCCCACTGCAGCTGTCCCACAATGGTCCTCTTCGTTTCTTGACAGAGCAAAAGACCTTTTCTCCCCAGCTTCTGGACTGCATCACCCTAGTGACAGAATCCCCGCAGGGTTCCCTAGGGCCTACCAGTATCCCTATGTCACCCCTCAGATCCTGCCTAGTGCTCCCTCTGCTCACAGATCTAGTCCACCTGGATGCGAAGCATGTTTAGGAAAAAACTACTCCTGCCACCTGCGCAGACTGTCACATGCAAAGCTGCTACTTCACAAGCTGCCAGCCAGGAGACAGCTTTGTTAGCCCTCAGAAAGCACAAATACACTCAGGCAGTCACAGGTGCTGCCAGCAGGCATCAGTCCTCAGCTGGGCGCATGCTCTCACCATGCCTGCTCAAACATGCTCCCACGACCCAGCCACACATGCTTCTGATTAGCATTCAGCAAAGAGGCCACCTGAAAGCACTTCTAAATCACTTCTGATTACCTTTTAAGGCATACACAGCTACAGTAAAACCCGTTGCGCTATGTGACTAAGGAAAAAATAGTCAACATGAGCCAATGCCACTGCAAATGCAAACTGAATTAAATATGCTGCCAATCCTGAGCTTGACCCATTGCTCACAAAGCAGGGACACGCTGATGAATTCATTTTGCTCCACAGCCACATAGCGGGTGTTGGTGTCAGCCTCAGCAGATTATTGCTGTGCCACCATTCATCCACTGCACATGACAGCCTCACAACGAGGTGATGCCACAACATCGTGCCTCGGGCAAACCAAAAGCTGTGTGTAGGCAAGTGTTTCAGAAGTGCCTTGAGCTGGCCCAAGAAAACACACAGAGCATTCACCACGAAGCATGCACAAACAGTTAAGTGAGGTTTAAGTGAGATATTGTGCCAAACCCTCTCCCCCCCGCCTGCCCCCCCATCCAAGCGCAGACCTGTTCTCTGGGATGCAGGAAGGTCACTGGCTGCAGGCAGAGTACCTGTTGGTCCAGTAGGTAACGTATAAGCCACAGAAGTTGCCGGAAGTCCTGGCCTGCCATGCTGAAAGGATGCACCAGAAGGAGGAAGGGGGAAGGAAGAGGCAGGGTTCAGGCTTGTTGGAGAGGGCTGAGGCTGCCCAGGGTACAGCGGGGAGGACACGGGGTGGGCAGCGGGCAGGTAGGGAGGGTTGGTGTTAGAGGCAGGGCTTGGATAAGAGGCTGAAGCAGGGGCAGCAATAGACTGCTGGGGCTGATACAGAGCTGTTTCCCCTGTTCCAAAAGAGTACTGCTGTGTGGTCTGATACGCTACAAACAGAAAGAAGAGATTCAGTCAGTAAGTTGAGAACACACGAACAAGCTTCCTCTGCTTCCTGCCCCTTCCCCCTCACACCACTTACCTGCACAACCTCATCCCAGCTCCCAAAACACTGTCAGGCACCTGAGAACCGCTGCTTAAAACCTCAGCCTGCTCTGGGGAGCAAGAAGCCAGAAGAAGGTCCTTGTCCCCTGCAACCTCAGTGAGACTGTCCCAGCCACAGGCAGATATGGGTGGATCCCTCTTGGGGAGCCCAGTGCTGCTTCTCTAAGACTCATCCCCAGGTCTCTGACCCCAGTACACCTATGGGAGGGCTGATGGCCAAGAAGCAAGCTTAAGAGCTGTTTACAGATACTTCAGTAGAGAAGACAGCATCTGACAGTGTCTCATGTATGGGCCCCACAAAAAAGCAGGGTTCCTCATGTGTTATTTCAGGAGTGGCAGACTGGCTTGGAATTCCCCTAACCCCAAGGAGTGGGCTGATAGTGAAATGGGGACACCCCTTTACCATCTGGCTGCTCCAGCAGGGTGGGAGGAAGGGGAGATGAAGCTACTCACTCTGTGGGTACGCTGGCCGGGTGCCTGCTTGCGAGTACATGCTGTAGCCTGGAGATGTGGCTTGCTGTGGTGGTGCGCTGGGGTTAACGGCACCTGGCATGATAAAGCCTGGAGGAGGTGGCTTGTCTCCCTGGGGAAAAAAGATAGCAGGAAAAAGAGTGGAGGGAAGTAGGATTTCATTGGTGATGGTAACATAGCACCAGAGCAGACCCGCAACAAAACGACCAGTTGGCATTTAGTGGCCTGAAGTTACCTTCCTTTTTAGTGCCAACAGCAGCACCAGGTGCAAGCACCTTTAACTAAAAGACTAAGTATTAACTCTGACACTTCTGATCTCCAAGGGAAAGAGGGGAAGGAAAAATATCATGCTTGAAATATCCTAAGGACTGGTCTCAGGTCACATCAAACTCCTACGCAAAACTTTCCAGAGCCAATTGTTTTGGCAAAGGTGAAAAATACATTAAAAAAATGTAACGAAGGATGCATAGGAGCAAAACCTGAGTACGTGTGGAAGCTTCTGCTCCCTCTACTTATCCACACCAGACTGTGTCATGTGCACAGACAGCACCAGGGGACTTATCAGGGTGGAGCAGGGGCTCGGAGAGAATAATGAAGGTTATACCTGTGTGTCAGAGGGACAGCCTGCAGGAGGATGGCTGAGAAGGGCAGTGGGAGTTTTGTTACTCCAGGTAGTGACAGTAGGGGCAATTCTAACCTGAATTGAACAAAGAAATACCAATCATGGAAAACAAAGCAATAAAAAAAAAGTCTAAAGGATTTTACAAAATGAGATGCAAAGAAGTGAACAGAGAAAGGTTTGCATGCTGGCACCTCCAACACAGCCAAAAAAAAAAATAAAAAAATCACAGGAAGGAGGAAAAGTGCATTCAAGACAGCCAAAATCAATGTGCACTGAAGTGAATCACAGAGTGAGGATTAAGCACAGAGAGGAGGCAGCTACAACAGCCTCTGGAGCGAGTGCAATGTTACACGTGCCAGCAAGCCAGTTCTGCCACAAAAAGGGCTTCATACGACCAATGTTATCAATTTGCTTTTGCAGAAGCTCCCCTCAGGGTACTGCACAGCATTGAGCACCACCAACTGCTGCTGGAAATCACAAATCCTGTGTTAAATTCAAATATACTGCTTCACACAAAACAATTTATGCTGAGCTTCAGAAGCGCTAAGAGGTTAAAATCTGAACTAAGCTCGTGCACGGGCACAAACATCTATCTTAATGCCCTTTCTCCCTGAGCACAGGCAGAAGGAAAGCTCACATGACTCCGGTGTGTCTTTAACTCTGCACAGTGTCACACTAGTATGGCTGATGGCAACATAACAGTCGCTGTGAAGGTCTGCATCAAGTTTTTATCACTGAAGTTATGTGAAAGATTTGTCCACCCCCTGTCATTTATTGTTTCTTTTTCCAGATGAAAAACAGCACAAAATCATGTACCAAAAGGAAACTGAAGGCTAAAGGCACGTTCCTATTTGGGACAACAATTAAGGAAATGCTGCCTCAAAATGTTACAAGCCAACATACCTGCTTTCTTAAAAGCAAAAAGACAAAAAAAAAAAAAAAAAAAAAGAAGGATAAGACTTAAGATATCATTTCTTTCTGTTCTGGTTCACCAAAGTACCACTGGGCGCCTTTCTGACATAGTCCTGCCTGCTTGAAGTCCCTACTGTAGCTCGTGCTTGGCATGAGCTCCTGGGGAAACCAAGAGCATTGAGAGCAACTCACTCACAGTGTGCTCCTGGGGCTTGTGATACTCCTGGCTATCAATCACCTGCAGGGCTTTCTTCAATCATAGCTTTTCCGAGGCCATAGGAGAAATGGGAACAGTGTTTTGAAAATCATTGCTAAACTCACGCCACCTAGAGGTAATGTGCTGTTTTCCACAGCCAAACATAGCGTCTTGCTTGTTACAAGGAGGAAGGTCAGACACACAAGAAAGAATAGCTGAATTAATTATTGGCAACGATGCAATCGAAGTCAAATGCAATTGCATTAGGGAGGTAATGATGTATGAATGGGATAAAGGCTTTGTGCCTTCTGAATGCTGACTTGTTAACAGCCTCAAAAAAAAAAAGGCAAAGGGACCCACAACCATCGACATAAAGGGGGAGACAGCAAAACCCAGCTCCCCGTTGCTCTTCAGCCATTCTTCCACCCTGATCCCATTTTTCTGACAGGCAGTGTTTGAAGGGCAGCACTGGGAGACCTCTCCTGCATAGAAAGGCCAGCTCCAGCATTGTGCTGAGATTCTTTCAGCGTTCACACAGACAGAGTTGCCCACTGCACTGCACTCTGGCAGTGGCTGATATCCTACCTTGTAGCTCAATGGAATGCCATCCTCAGCCCGGAAGCTAAAAGCAGAACATCCGTCTCGGGTCTCCTCTTCCTGCCTGCACAGCTCCCTTAGTCTCATACTCACCAGATCTCTCCCTTCAGGCACAGCTCATGTCCAGCCCTGTTCTGCTATTTCCCCACCTGCTGGCCGTGCTACCTATGCTACACTTGCAGTTAGCTGAGAGGCTTTCAACCTGATCTTCAACTACAGGCTGCTTGGCAAGGTGTAAGAGATGTTTCCAGACAAGGAACAAGTCATCTCTACTGATTGAAGAGCAGCACAAATGATTATCCCCATAAGGTGCTTGGTGGGTACATCTTAGAGCCCCAGCTTGGACCAAAAGAAAGGAAAACAAAGTGCTCTTGCCATCGTTTTCCAGAACCCAAGCGTGATGTCTTGCATTGAATACCAAAATCAATTTACCTGTTGATAGTACTGCTGTGCTGAAGTCTGAGGCCCTGGCACCTGTCCCACCACAGGGCCAGCTCGATCTTTGGGCATGGGCTGTCTCTCGTATGGTGCCTTGATGGCCTCCTGTCCTGCTGGCAACTCCCCTTGGGCTCTGCAAAGCCTGTCCCGTAACAGTACAATGTTTGGCTGCAAAAAAGAGCAAAGGAAGGTTAAATGCACTCATTGCCACCCAGTGCATCCCAGCAAGTGATTTACCAGCCACACACCAACAAATGTGTGTCTCTTCAGAAGCCTGATCTGCTTTATTTAACTCAAGTCTTTCTTGCAGAAGAAACGTGGCTGGCTTACAATAGCAACAACAGCCTTGCCGGCAGACACTGTCTGCAATGACAACTGAGAAATTACAGCGTAGAACAAGGTCATGTACCTCTGCCCGTTCAGCAAGGTCAACGTACCAAGGGGGAAAAGCACCACCAGCACACCCTGAGGGGCTTTTCCAGTGATCACTGCACTACACTGACATCTTTGCTTAAAGTGGGCCTATTAACAGAGAGAGGGAGTACCAAGCCTGAAGGCCACATACCTGGTCAGTGTTTGCAGGCAGGAAGGTCAGAGCCGCAGCAATACTGCCCTGAGCAGCCAGAAGGCTGGCATACTGGCTCATCTTCTCAGCCAAAAGGGCCCCCACAGCATTAGGGTCCACAGCCTGGGTGAGCTGTACGGCCTTGCGTAGGATCACCACCTTCTCTATTAAATCCTAGAAGAACAGGTCAAATAAAACAGGGAAATGAGAAGAGCAGGGGGCAGGAGGCCCTGGCTAACGTGCTCCTCAGCAACCCTGCAGAACCCCTCTCATTCAATGAGAAGCCCAAACTTCTGCATTACATTAGAAGGTACTGCAAACATTCGTTTACCAACATCAACATTCAAACCCTCTTCTAAATCTTATGGTAACAGATTTAAAGGAGTGCATCACACAGGATTTCAACAATACTTCGCTAATAAGGAGCGTTGGTTGACTCTTTAGTAATACATTATTACTGTATTATGGTGTTTTTTCCACAGCAAAATAGTACGTCAAAAAAGGCAAGTAAAAAAAATCATCACAATAACCATCAGCTTCTGGGACCCTCAGTAATTTCATATGATAATTACCAAGCAGACCATTGCGACTATTATTCAACTTCTCCATTTAAGGGAGCAGAACAACACAATCAGCACACAAATTGGAACAGAATTGTCTAACAAAGCCATCGTGCTTTGGGTAAGATGTGTAAGACACTTCCAAAAAGTTCCAAGTGGAGGAAAAAAAAATCAAGAAAAATTCTAACTATTCCATTCCCTTCAATTTTCTAAAGATAGAGAGGTATGGTCAGGTAGCATTACTTTGAGTTCTCTCAAAAACTTGTCCTTCAAAAGCCCTGAACAGATGGAAGAAACTAAGATTATACCATAAAATAAATTATTCAATAATTGCTTCATCTCACCGTCATCAATCCTCCTATTCCCCCAAGATATTTGCTATATACGATCTCTCACTGCCGGAAACCAAACCTCATACATGCAAACCCCTGGAGAAAAAACTCATATGAACCCTCCCACAGCTTCTCTTGCAATTTAAATCATTTATTAGATTCCTCCTCCGTAATGTCTAAGTGATCTATTCCAAAAGCAGAAACGTCCAAAGTGCATCTATCACAAAATATGTGAACACTCAAAGTCACTTCTTTACAAAAACACTAAGCGCTATGGCTACCTACAGGCCTTTTACACAGGAAGTATATTAGTGCGACCACAACCAATGGAGTAGACCCCGGGGCTATTTTGTTTCACAATACACTTTCTGATATCATATTACAAGTTACTTCTACTAAAAGTACCCATTCCAGAATCAAAATGTTTGCATCTTGATATACACACAGCTATTGCCTCCAGGGACACGGTGCAGTCACCATCCCTGGAGGTGTTCAAGAAGTGTGGAGAAGTGGCACTGAGGGTCATGGTTAGCAGGCTTGGTGCGGATCGGTTGGGGTCAGACTAGATCATCTTAGAGGTCTTTTCCAACTGTTATGAAACTATGAACAAAGCTCTACCCTAAGCCACTTGATTTAAGTGCCATATGATCCCCGAGCATCACTTCCAACATCTTTCCTCATGGATATACCGACCTGAAGAGACAAGGGGCTGTTTCCATCCTGAACTTTGCTCCAACAGGAAACAAGCTTTTCCACATTGCCAGCGCAAATGTAGCAGAGACAAGCCTGCGTCTGCAGCAGGCTGTCCCCCTCACTCTCCAGTCTGTTACCCAGGAGATCTAAGGAAAACATGAGTCAAGACAGTGCTGGTTAACCACCTTGCACATCCCCGGTCACTGCTGGCACAGGGAAAACTTTCAATGCTCATTGTGTCTCTGCTTAGCACAGTGAGAACAGATACTGCCTCTGGGATCCATCTGTGAGGACACACTCCAGTACTGATCACCTCACGGGAGTTTTCAGGACAACTCAAGAGGGTGACCTGAGCATGCAACTGCAAAGGAGCTGCGAGCAAAGCTGTGAATCTGCTCTGGGCTGATGAGTGTGCTGACACAGGTCTGCACAGCACAACGAACACTGAGGCTGGTGTCTGAGAAGCACACAGGTGCCAGCCACATCGGTACTGTTAATAAGACTTCCCTAGGGACGAAATGAGTTTATCTACTTGCCCGCTATATAGCACACAAGCAGGCATGCTAACTCATCATCGCCTGACAAAGAGGGCACCTTCTCCAAAATCAAAACATTCTTGGTAAAGCATAAAGAGCTTTTCTAAAACATTTCCACTTGCATCTCATGCTGAAGTGCTCCATGAGACTGTCCCCTCGGCTGAGACATCCATCACACCAACTTCACCATTACACATCTGCCCGCTCAGAGGCATCTCCGTGCACCCAGAAAACCAGAGAGCATACAAGAAAAGCAACACCCCAGAGGTTGTTCTCCTTCTATGCAACAGTACTGAAGAACTGTACGATCCATCAAAGCTAGCAAGGCACTATGGTATTTTACCTGAAGGACAACAACAGTGGAAATGCACAGTTTTGCAGTAAGTAGGATAAATATCATCCAGTCTGTAAGGCTTCCTTACCGCAAAGGGCTGCAAATTCATCTGGCCTGGCGTAAGTGAGCACAGCAGCCAAAGCCTCTCTCCAATTCTGCAGATCACAAGACTGCACAATCTCCTTCCAGTTCTTCGTTACAACTGCAGTGATGAGCTGGAGCCGAAAAAGAGACCACAGTTAAGATTTTGGTAGGATTTCTTTCAATACAGTATAATTTGAATATTCAAGTGTAAAGCAAGCATACTCATTCCCACTGCATCCAGGGTTGTGGCAGGTATGGTACTGCAATTCAAAAGCTCCACAAGAGTCAACTTTACTCTCAAAGGGGCTCACTGAAAAATCACAGAACAAGCTCAGGTAACACAGGCTGATTACTCTTACTATAGAATGTGCAACAGAATACAAACATCTCTGCAAGCTAGGATTGCTGCAGATGGTCCTCCTCCAGCACTGGTTTTGTAGATGAAGATGTATTACACCAAATATTGAGCCATAAACCTCCTACACAAAGCCCAGCAAGGAGCATTTGTTTGTTAAGTTCACTGTTTTATTCAGCTTTAAGCTCTTGGTGTCAGGTGAGAGGCAGCTGAGAGCCCTGCTCAAAGCAGAAGCCAATTAGCAGCAATACCCCCGAGCTGGCTCTAATGCCCCTGCTCTTCATGCATGCACTCAAGCTGTCTCTCCACAATTACCAAAAGTGAAATTTCAGTTTCTTTCATCAGAAACTTTGCTTCCAGCGATTCTGCTTCTCACAAAAGGCAGACTTGGCAGCTGTGCTGCTATTTAGTGAACAAAGCCCTTGTCATGCCAAGAGTCTCAGTTCAGAAACAGCTGAACAAACAGCAGGCAGGACATTTGGGACCGGAAAAGAAACACCTGAACAACAACTATAAGGTCATAACTGCAAGGTCAACACTCACTTCTTAGCACAGAGAACAGCTCAACTCTCCATGAAAACATCCTTCTCCATAGGATGAACTGCAGTAAAGAACACATCCACCATCCATACAAAGCTCTCCTTAGTTCAGGACAACCATGGGAAAGAAGCTGAACGGGCAGAGAAAACCTACAGAGATTTTTCCTCTTTTCATTCATCCACTACTAAAATTGCCAATTATTCCTGTCTGAAACTGGACCACAGACGGTGACCAATAAAATTCTACCTCTGGGCTGCAGCCTATGAAGCTAGGTGCCCAAACTCCTGAAATGACCATACTTGGCAGCAGCCAGCCCTGCTCTAGGAAAGCACTGTCCAGGTACTATGCCTCTTCTTTCCTTACCAATAAACTGTATTAAAACACGATAAATACTTGTGCTCTGAGATCGTGTGGAAGACTTGAACATTTATCAGCTTACCACTGACCTATAAAAAGGCAAGAAAACTTGTAAGGTGAAAAAGAGGTTGCCAAAAGCCTACGTGCACATTGATTCTTAGCAGAAATACATACCCTAGTAATTTTGCTTTGTATCTTAGAAAAGTACTTTTCCTGTGTCCTAGAAAGCAGCTCCTGTCCACCAGCAATGGCCAAGATAATGGCGTCAGCCATGCGATTATCGTGCAAGCAGAGATCTACTGCACTCTCGAAGTTACCAGTCAGCAAAGCTTGGGTAATCAAACCGTCCACATCTGCAAGAGAGCAGTGCATTTTCAAATTATGGTATAAAATTAATTTAAAAAGCAACAGCTGGTGATTCCATCCAGTTCTGCCATACCGCATAACCTTCTCTGCAAAGTAGTTTGATGTAGGAAAGCTGCAATCCCTACCTAATTAAATATAAATTTAATTATGCATATATAAATATATATATATTTACCTCCACTGACGGAGATATTAAAAGTCTTCCTTGCAGATCCCAAGTCTTCAGTTTCTTGTTTGTTATCCTTGGCCCTCTAACAGAAAGGAAAAGCAACATTTTTGAGATTACATATACGTTCAGAATACATACATATAGCCTTAAAAACCTGGCTCTTGCACTACAAGTTAAGGCAGACCTTCAGACTGCCAGTTGCCTAAAGGGTCATTCACTTAGAAGGGCATCAACTTCCTCTGGTGACTGCACAAAGTCACTGAGAAAATCCTAGATTTATCAAAAGATTTACAGTGTATGTAAATGTGTAATTATACAAGCACTCTTGTTTTGTTTTGGTTTTGTTTTTTCCTACAACAGATGCCAAGGGTGTGGGGGGGAAATAACACTGAAACAACCAGATTTGCTGTCATCAAAGGCCCATGCAAGCAGAAGTGCACCAGCCTACTGACCACAAATACCACCAAGCAGACACCTGGCTCTTGGGTACTGCTTTTTTGTACAGGTGTACCCAGGCCCACAAACACATAAACCCTGCAAGGCAAAACCACCACCACAAGATCAGATATTCTCCCTTCTCTTTCACTTCCAACCCCCACCAGGAACAGCCTCCCACAGTGCTACCTAGGTTTCACTTTAGCCTTTCAGGTGCAAACAGGCTGGCACTGGGATGCCAGTGGGACTGATGCTGAGAACTGATATTCCCACCATCACAGCCACATCTCTGCAAAGGTTTCTATCTAGAATCAGAGCAGTAATAAGCTGACTGCTTGGTAATTATTAACCTGAGGAAGAGAAGAAAGCTGTTAGGAAAGGCATTTAAAAAAAAAAAAGAAAAAAAAGGAGGAATTCATTAGAGTTGTGGCAGGAGATCATTTAGTACATGTTAGGTAAATGTCAGAGTGGAAATTAGAGTGGATGGAAGTCCTTGGCTCCGGTGCCAACTGCACTGTTACAAAATGAACTCGTCCTTCACTGACACCAAAATCTATTCAAGCAATGGCCGAGACTGATAAGAAAACCCCACGGAACTTAACAAGATCCCACACGTTCATTCTCAATAACACTTGTACATTCACAGATAACACCAGAAAAAAAGGCAAAAAGATGAAATGTTCTTAATAGTAACAAAGTAAATACACAGGAGGTCAACAGGGTTAGTCTAGAGGATAATAGATACCTCTCCCAAGAAATGCTCCTCTGCAGTCTGGCCTTCATCCCCTTTGTTCAGTAAAGGCGCATCAGATTCTGTTGGAGCCTTCAGCAAAGAGAAGATGTCAAAAAAAAAGAAAAAAAAGAAAGCCAGAGAAGAGAAAGAAAGAAGTAATTTGCACTGCAGAGAATAGCCACCTTCTCACCAAAGTCAGAGCCAGTCTGCAAAGCAGAGAAATGAATTGACAGCGTATGTGTGCAAGTACAACGAACATGGAAGAAACCCTCTATCTCCTTGCTTTTTGCTATTGCATGGTAACTTCTCATCTTAGTTGCTTAAAAATGTACAGCCATTTTTTTTTCCACCATTAGGCAGCTACACATGACATCCAGACTGTGTACGGCACAGGCAACAACAGCATCCTTTGAGTTAGCCAGGCAGGAAAGCATTACAGAAGCACATTCCCAAACCCTTCCCCCCCCCCCCCCCCCCCAAGCCTGGGAATGCATGGCTTTTGAGACCAGCTGGCAGGCAGCAAGGCTCTACCCTACTTCACAGGAACACACTTTGCAACAGTAGGCTACACGCAGGTAGCAAAAGAGCAAGGGGGAAGGATATTTGAGATCCTCTCCCAAAATTTGGGACTGAAAGCCTGCTGCTAGAAAACATGGGGAAGTTTGAGGGGAAAAAATTAGTCCTGTTTTCTCTAAACAGAGAAGTTCACCCTACTGAATGTAGGAACTTATCACGCACTAGATTACAACCGACTCACTCTGGGGCACTATAATACTATGTGTGGAGTTGAACATGCATGTGTTTGCTTACCTCTCCCAATTCACCATCTGCACAACACTCTTTATTCAGATCCAGAGCTGATGTAATCTGAAAAGAACCAAGATTTGTTAAGGCAGTGCCCTTTTCCTTTAGAGACAGACTTCTCATTGATCTCTCAGACTGCACAACTAATAAATGTAGCTAGTACGCTGCTTGCAAAACAGTTAACATGAAACTAGAGCCATTTTCTCAGTCTGGTGATGGAATTACAGCTAAGCCCCATGCACCCCAATCTCTGATGGAAACAAGAGCTCCTCTGTGCCTTTAAACCTTTTATTGTTAACTTTAGGGCCTCAAACCTCACTAGGGCCGCTAGAAACCACAGTAATAAAAATAATATCAGAGCATACAGGAAGAAACCCTCTGTCTGCCCCGATTAGGGAAAACGTAGCAGTAACAATCTTGCTGGAGCAACAAAGTGGATTGAAACCAGTTTCCAGACAAAGCAGGCACGTGGCCTTGCAGTAGGATTTTCCAAGGTACATCAGAGTTAAAATTCCCAGCTTTTACCACTTGCCAAGACAAATCATGACTCCAGATTCATTCTGGGGCCCTTAAAAATGCATGAAATTTAATGAATAGAATTTAAAATATAGGCAGAAGATGTATTAGTTGGAGCTGTTTTCTTGTTCGGTTTTTTTTTTTTCCATTTCTGATCATATGTGTAAGACAAACGATAAATGAAAAGTTTAGAAGCCAAGGACAAACTGCTAGAAAAAAACATTGCCCGTAATCATGAGTTTAGCATTTAATTGGTAAACTGTCATTTTTATGGAGACACTCTTTCAAAACATAATGTTAGCTTGATACAATGGAAATAAGTCAGACATTCAAAACGATTCCATCAGCACTGGGAAAGCATTTGACAAGTTCCTGGGTTCAGCACTGCTAGCAGCTAAGAGCCAAAACGCACAGCAGCGCACCAAGATACGAATGTTCTTCCACCTCCATTTCCCAAGAAGTAGAAATTGCTTCCTGATAATTCAGATTTTGCCTTTCCAAATGTAGCCACGTGTGATCTCGATTTTCTTTTTTCCTAATGATGAGTGGCATCCCGCACAAAAAAATGACTATTCTAGGCTTGTCAGAATGCTTACAGCATACCTGTCCCACCTGCTAGTTTCATATTTTTGAAGAAATTTTTCTACTTACATACATTTAACTGTATTATATATTTTATATGCAGCTCAAGACAATTCCTCTACACTCAATATGGCCCGGGTAAGACAAAAGGTCGAACACCCATGGCTTACAAGTTCTTGAATCAGAAAGCCTAAAAACAGATCAGATTCAGTGGCGATACAAAATAAGGATGTGTTTTCAATCAAGTCAAATGAACAAATTGTACCAACAAATATCAAAGCTTCTGGATGGGCAAAAATTTCTCATCAGCGTGGGAAGCTCAGATGTAGATTGGACAGTGAAGTCTGTTGGCTGCTTTGAAATTCTCATTGTAGAACTGTATTCCAAGATGGCTTAACTAACAAAACGCCCAGAGCAAATTGCAATTGCCGTAAAAATTCCAAAATTACTCAAGATATCCAGTCCTCTCTGGTACAAAGGAATTCCACAAATAACACAAATAACTCAAGTCTGCCATGTTTATACAGAAGATCCAGCAACGCTGCTAACACTTGTACCTACAAGCTATTAGGAAAGTCGAGGCACTGACAAATGTTATCTGCTGGGAAACATACTGAAAACAGCATTGTATAAAGAAGTTTATTGTGCTGGAATAGCCTGTGGTTATCACTAATGGCTCTTACAAAATCCCACACATAAATGAATACCTTGATTATACAAGGGTGTACGTGGCAGATAAATCCATCAGCAAAGTATTTAACACAAGCACAGTTCTCAGGCACACTTACCTTATTCCTCAGATCATCTTTCCTGTATCCTAACAGCTCAAGATATTTTGCACGTGAATCCTCTTCAAAGTTCACCTTTAAAAAAATAAGACTAGATTGCAATTCATGATTTCCATACACTGCCTTTTCACTTAAATGGATAAAACGCTCAGTGAGAGCCAGCAACTGACAAGAAAGCATCAAGGAAAATAAAATAAAACAAATAAATAGAAACCTGACAAGGTCCTCAGAGAACTGAGCACCTGAGCAGGTAGGCAAGACTTCAATCTGATTATTGCAGGTAAACTGTGCGTACCTGCTTCATTTGGGAATTTCTAAATGCTCATAATGAACAGTGAAGAGCACTTACAAGATGTAGTGAAAGGGAATGATAAAAACAGAGGATGCCTCTTCCAAGTCCTGGTTGCTCTCATGGTCACCTATGAAGCCTACAACGACCCCAGGCCCCAAGGACCCCTCATTCTTTTGTTGGGCCACCCTACTAAAAGAGCTTAGGGGCACCAGAGTCCACGCTCATCATTCCCAACATCTCTTCTGCTAGAACACTGTAACGTGGAGAGGAAATCCTTACTGCAATGACTTTCCCCATTAATGAAGAACTCCTGGACTGCTCTCAACTGTTACCTTTAAGAAGGCCCACACGTTTCTCTCAAAGTCAGCCTGGGCCACGTCAATTTTCTTCTGGCAGTAGCTGACAAAGCCTTCGGACTGCACAGCCTCCTGCAGCTGGGTTGAACGTGCCAGGAACTCCTTCTCTGTAACAACCTGACTCACATAGACATAGTGACGCTGCGGCTGTTGATCAATGCCTGGCTGCTGTTGAGGCTTGGCATTCTCAAATGTAACCAGCTTGCCTCCAAACTGGAATGAAGACACAAGTAGAGCATGTAGAAATGCAAGTACAAACTTGGGTATATGTGAAAAAACTAAGCATACATACACATGCATGCACGTATTTTTATTTGGTACATAAATGATCACCCAACAGACAAAGTTCTAACATCAGCTTGTTGATTTTTTTCCACCACCGCACATTTCCATGCAATAAAGCAGCTTGCTGGATAAGTGAGTCCTGAGAAATGAGTCTGTGAGTATCTGGTGTTATGACAGTGCTGTACAAGTTGTGGCAGCAGTTAATTTTCTTCACTGCAGCCCATGCACTGCTACATTTTGGATTGATGATCAAAATAGCGTTGACACCACACCCCTGTTTTAGCTGTTGCTAGATGACGGTTACACCACACCAGAGCCTTCTCTTTCTCAAGCTCCCCCTCCAGCAAGGAGTGGAGGAAATGCGGAGACGTTCCGAGTTATGGCATTTCTCTTACCAAATACCCATTATGCATGATGAAGCCCTGCTTCCTCAATGTCTAAACATCTGCATGCCAGTAGGAACGGGTGAACATATTCCTTTCTCCTTTGCTTCCACATGCAGCTTTTGCTTTACCTATTAAACTGTCTTTATCTCAATTCATGAGTTCTCTCACTTTTATCCTTCTGATTCCGTATCTCATTCCAACTGCAGGAGAGCCAGTGAGCAAGTACAAGAGGCTCAGGGGCTTACTAGGGTTAACCCACAACACGCTAAGAAACCCTATGCATCATTAAATAGATGCTCAAGTATCATGTGTAACCTACTTACAGCAGCCTGTTTACAAATTCAAACAATTTGGGCAGTGAATTGAATAAACATTTAGAAAGAAATAAAATCAACAGAAAGGAAGGGGGAAAAAAAAAACCAAACCATTAAATGGTGCCTATAATATGATTTCATTTTATAGCTTAAAGTTAACTGACATAGGCCAGATCAAAGTGAGCATTACAAAAAGAATGGCCAAGAAAGAGGCTGACAAGCTGGAAAACCAGGACAAGGAAGTAAACTGTTATAAAATGACACATCAATCAGTGGCTAGGCACTATTGCTACCACTTGACAGGAGAAAAGTTGCATTTAATTTGTGAATGAGATGATGAATAAGCAGACACACTGATGAAAATAAAGGCAGAACTTTGGCACAGAAATCCATTTCAAGTAGACTGCCTGCCTAAAAATCTTTATAAATTCTCTTGGGAAACAGCCTCAGAGTCCAGAAAGCAAGGCACTGGTGAAGTTGAAGAGCAAGTGACTCCGCTCTCACGAAAAGCAGGGCCTTGCCTGCTTCTCATACAGCTTCTCTGCAACTCCGACAATCAGAGAGGAGCCTGTGCCTGTGTGCTGTTTCAGGGGCTCCTGCTACCTTCCATCAGAGCTTACCTAGTTATTTTTCCCCACACTGAGCCACATAATGCCTACAAATCGGACTGAAATCTCAGCTAGTTGCCCAACTTGCCCCTTCCAATAATATATTTGTTTATTCAAAGCTAACACTGCACAAGTGAAAGCAAAGCCCTCAATTCCAAAACAGAAAGAAGTGCCTCTGGGCAATGCAATGCATCCCCATTTCTTTCTCCAAGCACTTTCGTCACGCTTTTGCTGGCATGCTGTCCCAAGTGCCCAGTCCAGATGCTGTTGTGAGCATCTCCCATCACCCCAGCAAAAGGCACACTCTCATGATGCGGAGCACAATGCCAAATCCCCCTGTTTCAGATGTACTTTGCAGGTGCCACCACTACCTATCTCCCCCCTGCCTGGCCAGCCGTGCCCAGACGCTGTCCCTACTCACTGAAAACGATGCTCCCACAGGTCGCCGGATCCATTTGGGGGGTTTCTTTAGGGGTAGAACGACACTCTGTGGTGCAGTCTGCTGGGGAAGCTGCAGGGGTGGGAGAGGCTGTCCTGTACCAAATGGATCAAGGTTGCCAAATGAGGATGAAAGCTTTGAAAATAAAAAGGGGTGGAAAAAACAAAACCTAGAGTGAGACATCATCTCCAATAAACTGAACTGTTTCTTTTTTTTCACAACGGATTAGTACTCCTGCAAGCATACAGTTGGAACATCCTCCAAAGGCTACACACAAACCCATGCTTTATCCCCTTCCTAACCATTTTCTTAACTGCATGCTTCTCAATACCTGGTCAACGTGCTTCTGCCTCAATCCGTCCGTGCTGCCTCCCATGATAGAGTAAATGCTGATCCGTCCATCGAATGAAGCTGCAGAGAGGATGGCAGGGTTTCTGGGACACCACTGGATGTCAAAGCACCACTGCATGTTTGTGGGCAACTCATAGAGAACCTGGGCAGCAAAAACAAGTCCAGTACATCAGAGCGTTTATGAAATACCATGAGCAGCAGCAACAACTTTCCTGTGTGCTCAGAGATAAAGTCGCTCTTCTTGCTCGCCAGCAGACCCCATGTCACCCATACACACTAACAGTGAGCAGGACGCGACAATCCAACACCACACATCACTGCTTTATCTCCTATTCCCATTGATTTTTCTGTTTATTCCACACATGATCAGCTAAGCAGGCAGTGTATTACTGTGCTACATGTGCAGCTACTGACTTGGCTTTGTGCATTGTGATGAGCTGCTGGAACTCGTGCTAACTCATCCAGAAAACATGGGAACACACCCAGGCTCCAAAGGCAGTCTGTTCTGGGGGATAACCAGGAAAGTTAAAACCTACACTCCCAGCAGTTTCTCCTGGCCCAGAACAGACAAGTTTACCACTACAAGAGACATTTAACCACAAAGAAAGAAATTTTTCTTTGCTTGTCTACTGAAGTTTTGCTGAAGGGCCCAAGCAGTAGCTGCCTTGCTGTCTCCCAGGAAAATGTTTTTATTTTAAATCAAAATATGCAGTATGAGTCATCCAAATGTAGAGCTTCCCAGATAAGAATCCAGCTTGGATCACACATCTGCCACCCCACCTTCTGCCTTACACAGCTTTTGCACTTCTGCAGCCAAGTCTGCATTTTGACAGCACATCTCTCCCTGTCCTGCAGAATTATCTGGCCCACACAGCAGGCAAGAAGTCTGTACTGCAAAAATTAATTAGTGAAAGTGTTTGAGAAAAGATCAACTGCTCTTAAATTGCTACTTTACATAACACCATGACACCTCCAAACAGTTTTTAGTAAGTGACGTGCATATAGTACCTCGCCTGTGTTAGGGTTTGAACACAGTATTTTGGCATCCTTCCCACAGCTAAGTAGCAGCTCTGGATCTGCCATACTCCAAGCAATGGCCAATATACCCCTGTGTGAGAAGTCACAACCAAGTAATAGATTAATATAAATGCAAAATGGTGATAAAGCATGTTTGTAAGCAAGTTGCTACAGTAGCTGAGCAGTCTATATAAAAGTGTCCTCCCCACTCATTCCTCTGGTAGGACAAGAGTTTTCGATGTTATCAGCATTTGAAACATTGGAAAAGATGCTTTGTAGCTTTTGCATGAGTAGCTGTAAAGGTATAGTCACTATGTATGAAAATTAAATTCAACACTTCTACGTGCAAATATGGATACCAATCCACTGAAATGGTTCGACTGCCTGTACCATCATTAACACATTTTATGCAAGCCAATAGGTAGGAACAGTGACTATCAAGTCTGACAGTTTTTTATTAGCACAAGATTTGTATCAGCTGAGCCACTGGCAGCAGTTTTGGTGGTAGCTGCAACACAGACATTGCTGCTCTTTATGTAAACCAATCTACTGCTAACCTTGCAATCCAGCTGCTTCTCAAACAGAATAGAAACAAACCAGGAACTTCAGTTAAGGGGGAGTTTATTTTTAATGTGAGGCCCATTCCCTTCCAGCCAGCAGTATCCAACGCTGCTTGCTGCTGGAAAGTGGCTCCAACTAAGCAAGCATTGGTAGCGAACTACACAAAAAGTGAGATGTACTAACTGCTATAGTCATCAACAGTGTGAACATCACAGAGCAGCAGGTTGCAAGAGTCTTGTACCTCGTATGGCTTTCCAAAACACGCAGTGGAGAGGAGGTAAATCTAAGGTCCCACATCTGAATCACAGGTAACCTGTCGTCTTCTGAAGCCAAAACCATCTGGGTAGCAACATCAGGGTGCCAGGCCAGGCCCGAACAGTGCATCTGAGGGATAACATTGTGCCACAGCACAGGGTAACCACACAGTGCTAAAGGACAGAAGGCCACCAGTCTAAATAGATTTGCAAGGAAAACACAGTCTCAAGAAGATGCCAATTTGCAGCTGTACTTCTGGATGTTGCTTCTGACTGCACTGAGACTGGGATACTGTCCTCATCTCCACGAGCGAGACTTGGAGTGAGATTCTGAAGGCTCTCTTGTTCATAACTGTTTTAATCCAAGAATACTGTAAAAGCAGCTGAACAGAGTTTTTCACTACTTTAGTATTTATTGGTATTTTGATAAAAGCCATCATTAGGCAAAGGCTATCATCACATGAACGCTCCATTAAAGCATTACAATTATACAATGAAAATAGCTTACTGTACTGCTATTACGTCAAGGAAAAGGAAGCTTATCTGAGCAGGAGTGCAGTGACCAAGCAGCTAATTTAGGAGCACACATATGTAAATTTCATCCTGAACTCATTAAATCTTCAGTGTTCTTATAGCAATACTCACTTATATTTATAACAAATCATACAAATATTTCACTCTCCACAAGCTAAGTAGGCTCTTTTCTGTATTGACAGCGTGGGAGAAGGTGTGATGGCTTTAAGCATATGGAAGTAGGGGTAATCAGATCGTGGGTAAAACTCTTCTGTGGTATTCCATCACCAAGACCTATCCTCGCCAAGCTCTGCCAGTGACATGCAAGTCACCTGCACTTCCCCATAAGTACCCATGCAGCTGTGCCAGCGCCAACTCACCCGGTTGTTGTGGTCGCTGACTTTGATGATGGGTTCGTTCTTCCTAAGATCCCACACGGTAGCTCGTCCGCTGGGGCTGGCGGAGGCCAGGATGTGCTGCACTTGCCTGTTCCATGCAATGCAGCTGATGTCTTCAAGAGGCTGTCACACAAACAGCACAGCCTGTCACACCCTTTCCAAAATGAGGTCTCAAGGAGTGGGGAAAGTTTGTTAGTTTTTCTACTTCCTCCCCCCAGAACAGAAAAGCAATGTTAACCCAGCCCTTTTTGGTGCACTGCATTCCCAAATGTCAGCAAGCACATGGACTAAAAGATTACACAGCTTAAAAACAGACCACCCAACACAAAAAGTCCTGTACAGGAATCCTTAAAAAAAGCAAGCTTCCTTCAAAATGACCACGCAAAAACAAACTAAAGCCACTCAGGAACAATATGCAGCAAAGGAACTTGGTTTTACTTACACTAATATGAAAGTATGCATTATTTGTTTTGCCACATGGACTGTAACTAACATTGACAGAAATGCAGCTCACTTAATTGCAATTAACTGATACTCAAGTTAAATTTTAACATTCCCTGCACCCCCAGACAGCTTCAAAGCTGTCGGTCTTAATGAGCTCACAATCTAAGTAACATTCATGTTTTTCATTAGTTTACTCTGCAGTATTCCATGAATACCCATCTAGTACCTGTGTCTTTGCTCCCGGAGTCATCGGTGTGGCAAAATTATTTAAGTCCCAGATATAGATTTCAGACTCATTAGCACCAGAGGCCACCAGATTAGTCTGTAAGACAAATTAAAAGATGGTAAGAGTATTTTCAGCACCAGCTTTTGCAGTCTTTAGCTACTGGGACGCATCAGATTGACAAGTCTGTGCCAATTTCTCATACAAGCTCAGGATACAGCCTTCACTTCACACAGAGCAGCTTAAGGGAAAAGCAGCAACCCTGGAGATTGAAGATAAATGCCAAGTAAAAGATCTACCTACACCAAATCAGACCAGTGTGCCAAGAACAAGATTTCCGTCTCAATGAGTGTTCATCCACTGCATGGCAAACATGTGAGGAAGCTACAGCCACAGAGGGCCCAGTGCTGACATTTCTAGCATGGAGCAGACAGGGAAGCAGCACTGCAGCTTCCCAGTCACAGCACTTTGCCCCAGGGCAGGGCTGGCTGGAGGGAACATGGCACTTGAGCCTCCAGCCCAATCCTGTGGCCAGGACGCAAACATCCAGGCAGTGTGATGTGGGTTAGTGGCATTGAGCACCCTTTGACTGCATCCTATGGCCGCTGACATGCAAGTCCTGACTTCATAAAGGACAGAAAGAGAGAAAGCTCTTCAGAGAAGGCACAATGAACAAAGGGTGGCCTTGCTAAAAGTAACTGTGCATAGACAGAAGCGTTATTTAGGAAACAAAATCAACTCAGTTCCCATGCAGCTGGTGGGGGCTGAGGAAAAACTGACCCGCTGTATCTAGAAGCAACTCAACTCTCATCAGCAAGTGAGAAAAGCTTGCTGATTTTGAGAGTTCTTCTGCCTCAAGAGGCCACACCACAGTGTATTTGCTCTGACTCCCTTTTCCAAGTGACAATATTTAGAGCTGCTAATGACCTCACTCCCCCTCCACAGGACATAAAAATCTAAAAAACAGTGACACCAGAAGTGAGAGCAAAAGCACAGAAATATCCTGTGTGATAAGAACAATATATGCACAGCCTATGGGAACAAAAAACTATAGCAATATATAACAAGACTAAAACAATATGGAAAACCACCTCTACCAAAGTAGAGCTAAAGTCACATGATAAATTGACAACATCAACTGACGAGGGATAGCGATCATCTACCTGGCCATCTGGCCAGTCTTTCATTCCTCATGCTCAGATGCCAGTAATGGGGCAGATTTTTTCCTAATAAATACACACAAAGGCCAGATTTAAGTCATTGTTGTCAGGACCACAGAAAGACACAGGTACGTCTGTGGCAACAATCAGTTAAAACAGGCCACTCACCCATGACTGCACATGATAAACAACAACTGAAAACCCACCTGAAACATGTTGACATCAAGTGCTCTCACTGGTCCCGTGTGCTTGTCTTTCTGAGCAATTATTACTTCGGTGTCTCCAGCTATGATTTTGGCTGGGTCGTACAGAATGACATTCCCATTCTCACCCCCAGCAATCAGGACTCCGGAGACTCTCTCACCTGCAGTCATGCTGTGAGGCCCCCAGATCAGCTTGTGGTACCTGCATGACAGACAGACACAGGCTGCAGCCATCCAACACCATAATACGAGCAATAAGTCTAGAGGTGAGCCTCTGCTATCTGTGGGCAACTGTTTGTACAAGGGAGAGAAAAACAGATGGAGCTGGAAAAGAACTCCAAAACCTTTTCCTCATCAGTGTTCCTGGAAGTGCAAATATTCCATCTGTAGTACTAGATGCTCAGCAAATGACTTACTCACATCAGAAATGCGTCACTTGGACTGCTATCTATTTCTCAAGTTGAATTAGAGGAATCAAATACACTTCCTGAAGCACTTTCAAGCCTCTGTGTCACTGCGCAAAAAAAAAAAAATAACCCACACATATTTCCTTCAAATCACAGAATCACAGAATTGTAGGGGTTGGAAGGGACCTCCAGAGATCATCGAGTCCAACCCCCCTGCCAAAGCAGGTTCCCTACAGCAGGTCGCACAGGTAGGCGTCCAGGCGGGTCTTGAATATCTCCAGAGAAGGAGACTCCACAACCCCCCTGGGCAGCCTGTTCCAGTGCTCCGTCACCCTCACCGTAAAGAAGTTCTTGCGCACATTCGTGCGGAACTTCAAAATCAAACTTGCTGAATAAGCAAGACGACATTGCTGGGTATTCAACCACGTAGAGCAGTTTTCTTCTACATATAACAACATATTATCACATCACAGATGTTATGCAAGCAGAAACCAAACCTACATTGACTGCAAAACGCTGATGAGCTACTTTATGGTATCAGGCAAACCCTTTCTCTGGGTACCCTGATTTCTGTAGTTCAGTGTGTAAACTATGCAAGGGTAGAAGAAATGGAGCGATCAACAGGTTGTCAGAGGATTAGTATCATACCATCAGCAACATTCAACAGGCCTTAAGTATCCTAAAAGAAAGCAGAAAAGGCTGAGGAACAAAAACTGGAATTAATTGTGCAATCATTTTCCTTTTGCACTCTGCCCTTTCCAAGATATGGTTCTATAACAGCACCTAGAAATTTTCCATAGGAGGACAAGTAACAGAACCTGTTACCAGATTCATCTTTTGTCTATTTCTCCACCCATCCATTGTAATTCGTAAATCACTTTCTGGGGGCAAAGTCAAACATTCACCAAAGGAAGGACTCCTAAAGGAGTTCAGCATACTGGCTGTAAGAAGTGTGTTTTGAAAATCAGTAAAGCAAATGCCAGTTGGCAAGCTCTGAGAAGTATCGGTTATATTTCAAATGGGTTAGGAAAAGGAAAAATTCCAGGTTCAAACTCCTCACTCTGCTGTCAGTGGATCACTAAAGAGTATTAACACCAGTTCTGCCCACAGCTCAGGCCTTCAGGCACAGTCTGTGGCTCTGCTGGCTCTTCCTCACCTTCCCACACATTACAAAAGCAATGACTGTAGGGCACTGATGGGCAAGCCCCAGCAGCAGCCAAGAGAATTATCGCTACAGAGATGACACAGATCAAAACCAGCAGCATAACACGTTGTGTTTCCTCCTACAAAAGCCACTGCAACAGCTGTTTACTCAAACCAGGAAAACATCTGTAAACAGGGCCACAGTCTCAATGTGTGCAAAGGCAGCCCTCATTTCAATCCCTCTGCATCTGCTTACCAAACTTAAACAAACCCAGGAAACTGCATTTGGTAAAACTGTCTGATACCGTTAGGTCTTAAATTCCTGATGTGAAGTGGATAATGGAGAACAAAGATGAAGTTATTTCCACTCGTATCAGACGTGGGAGATGGCAATTGCTTCTCTGTGAGTGCCAAGCAGTCACTCAGACTTATTGGGGAATTGCTGTAATTGCCTGCAGCTCCGTTCACAGTTTCAGGTCACCACAATTGGTTATGCTGCCCCTGAAGCTCATATGAAAAAGCCACGGATCTGCTCCAACAGTGATGAAAATTGTCACCCTCTTCTCTACTTACCCTGCACTTCCACTGTGACGAGTGGCAGCCACTACTGTGGCTGCTGGAGAGCTACTGCAAGCATTGTGCAGGAGGACACGTGGCGCTTAGATGAGAGCAGCAATGCTTCAGAGGAGTGCAGGGTAAAGAGCTGAGGATTACCCAAGTCTGTGAGGGCAGCACAGCTTTCCAGCTGCACAGGGACATGTAACACCATACACAAGACATGACCCAGTTTGCTGCGACAGATGAATCCCCCCAAAGTACCTACACGCAAACAAGATGCGCCAGGGTGGAAAATGGATTGTTTCTATAGTTATATCTTCCTTTCTGTTTTCTGGGGAACGCCAGGGGCTCCCTGGGGTCAGAAGACACATCCACACCTCCCAGCTAACATCACAGTGAGGCTCAGGGAGTGCACAAGCTGCTTGTAGCACCTGAGAGTCCCAGTTTCTTTCACACTGACACTTGAGCTGGTCCCAACAGCAAGAGCAACCATGTGCCACCCTACTAAATATCTGCAAACTCCACGCATTGGTCTTTCGGCATGTACCATACCCAACAGTCCCCATTACTGCTACCTGTGAGTGGAGGAAAAAGTGGCACACGACTTCATGTCCAGTGAAGGGTCTGATAAGTCCAACTCAAATATTTCCAGGGAAGCGTTTGTACTGAAGCTTGCATCCAACTGCTGAGCTGATGTACCTGCAAAGGAACACAATTACCAATGAGAAAGAGATCTTGCATAGCAGATCGGCACAAGAGGGGACATTAAAAACACCATCCTTGCAGAAAGGACCCTGAGACAGAATCACTTTTTAAAATTAATTATTTAGGTGTGTTTCTATGTAATCCTATCCACAGACCCCTGCAGGGGTTTCTTAACTAGCACCAACACGGAAAGCTCTAGGAGTGTCAGCCTTTCTGTGCCCCAGAGGGACTGTACAACAGCCTTCCAAGCACAAATAAACAGATAACCTCCAACCACGACAGCTTAGCAACAGCCACCCAAAACTCACCAGTAGCCAGGTAAATGGGGTGCTGCTGGGTAGGACTCCATGCTTGCATGGCAGTGCGGTCAATCTCTTTCAGTCTCATTTTGCTGGAAAGATAAAAACAACCATTAAACGCAAGAAGAGACGAGAAGGCAACCTTCCCCTCAGAACAGAGCCTTTTTCCTCAGAACGGCCCTTCAGGCGGCGGGTGACCCCAAGCCCAGTTAGCGAGGGGCTATCGACGGGCACGCACGCGTCATTTCGGACAAGAAATCAGGCTAAAACCTTGCAGATCGGGGCTCTAACCGTTCTCCAGCCCCGGCCCGGCGTTCACCCCCTCCCGGCCCGCTCCAACGTGGCAGCCGCGGCGCCGCCTCCCGCTTCCGGGCGCTCCCGGCGCCTTCCGGGCGGCAGCGGGCGGGGCTTCGCCTTTCCCAACGTGGGTAGGAGGGGTGCGGGCCTTCTGCGGGCTCTGCTCAGTACGGGGTCCTAGGGAAAGGGGAGAGACGGAGATTAGGCAGGCCGGAGACGGGCCCGGAACCGCCGTGCGAAGGAAGCGGGGCCGCCCATCCTCAGCTCGACAGCGCTCGTCACGGCATGTCAGGATGTGAACAGCACTGAGGTTCATCATCGGACGGGGCCCCCGCCTCGCACCGAGCCCACGGGTGATCCTTTCTGACAGTTATTTTCTTACTTTATACCCTGAGGGGTCGCAGCTGACCTCTCACCGCGAGCCGGACCGTCGGCTGCGTCCCCCACGCTGTTCAACAAGCGAGCACCGCGCTGGAATAAGGCGATGCTTCGGCCCTACGGTGACACGGGGCCCAGCGCCCATCGACTACGGCCCTACCGCCGGGCATTGCTCGGCCGCGTAGCACCAACCAACTCACACCGCCGCGCGGCGGGAAGAAGAACACCCGCTCCTCGTCTCGCCCTATAAAGGAGTCGGGAGCGGCGCTGCTATTGGTCGCGAGGATCGCCGCTCACCATTGGTTGCTTCCTTCTACACAGGCGCCGCTGATTGGTCTCATAGGCGTCTCCCTACTGCGCGTACGTCACACCGAGGCGGAAGTGCGGCGCAGCCACTCCAATTCCACTTCCGGGGGCAAGTCAGAGAACCAATAGCGATGAAGGACGGGAGGGCGGGCGGGAAGAGATGCCCAATGAGCGCGGGGCGACGGCGTGCGGTGGGTCCGCCATGACGCGGAGCTGCTCGGCGCTGGGCTGCAGCGCTCGCGACAACGGGCGGAGCCGGGAGCGCGGCATCTCCTTCCACCAGTGAGTGCGGGCGGCGGGTCGCAGCCCCCGGCGATTCACGCCCTACCAACCCCTCTCCGCCCGCAGGTTCCCGGTGGACGCCGCGCAGCGCCGCGAGTGGATCCGCGCCGTCAACCGGCTGGACCCGCGAAGCCGGCGGGCCTGGAGCCCCGGGCCCGGGGCCATCCTCTGCTCGCGGCACTTCGCCGAGGCCGACTTCGAGCGTTACGGGCTGCGGCGCAAGCTGCGGCGGGGAGCCGTGCCCTCCCGCTTCCCCCTGGCGGTGCGTGAGGGAGAGGGGTTGTAACGGCTCCCGACCGCCGCTAACGACGGCCAGCCGTCACTAACGGCCGCCGTTCCGCCCTAGGAGCCGCCCCGCGGCCACCCGCGGAAAGTGCCGCTGCGGAGCGCGCTGCGGAGCCAGGACCACACATACAGCCGCAGCGGGGCAGGGCCGGCCTCGCCCGCCTCCGGCCCCCGCCGCCTCTGCGGGCCCGTCCGGGAGCTGGCGGCGCGGCACGGGTTGCCGCGGGCCGTGCTGCGGGTGCTGCGGGCGCTGTTTCCAGGTAGGGCCCGGTCCCGCTCCCCACTGCCCCCCTGTCTCCTTGCTGCCCGTTCTCTCGGTGTTGTGTTTGTAAGCAGATCTGCCCCGTGGTGCCCAGCACTGGAGGCGGCCCGCTGAGTACTGCCCTGCCATGAGACAGTTCACCTGCCTGCTGCACCTCCGCCACCACACCGCCTACGAGCAACTGAGGAAGGTCTTCCCCCTGCCGCATCCCGCCAGCCTGACCAAGCAAGTCTGCCCCCAGCCCTTTTGCGTGCGGGGTGAGGGGTTGTGTATACAGCACAACCCCTGTGTGAGCAATTCCAGGGAACGTGCTGAGCTCCAAAGTGTTCTCCCACCTGTATTGATGTGACTGGCTTAATTTAAGGACCTCAGGTGCCGTGGGGGATGTACGCGATGCAGCAGAAACAAAGGACCACAAAGAGGCTGAGGTCCTCTGACCCCACTTAGACACATGGGCACAGAAATAGTGTTCAATCCGCGCTCTTAGAATTCAGAGTGTAGACATGAGAGAAGGGAGGAATTTGCCACTTATAGGCAGGAAGAGAACTGTGAGTAATGGCCCTTAAATAGAAGCAAGAGCTAAGCGAGCACCTGCTGTACTGCACCAACAGCCCAGAGAGAGTTGGACAGGGCTGTGTCCACAGGAAGCAAAAACCTTTAACGTAAAAAAACGGGGATTAGTTTTTGGAAAAAGGAAGAGACATGAAGAGAACTCAAGGAAGGGAAGGAGTGCACCAAGCAGACAGGCTGGAGGCTTGTGTTTTCTTACCTGAGGATACACGCCACATGAGGATTGAGGGAAGTAGCTGAGTATTTGGAAGTGTCTGATTCTAATTTATGGGAGACATTTCCAAAACATACAACCGAGTTGCGTAACTCTTTGCGACTAAGTGCGTGGGCTGAGAATCCATAATCTGTAGTGCTGCCAGAGGCATTAGCAAGGAGTGAAGTAACAGTGCACAACATAAAAGTTGAAGAAAGTCCCTGGCATCTCCACAGACCCTGCCCTAACAGAGGCCAGGGGACACGATGGACTGAGCAGAGTAGGATTAATCACCAAGATCTTCTCAACCAGCTTAAGGTTTGCAGAAAAACCTTTTGGAAAAAGTGCATGCTGTGGAGAAGAGCCTGGCTTTGCTGGGCCACTGCGGTGCTCCTTTGTAGTCTGCTCAGTTTCCTTTTTGTGTTGTCCTAATCTCCGCTTTAGAGACAGGAACCCACTTCGTTATTTCCACACTGAAAATTTTGTTTGGCTTTCCATTAGTGGACTGTGAGAAAGAAACACGTGTTTTAGCTCACTGTGCGCTGGCTGGGTTTGTGTTGCAGCTCTTTACGTGCCTGACAGCTTTTATAAAGTGGTGAACTGTGCTGGCTGTTGCTTCAGTTTTCTCTGAAGCACATCCCCTAACCACATGATCCTTTTTTTCCCTAGCTGGCTGTCTAATGATGCTGCTGCTCCAGGCTTCAGCAATGATATGTTCCTCCAGCTTCAAGAAAAGGTGGAGAAAGGGGAACAGGCGTACTGCTACTGTGCCCTGATGGTACAGGAAATGTCGCTGCAGAAGTGCCAGGAGTGGGACCGGCAGACCCAGTGTTTGACTGGCTTTATTGACTTGGGAGCAGGCAGCCTTGATGCTGATGAAGCTCCGCTGGCCTCAGAAGTGGTGGTTGTCATGGCAGCTGGTATCGCAAGCCCATGGAGGGCTCCCCTCGGCTACTTCTTTGTGAGCAGCGTGACTGGTTGCTTGCTGGCTCAGCTGCTTCGTCAGGCCATCAGTAAGCTGAACAACATTGGTGTCACAGTGCTGGCTGTCACATCGGGCGCCACTGCTTGCGGGGCTGAGACCGCAAGAGCTCTGGGGGTCAGGATCAACCCCCAAAGGATCCGCTGTACTTTCCACCACCCGCCCAGCTCTGCTCACTGCATTGCATACTTCTTTGATGTTTGTCAGGCTCTCTGGTTGATTAGGAACACGCTGCAGTACTTTGAAAAGATACAGTGGCTCAGTGACACTGTGCAGTGGCATCACGTGGTGGAGCTGGCAACTTTACAGGAGGAAAAACTGTTAGAGCCCAGGTCAGGCCATCCAGTGAGTGAAGAGACTTACCAGCTAAAGGTCAACCTTGCTGCCCAGTTGTTCAGTGAGGGTGTTGCTGATGCACTGGAGCACCTCCAGAAGCTGGGCCTGGCCTCATTCCAGAACTGCGGTGGTACTGTCAAGTTTCTGCGTACAATGAGCCGTCTGTGCGATGTATTTCATGGCAGAGGCCCCTATGGCAGCGGACCGAAGGGACCCTTGCTAGCTGGAAATTACAACAAAATCAGCCCTCTCTTGCATGAGGCCAAGAGCTTCTTTGTTACCTTAACAGACTCTACAGGGAGATACATTATTAAGAGCAAACGCAGACTGGGCTTTCTGAGTTTTTTGCTCAATGCTGAGAGCCTCAAATGGCTTTACAGCAACCCTGTGCTTCAAGAGGGTGCTCCTTCCCACTGCCTCCTGACCTCTGCCTTCAGCCTTGACCCACTGGAGCAGTTTCTCTGGGCCCTCCGGCAAGCCTGCAGTGCTGGCAGTGGGAACCCCACCTGTGCCATGTTTCAGGCTGCCTACCGCAAAGTACTGGCTGGCTGCAACCTGGCACCAGATGCTCTGCACAGCACAGCACGTATAAGCAGCTTGGACCTGTCCCTGTCTCACAGGACAGACCTTACCCTTGGCAGCATTTGTTCTCAGTATAACCCAGCTTGTGGGAGTATGCGGGCAGCAGAGCTCCCTTGTTGTGCTGGCCTTCTTTTGCGTGACTCTCCTCTGAGCAATGCACTTACAGACCTATCACTGCACAAGCAGAGCATCACCTTTGCTGCAGGCTTAGTTGCTGAGCAATTAGCCTCCAACTTGCGGTGTGAGGCTTGTGTTGCATCCCTCTTTGAGTCAGATGGGAGCAGGCTAAGGTGCGGAGCGGTGCTCTACATCAAGAAGTTACATGGACTAAGCCTGCCCTCAGCAAGTGTGCACCACATAGCACACATTTCTGAGCAAGTTCTGAGCAGGCATGGGCAATTAGGAGATGACAACAAGAACTCCAAGCTACAGTATTTGTGTCTAGAACAGAACATTTTCCATGAGCTTTTGGGACAAAATCACCTCTTCCCCACCCTTTCTGAGCATTTATTTGATGGGGAATTGCACATCGACAATCACTACACAATCTTACTGAAGGGAATAGCACAGTGTTACTTAAACATCAGAACAAACCTAGCCCAAAAACTGAACTTCAGTTACCACTGTGGCAGGCACAGATTGAAGAGTGAAAGGAAAGCATTTGTTCCTGTCACAGCCAGGTAGCCGTTGGTCAAGCCAAAGCCATGCAGGGTCATGAATATTTATTGCTGTCCTCCACCAAGGCTGTTATGGCCAGATTGTGCAACAGGTGCCAGCAAACCACATGGTGTCTTCCCATGATTTGCCAGGCAAAAATTGGTGATGACTTGGGACCCCAGTTTGAGTAGGCAAAGCAAGGAAGTCCATCTAGCAACCCTGTGAAGCAGCTACGTATTTCATGCAACTCAGGGATAGGGAGCAGTTGCTTAAAATGCCCAGGGAGCTGGCAAGGGACAGTACGGTGCCTGCTCCTGATGCTGGCTAGCATAGTGCTGTGAGTGCTCTTGCTAGGAGAGAAGATACATCCATAGTTGCAGGGGGCAGGGGATTGGTGTGCTGCTAACTTGATTTTACTATTAGGTCTGTGATAAAATAAGCTGGAACTAAGAGACTTAAAAGGGAAAATGCTTAAAAATGGAAATAAATCATATGGAACCAAAATGGGACTTGAGTTGTACATAAATCTGATGAGCCAGACTTGCAAGCTGTTTACGTTTAGAACTTGGTGAAGAGAGGACTACGGCAACTGCAAAGCTAAACCCATGTGCCTCACAGACGAGGTAATGAACATGAAACAAACACTATTGTCATTCAAGGCACAAGGACAGCACCACCACTTCACGCATGCAGGAGCACCACATCCATCTACATGCATGCTGCAGCAAGGGGAGTGTTTCAGGTCCCATACATGGCCCACCAGTCACTGTGCAGCACAGCCCTTCATCCCAGAGCTGGCATATCCATCTTGCCTTGTGCCCTGAACTGCAAGATATGTCTGTCTTGTCCTTAGACGCTGTTTCCCTTGAACAAAGCAACAGCCCAGGCTTCTTTAATCAGTTCAGTATTGTGGTGAGGAAGGTGCCTTGGTATGCTGTGTTTTACCTCCAGAGGAATTCAGTGTAACTGCCAATGCGCTGCTCACTTTTTGCTGTGCAGAACAGAGGTTGCATCCATGGAAATGGGAGAGTAGTATTTCCCACACAACTCCCTCTGGCTATCCAGTCCAATTACCTGTGCAAAAAGCCATCACTAACTGCCACGGAACCATTTCAGCTAGAATAGACTTTGCAGGAAACCATCCCCCCTCATATGTGTGCATTTTCAGGGTCAACTGGAAAAATGCTGCCAGAATCCCTATGGCTGGTTAAACTGCATGCTAACGCACTTGAGTTAGAACATTTGCACTGCCTAAACCTCCAGCCACAAGCTGAGATGAGTCATAGGGGAGCAGACGCTTCCTTGCTGCACATTTTTTTTTTTTGCTGGATAGATGCCTGCTACCACTTCCTGTTTACATCAGAGCAAGTCTGTCTTGCTTGATGCAGACTGAGCCTCCTCCCCAAGGGAATGCTTGTAGACAAAAGATGTGCATGAGGCTCTTACCTCCAGTGGTACCCATGACCAACATAGCTCATCTGTCCTTCTGCTCTTCACTTAAATATTGATGAAAGAAGTTTCAAAACACTGCTGAAGTTTCCCAGGGTTTAGTAGAATTAGGCTTTAGCCAGAAGTAAATTATTAGAAAACAAAGAAAGAAAGAAAAAGAAGTTGCAGTTTGCAAAGCTAAGAAAGCCATCTGATTTTCAAAGAAAACTTGACAGTTGTTATGAGTCCTGTACCAATTAAATATTCATCTCCAAAAATATAAGACTAGCTGTTGCCCACCAGAAATGCTTTTGGCTGTTCTCACAACCCAGGAACTGCCAGGTTTCGGAGGAACTGCTCAGTACTTGTAATGCTGCAGTTGTCGCCAGGGAATTTTCCCTACTGTGCCTGTTCGTAGTCTCTTCTTAGCAACATCTCCCTATGCAGATGTTCACCATCTCTGAAACACCCACACTTGTGCCAGCACTCCGCACTTCTGGAGTCCATACAAACTCACTCAAATCACTTGGATATAATAATTTCTTCTCTCAGTCTTCTACTGCATCCTTGCCATCACATATGTTTTCAAGTTAATGCGCTATCACATGAAATTGTGTTTGCTTTCCCTGTGCTCTGCTCATCTTCCTTTTTCTCCTTTTCACCCCTCCTGCAGATGCTGGCACTCTATGCTCTCTGAAGCTGCTGCCACATCTCCAGGGCTGCTCCTGTGGCCTGATACCATCTCACAGTGCCAAAAGCCAGAACATTAGCAGCATTGTTACACGCCATGCACAGCAAGGTGCGAAAGTACACTAATAACCAATGGTTTAATCTCTGGTAGGATTCAATCATATATTCGAAAGCCAAGGCAGTACTAAACATTTACAGAATAGTATAAATGTTTATTTTCTTTGTGATTTATCTGACTTTTATTTTTACAATATAGAAAAGTGTATTCTTTGAATAGGTCTAGTAAATATAAATTTAGTTTTTCTACTTTCAGATGTAAACAACTACAAAATGAACCCTTGTCCCATTCCCAATTATTTTCACATGACTGCATGAGCTTGACTGTCAATCTCGTCCAGCAGTTTGATGCAAATGGCTAAGGAAATACAAAACCCAATCCGTACATATTACACCAGTGAAAAGGGAAGAGAAGAATCCCAGCTTAATATTGGAGAAAGCTTGCTCAGAACAAAATTGAAAAACTAAGAGCTTTTGATTGCACCTTCAAAGTCTTTAGAAGCAAAATATTCTCAAGCAATGCCATAATATATAATTACAACTGTAATCTAAATTTCACAAGTTTCTGCACACTGTATATAAATACACATCACAAAAAGGTGCAATTTAGAGAAAGACACATAATATATACAAAATTAACATGGATTGAAGTCTAAACAAAAGAAGGCATATTGCAATCTGTTTGAAAAATAATGCAAGTAGTTATTACTTTATTCACTTACACTAATTTACATTTATACAAATCTTACTGGACATAGTACATTAGGACACTAGAAGTAAACTGAGTATCTGCACTATGTAGGTCGCTCTGAAAGTAATGCTTCTTATTTGCTTCCACGTAAACTACAAAAAGAGCACAACGACACTTGATAGAGCAAATTCTCAGCTGCAACACGCTCTTTTTCAGTCACCCACCATTAGCTACACACTTTCACCAGCAATGAACGAGAGCCCGTATGCCATGCTCGTAAAAATCTGCACCACCAGAAGTGACCTGCTGTCACTACTGTTAAAATGCACAACCACCGCCTCACTGTGCTCACATCCACTGCTTGGTCTCCATCAACATCCAGCAAGAATTGGTGAATGTCAATGGGTGCTATTTTTTCTGCATGGAGGAATTCAGTGACACACCTTTGCCTCATACGTACCTGCATGTCAGACGCCCTTCTGTCAGACTGCCCCAACAGACTGTTGGCAGGAAGGCTCAACCTCTCCTGCCACACCACCATCTGCCTCATGCTGTGGGCTAGTATAATAAAAAAGGAAGCATTACTTTCAGAGCAGCCTTTGTACACGTAAGAAGTTATTGTACTGACTTTTAATAAACTCAAGTCTTAATTACGGAAAGAAACAAAACAGACATTTACTTACAGAAGAGATGGATGGATTCCCTTTTCAGAGATTTGCATTAATATACTTGCAGTTTACGCTCAGGGAGATGTTACTACCAGACAGAGCCTTTCCGATAGTGACCAGCAGTCCAGACCTGGTCTCCAACAGCAACCTGATGGGCCTTCCATTGCTGCTGGCCACCTTCCAAGTCCTTTGTGCCCCAAGCCGTTCTAGGGGGTGCACCAGGAAAGCGTGGAAGAAAAAGGGCCTTATGCTCAGCATGCAGGAGCACAGAGTGAAGGCTGGGAGCAGAAGCCTCCTTCCATCTTTTTGCCATCACACACACATGTAGGCATTTGGCTCTGCTGCTAGTTCCCAGCTTGGCTCTGCTAGAAAACCTGGAGGAAGAGCTCTGCTGCATCTCTCTGTGTTTATAGTTTTACATGAAGAATACAAAATCCTTTTTGGAAAAACCTAGCTACATTGTTCAGGGAACAGAAGGAGTTATTAAAAATGCCTGTGATTAAACATGGTTATTGACATTCACATTAGTAAGTAACCTATGAGATTGATTTTGCAAATATGTTCCGCTACCAAAAAAGTGATCTGAGACTGCCTGTAGCAAATACTGGAAAATTCTCCTGCCCCATTCTACATACAGCTCTACGTTGATTTGTGTTTTGTTGGTATGCTTTCCTCCCTTTCCTTTTTTTTTTTTTTTTTTGAGCCAAAGGATCCATACAGCTGTTTTAGCAGCAATCTTGATTCTGTGCTAGCATCCTCTGATCACTGTGCTCTCCATCATTCTAAACAGCCCTCAAAAAAACCCCAACAAACCCAAACACAAAACCTTTAAAAGCCAAATAAACCACCACAATTGCAAGAAGTAGCACCACGAAGACCCCCAACCAGGCTGAACGCAGTATCTCCACCTGCATTTGCAGGTCAGTTCAGATTTAGATTGTCCTGAGTCCTCATTAAGACAACTGTAGCGCTCCTGTCTCCACTGACCCTTAGCTTCTCAGGCTCAAACATCTTCCTATGGAAACAGCTTAATCCTAGAAAACACAAAAACCTGCACAGCACTACCTGCAGAGAAGGATCGAGCTGCTGCAGAGCTCTGAACCCAGGCTTCACCCAAGCAACAGCATCTGCACAGGCAGACAGAGTAGCATTGCAGCATAGCCGTTCTTCCTCGCTTTTAAGAGCAGACCACTATCTTAATCTCTGAGTTCCATTACACAAACAAACAAAAACCAAACATTGAACCCTCATCCATGATCATATAAAAAAAAAAATCCATTTATTCCATTACCTCAGAATTCCTTAGGGCCCTCTCTAGTGAGGTTACCGAACACTTGTTGACAATAAACCTGCAAGCAACCACTGCATATTTGCCTGCGTATTTCACACCGTTCTGCTCACTAAGGGATTACGCTGTGTCAGGTCCCAAGTGTAAGCCTTTCATTTAGATGCTGATTTTTTCTTTACACGTTTCCTTTCAGAAGTGACTTCGATATACCAATACTCTTCGCTGTAGGTCTGTTGCCAAAGTATCTTTCTTTTTATCACATGTTTTCCTGCACAAAGTGATGCAACTCTATGTACTGTAAATAATATATTATAATAATTTATATATGCCCTTCAGGCAGTTATTTTTGGGGAAAGGGAAGGAAACACCTACTCTTTTTTTCCTTTTAAGAAACCCAAGTTAAAAGCTGTACATCAGGAAGAAAAAATGTCTTTTAGGAGTCATCTTATGTAGAAGAGAATTTAGCTAAGACTTAAAAGGCTCTAAATCTTGTTATAAAATATTTTCTTGTTTAATCTTCTGCAAGTCAATTAAAACAAGCACCAAATTGGCAAATGTTACTAAATCCTCTACTCCAAATCAAAGTGTCCCTGTGCCTTAAGTGTTCTGTTCAGTTTGCTTCATTGTGGCTCATGTGCACGCGTCAGCAGTTCATGGCACAAGGGTCACTTTTGGACTTCCCTGCAGAGTTAATAACTCTCATCAAACAGCGTCCAAACTCCTCCAGGATCATGCGCTCCGCAGCTGCTTTTGACTTGCCCATCTTCTCAGCTTGCTCTGCCTGAGCCAGAAGGCATTCACAGGTGGCATCGGCTACCTCCTTGGTTACAAATGTGAAGGGCAGCCTGAAAAAAAACAAAACAGAACATCCACTCACTCCAACAGGCAGCCAACAAGCCACAGTTTGAGTCAAATGAACAGGCAGGCAATTTCTGCTTTGTTCTTGCCGCCATTGAGGTACACTGCAGAACAGATTCTGAAATGCCCAGGTACACAGAAAAATCATCCAGCTTTTACTATATAGGCAGCCTGAAGTTTATATACACTCAGTAAAAGGGATGTGCATTTCTTGTTTTCTAGCACCATATGACCACAAAAAAACAATGCTTAGTTACATGCTTGAATACAGCCACGCTTTGCACACACTAGATTTCACAGAAGACAAAAGACTCCAGTCACCTGTGTACTCCTGGTCCTACAGCTTATGCAGATAACATTCAAAGATGACAGGAACATACCTGTCACATGTATCAGAAAAAGTACATTAGAGCCGAGCAAAACAGAGGACTGTGTTAACTTACTTCCCTCCACCGCTGCTGAGTGCTGGTGTTGGCCTCGTTAGGAGATCTGAGATCTGGGAAGATAACTTTGTCTTTGCAGCAGTCTGCTGCTGGACCCTAACTTCTGCAGCATCTGCTAAGTGCATCAATGTCTTTCGCTCCGGGCTTTCTTCAAAATTTTTGCAGCCAACACATTTGCATATGGAAGAACACATGATTTTTGCCTGACAGAAACAAAGAGAAGATGAGAAACCCATCACAACTTAGACATTCTCCCGTGGTTCATCATAAAGAAAGGTCATCTTATGTTAGTCTCTTACTAATTAGCCACTAGAAGAAACTGTCTTCTCTTCAAATTCTTATTGAAGTGAGATGCCTTCCCAGAATTTATGCTTGGATCTGCTGCAAATCAACAGTTTCCCACTCATGTCCTTCTTTCCCAATCTGCTGTTTTCAATAGAACTGAGCAGTTAAAACAATTAGAGAGATCAGTCTGCTACCATCTTCACATCTACAAACTGTGTTGTATCAGCAGACTGATTAAACTTTTGCCTTTGGATTCCACAGACATGATCCATCCTGGAGTGTCTGTGTAATGCTGTAATAACTAATAGAGCGTCTAGGGACATGGTGCTGTCGTTTCTTTCTGTAAGATTTGTAGAGTTCTTTAGAAAAGACTACTCTTCAGTAAAGGACAAATCCAGGCCTGAGTTCAGAGTTGCTACATGTTTTAAACTGAAGCTCAGGGCAGGAGCGAACAACTGTGCAATGCATACAGCTTTCTAGATGTATACTATCAGTAGGAAAAATAGACCAAAATCATTATGGCAGAGTTTCAGCAAGAGGAAGAGACAAAGCCCAACAATGAAGTTGCAGCACCGAATGGAAAAAGCTGAAGCCTTTAGGATGACATAATGCTTCTTACCTCATAACACTCACAGTAGTTTTTGAGACAACCCGAGCGTTTACAGTTACACCCTTTGCTGTGTCTCCGATCTGATTCTCCTTCCTTTCCTTTCCCTATTTTGGGCTTGAAGGCTTCAGGGTTTCTGTCAAGGCAAGCCTGTCAATGCAGACCCAAAGGGTCAGTCACTGCATACGAGGAGCAGAAATCAAAGGTGTAATGCAACAGCTTATACCTTGAACAGGTGGGAGAAGATTAGGGTGTTAAACACCCATCTGACTTCAGAAGGCACATGCTACTTCTTTCATCTCAGCTATCCTTGGAGGCAAGCTACACAGCCAGTTTTCCCATCACAATTCCACTCAGAAACATGCTAAATTCTATGTAAATGGAACATGCTCTTCACTTCAATAACCTCAAAAGTAGGAAAAAAGACTTCTCACCTTTATTGCTTTTTGTCTATCATTTTCATGGTCCAGGTTGTTATAACAATTTGTACAGTTGCAGTTATTGCAGAATTCACCATTTGCAAAGCAATCACAATACCTGAGATGGAAGATAGAGAAAGCATTAGCAAGCGTGACCATTACCTTGGTGCAGTACCGATGGCAGCACCAGACATTTCTAGTCTGGTGACACACACGCCAATAAAGGTCTAGGTCATCTTGTACCAAGCCCCATATGAACAAGTGGTACAAGCCTCACTCCCAGGACTAAATCTCCCAGTGCAGGTCTATTTTGCAAGCTAAGGGCATACAGCTCAAGAGTATATGTCTCAAGCTGATGTTGGCATAGCTCAAGTCTTCATAGCAGCAGGAGAAGCCAGTGGGTTTTCGTTCCACAGCAGTACTTGGATGACTGTCCTACACTAAGAACTGTTCTGCTGCAGCCACGTTGTAGGCATTACCTGACCCAGCCAGTTCAAAACAGTCTCCAGGAGTTCTCATACAGCCAAAACAAAGAACAACTGATTGGAGTACCAAGTAAAAGGCAAACTAACATGCATATCATTAACACAGCAGCGAGTCCTTTTGTTTTCCTGACTGTTAATTTTGCCTATAAGCTGTTTTCAGCTGTGAAGTATCAGAGTCAGCAAAAGCAGGGACAGAAGATCAGCAAGTGGTACACCTCACAGGCTCTGAAGCACAGGTAATTACAGAAATGAGCTGAATGAGGACAAAACCGCAGTTATTGGAGACTTTTTAAAGGGCTAAGGATGTGAATTAAGAAGCAGTGAAATACTGACTGGAATGACTTATCACACTACTTTGTCTCTTATGTACCTGTGTTGCCAAAACGAGGGTCCCACTGGGTACACCCCACAGGCCTGATACGTGGAAGCACACCACATTCATCCTCAGCTCAAGCATGGTTTTGAGCCATCAGAAACTCTGGCAAGCTTCTATCCTCCTAGTACCATTTCCAACAACAGTTGATGGAAATTGCTGATCCTATTCAGTTGATATTCTAATTCTGCTGAGAGTCTGTGTTCATTATTCTCCCAGAGTTTCCAGAGCATTCAGGAGCCAGACTAAAATACATTAGATCTCTGGAGCTTTCTGCATGTTTGGCACCATGAAGGCAAAAAGCATGTATGTTGTAAAACAAATTGAAGAGTAAACAACAGAACAGCTAAACCTCTTCCTGTTTATCCTGCCTCCTGTGAAGCAGACAATTTTGAGACTAGGAAGTACAGGGGACACCCCAACACACAGTGAGGGGTCTGTTACACAGAAACAAACCCAAAATACAAAAATTAAATATTTCTTAAAGGAGGTTCAGAAACCATTGAATCATTTTCCTTTAAGAAGCACACCACTGATTTTTTTCTTCTTTGTCTAACTCTCATGGAAGCACAGACTAATATTTCCTCCTGATATTGTACAGAAATCTGCATACTGACCCTGCTAAGGTTAAAAACAACAAAAAAACAACTCCTGAACTTAAGATGTTTTGTGTCAACTTGTTACAAACACTAAATGGAACAGTAAAAAAAAAAAAAAATTAAAAGGATGACCAAGCCTTAGACTTATTAAGAATTGCTCGTCTATTTGAGCGTTTAAAGCAAACGCTGCTTCCTCCTCCTGAAACATAACAAAACAGAAAAAGCAACAAATGACACAGCCCAATTCTGCTGCAGAACTTCATACGGTGTACCATTAAGTAGAATAGACATCCACTGATGATGCTGTTGGATGTAACATCACTGACAGCAAAAACGCTACTCCAGCTGCTGAGCAGAATTGGCTCTATCATGCACAAGGGTGCAAGGTTAGAAGTTTATGATAAGGTAGGGTGTATACAGCTCACATAAGCTGCACAGTGGCACATGCATGGCAACATCCCCATCAATGTCAACAATAACTATGCTAGAAGATAGATGTAACATTTCTTACGTACTTAAAAACATTTTGATTCTTGGGATAAATACAGTGTCAAAAATAAGGACTAAAAAAAACCAAGATGTACTTACAATTTCAAACATAAAGATTTTGTACAATTGCAAGGCTTCCGGGGCCGATTTGCAGATTCAGAAGGAATTATTCTATAGACAGGAAAAAAAAAGCGCATATATTTATACACAGTTTGATCAGTTTCTTCCCAATTTAAATTCAAATAAGCAGCTCATAATACAAACTCTGAAAAACCTTCACGTTCCCTTTCTGTTAGGTTTTTGGCTGACAGTAAGAGACCATTACACATAGTGTTTTTCCAATTCAGAAAGAGCTGGTTATTCACTGCAAATCCGTCTGCATGTCTCAAGTAGAAATAAGGTTTAAAGCTATAGGATACACCTTAACTGCAATGTTCAGAGAAAGCTTCCTTAGAACTTCTCTATACACAAGGGGACTAGGTCCAAAAAAGGTTCATAGAACAGGACCATATCTTCACCTTTGCACAGGCTGGAACAACAACAAAAAAATAGAGTAAATCCAGAAACAACTGGCAAGCAAGCCAAAATATTGCCTAAGGTTTAAAGATGAATTTTTATATCAAATGTAGGCTTTAACTGTTCTTAAAAAGTAGGATTTTGTGTCATTAATCTCTTTTGATGAGATTCATTCAATCCCCATCCAGCATTTTCTGCACATTTCTGGAGATTAAATCAAACCCAATCATTTGAATAGCTGCAGCTGGATTAGGGATTAGTTTGCATCACAGTTTTGGTTGCAGCGTCAAAAAGCACCTTGGTGTACACAGTTTCTAGCAAACCATAACACAAAAAACAACAGCAACTAAGGCAGCTGGCTCAGCACAGAGAAAATAATCCATATTAGCTGTTACTTTCATCTTCAGAAGAAAAATACAAGACTGAAAAGAACCTTAAGCCTACTGCTAGGATCCTTTTCGGGTTTCAGTTGCATTTTGCTGCTCGGTTTTGTGTGTGCTAAGCTAGATGCTCCTGTTTTGCTAAGCACTTCTTTCTAGCAATGCCAAGAAATAGCCTGTAGCTCTCAGGAACTGATGCATGGATGAGGAACAAGCACCAGGGGAACTTTCAGGTCAACCTCCTGCTACAGGAGCCGGGGGCTGGAAAGGCTTTGATAAAGAGACTGGCTCAACTGTTAGCTAGATGCATTTCTTTTTAGTCAGAGGTGGTAACCTCAACACAGTATGTTTTATTTCTTTAGAAACCACACAAAATTCAGAAAACACCACCCCAACAGTTCTGAAAGCAGCAGCAAGTTCAGCAGTCTATATGCAGTGGTTTGGTTGTTGTCTTCCCCCTGCCCCCCCAACCCTCTTTGTAAAACACTCACCCATTGAACGGTAGCCGTGCTTGGGACTGGATACTGGATGTCCCGGTGAAGCCAGTGTTGCTTGCTATAGATACATATGATGATTGCTGTAGCTAACAAAACACAAACGTGACGCATATTACACACAGTAACATGAAAGAAATTGAAGTATGCTCAATAGGATTTGTAGATGCTCTTTTAAATAGCTTTCCAGATATTGTTCTAAAATAATATATTTGTAAACACAGATTTTGAAATTTGCAGAAGTTGGTATCATTTACTTTAAGAGAAGTGGACAGGAAGGATACAAGTACTGTTTTTTTTTTTCGTTTTTTTTTTTTTTTAAGGACAAACTATAGCTTTAAAGAAAACCAAAACGGAACCAAAGATTAAGGCTGGTACCAGTGATGCCACAGGCTGGTAGAATCCTTGTCTGAACAGACTGGCTAATCAATCTTGAGCAGCAGGTTTTATTTATTCTCCTTTTCAATTGTCAGTGCTGACTAGATCGTGAGGAAGAATACAGCTAATCCTTACATCTTCGATGAAGAGCAAGAATTTTCAAAAGGACGGCGGTATATTCCATAACAGCACTGCTTTGTTATTTATCTCTGGATTAAGACCATACCTGCGTAACATACTGAGCTGGAAGGACTGCATAGCCAACATTTCCCGTGCCAGGTGCTGGTGCCAGTACAGTGCCTGGGGGCAGGTTAGTGAGGTTGGGCTGTATCTGTGGCAGTGGAGTGGCTGGCATAATTAGTCTTTGTTGGGGCTGACTTGTTGTAACTATCTGGGAAGTTGGGTTGATGGGTTTGGGCACCACCTGGAAACAAAGTAAGACTTCATGAAAGAAGAATATTCCTTCAGAATACAGAACACTTCATGACTGTGCTAGAATTGGACTTTTCCTTCCATTTGAAACAAGTCAGTAACACGCATTTATGCTGAGCTTACCTGTTTCACAGTCTGTGCTGGCACTATGGGAACAGACATCCGCACTGGGGTTGCATTCACCACCACTGGCTTTGCTAGTAACAAGACAACATCAGATCAACACACATTATTCATTTAGTCCACCGTTGAAACCTCAAGACTTTCAAACGTACAGAATGTAAGCATACTTAATCTCTGCATGCTTACAGTACTGACTAAACTCATAGGTGCTTTTCAGACAGAAGAGTTAGATACTATGTAAACAGTTATTTACAGAAGTGTACATGCATATTTCATAGGAACGGTTTAAAAACCAGCTTAGATGCCGAGATCCTCTGGACTCTATTCCCTTCTGCCAAGAGGAAACTACGAAACCACAGCTTGTTTTGACATCTTCATTCCATACCAGCTTCAGAAAGCATGGATGGAAACCAGTAGAGAAATCTGGCATTTCCAACACATTTTATACTGAAGGATTTTAACACGGCAGTATTGTGCCAAGATTCATATGGACTACCATGGCTTCACATTCTTAACATGAAAATCTGGGACTCGCCACAAGTCATCCACAAAACTGGTGTAATCTAGGCAAAAGCAACCTCAGCAGCTCCAGGCGTCCATGCCCAACTACAGAACAACTTGTCACAGTGGGACCCTTTCCACATACAAGCCTCAGCTATGACAAACTAGGAAATGAAACCTTTCATAATTTACCACAAAACCAGGTACATCTGGTAGTTTGGAAACATTTCGATTAAGTGACCATTTTAACCCTCAAAAGGCAAACTAGGAAAATGAAGAAAAACTTCAGATAACACATTAGCACCAGCACTTACCCTGCTGGAGAGGCTGTGTATTTGTACTGGGATTCTGACTGGCCGACTGGGTCGAACTATTGGCTGTTGTGGCAGTAACAAGTCTGACATAATGGAACTTGCTTCCAGGTACCTGAATCTGCTGAACATTCGGAGCAGTTGCCAAGGGAATAATTGTCTTGAATTGAGATGTACCCACTCCTCCTACGGTAATGGCCTGTACTGCTGATTTCACAGCCTATTAAACCAACCAAGAGAGCATAAGGTTACTTTTACTAAGGGAGAAAGAACACCGCCATATTTAATCCTCAATTTGTTAGTGAGGAACTCTTCAATCCATTAGCATCCATGAGAACCAAATCACTTATCCCTGATTATTTTGATTTCTGGAGTAAGAGGAACAGATTAAATGCCACTCCAAGCCTGGAGCAAAGCAAGCTCAGCTCCATTTACAATTCTTTACAGTAAACTCCTGAGTAAAGTAACATTTGCCTAAATATGGCAAATGAGTTTGCTTTTCAAGATACAATGTATGCCAAATCAGACATCGGCTAAGAGGACTTGGTATTCAAAATCAAGCAGGGAACGAATCAAAAATATACCTATTAATAAAATAAACAACACAGTGAGAACTCCTTGCAGAACTGTTCATGCTGGACTGCACTATGATTTACCTGTGTGTACAGATATGTCCTGCTGGACAGACTGTGATGAATACACACAAACCATTGTGCAGCCAAAGTAGAAATGGAACTGAGTCCATATACTGATTGCTGAAGAGATGAGAAAGCAGTTAGGCTGCAAAATGAAAGAGGCAAGAACAATGAAGAGTAGCAAAACAATTTACTAAATAATAAAAGGAGAGAAAGAATTGGATTTTCGGCAGACTTGCACTGCCTCAAAGCTGGAATAGCAGTACATCTAGAACACACAAGACTCCATCTTCCCAATTTCTCTCAAACTACAAAATGATGACAATCATGTTCTTTATATTTGTACACATCGATAACTGTATGAGATTGGTGACAACCTCTTTTCACCATCCTTTCTGGTGAACTCAAATGTGGGTTAATTCCTCTTCTTCTTTCTTGTTCTTAGCCACTTTTGGAGTCCAACAATTTACTCTCAGTATCTACTAGAATTGATATTAATACATCACTGTCAACTGTGTTAAATCTTTGTGGCAAATTTGATTGATACAATGATATGACATTTTTAGAACCTTTAGAACCTTTTTCTAGCTGTTGATAGCTACAGGAATAAAATCTCAATTTACGCAAACTTCACTGGAAATACAAGTCCAGTCTTTTAGAGAAGTTGTTTTTTTAGGGGGACGGAGGGTGGAAGATACATATATATTTAAGTGCATTGATATTTCAACAGCACAGAGTAACAGCAGATAAGCACTGTCTGCAAGCACAGTCACAGCGTTTTATTACAGAGAGACCAGCTTGGGCAAAGTTCCATCTAGCACATAAATTGCTGATTGTCATCCAACAACAACTGGGAAAACAATAATATTTAAGTGATGGCTCTTCATAGGGCTCAAGAACATGCCCTTTGAAGACAGGAGAAATCCTTATGTTTGAGATAGCTTTAGATCACCTCTCAATATGCACACTACACAGGAATCTCAGATTGATCACTTTGATTGCTTGCATAAGAGTGATTTTACATTTTAACAACTTTTTTAAACAATCTTGCCAGTTTTACTCTGAAATATCGAATCATGCTGGTGTTTATGTCCCCATATCACCATTCCTATTAACACAAACATTACTAAGACTATCAACATCTACTGGAGCTTTGGGCCTTCTGCAGTGCATACAACTGTTTCCACTCCCTGCTATACCCATCTTTCTCATTTATACTCGCACACTGTCCTTTGTGTTTATCAAAACAGGAATACAGACAGTAAGAAGGAAAAAGATTCCCCTAAGATAACAAAGGGAGGATAAAAAAAAAAACAAACAAACAAAGCTGTTTGTGAAACAGCTCAATTCTGTCCTCTTTCATTAATGCAAGTCAACTTAGAAAAATTAATAGGGAGAACCTTGGTATTTTTCTAGTAACTGATTCATAATTCTGCAGGTCTCAGAGCACAGAGTTTTGCTTATGCAGACCTTTACCAAAACATGAACTCCACTGCTGCAAGCCTCAGAAACACCCATAAAGCAGCCCTAATTGGTGGCATAGAAGCACTGTTCATTGTTGGAAAACAATTAATTACTCCAAGAATTCTTCCTGCTATCACAGCGTGTCTTTAAGGCAACATGGGAAATTTAATTTACAGAGACAAGAGTTAGCTCCAAGTGAGGCTTTTCCAGATTGGACAGCCGTTTTCTATGTGCACACCCTTGGCTGTCAGCTATTGCCAGCCTGCACCTCCACAGGAGGACCACCTGTTCCTCTGCCAACTTAAGCAAAAGCCTTTACAAGAACGCCTCGGGACTTTCCACTGCCATCGTGCAGATCAGCACCCTAGTTTTCCCACAAGTGATGAGATGAGACGCAGACATGCTAGAAATTAAACAAAAGTCAGTCTGTACCTGCGTGGTTGTGTGGTTGACTATGGCCTTCCCAGGGGAGGAGGGTGCTGACTGCTGCACTGTGAGGATCTGCTGTCCTAACGCTACATTCAGTGGGACGCCCACCGTCTTCTGGGGGGAGTTGGGAGGCTGGGAGGCCACTGACACCACTGTTAGCTGCTTGGCAAAACAAAGAAGCAGTTTAAATCTCTGTGCAGTATGCGAGACCCTCTATATATATGTCCCTCTAATCATGAGAGGTACAGTGCTCCCACAGTACTTGAAGTTCTTCCTGTGAACAAGTAAGTTGTATTCTACTTACAACTCGCACTGTGCAACCTGACTGTGCAATCACAGCATATACACGAGTTAGAAACTTCATGGTATTGCCAGTTTCCAGCATAGAAAGGTCCCTGCAGGAAGTCAGCACTGCCCCTGTTTTGGTTGGAAACTCCGCATGCTGGAGCCATAGCACTGTCAGGATGGATTTTTGGAATAACAGCTTTATAATTGGCACCGTGATGGCTCCATGATCAATGGGAATTTTAAAGGACGGAAAAGAAAAAAACTCACTTTAAGCTGTTCATTCAGACCAAATATAAGAGAACTCCATCAGTATTTTCAAAGTTTACAGATTCTGATAAGACCCAGTTTTCTGCAGAGTGTCATTTGACTACTCTAATCTACATACTCACAGCCCTTCACAGTTGCAGTTTCACTGATAGAACCAGGACATCCTCCACAGTTGTTTTTTTTACCTACTCTTTTAAATTTCCTGCTTTAAGTTTTAAGAAAGATCCACAGATTGAAACATTTTTTAAAAAGGATACTTAGAATTATTTGTCTACAGTAAACTCAGGAGATAACTATGAGACTTTTCACTCCCCACTCTTTTGATAGTTCTTAGAATAAGATTTATTTTACAGCTTCCCTACATTGCTTTGCTCAGTAATAATTCTGAAACAAAAGTCCTTTGCTTCATTTGTGTAACATTCCATAGCTAATGCACATCCAAACTAACAAAATCTTAATTGTCACATTGGTTTGCATACATTGTACTTAGCTTGCACTGTTATATATCTTGGTTCCCACTCTAAGACTCATCCCTTCTCCAGCAATATTCTAAGGGAATTTTATCAGGTCTGAGATACAAGTGTCACTGCAATGCTCATCTGCAACACAGCTGGTGATGCACGAGTTACCTTTCTATCAATTATCTGCCTATACCAATGTTCCAGTCTGTCAAGAATCATTGTCAATCTCATCTATGAGAGTCAAGATTAGCGAAGACTAAGTTATCTGCGAAACACCAGGCAATGGCTGGTAAATGTTAACCTATAAAGTAACTGAGATCTCCTCTTGAAGAACCTGGTGAATTTTTAAGAAGTTGTTAAAAAAAAAAAAAAAAAAAAGTACCATTTCATCACTTGGCTAGAGGAGAACAGCTGCTCTCAGAATGGATGTTTAGGGAATGGCAAAAAGTGACAGGAATGGGAAATTAATGCAGTAATGCGTACTGAAATCACATTAAAGGAGCTAGCTGAAAAATCCAGCTTAGGACACTAACGCAGAGCAGAGTGTAGTGATTCACAATGGAGACTCTGGAGTGGCAAATCACAGGCAGCTTGCAGCAAAGATGCAAACACAGAGCTTCCTTCGCAGCAGAGACAAGAACGCTGCATCTAGAATAGGGTTCTTACCTTGTTAGGAGATTTGAGTGGCGAGATAGCTATCTTATTCGGTGTCTGTTGTGTTGTTGTACTCAAAGATGATCCAATAACTCCACTCTCAGAGATTGTTATTGTCTTTGGTGGTGTTCCCGGAGTAGACTGTGAAACAACCCTGCCTATAATCAAGAAAGGTATGGTCAGCTGAACTATCACCATTTACAACTCGTAAAGCAAAATCTTTCTCTGGTTAGCCTGCAGCTGATCCTCACCTGAAGGTACATTACCTAGCAGACATGACAGTAGAATTCTTTTGAGTTAGATTCAGCTAGAAAGTAATTTGCATTACTACAAATAAAAAGACTGTTTATTTAGGCTTAAAAAAGCTGAAAGTTATATCAATCTTTCTGTAACGTTCAGTTGTTGAATCTTTAGAGCCAGAGCATCCCCAGGCACGAAGCCCTTCAGTACTCCTGCCCTGCACGCAAATACCCTGACAGCTGGCAGCTTGCTAAGAAGTCCCCAAGCTGCTGCCAATGTGCAAGGAAGTGTGAACTGGGAAGGGGGGGAGTGGAGTGGGTGCTTCTTTTTTACAGGTTTGACAGCAGAAACTCCATATGACCATGAAAGCGGTGCTTGGTGTCTCTCCACATTCAACTGTGACCTTTTTCCTTCAGTTTGTGTTGGTGGTTGGCTTTTTCACTGCCTACAGAATAGATGACACTCTCATGACAATAAGGGTGGAGGTGTAACTCCACATACAATCTGCTTTTACGATGGCAAAGAAGCTTAAACATCAAAAGCTCCAAATCACAAAATCAGCCTCAGCAACATTGCAAAACTCCAAGAGCAGAGGCTTTTTTTTTTTTTAAATGCTTTTAAAATGATTTCCAAAGAGTGCTTGACCACTGAGCTTTCCTCTGCTGCCCTTCGGCTCAGATGTATTTCTGTCATAGCTTTCCTCTCACCAACTTTGCTGCACTATATATCAAAATCAAACAAGAAACAGCGTAACTTTCTGATCCAAAACCATCTGGTGACACGATAATTAACTCAACCACAACTAACACGGAACACCATTATCCTCACAGAGAGCTGCCCTGATATCTGTATGCTCTAAAGCAGCCTTCACTTTTGTTTAGCAACCGAGTGTGCTGTTACTCTGACTGCACAAGCAACCTGAAAAATGTAACCCTCCTCAGCATTCAATACGTCTAAGTCGCTCCCCCTTACTCTGTCCCTTGTAACAGTTTTTCCCCTTCTCACTGCATTTCCTCTGCTGCCCTTGGCATCAGCTTCCTAAACAGAACCTGGCTGCTTATATTGAAAATTCTTTCAAATAAACAACTTCTACCTCAGCTGGTAGAAATTTCCAAGCAATTAAAAATACCTATCAGACCGAGAAAAACACATAAGCAAATTGGAATTCAATACCTTCTCCAAATACCAGCCTCTCCGACCTGGCAAACTGTACTACTGGTGGTTGGTGTGGAAAGAGGAAAGGAAGGTATTTAGAAAGACTTTCCCTCTCACTAAAAAAAGCATCTTCATCTCCCAGTGATGCCTCCTGCAAGCTCAGGGAAAGGTACTCCGTATTCTCCAGCATATTCATTTCAAAGGCAGAAGTTTACTTTTTTTTTTTAAATGTATTTGTTTGTCAATACTGCATAGATACCTTGTGATCCGTATGTTTACTTTCACTCTGGAGGCAGCAGGATTTAGGAACCTAATGAAACAACACACTTGTAAAAACAATTTCTGCTGTGGTTCCGTAGTTCCTTACTGCTTGTCAATTTTCATGTAACGCCAGGTGAAAACGTAATGCCAGATAAAAATGTAATGCTTCTTAAAGCAGCTTCCGCTCCCCCCCAATTTTATTTTTTAAACACACAAATAGCTTAATTCAGATGTGTATAAACACAGCAAAGCAATCTTTTTATAGGTCTGTATGTTTGGTGGGGAACTGTCTGAGGAAGAGGAGTAAGTGGGAACTGGGACATCCAGTTTCACTGGCATCATAAAACTGGGCACAGGCCAGTCTGACAGCACAAGGAAAGGATTATGATTCAAATACGTGCCAATCACTGTAACAGTGGAAATGATGAATACAGGAGACAGTTGCTTTCTTTATACAACCAGCTCAAGTCCCAGCTCTATGAAGACTTAACACATTCATTTAAATACATGGAAGAGATTTTAGGCCTATTTGGGTTTGTCAGCCTGGACAGCTGAAGAAATGTTTCAGAGCTCTGAAGCATCTCCAGCTTTCTACATTTGTCCTTTTGTGATAATTTGAGTGCATTTTATCAAGGGACACATCAGTCCCACTGCCAAAGTGAACAAAAACACTGGGTTGTTTTTTTGGTTTTTTTTTTAATAAGACAAAAAAGGACCAGATTTGTTTTCCAAAGAGGCAAACCATCTCTTATTAACCTTAACTATCTTCTTAGACTCTTCAGAAATGCTTATTTCTTAAGTAGTTGAGTAATTCACCAAAACAACAACTTCATTGATAGTTCTCTCAAAAAATGTTTCTCGTTATTTGCAAGTATCGCATTTAAGTCTATCATAAACAGATTACAGAAATAGAACAGCATTTGCCTCCCTTCCCTCTTTTTTATTTAAAAAAGTTATCCATAAATACTTTGTTTATCAAGTTGCCTTTTCTCAGGCTGAGACACTTCTCTCCTTTCCCTCCAAAATCCACCAAGTAAAAACATTTTGCAGAAAAACCAAGATAATCCAATCTACAGCCATGTAAAGGAACAAAGTATAAGGGAATCAACTACTGCCCACATCTGCTTCTACCTACCAAAATCTTTACTGATTTTTTTTCCCCAGTTGCTTCAGAAATCTATAATAAAAATCAATTAAAAAAATTCTACCACCATCATCTCTTTGAATAGTCTTAAAAAAATTGTAAAGCAAAACAAGTCAATTAAGTACAACCTGCAATGACCGGTGACACTTGAGTGGTCTGCCCTGTAACAGCTTTGCTATTGATTGGTTTTGCAAAGATGAGCTTGGTGATCACTGGGCCTGAAGTTGCAGTTCGGGTCTTCTTTGCAATCTGAAAGATGGATTAAAAAAAGAGCTCGAGTAACCTGAGTGTTTAGGGTTGGAATGATCATGTTGTTACGTACATCATACAAGAGGGCAACATTCACACACAGAAATAGAAATTGTTCATCTCACACTTAACCTCCATTTCTCATGGGTTATCATCTGTGCCACTTGAGAGAGCAAGCCAAAGCATGGCAGCCAAACCCCTTACAGTCATCCTACAAGGCCTCTGTACAAACATGCCTTGATTTCAAGGTACCTTATTACTGACCTGAAAATAAATTTCACAAGCAGATTGTCTATACAAAAAACATTAACTTAAAAGTATCAGTCTTAAAATTTGAAGTTTTTTAAAAAAAAGTCACATTTTCAGACAACCAGGACATAACTTGCTCCTCAAGCTATTTCAACAAGACAACTACTGCTCTGAAACATCTCTCACCTGCGCTGACATAGCAGCACACTTCTGCCCTACAAGTGGGGAAAAATAAAATAAGCAGGAACCTCCCGGAAGTCTTAGGCACTGGTTAACTAAGACAAAATCAATTGGCTACATCCAGGTCTTTTGTGTACACCCCACAGCAGATCCTGTCTCCAGAAGTACTGAAGCACCAGGAACAAGTAGGTGAAATTTAATGAGATGGACTGCTCCACCTCGAAGGCTTTTGTTTAAAAAGGATCTGGTAACAAAGACTTCCCTGCCTCACTCCCCCACCTTTTCAATACTGAAGGGTCTGCTACCAGATGCATTTATCCTACCTGTTTCTATTAACCCATGGGCCTGATCTGCATCCCACAGACACCAGCTACCAACTCTAGCAATGTCACAGACCCATGGAATGGCATCCACATGGGAAGCCATGTACCAAGTTGCGGATCTGCCTCTGCTACTGAAGCAGCTAACCAAAGAAACCTCACACATGCAGAAAAATATAGACACAACAGCTACTTTCAACAGCCTGAGAAATTGTGATTGCTTAAATGAAGCAATTGAGTAGGCTGGATGTTGTGGTTTCCTATACACAGCCCTGTTTCTAGCATTTGCTGACAAAGAACACATTTACATTCTAAATATTCTGTAATACATAACGAATTCAGCAGTCTCTGCGCAAAGATCAAGTGTGGGGCAGTTTCAACTGCCAGTAACATGCCTGCAGGATGGCTGGGACAGCCAGAGCTTCACCTGTGACGGCTCTGAACCTTCTGGCCTCCTACAGAAAGGATATGTCTGTGTGCGTGAGCTGTGCCCAGCCAAGGTAAAGGGACACCCAGCAGCTCTGACACCGCACAGCAACAGAGGACAAACAGTGCTTAGAGGATGCCTTGTGTTCCTCTGCATTTAGACTGGAGTGATCTTTGGAGTAAACCTTCGCGCTAAAATGAAACAGCAAGGAAACTCCTATTCTTCTTGGAGATATATTAAGCTTCAAATATAAATTTTTCACAGAAAGAAGCTTAATTCACAGCACGCTTTATAAACATAACTCAAAGACGTTTAACATCTCTAGAATTCACTTCTCTTTGCACATATATAGGGGATGGATGAACACAATCTAGCACTATTTTATAAGCCAAACTACACACATTCTAGTTTCTGATAAATTTCCCACATTTTACCCATTGGATTAGCAATTTCCATTCTGTTGAAGTTAATACTAATTTTGCCATAGGTTTCAGATCAGCTCAGCTGCTATTACTTTTACTCTTTGAAGCAAGGTCAAAATCTGACTCTGAACTTGACCACCACCTACCAGAACACAAGCACTTGTAACTTTATGCTTGTAAAATACCAGCCAACAACATGAATTATTCCAGAGAAAAGTAAAAATCCCAATACAAGAGCCAGTCAACACAAGTAGCCCTGCTCCCTACAGACTCAACTTGCAATACCCTCCTGTTGGTCTAGTAAGAGAAGGAGTTCTATCATCATCTAAGAGAAGGCTGAATCCCTTTAGGCCTCTGGAGACATAGGGAAACCCCAACACGGTGCCCTTGGCCACCAGAAACAGGATGCACACTTTGAGCCAGCTGGCTGCCCTGTGGCAGAGAGCCTTTTTGAGAGCTCTGCTGCAGGAGCTGATAGCACAAGTGCTTCAGTGGGAAACTCATTACCCACTTCAGTATGACTGGAGAAGCCAGAGGAAATCAAAATGACAGACTGCCCCTTTGATGCTTCAGCAAGAGCAAGTTCTCTGGAGCTCTCTGTCATTGCCTATACTAATCACAGGAAGTTAACATTATTCCTCTTTGCCTATGTAAGCTAAGCCTGCTCTCCACAAGTTACTTCAAATTAGACTGCAAAAGTATTTCCTGTGGCAACAAGCTTTTCCATTAGGAAAATATTAACTTAAGAAGCATGCTCCAGTTGTCTTCTCTGTAAAGTGGGCCAACGATTAATATGCAAGCATCTCTACTTAAAGGGTTAATTTGTGTCATTGTAGGCACTCCCCACTAACCAAGATAGTAAGCATGCTTGGGTGACCAGATTCTGACTTCAGCTGTCAAACAATGTAGCAGTCACACAGAAAAAGGAAGGTGCACACCTTGAACTTATTGCTAGATACAGAACACTACTATCACAAGGAAACTAACATTCTATAAATCCACTCCCTAGATGACCTCACAGGAGATTTCCCATGTAGCCACACCTGAAGTAATTTATACTTGGTATAAAAGGAAAAAAACCCCAAAACACACAGAGACTGGAAATAGAAGATAACAGCATACTCCAGAGAAGATAATGAGTATACAATACTGCGTCAGGAATAGGGATTTTCTGTGGGATTAGGGAGTACATGACATTATTTTTCCACCATGAGACACAGCCACAATGCTGGCTTAGCAGTTGTTTTGCCACGGTAGCAATTGTGGTACAGACAAGTAGATTTAACTGCTGAAATGCACAGCCAGTTACCACACCAAGGCAAGTTCAAGTCAGACCAGTCTAGTGACAGCTGTGGTGGCGGGTCTGGACCTTTGGTTGAGTCATCTGCAAAGCTCAATTTCTGCTTTGCACTGAAGCACCAGCTAATACACTAGCACATGGTGATTTTTAAGTTTGCAGGCAAGCAGGATCCATAGGCTAAAAGCAGATGCATTTGCCAAGTCATTTTTTTCCACATTCAGGATAGTGATTTCAACTGTATTGTAACAAGTCACCCAGGTCTACAAAAGGGAAAGCAATAAGCCTCTTCTCTTAGTACAGAGGAATCCTAAGGTCATGCTACGTTTTACACTGCAGTCTCATAACTCTCAACATTGCAGAGAAGGAGCAAGATTACAAGGAACGTTCTGCTGGAACTCTGTCAACTCTGCCCTTTCTCAAATGCTGAGATATCAAGTGTTACAAATAGATTATAGTAAGACTAATGAATTCCCTTGATCTGAGAAGTTGCTAGTACAGTGATAATGTAAGGAGAATTGTAGAGAGGCTTAGTCACCCAAGTCTAGTCTTTTATCAATTCATTTTTCAGCAACAAGTCCAAATGAAGTGCTGCTGTGCATTTGAAAACAACTGAATCACATGAGTTAAGTTACACATACCCCTTGGGAAGCTGGGAGGCATTCATGGCTTCCTTTTCCTCTCAGAAGGTGCCAAGAAGGCACTGAAAGTTTAGAGTTTCATTCTGGATCGTAGGATAAATGCATGACTTCATTTTCTAAGCCAGGAACTTGAAGCATAGGTTACCTCCCCTGTCATACATGATAGTCTGAATCTCTCACCTAGCCTCATACAACCCTTCGATAAAGTAATTTTCTGCAGGGATAAGTACTGTCTGGGAGCTGCTCATGTAGCTGTCTTTCCCGCAGTATCAGGCAGTTCTAACAAAGTGAACACTGTTGTCTTGCTTTTCATTTCTACTTCCTCCACTCCTTATAAGTAGACAAACTATGAATATTATGAATTAACAATTCAATCCATTTTATAAAAGGAAGTAAAGAATTAACAAACCAAGTTAATCAAACCACAACTAAATTGATTAACAAATGATTTTAAGTCCATTTGTATGAGGTTATATTAAGGAACCTGTAGAATTCCTAATGACAAACAGCAGAGGTCAATCACTGCTGGCACAAGTGATCTCATTCAAGCAGAAGCCCACCACAGGTAAGTTACTTTCCTTTGTTTCTTGTATGTGCCAGTAGTAACTGAAGCTAACAGGTACTGATCTGCTCTTACACATTCCTGTACTGACTCACAAGCAAAGACTTTTGAAAGCTGTAATATGAACAGTATCATTAACAATGAAGGTGCAAAAATAAAAGCAACATTCGAAACAGATGTATTTATGAAACATTTTTTCTTGAAGATACAGTGTAGCAACAAAGGAGGAAAAAGTAGAAACAGGTGCAAAGATCATCTACTGATTTAAAACAAACTATCACAGTGACAGTTGTTCATGCTTGCTTATAATGAAATACTAGCTGTAGAATGTAACACTGCTCGCAGTATGCTTAGAAGTTAGTCATTTTTTCACATGCAGGAAATTTGGTTTTGCTTGTATACTTGGAATTTCCTTTCTCATTTTACTCCACTGTAAAAATGATTATTTTTCACCATTGGGTTCTATCTTTCCTTTCATGATTATTTGTGTCTCACCTCCGTTTAGAACGAAGTCATTTGCATTCAGATCTGCCACGTATCAGATATCAGACCCCTCTGGCTAACAGCCCATGTCTTTTCAACATATTTTCAGATCCCTTGAGATTCTCTCTACTTTCAATTATCTGAAGATCCATACCTGAGGCAGCAAATAGCACTTAGAAGTGTCCATCTTACAATATAATCTAGCTGATCAATATAGACTGATAAGCTTAAGCAGGTTTAAGGCAGACAAGACGTACCATTTTTGTTCCTTCTCAAATGCATTAAGGTTCTTTGGAGACTTTACTTGTAACAAGCTAAATTTAAGAATCTAAGAAGCTAGTTGCTCTTAAAAGAAGAAAGCAGTGTGCACTTATAATAAAGAACGGTAGTCATCAAGAGTTCAATTCATTCTTATGAAAGCATACAGAGTTTATTTTTATAAAATGAAAATAATGGGAGAATTCAATATAATGAATTTTGATAGTTAACTTTCTCTGAGGCAGACCCCTAAGATTCAAGACAGTAGCTGGGAGATAAAAGGCAAAGAATTGTAAATGCATTCACAGATGAAAGAGTGGGCAAAGAGCAGCACTGTACTTTTATACAAGGAAAGGAAAGGCTGAAAGCAACCTTACAGTGTTTCAGCCAGTGAAGGAAGTAGACAATAGTCGCACCAACAGAATCATTTTAAAGAGGTTTCATCAGCATAACTCACTTTACCTGCACTGTTTTTAATTGCTGGGTCTGCAAAACAGAAGGCTGGGCAGCAGTATTTATCAGCTGACTTCCTTGAGTTAAAGCTGAGACACCAACAACAGGTTTCACTTCTGACCGACCTCCAATAACAACTTTGATCTGCTGGCCTTGTACTTTGGAGTCTCCACCTTGGGTTTGGGACACAGTCTTCTGTGCCTGCGGGAGCTGGCAGCGGGGTAACGCTAAAACAATGGGTTGGCCAGTCTTGCCCAAAGTTGTTACAATTAGCTTTTGCCCATCAGGTTTAATACTCTGATTGCCTATTTTAAGGTCAGTGGCCTTGTTCAGAATAATTTGATTGGCTGATATAGTGACTGGAGTCTGAGCACCAAGTTTATGTAGACCACTTTGAAAGGCAGGCTTTACTATTGAATTTCCTTCAGTTTTTATAGTTGTGGTATTTGCAGTCACATCGCCCGAGTGATTACTGGGTGCAGTAACTGGTTCTGCGGTGACTGTGGCTGTAGTTGTAACTGAAGCGTCACTGGTAGAGCTTATGTTCACTATTTCTTCCAGTTCTGTTTCCATGGGAATAGAATCTCCCATTGGTGAAGACACGATAACCGCCTCAATGCTGTCATCTTCCACCAGAGTTATACCAGTGTCCATTATTTCCTCAGGGAGCAAGCTGTTTACTTCTGCTGAAACCACCTCCATTTTAGCAGTTGTGGCAGTGATGACTGTAGCAGGTACTGCAACAATAATAAAAATAATAAGTTAGTGGCTTCCAAAAAATACACATTTCGCAAAGCTTTATGAATGTTATCAAAAGAAAATGTACAATAGCAGAAAATACAAAGTATTGTGCGTATGCAAAGGAGAAATATCATGGAAAAAGAAAAAGCTATCAAATCTTAACACATTTGGCTGAATTGACTTTCAGTAAGAATTTACACCAAACCTCTTCAATATCATCCATTCAAGTAAAATACAGGCACTGACTTTCTGCTGATTACGAGCCCACTTTCATCAATTTAGTATGCTTAAAGTAGTGTTCCCCCCAAGATGGGTACCTTGCTCACACAGATATTTAGGCTTACTGAGATACAGAGCAAGAAGTAAAAAGCTACACAAATCCAGAAGATGATGACCCATTTTGTCTTGTGGTCTCAACACCACAGTGTTTGTTTAGTAGGTCTCAACACCTACTAGCAAGGTGCCTTGCCTCAGAGACTTGTTTTCCATTCCAGATGCAACAGGGGTTCATCGTTGTCTTCTCATTTCAGAAATCTCATGCAAGCAAACAGCTCTCTCACAGTGGGCTTTTTTAGCCCCAGAAGCTCAATCAACAGCCTACCTTGGGACCAAGGCAAAACTCTGCCCTTCCACAAGGTGAATGATAATTCCCCTCTGTTGGCAGAAAAGAGCATCTCAGCTGTTTTCTTATATTTTCTTGTGAGTACGAAATCTCAAACTCATGATTGACCCACAGAATTTTCTAAAAGCAAAACAAATATCATCCTGCCTGAAATATAGCAGGTTTCTGGTTGTTTTTTTTTTAGTGGATTAGTATGAATGCCCAACTTACCTACATTAAGTTTCACATGACAAACCTTGAAGACATTGCTACAGACAGCTGCATTTATCACTCTCACTAAAACTGCATCACTGTCAGACTAAAAACAGATGCACTTACTATGGCATTTCCTTCATTTGCTGACCCCATCAGCATGCTTGGGCACTACATGGGAGAGTATATGGCACTCCACAATCTTGAGTACTTCTGATAAGTGCAAGAGGACAAGATCCTCACAAATCCAGTTTCTCCATTTCTAGGAAAAGCAGACAAGTTGTATGTACCTAGGTGACATACATAATTAAGGAACTATGCTGCCAATAACACATACCAAATCCTGGGGTGACAACTGACTCATCTGGGGTCATTGTGGCTGGATTTTACAGGGTGTTGGGTAACCACAGAACAGCTGCATTTCACCCACGAAGTACAGGGATGAGGGAAAACCAACCTGCTACAATCTACCTAGTTTACACATTGAGCTTAGAAGGCCATGTTGGACGAGTCACTGGGCCCTACTGATCTCAATGGATACCATCCTAATTCCACTCAGCGCCTAAGTACAAGCTATATCACACTGCTACCAATATTCAAGCATCTTCAGCTGTGTAAGAACTTGCTCAGACGACTTACAGTCAAACGTGTACACAGCTCACTTATTGGCAGACATTTAAATGTCTGTTTTCTGATGTCACTGCCTGAAATACCTCCTCTTAGAGAGCTTTTATCCCAAAGCAATGCCAGAACAGCCTTAATTGATGCCAGCCCTCATAACTAGTGCTAGACACAACACCTTACTCCTAAGGACACATTAATAATGTTAGTATCACATTGCTGTCTTGGAGTCAAAGTGGTTAACTGTGTACAAGGCAACAGAAAAATTGCAATAGGAGAAGAGGACTGTTTTTGCATATGCTAAGATCACTAGCACTTTTTTGGGTTGCACTGTTTTACTTCCTCCTCATCCTTCCCCTTCAACCTAAACAGGACCATGCCTTAAACCTTACAATTCAGAGTTACCCTGTATAAAAAAAAGAAACAAACAACAAACATGCCATTCTTGTTCTGAAAGGAAGAAAGGGCTTGTATCCAGATGCTAGACTCTTAAGGTCAACCACAACCCAAATAACGATTGCTCCCATACTTGAAAATAAGAGAATAATCTAAATCAGGCAGTGGAAAAATCAATTCAGTAACAACATGCTATTTCAAATGATTTACTTTCGGATTGCATAATTATGTGCTGTTCCATAAAACAAAAAAAAGTCTGTCTTAGTATCTTTTAGCAACATAACCATAATGAATCGAAATACATGTAAGCAGCTTTGCAGATAAACAGAAACTTATTTCTTTTATTCTTTGTGCCTCTGCCACGAGGTGGTAAATGGCTGTTAAACATCTTTATCTAGTTCAATGAAAACTTAAATGGAAATCAACAAAATTTTGAACAGCACTGACTTCTAACCTTCTGCATTACAAAAAAACAAAAACAAAACCAACCACAAACCAGAAAAATACATTGCTTCAAGTTTGAAATTAAAACCCAGTAAGTCAAAAGATAAGAAACATTACGTGTTTTTTTGAACTGACAGCTTACAGACATCAACAAGGTTTTTTGAAGTATTAGGTTTCATCGTTTTACAGATGGCTTTCACTACTGTATATAGGCTGGTGTCAATGATAGCAAGAAAAACACCAAACTTACTGGTTCTATTTTATCTTCTTGTTTACTCAACTGGAATAGATGCATGAAATGAGGAAATCTTATCCATATAAGAAGCTGCTGTCATCAAAAGCTGCTTCAACATTCCAGAAGATTTTTATTTTACTTCTAGGTATTTATCCTGGATTTCTCAACAATTCAGCTGCTTGTTTTTTCAAATTCATTCATAAAAAAAAAACACACTGTTTATGTTTTTTTGCTCTCCTAAGGTGATTTCCAACAATAAAGCAGCCCAAACTCTTGAAGGATTCATTACTGAGTATTCACACATATTCAGCTGAAAACCCTAAGAGCACTGTCTAAACCAAACAAGTGGATAAGCATACTAGGGCTAACTCCACAAAGACTGTACAAACACTTCTTAATAGATCATTTGAGTCCACAGAAAAAGGCCAATGCAACAAATTAAAAGCTCTTGAAAAAAAAGCATATAATGAAGATTTGTTCATTAAGACTCCATTCCAGCACAGGACATAAAACTACCTAAATGTGCTGAAAAAATAATTAGGGATTGAAGTGTGTTGTCAGCAAGGTCTGGTAGCAATGGCTTTAGAAACTGCTTTATCACCTTCTTTTGAGAATGGAGACTGCATCAGGACAAAAGCTCATCCTGATTGGTCCTCTTGTGCCTATCTTACTGACTACAGACCTACATTTGATAATCATAAAAAAGAAGAAAGGAACAACTTGAAACTTGCTGTTGCTTAACATAATATTTCAATACATCTGAATCTTAAATACTTGTTTCTCAAAATCCTTACAAAGCTAAGGTGCTTTCTTTTTCTTAGTATGTGTCTCCATTTGTTTGATTTTAGTTACACCACAAATAAAAAACTGAGGAGAAAAAAACCACTGATCACCATATTTGTATCAATATAACTTCACAAAGATTAAAGTGGATTTATAGATAGGAGGATAAAAGTGCAATGACTGTTGGCAAAATACAGAATGGAGATAAGGGTTCTGACAGATGCCTATACTTGGATCAAGGGCCTCCTCACTGTTTGTACCTCCTGCTTGGTCTTTTCAGGCTTAGTGGCGCTCAGCCTTCAGAAAACAAATGCATAACCCTACGGGCTTAAGAAGATTGACCAGGCCTGCCTGAAGTTGCCGGCAATGCTACTTATAAACCAGTTTCAGAAATGTCATTCCACCTGTAAAGAAGGAGACCAAATGAGAAACTCCTCCAGTGTCAGCACCCACCATGAAGTACAAAAGCAAAAATCCAAACCAAGGAAAATCCAAAACCAATACATGCACCGAGTACAACAGAGCCACTAATGAACTGAGACTGCCTTGGGATGAACAGAAGCACTGCCAGGTGGTAACCAGACACAAGTACAACCAAGCACCTCTGCCAGATACCGGAGGACGGAGGTATTTAAAGGTGGGATAGAGACGCACCCTTAGGTACAGCTCTGTTAAGAGCCAGCAAGGGCAAATGCATTGAAATTGTTGAGCCACCCCTGGTCTGACATCCCCAGTGCAGTTGTCCAGGGACAAATTGCATAGAAATGTCTAGCATATATAAAGCTAACTGCTTCATCTCCAACCAGCAGATGCAAACATTCATACAATCACCACTGCAATTCTCCTCCTGAGGGGTGAAAAACAGGAAACAATTTTGCAGGTCCCAAAAAAACAGAAAATAAACTGCTCAGAATCTTTGCAGTATTGTAGTTACAAGCATCTCCATACACCCTTGGTGCTGTCTTTTCCATAGATCAATGAAGTCAGGAAAACATGATCAGCTTTTAAGATAATCTAGGCAGATGCCCATTAATTTGTGAAGTGGAAGGGAGAACGTCAGTAGAGCTGCATTTTTTTTTTTTCCTCAAGGGGTTTGTAAGGGTATGTGTAAATGGGGGAAAGTGGGACTAGATACTAGAGTTGTATCAATGGTGGATATTAACAGTGACCATCTAAACAGACAATTGTTTGCTGCTGGTCAAAGGGACTCAAAAACCCAATTGGAAAAAGGCAAAACAAAACTGTATCAATGGTTCAATGATAGAACAGGGGCAACATTTAGAGGGTGGTTTTTTTTTTTTGGTTTTTTTTTTTTTTTGCATCATCACTTAAGACAAAGGTGAGACTAGGACTGTCTATAGGCTGTGGCTCAGATTTGTGTATTTTATAACTCAGAAATCTCTGCAACATTTATACGAAGTTACAGTAATAAAAATCAGCATATTCCTAGAATTCTTACTGAATAAGGGCTAAAAGAAATACTCATTTATTCTTGTGGTTTATTCCTGGCAGGCAGCTGAACACCACACAGCTTTTCACTTGCTCCCCTTCCCCAATGGGATGCAGGAGAGAATCAGGAAAATTAAAAAAAGAAAAAAAGAACTTGTGGGTTGAGACAAAATGATAGAAAAGGAAGAAAGAAGTTAACAGCAATATAGGCACAAAACAAGTGATGCATAACACTCATCGCCCGCTGACTGAGGCCCAGCCAGTCCCAGATCAGCAGCTATCCCCCCCCACCCAACTCCCTACCATTTTTTATACATATATATAAACCATATATATTTTCACATGATGTTGTATGGCATGAAATATCCCTTTGGCCAGTTTAGGTCAGCTGTCCTGGTTCTGCCTGCGGGAGAAAATTGTGCTCCCCCCCACTCTCTCAATGGAAGAATAAGCAGCTGAAAAACTGAGATGTCCTTGGCTCTGTACAGCACTGCTCAGGAGTGACTGAAACATGACTGTATTATCAACATTGTTTTTCTCTTAAAGCCACAACATAACATCATACCAGACACCATGAAGAAAATCATCTCTGTCCCAGTCGAAACCAGGACAATTTCTAAATCCACTGAATGGAATAAAGGCAAGTGCAGGAGGAAGTATGGGAAACAGATGATTATGATTCATTTTCATTTCTTTAAGCTACTCATCTAGAAAACCTGAGATACTTTCAGTCACATACAGCTGAAGTTTAGGTGCTCTCATTTCTCCCTATTTTTCAGGTTTTGCTTGCCTGCACTCTCTAATAGAAGCAATATTCACGTTTCATAGGGCTGTCTAACAGAAAATAAACTTTATTTTTTGCCTTACCACTTAGAGATTAAGGGGTTTAAAATTTCTCAACAGCAACTTGTTGGAAGCTCCTCCCCATAAAAAGCAGAGATCCAAGTACTACTCAGTAGAGGAAACGCAGTAGCAATTCATTCACCTGTTCCCATTTCCCTTCCTAATCTTCCAGCACATGGGACAGGAAAAGAAAGCATCTTGCAGTTCTTCAACCTTGGAACAGTTACTAAGCTCTCCATCCTGCAGCCATTGGCATAAATGCTACAAAAGAGCAAGGACAGTTAGAGCACAGCTAGCAAAAAAGCACCCAGAAGAACTGAAATTCTTCTTTCATAGATCTGTTTAAAAAACAAACAAACATCTTTTGTTGAAGTTCAGATCCTAGAAACAGGTGTGTTTTATCAACAAAGATATGAAAAAACACTGCCTTAACCATGAAGCCTTTAACTGATCATACTCAAAGCCTAAGAAGCGATGCATGCAACATGACCACAGGGCCATCCTTCACCACAATGCCTCTGGTACAAACATGCTGCAAGACTCAACAATCCCTTGACCCAATGCTGTTTTCTTCACAGCGAAATGAATTCTCACACACACAAGGAATCACAGCGTGCTACCACAGAAATTAGATTATACACACAGAGTACAAAAGGAGTTCTCACAATAGAAGTAAAAGTCCTTAAATATAGTACATGACCAAAAATCCCCATGAGTCAGAAAGCCTTTCATGCAAAACAGAAGCTTGAAGGAAAGAAAGGAAAAACACAAGTTTCTCATGAAAGCAGTACACCATACAAGTCATCAATGCTTGAATTACATTACATACATATGTGAGTGACCTGCTTACTAAAAAACCGTCCTTTTAAAACAGATCTAATCTAGACTGGACAATCCCCTTTTCACTACAAGAACCACTCGTACATACATTGCCCAAATGTACCATTAAGTATGAAACAAGATTAACAAGAAAGACGTTTCTCTCACTGTTGATTAAAAAAAGGCACTGAGAAGCATTACTAAAAAAAAACAACCCCAAAACCAACAAAAACCATCCCAGACACTTTCCCAGAATGACTTGTACCTAGAAAACTACACCACTTAAAGGTCAAGTTACTTTTCTATGCATAGCTCACAGCTGTTACCCAGCTTTCACACGCTAATTAAATGTTCATCAAGAAGCTAGCAAAACCATGTCATATTAGTAATATTAGTCTGCATTTCATGACTTATCTACATTTCAAATTGCATGTATCTGTAGTTTTTCAAGTAGTCAACACACTCCATGTTTGCTAGTCGTAGCTTGTAACAAGTAGAAAACTTGCACTTCTGCTTGGTTCTGAAGATTAACCATGATCAGCCAACGACAAATCTGCTCTTTGAGGGCAGCTTAGTGCCCTTCGAGGGTCTATTCCTTGTTGGTGCCAAGAAATTCTGGCTTGCACTTAACAGCAAAGCTATTACCGTCATGGGAACACTGCCCGTCAATCTAACAGCACCCCATTCTGCATGTACATTGATACGTACATATTTGAAAAACAACCGGCATGTCCGAATGAAGTAGGCAGAAACCAAAACTAGGTAGTTAGGATATCCATTTATGCTCCAATTACTAACAAATAAAAGTTTGCATGAAGTAGACCCCATACCCACCTGTACATTCCCTCTTCTCTTAGAAAGGAGTGGTATAGTTAAAAGGTTTAGCACTGCAAGTTCAGAGCACGCAATCCTATCGTAACCTTCCAGGAAAGACGTGGATATATGGAATATTCATTGCAGCAGAACACTACCAAGTGTCTCAGTTTTCTTTCTGTTCCAAATAGACCTCCAATACAAACTATAAGACAGAAACCGAAACAATCAGAATATTTCCCTTCTCCCACCCTTGGCTTGTACTGCCAATTGCCCTCTTTTTCACGGTAATACAACAACACAAACTCAAAAAAAAAAGTCACTTGTTCTTATGATCATTAAATACATTTTGCAGGTGTTCAGTACCACAAATCCAAGTTTTGAGTCTGTAGATTTTGTACATTTAGTGAAGCATTTCTAACTTTAGGTTCTATGCAAACTTTGTGGTGAGACCAAAAGAAATACCCATACAATAATATCAACATATAACTTCTGGAGCATCAAGGAAGATAAAAGTAATGCATTAGGAATCTATGCCAAAACGAGTATAAATGTAGCAAACTTAGCTCAACTGAGAAGCTAACAGAAAAGTAATAGGTTTGAGGATTTGAGAAAGTGCTTCTTCCAGTCTTTTAAACATAGCTGGAAATAAACATTTTACTTTCCTTCTTGATTCCTCCTGAAGGACAGCCTAGAGGAGTTAGAAAACGTGGCACTATTTCCCCAAATACACACTGGAAGACAAGCAGTACAGAACCTGCCATTACAGGCTTGATATCCAGTTCCCCACAGACTGCTAACAGGTGTTATCATACCAGGCACATTTAAGGTTAGGCTTGCTGCCAACAATTTCTGCAAGAGTGCATTTTAGTCTTGTATTTACATGCTAAGGTTCATCATAACGGATCTGCAAGCCATCCACTTCACTGAGGCTTGGCAAATCCAGAAGCACAATGGTTACACAGTGCACTACATGCATGGTTCAGCACCACTGCCACTCCAGGATGCAAAATATGTCACCCAGCTTACTCTAACTGAAACCAAAACATGTGCAATGCTGCTTTCAGCATGGTAATTCACTTCCAAAAACACACAACAACATGGCATTTCTATTAGCAACTCACAGAATCACAGAAACTCAGTGGTTACACATCTTAAGTAACTACTTGAGCCTTTTAATCTCTAACTTCTTTTAACTTCTACAAGTAGATAGAAATCTAAGATTAAACCTGCAATGCTTTCAAAAGAGTGCTGTCAGGATTCAGAGAGCAGTGAAAGTTGTTATGGCCTCTATTGCTTATCTTATCAGTGTGAGTTGACTCGCTTCAGTTTTGAGTCCAGTTGAGCAACAGAAGAAAGGCAGCAACACCTCTATGAAGAGTCAGGTTGCAGTAATTTGCCAGAATCCTGCATATCTAGCTGCAGATCTCAGCAGCTCTACCAGCCTTAAACACAACACTTCACAAGCGCAGAAGTCTACTTGCAGAAAGACTGAGTTGAAGATAAACAGCTTGCCTGCAGACAAATCATGATTTGGCTTTGATGCCAAGAACATCACTACTCCTCCTTCACAATTTAATCTCCAGATAGAGGACCTTCATGCTGCTTTTGAAAGTTATTCAAATAACCACACTGCACAGCATCTGGCTTGCTTTTGTGGAAGCAATTCTACATAAAGATTTTGAGACAAGATATCAGTTCAATAGGAGAAATGGGAATTCCAGTGAAATCTTGGGCCACTTCAAATTCAAGCTTCTCAGATGTCTGAAAATGGTAACATAAATCATTGAAGAATTTCTGGGCATAAAACATATAAACAACTAGCGGTGAGTTTTCCTCAAGAGTTACTAAGAAATCCAACTGTTAAGTTTGTCAGAGAAAAACTTGAAAAACATCTCATACACACTGGACTAGGCAGGCAGGCTTGATACACACAACATATCTGATAGCTTCTTTGTTTTCAATATCCTGGACATAACAGAGATTCATTGCATCTTACACCATCTCTGCAGATGCTTTATTCCAGACAGCACACAAAAGACATCTGCGAGGAAGAGTTCTCCACACATGCCCTCTGCTGCTCTGCATATCCCTTCCTGGCTTCACAAGACATTCTTCCCAACTGCACATCCACAGCAAACATTCATAGCTGGACAAGCTGCCACCATACTGAGTTGAAACGGATCCAGAAGGCCTGTCTCATTCACAGAATAAAAGAAAATTTAACATAAAGCCTAGTGTTTCTCCATGGGAAATGTTTTTCTCTTTCAAGATCACCTAGCTCACTGTTTGCTTCTTTCCTACACCAACAACAGCTCCACATATAGTCAAAAAAGCATTTGCAAACTGCCAATTCACAGTTTTTGTAATGGGAGTCCAACAGCATTATATGTTGCGAGACACTAAAGCTGACTGTGCAAAAACAATCCTACCTTGGCAGGTTACTTGCCGTGACGCAGCACAGCATGAGCACATCACACTTCAATCAGCCAGCATCACCCTCTCAGGAAGCCCACCACAGTCCAGCTCAGGACATGTACTGAACACACATCAAACCCAGTTCTACTGAAGCCAATACCCAACTTCATCTATAGGGCCTATACGGAACTATGGGACACGTTTGTGCGAAACTGTACAGCATCTGCATTACTGAGGGTAGCCCAGGTTCTTATCTGAACCACTAAGAGCTGTTTCACAACCCCCCCCCCCCCCCCATAAAAAAAAAACCAAAAGATGATGATTTTACAGCTATAAACAAATAACAAGAATAAGCAAAAGAGTAACTCATGAGCACAGCAGCACAAAAACTTGATTTAATAATATGAGACAACTGTCCAGAAGTCAAAGCTTTTAATTCAGCCTACATCTTTTTCCAGACGCAACACCCAAACTCATCTGCCCCTCCAACAGAGAGGGGGAGCTTGTATTTGTCCCCCAGTTGTTCCAGTAGCCATCCATTGTGAAAGCACACCTGCAGCCTCCCTCTTTCAGCTTTTCTGCTTCTGTGAGAGTCCATACCTCACATCCAATTGTTAATTTTTTCTTCACAGGTAACAAAGCAACAGCCTTTCCTTTATTGCTGCAGTCCTCCAATGGACTCCAGCTTTGCAAGCCCCCAAGGCTGCAGCCAGGTTGCAGCACCAACACCAAACTACTCTGTGCAGGAGGAAAAACAAACATTGCTACTTGGCTTAATGCTCCAGAAATTACCTCAGCAAACAGAAGAATTTTAGTTCAAGAAAATCTTGATTTAACTATATAAAAATACAAGCCTTGTAGTCCCTTCTTCTAGCTAGTGCAGGTGACATAGAATACCTGCCCATGCAATACAGAACCAAGCTACAAGTCAGAAAGAGAAGATGTAAGTTGATTTAAAAAGTTAGGAAATTACTAGAGAAATAATTTGATTGGGTCATTTTATTCAACAACAAAAAACACTTCTCTTCATTTGCTGCGCTTTCCCAAGTCTTTTTGCCAAGTTCATACAAGCACAGAGAAATTCGCAAAGATCAGTGGTATAAAAGGTCTGAAAACAATTCCAAAGAAACTCTTCACAGTCAATGTTTCATTTGGTAGGAAAGCCTTCACAAAAATCACATGCACACTCAAGGTTTGTTCAGTACTGTTAGCATATTATCAAATTTAAGATCACAAACATGTGTAGGCCATCAATGTACTACAATTTCCTAATTAATTACCATCCTTCTATTTTACTACGATTTCAATAACAGGCAAAGCAATGTCCTTCATTTCACGTATTCCCCATTTCCTCAATCTCTTTTGTGCTTCACATTTTGTCTTGAAAATTACAGGGTTTGTTTTGTCATAAAGCAAAGAATTACAAAATCACTCAGCAGTGCATTTCTTCCAACAGAGAGTCTTTTGTTTAAACTTACTGAGATAGAGATGGCCTTAAAAATACGGTCACTAAAAAAATAAATCAATCAAAGATGTTAACTCTGAAGAAAGCTATGATTAACAAAGGTCAATTAATAAACTAAGCTTATAAACTCACTATGTTTGTATACGTAACAGCCAAGTGAATGCACATCAGTATGACACGATAAGAAAAATTATGCATGTGAAACAAATTCATTTCCATTATCTGCACAAGGTGAGATATGGAGGGAGCCTGCTCAGTTCTCAGAAGATTGCACTTCTAGATTTATCAAATACAATAACAAAGCAGATGGTTGCAAGTGGAAAAAAACAACCAACCTTACACCTATCAAATGCTGAATACAGAACTCATGTAAGTAGCAGTCTTTCTTTTTTTTTCTTCCCAATCTCTTAAAAGGAATACTAAGAAGAGTCATCAAGTGCTTTAGGTAAAGAGACATTTTATGTTCTTCATCATAAATTCATCTGGCTATAGTTACAAAAATTAAAACAGTTCCCAAGGCAACCATAACTCGCTCAAGGTGCAGCATCTTCTTGCCATTACTCCACATAAGTAGAATGAGCAAACTACCCCTATTAGCAGCCTCTATGGGTTTAAAGTAACAGTTATCACATGCAAGGCACGGGATAGTTCTTTGTTACATGGGAAGTATTTCAGTTTGTTTTTAATAGGAGAAAAATATAAGGCTGATGTCACCTCTGTCATGTTTATTATAGAAGTGCTAGCCATTTTCTTACGAATGGCTGGAAGGAAAAAAAGAAAATCCACTTGTCCGCAAGCCAGTTATGAAGAAAAATTCCTTTCCTGGGCCAGTTATGGCTAATTTAAGCTTTCATTATAATTCTAGAAAGAGCACCATTAGTGAAACAATCTTACCTACCAAGAAGCTGGCTATTACATACCAATAAAATATGCACCTGCTCCAATTTTTGGGTAGATAACAGTGCAAAAACAGAGAAATACCTATTGTTTCACGGTTATTTCAGACAGCACTTACTGTGTGCATGTCATCAGCAATATTACTGTCTTGTACTTGAATTCCCTGAAAGTACTCAGCAGGTACTACTGCTACAACTCTCCTGTTTTCCTCTGGCATCTGCTTATCCATTTCCATCCAACATGTTCTTTCCTCCCTGTGCTAGCAAACATTTGTGTACCGCAGGGGTGGAACAGATAGAGAAATGAAGATTGGACAGTTAGATCTAACCTAACCCAAACCCAGGCTATTACAACCCTGCTTTACCCACACTTGTCAAGGGATTTCTCGTGCAACCACTGCCACACACTAACCCAGGAGGGCAGTGACTCTGCAATCCTGCAAACAGATTCTAGTGGATTAGCATGCTGAGAGCTTGGCTGAAAGTCTGTGAGCATCAGAACCATGGCATAGACCATGATGCAATGGGGTTAATGTACCAGGGAAGCTCAGGGACTTCCCTCCCAGCTTGCCATTAATGCTCCTTACAGTTTCTGCCTTCAAACAGAGCTACTTCACCTCAGTGAGAACTTCAGGATAACCAGAAAGCCAGTTCAAAGCAAGCAAAAGGAGCAGAAAATGGGAGCACAACCAACGTCCAGCGGTGGGAAGCCACCAGACTATGTCAGATGGCCATCTGGTGCAGATTCACTCCAGCTTAGAGCAAAACCCATATTAGTATTAACACAGATGAGCCTTTCACTATATGGACTATGCAGTGTTTAGGCACAGTTTAAGAGAAGGGGAAGCATGAAAGAGGAAGGAACAGTGCCAACATCAAGAAAGCAGCAAGCAGTGCTCATGGGATCAAAGGGATGTGTAACTACATTTTCTCTAAGTCTCCCAAATAAAAGGGAAAGTAATACTTAGAACAAAAGGTAAGCTGCAAATGAAAAACTACAAAAACCGGCAGGAAGTCTCTGTACCTGGAACTCGGAATGGATCAAACCATGGCCCAAAGGCATGAACATTACCCAAGGCCAGGCAGCAACATCCTGTGGCTTGTGAAGGGGAGTGACACACAGGCTGGAGAGGCTGAGGAGCTGCTAGTCTTTGTCCAGATATGGAACGTGAGAAACATGAACCTCTGACACTGTGTTGCTGTGTGACCCTATCATCAACCAAGAGGTTATTCTTATGTCTCCTTCGTCCCCATACAAGACAACCTCATGTTTTCTGATATTATAAAGCTAGCAAAATGACTCATAGGCAGTACTGAGAACTCCATACTGCTTTAAAGACTTTGTGAGTGATAAACGAAACTACTCAAGACAAACCCTAGAAGCAAGCTTTCTAGAAACCTTTATCCACTTGTCTTTGGGAGGTCCTGCAGCTAATAAGGATAAAACCAAGAGTTTATCTCCTAGGCTCTTGTAATGGATCCTAAAACTGCAGCACACAAATTCTTTTGGACATCACAAGTTTTTCTAACCAGGTGTGAAGGCAGGCACCACTCCTACAGTACAAGGAGGGAAGAGAAGCAAGAAACAATTTGCTGTAGAAACAGAAACTAACAGCCCTCTGTAGCTTGTCTTGCTTCATTTCCCATAAAATATTTTTCCAACAGGCAGGGGGAAAATGAATTCAAGGGGCTCAGAGCAATTGCTTCTTAAAATCTAAAATAAAAAAGACGTATGAGGTATTGGTGTCTCTGAGTCTGAAATCCCACAGCACTCTCCACATTTTCAATTCACTTGTGGTTAGCAGATACTCGATCTGAAACCAGTTAGTTACAGCTTCTTCCGAGAAGTCGAACCGTTCACAGTGTTCAGTGACAGACCATTTGAACTGGGCTGCATGCAGTAGAATAAGCAAAACAAATAGCTGTGATACGTAATCTGAACAATTAACCTTGCATAATAAACTGTTCAAAACGGTAGCTCTACAGCCAGCATGGAGCATGTTTTTAATTCACAGGATTAGCTAGGCCCTGTTTTCTAACATGCGCTCCCTGTTAGCCTTTAGGAGTGCTTTGCTCATGCAGCAATATAGGCATGCATTTGTTGGTTAATGCAAATCTGTTCAAGGCTCACAATGACATCATTCCTCATCACACACACAAGTTGGATGTTTTAGGGAACAAAACATGGTGGCTAATGCATTTTGTGAGGAAATTCCTCCGCCAGAGAAAACACTCAGCCAATAACTCACAGTTCTTCTTGCATCCACTAAGCCAGAGAGCTATTATGAAAAAGGTAACTGCACGTGGAAGGTTTTCTGCTACTACCAGCTTTATGTAAACACAGCAAAGTGCATGAAGAGAGATTCTTCCACGTTCACCATTTGCTGTAATAACTGTACAGCGGCTCAGAAGGATGGAACCGTGAGGGCTCACCTCGCTGCCTGCCCCTCCTTGATCGCAGATATCCATCCTGGATCATTTCCCAGGCGCAAGTTATGTCCTGACAGGAGATCCCATATGCTTCGGAACCCAAAGCCCTCATACAGAATGTTACGTAACTAGCAGACGATGTGCTGACAAGCCCCGGCCAGAAATAATTAACACCATGCTCCGACCGCCAGCACGGGCGACGCCGGGACCCCCGCAGCAGGTGCTCGAGTCCGAGGGGCGCGGGATCTGGTACTGCCCTCGCACCTGCGCTGCGGGAACGCGGAGTCGGGCTGCTCCCTCCCTCCTTGCCGGCATCCCGCAGACAAAGGGCGGCCGCGCTCCGGGAGTTCGGGGTTCTCCTCCCCGCTCCGCAACCGGGCGCTGCGGTTCCACCAGGCCCTGCCGCCCGCAGGCCCAGCCCGAGCCCCGCAGCCCTCCGCGCGCACCTCGTTCCCCCGACAACCGCTCCGCTCCGTTCCGTTCCCCCCGGGGCCTCCCCAGAGCGGTGGCGGCGCGGGGGCGGCCGGGAGCCGCCGGCCCTATTTCGAAAGATCCGCCATTTTCACCCCGTCACCACCGCCCGCCCGCCCCCGCCGCACCTGCCCCCGGCACCCGTCCTCTCACTCTGGTACCGAGGGGCCGCCACCCCTCGCAGTAGAGAGCAGAGCGCGACGCTCGCCCGCAGCTCGCTGCGCAGTCCCGCGGCGGGCCGGGCCTGCGGCCTGCCGCCGGCTGTCAGCGCCCCGCCGCTCCCGGCCGCCGCTCCTTCCCTCCCGCCGCCGCTTTCCCGCCCCTCGGCACTCACCGGGCGGGCGGGCGCTCCGCTGCCACCGCCTTCTCCTCTTTCTCGCTCCGCGCCGCGCTCCGTTGCCGCGCCCGGCGGCGGCGGCGGCAGTGCCCGCGAGGAGCCGCCGCGTTTGTTCAAAATCACGCGCCCCGCGCCGTTCCCCCGCCGCATCCCATAATACTGCGCCGCGGCGCCCTGGCAACCGCCGGCGCAGCGCTTACCCCCTCCCGCTTCCCCGAGCTTCCGGTTCCGCCCCTCACCGTGAGGCCGCTCTAGTTGGCCGGCGCCGCCGCTCTATGGTAGGCGAGAAGATGGCGGCGGCGGTGCGGCAGGAGTTGGCGCAGCTGATGAACTCTAGTGGCTCCCACAAGGACTTGGCGGGAAAGTGAGTGCTGGCAGCGGTTGCCTTTTCGGTGGGGCGGGGTAGGTGGGGGCTGCGGACAGCGCCGGGCTCTGGGGGGGCTATGGGACGCTGTGGCCCAGGGGCCACGCTTCTGAAGCGTTGGTTTTAGTAAAAAAGAAGAAAATAAGAGAGATTGGCCTTACAATTTTGCCACTTATAGCTTATTTTTAATTTCTGGGGAAGGCCTTAGGGCCGCCTCATCGTCCCTGTGGCCCTAGCCCCTACGTGGTGATGGGCCCTGTGCTGCCGCTGGCACCCTGAAACCTTCCTTAACGTTTTTTGTTTTTCGGTTTACACGCCTGTCTTTTGATATTGCATGTTTAGCTGCTCACAGTGCAATGTGTCGCAGTTTTTTTTTCCCCTTCCTCGAGGGCGGTGTCTGATTCTGATGGAATTGGAATTCCTTGAGTCCCCGTTCTTAGTTCTCTGGAGGAACGTCTTTGCTTTTTGAGCTCCTGGTTTGAAAAAAAAAGCTACGAACCTGGTCATGTTCAGTTTGTCTTTTGAGGGGAATGTTGAAAGAGGTTTTTATTCCATTTTAGTACTATGCACCCTGAGATTATGGTCTGCAGTTGTCCTGGGTTTTACAAAGCATGAAAACTGGGATATCTTATGGGGAGTAGCTGAGAGAACCGGGATTGTTCAGTCTGGAAAAGTCTCAGGGGAGACTTTATCTGTCTCTACAACTGCCTGAAAAGAGGTTGTAGTGAAGTGGGGGTTGGCCTCTTCTTCCAGCTGACAGTGATAGGATGAGAGGTAATGGTCTTAAGATGCACCGGGTGAGGTTCAGATCGGATATCAGGAAACTTTATTTCTCCAAAAGAGCAGTGAGACATTGGTCACTGTCCCTGGAGGTGTTCGAGAACCATGGAGATCTGGCACTGAGGGACATTATTCTCAGGGATGGGTTGGGGTTGGACTTGTACTTAGTGATTTAAGAGGACTTTTCTAACCTTAATGATTCTATGATTATTGTTTTCACTGAATATGGCAGCTTGAACCTTTCTCTTATTTCAGTAGTTCTCATCTACAGAGGATGCAGTTTTATTTACTCTTTCCCTGGTACCTTTATATGGTAAAAGAGAACTGCTTTATCACGGAGATGCTGTTATTTTTAAACCTCAATTGCACAAGTACAAGATAACAAAATGAGCTCTTATCTGATAGTCTAGTCCTGTTATTTAAAAAGAGCCAGGTACCCATTTCAGGTGAGTGTTCCAGGCCCTTTAGCACAAGCATTCTGGAAAATTTCCACCTCAAAGATAAATAAATACATATATATAAAAGCAGGAATGGCGACTGAAAATGCTATCTCACAGGTATAGGTGTTTATTTTTTTATTTTACTCTTGTGAACAGATACCGTCAAATATTGGAAAAAGCAATTCAGCTGTCGGGCGCACAACAACTTGAAGCTTTGAAAGCTTTTGTAGAAGCAAGTAAGTGTATTTGGTGTAATTGATTGCATATTGAGTGAAAGCCAGAGATCCATGAGATCTCAAACATGTTTGTCATGTCTACAAGAAGCTATGTAAATGTATGATGTTTTTGGTCCTGTTGGAACTTAAACAAGGCTAAGAGAGAAACCATACGCAGCATATTCAAAAGCTATGGGAAAATGGACTTGGTGAGTTTTTAAGTTAATTTAACTTTCTAGCTTGTCAGTGTGACAGCATCTGAAGGTAATATTGTGAAGTAGTCGGTTGAGTGCTAAAATTGATACCGGATGCTTAGCAGTCTTTAAACTAATAATTCCTTTCTTCAATCTCTGCTTAGTTTGGAAAATGACCAGAAAGAAATGGTTAGGTGTTTTTTGTATTGTGTTGTATATTTGGCCTACTGAATGGGTCAAATAGAGATTATACCTCTTGTATTTTTTGTAAAATTAATGAAATTGAGCCTAATGGACTGAGAGCAATGATTCAGAATGGAACATCTTTATAAATCGGAGTGAGAAATAATTCATTATTTGTCAGGTGTTAGAACTCTAGTGACCTCTAGTGTAAACAATTTCTGAAAGAATAAAATTCATCTTTAGAAAAATAACATGCCTTGACTGACAGATATTTAAACATTTGAATTACTTAAATTTAATATAAAGGTGAATGATTGATTAGCAGAGCATCACCTACAGTGAAGGTGTTGACAAACATTGCATTCATCTTGTGCTTTTCTTTCGTGTGTTTCTGAACTAGTGGTGAACGAGAATGTCAGCCTAGTGATATCACGTCAGCTGCTGACAGATTTTTGTACCCATCTTCCAAGTCTTCCTGACAGCACAGCCAAAGAAATATACCACTTCACCCTGGAAAAGATACAGCCTAGAGTCATTTCATTTGAAGAGCAGGTGAGAAATCAGTGACAGGGGGTTTTGGTCTGCAGGTTTGTGGGTTTTTTTTTTTCCTTTTTAATTTACTGCCAATTGTGTTTCAGAAGTACCAATCAAAATGGCCATTCCTACTTTGTGCCAATTCTGCAGTACTATTCATATGAAATAAGCATTTAGAACCATGTTTTTTAATTTAGAACTGACTTAGTCTCTCCATCAGGATGCTGGGCATGTTGTTCCCCTGCTGCCAGAAAATGGCTTCTTAGAATGAAACAATGCATGAGCAACTGGAGGCACTGTTCTGAGACAGACTGGGGCTCATTGTATTGCATTTACCCAACAGAGGGAGCAGGCAGGTGATCTAAGGACAGAATGATTTTGTCAAGTAGTTGTTCTTCAATTTAAAAAAAAAAAAAAAAAAAGCAAAAAAAAAATTACTTGTGTGGACATGTATGCTTATGTATGTGTTTCTTGATATATATTTAAGCTAAAATCACTTTCTGGGGGGAAAAAAAAAGTAATGAAATTCCAATTCTGCAGTTACTGACTGAATGTACTGCTTTGTTTTGAATTTGATAGATTTTCTTCAATTATTATTCATTATTGTTTGAGAATACTTAAAGAAGTATGTAACAAGCCTACAGGATTTAGTACTAGAGAAGAAAAGACAGTTTGTGTCATAATTTATATTTATGTCTGTTTACCTTTTGTCTTTTTAAGCAGCTGTCACTCTAAATCCAAACTGAACACGCTTACCCATATGTTACAATGATTATGCATAAATTAAATCCTTGAGGCCAGATGATTTCTTTTTCTAACTACACTTTTTCTTACAACACCCAGATTGTGTCATTGATATTTTACCTTCTGGCAGCTGTTGTGCAAAATCTAAGTTTCAGAATTAAGACCTCATCATAGTTCACCTCATTTGTATCTCATAGGCTTGGTATAGCCTATAACCGCTAGAAAGGGCATGTGAATCTTGGTGTTGTGGTTCTCAGAAATACTGTTTCATCTTTTAAAAAGTTTCATAACAGGTCACTGCTTATCCTTCCATGAAGACCAGCTCCTTTTATCTAGCTGCAAGCCTATTAGGAAATACTTCAAATCATGGAAATTGAAAAAGCTCAGTCTGAAGTCTCGAATGAGGATTTAAAACCTTCATGCAGGAAGAATTGCGTATGTGCAAGTTGCTGTGTCTGTGAAGCTGTCACATCTTCGGGGCTAGTGGGGGGCTAGTGTGCAGGAAGAGTAAGGTGGATACATGAAAGTTGAATGTGTTGAAAGTGTTTTAAACTGTTTCCTTGTGACTTTATTATTGTCTAGGTTGCTTCAATAAGGCAACATCTTGCATCCATCTATGAGAAAGAAGAAGACTGGAGAAATGCAGCACAAGTATTGGTGGGGATCCCTCTAGAAACAGGGCAAAAGTAAGTAATGCACTAGACACAGTTCTGTTCTGCACTGTGTAATACATTTGCTCCTTCCTTAGTTAAGTGGTCTAGAGAGTGGGAAGTGTGGGGGTGCATATTAGCCAGACTATGCATGTGCAGTTTGGTGACTGTTCCTTACAGAAAACATTCTAGTCATGTCTGAATGCTGCTCTGGAACTTTTTCACTATTTATTAGTCAAATTTATTGACAGTGTTTCTGAAGTTTCTTCCATGTATTGACCTTTACAGTTTCAAATGAAGACATAGTTTGAAATGTGATGCTAGGCTGTTGTTGTTGTTTAAGTATAAAACCCTTCAGTAATTTTTCCAGGGCTTTCCTTTTTAATCTTAAGATGTATGTAGAAGTTGCTGAATGTAGGCTTTATCCATTTAGCTCCTATTTGTTTTACTGCAAGTTTCTTTTGCTCCTAAGTGTCTCTTTTGTTTATGGCAAGTTTTCAACCCATTAGAACTTCAATTCTACTTGTGTTTGTAGGGGCCGGTTTTAAATTTTCCTTATTTCATTTTAAAGGGAAAGCAGGGTAAAACAAAAGCTTCCATGTACATAAGCAGCAGAATGTTTAGAAGAGGAAAGAGCAAAGGCAATAGTGGAGTATCTCTGAACTCTTGCTTATCTGTTCTTTTACAGACAGTACAATGTAGATTATAAACTGGAGACCTACCTGAAAATTGCCAGGCTGTATCTGGAGGATGATGACCCAGTTCAAGCAGAAGCCTATATTAATCGAGCTTCCCTTCTTCAGAATGAATCAACAAATGAACAGCTACAAATCCATTATAAGGTAGTCTAACTTGGATTTCCTCTTTTTGAAGGGAAATGCTTCCACAATTGGATGGTTTTCATGCAGCGCCACCAAAACTTTCGTAACACTGAAAAAGACAAAGGGAAAAGCTTTTAAATGGTTTTGGGAACTTGAGAGCCACATCTTAGCAATAATTAGGCAGCTAATTCCTTAGAATTTAGAGAGAAACCTGCTAAGGTTCCTTATATACCACCTTTACGGGCTCAAAATAACCAAATTTTACTTAAAACATTGTCCCCTATCTTTGTAAATCTAAAAGGAAAAAAAAAACAACAACCATGTCCAATATTAGAGATTTTTAGAGTTGTTTTTTCTTTTCCCCCCATCAGCAACTAAATGCTGAGTACCATCCACGAAAGTATTCTTAAGTCCAGAGCAGTAAATTAATTGACCTTTTTACTTATTGGTTGGTTTACTGTGTTTATAGTTGGGACACTCATTTATAAAATCTTAGAAGTTTTAGTAGAAGAAATAGCAGATGCTGATACAGCTTTTGAGAGAAAAGCAAACATTTGAAAAATAGAAATTGCTGTCAAAGTGCTAGTTGTTGATGTCACTGACAAAAGGGCAGCTTGATCCCAGTACTTGATTCCACTTGCTGTTTCTTGCATTTAGACAGATGCAGTGTTTAACATGTGAATAGAGCTGGGAAAGGCCCTTTCAGTCATCTGTCATGGCATTTCAGCCAGATTTTTACAAGCCAAGCTGATTGTTTGGTGACACAGATTTGCTGAGGATGCAATAAAGAAATATTTGTCAGAGCTGCAAATTAATTATGCAGGGATTAATGCACACCTGTACTATGCAGCCATCCTGTCTTGTTTTCCGTTACCCAGACTTTTTGTTTCTAGGTTTGTTATGCTCGAGTTCTTGATTATAGAAGAAAGTTCATTGAGGCTGCCCAGAGATACAATGAGCTGTCCTATAAGAGCATAGTTCATGAAACTGAGCGACTGGAGGCACTGAAGCATGCCTTGCATTGCACTATTCTGGCATCGGCAGGTAAAATACGATATGCTTTTTTGTAAGAGACCCAAAATACATATTCCTGAAGCAAGTCAACTCCTACATTACTGGGGGAGGTTGCTGAGGAATCCAGAATTGCTGAATACGGTGTCAGTAATCTGTTGGCATAGTGTTAATTCAGAGCTGGAGTACTTGTTTATTTGCCAGTGACGAGGGGCCATCTAAAGATGCAAAATAAAGTCAGTGGCAAGCAGTGCTTTGGAACTGAATGCAACCCAATCTTCTCTGGTAGACCTCTGTTAACTGTATGTGTTAGAAAGAGAGAGATCTTCGATGTTTATCTGCCAATACTCAACTACTTGGTGGCAACTTATGGGGATTCTTCATGGCTCTCTTAGGACAGCAGCGTTCTCGCATGCTTGCTACGCTTTTTAAGGATGAGAGATGCCAGCAGCTTGCAGCCTATGGGATCTTGGAGAAAATGTATCTTGACAGAATTATTCGTGGAAACCAACTGCAAGAGTTTGCAGCCATGCTAATGCCTCACCAGAAAGCAACTACAGCTGATGGTAAGTATTTCTCTAAAGCCTCACAGCGCTGCTTGTTCTTCCAGGTTTGCCCTTTGCATCCCTAAGGGTGACAGAAAAGAGCATTATGTGATTATTTAAGGTTATTTCCCAGAATGCTAAATAAAAGGTTTGAAGCTACCTGTATTAAAAAAAAAAAATCCAGGAAGTCTTTTTGTTCACTTTCTTTTCTTGTGGTGTTACACTGATGCCGTGCAACAAGATGCACCTGTAATTCCTGCATGTATAACCTTCAGAAAAAAAGCCACTTTGTATCTGTTCTACAATATAAACCAAATATCTCATTAATATAAATGAATTGTTGTCTCATTCAACCAATAAGGTTCCAGTATCCTGGACAGAGCTGTTATTGAACACAATTTACTATCTGCAAGCAAACTTTACAACAATATTACCTTTGAAGAGCTTGGAGCATTACTAGAGATCCCTGCAGCTAAGGTAATGGCTTCCAACACCTTTTGTTTTTTTTGCTTTTTTTTTTTTTTTTAAAAAGTAATAAAAAGCAGCAGGGATGTAACAAGAATAGCTCTAGTAAATGGTAGGAAAATGTGTTTACTGATAGGAAATGAAATATTCAGTACTGGACACGTGACAGAAGTTAAATGTTTAGCACGTTTTATGAGAAGGAAGGGTACACAGAATAGAAGGGACAGTAACATATTTTGACGCCACTGAGTACGTCAGTTGGTGCATGATTAGATGTTTTTGGTACAGTTCTGCCTATATCCCCATGTACATGAAAAACATAAGGACTATCAAACCTGTAATGGTTCATCATTTCTTTTGGAATGGATCAGATATCTAATATTGTTCTTTCTCCCTTATTTCAGGCAGAAAAGATAGCTTCTCAGATGATAACTGAGGGGCGCATGAATGGATTCATTGATCAGATTGATGGAATTGTTCATTTTGAGAGTAAGTTGGTATTTTTAGTTTTTTCTAATTTAATTTGTTTTGTACCATTCAGAATTGTCCTTTTGAGTTGCTGTCTGGCAACGCAAACAAATTATTTACAACTGTTATCCATAATGATTTTGCTGTATGCTGCTGTGACCAGGAGGTGGCAGAATTTTCCGTAGTAGAGAATCATAGAATGGCTTGAGTTGGAAGGGGCCTCAAGGATCATCAAATTCCAGCCCCACTGCCACAGGCAGGACTGCTCATCCCTCATGTGCCTTAATATGTCTTCCAGGAGGATCTGTTCTGTGATCTTCCCAGGCACAGAGGTGAGGCTCAGTGGCCTGTAGTTCCCCAGGTCTCCCTTTCTCCCTTTCTTATAAGTGGGAGTGACATTTCCTTTTTTTGCAGTCACTGGAGACTTCACCTGACAGCCATGACTTTTTATCATGCTGGAGAGCAGCTTGGCAAGCACATGAGCCAGCTCCCTTAGAACCATGGGATGTATGTTGTCCAGCACCACGGACTTGCACACATCCTGTCTTATGAGATGGTCTTGGACTTTCTTTGCCTTTATGGTGCAGTGGAGTTCCCACCAAGAGGTTCGGGGATGTGAGGTTCAGCGTTGTGAGAAATGTGAGAAGCCTGACTGACAGTTAAGACTTAGGCAGAGAACTCATTGAGTACCTCAGCCTTATCCATATCTGTTGAAGACAGTTCTCCTTTGTCATTTATCAGAAGAGGTACCAGTTTTCACACGTCCCTCTGTTCTGCATTCTTTTATCCATATCTAAGTGTGAATTTATACTGTCAGTCTCCTTGTAGGATATCAGGAGTTTCTCTGCTCGCTTTTTTGCAAGGCGGGAGTTAATGATTTTGACTGTCTGTTACAAGCTTGTAATTTTTGAAGACAGAGTAGAGTACAATATAGCTGCAAAGCAGGTGAGAGCAGTGCCAAAGGTGAAACTTGCATTTAAACAATGACGGTGAATTGCCAAGACTGTACTTTGTTTTCTGTGGTTTGCTTTTGCAGCTCGTGAAGCTTTGCCAACTTGGGATAAGCAGATTCAGTCCCTGTGTTTCCAGGTGAACAACCTGCTGGAGAAGATAAGTCAGACGGCCCCAGAATGGACAGCCCAGGCAATGGAGGCTCAGATGGCTCAGTGACTGCACAGCCATGGTCTTCTGTGCTGGAGGGAAGGAAGCTGAGCAGGACTTTTAGCTGAATGAATAACCCACCTTTGTGTCCACATCTTTCGCTTTCACTCTGCCTTAGGACACATTAGGCGATACTGTGTTTGTTGTGAGAGTTCCACTGTTCTCTGAGCGTAGGATGAGTTGCTGCATCTGCGTTGCGCTTTGCTGTCCTGAAAGCTGTGGTTTCTGCATAGAAGAAGCTGCCATGTCAGAACAAGCTTGGGTATTGATTTATTTAATGTCATTTGGTTTTCCACTGTATTGCTATAGCTTTGCAGCGTATTACTTCCTAAGGTGTTCATCCCACTGTGAAAAATGGAAGTGCCATGTTTCTTCTACTTGTAATTATCCTAATAAAAGCTGCACTAAGCTACTTGTTTTAAGCGTTGGAGGCACCTGTTTGCTTTTTTTTTCCCCCCGAGGCAGCAACACAAAATAATTCAAGGTTTTAGAAATGTCTATTTCAACCCCTGAAAATGTAGACTGAGAAAACGACTCCTCAGCTCCTCTGTGCCCTGCTTCTCTATCCTAGAAGTGGAAGTCTTAAATCCTAACTGAAGAAAATATTGACTGTTCTACTACATTGGTGCAGCAGAACACAGAACTATCTGTGGTATTCTGTGAATTAGAAGTGGTTGTGGAAAATAGGTGGGGTAAGGACAAGCGTTGTGGTAAATGATTTGAACATAACACAAACCAAATATTGGAAAGCAAGTGTACACTCTGTTATCTTCTGTAGGTCAGCAGAAGTTTGATAGTTCAGCAAAAGGTATCCCTACTGTTGTTGAAATTAGAGCTGTAGCAGCAGCTTGGAAGGTAAGGATTCGCAGAGTGGAAATGCTCATGTGAAATGTTCAGAGCAAAGAAGTATTGGAGAGTGACGTGCCTATGAATTATGTGATAGCTGCAAGCCAGTTACTGCTGCAGAAACTTTTCTTACTACAATTACTGAATCGCAAAAAAGAAAACTCTGTGGCTTAGGTTTCAGAGCTTATAGTGATACAGTGTAGTAAGGTTAAGTGACTTCTAACCTTTCTGCTCCATACAAGATTTCTGTCTCCAGCAGTAGTGTTGTAGTTGTCCAACATGTTTGCAGCCCCTGTGAGATTCTACCTAATAGAATCTGCATAGGACCTGAGCTCAGTGTGTGGCAATATGTAACGCTGTAGTGTCTTAGAGCTGCTATGCTTACAGGCCAAGGAGCATAGCTATTTAATAGCTCCCCTGATGTTACTTAGTAGTTGTGCACTCTTCACGTCCAGATGGTCTGCTTAATGTACAAGTCCTACTGTGCAGTCTGATGGCAAAGTTTTGACAGAGCTGTTATAACTGTGGAGAGCCAAGACTTAGGGAACATCTACTGATAAAACTATCTAAAGGTTAGCTTTTAGTTTGAGATGATCGTGTTCCAATTTCCATGTGAATTGCATTAAGGAGCAACTTTATGCTCTTCAGTTAGGTAATAATTATTTCTATGTGTTTTTGGTCTGCGTTCATCCTCATTTTTTGTCTCAAGCTGGGGGTCGGCCTCTTCTCTCGTGTCATTAGCGACAGGACTAGAGGCAATGGTTTCAAGCTGCGGCAGGGGAGATTCAGGCTGGACATTAGGAAATATTACTTCTCAGAAAGGGTGGTCAGACACTGGCATGGGCTGCCCAGGGAGGTGGTGGAGTCACCGACCCTGCGGGTGTTCAAGGAACGATTGGATGTTGTGTTGAGGGATATGGTTTAGTGGGAGCTATTGGTGATAGGTGAACAGTTGGACTGGATGATCTTGTAGGTCTTTTCCAACCTTGGTGGTTCTATGATTCTAAAATCCGGAGAATAATGGTATGTTGCAATTGAAAGTTTTTGCAAAATCTGCAGCTGTAATGCTTTGGTTTTCCTTCTGCATTCTTTGGCATATTTACTGATTGGGGCATCCTGCTTTATCCTGCAATGCAGTACATTTATTTAAATAATGTATTAACTACAGGAAAGATGCTGGGTACTTCAATAGGTGGCAGTAGAAGACAAGCTGACCAAGAATGAACCTGGACTGTACTAGATGCATCTTTGCCACTCTCCTTAATCAACAGCACCAAAACTTAAAGCTGACTTTGGCTAATCGTTGGATAAATGATTTTATCTCCAGGTTACCTTTAAGGTATCTCTTTAAAAACTTTCCCAATTATTTTGAAGCTTATTACAGTAGGGAAAAAACCCCACTTTTTGTAGACAGTCTAAGACAGGTACCCATTCAGAGCATCAACAGAAAAATATGCTCTCAAAAGCTTGTGATGAAGCTTTTGATCGGTTTAGTAAAGTTCAGGGATTTATTTTAGGCCTGAGATGTGAGCTACTGTGATGTGTCTTAAGTTCACTTCCTTAACTACTCACACCGTTACAGCTTGAAATATTCAGCATAACCTCAGTTAACAGCTACTCTGGAGAGGATCAGACATCACTGCCTCATTGCTCTAAATGGCTTCACTGTTTGCATAGCTTGTCCACAAAGGTTGCTTATGTTTGTATTTGACTCAATTTATGGTCTTGTTGGCCCTTCAGTACTCTAGTGACCCATGCAACGTATGTTTTTTATGGACTCGGGGTTAGCTTAGATGCACAAGCTATTGTCTGCTGAATCCTACAAGGAGAATGATTTGTGCTTCTGCAATAACAGTAATTTAGCCTTGTTGTAACAGAACATTTTTTTTATTTTTTTATTTTTTTGGCCAAGATTTCACTCAATTCGCAGTTCCCCTCTGGGAGAAAAAGCAATTTCAGGAACATCTGAATTTAAAAGGAACAGTTGTACAGAGACACTATTTCCAAAACAAAGATAAACACAGAGGACTTGCTTGGCACTGGGACTGATAGAAAAGATAGCAACTGGAAAAATCTGTGTTTGTTAATAGTAAATATGTAACTTCCTTCTGAAAGAGTGACACTGTGATATGGGTGTTCACAAAACGTTAACAGATTTTACTAGTCTTCTTCTATTTAGGATGTTGGTGTTTGAACTTTGAACCTGCAGAGGCTTTTGTGCTTGCTCCTCTCCATTCTATTGGGAATTATATTCAGTCATTTGTTTAGCTTTATAACTTGGATCTTTTCCAAATCATTAGCCATTTACAGAAGCAAAGCAGAGCTGGGGGACAGGTCCATGACAGCACGGGATCAGAGATCCCTAGCAAGCCAGCACTGGCACTGGGAGCAGCACCAGCTGCAGCTGTGATTCTGTCTGGGCTAGTTGTGCCCCGTGTCTCTACAGCCCAGTCTTGTGCTTGCACTGCACGCTTTCTACTTGCTCAGGCTTCTTCTAGGCTTAGCCAAAACTCACCACCAATTCTATATTGTATGATGCAAGCGTAGCCCATGGTAATTATTTTGGTCTTGAAATAGTTACTGCCACGACACTCATACAGGAAAGTCTCCCTGGGGAAAATGAAGATTGTCCTTGCAGAGGTTCTGTTTAGAATGGGAAGTTCTGTTTGCAAAATGTAGTTCGGTTTGCTGTAAACTGCCCTCATAATGAAGTGCACTGCAAGTTACCAGCCTGAAATTTCAGGGCAAGCGTGCAAGAAGGAAGGGAGTTAACAAGGCTTCAGGATATCAAGGTCAGGCTGACAGCACATCTGTACGTTCTCAGTTTCAAACCAGTGAGTCCTTGCTATTGAATCAGATTCCTTGATACAGGAAAGAACGTAGAAAGTGATTACTAAATGAATAATGATGTGTACCTAGGTTTTTAAGGAGAGGCGTCTTACTTCAAGGCACTTTTCTACCACTACTGAACGAGAAGCAATCATTTGTATTTAGATCCAACTACAAATTTATTCCCTCCGACGCAATCATTCTTGCACATCTTAGTCAACTGCTTTGGAAAACCAACATCAAATGAATGACATAAATTGGTGTCCATTTTCAATCAAAGAAGAGAGTATTTTGATCACCTATTTTCAAGTGAAATTATTTTTGACTGTCAAAAGTGGTACTAGCTAAGAATTTTGTCTCAGTTACAGAACTGTGAGTATGGTCACTCGTGCCTCTGGTGTTGGTTTCTGCCTGTTTTACAGATTTATTTTTTTCTGCAAAGGAAGCCACACTGACTTCTGCCCACAGTGTCTTCTTTTGGGAGAGTATCTTCTGCAGCATAGGAGAGGCTTGCCATGTATATAAGTGCCAGTTTGGGACATCTGCTGATAAGAAAGAAAATAACTTCAGAGAACCATGACAGGATGCGTGCAAAACTAGTTTGTCAAATATCTTCTCTCCTTATGTGCCAGGAGTGACTTCTAGAAAGCAAGAGGTAGTTGTACTGAAACAACCTAAACATTTGACAGGAGGGCCAGGTGAACAGCTCTAGCTTGAAAGCAGAAGCGATCTTTGATGATCAAATAGCCGCATCTAAATGGCCAGTGCTGATATCTGTGATCTCAACCTGCATACTGACCGAGGTATCCTTCCTACTTTAGGCACAGCCTACCCCGATACAGCCAAAACCAGCAGCTCCCCTCTAGATGGAGAGCTCAGCGCACATAACTGCTACAGAGTCCTCAGGCTTTTCTGGAGAAATGCTAGCACACCGCCAGTTTTATATTATGGTTAAACCGTGTTCGTCCTTTGCAATCACAGAAGAAATTATCAGCCTCCAAACTTTTTAGATTTATGAGCCTTCATGTGCATTCAGAACATACTACAGAGCATACTTCCCACATGTATAGGTGATGCTGCCTTCACCTCCTTCAACTGGTGGGTCATTAGGTGCCAGAGGAAATTTGCTTTCCACTAGACAAAAGAGGCAAAAGGAAAGGAATGACTATCAAGGAGCAGGTATTCCTGCTGAGCTTTGAAGGCTAATTAAAGGTAACGTATAACATGCTTTCTAAGTATGGTATGTGACTGTACTTGGAGTTCCTAATATCTTGCTGGTTTTAAGTTGTTCTCCAGCTAAAGCTTAGTATGCTTAATCATACAGGTCTGGTAGAAACAACTACTAAAAAGACTCCTCAAAATGATGCAAAATACAGATGAGGAAGACAAGACTTGTACAAATCACTTTCTTTCCATGTTTTAGAGAGCTTAGAGATCTCTTCTAGCACAGGACATTTTCTTTATATAATTACATTTTTATTCTTCTCAGTAATTTAGACTCAAATCTTCTTCACGGCATAAAGTGCTTCATAAAAAAACAAAACCAAACTTACTGGATTAAAGAGGCTAGACTAGAATATGGTCTGTCAGCCTTAAATGATTCTTAATAACCATTCAACATCCACGTAATTATAACAGTATGGACTTGAGACTATAATTATTTCTCAAAATGCTTCCAAAATGCAGCTGGACTATAGAAAATGACCTAGGTAACTAAGCCAGTACCAGTCTTCTCTATGTTGTTCTCCTAGTAAAACTTCTATGGCCTGAAGAACTAATTGCTATTTCTGTTATGCTTGCAGAAAATACTGTTTTTTAGATGAAAAAGTAAGCATATTCAGACAGCTTGCAGTTTCACTACTAGCCATTATTTTGCTTAACTTCTCTTCAAGAATTCTGGAGCATCCAACAAATAAAAACTAACATAGAAACATTGATAAAACTTTGACTGCATAGTATAACAGTATTTTTATATGTTATAAAAGTTCCTGATTTATTAGCAGATACTTATATACCTCCCTCTCATGTCCTACCAAGTATTAACTTGGATTAAGTCATTATTAGTAACAAAATTAGTACAATTTATAACAAAAGACTCAGTTTTTATCAGCTGTTTAATGAAAAGTACATTACATCAACTGCAACAGTACTTCGCTGTTTGAAAAAGCTACTGCTTTTTTCAACATTTATCAGTTATTAAAACATAGCAAAATTACTACTTACCTCTTCAAATCCTAAGAGACTGTAATATAGCCTATAGAGCCTTATTTTAGGTAAATTATTATTTTATGTATTCAGTATGTGCATCTGTAGCAGAAACGCTGAGTCGTGGCCTGAACCAGTGGTTGAACACCTGGTGGGAAGGCAGAACCAAACCAAGGGAGCTCAGGTGCATGCAGTGCAGCTGAGTGACCAGAAGGGATGGAGCCAGGATCCACCCCTTCCCAGATCTCATTTAAGAGTTGGCTGTGGAAGCAAAGGTGTCTTGCTGGAGAGTCTTGCCTACCTGAGGTCTTCCAAAGTTAAACAGCTTTTTTTCCCCTTCATTTCTGCACCCACGGCTGCTGCAATTGGGCTTGTCCTCATTTGTTGCAGCTAAGGACTTTGCCACTAAGCTATTATCGTACTTTCCATCACATTATAGTGTTACAATATTTTTTGGTTCAATTAGTTCAAAATCCTTACCTTCTTGAAACGGGGAAAGCTAAATTCTTGGTTTTTGTGGCTACTCCTATGGCAATTTCAGCTTCCGTTTTCCTAGGAAGAAATAGGTTGCCAGTGTATTTATCATGAGCTAAATGAGAAGTATTTCTTAATTTTTTTGTTTGTTTCTTTGCTACCCTACTACCAGCCAAGCAACTGATCGAGTGTTTTACTGCCCAGAGTGAATAGGAAGCTTCTGGTAAGTGACAGAAGGAGAGGTTTGGTTTAGATATCTTACAGTTAGCTTTCAGGGTACAAATACAGTTCCATTTTTGTTTGCAAGAGAACTCAAAAGAATGATATCTGAATACATGATTATTTGTGGATATTAATCATAGCCATGCTGCTGTGACTTTTGCTTTTAAATCAGTTATTGCAGCTACACACCTGAGCTCCATAAAAGCACAGTCTAATTATTTGCAGTAACTACCACTTTAAGTTTTAAAAAGCCAGTCAGTATGAAGGCTGCTTTCCCCAGCATATTCTTTGTAGCTGTTGCGTACAGACAGCTACAAAACTAAAGTGAAATGGTAAGGTATGGTATTCTGTAACTATATCGTGTGTTAACGACCCGCTATCAGTTATAAGCCTCTGCTCTTAAGAATGGGGAATCATCACTCCATAGTTCCTACTCTTGACCTTGTCACTGCTGGATATGACATTTTGTTGTGTTTTCCCTTTAGCCTCTAGCATCTTCTGCAGCAACGTGACTAGCTTCTTTTTGTTCTGTGAATTAGCACACTTGTTATCTGGAAAGAGGACTGTGGTTATATACTTCTGCTTTACAACAACAGATAAAAGCAGCAAAGAACAGAAGAGCACTTGAAGGTTTTTTTCTTTTGAAGTACCACAATCTCTGTAAAATATCTTGTCACTTAAATGTTCTTTAAGCCATCAGTGTTTGTTCTTCTGCCATCTGACTTTTGAAGGTTAAAGACATCTTAAGGATAACATGTCACTTCCCAGGTGAGTTTCTGGACCTCTTGCAAACTCAACACATATGCTGAATAATCACAGAGACTTAAGATTTAGAAAAATTGTGGGACAGAAATAGAAAAGGTGGTGATTCTCTATTCCCATGCGTTACGCTATTCTGTTCACAACCTTGCTAGATATGATAGACACAGATATGGTGTGGTAATGTTTTAAACTTTAAATGAAGACAAGTGCAGGAAAAAAAAAAGATGAACAACATTCACTAATATATTGTAGTAGGATGCCAGGTGCTGAAACAGAATTCAAAATCTTATGTATAATCTTCAAAATCTTGTGATTCAGCTGTTTAGCGTTGTACAGAGAATGAACTAACATAAAAGGGCATGGATATAGAATAAATAACTGCAAAATATGATCTTTTGCTCAAGGCTTTTATACTAACTTAAAAAAACAGACACTAAGCATAAAACTGAATCTATGAATCTGTGGGGATTACACATATTCTTCTATTTAAAGCAGTGATAAGAGATTGAGATGAAGATCTAGGCCCACCTTTGTAACTTCCTCTGCAGGCTGCTGACTAATGGCTTTGACCTACAGGGTTTTGCTAAGGAGCAAATTCAAGACGTGTGCCCAGCCAGTAGGGCTGGTATAACAAGCAGCAGGTGTGTCCTGTCAAGAACAGTTGTGCTGTAGGTGCAAATGAGCACCCAAGGCAGGATCAGATGGGCTTGTGCTAATGAATGCAAATGATGCTACAGCTTCTGCTGCATAACTCTGTTATCTAGTAGTTTGTGCTTAATTTGAGTGTGGCAGGTATGATTTCTAGCTGAAATTTGTCTTTGGATGGTGAATACTGTTTCTCTTGTTCGTGGCATGTGCAAAAAGACAAACAGGGAAATTGATCACTGGACCAAGAACTCATTTCAGTTTAGAGCTCACTGATAGGCTTGCTAGCCTGTCAGCAGTCTCAGAGAAGACAGATGAGAAATCAAACAAGATTCATTCAATAACGAATTACAAGATGGGAATATGTTAGCGTAAGTCAATATGACTTAAAGGAAAACAGACAATGGCAAACAAACCATGTGTTGTTTCTTCAGTAGAAGCAGTGTGATTGGAAAAAATAATTGTGAAGGTGTAATGCATTTGGGAGGGGAGGTACTCCACAGGAGGTTGTGATTTGCAGGTGTTAGTGGTTCAGAGCCAAAAGGATGAGAGTTAGTCAAGTGATCTCATTCTAGTTATCGATTAAGGAATCGTTATCTGCTGTTAGAAACAGCCACAACTCAGTGTTTCTATTTATGGTCTGCAAGTAAACAGAATCAATTGGTGGATGTTACGTTATTGTGAGGACAGGCTGGTAAGGTAAGGCAATCTGTGTGGCATGGAGTCAGTAATGCAAAACAGATCTTAAAAAGGATGCAAGTGTGCTATGTTAGAGATAGGTATACAAGTATGTCATTGCTTTCTAGCTTACATATTGATACTGGAAAGTCATTGGGAAAATAAGCCTGATATATTGCTATACATTTTAAACGGGGTATTGAAGTATTGGGGCAAAGCAACAAAATATTGTCAGATGGATTTTTAAAAAAGAAAAATATTTGAGTTCTTTTTCAAAAGAAGTCCATGGAGTGGCCGCTTTATAATATACTTTGTTTTGTGGAAAGGCTGTTTATTAAATTAGGGCAAGAGATACAATAACAAATGACTTGAAGCTGAAAAAATGGAACTGCAATTAGAAAATATTGTGGCAGCTCTTAAGAGTAGTGATGAAACTCTGGAACTATCGAGGGAGAAGGGTACATTTTCTCAGTTTTCCTCTCCTGAAATCTAAGTTGGCTGCCTTGCTGGAATGTGCTTGTCAGAGAATGCTGAACGAGTTCAGTCCAGAACTAAAGGTGAAACAGAAGGGTCCAATCTTCAGGGGCATCCTGATGTTCTGTTGAGACTGTGAGCGTTCTGAAGCTGTGAAGTGATTTGACAGTGAAAATATTTGCAATTGTTACCAGGCTCTGCACAGCAGCTCTGCAATAGGTTTTAAATCTGTCTTTATTCAGATGCTTTGCACAGATGCTGTCTTTACTGACCATGCTTGCTAGCAGTAGGTTGATGGCTTCATTCAGAGACATGGCTGTTTCTGGATGTTTCTTTTACTGAGATACTTTAATTGCTTTGTTAGTTTCTGATGACTTATTTTTCACTGAAGTGTCCCACTAGGAGACAGCTATCAGCCAGCTGCTACCTGTTCCTGAGGGTCTAAAGCAATTAGGGTGGTTAAAGCCTTCACATGTGCTGTTCCAAGCTAGCTATTTTGTTTCCCACACTTGCAGGCTTGGCAAGCATCTTCTTCCTTTGTTAACATATTAGAATTGCTTCTGGCAGCTATCAGCATTGATTTTAGTATTAACTTGTATTACAGTATGAGAATTTATGCAGATGGTGAGCTCTTTCTCACCAGTACGTTACTGTCATTTCTGAAGCTGCCTGGGACTAGCAGAATAAGTCCTTGTGCTTTCCCCAGAATGGAATATCCCTTCTGGCAGACACCCTCCTGCTGTACTTGGCTATGTCCACTCACAGTTTGTGTAAGTCGGATGCAGTGTAGAGGAAGGGAGTTTTTTAATGTGAGGAAAAGGGTTTCAAAAGCTAAGCACTGGTTCTGTCTCATAGAAAACAAAACTGTTCTGCAGCAGGTGCACAAGCTTTCTGTTAGCACCTCTGGATCTTATGCAGGTGATTGGTGTGATGGTTCTTTTGCACTGAGCATGAGCCCTTAATGTGATGTGGAGTCAGCGTTCAGAGAATTTAATGCAAGTTCTAACTGCCCTCTGAGCTGCTATTGTGGTCTTCGCTATTAAAGAGCAGCTGAAGAGTGAGCCTGTCTTCTGACTGGTAACTATTTTTGGGGGGGCTAATTCTTTGAAATACCTGTCTGTTTTGAAAAGTGGTTCAGAAAGAATGAATTATGAGAATGAAGTCATCTGTCATCATGTAGAAGACCAGGCGGTACAGGGCAAGGCTTGTGCTGTGAGTGGCTGTTTGCCCTCGTGGGAGTGACAGCTTTGCAGGCAGCTGGTTCTTAACTCGTGGCTGACTGGAAACTGCTACCATTCATGGTGCGCATGTTCCCTAGCAGCAGACATAGAGCTGTAAGGATGCCCTAAATGGAGTTCTAAAAGTAACTCAGCTTTTGTTGCTGAGGGATAGTCCCCAAGAAGGAAATCCCCGCTCGAGTTTAGCAGAGCTGTAGCAGTGAAAACTGGTGCTTCTTGCAAAGGGGCTGTATTTTGGCACAGCTTTCACAGAAGGATGCCCGATTCTGAGCAAGTGAGTAATTTCTCAGAGAAATATGTCACACAAAGCACGTGTAGCAGAAGCTGCTTAGGAAACAAAGTGCAACTCTCCTGTTGGATTAGCTAGTAATACAAGTGTATACAGCAAAATGGCTTTTTTTTTTCTGGTACGTAAAATGTTCTCTGATCTGCATCCCATTAAAAAGTTACCCTTTAATCTGGTTAGTTATTTTGGTACGTGCCTTATGGAATTGTGCAGTATTGTTTTATGTTTGTGATTTAAAATGTCGTTCTTTACTGCTATGCACGGGATATGTTTTATTCATGTTTTCCACTCCGTTTGTTTTTATTTCCTGGAAATGGTTGTTTTGCATGGTGACCCAGAGAGCTACCTGAACTCTAAACTGCAGCTCTGTGACTGCGAGGGTGAAATAAATGGGTAGTTTTCTTCAAAGAGCTGCCGGGTCCCACTGTGGAAGTTTCCACTGCAGAGGGAAGACCATGACTGTGGGTTGAGGTGAGCAGTGCTTGCAACATGGGACTATGGTGGGAACTGAGGAGAATGAGGCAGGAAGCTGTGCTGCCCTCACTGCAGTGCACTTTCTTGGTTTTATTTGCTTTATTAGACAGTCACTTGGCAGAATGAGGATTTGTTTCAAGCTTATGTTCACCTGATGTCTGTGCACCATAGATGCATGCAAACTATTCTGCAAGGATAAATAGGACAAAATAGCACTGGTTTCAAGGTGTTGCACTTAACTCAGTTCAGCCCAGTTGAGACTATCCTTCATACCCTTGTACTGTGGCATAATTAGTTTATGCATGGCTTATAGTGGCTTTAATTGCTTTGAAATAGGAGCTGCCTTCTCCTAGAGCAGTTGTGGCCTTACGGCAGTCGACTAGTTAAGGGATGAGTCAGGACAGTGCAAAGGCTTCTAAAAGCAGCGAAAACAGCACCCAGCATAAGGGAAAGCGCTGTGGAATAGATGGAAATTTCTCTAGAAAACATTGTTTTAGGTTTTTGAACTGCTTTCAGGCTTTCGCCTTGCTTTCTGCCAGCAACAGCTTGTGAGCTTCACAGGAGCTGAATGCATTTCTCTATGGGAGACAGTAGGAATCAGCTTTTAGGGTACCCTTTTTCTCCAGGCCACCCTTACTTGGAACTTGTCCTTTTTTAAAAAAAACAGTGTAGAATTCTCTTCTACCACAAAACCTGAGTGTTGTTGCCATACAATACCGATGAGTTCTCAGACTCTCGCCTCTTAATCACATGGGTCATTTTTAATGTTCTCTGCTGCTGGTCCCTTTTGCTGCTCCTCTTTACTGAAACACTCAGAGTTCCTAGGGACACACTCATTCACATTGGTGCTAGCTTGTTTTCAGCAGTCGCACAGAGGAGGGGTCATCTTGCTGAGCACAAGACCGCCTTCCAGGCTAATGCATTAGGGAATCTTGGGAAGATGTTGCTGAACCAAGACTACAGAAGAACCTTTCTTAAACATAATGAAGAGCTTTTCTTTAAAACCTTATTTCTTCCCTGTCGAACGTCTTCCTGGTGGTTTGTGAAAATGTTTATACAGAATGTTAGCCAGCCATTTATTTATGTTAGATGGAAAATACCCTACAGAAATGTCTCTAGCAGTGGAGGGAGAACTGTTAAATTATGCTGGTCCCTAGTGGCACCTTCTGGGCTTAAAATTTCTCTGAGGAAGGCTTGAGAGGAGGCTCAGCATGAATATCTTGTTCCAATACCTGGAGGCAGGAATTAGTCTTGTCTCTTCTCTTGGTTCCTCTTCAGAAAAGAATAAGCAGCAGTGTACTTCTAAGATCTGTTTAGACAAGAAAAAAATTACAAAACACAGCTGAGACTTATGTACAAGTTTAGGATCCCTAAGGGGTTTGAATTTTTCAGGCTCACTAGGTTTGAGATGACTTGGAAGGAGTGGCTGGAAGCTGTGATGAGGGGCTAGATGAAGCCCTTGCATGTCCAGGCATATAGGTCTCATCACAATTCTCAGAGGGAAAATACAGCTTTGTCCAAAGACCCTTAATGCACCGGTCTTGCTCAAGAAAGGACATGGATGCAGGTCCTGCTGTTGTACTTGGTGAATTTGGGGAGCTAATGCTGATCCACTTGAGTTAGGGTGGAATTTTTTGCTTAGCAGGGAGGCCAACAGAAGAGCGTTGCTGCAGACTATCTTAGTGCATCCTGCACAGTCGCTAGGGAACAAGGCACAGTATTGCCTGTTGCACTGTAAGGAGAGCTAGCCATCCAGTTTCCTGCAGCTAGAGGCACCAGAGGATTGTTTTCTTTCTAGGATGTGTGAGATGTTTTATACTCATGCAAGCACTGCTATTCTTACTTCTCTCTGGATGGAGACAACATTGTGGGTTTTATGTGCTTAAGCCATTAGAGACTGATGGAGGATAGATGGTGTTCATAGCACTATCCCCATTGCCACAGCAGATTCAGTGGTGTGTTCCCAAGGGTTTAATAGTTCCTCTGAGAATTAGTCATGCTCCAGATTTGGGGATGATATTCAGATCACCCACAACTAGTTACGATTCTCTATGGGTTCTCCAAATGAGCTATGGGTGTGAGCACATGAATGGAAGATATGCGTTGTGTTGGTGGTAACAGAATTACTGTAACGTGTTGTTTCATTAGTGTTGGCACTTCAAACTACAAGAAAAAAACTAGCTTATGCGTGTCAAAATAGAGTTAAGGGGACAGTTATATTTCTTTTGGCTCAGAGTATGTTTCTGCGTAAGAATCGTTTTCTGGGTCTGTTCTAGTCATTCCTTTTAACTTGTGAGTAACAAAAATGTTCTTAAGAATGTTTCCCTTGTTATCAGAACTTACACTGATGGCTTAAAAATTGCCTTTTCATCTTTTACAGCCAGCTGACCTACTGGAATAAATGCACTTCAGCCAATTAGTCATTGTGGTTTTCCTCCTCTTACTTGAGATGGTTAGCTCCTTGGAGTGATTTTCCTTTCTACACAGCAATTAAATTAGTAAAAAGCAGTTCTGTGTCATGAAGTCTTGGTAGGAGAAAGAGCAGCAAGGGAAGTGATTTTGTGTGCCTGTGGGAATGTGTACCTTTCCTGGCTGTGCAGCTGTGGAAGCAGCTATGTGGCAAGATTCTGATTCTCAGGCTTTGCTTCAGATTCTGTTCCTATTTCTCAGTCTTCTGTTGCTATGCAAACATCAGGTAGATTCCTAATGCTGTGGAAATGGTAAGAGAAATGCCTTTTCTTTCAGGACATGCTGTTTTATAAATCATGTGTGCAGTAACTTCATAGTCAGTAGGAGAGTAGTGCTTATGGCTCCTGTGTGCAATAAACAGTATATTGAGAAAGCAGAGTCACTGGTGCTCAGTAATTCTCAGCGCTGTGTTTTAGCACAAGTAATTTTTTCTAAGGACTTGTTGTCCTTCCAGATGACATAAATATCTTCCCTTGCCTCCTGTGTCAGGTGTGAGAACTTGACAAGAGCAGTGTCAGACCTGAGAAGTCCTGTCTTGCGAGGAGATATTTGAGGTAGCAATACATAAAACCAGCCAAATCAAGCCTGAAGCAGGAGCTCATTTTCAGCAAAATCTTCCCAGCTGTTCCTTGTCTAAGGGAAGATGGGAGATGCATAGCATGCTCTGATTCCTGGCTGTGACCCGAGCAGCCTTTGGTTTAGGGGGCAGTGTTAATCCCAGGTAATTGTACGATGCCAGAGAGAAAATCCCTTCTCTGTTCATTGGAATATAGGCTTCCCTTGGGTCATGGTGTAACGGGTAACAGGTAGAGTTGGTGGCAACTGTAATGAAAGTAAGGATTGCTTACTTAGGGTTTCGCACTTTGTTTTATTGGCAAACAGTATCTCAGTGCCTATAGCTGGAGGAACTGTTGTTATTTCTTCAATGTGTCCTGCAGTTAGTATCCAGCTGAGGAAAGTAGAATGGAGTTGTGTCCCTGTCTTGGAATGGGAGCCCCAAAAATGAGAGCTATGTACAGACACTGTTCCATCTCATGTCCCTTCCATGATGCATACTACTGGCTTAATAATCAGGTAGCCGTATGTCCAGGGCTGCAATAGGCTGTGCTGGATCTGAGGCTGTATGGAACGATTCAGTGTACATTCAACACTTGCACTGCCTGTAGTGGATGGAGGACATAAAGGCAAACTGATTCTGAGCATTACAGTTTTGCAGCTGCAGGTTGGGGTGAATAAATTCAGACAAATGATAATATTTACTGGATGGTACTAAAAAATTGGTAATAAGAAATTGTTTCATTCACCTGTACTACTCTTCTGCTTACCCAAATGGTATTTACTATGGTGTTTTCTCAACTTGCCAGCATGTGGTTGAATAGCAACTGTCTCTGTTCCTTAAAACGGCTACAAATCTGATAGACTGCACACATGATGGGTCTAAATATACATTTAGGTAAAATATATAACACAGCTGCTAGGCAATTCATTTTCACTAGTAGAAAGATGATATTTCAAGGCAGTGGTGAAGTGTCAAGTGAATTATGGAGTACATCCTCGTACTTGTAAAAATAAATAGTATATTCCATAATCTGAACTGGACTGATTCTCAGTTATGTGCTGTTTGTTTCTGATTTACTGGTCAGGTTATCTATAGGCCAAAAGACTAGCAGATTTACCCTAGTCATTATGGAATGGGATGATTTAAGGGGCAAACATTAGAGTATTTCATTTTTAACAAGCTATCATGGTTACTTGCTAGTTTTCAGTCTTCTGCCCACAAGATAAACTCTTTTGTGGATTAGTATCAGCTTCTCCTTTCTGTTTCGTTTTCACCACTGATTATCAGTCCTGTAGAATCTGTATCTAGCTTACTCTCATAGGTTTGTGGAGAAATAGATGTACCTTGAACTTATCTGTGCAGGGATTTCAGCTAATTGACTGCTCTGTGGAGATCTGAGACTTGCGCTGTAGACCAGAGGCATGTACTGCTTGGCCCTTTAAAATATGTGCACCTCCATGCATGGGCAGCAGTTCTCTATCTGTGGCTGGTGGCCATGTGCCTGTGAAATCCTCATTAAGTCCTGTGCCCACCATGAATTAAAACAGAAAATGGTAGAGCTGCTGCTCCAGAGCATCAGCATAGTGTGATGACGATGGTAGCCTGAAGTTCTTGTGGTTGCTGCCTGGACACAGGCAAAGTTTGGGAGCCAAAGGCCTAGGCAGTCCTCCTGTTGGATGCAATTTGCCTTGAGTCTAATTTTGTGCTGATGTTTTGTGAGCAGGATAATGCTGACCAGCCTTGTGAAGTTTGGAGGTGCATCCTAGCTCTGTATCAGTGCACCTCATCCTCTGAGGCTGTGTAATGTGGTGAGGACCTGGGCCTTTGAATAAAGACACCTGGAATGGAGTAGCAATCAGAAACCAAATAGCAGCTGCTTATGTGGAGCCTTACATCACCTGAAACAGCTCTGCTGAGTCGCATGTGGTGGGAGGTGTTGTCTGGGGAAGCTGACTCTAGCCTGTTGCCACTGGTAACAACACTGGCATGTAGTCTTCCTAAGCATGTTGTGGACTATCCCAAACCATGCAAGGATTCACCCTCTTGTTCTGCTCTTGTGCTGAAATTTAGTGTTCAGATCGACTGTCTTGATGGTACTGCAAAGCTGGCTTGTATTTCTCAGTGGGCAATGTAATTTAACTGATTCCTTAGCTTAAGCAACTGGCACTACAAAATTAGAGTAAGTTTGAGATAGTCATGGGTCATTCTTCTACTTATTTACAAAACTTAGATTTGTTGCCTTTTTTTATAACTGAAAAAATTATATAAGTGGAAAGCCAGTAATGGTACACTTTTGTCTGGAAAGGTCAAATCATAAGCATAGATTACTGTAATTTCTTAGTGTGTGAAATGAATGAACACTGCTTGCTCTTTTCCCCTAGGGTGAGTAAGTCTATGGTCTGTCTCTGTTTCTGACTAAAGCGAAAGTTGTATCTATTGAAGCTGTAACTTTTTTCTCATCTTCTCGTGATTTGCCTTTCAACCTTCTTGTCCCTTTCTTAGTAATCAGGAGGGAAAGTTCAGGTGCAGTCAAGTAATGATTTGGAATATAAGCTTGAGAGAAGCTGTCCAAATGTGTTAAGACCTTTGCTTTTGCCCTGTGCTTTTCAGTTACCATGAGGAAGGCAGGATGGGGGCAGCTGTTTGGTTTCTGTGATCACAGCTGCAAAGCTAGGGTGCTTCCTTTTTTGAATCAAGGTCAGCAGAGACCTGCCTGTTTGCAGTTTTTTTTCCCTATCAATTTTAATGGCCTAGTAAAACCGTAAGTATATATTAATAGCAATAGGAAGAACCTGTCCCTTCTTGGCTCTGGCTGTATCATGGAAGAGATTAAAGCAGTCAGCATCCTGTATGAAAGTGAGTAAAAAATGTGTGGGAAGAAACTTCACTGTGCTTTGAGCAGGTGCTAGGAATACCTGGAGTACCATGGCCCTGAGACATGTTGGGTTATGCGGTTCAGATAACCATAAGGATGTAATGTGGTTTTATCTGTGTTCAGCTTGTTTGCCAGGTTTTGTCTTCATCATAGCTTCACAGTCAGTCTCCTGCAAAAGCAGAAGTCCCTGTATACAACCTAACTACACTTGATGCTCCAGTTAAATCAGTCAAGAAGACTGCTTTGTATTTATGCCTTCCTATGTAGGAGACACCAGGAGATTTCCTCTGTTGTGAATCTGCAGATAATCCTGAAAGACAACCTAAGGTATATCCTGCAGTGTCTGATGAAGGAGAGTGTTGGTGGGTCATCTCTTCTGGAGCAGATTTTTATATGCACAGTATGCAAGTTTTTGTTCATCACTAGTGAAAATGCATAGCTAATGGTGGTGACTCTGAAAAATCATGTTTTGTAGCTGACAGTTTCTATCAAACAGTGTTACTGTGCTCTTTGCGTCTGTTGTAGTTTCCATGAGAACAAATAAGAAGCACTACTTTTGGAGCAACCTATGTAACATGGTGAATTTATTGATGTGGGAAGTGCTGATGGAGCATCTGAAGTAGGAGCTGGGCAGCTGAATCACTTGGAATAGTTTCTGATTCACGTGCCTGGCCCTAAACTGTGCTTGCTGGTTGTTTGCAATAAGGGATAGAACAGCACCTGCATCAAAGATGCTGATAAATGTGGTTTTTAAGTCAAGTCAAGGGAAAAGTTTGGCCATACTCCATAGTTGTTTTCCTTCTTATGATCAAACATCTCTGCTTTCAAGAAACTTCAGAATGAACAAAACGTAACTCTTCCTTCTCCAGCACTGCACTGCCCAGTGGTAAGCACTGCGTGTATGGACTGACCCTACCAAAAAACTTACCAGTGCATCCTCCGATCAGCCTGAAGGAAAGACTGCTTTTCTCCCCTGTCATGCAGTTAGCATGCACTGGCAAAGCTGAGGAGGGTCTGATGAATTACTTTATGTATGTTGGAAGCCAGGTAGTATATCAAGCTGAATTCTTTCCCGGAGTTAGAACTACACTGGATGTTTCTTTAATGGCTGAATTTTGTGATTGTGTACACTTACGTAAGCCAATCTAACTTGTGAATATCCTCCAGAGAGTCTGCATGTTGCAGTACAGCTAACGGATGTAGCACATTGTGGATGGTGTGCTTTGTCTGTCAGGTCTGTCAAGTCATACCTTTTTAGTGTCTATTGATAGCATCGAATATATATACACACAGAACTATAGAAGTGTGTCATCTTTTATCCTAACAAAAAATAAATTCTGTTGGGGAAAAAAAAACACAAGTTGAGAAGCAGCAGCTTTTACCACCAAGAAACGATGTTGTGCTGAGTATCTCAGCATCAAGGTACCTCAGCGAGAGTGTATTGCTGTGATTGTTGATGTTTGCTGGTAGAACTCTGTGGGTAACTGCTGTTGAGGCAAATTACAACCAGATATAGAATGGATGGTTGCACTTCTCAAAAAAAGGAGGAAATAGCAATAGGGCATCTAATTTAAGTGGTGATGTTGTCACGTGAAGGCAATGGTGAGGAAATGTGCTGAAAGCTGAAGTATAAAGAGATGGTTGTGGGTTATTGAAGTAGTGAAATAGAACTGCATTTGCCTTCTAAAAATCAGCTGCAGTTGTCTGTGTAATACTACCCTGATTGTGGTCTGACAATCACCATTTGTTCCAAGGCAGTCTATTTCTCTCCCAGCATTTATCCTCCTTAAGTAATTCTGAGTGAGTATATAAGTGTCTGTTTACATCACGAACTTATTTTCTCACAGTGAACAAGTACGTAAGGCAAGCTTGTGGGTAGTGTCAAAGAAAAACTGTTGGGCAGGAAGAAGTGACTCTTTCTACGGAGAGACTTTCCAACTTGTAAAGAAGCAATTAGTTTTGTAAGTCATGAATGCTTCAGTGGTGTAACTTGCATTTCCTTTTTTGTTTCGCGTGACTGTGCCCACCAGTTTTTCCTGGGCTAATTGTATAAATTAAAAAGTAGCATGAAGCTTTTTACAGCAAATAGCATTATTTAACTGAGATTTTACGCTTGTTAAGCTTTGAAGTCGGAATTTTCTTTTGGTCCCAGCGGGGTCAGATATTCCACAGAATGCAATGCGGCTTTGTTCTTTGCTTGAGACTGGGTATCAGAGAATTAATCAGACAGGGAGCGTGACCAGTAGTTTCATCCTTGTACACAAAACACAAAAGCAGATGCTTTGCATCTTCCAGATAGGTGTAACATGGGAGTTTGGTTTCTTTTAGAAATGAAATCAAGAAATCCATGAATTACAGGAGATGGAAATATTTCATCTGCTCAGCAGGATGTGGATTGCAAATGGATGTATACAAACGTAGCTGTCAAAGTTTTCAGTTTGCTGGTCATTGTCTCAGAAACTTGAATATTTAATGCTCTTTAATCTGAATGCAACCTAAGTGGTTGCAGTGAACAGCTGAGGATCAAGCTGTGTCTGAAACTTGAGTGTAACCTTGGAGGAGGGGAAAAGAAAAGGAATTTGGACAATCTGTGTTTAGCTGCATGAAGAGAATAATTCTGTTTTTAATATCTATAGTGCATTATGTAGCATAGCTGTCTCGTGAAGCTGTTGCATGTGTGGCTGTTCCTTTTACCCCTTCATGGACAGGTGGGTTGTGTGCTACTGACAGTTCCATTAAGCTTCATTTGATAGTGTAACTTGGCAAAATACAGTATTGAAAAGCTGCATTACTTAGCAAGTAGCCTATATGGATACCTTTGTTATCTGTTTTCTTTGTGTGTTGCTGGGTAACAATGGTATAAAGTGGCTCCTGTGGCTTAAATGAAGAGAATTGGCAGCAATTGCTTCTAGGTCTTTAGAAGGTGGGACGGGAAATAGAGAACTTCATGAAGAAAGGATCCTTAACTTGGTCGTGCTCCTGGAAGTTGTTGCAGAGTGGCAAGAGGTTTGCAGTAGAAGCTGTGTCCAGTCATGGTGAGAAGGCAGACCATAGAGAAAAAGGCAAGGCCAAGGCTGTTAAGTCCAGGATCAGAAGGTGCTCCACAGGCACAGACTGCATCCCATCTGACAAGTGCTGCATAGTACATATAACTGCATCTGAGTGTCCCTATAAATGTTTTATGTTGTGTGATGCTGGCTTTTTTAACTCATGTGCAGGGCTACTATTAACCAAAAGCTTTTCATGAGGAAGGATTCCAGTGTAGTCTTCATTCAAAGCTCTTTTCTGAAGATTTGAGCCAAACTAAATATTTTGGTTTTCTGGAACAGATTCTAGAGTAGCACCAAGGCACCTCTTATATCAGTAGCAAACTTTCTTAGAAAGGAAGTAGATTTCCCATTTAAAAACTAGACTTTCACAAAATTTCAAGAAATCAAAATTGAAAACAAATAGTTTTTCTTAAAGTTGATGCACGAGGAGCTAAACTTGAGCCTTTGTTATGCTCATGTACTGAATTAAAAATGCTTACTAAAATAGATCTGCAGTGGAGACCTAATAAAACATGTATTCTGCAGTCAGTTCATAAAATATGGTAGAAAGAAGCTCTTAGTTAAAATAAACGTAACAGACTTTGACTGGTTTGTTCTTGTTGACTGAGACACCTGCAAAACCATCATGATTTGAGCTCGTAGCTAAGAGCAACTTTTCTAGCAGTGATTTTCTGTGTGTTGATATCAACTTAGTGTTTTCTGTAGTAAAACAAAAAGATGCATCATTTTGTAATATCCACAGTTTTAATGCAGACTTGACCACAAGGTATAGTTTTGTAACTATAGGTGCTCTTTGCTTTCATTTACATATTTGCACCAAGTCCAGGAGATACTGATCACTATTTTTCTCTAGCAGTCAAGACACCCCAACAACTATTTGGGCATTTTTCTCTCTCATACAGCACAAGGTTACTTCTAGGAGCTTTAAACATTATTGTATACAGGTGTGAATTCATGGATTTCCCATCAGAATGATGCATCTGCTCCCACCAGAGCAGTCAGGTGATGCAATCAATTTCCATTTCTGTAAAGAGCTGGAAGGTTGCTGTATCATTGCTGCTTTTTTATTTATTTATTTTTTTTATTTTTAAAGGAAGTGAGAAGCAGCAAATAGTGCCATGAAGTTCTCATACTGCTTCTTCAGATGTGGAGTCCAGGGACTTGAGATAAAATTTGGAAAGACAGGTCACAATCCCTGTGGCTACACTAGAGGTGCTTTTATTCTCAACTTCTGTCCTTTCAGCAGTGATGTCTTCTCTTAGCAATTCCAAGCATGTGTCAAAATGGAAAGCTCTGTATTCCAGAAACAATTTAGATTGCACTTTTTTCATTTACAGAATCACAGCATAGGGAGTCAAAAAGGACATTAAAGATCTCATTCCAACTCCCTGACATGGGCAAGAACAAATCCCACTAGATGAGGCTGCCCATAGCCCTTCATTATGTAAATTAACTCATGTCAAAAATGCACTCATCTACGTTATTGGTATATTGTTACTTAAGCTTGCCTACTTGTGTTTTCATTTGTAGAGTTATTTCTGAATAAAAGAGCTTACTCTTTATTTATGGCTGCATCAAGCAATGAAAACTTACTTGGGTTATAATTACACGGGGATGAGTTCTATTCCAACCCACCTCCTAGAAGTGCATGACCTGCTGGATGTGTTGTGAAGTTAAAAACACTCAGAAAAGGAATGTCAAGTCTTTATCTGCCAGAAATGACCAAAGTGCAAACTTGATGCTTAGCAGGAGAAACTACAGGCTACAGTAGGTTAAACTTCTTCCATGATCAAGGAGCAAGCTAGAATACTTGGCAAATTTCAGTCCCATTGCTTTTCAGTAGTGGTCAGATAGATAGGAGTAATGTTTGAACAAATGTAATTGCACCAAAAATTTGCTCTTTGGGAAAAACTTTTCAAGAGCAGCAAAATGGTTAAATCTGTCAGATTTCATCTTTGCTGGTAAGATTTCATCCTCACATACCTTTGAACTTCACTTCATTCAAGCAGGCTTCATGCAGAAGATGTCAGTTAACAAAGGATTAGCAGTTTGATCCATCACTAGCATGTGACAGCAATTGCCCAGTGCTGACAACTGTGCAATAACTGATAGTCATCTAAGGTGTCAATAATATTGCAAAGTTGGAGAAGCTTGAATGCTGGCACTCAGGCTGCAGATTTCTGAATGGCTGCATTGCACTCTTAAAATATCTTGATTTCTCATTTTTCCATACAGGGCAAGGTAACAATCTGTCAAGACTTTGCATTCTACTAATTGCACTGCAGAATGGACTCATCGCCTGCCTTCCTCTTCTTGCTATTGGAGTTGTCGCTTCAGCCTCTGGACTTGGCGGTGGGGGTCAATGGCTGTTGGCAGTCGGTGTCATTCCCTGTTTCATCTGTCAGCTTCCATCTCAGGAGGCACTTGGCTGCCAGCCAGTTACTACAGGTGTACAGTCATAGTGAGGGACTTCACTGATTTCAGCTGGCCAGGATGCAGGCAGTTGCAGGCAGCTGTAAGTGCATTTTCAGTCACTGGACTTGGCTGTTTGAGTCCTGAACCATGAAAATTATTCAGTAATTTACAAAAAGCCTCAGCTCAGGCTTGGTTTTCTAGTCTGACCATAGGCCAGTAGTTGCGATAGGTCAAAAACTAGCTGATGACTGTGGAGAACAAATGTTAACCCTCCTGCTGATTGTCAACAGTTAAGTACTTTTTTTGAACCCCCTGTCCCTTACTGTGTATTGGATGCTTCATGTGACTTTGTAGCAGAGCTCTTCAGTGAGGGGACCATAGGCACAGAGAGTGAACTTGAACTGTTCTGTGCTAGAGCTAGGAGGTAACCTGTAGATACTGAGAGCTGGGAAGAATGCTTAGTAGCGCTGACAGAAAAATGTATCTGAGGCTGAGTAAACTCAGGCATTTATTTGTTCAGACTGAGCTAGGGTTTGGTTTCCTGCTGTTTTATCTATCTGGTGTCATAGTATTCTCACTGTTAAATGCCCTGTGCTTTCCATTTGCTCTTCAGATGTCTCAGGCAGTCACTGAGACTAGTACTTGACCTGAATCATAGGCCTTGGAGAAAGCTGTCTGCTTTCAGGTCTTTTAATGCTTTTTTTCCCCTGTTTTAAAAAAGCAAAAAAATCTCCTAAGCTTTTGAGGAATGCAGCAGTTGTTAGGCAGGGCTACTAAATGTATTTCTGTATGCTTTGAATTTGTTGGTGTCATAACATGTCTGACATACGGTTGGAGGATAAGACACAATGAAAAGTGCTTCTAAATCTACAGACCCTGAGTCTGAAATGCTACTTGGTGAAAGCTGTTGGTTTCTGGAGTGTGGAAGATGAAGCTGTTGGTTTCTGGAGTGTGGAAGATGAAAATGTAGCAGCTCCACAGCTGAAGCTGTAATAGGCTTTCCCCTAGAACTCCTCTTTTTCCACCTGATAGGAATCTTCCCAAGAAAGACCACAATGATTGTCTTCTGACCAGACAAATAAATGCTTATATTTCCTTTTCCCACATCTGGAAGCCATGTAGCTCCCTAGTCAAAAAGTATCTCTTGATCTGAGCATTTGTGCAGCATGGCATTTAACATAATAGGGAAAAATTGGTGGTGGCTAAGGAAAGGTGAGGTCAGATGTAACACTTTAGCAAATGCTTGCCTTACACAGAAGATGTGGGCTGGGTAAGAGCTAGAAGTTAGAGGTGGGGTTGTTTCTTTGAATTTATTGCAGAAAGCAATAAGCGCAGCTTGAGTACTGGGGATGATATGCAGAGGTGGGTACAATAAGTGGTAGAGGTGCTCAGGTGCTGAGGGGTCCCCAAGGACTTATGTGGATTCTTCCTCAAATACAACCAATTCCATGCTGAAATCTCAGCTGAACCATGGTCAAGGAAGGAAGAAAAAAGGGTCACCTCAGGGAAGGGCTCTTACCTTGCTCACTGACAGGGGAAGGTGGGTCAGATGATTTTGGCAATTCCAGGTATTTGTAAAGGGAACAGATGACAAAAGGAATGTACTCAGGAAGGTAGCAGTCACACAGTTCATGTTCCTGCTACAACAAGTTTCTATTTTGTTGATTTAAGTCATTTCTTAGCTGGGTTGGGAAGGCAAAAATGTTGACACCTAAGGGTGTTTGCCCAGTGATTTTTCCCTCAGGGGTTTTATCTTATTCTAATGAAGATTAATCTTTGTGAATCGTTCAGTATAGGACAAAACTGAAATGAATCAGTAAAAGTTGTTTTAACTGCTGTTGTTACTTTCTCAGGTGTCCACTGTAAGGTAAGGCTTAATAGTTAGGAAGTTGGCTAACCAACTGTTAATATTTAATGTAAGCTTTTCTTTTAGGTGAGCGACTTTTCTCTGCAGTATTGGCTGGAACACCCTTCAAGGGCTTCACTGATCTTAAAGGAGTTTGTGAACTTTGAAGCTGGCATGCTTATCCAGCAGGAAGAGTGTCACAGGGTACATTGTGCGTACATTCTTGGTAATGCCTTATATATGTCAGAGTTCTGCTCTTGGCATAATTGTGCATGGGATGGGGCTCAGGAGATGATAACTGTCCACCTTCTCCTAATGCTCTCAAACCATAGGGGTGAGTGTGGCATTACTAGTACAAATAGGCAGGTGAAGTATGAAGTCTCTTGGCATTCTGACAACTGCTGTTGTGACATTCCTTAAAACACAAATCCTTGGAAGCTTGCTGTCTGGAATTAAGCAGGTCTGCAGTCAGGTTAGTGTTAAGATTTCTGTTAGCTTTTGCTTTGCACAAGCCAGTAATCCTGTTTTCTGCTGTTAAGAATCTATCTTGAGGAATGTATACCCTTTTCTTTGAAGGAGGTCAGGTTCGCTTGCAGTGAGGATGAGCGAAAATTTCTGCATTATACTGCTGAAATGAATTATATTTGACATTGTTTCCTTTTGGAGTTGATGTTTATTATCCAACCGAGCAGAGCAGTTATGAAATTGGAGATCTGTTCAGGGGACACCTGTCCTCAGCTGAGGAATAATAACAAGAAAAAAAAAAAAAAGCTAGCTTGTGCAGTATGAGGAGCAGCAGCACTTCGAGATGTGTTCAGTGGACTTGTATCTTGAGTGCAGCCTTTCATGTGTTACCTCTGGCTGCACTCAACTTAGCTGCAGCCTCCACCTTTTTGTCTTGTTTGGCTATTCTCTTTGAAGGGATTTATTTTTTTCCCCCTGTATGAATTGGCTGGGATCCACTTCAAGGGCTTACTGATCACAGTGAAGTTTGGAGCAAGCCTGGGATGAGGCGTGCTTGTAAGGTGCCTCCTGTGGTTTACGGTCTGCAGATCATAACTTTTATCTGCTCCCTCGGTAAACTTGCTGTGGTTTCTCCCAGTCTCAGCTTGTTCCAGTGTGGTGTGAGGATGTAGTGTGCTCTGTCCCCTATTGTGGGTGACAAGCAACTGGAAGGCAAGGCTTGTTGTTTTAGCAGGAGGTCTGCCAAATTCCCCAGGATGTGTGAATTCTGGAAACTGCACAGAAATGCCACTTGACCGAACCTGTGCCAGTGCTAAGCTCAGGTCTATTAATTTAAGCTTTTTCTTTTCTTCCTCAAGAACATGAAAAGGCAAGTTTCTCTGCTTCTGTTGCCCCTTGTTAATTTTTGGAGAGGTTTCTCCAGTTTCACAGTTAAAAGAAACTTGTTTGCTTTAGTGGGAGTTTAAAGAATTGTGACATGCAATGGCCAGTCCCAATCTTGAAGTCATGTACTTTCTTGTTGGAAGGAAGATCGATTTTGCAGTATGTGTTCAGAGGCCAATATACCTGAAATCAATGCTCCAGAGCCTGCAGGAGGTAGCTGTACTCACCTTCTGGTGAGAGTAGTATGCATCACCATCAATGCTGCTGGCTGGTCAAAGCATCCCCTGTACCCTTGCAAGCCTCCTTGTTGCAAGTGAGTGACCACCAGAGTGGAGCTTGCTGATGTTTCCAAAAACCAAGCGAAGTTGGAGCCATCCCCACACCATGTAGGATTGTGCCATTTTTTGGCTGTGACTCTTTTGGGACTGGGAAGTGGTGAGGCAATGGCCGCAGAGCCCATAATTGCATGAGAATGCTGACTGACCTTAAGATGATTATCCATGTTTAAGTCACAGCTAGGCTTCTGTTCTCTGGAAGTGACAATGCTGGAGTCCTGGAGGTACAAAGAATCAGATCTTTGATTTGCAGCAGATGACTCACTTGTGATGAGTTGAGAAGGCATGGGTTTTCCCAGCCAGGATAAATGAGGACACTGTTGTGTTGTTGTGCTGAAATCTTGTCTGATGCAGTGTGCCTGAGTGACACGTGCTTGGATGGAAAAATGCAGTGCCATAAGAGATGAGTTCATCCCTTTCTTGACATGGCTCACCTCTTGCTGCTAAGTACAATATTCATGGTTTCAATCATGGCAAGTCTTTTATTTCTTTTCATTACTTTATGAATTGGCAAAGTCTTAACCGTTGTCTGAAAAAAAATGACTAAATATTTCTACTTGTTGAATAGTTGCTTTTACTGTGTCTACTTCATTTTTTTTTTTTTAATTGCTTAACAGGACTTTGATGTTTTCTGTACCAGTTTTAATTTTCAACTTCTGCTAAGGATAGCAATGCAGCTTAGTTCTCATTATGCCTGTTTATGTATTAGGTGGAATTACTAATATTTTATTATGGTTTGGCTGAAAGTCACTTTTCTGCTTTCTGGGAACACAGCAGATTCCATCTCCATGAGCAGCACCCAGTAGCTGCTGTAGTTTTATTACTGAGCTTTCCTGTACAGTTTCTTTTCACCTGTTTAACAGATTTAATTCTCATCTCACAGAATCACAGAATCATAGAATGGCCTGGGTTGAAAAGGATGATAGTACTCATGTAGTTTAAACCCTGCTGCTATGTGCAGGGTCACCAGCCACCAGACCAGGCTGCCCAGAGCCACATCCAACCTGGCCTTGAATGCCTCCAGGGATGGGGCATCCACAACCTCCTTGGGCAATCTTTGCAGTGCGTCACCACCCTCTGGGTGAAAAACTTCCTCCTAATCTCACTGAACTGTCCTAGGAATCTGAGTTGGGCCACAATGTCTTTGGGATTGGGAGAGAATGCAGTGCGAGTTCCCCTGCCCAAGGCTGAGCAGTGGTTACTTGGTTTGTGTTCTGCGCAGGGGCTCGTCAGTCTGAATTCATGTTTTGCTATGGCAGCATTGTGGTGAGTTTTGACTGAATCTGTAGTTGATGGTGATTAAGTTTTGCAGTATTGCTTCCTTGTTGACTCTGAAGGGCACTTGACTTCTACTCCTACTTTCCTTTCCCTGCCCTTAAGGTGTTTGATATGTCTGTGGTGTGTTGCACTAATTCACGTGCTGTAGGCATGTATTTATGTGTGTGAATGGAAAGACATGTCCAACAGCAGCAGATGGCGTTAAGACTGTGCTTTTGAACCATGGTGCCATCTGTTCAACTTTTCATTGTTTGGAAACAAGCATGCAGCAGCATACTGGCATGTCCTCTGCTTGTCTGGAGCTTCAGTCAGCACAGTGTACCACCTTTAGTACCAATTTCAGTACTGTTTTCAGGGAGAGCGAGGACAGAAGGGAGCACAATTATTGCTTCAGCAGCTTCTGAGTTTGATTGATTAATGCATTTCTGCTCAGAAGCAAGAGTTTATGGGATTGCAGAGCTTGTGTCATGTTGGTGTTAGTAGAAGGGTTAGGACTCCTGTTGTCAGTAAGGACAGAAATCATCCAGAACTAGTTGGTTTGGGATGTTGCAGAAACTGTTTGTCCAGCTGATGGTTAGCAGTTAGTAAATACTTCTGGGAGTTCTTATGCTATTCCTCATCCATGACATCCAAGTGTATCGGCGGCATATGACTCAAGTGTGGATCAACTCGCATCTCACCCTTACGTTTTTTCTTTGTAAAGAAGAAAAACCTTATCCTGACTTTAGAGACACCCACAAATGAAAACAAGCTTTTAAACTGTGTTTTTAAAAGCTGTGTGTGTTAGCAGGGTGTTATATAACAGCTTGCTTTGAAGTGCTTGGCTGTTGCAATCGACACTTGAGAAGTCTTATGCAAGTGTGAAGATCAATGGTTTTCTTCTGGTAATGTAGTGGAGCTCGTAATGAGGTTCTCGTGCAGGTTTTTGAATCTGTGGACCATCTTAGCATTGTATGTAGAATGTAATGCTAGAATACCCACCCTTATGTGTTTGGAGCTTTGTTATTCCCCTAATGAGCTTTGTACTTGAAATGGTGGAGTTAAATTTCCTGGTGGCCTTGCACTACTGTAAAACTAAATCATTGCTTCTCTTTAGTATTCTCTAGTTCTGATTACACTTGTCTTAAGGCATAGAGGTGAGACGATGAAAGAAGTCATACAACTTAATGTTGTTTTTTGTTAAAGCCAGGGAATGATTGTTGTAAAATAAAATCTTGTTTTTTAACTGATATTTTTATCTTTTCTACTGGTAGATGCATTTCTATTTCAATCACCTCTCATCAGAGGTGATGTTTATGATCTACTGCTATAATACGTAGACTGAGTGTGGAGCGAATAACAAGGAACACAGATTGGTGACAACATAAGATTACTCAAGTTATTTAACATCAGTGAAGATTGCACCAAAAAAGGGGAGAATGATGTTACAATAAAATGCAGTACAGAAAATTTATTTGTTCGTGCTTTTATTGGAATCTCTTTGGATTATGGTGGGATTTTCCTTAATGCATACTTAACATGAAAATTGCTTCAGTAAAGCAATATTAATTCAGAGATCTATAAATCTGTCTATTGCTAGTGCCAAAAAGAGCTTTCCCTTTTGTGTAGCTTTACGAAGCATTTATCGTTGCACAGGAGCAGTAAGTGCCTTCTAATCCTGACAGAAGTTCTTTGTCTTCTGCTGTGAGCAAGGTTGGACTAAGCGTGTGCTGGCAATACTTCTGGCTCTGCCACTTTGAAATAAAGGGGGAAAGGTAGCTATATACACAAGGTTTCCTGTGTGTGAGGAAACCATGTCTCATGGCAGTGTTAGCTGAGGTGACTCCAAATGCCACGCTACCAGACTTTCCCTGAATGTTTCAGTGGTGGATGCAGCCTTTAGCTGTATTGTATTTTCCCACCATTGTTTCTGCTTGGCCAAAGGCAGATTAAAGTCTGAGGAGAAGTAACATGGAAACTGGGGACAGCTGAGCACAGACCACAAAAAAGGAGGAGTTCCTTGGGAAGCGCCTGTGGGGTGATGTCTGGACAGCAAGCTGCTGCAAGCATGGTGGGGCTGGGCCTGGATGTGGTGAGTGGGAACAGTGGTACTTCTGTCTCCCAGTAGCAAAGGGAAAGCAGGCATTCAGGATTTGCATTGCAGCCATCACGCTGCAGCAGAGCAGGGCCAAGTCCCTCAGCATGGGCTCATCCTGCACAATGAATGAGACCCTCAGAAAATATACTGTTACATCAGTATATGAGCCACTTAAAATCACTTACACGCCTAAAGATCGAATATAGTTCTGCTAATGGAAGTGGATATCGGGAGAAAGAACAGCTTTGTGAGATCAGTTCATCAGCAACCTGGTAATTGTTTCTCTGTTGCCTGCTTTATGGGATGCTGACAAATGAATTGCAGATGTTGTCACTTGTCCGAGGCACTCAGGCTCTGACTTGCTCAGAGCATTTCATATTGTGTGATTGCAATGACTGTCAGGTATAAATTGAATGGATTGAGTGGGGGAAAAAATCCACTGAAGTGTGAATCCTGGCTCTCTAGTATGGCAACTTTCTGAGCACTTGAAATGACGACTTAAGAATGGAAGCAGAGGTGTTAAGGATATACGTTTGTCTAGTGCGTGTCATTATTCTCATCTTCGATGCCTGACGTGCTCAAGATTCCAGCTATGGTTCTGTTGGGAGTTAGAATCATGGGATCATTAAGGTTGGAAAGGACCTCTAAGATCATCCAGTCCAACCCCATCTGCCCCCATTGTACCAACTAACCATGTCCCTTAGTGCCACATCTGCATGGTTCTTGAACACCTCCAGGGATGGTGATTGCACCACCTCCCTGGGCAGCCTGTGCCATTGCCTTGTATTCATACCTGACCCAAATCTCTGTTTAGTTACTCATCCAACCTAATCTGTTGGACTGTTCTGAGGTAAAGGCAGAAATGTCCTGTAAAGCATCATACAATGACATGGGTTCTGGTTTCATCACTAGCAATAGAAAATACTGTTCCAGTATTAGCCCTGTAGAACTAATTCTTCCCACCAGTTCTTCCTTCTGTCTTTGTTACATAAATGGCTTTCAATCTGTCTCCTGAGTGTTTGCTGTCTTGTTACAGCTCTGAGATTTATGGAAGTGTTCTTTCCCTCCATGTCAGGTGTAAGGCAAAAGTTCAGACGAACAGAAAAACTTTTAAAGCAAATAAATTCTGTATGCTGTATTTGCTCTGTATTTAAGCAAATATCCTGTTGATAATCCAGTTTTATGAAAATAAGTATTATGGGATTTTTTCATATGCCAAATGAAATGAATAGTGAAAAATCTTGGGTAGTATGACCCAGGGAGCAATGTTCTCTCAGATCTGAAAATGGGCAAAAAAAAAAAAAAAAAAGTCAATTAGGGTTTATTAATTATCTTTGGGTAAAAATAAATTGACTTCTCTGTTCTTTTAATATGAGTAGTTTGTCAGAAACTGCTAAAATCATCATGCTTCAGCTTTCTTACCTGGATTGCTACTGAACTTAGGCAGTCATGATATCTGTAGGAAAACACTTGTATTATGCACTTTGGTGGGGTTTTGTATCTAGTCCTTCTGTAGTATTTAGTTTGATCTTGCAGACCATGTATAAGTACTACACAGTGTTTTCTGTAGCTTACCCAATCTTGTTAAAATATTCAATGTGTGGGAGTATGTCCTAATGTACCTGCAGGCAGCTTCCTCCCAGTGTGTGGGTGGACTCCAAGGGTATTTTGTACTCTTGCCATTGGTTGAAAAATACTACGCTGCTTATGTTATCCTTGCTTCTCTGTAGTTTATCCGTTAATTTTATTTGTTCTTAGTGGTATGGTAACATTATTGTTCTTGCTGCATATCAGTGTCCCTTAGACTACTGGAATACATTCACTGTTATTTTGTCAAAGAAGCGTTTGTCCTCTGTTTTGTGGAAAGGTTTTGCATTTCTCTATAATACAAGGGCAGCAGTGTAGACAGCTAAACTTCTCTGCAAACCCTTCTGAGTAAAGTCAGTGTTATTGATTCACTGGGAGTGAAAACAAGGGAGCTAGATCACTCTCTTGTCCTATATCAACCAAGGGGCTCAAAGTAGCGGCCAAAAAAAATGGTTAAGCACTGCAACAGGTGGCCCGGAGAGCTCGTGGAATGTCCATCCCTGGGCATACCCAAAATATGGCTGAAGCCACTGTGGTGAGATTGCAGGTTTTACTTTTTTTTTTTTTTTTTTTTTTTTTTGCAGAAACTCTAAATAATTTCCTGCTCTGCCCCATAAAATGTGAAGGAATTCTAGCTTTATGGTATTCCCTGTCTAAGAAGAATGATAAAATAATGGTCTTTTTCTGCACCCATGTGACAAAGAAGCCTATTGAACATGTGATGTCCTACAGAGGAACTTATGATGCGTTTTGGTCTTTGGTTTTTAACTCGTGTGCTTTCGGTATCTTTATACATTGGCAATGCTGTTAAAATACACGTACAGGCAGGTGTGACACTGGGTTTAATGTAAGAGTTATATGGACATAGTTTTCAAATTGTAGCCTCAGCTAAACCCTATAGGTTGCCTCAGGAGAAAGCTGACACCCTTTAATATCACACCTTTTTCCTTTATATAACAGATGTATAAAATAGTGTACTTCTCAGGAGGGAAGGCCAAACTACTTCAGACGTGCTTTGTGTTATATGTTACAGACTACTTATTGTATCCTTTTACCTGTAAAGCCATGTGCCCTATACTTGAGGAACTAAATGATGTACTCAATGGAGGAAAAGTGGGCAAGAAGTATGTAAAACACCTTTTTTTCTGTTCATGAAAATCTGATATCTCTTTAGGATGTAATAATACTAAAAATCTACTTCTGATAGTGGCAGAGGTTGTAGAAATCCATGAGTTTCCATGAGTCCCCATCTTCCTTCATTCTTTGCAATGGCATAAAACCTATCCTTCATGCATCCCAGTGCGAGCAGACGTGGCAAAATGCACGCAGCTTGGCTTGCAGCTCAGGAACATGGGGAATGGAGTGGGGAGTTCACATACTTTCTGGAAAGAAAGCTGGTGCTTGGGACGTAATAAATTCTGGGCGTCTGGTTGACAGCGAACAAGCGGAGTATGATGCAATACTGAAGGAGGCTTAAAAGTAAACTTTTCATGTAAGTAATTTTATTTGCACCTGCAGTAAGAATGCAACCAAATATGTAAAGGCCTCTGCGGGGCTGATGGATTTATTTGAAAATTCCCCTAATGCAATTAAAATTTTATCTAATGTTGGTCTGCAGGTTGTTTTACTTGATCTGTCACTGAGCTTTAATGCCAAGTGGCAAAATAAGCTTTGCTTTGTCTTGTACTTAATTTGCAATGCATGTTGGTGGTAGAGGTGCTTTGGCTTTGAGTGTGCCTTTAATTGGCCTGGTAAATTAATGTAACAGACAAGTGAGAGCAATTAAATTACCGTACTTTTTGTCAGAGACCAAACCATTTGTGAGATTCAGTGTCTGAAGGCTGGAGATGTTTCTGAGTGTGACCAAAGCCAACCTTTGCCATCACAGAAAGTTGCACGGGGCTCTCCTTCCCTGTAGGAATGTCTCCTGCTGTGAGTTCTACTTTGGCAGAGAACTTGTAATTAATATAATGTGCTACAGTAACAGGCTATGGCGAGGTTCAATTAAGGGTGCTCTGGCAGCACTGGCACACAATTTTCTGCTTCTCTGAGTTCATTTTATAACTTCAAAATGTTATTCTAAGTGCATTGCCTTTACGGTTAAATTACTATGTTAAAGTTCAGTATCTGGGGACATTTCTAGTATCCAGCTGCAAAATAGCATGTGATGTCAGAAGCTCTACTAAATTGCTTGGTTTTGAGAAGTCAGTAGGAGGCTACCTTGGGAAATTGACTAGCTTTTTTAATGAAAATAGCAGAAAATCTCACAAGCCTTTCTATAAGCAGTCCAACATGTATACGCAACCAAGTCACCATGATTTCCAAAGAAAATCCCATGGAATGGTTTTGAAAGGGATTTTGTAGAGAGATAATATCAGAATACACAATTCTGTTTTGAAAGGAGGAGGAATTAAACTGTTCAGCAAAATTATTCATAATCAGAGATTTAACTTAAACAGTGACTGCAAAGTATAAACTGAAAATACGATTGCAAGGAAGTTGACTTTCTGATAAGAGAGTGATGGAGAATAGAGTTTGGCATGGGTAAGATGAGGGAGAAGGGATTTCAAGCAAGCAGCTGTGTGTATTTACTGGGGTTTGGTTTGTTGAAGCTACCTTAGGTAGCTCCTAGCAGAATAATACTTTAAGAGTTGCAGGTGGCAGGAGAAAACATGCAATGGATGAAGGCCCAGCCTTGTGCAGTTGTTGTTCATGCTGCACATTGTGGAGAGTATTGCCCTGTTTCAAGCAGTCTGATGCAGATCAGTGCTGAGAAAGTCAGTATTAAATATTCAGAGTCGCATAAAGAAAGGCTGAAATTGGATCACAGCTGTTGCTGCTGTCTTGTGTATCCCTAAAGCCTGTGGGAGAATTGTGGCTGTCAAGAATCCTTGCTGCTTTTTGCAGTGTGAAAACATGACTGTCTGCACTTCATGTTTATATGCCTACATCAATGAAGAGGAATGCTTTTCTCCAGAGCTGGGAATACTGGACCTTCCTTTTATGTGAGCTTTGGTATGGTCTGATATGTTAGGTCTAAGGGTTTTGGTTTTTTTTTTTCCCCAGCAGCAGTAGGAGTCCTCTAAAACCTGGAATAAGCAAAGGTAGGAGTCAGAAAACCAGCTCGGGTCTTCTGTTCTGTTCCTGAACTTCCATTCAGAAAACTCTAGCTATTCCCTTTGAATTGCCTATCAGTGTATGTTTATAAGCACTGAAGAGATGCTCTTTTGTTAGGCAGCTGAAGAGAAGAGGTACCATGCAGGTACAGCTTTCTGTTACCTGAGGCTTCAGTCTTTGAAACCTGGTACCTGGGAGGAAGACCCACTCCTTCACCTTGGCTCCTGCAGAAACATTGGTCCTACTCTGCCTTGTGTGACTCTCAGGTGAGGTGCCAGCTGAGCTGGTGGATACTTCTCAGTGATTTCTGCTGATCTGGTCTGTGTTTGTTTTATCTTGCTACAAATGGGCTGTTAAAGCAGCTGGAAGAAATAGTTGAAATGAAATTTAGAATAACAAAATTCCCTAGTAAGCAAAGACCTTACGGTAGCTTACTCTTCTGCTAAATTTGATGATGGGTGTGCTTTGTTGGTCTTTTGGTGATTCTTAAGGTTTATGATGGGTAGAGAAGTTCCTGGAGTTGACTGAAATGTCCTGTTAGATGTTGACTTTCCTCTCTGTCATTATTATCAAGGTTACAATTATCTCATTCTTTTGCTCCTAAATAAGGATTAGGAACATATTTCATTTGTTACAGTATCTGTGACATCTTTTAAAACAGTCCAACTGGCTGCTGAGATTGGGGTTTTAGACACGTTTTTCCAGCCAGGGAGCATGATTCATGTTTTGCCTTTTTGGACTTAAATTGCTGTGCTTATGGGCTGGAACTGCAAACCTTAACCAAGGTGCACACTAATGATAAGTTACCAAGAGAAGGGAGAAAGAGGTCTGAGGTATAAAACACAGGAACAGTTACAGTGTTTGACTTTTATCGTAAGGAGAAGATCCATCATTTAAGCTTGAAGTTCTTTTAAAAAATTTGGGGTCTTAATGGCCTTTATTTTTGACTGGTTTCAGCAGAGCTAAGTGGTCCATTCTGATATCTTTTCTCCAGAGACATTTCTGTTGGAAAAACAATGTTTTATGGTAAGTGATTGCTAAGCTTAAGCTTCTAACACTTGGAATTTGATCATAAGTAGCAGCTGGTTGGTTTTGAATGCCTTCAGTTAACCGCTTTCAAGTATTTTAAGCTTCTTTCATAGAGTTCAGTGAATTGAACACGAAGCCCAACCAACAGCTCTGCGTACAGTTACTGGCTCACTAATTGTGCTCCTCAGAGGATTTCTATGGGGTTGTCAGATTATTACTTCCACGCTGATATAATGAACCAGTCTGTCTTAACAGGATGTTACAGCTGAGAGCTTAACCAAAGAAGGAAAACCATCACAAAAGCCGTGTCCTATAGCAAGGTCTGCCCAGTAGAGGCTGCAGTGCAGTACAGGTGGTAGTGCTATCTTGACTGAATAGCAAGAGGGGGTACAAACTGAACCAGTTAGTGCTGTATGGGTGGGATCTGGCCTCTGAGCTGTGTTGCAGCCAGGCCAGGGGAATTTTAGGCTAGATGAACTTTAAGTTGACTTGGTAAAATTTCTTTTTAAAATACTTACTGTGAGAGGGCTGAATAGAGTATATAAAAGTGGCATGGTCAGCCCTAACTAAAAAAGCAGTGGGAGTAGGAAGGTAATTATGAATAGTACCTGGGGGCTTAAGGTTTTTAATCACTTTTCTTAGTTTCAGTATTCCAAGTTACTTTTATTCCAAACATACTTTGTTAAAAACTCCCTGAAGCAGCAGCTGTTCATGGAAGGACAAACCTTTTTGCACCCTTGCTGAGCAAGAGGTTCACCAGGCTGGCTTTCAGTGGTTTCTGGGCGCAGGATATATGGATAGCTGATGGGAAAGGACAGCACATCTGTCTTCTGTTGACATTAACTCTTTTGTTTGTTTTCAGTGCAGTGAGAACCACAGGCAGGTCAAATCTGTTTGGTTTCCCAGAGCACAGGAAAGCTCACTGGTACAATGTCATTGAGATCTGCGGACTTTGTAGGACATTTTGTACCCCTTCTGCTGTCATTTGGCACTGCAGTGATGGATTGATGAAATCCAATTCAGATTGTATGTGCTTAGTCAAGTCCTAAACTGGGACTGCAAGGGCTAATTCTTGTAAGGGAGCTTTTGGAATTTCTTGTGATCTTTCCCTGTGCAGTGCTTTCTGAAGGCTGGTGCTGCAATAACAGCTTGGTTTTTCCCTGGTACTTCAGGAGGATTTACTGCACTCTCCTTTCTACGGAGAGGTCAGATGAAGTGAAATCTATATAGTGATAATTAATGATACTTCCAAGGAAAGAGAAGAACAGAGAAGACAAAACGACACAAAGTTCCCTTACGTGAACTGTGTCAGCCTGATGAGTGAACTGGTCAGTTTGGTTCCAGAAGGCTGAACAATGAATGACACGTTTTCCACTAGTTTCAGCTTTCTGGAATGGTTGCATCACATGGATGCTGTAGAGCTGACCTCTGTCTAGACAGCCAGGGAAACCATGAGAAATTGTAGCCCCAACAGAGATGTTCTCTGCGAATCTGGTGGTAGGTGGTTTTCAGGACTTCATGCTGCTGAGCTTCTCTGATGGAGGAGGAGGAGTTAGAAGATTGGAGAGAATTCCACTGGCTTTGTGTTGGTCATCTCTAGTCCATCCCCCAGTGCTTCACTTTCCTCTATAACACTGCTGTTTCAAACATCTGGTGGGCACTTGAAAGCTGACAGTCCTCTTTGGCTGTACTGATGCAAAACTCTTTGGTCACTTCATCTTGTGTAAGGAAGGCTGCTGTGTACCAGTCCTGAGATGCGTTCAAAGATAAGGTTTATTTGCATGCATGCTCATGTTTGCTGTGTCATAATTTTCATAAAGTTCTAGGAATTATTTGAGAATTCCTATGTAGTTTTGTTTTTTTTTTTCCCCCTGTGACTATAATCTTCATTGCAAACTTATGTTGCAAACAGGACATGGTCTGTAAACTGTTTCTGTGCTTTGGAAGATACTGATAAAACATACCTTCATGTTACTGGAGGGGAAGCGTATATCTCTTTGCACAAGAACGCCTGCAGAAATGCAAACTATGTACCTAACTGTATACAATATTGGTAAATAACATTACACCGTAAGAATTTCCTGGGGGTGAGTCTTGAGCTGAAGGACTTATTTTTCACTCGTTTTTATAGGGAAACTTTTAGGACTTGTTTTGGTGACCAGGATATACATCGTATTTTTCTGGGTGTTGTGCATTTCCAAATTGCAGCTTGAGTTGCAATTGTTCAGTAACTGATTAAGTTTGGTGTTGATTTTTGGGGGTTGAAACAGTTTCTGCAAGTTAAATTACCTGCCAAAGTTAATAATGCTAACTCTGTTTTGGTTATGTTGTGAGTGTATAATTATGAGCGTACCCAAACATTTCCAGCTTTTCATGTTATTGTTTTTGTTTTCATTTTGTCAGATAATTCCACTGCATCAAGTAAAACTGTATTTTGTCAGGGATGCTGAGTGCATATTTTTCCTCTTTGCTTTTGACCTCAGGACTGCAGGGGATCACTGGGGATGATGACTGGGAACGAATGAAAGTTTGCTTGTATGGGAAGCTCCAATGCTGCACTGAGCATCTGTTGCTGAGGTGTGGATGTTTGACATTCTGGGAGCTGGGACATGGGTTGTTATGAGCTCCTTTCCCTGGTTATTTCAGAAACACAGAGAGCAGCTGGCAAGGTCTGGAGCAGGTTTAACTCTCTGGTGGCTTCCAAGTGCGTGCTGTGTTAAGCACGCATCTTAAAAAGCATTTTTTCTCAGCTCATGTAATCTATGGTTGACCTAAACATTAAACTCTCTGGTGAACATCCAAATGACTTTCTGAGTGCATGACACACAAAAATAGAACTCAGAAAACTACAGAAGATTCTGATGGGCCTGGGTGGCTGTTTTTGAAACAGATGGGTTGAGTAGCGCTGAGCACTGATGTGATCTGTTTATCCAGAGCTGACATGACTGTATAGCCAGACAATAACTGCCCTGGTGATGACCTATAGGATGCACAGAGGCAATATTTCATCTGTCATCCCTGTGCTATCCAGACAGATAATTTGAGGTTATGGCTCGCCATACTTCCTTTGGAAGCTTTACTGTCCAATTGGGCGCTTGCAGGTAATAAATTGCAGACTATAATCTTTCTTCCATCAGATATGAATTGAGCTGTTTTGCTTCTCGGTAAAAGAGCTTAGACTCAATATTGTGAAATAATAGCAGAAGTATTATTAGTATGGAAAACCAAATTCCATTGCTGCTTAACACACTGTTACATTTAGCTTACCTCTCTACAGTTCACATGTGGTTTTACTATTAGTTTTAGGAAACCTGCAGTGTGAGGTTCTGGAGGTAGATAAGCAAATCAAGTGAACCACAAAAAGAAATAGTGGCAAGTAGTATTTTTCTTGGCCTCTTAGAACCTTTCTCATGGTAGCAACTTTGAAGAATGATATTGACCACTTATGCAAAATAAACTTTGAAAATAGTTTAAGAATGTAGTCACTGTGATACTGCTTTACTTCCCTGCATGCACGCTGAGTTCACTGTTGATTGCCTATTAGCTCTTGAACCACTTGGGGTTGGAGAGTTTTGGGGGCCATTGGGTGTTTTTGTTTCTTAGTTACTTGAGATATAATATAATTAGGCTGTAACCTTCTCTACCTGAAAAGTAATCAAAGCATATGCAAAGCAGCAGCATCTCCCATTTCTGCAGTATTTTATTATCAAGACAGGGGAAGGAAAAAAAAAAAAAAAGAATGGGGAAACTGATGGTGCCCGAGGATTGTATGCCGGATTTCCATGAGCAGAAGTTGCTTGTGGATGTTGTTGCTTTACGTACTCAGAAGGCTTGTGGCTGTTAGCATGCATGGAGTTGTCATCAGGTTATAAAACAAAAACAAACAAAAACCTAACAGGTGAGCAAATGATAGCATCTAGGTGCTCAGAGTCTCTGTGTAATAGAGGTGAGGCAGTCTTTTATCACAGTCACATGGTGGATGGATTTTTTTAATCAGTGCTTATCTTAGCATTTTCTATTGCCTGATTTGGTTTGGGATAGAGTTTGAGTATGATTTATGGGGGAAGTGTTTGAGTATTTCTGAAGCAAAAGTTATCTTTGGTGTTTTTTCATCTGTCTTGTTAGGTCTTGCTGTTGGTCATCAATGAAGTGTGAAACAAGAAATTCTTGACTCTCCACTTCCATCTGGCCTCTCTGTCCCCTCCTTCTGGAACAGTTCTAGCTGCGCCTTTCTTGGGTTTGTTGTACAACAGGACACTTGGACTCAACTTTGTGATGATGCAGTGTGCTTTGTCAGAATCGTTGTTAACGACATTGTTAACGGTTGTAGATATCAACTGAGGCAGGACCTAAATATGCAGAGCTCTAAAGTTGTTGTATATCCAAGCACCACTACTGAATTGCTGTTCTCTGTCACTGGATTGAGAGCAGAAAATTGAAGACATGAAACTGAGTTGCTTTTGTGAAAGAAAAGTGTTCTCTGGTGAAGTCGCATTGTGATCCTTGCTTTGTCTGTGGTTTAAATGACTGCATGAAGAGTACTGTTTGTGTCATTCATTCTCAAGTCTAATATTCAGTGTGATCTTGCAATGTGATTTTTTTTAATCCTTAGACAAGTTTCCTACTTCCTGATGGTAGCAATCTGAACCCTTGCTTCAGGAAAAGGAATGTCTTGGCTGGTAATTAATCTGGAGGTAGTCCTTAGTTGGTTTTGTGCCCCTTACAGAGTGCAAGACTGATTTCCTTTACATATGTTCTGTAAATAGAACAGTGGCCACAGCAGAGCTCAATTCTCCTGTGATTCACTCCATTGCCCTTGTCTTAGATGTATCTCTGCATCTGATGGAAGGGCTTTGATCCCACTGCCCTTCAGTTCCCTTGTGTCTCACTTGAGTTCTGCATTCAAGTAAGAAGTGTGGGAATATCAGTGTTGCAAATAATTGTTCAGAAGCATTGCTAATTTTGCACTCTTGTTATCTCTAGATGAGTTAAGTTGCTTTCAATGGCAGATATATGAAAAATAGCGTGCTTGTTTTATGTCAGAGCTTATTCTCACCTGAGTGCCTTTGATTTACTTTGAGCCATGGGGAATCAGAACCCCAATGTCAGCAACAAGTTGAAAACATAAATCAAATTGCTCAAGTCCAAGCTATGGTAACTAACTTAAACCTGCTGAGCATTCTCTGCTGGTTCTTGTAGGTTTGTTTGTTGCTTTTCTTGCTGCTCTAGGCTATTTCTCTGCTCTCGCGGTTCTGAAACCTAATAGATTGCCTGCAAGTATTTTTCCATGAATAAACTGTAGGTTTGGAGGAAAAAACCAGGTGAAATGTAGCTGCTTTTGGTTTCCATTCTACCCTTGCCAAAAGGGAAATAAAAGCAAAATGCACATTTTTACATCACATGAATGTGGCAATTGTATGCCTGTGGTGTCCAGCCCTGCCTATAACAATCACCTTGGGTTCTTCGGTGTTGTGCTTTTCTTTAAGGTATCTCTGGGCTCCTTGACCAGACTGAAACCAATTAGGTGCGTATGTGGTATGTAGATGTTTTGGTATTGATACTTCCTCATGAACCTGGAACTAAAACAAATGCTGGACTATTGATGTGTTTTAGAAGAAATTCTGATTTTTACTTATTTCCATGCCTGTTGATCCCGATACTGTTACTTGTGTGTCTCCCATGTTTTAAAATCATGTAAGACTATCTATTTTAGTTTACTTTTCTCCTTATAAACATGGAATGGAAGGAGAGTTTTTGCTTGGTAAAGCTCAGATGGTTTAAAATGGTTGCACTGCTTTTAGGGGATTCTTTCACACATGCAGTTTCACTGCATCAGATGTGGGTGGCCTGCTCAGATTAAAAAAAACTAAGCAGGCTGCTTGTAGAGTTAGAGGTAAACAGCTCAAGTACTGTTTAAAAGTGACTTAAGACAGTCACGTAATGTCTTCTGCTCAACATATTGCCAAATCTTTGGTAGTTCTGCTTCCATTATCAGATTGCCAAATCTTTGGTAGTTCTGCTTTCATTATCAGTTTGCTCTTACCTTTCTGTTATATCTCTGAAATGTTCTTGAGGAGAAATACCATTTCTAGCACTTCAGGTATTATTAAAGGTGTTTAATTCTCTCTTGATAAACTCTTCCTTTCATCTTTTTTTTCAAAAAGCTTGTCTTGTCTTCACTTTAAATGGGCAGCATGAGCTAAGTTAGCAGGGTATTGACGCAGCTTTTCCCTTCAACAGCCTGAGACTGTTTGCTTCATAGATGTGAGGATTTGGAGCACAGAGCTCTGGGTGTGAAAAGGACACTGACTTAGGGCCCCCTGGATGTACAGCAAGCATTTTTTTTTGTCTTCCTGAGTTTCCAAGTCTTCCAGAGAGTTGGCCAGATTTCTGGGGGCTCTGTCTGCTGGGAGTCTCCATTTCTGCTTTCATAGAATCATCAAGGAGTTGTTTGAGTTGATAGGGACCCTTAAAGGCCACCTAGTCCACCTTCCCTGCAATGAACAGGGACCCCTACAGCTATGTCAGGTGATCAGAGCCCCATCCAGCCTGACCCTGAATATCTCCAGGGATGGGGCTTCCACCACTTCTCTGGGCAACCTGTGCCAGTGCCTCCCCAACCTTAGGGTAAAATGCTTCTTCCTTATGTACAGTCTACATCTCCCCTATTTTAGTTTGAAACCCTTCTCCTATCAGAACAGACCCTACTAAAGAGTTGGTCCCCTTCTTTCCTATTGCCCCCTTTAGACACTGAAAAGAATTTTTCCCATAGGTTGTTTGTTCTCTGCGTGGTATGTGTTTTTTTCCTTGCTGTTTGCCTTTATCTACAATCCTGTATCACTTTTCCTAAGATTAAAAAAAAACAAAAAACCAAAATATCCAAGAAACACCTTTTTGGCTGTGTAGTTAGCAAGCTGCTCCTCTCATTCAGAGGGTTATAATTAGAGTATCAGTTTGTGAGATACTTTGGCTCTTTGCATAACTGAATTCTTTATCAGTTCCATCATCTGTTTCTTGGTTCTTTTTAATTTTCACGTTACAATTCAGACATAAGTATTTTTCAAAGGTTTTAACAAGTCAGCAATTAATATTTCACAAATGGTGACTAAAATCCATTAAAAATTGCACATTAAATGGAGTACAACTCTAAACTACTGTCTCGATTATTCTGGAGTGTTTTAGGTAGGTGGTTTTTTTTTGTTTGTTTGTTTTTTGTTTTTTTTTACATTGTCCGTTTTATTTGTACAGGTAAAATTCCCATATTTTATGGCTGAGGGAGAAAAAATGGTATTTCTTTTCTTGAAGGTAAAGTTGCTCAAGAAACTGGAAAAACAGAAAATAAACATTTTTGCCTAGCTTTCTTCTAGAGCAGCCAGTTAGTTCAAGTCCTATAAACCATACTGCTTTTGTTTTCTTTTATTTCCTGAAGCGGTTGCCTAAGGGTAGATCCAATAATAAAATGAGCTACTAGTTCAGGGATGTATATGACCTGTTTCCTTGTAGTGCATCTCCAGGAATTATACGTCTTAATACCATTTATCTGTTGACATCTTAGAGATGTGAGCATAGTAAGTGCTACTACTGTCACTAAGTTTTGCTGGAAGATTACACACCACATCTGTGTGTCTGTGTTATAATGCATGTATGTATATGAACATATCTACACGCATAATATATGGATATTATATACATAGTACATGTAATTATCTGATTGACAGGGGTATTATAGAACTTGTCTATTCTATTACTTATCTGGTAGTTTAATAAGAAAGTTCAATACTCAGTTACCTAGTTTTATATATAATGTAGCAGAATTGATTGTTTGATTCCCAAGATTGTTTTAATACACGTGTCCAGAGGCAAGATTGTAATTTGAAACAGGGCGTTGTGTCTGTGAGGTTTGAGTGTCATTTGTGACGTATAATGTCATTTTCTGCATGTAATCTTTCAAGACAAAGTGTGCCTTGGTTTCTGTTCAGTGGTGCAGGTAGTAGTGATGAGTACAAATGTACAACTCAATACATAACTCAGCATGGTTTAGTAAGAGTGAAGTATGCTTGCAAAATCTGCATATGTTTTAGAAATAAGAGGCATCCAGTGTAGAGCTCTTGATAACCTGTTTTCAGATTGACTTTCAGAAACCAATAAGGCTTTGGGATCCATACATAACTTGGGATGTAAGTTAACATCTTATCGAGGTACTGTTGGGATGCTTCACTAGATTAAGCAGTGTTATCCCATCTTGGCACAAGTGAAGATGTGAGTGCCCTGGTACCTGAGGGTTGAATGGTGAGGTGGCACAGGAGGAGGTTTTGGGGGCCAGAATATCACCTTAGTGCCTGTTGTCAGCTTGACTCATAACCCTTGGCATTCTGTACTCACCTCTTTACCCACATAATCCTCTTTGTTGGATCTTACATGGATATCTTAATTGGTGCAGATATTCTATGTCTGAAAGACAAGTTTATAGAAGAACTTAGCTGGGAAGGGAGTTAAGTAGAGGCTGCTTGAATTCATGCCTGAGGATGGTCAGCTGTGTACCACCTGCCGGGGAGTCCAAGCATCTGCAAAAGAGAGCCTGCTTTGCAGGGAGGATAATGAGTCTTTTCTGCTCCCTTACCTCTCTGATGAACTTAAGTAGCTGTTACTGAGCCGTGTTTAATTCATGTTTCTTACTCATACATCAGTCTAATTCGGCAAGTCAGACTACCCTTTCTATCATAGCTTATGACCTAAGCTCCAGATATGACAGTAAAAAGAAAAACAACTGAACAAGCAAATGATGGATCCTGAGATGAGATCACTGTACAAAACAATGAACAACTCTTTTCAGAGATGAAATACTGCTCTAATTCCAGCGATGTTCTGGCTATCATAGTTGAATTAGTGTTGCCCCGGAGGTTTTGTAATCAGCCTCCTGGAGTTCAATCTCGTGTCTGCTGAAATGCTTTGGTAAGAAACTGAGCTGATTTAGTTAGGCTCATTCATTACCTGCCTACATCCACCTTAGGCAGAGTGGTAACAGGGTTAGGGGTGTTCTCGGTGCCAGTGATAGGCAGCACAGACAAGTTAATGTTAACAGTGGACACTTCCACTTACCTCAGTCTCCAAAGTCATCTTTCTGGAGTCTGGCTGAGTGGCAGTGCAGGGCGTGAAAGAGATCTAACTGCTGGTGCCTCCACTTTCCTATGTGCCCGCTCATGTGTCAGCCCTAAACCAAGTCCTTGATGACCAGGCTCCCAAGGGATTTGCTGCCCTAACTACTGTTCTGTGGTGACTGCTGCTGACAGCAGAAGGTAACAATCATAAGGTGCAATGTTATTTGAGTGATTCTAGAAGTTTAGTGGTTCTTGTAAGGTCTGCTTAGCCCTGCTGCCTATAGCATCTGCTGCACTCCCGCTTCCTCCTTGGGTAGCAGCTGCTCTTGTAACAGTGTACTCAGGAAGGAGGATGTTTCCTAAATACAGCTTTAACTCACAGACATCTCTGTTGAGATGTTTGCTCCATGGCTGTTTTTCTAGGATTATGGGAACACCTCTGGTATTATCACAGAATCGTATCACAGAATGGCCTGGGTTGAAAAGGACAACAATGCTCATCTGGTTTCAACCCCCCTGCTATGTGTAGGGTCACCAACCACCAGACCAGGCTGCCCAGAGCCGTATCCAGCCTGGCCTTGAATGCCTCCAGGGATGGGGCATCCGCAAGCTCCTTGGGCATGAGATCCATTAAAGCTGTAGATACTAAGCATCAGTGACAATCAGATGAGCCTGTGCTTGAAATACTTGTCTTCCAAGGAACCAGTGTTTCATGTACTTTGTCTTAAACTCTGTACTCATGCTTTGGGGCATCATAACCTGAGCCCCTGACAACATAGAATCATAGACTCATAGATTGGCTTAGATGGGAGGGGGCCTTAAAGACCACCTAATTCTCTAAAGTAGCAATCACCATATGTATGTATATGAATTGAAGGAAGTTGGAATGTTATATTCTACCTTTTCAAGAGCTGTTGATGATTCAGCTCATGCCTGCTATTGCACTGATGCGTGTGTTATTAATGAATGTCTATATATTGCTGTGATGTGGAACCAGTCTAGAAAGGCTTTCAGAATGATGCTGAAAGAGAGGTTTGTTTGAAAAGATTTGATTTACCTTCCTCCTTTCTTAAAAGTGAGGTTGAATGTTCTCTCTTCGGAGAAGGTGATTCCAAGCTGATTCAAGGTATCCGCAGCTCATGTATTAGAGTTTTATCAGTTTACTGCAGTTTTTAATGTAAGTGGAGATAGCATATGAATGGCAGTAATCATAGTTAAGCATATGCTAGCAGCCTGACTGAAGAATGAGGTATATGTGCTGGTTCTGGAGGTACGCTTTGTGGTGATGGCAGTGTAAGGAGGCTTTCTTGTTGTAGAGGTGGGTTGTGGAAATTACATGTGTCAGCTGGTAGGAAAGCTGTCAACTGCTGCAGAAGCTCTGTGCTGCGCTGAGTAATGCTGAATAACACTGGTAAAATATTACTGCTGATTTAAAAAAAAAAAAAAAAAAAATGGCCCAGAGGCTGATCTAGTAGATATTTGTGTAGTCTTTCTAATTTGATAAGTCATTTATCAACAGGAGTAGCTGCAAATATAGGCCAGCAAATGGCCCAGGACTGGGAGACTTATGTGTATGTATGCATGGAGTGTAGTTGAATTAGCAAATGCAGTATGTAGCATACAGTATGTTAGTGCAAATGTTCCATGTAAAGGAAACTGCGGCCACCTAATTTTGTTATTTACTTGCTAAGACAAAGCTAATTTTGAGCTATTGTCTTGCTAATGCCCATAAAAAGCCAAAGAATAAAAATGTGAAAGTCTTGCCAGTAGTCTCTGCTGGAGAAAGAAGGAGATACGTCCCCTTTTTTGCTAAGGGACTTCATGCTGTTATATTTCCGGTAGGAGTAATATTAACTATAATTTTCCATCAAATGTGGTTTGAAATGGAGTAGCAAAAAAAACCAGAGTGGTACCACTGATGAATTTATGCCACGCAGATAGTAATCTTATCTATTGATCAACTTAACAGAACTTACTATTCAATACTGCTAAGCTGCTTTAATGTTCAGTGATTTCTGCCAAGTGTCAGCATGTTTGGTCAACTAATTTCTGCCTGCTATGTTGGACAAAAGCACCTGGAAGAAGGAGGGTAAAGAAACTTCAAGGAAAATGTTAATTCTCTTCAGGAGTTTGAAGAGTTTTCATCCATTGCTAAAAATAACCTTTAAGTAACTCCTTTATGTCAGTTGTTGGAGAATGCTACTGTCCCACTAAGAAGGTAACTTCTCCTTGTAGGAATCCACGTTCCACAGCATGAAAGCACTTCACCTTTTTCTACTTGGGAGATTGATAAGAACGCTATATATGTGGTTAAGAAATATCCTTTTCCTCTTGACAAAGATCTAAAAAGCAGAAAAATGAAGCAGTCTTGAAAATCGGGATCATGTTTATAGTAGTTTTCTATGTTTACTCTTCTCTGAAAGTTCAGCAGAAAATACACAGCCTCTGTTGAGGAGGTGGTTGTAACATTTGGGAGGAATGTTGAGCCACTGTTTTTATAAGCAAGTAATGTCTTGAAACAGCTTGCATTGATGGTCTTCCACTTTCCCAGGCAGATTTATAAACATCCAGTGTTTGCTCACCTCCTTTTAGCACTTAAAGTGTCAGCTTCTGTTTTGTCGCTGTTAATACATATTACTAATTTGCGGCACTTAGGCTGTTGCTGTGAGGAACGGATTGTAGGATTTAGAAAACACAGTGCATAGGTGTCCCCTACATGTATAACAAGGTTTGGAGGGAAGTTTTGCCATTAACTATCCTAAGATTTATCAGTACACTAAAGAGTATTTCTGATACCTTAAAGAGATGCGTAAATCTCTAAGGTTCTTTAGTTTAGTTTAGTAATTTGTTACTTAAAATTTACACACAACGTAGCCTGAATTTCTGGAAATGTTAACAGTGTTACAGTCCCCCAGTAGCTGCTGTCTGCTTTATTTTACCATAGTATGGTCTGTGGAGTCTTCATAGTTGCATAAGAACACAAGAATTGTCATCTGTCCTCACTGTTGTGCTCGAGATTTCTGCTTTGGTTAGCTCAACAACACGCACCTGAATCTGGGATCAGATAATGCTTTGCATTGAGGTGCAGAGACCAGTGCTGGAAGCGTGTAAATCTTTCAGGATATACGCAAGGCAGAGAATACCTCACAATTGTGTGGAGACGCAGTAAAAGACAAAGATCTCAGGTTAAATGAGGCTGTATATTTGTTTTCTTATGGAATCATCTCTCTACTTTTGTGTGTGGCTTAACTTAAATATCCTTCAACATTAAGAACTTGCACAGCTTCTGGGCCTGTGAGATTTGCTTCCTTCTGGAGCTTGGCACAACTTAGTCAGGTTTGTGACAGAAAGGGAAACTCCAGTGCGCGGTTTTTCAGCACCTCAGGCTGTAACTGTCACCAGTATGTATTCTCAGTTAATGAGGCCTTCAGTGCTTTATCACAGAAATGGAAAATGAATCGCTTGCATGATGTAGATAATCGTCAAACATGTTTGTGCTTGGCTGCTGAAAGCTAACCAGCGGTGACCTGTCTTGATGAGGTAAACAGCTGGCCTTGCTTGAGATTCTGGGGGTAGAAAGTTGTTTTCCAGGATCAGAAACAATTGACCGGGCGCTGGAAATGTGCTGGAGGATATGAATTTTGATTCAGGACTGCCAGGCATTAGGACTTGTTCAAATCTCAGAATTGGGTCTGTCCTCTTGTGAGGGTGGCACAAACAGAAAATAACTGAACTGAACACTAGATAGCAATTGATATTGGTAGAAACTTTGGCTTCAGCCCATCTTCAGTGGTTGTCCTTTCTGCTTGGTGACTGAATGACTTTCTGGAGGCAGAAATGGTAAACTGCTGGTAGAAAGTGAGGTTACAAGAAGTTCTGGCTGAACTGTAAATGCAAGTGGTCTGAATAAGGCAGGAGTAGATCATTCTGGTTGCTCCTTGTTGGCCTGTAGAGTTGGACAGTCTCTTGTGTGTGGAGCTCGTGTGCTTGTCATTGCTCTGTCATTAAGGGTCTACAGAGGGATGTGGAGCTGCAGACTTACTTTCCATATCTGAGGAATAGTATCACCCTACTATTTGGCCTTCCAGATCTCTGTAGAAGTACCTCCATGAATGCGGAAATCAGTGTATGATGCTGTCTCAGAGTGCACTTGCCATTTGTCACCATGTGGAGATATGTTAGTCATGCTATAATACATTTATTTTCCAGAGTGGGGAGTAAGTCTGTGTAAGAAATGTAGCTACATTAATTCTGGACCAGTTCAGGCGTGGAAGGTTTTCATGCATTCGCAGAGGCTGTAGGTACATGGGTTGTAGCAATGCATTTTGTGGCTTCCTGGAAGTGATGCAGGTTCAACGCAGCAAACTTGTAACTTCAGCAGAGAATAATGGTGTGGTGGAAGAACACCAGGGAGGACTGTGAAGAAATGCAAGGAAATAAGACAGTAAAATGTTCCTGGTGATACTGTAGGCCGCAGGAGAAGTTTGAATGTTTTATCATGTCACTAAAACCTCTCCATTCCTCATGCTCATGTTTCTGTCTATATAATAGGAATGAAAAAAAATTTGGCTTTGCAGTGATTCTGACAATCTCTCGAGAATTCTTTTCCAATATTAAAATCATTTTGTTTTTCTGGGCTTGACAAATGTCTCCAATCCCTGCCCTCAAAAACCACTGGAGTCTTTGCATCCTACTCTTGTCAGTGAAATGAAATCTGATTTATCTGATGGAAAAGCTGTGAAGTAAAAGCACCAGAGGCAAATGGATTCTTCCAAAAATTCTGCAACTAAAATGGAATAGGATATAAAAGCATGGCTTATTACTGAATTGTGGCCATTCTGCACATACAATAAAATCAATTATACTTCTTCAAGACACACTTCATTTAAAAACAAGTTGAATGAAATAGTTTTTATCCATGTCATCTCTTCCTTGTTGGTTGAATTCATCTATGACCAGCTCCATGTCATTCAGCTCATGCTCAGCCCAAAATCACAGAATCACAGAATTGTAGGGGTTGGAAGGGACCTCCAGAGATCATCGAGTCCAACCCCCCTGCCAAAGCAGGTTCCCTACAGCAGGTAGCACAGGTAGGCGTCCAGGCGGGTCTTGAATATCTCCAGAGAAGGAGACTCCACAACCCCCCTGGGCAGCCTGTTCCAGTGCTCTGTCACCCTCACCATAAAGAAGTTCTTGCGCACATTCGTGCGGAACTTCCTATGCCCTGGCTTCATCCCATTTCCCCTTGTCCTGTCCCCACGCACTACTGAAAAGAGTCCAGCTTCACCACTATGGGATGGTGAAGAGATCAAAGAAGAGATCAAATCCCCTCTCAGCCTTCTTTTCTCAAGGCTAAACAGACCCAGTTCACTTAGTCGTTCCTCACAGGGGAGATGCTCCAGGCCCTTCACCATCTTTGTGGCCCTCCGCTGGACTCTTTCCAAGAGATCCCTGTCTTTTTTATACTGGGGAGCCCAGAACTGGACACAGTACTCCAGATGAGGCCTTACCAGGGCAGAGTAGAGGGGGAGGATCACCTCCCTTGACCTGCTGGCAATGCTCTTTTTTATACACCCCAGAATGCCATTGGCCCTTTTGGCCACGAGGGCACACTTGCTGGCTCATGGCCAACCTGTCATCCACCAGGACACCCAGGTCCCTCTCTGCAGAGCTCCTCTCCAGCAGGTCAGACACTTAATCTCAGACACAGAAAGTAGTTAAGAAAGGTGTATGAACTGCCACTATAAAACAGAAAAAATGCTTGCATTCAACTCATAAAGGATAGAGACGCTATCTAAAAGTAATATTCACAAAACCAGCCTCACTATGTTACTGAGTTCTCAGCTTGGGTCCTCAAGGGGCACCTGTAAAATACTTGCAAAATGAGACCAGGGACTCAGATTTGTAATTGAATAATAAAAAGCAGAAGCAGAGTAAGCTGACTATATGGTCTGTTACAGTTTTCCTGTTGTCTGTTTCTGGTGACATGAATGCTAGTAGTTCTTTCTTCACCTTTGAGAAGGACAAAAGAGTTTCCCCCTCATTCTGCTAAGTGGATTTTCTACTCTGTGATGACAGTTTCATTATTTTTATATTTTTACTATTTTTAAGCAAAGGTTCAATTGATTGATGCAATTGTTTTACTAAAACCAAATGTGATCTACTTGTAGTAGATTTTGCTTTGCTACCTCGTCATCTGAAGCCAAACGTACCTTTCTCCTAGCTTACTCTCTTTACAAGTCATGTATTTCTTAATTCTGGTGATGCCACATTAACGCTGTCATTCTTGGAGATATTTCCTGGTATGGAGAGAGGCTTTCAGGTGGTGAAAAGCATTTTCCCTTTCAGCTTCTCTAAAACTGCAGCAATGGGTAAGGTGATTTAAGATATTCCTAAAAACACAAATAAATCAGCAACAGTGAAGAGCAGTTTGACAGGAGGTGTCCCAGTCCTATGTACGCAGCTGTGGTACCATTGCTCAGTCATGGAATACAGAAATTTCAGGCAAAATGAAAATAAGCAACCATGAGGTCAATATTATAGATTTCCTTTGTCGTTTGATTTGGGCCCTGGTAGTGTTCACTTATTTTTTTATTTTTTTTTTTTCCCCTTAGCTGAGCTCATCTGGAGTGCATAAACAGCCATGAGGTTGTGTTGTGGGATGGATATGGTTATCATTCAGTCTTAAAAATGGTCCCCACCTCCCCAGAGGCAGCTGTCTGTATGGGAAAGCTCTCCCATGTGGTGAGTGCTCAGCAGTGGTGGCACTTGGATGGTGGTGGTGTTCTGTTTTGTGGCTTGTAGTAAGCACCTTCATATTGTGCTGTGCATTTCAGCTGTGGTACATTCTAATGTGCTTTCAGCTCTGTGTGTCTCAAAGCTGCTTTCTCCTGATGGGGAGATTTATCTTTGGCCCATCTGTTTGGGTGTTATGCACTATTGGTGCATAACTAACTTAAATCCTTATCTTCCCGATGTCCTTACTCAGTTTTTTTTTTGTTTTTTTTTTTTTTTGTTTTTTTTTTTTTTGTTCTCTCATTGGCTGAAGATCACATGCAGTGAGTAGGTAGCTATGGAAGTATGGAAACTCATTTACTGAAATGAAGCATATTATTGATTTAATGTTATTTAACTAACAGATTTTGGATGTTGCTTGTCTGAATGACTTACTTAAACAATAACATTAGGTGTTGTAAACTCTTTGAAATATGTTGCCTTTCTCCCTGTAACGATGGGGATGTTATTTACTTGTGCTTTGTACAGCTGCTGGAAATGACATTAGGGGCATCTCCTTATCCGACAAAATGAGTTTCACAGTCTAAGTTCTTCCTAACTTCACTTTCATTGCAGTGAGTGGGTGACTTCATCCTGTTCCTCTACATCAGAAAACACAAAATACTGTGCCAGAATCTCTAAGAACTGGGCTGGGCTACCGAACAGCCACCTTAGGCGTATAAGGTTTTTGCTTCTTCCTTATAGAGGCACAACACGTTGGGCACTGTAGCAACAGAGAGTCATTGTCTTGGAGAGCTTAACTTGAAACAGATGTGCTAAAAGTGGGGGAGGAGGAAGAAAGACACAGAATAGCAGCATGGATTGCCCAGATTTGCTTGGCTGGCAGAAACTTGGACTCAAATTCAAGTCTCATGGCCCCTAGCTCATTGCTTTTCTTGGGCTGGATCCTGTTCTCTGCTTAGATCACTCGCGGCATGTCTCTTTTCTGAGAACTGCCAGGTAGGTGCTTGAGAAGAAGTTAATGGGACATATTGCAATTACAGTAAAAATATCCCGAAGCTCCCATTGCCAGAGATATCTTTTTGGAAGGGGAAAGTAACAGAGGGTTTTCTTAACATCAACATTTGCCAAAATATCCTGGTTACAGGACTGACTTGAGCATGCTTTCTGTGCAAGGAGTGGCTTAACAGTCTGGAACACATTATTCTCCTCTGCCTTTTTGAGCTCCATTGTCATGTTAGTGCAGCAATGTGCTGCTGTTTGGGCCTTCATGCCATGCATTTGTACTTTGTAGATGGGCTGGGAATGAGTGTGGCCTTAAAACAAACACAACTGCCCCCAACAAACAACATGCATATATTAAAAAACACAACAAAGAAAACCACCACCAAAGGCAAATAAGCCCACACTAATCACAGTAACTGCTTCATCTTCTCTTGCATCTATTCTTAAACGTCTGTTTAGTGTATGGTTGTTTTTGGTTGGATAAAGGGGCTTGGGTGGGCAAGATGGGTTTGGGTGAAGTGGAATCCAATGACTGATTATAAAAACAAACAGCAACAACAAAAAGGGTTTGTTCTTTTGTGTTTATGGCTGCCTGACTAGAGAATGAGGTCACTTGCCACTCCATTTACCTTGTATTAAATTTCTGGAATTAAAAACTTTGAGAATGCAGCTCATCAGACATGCATTAGGTTCCAGAAAATGCTCACAAAACTGGAGGAGACATGCAGAGATAAGTGCAACAGCCTTATAACCATGGCCAGGTATTCAGGTAGGCTGCTTCATTTGAGTATCTGAACCCATCCAACCTCTGCAAGAAAGGAACCTGAGAGCTAATTGTAGGCTGCTTCTGTTTAAAGATCTTTATCAAGCACCTGGAAGACATAGAATATGTAACAGAAGTCCTCTGGGTCAATCAAATAATCTTAAAACCAGCTTGTGAATGGGAGGAATGGGCAGGTGCCAGAGGGGCATTGGTGTAACGGATAACAGAGGTCTCCATCAGTGTTTGATCAGAAGGACATCAGCAGAGTGGCAAACCAGAGTTTTTGAGCTCAGAAGATGGAAGCCTTATTTTTCTTTACTATTAAAATTAAATAGAAATTAAATCTGTGGTATTTTAGAGTAAGTGTGACTGTCTGAGACACAGGATTGTCTGTAGCACCTCCAGGTGTGTCCAGAAGAATTGAAAAGAAAAGGGTGACATTGCACTGACGTGTATTCCTGTAATATTGAACCTGTTGCTGGAGCTATCTGTCACTTGAATCTCTTGTGGGAATGTGAGGAGCTTAACTGGGCAATTCTGACAGCTCCCAAAACAGAGTGAAGCACAGTAGATGTGGAGCGGCTGTCAGTGTTGAACAATTCCATCAGCTCTCTGGATGGAGCAAGGAGCTGTAGCTGTGTTTGTTTGAGCTCTCATTGCTGCGTTACAGTGCTGCAAAATTTGTGCTCATCCCTGAAATCTCTGATGCTCTGAGTTCCTAGCTGGCCTGCTACAGGGTGGTAGTAAAGACTCTGTGCAGTCTGTTCCATTTAAATCCATATGGTTTTGCTAGTTTGTCTTTTTTGCTGTTTTCACAGATGGTAGAGGTCCAGGCTAGCAACCAGCAAATACTAGTGGAATCTCATCTCTGCTATTTTTTCCTGGCTTTTTTTTTTTTTTTTCCTGCTAGTTTGATTCTGCATCCTCTGATGGAGGTATTAAGACCTAATTTGCAGTACTGAGAAATAACTTACATATTAAAGCTGAAGTGCAGCAAGAGCTGTTAGTAAGACTTGATGGAAGGCACCCTAGAGAGGAATGCCCTTGAAAAGGCGAGGTATGCATGATTTGCACAGTCCCTTAGAACTGAGCACAGTGCTTCCCAAGTCTTCATGTCAGCAGTCTTGACCCAGTGACTCTTGGATGAAGTTAAGGCATTTTAGCAGTCTTTGGTGATCCATTCCTTAAAATAATCCTTCAGTAACATGAAACTAAGTTGTTTATTTCTGTCACTACTTTGGCTTGCTCATCACACATGCTCACTAATGAAAGCTGACTGAAATACAGACGCAGTGATGCTTCTATAGTTTCATTGAGGATGCTTTACTGAACTTCTTGCCTGTTGGCATAACTGTGCTAGTTTGATTACCTCTTATGTATTTATTCCTGCAGTCAGGTCAGCGTGGGGTGCTGTTTTTCCCATATAAGTTTAGTGCTGTTTTGCAGGGTGGGTGTTTCTATTTTTCCGTCTAGTCTGTTGGGAGGTGATGTAAATGGAGCTCCTGTTTGCAGCTGATTTATGTAAGAACATGTCTTCACTTCCTAGAGGAGCTTGCTGGGCATGGATCATAACTGCACTATTAAGTTCTACCTGTATGCTTATGCATGTGTGTTTTAAATGCATCTGTAAAATAAATTTTTACCCTAGTTTTTTTCTTGCTAGAGATTTTGTGTTCCTGTAGTACATTTGTTGAATATCAGAGTATAGTAGCACAATATTTTCATTGCAATAGGTGCTGAGATATAGTACAATATCACTGTGGGAAGACATAATCTTTGTTACTGGTTGCTCTGCAAGCAGGGTGTTATGCTTTCCTAGATGACTCTAAGTTAGAGGAAAAGTTAAGGACCTCATCTGAGAAGAAAAAAGACTATGCGTTTATACTAACCAGTTAAAAAAAAAAACATAGTAATAACAATGTTAAAAAGATCTTAGGTTTTTGGGCCATTGAGCAGCACGTTTCAACCTATTTTCAGATTCCACATACTACATATCAATGTTTTTTAACTGAAGGCACAGTTCATGACTTGTATCTCAGGACTCCAAGGCAGTAGTCTGAAAAGAAGAGACTAAATAGTTTCTGATCCATATTGAAATCATTCATGTTGGCGATATGATTTTCCTGATAAACTGATTTAACTAAGGAAGTTAGGCCTCTATGTTGTTAACTTCTCCAATTTCTTGATATCTGCTAACACCAAGTAGGATGTTTAAGCAGTTTGTGTAACTTCAAGGCAAAAAATACCTGGAGTTGCTGTATGAGGCTAAGAGAAGAAATGTGCAAGAGGAGGGGAGTAGAAGTTGAATCCAAAGCATGGTAAGGGTGCTGGGGAAGTGAGCAAGGTGGAAAGGGTTAGGGCTGTGTTGGCATGGTCTGTCCTGTGTTGTGTCTTGGGGCAGACATTCCTGCCAGCTCAACATGCGATTTGTTGAAAGCAAAGCATTTGCTTGTTCAACTTACATGATATCACTCCCCATAAAACAAACCGTGCAAAGATTGTGCACCAAGCATTTTCTATTGTGACAGAGTCCATTTCAATGCTAGGCTGCTGCAGCTGCAAAATGGACAGCTGAAGAGGTTTATGGAATGCGTGGCAGAATAGAAGTGCTGCAGTGTGGGTCTGTCTCACTTTTTAAAGGGAAGAAATATTTTTTTGCACTGTCAGCATTCCCAGCATGGATGAGGGAAAAATTTTTACCAGTGAGAAAATTTCAGCTTCTAGGAAGATTCCCTTCTTTCTGTTACTTTTATTTACAAAATAATAATAATAATTTTTTTTCATGGTGCTCAGGGCTCCGTGAAATGTTCTTCAGCCACTTAGGAAGGCAACCCATGGGATGCAGTAATCAAAAGGATTCACCCTATACAGAAACGAAGAGAAGGAAAATGTTCACGGGTAAAATGTTCTGTGCCAACAGGTCGAGAATTGTTTTGAATTGTTACTTTGAGCACTAAAGTTTTGCTGGAGAGTTCTCTTTATTTTTACTCCTTCCTGTGTGTTGCTATCCCTTCCTAGGGTTGCATGTCCTTCTGCTTTGTACTTCTGACAAAAGGCACAAGGTCAGTTACCCTTCTGCCTGCCCAACAAGCCCCAATTTGCTTTATGGATGAGAAAGAAGTCTGTTTATGCTAGTAAGGGTTAATTCCAAAGTAATCTCAAAGCAATATTGGAAGAGGTTGAGGAAATTAAAGCCAAGTGTCATAGAAGCAGTTCTAATCTGAGATCCTGGCAACAGTCTTGTGAAAGACTCAAATCTTACAACTGCAGGGGTCTGAAACAAGAATATTAGTTGAAAAGTTTTCTTTTTTTTTAATGTACCTGACCTGTTGTCTTGTTTCCCTGTTTCTGTGTTGATCTGTCACCATAAATTCCCGCTATCTCTGTTGAAGCTCTACTCTGTGGCTCCTGACTGCTTTCCAGTTCTAAAGACTGTGTTAATAGGACTTGGCACACTCGTGTGTGGGTGACCATCAGTCAGGCCATGGTTGAATCAGCTTCCTTCTGTGTGTCTGGTATATATATCTGTTATTCAGAATGTTTTGGGTACGACTCTAGACTCAACAGCCCAGACTTGAAGGAGGTAGGCTAGATTAAAAAAAAAAAAAAGTTTGGGCTCTTATAGAACTAGGAGACATTCCCTGCTGAATACTGGAATCCAAGCTAAACACTGCATTATTCTGAGCACTTGTACAGAAGGGAAAAGAAGAAAAGGCTTTATTTGAGAAGAAATATTGCAGACCCCCCCTCTGACTAGCTCTGTAACGTGTGCTTCTTGAGTCCTGCATTAGTCCTGCATATGTAAACCAGAACACTTAGGAAATGCACAAATGTTGAGGGCAGCTGCAAGTTGTGCTGGAAATTCAGTTGCCAAGAATAGGAGGGGGAAAAAGTTGTAATTTCAGCCATCAGATCCACATTGGATAACCAGACACCTGGATGCACTTCTATGTTAGAAGCAGAAGCCACTCCATAACAGTGGTATTCTTGCTGCAAGCTGCAGCTTATTGCATGTTGCAGTATATAAATATTCATAACTTATTAAAACAAAACTTCCTAGTCCAGTGAAACTTAGAAAACCGCTTGCCTTCAAAAAGGCTGTGACTAATTCCTGTAGTAGATGGGATTTTTTAGTGCTGCTTTGCTGGGGGTTGGAGCTGGGATCAGCACAATTATGAGAGGCGAGTAGCAGAAGGGAAGTCTGTGTGACTGTCCAGATCTGTCCATATGTACCAAAGCTGAAATCTGGGTAGAGCATAAAAATTTCTTCAGTTTATTCCATAGACTTGTCAGCTTCACTCAGCAAACCCCTTCCCCAACTATGCCTGCTGTGTAGGCTGGAAGTGGGCCAGGTTTTGCCATTGGTGTTCTTAGTATGTAGACCCCTGCTCAGGCTTGGAGTTGTCATGCTGTGCTTTTTAAAAGTACTATGATCAGTAAATTCTTCTGAATCAGTTGAGCCTGCATAGAATGCGCGCTGTTTTGAATGTACCAGTCCCAAGGAGACCCTTGTCTGGTCTGTGTGGGGCAAAGCTCTTGTTCCATGGCTCAGAGCTGCAGGCTGCTCAGAATAGATGGGTCACAGCCACTGAAGCATGTCTAGCTAACTGCACGCAGAAAAACCCTTGGGGTGGGAGGGGAAGAAATTTGCCTAGGGTGATGGTGTTTGGCATCCGCTTGCCGTCTCCAGTGCGTGTCACAGGAGCGGGAACTCCCTTTGAGCCAGGCGCGGGCGAGCTGTGCAGCGGCGGTGAGTAGCTCCGGCAGTGTCCTAGCCCTGCAGGGGATGCTATCGGTGGGATGCGGCGCGTTCAGAGATGTGCGGGCAGGCGGCTGGATTCCTCCGGAGCCGCCAGTGAAACGTGAAACCCTGGGCTGTGTCTGAGGGCCGGCCCTGGGAGGCTGCTCCAGCCTCTGGGCTGTGCGTGCACGCATCCGCAGCGCGGTCGTTCTTCTCAACTTCTTGGGCTGCTTCCTTAGGGACGGCCGGAGGGAGCCACCTCCGAGCGCTGCCGAGAGGGGGAAAGGAAAGCAACTTGGAAGTGCGAGCGGGCTAAATCCAGCTGTCACGGCTCCCGAATCTGTCTCGGGAAGCCTCCACGCTTATGGGGGAGAGCATCGACCCCGCTTGCGGAAGGTAGGAGCCCTCGTGCCGGGCAGCTGTGGGGCTCCCGCTGGAAGCGGGGCAGGTGGGGAGGCTGTGGTTTCCGTCGGGGTAACAAAACGGAGGGGTATAGCGGGCGAACGACTGCTGCCGAGCAGGCAGCGGGTCAGCAGCTGTCGGTGCATCCTCGGCGGCTCTTCCTTGCCGAGGGGTGCTGCGTTCCGTGCGGCTGTGCGCTGCTCTTTCTCAGCCTTCCCGTAGACCCGACAGCAGCACGCCTTTCTGTCGCTTTCAGGGGATGCGAGAGAAAGATGCGCGATCCGACTACTTGTGGGACTCGGTATCAAAAGGAGCCCTTTGTGAGTTCTGCCATCCCTACGCTAATGGTAGTCTTTAGATTGGCGATGCTTGTCTTAACATCTCTTCTTTGTAAATATCTGTAGTAAGCTTTCAGCGGTAACAAGCTCGCTGGGAGAAACTTACAGAGTGAGCACTTTGATTGTAATCGCCCGCGAGTTAAGGGATCTTCAGTGGATTTTAGACCTACCAAGCAGGTTTCTTTTTAAGATAAAGCAGCAGTTGTCTTTTTTTTTCTTCTGATGATTTGAGAACATTTATCTGGTCTCAGTAAAGTGTATGCAGGCTGTCAGACGAGAGGTTGGGGGTGTTCTTTCAGCAGCAACTAAATTGCATGTGATGTTAGAAACTTTGCACAACAGAACTGGAAATAAGCCGCGTGGTCTTTTTTAGTTAGGCGCCCTCATCCTGTGTAGGTAGAAATAAGAAACCAAATTAATTCCTTGTGCAAGCATAGAGGCAGTACTCTGAATTTGTCTAATATTTATCTGAATTGTGTTTGTGATGGGAGAAGGCAGTAACTCTTATTAAGTCAACTGTATTATGAGGCCATTAAGTGCTTCAGTGGTGGTGTAGGTCTGTACCTGTATGGTGACACTCTCTTCCTGTGTATCCAGGGATTAGGTTCCCCTTGGATGAAGAGTTAAGGGAGGTTGTGCTACCTATGTAAGGGACAAGGCATAGTGCCAGAATTCCCTCCTATAGGAAAGCAGGGGAGGGACTGTTCATAAGGGCAGGTAGCAACAGGATGAGGTGAAATGGTTTGAAACTGGAAGAGGGTAGATTTAGACTAGATATCAGGAAGAAGTTCTTTACTGTGAAGGTGGTGAGACATTGGAACAGGTTGCCCAGTGAGGCCGTGGATGCTCCCTCCCTGGAAGCATTCGAGGCCGGGCTGGATGGGGCTTTAAGCAACCTTGTCTAGAGGGAGGTGTCCCTGCCTATAGCAGGGAGTTGGTACTAGATGGTCTTAAAGGTCCCTTCCTACCCAAACCATTCTATGAAATCAGCTAAGTGATGTGCCATGCTCGTGGAAGGCACATGGAGTTACAGGCAGAGGGAAAAGCAAAGTGAAGTTTGGTCTTCCATCCCCATGAAATTCCTGTGTTGTGGCAGGCTGTGTTATTGCAAGAAGTATCTTCCACTATGTGATGCTGTGGGTTGTGTTAAAAATAAATGTGCTGAAAACTTGTCTGTCTTCATACATGATATCTAAAGTTATGTCTGCTGCTTCTTTGATTTGCTGCCTTGTCTCCCAGCTGTGTTTTTCTTTGGGCTTTTCTCTGCTTCTATTCCTAAATGAGATAAAGTAGGGTTAATTTTGGAATTAAGTACACGCGTGCACACAAAAGGCTAAGTGTGTGAAGGTGGCTTTAACTCCTGGTCCTGAAGCTGGGTTCAGTTTTCTGAAGATGGGGTTCAGAGAGCCAGAAATGGAGATCCCTTCAAGAGAGTCGTCTCCTAAGTAATGGGTTTGGACTTGAGATGAGGTCATGTCTTGAGAAGTAAGAAGAAACAGAAATCCCCTGCGAGCTCCTGGAGCAGCCATAGCACATAGCAACTCTCAGGACCTCTTCAGCTCCTGTTGCTGGATTAAGTATGTGATTTTTAAGACACACTGGGGAAAAATAGAGTTGTAGTTCACAGTAGGTAGCTTGAAGTAATTTGCATCCTATTACACTAAGCTGTCTTCACTGCAGGCTGCTTGGTGTTTACGGTGACCGGATGGACTTTAGAAATACGTTTTCTTCCTGGAGTTGCTACTTCTTTCCTTTATACGCTTTAGGTGGGGGACTGCTTGACCTGAGTTTCTTTTTAAAAATTCCTGGTGCAGGTTGTGGCAGTTAAACTGTAGCACTGGGCTGGCATTTGTGAACTCTCCTGTGGGTGAACTGACTAGAAGTTAGCTGCGTTACCCCTGAAGAAGAGCAAAGGATGTATTCTCCTTAAATTCTCAGGCAAGTAAAACAGTGGGGGAAAGCACTGAGTGTGGGTTTTCTATTACTAACAGCTGACAATCTCAGTCCAGTGTTCTGCTGTATACTCACTCAGTGTTGTCATCATCAGTCCTTACAGTATGTGTTATACAACTTGTTGTGTTTCGCTGTCTTTAGATACCAGCTCTCGTTCTTACTAGCTTTCTGTATGCCTGATAGCCTTCTCATTTCATGTTTCTGTTCCCTATGGAGTTACTATCTTTCTATTTACCTTCTTATTCTAGAAGTGGAAAACCCAGTTCCATCAATGCGTTCTCCAGTTTTTTATTCCACCCTTGAAATGCTTTCCAGTTCTCTGAAAGTCTTAAACATTTGAATATCCTCACTGGAGTTGATACGTTAGGTGCAGTCCTGTTGCAATACAAAGATACGTTGCAATTTTTCTCTGTCCTCATTAAATCACCTGGTGGTGATGCTGGTGACGGTGTGGTTATGTTGAGCAGATGCCCAGTACTGTTGGGTATTGTCAGTTCTTTGCCACTCGTGCATCTGTTGAACAGGAACGCACAGATTGGTGGCTGTCAGCCGCCTTTCCTGTTTGTCTCTAGCAGCTTCCCTGCTGCTTGTCAGCTGCACAGTTCTTACTTCTACTTCGAAGCCACTGGCTAAGCAGCAAAATAAGTGAGTTCCCTTGAGACTGCAAACCACCTGCACTGAGATAGCATCTCATTTGCAGTCACGGTCTGCAATTTACCTGTTAACTGTTTGAGTTCATTCTATTTGTCCAGCCCAGGTCTGGTTTTGTTAGGCCTTTCTCAAAATGCCGCTCTTCACCAGGCTGAGGGCATTGCAGGAGCACAGTGCTGTTAACTTTAATAAACTTGTTTTGATCACTGCAGTACTGTTTCATTTAGAGGGGCTTCTATGTGCTGTGGCCCAACAAGACAAATTCAGCAACTTGTGTTGAATTCCTTTGGCAGTGTTTATATAGCTTCTTGTCCTGAAATACCTTTCTTTTTCCTATGTTTAGTTCTGTGCAGTTAAGTGTCCTGTCAGTTAAGAAGAGCGCATCTTAAGAAGAGATGTTTTTTGTGTCTTTTGCTTCCAAGAATTAACTGGTTTATTTCTGTTGTTTTCTTACCTTTGCTGCCGCTTCCAGGGCGGCTTGGAGATCTAACTGGATTGCTGATCTTTGCCTGCCAAACAGAACAGACATTAAGTGCTATAGAAGCTAAAAATCTTGATTGGCATCAGGAGGGTGAACAGGCAATTTTAGAAAATAACAGAATCAAAATCATTAGGGTTGGAAATGTTCATCCAGTCCAACCCATCCCCACCATGCCCAGTAACCACGTCCCTCATCGCCACATCTCCAAGTTTCCTGAACACCTCCAGGAATGGCGACTGTACCACCTCCCTGGGCAGCCTGTGCCACTGCAGCACCACTCCTGAGAAATGTTTCCTGATATCCAACCTGAATCTCTCCTGGCACAATATAAGGCCATTCCTTCTTACTCTATTGCTGCTTACCTGAGAGAAGAGGCAACTTTTCTTCCAGTACAGGGGCCCTAAGAGGGGTGTATCTTAAGAGCAAGTGTGTGGGTTTGCAAGAAATGGAAGGAGGTAGGACTGTGTCCACGTGAGATTTAAATAAGGTATAACTCAGCTGCACAAATGCTTGCTGGAAAAAGTTGTGATTAGTAAGGGGAAAACCTAGATTTAAAGGGGTAGCTAATTGAGAGTGACATCCTGTGCTTGTTTTAGTTCTGCTTGTTACTGAGACCTAAACTTCAGCCCAAGGTAGCGTGCTGGGCTGCAGGGATGATTTTGGCCCATCATAGCTGCTGTTTGTTGTCACAATTTTGTTTTGTTTGTAGCTTCATTAACTGGGAGAAAATAACCTGATATTTTTGCTGCTTGTTTGAAGGAGCTGAATGATTGCAGCAGGCAGCTTGGCATAGACTCTTGCTGTCCTGGAACACTTTCTGTTCTTCAGTGGGAAATGCGTGGGCATTAGAATGGGTAGCAGCTTCTACTGATTTGAAGCATGTTGAGAAAAAAGTCATGTAAATCCTTGAATCATAAGGAACTTTGCTTTCTGTGATAGTTCCAAGGTGTTATCTGTAAGAAGTTACAGCAAGCAGTGTATTTGTTCTATAACCTTTACGCCTGGGAGTTTTCCTAAGGCTCTGGTTGTCCAGCTATGCTCTAGGCACACAGACCTGAGTGTGTTGTTTTCTGGTGGCTGTGTGTGGAGCTTTTTGCCTCACAGTCACAACTCAGATCAAAACCCTGCATCACGTGCATGTGAAGTTACTGTGGTTATCCTCTGCAAAGTGTATTGCACAACACAAAACATGAAATCTGGATGCTGGAAAGTAGCTCTGTCTCTGGCAGCTGCAATATTTGTGCAGCTGCTCCCACAGACATTCTTTTTTTTTTTTTTTTTTTCTTTCCCCTCCTCTAGTTTCTTTTAAGCATTAAGATAAATAAAGGTGTCAGAAGACCTATTTTGGGGCTTGGAGATACTGATGCAACTGGTTTTTGTCGTTTTTTTTTTTTTTTTTTTTTTAAGGACTGGGAGTTCTTAGGCTTGCAAGTGAAAAGCTTGCTGAGGTTCTACATTTAGTGGAGCTGAAAGGAATCTCCTAGAATGTGAGATCTGCAGATGGGCTTGGTGTTATGATGCTCCCTGTAGTATTGGGGACCTTACTCATCAGCATTGCAGGAGCCCATGGTATTTTGATCTGAGTAACTTCGATGCGAAATTTGTCGAGCATAGAAGTGAATGGGAGAAGTCCTGTTCAAAAAGCTTAATTCAATAAGAGGTCTGAAGTTTGGTCAAAAATCAAGTTTTGGAAAGAAAATGTAGCAGCAACACTGCCTTGCAAATTAATGACTGTTGTAAGGCTAGGAACTAATGTTCTTCGTTTGTATGGGAAAATACCCTTCGGTATTTGCTATAAGACAGGTTTACTTGCAGTGCCATTCATTCTATTATTTATTTCTAGGAATAGTAAAAGCAGACAATTTTGTCGTATGGCAGTCTGAAGATGTGAAAGTTGCATTTAAAATACAGTTTAGGTAAAAGCCAATGAATTCACCTGGAAGTAAGCAATTATTAACCTGGAGAAGGACTTCCAACGGTTATGAAACATGTCCTCATTACTGCAGGGTTTGAGAAGTTTGAAGCCCAAACTTCTGAAATAATTGAACACAAGAGATGTCAGCTCGCTTTATTTTGTAGCAGTTATGGACTTAGATGCTCAACCCTGGATGTTAAAAAAAAAACAACCAACCAACAAAAAACCTAGAGGGGAAAAAAGAAGCAAGTGGAGAGTGGTAATCAAAATCATGTGATTTCAAGTGAGTTTAATGGCTCGCATGCTTTCACTCTGGACAGGAGCACAGTTCAGGGGAGTTAGCTGTAAAATATGAAGCAAACAAGTTTTACACTTGATTATATGGTTCAGTTGTACTGTCACAGGATGAAGAGTTTCAGGTACAGCACTCAAAATGGAGTCACTTTGTCCTTCAGAAATTTGTGAAAAATAGTAATTAAAATAGAACATATTTGTACAAGTAGAGATCTAGGACTTATGCTTGCAGGCTTTCCTAGCCTGGGTTTTTCTGTCAAGGGACACCTGAATGAGCAGCAAGAAGCTGTAAGAAGGTAATACAACAAGTCATGGCTTTAAATACTAAAAGTGGAAGGAAAAACACCATTTTTCTGTTTGTAAGCAAAAGGGACTAGGTGCTTTCAGGTTGCTCCGTTATCTGTATAAGCTTGTCTGTGTGAAGAAATCAGAACTGGCTTTGTGTAAGCTAGTATAAGTGGGAAGGTACTGTTAGTTTAGGTGGTAATGCAGGAGTAAATGGGTATAGGCTGTCCATGAGTGAACTGGGATGAGAAACAAAGGTTTCTTGCAGTCAGGAATTCCTGAGTGGGGACTGTGGAGGTGCAATGTGGGGAAATATTACAGCAGCTGTTTTGACAGTGCTTTTTCATTCTGGAAGTAACAATGGGGCTGGCTTCAGAAACTGTGTTTAATGGTTTGGAAGGTTGTGCTCTATGTGCATGAACTGATGTGAAAGAGTGGAGTTGTCCCTTACCACAGGAATACTTCATATGTGTTACATGATGTGCCAGGATGAAAATACAACCAGCAGCAAACCCCCATCTTGCTCATGGTAGGATCTTTTTCATTACTTTCCCTCTGAGGGTTCTGTTCTGTAGCAAGTCAACCACGAGTTTGCATCTGGAAACCTGACCAATTCTGAAGAATTTACTATATCCCAACATTGATGTTGCAAGCAATTCTGCTTGCTTGATGTGGCAATTCAACTCTGATCTGGTCAGCTGTTACTTAGGCTTTACTACATGCAGCATCAGCTGTGGTGCCGCCCTTTGCTGTGCAGGACTCACACGGGGAAGGGACTAAAGCAGCCAGTTTAGTGTGTGCCACATGGCATGTTCAGTGTCAAGACTATTTATCACATAACGAGATTAAGCTTTCATGCAGCAGAGCTGTACAATGCAGGCTCACAGCTCCTGATACCTGCCCTTGGCAACTGGAGAACTGCAGAACAGGAGTTTAGCATCAGGGTGATCCTCTGCTAGCATCAGGAAAAAGAATTCTAAATGCCGAGGCTCCCATCAGATGTCTGTACCTTATTTGATGTTGTCACTCCTGGGACACTGCTTCGGAGGTCTTCATCGCCCGGTGTGAGCAGAAGAGCTTTGAGACGTGAGTTCTTCTTCTTTTTTTTTTTTTCCTTTTCTTAGGGAGTAATAGAAAATGGTGTCATTTCTAGCCACAAGGACACGTTTGTTATTGTTGCTCCGTAAGTGTCCAATAAGTAGTGTCAAATTACTGTACAATATCTAATGGAAATGGTCAGTAAAGGAAATAATTTCTAGTCTGTGCTATTATAGCAAGCACTGAATGAATCCAGGACAAGGAAACATTAATGAAAAGGTCATGTTGCTACAGCGGCAGGAGGAAAACTGGAAGAATGGGCTGTGAGCAGTGCTGCTGAAGGATATCAGCAGACAATCCTGAGTGGCATTTCAGCTGCTTTTCTGAGGATCTGAAAAATGGGCAGGTGTCAGAGAAGCATTGCTGTGCACAGGTAGGGCAAGCAGGGAACTGATCTGATTGTGCTCACAGGCTGATAGTGCTGCTGGACTGTGGGCAGAGCAATTGGGTTGCGCTGATACATGCAGAAGTTGAGGTTTGAGAAGCTCTGAGCTGAAATGCGTGTCCTGTGCTCTGGTAGCTCTGCTCACCTTTGTGGCAGTGCAGGGTGTCATTAAGAAGCAGAATTCTCTTGGGTTTTCAGCTTGGTGTCCTGGCCAGGCTGGTGGCACTCGGTATGGATGAAATGCAACTTTGTCTTGGGTCTGTCATACCTCTCCCTTATGAAGGTACTTCAAGCTTGGTAACGCTTCTCTTCTTATACCAGAAATTATGCAACATATCTCTGTACAGTGTGGCTCTTGGGGCAGAGCAGATGCTGTGTGTGATGTCTGTGATAACATGCTACTGTGGAGTGGTTTGATTTCATTTCTTTAATTTTTTTTTATACTTCCTTCTTGCTGAAAAAGTCCAGCGTGTTAAAAGTTTCATTTGTTATGAACCTTGGAGGTGCCACATGATGGACTGCTCTGTCTGACAGACCAGTGGGCTGTTCAGTTTCTTCTGCCATGTTGCCTTAAATAGTGTTCTAACGTGAATATAAAGTTGCATACCTTACTGATTCATGGCCTCATTGCTCCTTTCATCCCTAGCTGGGGATCAAAGGTTCTTTGTTGAGGTATCGTGTGTATCTTAGTTAATGTAGTCTTGAAGTACTCAAAGTGCTGTGATAATTCCCATTAAATATAAATCTTGGTATCCTGAAGAACTTCATAAAATTCAGTAGCATGCAAATAGAAGTTCTATTCTGTAGTAAACCTGGCACACACCTCCTCTTCATCTTGAGAGACAGTTTCTGTTTTCCACTGTTGTTTTTTTTTTTTTAAGCGATTAAGTCTGGGATGAACAGGCAGATGAGATGAGGTAAAAGGAAAACAATACAACAATTTTGCTTAAAGAATGACCCCTGTTAGCCCATTTTAACTGTGACATGCTCACAGAAAAAAATATGGGATACATTAACCACATCTTCTGATGAAGGAATTTCTAGGCTAATCAGACAACGACCTGTGCAAGTTTAGTTGGTCTGGGATTTCCAGCAAGAATTGCGTTTTTGACTATCAATGGAGAAACCTCCTGGCATGATAAAGTAGAACTTTAGGATGCTGTAGGTGAAATTGTCCCATCAGCTGTTCTTCTCCTGCCTACGTAGAAACTACTCTGTTCAGAAATTATGACATGCAGCTAGAGCTTGAAAGGCCTGCATTTACACACCCAATGCTCTTGAGGGTAGGTCAGTAGGTAAGATAAAATAGGTTTTGGTTTATGTCAGTACATAAGGTGGTTCTCACTTGTGATCCACCTTCTCACGATTTCAGGGAATGAAGTGTTGCACACACTTGTGAGTAACTGATGGCAGTGTGGAATTGCCTAGAAGGATGGAAATCAAATAGTAAGCATGTCTAAAACCCTTCTTTGAGGAAATTGCTGACAGCTTCAGCCAGCACTTGTTGAATGCCGGCTGTGGTGTAACTGCAGCTAAAAGGATTTGTGCACACTATGGGGTGTGAGCTCGGAAACTACTGAGTTGTTGCAAGGTCCTTTTTAGGTCAGCATGAAGTTCAAGGCTGGGCTTAAACATGGGATGCAGAGGGGCTCAGAAACAAGCTGAGTGTGCTGCTAGGCACCTGGAAAATGTAGGTTGCTTTGGGCTTAGAAGCAGGCAGGAGCACAGCTTCATTGGCATCTAGTGTAGAAAACTAACAATGACAGGGCTGAAGTCTATCACAAAACTGAAAAGATGACTTATTGGAAAAAAGAAAGAAATCAGTGCCAAATGGGCTTGTTAAACAAGCTTTCTGGATGTATTTAAAAGCCAGAAGGCTTGAATGGCTCTCCTAGCTGTGCAGCCTGGATGCCTAGACACATTGCTTGGAAACTGATAGGAGCAAACTGCCTGCTCTGGAACTCACTGACAGTGGAACAAAAAGAAGCTGTTGTTTTTTGGCAAGTTTGTCATTTGTACAATTTTTCAAGGCTCCTAAGGTAGGAAAAAGTAAAATACTGTGGAAATCATGACATGATCCTGCAGTTTCTTCCCCTTTTAACTAACCAGCCTGTTAAAATTTTACAGAGGCCTTTAGAGAGTATCTTTAAACTACAACTTGTGATATTTTTGATGGTGCTGAAAGATCTCTCAAGAAAGAGACTGTTTTTGCTGAAAGTCAATATGTGAAGGGACTGGTTCTGCCCAGGCGTCTGTCAGAAGCGTATTGGTTTCCAGCAGGATGGAAGGCAATTATTCCCTGCCCTGGGACAGCAGCACATGTGAAGGTGCTTGGCACTCCATTGTAACGCTAGGATGACTGGTTGTTTTAGCTGTGAGTTTTGTGAAGCAGGAAATGGAGGTGGAGGAGTTGGAAAAGTTTCATGAGATAGTCTGCTGAATAGTCTTGTGGCCTCTGAAGTTGCAGTGGACAGCAGGGGTGGGGGGGGGGGAGTGGGGAAGCCTCAGTCTTAACACAGAGGTTAGTGTTGAATTCACCTGATAAACAGGTTTTTCTCAGCCGAGGAGCCCACCAAAAGGGAACAGTGAATTTTTCCTACACTTATTTTTGTTTGTGGAAAGAGAAGTCAGAGCTACTTTGGCTTGGAGGTCCTGAAGCTGTTGCCCTGGGCCTGTTGCTATTCAGTTTCTGCTGGTAGCATCTAGGATTAACTTTTGCCTTGTGAGTTAATTACTGCTTCATTAGCATTTTTGCAGCTAACAAATGAAATCTTCAGATGTCGGGTTGATGGGTTGATGTATGATACCGTGTTGCTGTGTGTTTAGCAACAGGTACTTCTTGGTGGTTTATGGAAAAGTTCTTCTCTATAGCTTTAGCGTTTTTCTGCCTATGTATGTTCTGTCACCCTCTGGTCTGTCCCATGTTGCTGAGAAAACCCCATGGAATTGCCTTGGTTGGAAGGAGATGAGTGGAGTAATTGTATGTGATGTACAGGGTAGGGATCTACCAACTTGGCTGCTGCCGATCAGTTGTGGGATGTGAGAAAGGTGTTACAGGAAGAGCAGGGTGCTGAATCAGTGCCTCTTGGAGAAGTGCTGCTGAACTGTGTTTAGACATATATTATTCTGTGTCTGTACAGATGAGATCTGTAAACGGGATGATGTCATTGGCAGGGCTGGGGAAAAATAAGTCTCTGGAAGAAAATGAGCAATTGCCATGGTTCTCTAGGCTTTCAAAGCCCTTCAGTTTACCCAAGCTGGATGTCTTCAGTGTGTTTGCTTGCTGCTAATAGCTGTGCTTTGTCGTTGGGCAGCACAAATGCCCGTCTCTGCGCAGCTGTTCAACTTTGTAAGGCATTTGTGGGAAGGAGGTGATAAATGTGAACAGTCTGCAAGTGAACGACTGCAGGAAAATTAATTCTCTATCAGTCAGGGAACAGACACAGGATCCTGTTATTGATCACAAACACTAAGCACAAGCAAGAGCAACTCCAGATTTTATCTGACTGCAGAATTCAAGAAAACTTTATTGAATAGCTCAGGGTGGCACTTCACAAAGATGCTGCACTGGGTGGGGGAACAAAGAAGTGAAATGAATTAAGTGATTACAGATGCTCCCCACTGCAGTGCCTTGTGAATTGTCTTCAGTGTAATGGCAAGCTGCTGAACTTGAAGCTGCCAGTTCTTCTGAGCAGTGCTTAAAAGGAAACCCTCTTTTCAGTGGGCCGTCCTTAATTTCCTGTTCTCATTTTTTGTACATTGCAACGTTTTAAAAGCCGTGCAAATAGCCTTAAGCATAGCAAGTTGTGAAGTACGTTGTGAATGTCTCACTCCATACCAGTAGTAATTAATTCAGGGCTAAGGTCTACAGGGCAACTTGTGCTTTTTTGCATAGCTATGCTAGTGTTCCTGTTGCTTTCTGCAGTTAATACAGAGAAGCTGTTCTTCAGAAATATTCTATCGTTATTGAGATACAGTAAACTCTTGCAAGCTTTTGTGATGGCTGAATACAAATGCTATTATAACAGCTAATTTTTCATTCTTCTGGAGAGCCAGATTTTCACTGGTTCTTTTGTGGCTGGGCAGGGTTGGCAAATTTTGAGTAAATGAGTGGAAAAAAAAGTTATCTTGTGATATCAGAAGACAAAGAAGCTTCCAAGCATCCGTGTCTTCATAGTCTACTGCAAGCTGGCACTAACTGCAGCCTCTGCCTACAATGGGCCAGAATAAATTATGTACATACTTATTCAAGGAGCACACCTGTGCATCAACAGGTTTGGGATGAGCTCCATGATCCATAGCACTTAGCTGGAGCTGTTGAATGTCCCTTCCCCTTGCAGCAGCTCTTAGCACGGGGCTTGGAGCTTTTGCCCCAAGTGTGGCTGGTGATGTCTTGGCAGCTTGCTTGTGGCAGGGATTGGGTTCAGTGCCCAAAGATGTTTTAACCTGTGCAGGTTTGCCATTGTCTTTGTACAAAACACTGTAAAAATGATTTTGACTTGTATTTTTTCTTATCTAGGCAATACAAATAATTAACAGTGAGGAGTATTAAGATGCTTTGACCTGAACTGCTGTGTTTTTTTAACACTGGAAACATTTAAAACTGTGATCTTGATAAGAAACTATGCAAACCTCAAGTCTCTGGGAAACTTAAACAGTTGGCTCTAGCAATACTGGGAAATTGTTTGGTAAACAGTAAAAGAATCCTATTTTCAGAATATAGATGTGTTTACATATGGGATCATCACAAAAGCTTTGGGTTTATGGTATTGTAGTTGTCAGGATCGTGAAGTTGTGTGAATACAATCCAGGGCATATATATATACATATATATATATATATATATATATTTATTTAGTATATACATGGATGAAGATGGAGCATGGAAAAAGTAACCACGCTTATGCCCATGGTACCTGTGTTTCTTGCTCTGAAGCAGGGGAGAAATGCAGGAGGGCTTTTGCTGAGACATGGGAGCATAGTTTTTATGTCTGCTACCTAAATGAGGCAGCGTTTGCTTGCTTGCACATGCTGTGGGAAGATGACTCCACTGGTTTATAGAGCTGCCAATGGACATGGCTCATGTACTTTATAAGCCACTGCATTGCCCGCTTCATTGCGTTGATGTTTGTCATCTTTCCCTTTAAGTTGTTGTTTTCTCCTTGCTGTTTGCACCCTCAAAACATCTGTGGAATGTTTCGTATTCTTTTCTTGGCTGTCACGGCATCAGTACAACCAAGTGCTCATCTTCATTCCTCTGCTCTGAATGCCTTCCAAGATCTCCCTGTCTCCAGTGGAGAAAAATCAAACATCCAAAATAAGCCACTAATATGTTGGTATGATTTATTATTTTTCAGATTGAATTGGAGAGCAAGTTTGGAAATAATTTGTTACATATTACTGCTGTTAGGAAACAGTAATGGAGAGAGATCTATGTCTACTTTATATTCCTTTCAGACTGTTTTAATTAGAGAAGACAAAATGTGTTTTCAAAATGTGGATTTCTTGCAAGAAATAGTCTGAAGAAAATGTGTCCTTTGCTCTTTGACTATCAAAAGTAATTCCTGTGCTTCTTTTGAGGATTGAGTAATCTTCTACATCCTGAAGTTATGCTTCTATCCAAAAGCAACCATTTCCTTAGGATTGAAAGGAAAACTCTGGAGTAGCTTGGATTAGGTCTGAGTCGTGTGAAATGTTTCATCGCTTTCAAATGACCATATTGAAGCCTTTTCTTTAGGGACGCCAAGACAGCTTGCTAAGGCTTTGCCTTGCAGACTGAAGCTTTGAATGTTTGCATGGAATAACGTTTATTGCAGGGCTGCTTGAAAGAAAACTGGGGCCCTGAGGTGTGTTCTGATGGGTGCTCCCCCAAAGCCCTGATGTGAGATCTCTGCTGGGGTACCCCAGGCTCTGCTGCAGTCTCTTAGGAGGTATTATGCTGCTGTGAGAGCTGCTTGTGCCCTTCCTTCCTCTGCACAAGTATAACTGTACATTGAACTGCATGGAGGGATACTAGAGCAGCTTTGTTTTGGAAAATTGAAATCTATTCCTTTTAAAATTTTTTCATCATGTGCTATGCTGTTTATCGTGGGCTTTTTGCTTTCACCAGCAAAGGCTTGCCCGTTCTTGTGGGGTATTTTGTATTTCTGAACTGTAATTCAAATAACCCAGGATTAGATTTTAGCACACACAATACACATTTGCCAGAGAGAAGAATGGAAAGTCATGTTGAAAATATGTTGCGTTCATAACATCCAGATGTGTCTAGATTTCCTTTTGTTTGTCCACTGTGGTGACATCTTCTCAGTTTCCTTCTATTTCTCTTTTGCTTTGTGTGGTTTTCAATTGAGTAATAAAAGGGATAAACCGTGACTTAGTCCTTCATATTAAGTGTGACACGGGTACAGGGTCAGATTTCTGCCTGCGTGTTCTGAGTATAAGGGTAGTGTTCTGTCTGCATAGAAGATGCATTACTGAAACTGTTTGCCACCACTTAATGCTGTTGGTTTCCTATTTCTAGGAGCTGTGCAATATTCCTTTGGGTGTTATATGCAACAGGGCTATTCAACCACTTTCCTGAAGACTTTTCCCACCAGAAAACGCTCTTTTGTGTAATTGTGACCATTACTGGGATATATATGTATATATATATTTTTTTTTTAATTAAAATGACATTGCTTGTTTTTCAGTATGTATTGTAAAGCAGCATCTAATGTAAGTAATAATACTCTGCATTGAATTTTCATGCGTTAGAATGCTTCTGAAATCACCAATTTTAAAAAGAAGCAGGATTTGAAATTAAATTTGGAAGGAGAAGATATTTAGAAAGCTGTGGGGTTTGGAATGTGAAGCCCAAACTTCAGTATGGGTTGGTTGGAGCATGATCATAATTGTGCTTTAACAACCTTAAAATGATGCTTTTCATCTTCTCAGGAACTGTTATGCATACTTGAGCTTGTACATGCATTTGGCAGTAAATCACACATACAAAGATTTATTGCCAAGTATCGGCATCAAGTAATCAACATGATAAATGTCTACTTTGCTTATACTCTTGCTCATTTAAAATCATATGTAAAAATTGCCTCTATAATACTATGCAAGAGCTGTCTGCATACTACTCTCTCATTCTCTTCTAGGCTGAGAAAGCTGGCTGTGATGTTTTCTCCAGGCTTTGAGTCACCTCTTGTGATTTTTGTGTGATGATGCCCTGGTGGTAGAATCTGGATGTGTAGGGTCACAACAATTTGGTTGGTTGTTAGACTCCTTTTGTCCTGGCAAAAGTAGATATTTTCAGATAGGATTTGATCCTTGCTCTGTGATGGATTCTGGGATGAAGAGACAATGACCAGGCTCTAAAATTGATATGTGTTTTGTTCCCCAGTTGCTTTGTTGTACTCATGGTTCCATCTTGCAGAATTTGTTCTCTAGTGCAAATATCACAGGGAAAGTTAAGTGTTTCTCTTGAGTACCTTTTTCAGACTCCTACTGAATGGTTCATAAGTGTTTCAGGGTTGGAAAAACAATTTAAAACAGGGAGAGGCTGTACATCTTTGTGTGTTCACTTTTGTCCCGTGAGTGATTTTTCAGTGACAGGTCCACTGGAAAAATTCTCTGATGTTGACCTACTTATTGCATCCACTTCTGCAAAGATCTGTGCAACTCTGACAGTGGCAATACTGTCAATATTGCTATAGGGTCGCAAATCAAAATGCCCTCTGGGTATAGCAGACAAATCTTAGATTGTGAGACAGATTCATTCTTAGCTCATTTAGTGTCTTCCTTGAGAAAAACAATCCATTTTAGTGTGGACAGGAGGACTCTATTACACAGTTCTTTATGGTGCCCAGGTCTTTGTCTTAACCTGATTGTTGAAGGTTAGTCTCTTGTCCATAGGTGAAAATTCTACCTGTGGTAAGACTACTGAGAAGTGTACTTTGGAAACTGCTTGTAATAACTCGATTTGGAGCTCTTCTCTCCCTCAAGCACAAAAGATTTAAAATTCCTGTGCAAAGGACCTTGCAGACAGGCTATGTGCTTACAGTGTGTGTTTTTTAACGGTATGTGCGCCAGCAGTACTAGAACAGGAACTTTAGGACTTTGCTAACACCCAACGTCTTTGGTGTATATGAGTGTGTGTGTACTATATATATACACATACAGAAGTCATGTCATGAGTCATGAGAGAAGAGCTCTGTACGGCTAGATCAGTAACTCTCTGGTCCTAGTCCTGCTTAACATACTCTGGTCAATTGTCCTAGCAAAGCGTTTGATACTATTTGAACACCGAAGTGCTTGGTTGCATAGAAATCTTGTGTTAATTGGTCAGCTTTAAGCTCATTCACAAAGCTTCTGTGGCTCTCGAGCCAGAAGTGGGTGCTCCTTTGAGAACGTTTTGTTCATAGGCAATTTTGAAACAAGCAGAAAATAGCAGAGAAAGATATCACATGCAGAATTTACATTCTACTTTGGAAGATCCCAAGTGTTGAAGCTGCCTACTGCAGCAGTAACCAGAAGTTATATTAGCAATGTATGTGCAAAATTCATGTTTCTATGCTGTGATTATTCAAATAATTAAATAAGCAGAGATTATAAGCTGGTGGCAGAGTGGAGGAGTGCAAGAGCTTGGGCCTTCAGTTGCTCTTGGTTAAGTATCTTGTAGGCTTTGGTGTGCCTTGAGACTGTTGGGAAATTGATGGAGTTGGCCCTTTGGTCTTGGGTTTCCTGGGGCTGCCAGCACTTAGGTGTACGTTCTTTCCCGTTTTGTCTAATTTCCTCCCTTTGAAGTGGAGATCAGGCTTCCATTGAAAGCAGAAGTTGTTCAGATACATAACACACAGACATCTGACTTTGAGGGCACTTGAAAGGCTTCTATTACTTTCTTTCAACATTTCAGTCTCATAATATCATCCTAAATCACAGTGCAGAATGAAAGCACAGTAGTAGCCTTCTAGATCCCTTTTGTGCTGTATAAAGCTTAGTGCTTTATGTATGGGATCTCTCAAGGCCTGACTGAGATTTCAGCTGCGTTGTCTTCCATATGTTTGGAAAATATCTCTGTTGTCTGTGTTTAATTTAGCAGAGAGCTGGAATGCCGGAAACATTTTTGTTCCTGATGAAATATAGCTGCAAGTTCACTGCAAATGAAAGCATTGCATTGGAGCTGTTCTTCTGTGTGCACAACAGAGAGGATTTCCACGTTGTAGCTTCTTTTATCTATTTATAGGTTATAGTCCACATCTCTGCAGCGTGGGCTGAGGCTGGGGGTGCAATGGCGTGATATCAGAGCTACTAGCTGTGGTTCTGCTCAGCCTATGTTGTGTGGAGGAAGCCCACTACTGCCCTGCCCCTGCTCTCTCTGTATGCATCTGTGTGGTGACCTGAAGTCCATGATGATCTCTCATGTTCAGTGAAACAGCATTTGATAGAGTTTGATATCTTTATATTGTGTGTTTGGACTCTTAGGCTGGCCTTGATGGAGTAGATTAGGATCATAAATCATAGAAACATAGAATGGCCTGGGTTGAAAAGGACCACAATGATCGAGAGTTTCAACCCCCTGCTATGTGCAGGGTTGCCAACCACCAGACCGGGCTGCCCGGAGCTACATCCAGCCTAGCAACCTAGATGATGCAGCTGTGTTTGAATCCTAGTCACAAATAGTTACCCAGTCAATGTCATTTCACTGAAGCATGTGGCAAATTTCACCATCCTAAGAGGCAAGCTTCTCCAACAAGAGCTTTTAAGATTTCAGAAGAGTTGGTGCTGCTAAGCATTGCTGTGATTTCATATGCATTTCCTCCAGGTATTTTTACCAGCTTATTGCCTGGGAAGCTGAATGCAGTCAACAAAATAAGTCCGACACTTGTCAGCTATGCTTGACTGTTTCTCAGCCTGCTAAAATTGAATATTTTTATGTCTAAAGCTATTTTGGAAACTTTGTGAACTTTCTAGGTACTTGAATGTTTTGTCGAGAAATGCAGTGTCTAAGATGTGTTGATGTTTACTCTTAGTATTGAAATGGCACCAGTAATCTTATGTCTTCAAAGAGATCAAGACTGTAAAATAACAAAAATAGGAATGTGAAGAAAAAGTAAAGGACAGCTGTTCTGCAAGCTCCCAGGTACCAGTGTCTTTGGGTTTTTTTTCTGGAAAATGTTGTAGTTGTTGATGCAGTGTTTTCCCCTATTTTCACCAGTTGGTCTAGATTCTTAAAAAGTCACTTTTGTTTTTGCATTCATGAAAGACTAAGTACAGTCTTGAACCTCTGTGTCTATTGGGAGATATGCTGAAAAATCTCACTCGAGCTTGTATCTGTTCTGATCAAACTCGCTTCTTAAATTTATGTAAGGGGTAACTCAAGGTGGCATAAGCAAGACAGAATTGTCTCCTACAGGCTTGCTACCAGGATATTTTACCTACTAACTTGGAGGAGCAGCTGCATGAAAACATAATGAAGTATTCAGAGGATAAAAAAATGGTAGCAAACAATCTGTTATCAGTGAGACTGTATTGCTTTGTAATATGTAGTGTTTTTTTTTATTAGTTCAAGTTTTTAATGAAGTACTTAAAGCCATTGCTAGTCTGGAGAGTTTAGGACCCCCTGAAATAACTTTGTGCCCTCACGTGCACAATCAGTGTGCCTTCCCTCTTTCCTTATCCGGTTTTCTCTCTGAAATCATGAGCTTACCACAACCCAGTGGCCAGGGAGTGTTGCTCAGGTTGCAGACGCAGAGAAAAACCAAGGATGAGGATATTTGAGTCAAAATCCCTTACACTGGCATTTCCTCTTTCTGTTCTAAAGGTTGGTTATGGAGTTCCATGGGAAAACTTGTACATAACATATGGTCTTAAAATAGTGGAAGTCACACCTGAAACTTTTACCCAGCTCTATCATGCTAGATTTGTTTATGGAATAATATGTGGTGATGATGACTGCAATTAGCAATCACCTCACAGAATTCATACTTTCCAAAATGCATTGTTTTACAAAAATAAATCCTCTATTTACATGCTTAGGTGAGTAAGGGAGCCACTTGAATTTGTGGGGTACTGACTTAAACTTCTGCTGGTATTCTGCACTGATAAACACATTGCTTTTGAAGTGCAGGATGGCATTGGTACAGGTTACAGATAGCATAAAGGTTACAGGTGTGAAAAAATGTGATCTTCCTAAAAATGAATATTTTTGCCATGACAGTTTTGATACTTGTAATAGGTGAGAGACAGAAAACCTCATTATTTTTTCTGTGAAAGGAATTTGACTTGGTCCTGTTTTTCTTCAATGGTGACCACCAAAGAGATGGGAAAGACGAGATAGTGCTATGTACGTACTGTTGAGAGCTGCAAAGAGTCCTAGAGTGCAATGGCTCTGCAGTGAGAGCAAGGATGTAGGTTCCTGGTTGCTTTGACTACAGCAATGTGAAATAGCAAGGCCTTCTGGGTGTGCTTGGTAACCTCCTTCCCCTTGGGCATGCTGATACTCTGCTGGGTAGATCAAGACTTACATGGCACAGGTTCTCCCTGCTGTGAAGGGAGTTGCTAGGAAAAGGCAGATTATGATACTTCGTGCTTAATGTTGTTTTATGCTGTTAATGAGCTGTCACTCACAGTAGGGCGGGGAAACTTATTTCCCCTGGATAGCTCACTACTCTTAAAGGGGGTGCTGAACAAATTAAACTACATGAACATGAATGTCCTCAGTCCATTCCCGTGGATTCAGGGCCTGCTGTGTTTGCGGTGGTGTTCCTTTGCATCTGTTTGGGGGTTAATGCAATCACCTTTCCTTTTGCAGCCTACTTGACTTTGAGAGTCAAGACTGTGTGTCCTGAGGCTGGCTTAGGAGTTACAGAATCAGTCAGGTTGGAAGAGACCTCTAAGATCATTGTCCAGATGTTTATGAAGATGGGGATACTGTGAGCAGGGAGCTTTACCGGAAAGGGCAGTGCCACAGTGGCTTAATTAGCAGTAGCACTGCAGCATCATTTTTCCTTTTACTGAAACAGTTTAGAGGGTATGAGAGTCGTTACTGCTTTCTGCACATATGAGGGATTTTGGACTCTGGTTCTACTGCAAATTTGGTTTTAAAGAAGTGAAATGTTAACTCTAAGTATGCATTAATGCTTTGCTGGGCTGAAGATGGAAATACCAACTAGAAAGTAATGGTGCTTATTTTGTGTTGGCTCTCTCCATGGAAAGGCATACATATGCTTTTAAAAATGTTGACTGCATTATCTCCAGTTCTGTAGTGTGGAAATTCATCAGTATGGTTAATGTTTTCAAGTGACAGAGGCAATTACCATTTACATAAAACATTTCTGAAAAGTATTAGAGCTGTAGTGATTCCTGCTCAAAAGTAAACCTATGTTAAGTTTAGGTCCTGCTGAGGCTGGCGTGCAGGGAGAACATAAACACTGGCTCTGCTGCTGAAGTGAGTAGGAATGGAAGGGGCTGCACTCCTGAGTGTGCCAAGCCTGAGTCTTTGGTTCTGAATTGCCCAGATTTGTCGTCCTGAGACCGTGCTGCAAAAGAGGGTGGTTGCTTGCTACCTGCATACAGTCCATGGTGGCTTCTCTGCTGTCAGCATGCTCGCTTGCAGGCATGCTGGACATGATGTACCTGCACATGTGCCCTTAGAGCTGCCCCTGGGATGCTGCTGGTGCAGGAGCAAAGGAGACCTGGTGATTACAGGGGATTTTTTTTCCCTGCTCCCAAGTTGTGGAGCATGCTTCATGCAAAGGGGGAATAACAGTTACGCATCTTCCAGCTTTTTGCTAAGTAGCAAGTGAGTTGAAAGCATTGAGGAAGCAGTTAATTACAGCAGATCTGGGAGGAGGTTGCTGCTGTTAACAAACTAAACTATGTGGTTTTTTTTTCCTCTACTTGCATACTTAGCAAATGTAATTTGCAACGTCTTAATTCTCTTGGTCAGTTTTACAAGAAACAGAGGAAGCCTGAACTGCTGTGAGAGTAGAAGGACAGCACGGAAAGTTGTGTTAGATTTCCTACCAGAGCATGCAGACGAGTCTCTGAGAGCTTGCTGACTTCTATACCCAGATGATTTTGGACATCAGTCCTTGAGAACAAGGAGTAGTGCCAAAATTTTTTTTTAATACTTTGAAGGATTATGTACTGAAATCATGTTTGGACCCATCTCTTAATCAATTCCTTTTTGTAAGACGATGCTGTAAATGCTGAAGTATTCACCAGCGGCATGTGTGAATTATGTTGTTTTTAAGCTGTCCTTGTGATCACTCTCTCTATGTAAAGTATGAAGCTGTAAACAGGATTTGGGGTTTTTCAGTGTCAGATGCTTGGAGGCAGTGTAGCTCATTAGTTGGGAGTGACATCTGGGAGCTGGAAGATCTTTTTGCTCTTCCAGATGCTGCCTTTGACTTACTCTTTGACCTTTTAGCTGCTCAGCATTTCAGCCTGAGACTTGCCTACTGTTCTTCAGTTCTCTGGCCCGTCTTACATCACTTGACCCTTCAGCTACCAGAGCTTCTTCTCTATCTAGTCTGTTGTTTCATCTGCTTTTCCAGATCGTAACAGCTGATTTCTTCCTGTATGAATTTCTCCATGGTATCATCACCGCTCTGCTTCCATCATACCTTCACTTCCTCTGTTACACTGGTGGCATCAGCCTTGTCTTACAGCTGTGTGTTACAAAGTGAGGAAAAGCCTCATGATGCACATAAGCGACCTTCAGAAATGCGACAGAGATGGTATTATCCTTGCAACTTCCTCTGTAAGTTTTCAGAACTCTTCTTAGTGGTGTGGCCTCTGCAGTTGCTGCTGAATCAGACTATTTCAAGACATCTGCACTTGAGAAGAGATACCTAGACCAACTGTATGCAAGTACGTGCCAGTTAACCAAGTCTTCTATAGATGGAGTCCATCTTAACTCAGAAATATTCAGCTGGATTAGGAGCTGTGGTGAAAAGAACAGAGTTGCTTATGGTTGTCAGAGGAGTGTAATAGACAAATGGCTTTTATCTGTACAGCTTTGTTGTGCCTCCTGCTGCTGCAACAGCAGTGGAAGGATAAATACTGTCTATCTGAAGATTGCATTTAAACAGTAGAAATTAACCTTGGAACAACTGTCTGAAGTACATTTTTATGGTACTATGCTGTAGTCACTGAGCAGCAGCAATTGCTTTGCTGTACATAGCAGGAACTGACAGGTTCCGGGGACACCTGGAAAGACATAATCAGGTTACCAAAGTATGCTCTCTAGCAAGGGAACCAATGTAACTTTGCTGCTCTGTGGAGAAGAAATATGTTTTGGCAAGTAGAGAAATTATGCATGTAGGTGTGATTCAGAGCTCCCTTCAATGCTGGCTGCACAAAGGACATAAAACGAGTGGCAACGAGGTTCTGATTCATCAGACCTTCATTTACCAGAATTTTGTATGAAAGGCCATGCTCAATACCTAGGCAGTACCTTTGTTTTGCTATTTTAGCAGCAGCTGTAGAGTGTCTTGCATGTGGCACACTTGAGTTTCCTGTCCACCAGCTTGGGCTGAGTGCTGTCCTGAATGTATTATGGCACAAGCTTCCTGAGATTCTGATCCATTACATGATTCCTGTAATGTGGGTTTATTTGATGTCCCTCAGCGACTAGATTCAGATATTGCTGCTGGTACCGTGGATGGTGATAGAGAGAAGCTTGCTGGTGTCCAGATCTCATTTATGTGGCCTATGCTGTGTGTATCTAAGCCAACACCCATCATAGCCACAGAAGTTATATATGCATACACAGAAATTGATGTTTCCAGGCATTGCTCCCCTAAGAATCCTAAGAGAATTTGGTAACTGATATTAATTGTAATTTGATAAGATTTGAATGCATTCAAATAGTCTTTTAAAGTTCTCTACTACCATTTTATTTGTGCTTATTATAATTGTGCTTGGATTTGTGTAGGTAAACTGCATACATAGGAGAGTTTGTACACTGAATTCAACCTAGGTACTGAAGTGTTGTATTTGACCATGAGCTCAACGTCTTGGCGAAAGTACTGACTCTTTCTTTTTGGGACTGATCCCCAAATGCACTGAGAAATGATGTCTTTCCATTGGCTTCACTGGACTGTGGATCAGACCTTCTCTAATATGACTGATGACACAGCTTTTATGATTTTGTCTTGCCTAAGCATTAATTATGTAGGCCTTGGAAGTGAATTATTTCAAGCAAAATATCTTCAGCCTGTCCCTGATAGGACAAACATAAGAATGGGGAATTCAGAGCGACCAGATGTGTCTGTGATTAGGGCTGCTACTGCCAGTAGCACAAAAGGCTCTCAGATGTCTCAGGAAGCCTACTGGATAAAAGCATAATATGTGTTCCAAAGGCGTTTGGTGGAGAGCCACTGGCAAGTGTGCGGCCACAGCTTTTGGATTAAGTATAAGGCAGGAATACTTCAAAATCTGTCCTTGCTGTAACAGGACTTGAGAGATTCTCCTTGCAATGTAAAAATGGTTGCTAAGCACTAGTGGAATGTCTGCTCTTCTCTTTGAGTATTTTTTTAACCTCTTTGGCATGTTTTTTCCTTTTGTGTATGCAACTGATGGGTAGTGCCTAGCTTGAAGTGCCCTGATAAGGAGAAGTAGGACAATCTTTTGCCTCCTGCAGCAGCTGCTTACAAACGTGTCCCACATTGCTGCAGAGAGATTCGGGTGTCTTCAGATGTAGTGCAGGATAACTGCTGACAATGTCTTCACTCAACAGTATTAAAAAGTTTTTATTCAGCCAGACCAAATGAAGAAGAATCAGAAGGAAATTCTGTGCTTGGAGGCAGTGCTCTGTACCTGAAAGAAGCTGAGAACCTTAAACTTAGGCAATTCACTTGTGTAGCTCAGGGGAAATAAGCAGAAAGGAACCCAAAATTAGACACTGCTTGGAAAATGAGCTATATCTCATTAAAGTGTTGAAATATTGAAATCTAATTGTATATAGCCCCCTTGTGACGTAAAGACTTTTATGATTCTGGCACACAAATGTGTGTATATTTAGATGGCAGACATTATTCATCAAAAAACGAAGTCTGCTGCTGATGGAAAATCTGAGCCTTTTGCAGGGTATCTCAATGCCTCTGGTGCGGAGAAGTAACTTCTGTGCAGACTTGTGGTGTTTGCCAACAGGAGAGAAAGGGGAGCAGAACTGTGTTGGGCCAGAGGAGGTGGTTGGGGCAAGTGCTCTGGGGCTTCTCACCTTGATTTGTTTGGGGCCAGATTGACCCTGGCCTGCAAAGGACATGGTACAGCGTGTGGTGGATGGCAAGGATGGAGATGAGTTACTGGAAGCGAAAGCTGGTGCAGCTTTGCGTGCTAGAAATGTGTTCTCTAGGCCATGAGAAATTTCAGAGAGAATAAGATCATACAGCAAACCAGGGTTTCCTGCCAAACGTATCTTGTTACAGTCCTGTGACTATTCAGTGTAACTGGATTTGTTGTGTTTTAATGACTTTTTCCAACAATTTCCTGGCAAAGGACTGAAACTTGGTGGGAGCTGCCCAATTCCATGTTTCAAGTATTGAGCGAGCAGTAGCTGAAGAGAAATGCTTCCCTGCTCTGTGTGCATGGCACCAGCACAGCCTTTCTGGTTCAGCAAGGAGAACGTCGGCACTGATATTGATCTCTGAGCCAGTGCAGTGAGAAGGGCTGAGGCTGGAATGTTCCTTGTATTTTAATTTGCTCTCTCAATGTCCAGGCAAGCCTGGGAATGTTGCTCACAGCCAGCCATGAGTGAATGGGACCGCATAGGATTTCTTTGTGGTCATTACCTAAGCTGGAGGCTGGCCAAGTCAATAGAGTTTACTCTGGCAGAAAGTACAAGTTGCATTTCCTGTTCAGAAGATGAGCATGAGGAGTATGCTCATTCAGTGCTTGAAAATGTATGGCTTTCTACCTCATCTCATGAGAGCGAGAGGGCTTGGAGTACGTTGGTATAATTCCACACTTTGTCATATGTTATTTACATACTGTTTGCACCTTGTTGTTCTCTGCGTTGGTGCCAGCACCCTGATATTACTGCAGTTTATTTTTACGATCTTGGTGTTGAAGCAGCTGTAAAAACAACTAGTGAAAGTGAGCCAGCTGCTGGAATTTCTGATTCAGTCTGGTTGGTAGTAGGCAGACTCTGAAAGGAAAGGAGAGAGATGGAAAACAACAAATAAACTTAGTCTCATGTCTAAATATAATAATGTGTGACAAAAATGTGTTGGGTGGAACTAGCTGCTGAAGAGAATCAGGTCACTGATAAAAGAAATAATATGATCGCTTGTACAGAAAATGTCGAAGGATAGAATATCACATTCATTTAAAGGAAATCTTACTCCCACATGTGAGAACTTCATGCTCATAGAAAGTTGTCTGTCCTGCACCTCATTTGTTTTAGTATTACAGAAATAGTTTGGTATATCTTATCAGCAAGGAGATACAGGTCAATTAACACTTTGCTTGTCTAGCTAAAATACAGATACTTAGCTCATGTACCGATGTCAGCACCAGTGCAACGTGTTTGTGGAATGAAATAGAAAAATGACTTTCACCCAAGTGATCAGTTGGTCGTGACTTTGGTGGTCAGAATCCTGTTTGTGGTTCAGGGGGACCTGGTTTCCTTAACAGTACACTAAGACAAGTAATTACCTAAGATTTTCTGCTTGGAGGCTGGCCTAAGTGGCAGCAATAGGTCAAGCTGGCTGAAGCTAGGCTTGGGTTTTCTGCAGGGATGCAGCAAAGGAGCAACATGTAGTCCAAGATAATCATTTTGGTAGTCCTAGGATAATGATTGGACTTGGTGATCTTAGAGGTTTTTTCCAATCTGAATGATAGTATGATTCTAATCTGTGATAAATTCCAGTTAGGGGATTGGTTTTTTGATGGGATATCTCATTATTTGCAGTCCACCATACCAGGAGATTAACTTCATTGCTTTATTAAAAAAAAAAAATAGCTGGATTGTCTGGTAGAGATATGTCAGGTAATGCTGAATGGGTGGTAGGAAGCATCCTGCCTTCCTTAATGTGAAGATATACTATAAATTCAATGCTTCTTACTGCCCATAATCCAGTAGTACCAACATTGAGAAGAAAGCTGATGTCTTCCTCAGTGCTAATGAAAATATCTTACGCTAGCTGAAAAAATCTTTTGCCTCTTTCCTGTTGTATTTTTTTTTTCTTAAACAACCCATTTCATCATTATTACAGTCTCTTGTAGGTGAGTAGTACTAGCTCAGCTGATGGATGCCAGTCAGGGCTTGACTGTTTTCCAGTTCTGTTGGAAGGAACAGGTTACTGCTTGACTTGTGATCTGACTTTTTCCCTTTTTCCTCTTCTGGGCAGGAGAGTTGCTCAGACGCAGTATGGACGAACACAATGGCTCTGCAGAGATGCTCCCGGTGAGCCAAGGGCGGCATGGCACCATCAAGTGTGGGTGGCTGCGAAAGCAAGGAGGCTTCGTCAAGACCTGGCACACGCGCTGGTTTGTTCTCAAGGGGGACCAGCTTTATTATTTCAAAGATGAAGATGAAATCAAGCCGCTGGTAAGTGATGGTCCTAAGTTAAGTGTCTCACATTTTAAGAAACCTTTCCCTCTCTCTGTCGTGGACTTTGTAAAACTTGAAATTTTGTTTACTGTGAACGCAGAACCTAGTCAGGCCTTGGCAGTTATGTGGTTCCCATACGATCTCTAAAGTTTCCTTTTCCCAGTCAGGTTTTCTCATTACAGCATTTTTAAGGGAGAGCAGTCCAAACAAAGCTCAAGTGGCAAAAAGTCAGTCTGATGTACTTACCTGAGGCAGATGAATAAACTGTTTTTTTAAAGGTACTGGGTACTTTTTTGCTATTTAAAATATTGGAGTATTTCTACTTTGTGTCTTTACAGATAGGAAGTCCCCTAAGACTGTAGCCTGGATACCTTGCCATCTGTAATGTAGATTAGACTTCCGTTTGCTGCCTGTTTCTGTTGTGGTAATTTACTGCTCCTTAATGTTCATCTACTTTCTTATTTATTTAGCTTTTTGACAGGCATGCTTTAGGGCTGTCTATCTCTAGAGTGCCATAAGAACAGAGTAAATAACTTCTGCCTCTTAGCTCAGAGCAAGTCTGAGCCCCTCTGATAATAAGTTGAGAAATCTTGTGCTGGCACCTTCAAGAGTGTGGTAGTTGTAGCTGTTGATCATCCCCATCTGTGACTTAAGAAAATGCTCTGTGAATTATGTCTGTGCAGGTATTGGAACATATATCACACTCATATCTTTGATGTCTATTACATTTTTGGTGGTTTACGTTTATATGGATTTTAACAGTGACTTGAGAGATGTAGAACCCATTAATCCAGGTTCCTGCATGGTAAAGGCCATAGTAATTTGTCAAGCTTACGGTGTGTGTTATGGTGCACGTGTTAAGAAAATATGCAGTCCTGAGGTAATTGTTCCCAAAGTAAGGACTTGTTTATGCTGCTTTCAAAGCATCATTTTCACGTGACAGCCTTGGTGACCGTTTCTTCTTAAAACACTGTCAGACAGCCTAGTTTAACTAAATCTATGGCGTATTTACACATTATACATTAGTGTGAACGTTTTATGAAGTAACTAATAATTTCTGGGAAGTGAATGCATCTCTTATAATTCTGATAATCAAGAATTGGAAAAGCAGCCAACAAAACAGAAGTGTTTATGAGCCAGCCTGGATATTGGGAAGTACAGCTCTTCCTAGCGCTTGACATCTGGCAGCACGTTTGCATATGAGGACACTGATGCTTTTTGAGAGGTGACACAATGCTGTATTGCACGGAGCATTATACAGCACTATGGAGCAAAATTTTTTAATCTCTTTGCCATTACTTCAGAAGTGACTTCAGAAGACGCTATCACTTCACTGCATCCCTTTTGCGAGATGGAGGTAGATATTCTGACCTTCTGATTTCTTTGATAAGTTTGGTAGTGGTTGATATCAATAGGTAAGAGTTTGCTTGAGTTTACCACATAAGTGTGAAGTAGTTTATGAAGATGCCCACAGATAAAAAGGTTTGTATCTGGTAGGCTTGGGATATGAATGGACCAACACAAATAATGTTTAGTCAGCATCTCAAACAGTGCAAGTATTGGTTGCTGAAATATATCCCAAGTTTAATACCATGTATGGAAGTGCTTTTTCCCTCTAAGCACATAGAAGGATCTGCTGCATTCAATTCAGTAAGAATTACTGTGATCTTCTAGGAGCCCTGGTGTGCTTTCAGTGGAGAGCTAAAGTGAAGAAGTCAAGTGATAGGATCAATTTCCAGTGTATGAAGATATTGTTAGGAGGTAGAGAGCAGCATTATGTCATTATTATACTAGCAGCATACTACTGGATTTGCGTTCAGGACAAATAATAGTTTATTCGTTACTAGATATGATTCATTTAGACAATGATGTAATACAAAATGGAAGAAAGTTCATGAGGTGTGTGGGTTTTTTTTATTTTCCCCCAAACTGAATTGAAATTAGTATTTTGCTTATTGGCTGGTTATGCTTGGAAGGAGAGAGAGAGCTATGGTTCCTCATCTTCAGAAATACTGTGTACATTTATAGAAGGTAGGAGAACTTGAGCAGGAGTGGACAAAGTGAGTCAGTGAGTTTATCTTCCTAGCCCTAATGCGAATTTGGTAAATGCAGATTACAGTTTATGGTGTGTGAATTCAGGAGATGGTTGAGAACTAGTCTGCTCTGTGTTTGGGGCTTGGTTTTTGTCCAGTCTGTGCTAAAATTTACACAGTGACATTTGTATGTTTGGATGTGATGGAGATGTGAATGGAACTGAATTTGAGAAAAAATGAGAAGATGTCAGATTTTAATTTAAGAGTGAATATATGACAGGAGTAAACAGAAGAAATAACATCTGTTTATATCTAACTATCAGTAAATACTCTTGACTTTCTGTAACATGCTGTTAATATTACAAGCAGCTACAACATTTACTGAAGTATGTGTGTACACTGACTAGCACTTTGGTATCAGTCTGTTAAAGTGAAGCCTAAAACTATCTGTGTGAGTGTGAGGTAAGCTCTCTGCCTACCTGCTTCAGCTGCCTACAAGCACACCGTGCTTGTACAAGAAAGCAGAGGAAAAAGAAACAATATGCAGCTATTATAGTCAAAGTCAGTGACTTTTCATTGATTCCCTATTATCATCAAACACAATCTTGCCCTTGAAAGATTTTATTGATAAGAACAGCAGCTGTCTTTTGCTCTGATATCAATGAAATATCTTGGAGGATCTGACAGAGGTGGCAGATCTGTTTACTGAAGATGCAGGTATGGGTAGTAATAGACCTAGGTAGCTGCAGGAGACAAAGCAAAGAAGTGAGCAAGACCATAACATATGAAGACATGATATTTCTGATTATTCCGTATAATTTTTGCCTCTTGGAGATGATACAGAATTTTACTTTTGTTGATTTTCACCTGCTGCCTCTGTTAGTCACCTTATTCCTGACAGCCTGTTGTGTTTTAGAAAGCCAATATAAAGCTGGATCTAAAGGCCAGCTATCCAGCTTGACATGTGGGTGGCTGAAAAAAATCAGCATTTAGTATCCCCCATAGTACAGCTGTTGTTTATGTGCAGCTAATGAAAATGTATTTTCCTTCTGCCCACGGTTTACTTCTGTGGTTTGTGAGTAGCAGCAGGGAGCTTCCAGGTGTTACTTTCTTGTTGTAGCTCTCAGTCTTAGTTGAGGAAGTGAGTTTCTGGAAGCAAACCTGTATGGATGGAGCATCACTGATACGTGTCTAAATGAATACGAATAGGCAGGTTTCCCTGGTCTAGATTACATTTGTGGCTTATACACCTGTTTAGTTGCCAGTCTGCAGCAGTGGCCTGTGCGTTTATGGACTTGAATTCGAGGAGTGAAGAGATCTTAAAGATCTGCCAAGTGACTTCCTGGAAAAATTTGGTGTATGCCTGAAAATTGATGTTAATTTTACTCAGCTTATATACCACCTTGAACTTCTTGGCTTGTAGTTTTTGCCCTCTAGATAAAAAGAGATGGATTCACTGTCCCTGGAGGTGTTCAAGAGCCATGGAGATGTGGCACTGAGGGATGTGGTTAGTGGGCATGGTGGGGATGGGTTGGGGTTGGACTTGGTGATCTTAGTGGTCTCTTCCAACCTTAATGATTCTGTGATTTTTGTGAGTCACTCTTTAATTGAAACTGAATAACTGTCTGCTGGAATCTTAAGCACAGGTAACCACCATCTGTCTGTGAGGGAAAGATTCTCTCTGATGTACAAACTTTAAAGTACTGCTTTCCAGCGAAGTATGTGCTTTTCATCTAATCCAATTTGTGTGGAGGAAATAAAAATTGGCAGTATATTCCATTTCATGGCATTAATAGGAAGCAGCCAACAAATTTCAGTTGCTTTTTTTTTTTTTTTTTTAAAGCTTCTAGTGAATGTATTAGATAGAAATTAATATGATAATTACAGGAATCTAAAATGAGTCTGCCCATAAGGGAAACCTGTGAGTATTGGATATGATGAAAGACTGAACGTCACGCTTTTTTACAAGTAAAAAAGGAATGGATAACATTTCTAGGCATATGGGAAAACTTAATTGTACGTGCATTTTAGAATTGCATCGCAAGAAATGACGGTCTGTGCTTGTTATCTAGAGGATTTCCAGTAAGGAAAAGAAGAGTTTTATTTATCATGATCCTTGTCAGTGGAAATGCACTGGAACCAGCTTTTGTGTAAATATGAAGAGCAGCACAGCAGGCAGAACAATTCCACATAGATACTGCTTGGAGCGTAGCTGCAGCTCCTCTGGTTGTGACTGGGGAGGATGATGTGGAGCCACACCTCAGCATGCTTGGTTGGCTTCATGTGCCTTGCTCAAAGACCTCTTGCCATCTCTTAAGGAGAAACTAAACGCATGAATGGAGCGGAGTGCAAGGAGATCCAGTTGAATCCTACATATGAGGCTTTCAGAAAAGCCGGATGACCTGGTGTTCTGCAAGAATACGGCTAGCTGCCAACATGCCTATAACATGCTCTGAAGCAGTCCTGACCAAAGACTGCCAGCTGGCTTTGTTGAGTTTTGCCTAAAATACAAAGTAAAGATCAGACAGGGACTCAATTTTCAGATGTCTGAATAGGTCTTATTTTAACTGGCTCTGCCCCTACTCCAGTGTGTTCCGCCCGTGAACAACTTGTTTTTGGGTATGTCTGTGCTGCAGGTTGCAGAAGAGCAGCTGCTAGTACTGGGCTTCGTGCAGCCACCACCTCGTTGTTCCTCCTATGCCATCACTATTCTGTTGTCCGGAGCATGAACTCTCCCATACTTCCTTTTCCTTCACTGCTTTCAACTTTGCAGAAAGGTGCTGCTCATTTCAGTTTTGTATGCGTCATGCAAACTTGAAACAGATTTTGGGTTAGCCATGTGTTCCTGATGATTTTTCCTTTGAAACACTTAATTGAAGGAAGAGAAATCTCTATGTAACACATCTTTCTATTTAGGGTAAGTGCATTTTTTTCCTTTCTTGTCATTCTTGGTCTCCATTCAGTGGTCATAAGATCCCTCAAGTTTTAAATAAAGAAATTAACTTCTTAATGCTATGACTAAATAAGTTTCAGATTAGATGTGAAAAGTTGCATCCTATGTGATCTGAGTGGCAGAATCTCCTGTGTTCCTGTGCTTGTTTTCTGCTTGGGAAAATCAGGTCTGACCTGGCGTGGCAGCTGGTAAAACTATCTAAACAGTGGTCCCTTTCACACTGCAAATGGCCATTTGGGCAGTTCAATGTTGAAAGTGAAGTGAGAGCTCCAAAACTGCTTGGGGTCTTTTAATGTGTTTCCTGGGAATGGCTTCACAGGCTTATTACTATAGCAGGCTCTTGCAACCTTGGCAGTGAAACTTTTGGAATGCAGAGGTGGCTGTTGAAGGATAAGTCTTAGTAGAGAGTTCTGCCATTTCTAATACCTGCCTGCCTTAAAGTTTATAGGTCTCTTATTGCTGCAGGTTTCAGCAATTTATTTGGTCACATGCTTCTTTTCACCACGATGACTTGAATCAATGCAATTAAAGGTGTAATGTATTCTTGTCAGTAGATACTCATGGGAATTTTGTACAAAAGAGTTTAGTGTGGTAAGATTGTGTATTTTGAAACCAGGGCATTTCTGATGCTATGACTCTGTTATTTGGGAAAGGTTTCTCACATCTGCAAGATTTAATTTCTGTGCTTGGCCTGAGACAAGAATTCACAAACCCATTCATTGAGGTGCTCAGCTTGGAGGTGATCAGATTCCAGCTTTTAATCCCTTCTTCTGCTTATTTCAGACCAAAAATGTGGAGCTAAACTTTCAGTAGTTGTTCTTTGTTCTATTTTATTACTTTGAAAATCTCTAGAGGCCTTGGGTTTGGCCCAGTAGGAGTCTTAAAAACTTTAACAGGGAAGAAAAGGTGTCTCATTCAGCAGTAAGCCCCCTGTTAGAGGAGTGTCACTAATAAGTGCTGTACAGAGGCACGATATTCTGTGCCAAATTCAAACAGTTCTTGCTCAGTGTGTTGCCCTAGATGGTGCTGATAGAAATTCACTTCTTCCTTGAAGATGTCTTACAGGGTTGAGTGCAACGCAAGGAGCATTCAGTCCTGTACTTTGTATAGAGCTGTTGTTTACTGTTACTTTAAAAGCTGGTGAGTACTTCTCCTTCATCAGCCTTCTCTGTGCATCTTAGCTTTTAGCATATTTTTGCTGGTCCAGTAAAATTCTGAAAGGCAGGAGAATAATAAAAAGATCCCTGCTTGTGTGAGCACTGCAGCTCCAGTTCCTTTTCCACAGCCATCTGAGGAACCAAACACGTTTCCAAACTTACGTATCTTTACTCAGTCCAAGCTGGGAAATTAGTTTTTAGATAATACTTTTAGAATAGAACAGAACTAACACCCTCATAGCAACAACAGAGAATGATAGAACCACTGGCCCATGTGTACATTCAGAGCTAAAGCTCCCAAGTATGCTACCTTGTGTTGTACAAACTGTGTAGTTAAGACTTAGCTGGCAACTGCTGCTAGATTGGGAAAGAGAGGCACTTGAATAATATGTAAACTAGCCTACTGGCCCATTTCAGTTCTGGGTGGCCAATATGTCTGCTTATTCCAAATGTTCACTGCACTGCCCCCACTATTTTCTTGCAACAGGGTGTGAAATCCTACGAGTTCTGAAGCAAAATTAAACTTTTGTGTGCTTCAGTACGTTTCATGGGCAAGCTGGAGCAAAGCTGCTCTTCCCTAACTGGGGTCAGGTTTGGGGGAGCTGGCCTAACTGCCTCTCTAGTCTTGCATGTACCATCTTGGCCTTTCTGCTTTTTTTTAGCCTCTGCCAAGCGGCAGGGTCTGCAGCAGAAGGAGAATGAAGTTTTTCTGCTTCACTCTGTTGCCTGCTGGATAACAAGTGCTCTTTTGGTGGATGCTAAGGAGTATGTATTTAACAGGTTAATGGGGTTGTGTGGGGAGGAGTAAGGAGGGCTCATGACTTCTGCCAGTTAAAAGTACACCTGAGCTTATGCTGTGGTTGTTGTTGCTGATTATCTTGTTACCACCAACTTCTCTTCTGAAAGATGGCTGGTCTAAATTATTACTTGTGCCAGTGGTTATTGCAAGCTCCCATACAGTGCATGCCTTTTGTCATTCCTCAGGACACCAGTGATCTGCACTAGAAGTTTCAGCTGCTAGGAGAAGAGGAGCAGAAGAAGCTATGTGATCTTGACTAAGAAGGACACTTAAGATAATGACTCATAATGTGTTTTGAAGCCTGCCTGATCAGATTCAGGGGCATTTGGTCAGCTCCAAACCTGAAGCTGGTGTAGTTAGCTTCTAAGTTAGCGAGCTCAAGATGTGCAGTTTAATTTGTGCTGTGTTATCTAATGCAGACCATATTTCAAGGAATTCTTGGTACTTGTTCATTTTCTCACAGGTGTTGCTGTAGTAACCAAGGACCGATTCTAGAGAACTTTTTAATAGCGTTTGTTGACATCCTCTGATCTCAGACTTGTGCAGCTCAGATGTGTAAATGCTATTCTGTGTGTACATGATGAAAAGCGAGCTGGATCCTATGCAAACTCAAGCACATCAAAACAGAGAATCAAGGCACACTGTATAACATCCATGCTGTTGGGGGGGAAGAAAAATGCTTCCTGAATGTGTTGCTTCTTAGGGCCTCTGGGTTGCCACGTGCTACCCTTACTAGCTGAGACACGTTTCAAATCCTTTTGCACAGAACAAATTCCTGAGAGTGGCCATCCCAGGTCGTATTTGCGATGGCAGCCCCAGAACAGGGGCCAAGGACTGAATGCTAACAGAAGCAGCTAAAATTAATGTCCAGTGCTGGAGGGGCATCCTTTTTAGCAGACTTAGAGCACAAAAGTTGAACTTACAAAAGTACTCTCTGATACTGCTTGGGCTGCAGAATAAAACTCATTAAAATCCTTCATTGCCTCTGCAACGGCTCACAAAGGGCTCCTGCTCTGAGTAACTGCAGCGTCTCCAAGAAAAAGCAAATGCTTTTAACTTTTGAATAATGACCACAAGCGATTAAGCAGTACTGAGGACCTCCATAGACACAGGCATGAGTTTTGGAAGCCCACCAATCTGAACTGAGCATTACTGCAATGTGTTTGTCAGGCAGGTGATGGGAAACAGACACGAGTCTGTGATTTAAGTAACAGGCTGATACTTCATTAGGCTAATGTATGGGCATTTACTAGAGCAGGCTGTGGATCTTAAACTCATCTCCTATGACCACTCAACTGTGTTGGCTTTCATTTGTAGGTTGTGATTCAGCCCTAAGTCTTCTCACCTGCCCCTCCAGCAAGGTGCAAAAGAAGTGAGGGGCGGAGAAGTGAGGTTCATCTAAAGCTCTCAATTTCCTTTAAGTGGAGGTGTGTGAATTTCTGTGCGGTACCAAAACTCTTCTGTTCTCAGCTCCATTGCCAGCAAAGGGAAGCTATGTGGGAGTGAGACTTAGCAAGATGCATGTAATAGAGAACTCCTGAAGGTATGGTTGTTGGTATGAGAATTCACAAGTTAGTCTGAAAGAAGTCGAGCGTTAGATTTCATTCACAGTCTAGGCAATAAAACATTTATGTCATATTTAACTAGTCTCAGATCAACAGGAGATCTTTTTCCTTTTGCTTCCTGGGTTTGATTGTTATTCCAGGTGTGTCTTAATTTTCTTTCTGTATTTATATAATGTCATTTATATAACTGGTGCTATCTGAGAAAAAGAGGTACTACTGCAACTGTAAAATAAAACATACAGAGCCTCTGTGTGTCAGCCTTTTTGATTTACTCAAGTTTTTGGCTTACAGTTTTCTGGTCAATTGCCTCATTTTTGCTTAAGTTACCCTGAGCTGGGGTGAGGAGTATAGAGTGCAATAAATCTTCAGCACTTTATTATGCGACAGTAAAAAGAAATGTTTACAGTGTGTTATCTTCCTGCTGGCTTGTTCCAGGGCTTCAGTAAAACCCACCTTTTTGTAAGGTGAGGAATTGGGATGCTCTCAGCCAGATGCAGCTGGTGTTCATGTACCTTGTGCTGAGGAGATTTGGACTCTCTTTTTTCCCCTTAAAACAGCCTCCAAATTTTACTGTGCAGCACTTCTTCCAATGAAGACAGTTAGGGGGCAGGGTTTTAGGACTGGTGTGTTGTGGCCCTTTGAGTTAGGTGATGTTTTCTCATGGATGTGTTGGATTGCGAGGAACAGACTTCACCTGATTTCAAAAACATCTGTACAGGGCAGCATTTGTTTTAACCTATTTAGTGGAATGGCTGACCTAGTGAACAGTAACTGTTCTGATGTCCCTTTGCTTCACTGGGAAGATGTAACCTGTTGACTGAGTGAAGGGAACATCTTCTGCTCTGAGTTCCCCAAGGGCTGGTTTCATGTCTAAATCAGAATTCAGCATTGTGAGGTAGGCTAATTAAGCTATTCAGCTGGCATCAGGCAAACACAAAGTAGGAAAACAGAGTCACCCACTCTTGGCTTATGCTAATACCACTGCTGTATTCTTACACTGGATTGATACGATGATTTGCTAAGTAAACAATGATGCTAAATAAAGTAGTATTTCCTGTGAAGTGTTAAATTAAGCAGAATGAGGGCCTGCTAGGTTAAACTGTTGCAGCTTTTCATGTTATGACAGCACTGGGACTTCTCTCAGTTACTTCTGTCCTGATGAAAATATTGATGTTCGAAGTATTTGTTTATGGCTGCTCTTTGTAGAGGGTACTAGCAGGGAGAATTTGAGAGGGGTTATGTGTGCGTGCAGAGCTGTACTGTTTCTTTCCAATGTGGAGCCTGAATGTTTTGCTGTGGGAGTTCAGAGGCAAGTGTAAGCGCTGAGGCCTTGGGAAGGAGGGTGAAGTGGTAGAGAGGCCTGAATGAGAAATATTAGTACTGTAGGGTCAAAAAAAGTGGAGGGAAGAGCACATAAAATGAGTGGCTGGGGAGCAGGATAGGGATTTCACAGAGGTGGGAGGAGGCAGAATTGAACTAGGAGGACCTAAGAAGCTGTGAAGATGTTCATTAATCTGTTAACCACCATGTTTCACATTCTGTTTTCTTCAGAGGCTAATTATTTTCTTGCGTTATTCTGCCTGGCTCAGCTTGTGAGACATAGCCTACATCTGCAAGTAGCATTAAATTCAGTGTTTGACTTGCAGAACTTTTTCATAAAAGTCTGTAGCCACTATTGTTTTTTAAACCTTAGGCAGTTTGCAGTGGAGCTCGGGAAGATCTGCTCTGCGGATGGTACAGGGACAAAGGGGCTTTTTTGCAGAGTGCTCTCCAAGTCTCAGTGTGTAGATGCTTTTAGATTGGTGTTGGACAATACAACAATAACGTTAAACCAGGCAACAAAATGCCAAAGGATTTCAGAGATGTTAAAATAGTACATATGATTCTTACCCATTAGCGTTGATGCCAGCAATGGAACAGGCAGCTGCTGGATAATGAAACTAGCTAAAGGCAAATAAAATAAAAATCAACTATTCTCCTGTGAACTGTGCCCAGCAGATCCCCAGTGTGGCACAAACATTCAGGAAGAGCATAATGGCTTTTTGTATAGGGTGGGTGCTATCTAGAGAAGAACTGTTGCACATGGAGTTGACGACAAGAATACGTACAGGAAGGTGACCTTGTCTCACCTGACCTAAAGGTGACATTGCATTAAGGAAGTGTTTTCTCTACCTAAACCATTTCAGGAGGAGATCTCCTAATGGGTGCAGTTATCTCTAAAATTTGGAAACCCTGCCCATGGGTATTGCTGATGCAGAGTTCTTGGGCTGCAGCTGTGTCACCTGGAGAAGGGAGAGGCATTATTGCCTGCCCTTTTTTGTGAGGTTTAGAAGAAAGGAACTGTTGGGAAGAGATGCAGAGCTGGCTTTGGTGTGCTTGGGATTGGGGCAGTAGTGAAGCTGAGCTGGAGGTGGGATAAGAAACAGTTTTTTGGCAAGTTTCACAAAAAGAGGAGCTAACACTTTAAAGACTCTAAAAAGAAAGTGTTGAAGCTGAAGATGATGTATTTTAATGCAACTAAGTTCAAGATGAGTCTTTTGACACCCTATGTGAAGTGTGGGACTGCAGGATGCTTTGAAGCCCCCAGCTCGCTTTGCTTTACAGATGAATTCAGTGCATTTCTATGGGCTCTTGTCAAGAAAACCAAAGTTTCTGGGATAAACCATTTGAGGTGCAGAGCCTGGAGAAGATCTGGAATTTTAGTGCAGTTTTGGGCAGCAGGCAGAGAATGGGGGGTGAATGCCCCATCCTTGGAAGCTTTCAAAGCCAGGGCAGCCTGGTCTGGCAGGTGGCAACTAGCCCACAGCTAGTTGAGACTGGCTTTAAGGTCCTTTTTAACCCAATCCGTTCTGTGCTTCTATAATTCTGTGCTTTGGTCTTGCTGGTTTGCAGTGAAAGCAAAGGAGATGCCTAAGCTGTGAGGTTATTGGATGAGTACACGCGCAGGCCTCTCACATGCATGTCATGATTGTTGGCATGAAAAAGTGCTTGACGGTGTCTAGGGGATTGTAGACTAAGAAACTGGAGGTGCTGACAGCAGTGTGAATCTGAGGGCAAGCAGGGAAAGGCAACCTGAGGAAGTCTTAGGCTTACTGCTGCTGTGTGCAAATGAGAAACATAAGCACAGCATGGCCCAGAGGGGGTTGTGAGAAATATCCGTAGTTGTTGGCTTTTCCTGAGAGATGACTGACATTTTATCACTTCATGGACTCTAGGTACAGTTTTCTTAAATGCATTACACTCATTTTCCAAATGTATACAAATACCTTACTCTGTGTCTGCTAAAACAGCTAACATTTTTGGTTTCTTTCAGTGGGTGGTGGTGACTTGTTTAAAAATAAAAAATGCTGCAGTCATTTTCAGGCTACTTTGTTTGCAACAGTGATTGTTATATTAGTGAAAAACACATTAAACCCCTTTACAGGAGCAGACACTGGATTTTTTAAAATTTATTTAAACAGAAGAAGTTGGTTGCAGACAGGTAAGTGCTTCTCCAGGCTCCTGGCAGCATGGTGTGGCTTAGAACTGACCACGACATCCCTTCCCAAGTGGGGGAACCAGCAGTGTGTCCCCAGGGCTCCCCAGGTGGGTGGCTGGGAATGTCTTGCCTGGCACAAAAACCAGGTAAGAACTGAAGTTGCTGTTCAGAAATTTGTTATGCTGGGCAACAGCAGCTAAAAAAAGGCTGTAATGACTGCGATCAGTCCCCAGCAGCAGCATGTGCCAGGCAGAGTGCCTGTGATGAAACAGCAGAAATCTTGGGATTTCTGCTAATACTTTTCCCTTTTCCAAGAAACCTGGGAGCAGAAAGGGCACAGCTTGGGTTGTATTTCTATGGAGATGGAATCTACGTGGGGAATGTCAACCTAGCTGGCTGTGCACCAGTGAAGAGACTGTGCTGAGAGCAGCGGGAGTTGAGTGCAGGTGGCAACAGTTGTGCATAGGGAGGTACAGGTGCTTGTTATTTGCCTTCCCAGCTCATTTTCCTCAGCTGTGCAAGGTCCAGCTCCTTGCCCTGCCATGGATGAGCTGTGTAGCTACTGTGTAGTTCTCTTCCTGAGCTGTTCTCATGGCAGAGGCATCTACTCTCCAAAAATATTAGATATTAGGCAGTTATGCACTTCTGAACATGCTTGGTGGTGGAGGAGTAAGACCACAAGTGAGTTTGAGATGTAAAAACTTTGCAATCTTACGTGAGCAGAGTATCCCAAAAGGGGAAGCTGAGATTGGCAATTTTGAGATGTTTTCCAATTATCCACAGTTTTGATACATGATATCCCTCAGTGTTTATCCATACAAAGTGAATGTAAGCAGGTAGATATATTGTTTTGAATAGAATTTAAAAAGAAGTTTGAATTATTTTGAAAATACCTATCTGTAAGTTATGCCAGCAGCAGCTCAGGTTGGATCTTCTGTGGAAGTCTGTAGAATGAATTTTGCAATGAAGAAGGGGCATTAAGCTTCCTCTGACAGTAGAGAATCAAGGGCAGTGTATCATACTGGGAGAGAATGCATGCAAACTGCCATTATTCATTGCTGCTGGCTTTTATCATCCATGCTTACAGTGGTAGAAATGGCCATTATAAGAAGCTGCTTCTGAACACAGATCTGAATATGGTTGGAGCTTGGCTGCGCTTTGTGGCTGCTGGGCTTGATGTGAGGAGAGCTGTAATCATCTTAAGGACAAGCAAAATGGCATCTATCTTATTCCTAAATTTACGGTAAATGGAATAACAGGGAGCAGATAGTATGGATGTGATGTGTTTGCATGTAGGTCATCATTTTAAGTGTTTCTTAAGAGCTGGCATCTGTGGGAAATGCATAATGGCGCTGGGATTAATTCAGTCCCTTCTCATTTGATGAGCCTGGGGCAGCACCTCTATCTGCTTGGGGTGAGCCTGCTGCATTAGGGGAGGGTGAGTGACTGGCTTGGCTGTGTCCATCCTATCCCAGTGCTATGTAAGCTGAATAGGCAAGGAAAACAGGCGGAGTAATGTCAGATCCTTGCCTTTGCCACAAAAGTATTCTTGCCTTCCAGCGTTTGTGGAACCCTCGGAGGTGTGTGTGTGCTTGGATGCTTGTGGCAATGAGTTTCTTGTAGCCAGTGTGGAAGGCAGGCAGCTTCATAAAACTTCCCTCTCAATGCAAGGTGAGGGTGACAAGCTGATAACTGGGCCCGATCCTTGTAATCTCATGTAATCGCTTGATCTTGTCAGGAGGGAGTTCGTGTGCATTAACTAATCATGATATCAGGTCAGCAGTGGGTGGCTCAGGAGAGCAGCACTTGGAGCCTAGAATAGAGAATACTTTACGAAATGACGAAAATGTAACATTTCCCAAACTGTTAGGGATGCTGAGCAGTTAAGTGATAATTGCTTTTGTCTACAGCTTGACCCTTGCACGCTGCTCTGTGTTGTGGTAGGCTTTTTAATGATGGCTTTCTTTTCCTGTTTGAAGGGAATTTCAAAGCTGTAGGTGGTCTGTGTCCATTAAAAGGGCTCATCATGGTGACTTTTGTCTCCCTTCCCTTTATTTACTTGGATCTGGTACAAGTGCTGCCTAGCTCCTCAAGTAACAAAATGAATAACTCACAGGAGAGCCTCGTTAGTATTTAAATGAAAATAATTGAGTTCTTTTAGCCTATTAGTGCTTAAGAATAGCCTCCTCTAAGTCCATTACCTCGGGGATGAAAGCAGTATTTGCAGCTGAGCGAGCAGCGTGTACAACACCCTTGCTGTTACAGAGAGGCTTTGCTAGTTCTCCGCCAGGCAGTGGCTTGTGTGGTGGATGCAGGCTGAATGACCTCAAGCTGCATTCTTGAAATCCTCTTTGCTCCTCAACTGCCAGTTGGAAAATGTCTCTCTCTCAAGCTCGAGCTGTTGGCAATGTGGGAATGTGACAGAAGCCAGGAATGAAGCCCGCTGGGGTCCAATTGTTGGAACTAGATGATCTTTGAGGTCCCTTCCAACCCAAGCTATTCTATGACTCTAAGTCCACCAGGTCTTGGAACTAGGCACACCTAGGAGAGATGGCTGTAGCACAGCAGTGCGTGGCAAAACTGCATCCTGGAGGAGGGCAGGACTGGATATTGGACTGGGGCTGTCCTGCTGTCGTAGCTGCAACCAAGGGCAGCTGTCGGGCTTTGCTGTCCCAGCAAGCAGTTGGATGCCAGATAGCTCTTTAGTTAACTACAGGAGCTGGATCTGGCTACCCAGGCACAATGTGAGTAGCAAAGCATGTAGAATTGGCTGCACAGAGTTCAATTTGAAGCGACTTCCAGAGTGTGTTGATGCTGCCAGGCCTGGCCCAGTCTAAACTGTGAAAACTGCTTTATTGTCTTTTTTTTTTTTTTAAACATTCCACTGCCTGCGAATCAGGCATACCTTAGAATCACTAAGGTTGGAAAGACCACTAAGATCATCCAATCCAAGCCACTAATCCACCCCCACCATGCCCACTGACCATGAACCTCAGTGCCTCATCTCCACGGTTCCTGAATACTCCCAGGGATGATGACTTCACTACCTCCCTGGGCAGCCTGTGCCACTGCATCACCCCTTTTTCTGAGAATAAATGTTTCTTAATATCCAACCTGAAGCTCCCCTGGTGCAATTTGAGGCTGTTACCTCTCATCCTATCAAATGTCCCTTTGTTGTAAATTCATTGCACAGAACAGTGGTGACCTGGACAGGCTGAAACTCTCCTGATGCTAGCATGGTACTAATAATAGTGGCCAGCAGTGGTACTAATAATAGTGGCCAGCAGAAACCTAAAAATCCTGCCGGTGTCTGTACATAAGACTGTGCCCCACCCTTGAGGCAGATATTGTGACTGTCTCCATTTAATAATAGAGACGAGAATCCTGTGAGGTGGATGGTGGCTGTCACTCATTTGACTGGCAGATTTAAAAGCCTCTTGACCAGCTATGTCTTGAATATTTGTTACCAAGCAGCTGTGTCAGTTAAAAATGCATTGAAACTCAGCCAGCAGGACTGTGTACCGAGCATCACACAGGAGTGCTTGACACTTTGATTGGTTTTCCTAGATGATAAATTAGTTTGTTTGGAAGTCATTTTCTTTATTCTAAGCTCTTCTTAGTGCTTTTTAAATCTTTGCATAGATGGGAATGCAAGCCTTTATCTTCCATTTGGGGGGGAGGTCATTAAATTTCACTACAAATGTGTGTTTGAAGATGAACATCTACTTGATCCCCTGGAGGAGAATAATATCTCAGCAGTTCATCATCTCTCCTTTAAGGGAAAGAAAGAAAGCTTACAGTGAAGTGATCATGGATAGAAACTCTTCTTAAGGCTCTCATTATTGGAATAGTTTCGTAACGTGTTCAGTGTGTGTTGAATCTGGTTGCACTGAGTGTTCTGCAGCTTTTCTGTATTTCCTTGGTGATGCTAATGTAGAAATTACCACAATTGCAATAGGCAACTAATGAGGAGAGTCCCAAAGTTATAAATATGAGATGACGATTGTCAGAATGGATGCTAACATTTTTACAACATAATTTGATCAATGTAACAGTTATAGCAGCAGCCTTGAATGGGATGCTTTTGTGAACAAGATAATTTATCTCAGCAAATATGTTCACATAAATGTTTTAAAATGAAAGGCAAGATAAATCTGTCTAGAGCCCACATGCTGTAGAGCTGCCAAGCCTGCCACCTGTTTAAGATTTTAATGACCTGTTCTTTATTTAACAGAAAAAGTCAAATTAATGCTGTCATTAACCTTTGCTGAGGCTTCCCTTATCTCAGCTCTGTGATAGCATTCAGCACGTGCCTCTCAGTGGAGCGGCTCTGTTGCTTTAATTAGAATTGCAGCAAGCTGGTGAAGAAGACCATTAAATGTAAAATGTGCTTGCCTGCAGCTCAGCCATGGGAATCTACTTTCTGTTCAAATAGGGACGTGGCATTTGTCAGGAGCCCAAGGAGGCCTACACTCGTGTTGCGAGATCTATGGGGAAATCAGTTCCTTGGCAGTTCCTAAATGGGAGGTGATGCTTTTCTGAGAGTAAACCAAACACCTACTAGGGTGCTGTATGTGCATGTGAGAGCTCCTTTGTGTAGGCAGGGACCAGGTAAGCATGAAAAGCCCTGTGGGACCCAGAACTCGGGGCTTTGCAGGAAAAGGGTTCAGTTATGCCTCTGTTGCGCAGTCTGTGCATGACAGCCAATGTAATAGCGTTTCTGGGTTTATTTGGCAGGATCAGTTTCCATGTTTCCTTTCTAGCTTCTAGCTTATCAGTGAGGACTGCCTTGCTCAGTGTATAGCTGTGGAAAGTGGAGCTGGCTTTGTCAGCTTGGTGCTTCCTTGTGTGTGACACTGGAAATGCACTGCTGCAGTTTGTGCAGGGAATGGGCACAGTCAATACCAGATACTGGTAGCAGTGCAGGGCTTGTAGGATTAAATACTTAACAATACTAAAGCTTCATTAAGTACCTTCAATGTGTTATTCTATCTTCAACAGATTTTGAAGCATCTTTTTCCAAGGACTCAAGAGTGAGACGGGAATTGAGGAGCTTTCCTATTTTTTCTTCAATCACTAACCCCCATTAGAGAGGCAAAATTGACGACTTTCATGAGCCAGACTCTCCATTTGAGACATCCTCTGCCCTTTGCTTGCTGCATCCTGATCAGTTTCCCATGCTGATGCCTGTCTCCAGCTGCAGTCAGCAGGCTCAGTAGCTCTTACTTTGCCAAAAAAAAAAACATGGCTGCTGCCATTAGGGCCCCAGTGTAGTCATCTTTACTTGAGAATTTGGTGTACTCTAGGTTTGATGTTGCTCTCCTATGCTTTTCGCTTTGAGGAAAATGAATGTGCAATAAATAATGTGCATCTAAAAAAAGCTTAACACAGGAGCTATTTCCCTTTGAAAAAAAGAGATTCCAGAGTGTTGACACCAGATAACTGATTTGTGTTCTTTTTTAACAACAGCTCCAAGCAGGCAATGCTCCACTGGCCAGAGTGCAATCGATACATTCCCCCAAAAAGCTGGGGTTTTGTTTCTGCTTACCTGCTGTGGGGGCTTGCTTCCAGTCTCCTTGCATAAATTGTGTTGCATCTTTCCCTCTGGCAAGGGATACTACAGTCTCTCCTGTAGACTGTGAAGACCTTCATGCATGTTTATATTTTGGTTGTTTATTAAAATAGGAGCACTGAATCTAAACTATTTATATTAATACTTAATACAGCATGGAAGGGAGCAGCTGCTGCAGTGCAGTTCATTACATTGGCCTTCAGTCACCCTGCACCTATTTTTACCTAAGGCTGTCTGGCACTTGGCGAGATCTCCTGATAGTGCTGCAGAAAGTCTGTCATGCTCTTATGGGAAAGCAAATGACCAAGGATGTTTTGGCACTTGCATATGCAACTTCCTAAAAAGTTATAGTAAACTCCTGTACGATCGGTTATGCTGTACCACCTCCAGTGTTACTCAGTGAAAATCCATTGGGGCTGTTTGGATGTGGAGCTCAGCATTAACAGAGCTTTGGATGGCATCTCCTGTTGTGGCCTTGTGCCCTAACTGGTGAGATAAAGGCTAGACAAGCCTTTTCACTGCAGATATATATATATAGATATAGATATTTTAATGGAAAATGTGCGTGCCCAAACATCTGAAGTAAACCAGAGCTGTGGGGATGTCCCACTGGGTTGAAGGGCTCAGGGCTTCTGCAGCCCATTGGTGTGTGCTGCTTCATGCAAACCAGCTTCTGCTCAACTTAGTGCTGGTTTTGAAACTACTGAAATTAGGAGATATGTCTTGCTTCTTATGTAGCTGGTTAAGTAAGCACTCTCTTTGAAAAACATATGAAGTGTTTGTATTAATTAGCTGACATAAATGCGATGGAAAAATGTATTCTTAAGCTGAAACCTGCAAAGCCTTGGACTGTAAAGCTCTTCCTTCCCTTCCTTTCCAAATAAGAGAGCATTAAGTCAAATTCCAACTCCAGCACCATGCAGTAACTCCCTGATGATATTCACATGTTTGATTTACACTGTCTCTATGTTCCAATTCATAGATACTTCTGTAGTATCTGCTTTGCCCAAGAGCCCAGCCCTTAAGACATCTGCTGTCCTGCTGAAAACATCTGCTTTCCATGGAAAATTCAGTGTTTATATGCCACCTCAGTGTTTTGTGTGGTGCATCTATACAGTATCTGTTTCACTTTTAATCAGCCAAAACTCTCTGCTCAATATTTATGTTGCACATTAAAAATGTTTAAGGATACTTTTGAATGCATAACTAAAACACTGGGAGGAAGAAACAACTACAGCTCATGCAGAAGCTACAGAAATGCGTGATTCAGATAATTTATGAAGATGAGAAACTTCCTGAAAAGCCCAGTTCTAAACTGGAAGTAGTGTTGCAAAGTAGAAAAATTAGATTACTGCACTCTGAATTCTAAGTAACACCTGAGAAGTAAACAGCTCACAAGATGCAACTGAGACAGGGAGGTTTAGGTTAGATATTAGGAGGAAGTTTTTCACCCAGAGGGTGGTGACACACCAGAACAGGTTGCCCAAAGAGGTTATGGATGCCCCATCCCTGGAGGCATTCAAGGCCAGGCTGGATGTGGCTCTGGGCAGCCTGGTCTGGTGGTTGGTGACCCTGCACATAGTGGGGGGGGTTGAAACTAAATGATCGTTGTGGTCCTTCTCAAACCAGGCCATTCTATAATAATACACAGATTGTACTGCATGAGAAGCAAATGGTTGTAAGTGAATCAGGTTGTGTTGTTTGAATAATGCAGAAAACACAACCCCTGGCTCCCTGAGATAGATTTGTTGCTAATTTTGTCTTTCCTTAAACAACGGCCAACTGAGCACCGTACACCAGATACTAGGAAGCCCGATGAGTTGTGTAAATTGTGCAGTAGTTGCAGTATCTAAGCTGTGCTTATAAAGCATTTATTATACAGACAAAATATAAACAACATATAGATGTTAAAACAGCAAGCAGTGTAGGCATAAAAAACAAACAAACAAAAAACCACAAAGAAAACCTGCAAGAGAAGGAGTACTCTTGCTGTTAAGCCCTAGTATTTCTTCATGTGAAATTGTAGTTTGTTCTTTAATGAAAAACTGAAAAATGATAACTCATATAGGGTAGATAAACTGCACTGGAATGTTTTTGGTAGTCAAAAGGAAACAAGGATATTTGCAGAGGAGAGAAGAAATGGGGTCAGTGGGATCGTGTTCTCATTTTCAAGTCTCTACTGCCTTTCTTAACACTTGCTGTAAAATTTTAATGAGGTAATCTGTTGCAGTTTCAACCTCTATTACTTACTGACCTGAAAGCACTTCTTCCACAAACTGGAGGCATGGCAGCACGTAGCCTTCTTGGAAGCGAGATGTGCATGTTGCAGTTGCAAACAGTTTTGCTTCTTGAAGTCCGTGTGGACATCCATAAAACAAACAAAACCCAACGAACTAATTTGAATCATAGATACATGCCTTGCTGTGCATTTGGAGGACTGTGGTGCTGCAGACCTGACAGTCCCTATATCGTGCTTTTGGCTGCTTCCTGTTTCTTGTCCTATTCATACTGGACCTATGCAACACGGGTATTTTCTGTACAGTTAAACTATTTCTCTCATTTGATTTTTCAGTTTAGATATTGCATTCTTGTCTTTTGATTAGGTTTTACAAGAACAGAGTAGTATGAGTTACCATAAGCAAGGCTGTAGATGTGAGCTAAAGCCAAAAAGGAGCACTGGAGAGCAAAGATGGGAAAAGGATGCTACTCCTAGATGAGAGAATCTTGGAGGCATTAAATTATTTCTGAGGGCCAGCAGCATTTTGACCTCGCTGCAGGTTGAGCTTGACCATGGTTTTAGTCACTGTTTTGCTATAGATTTCCTGGCAGTATTTGTTAGTGTAACTGTAAGTGGCATTAAAAGGTTTCTCCTGGTGCTGAACCAGTGTGATTGCACAGCTCCCATGTGTCCACAAAATGCTCTTCTGCCCGCCCACGTAGCGTTTGCCCTTGTTGGTGCTCTCTGATTCTCATCTGGTACTTCTTGCAGTGAGACAGGTCTTGACAATCTGTTCTGAAAGCCATACGTAATGATGCAGTGGTTTATTTTTTGTTTTGTTTTCTGACAAGGTATTGCAGTGTTTCTACAGATTCTTAGGTTGTTTTCCCTCTAAATTAATCTTCCCACAGTGTGAAGGCGTAACTCAGTATGAGTCCTAGCGAAGCACTTGATGATCAGTAGTGTTCTGGTAATTTTAAATGTTTTTCTTTTCTTTGTGGACATGATCCTTTCAGTCAACTGTGGGCGTTCAGCCAAGGAGAGAGAATAAATTATCTCCCCTTTACCCTTGCATGCAGTGAAGACTGGTTCTCCAACCTTTCAAAATAAGATAAATCAAGATGGCATAGAAAACTCAATTTTAAAGCACCCCCTCTTTTTTTTTTTTTTTTTTTTTTTTTTTTTTTTTTTTTCCTGCCTTTAAATCCTATCTTGAAAAATAGTTGTCTAAGTATATAATGACTGACTCGGTTTTAACCTCCTCAGTCACATATGCTGCATTATCTCTCAGTGCTGCTGTTTCTGTCAAGGCTGTCACTGGAGAGCTCCACATATATATGTGAGGCCACGCTTGAAATTTTTCTCCTGCCAGGTAAGAGTAAATTAGGCAATAAAATCATTCATTTGGCCTACATATTCTTAATTCTAGAAATCCGTAAATATTCTTTGCAAACGAAGTCTGTATAACGAGCCTTGATCTTCAGTCTTCTGAAGCAAGAGAAGCATGGTGGCTTACTGGCTTGTTTTCTTTGGTGGTAAAACAAACAGCAAGAGAATGGCTGTATCTAATAATAAGCCAGATTTCTACTAGCAGGAAGGATCTACCAGAGGTAAGACTTTTCCATAATTAATTGCCTGTCCTCTACAGTAGTTCCTTAACATCCAGTCATATTGTTGTCTATAAAGCAAAATCTAATGAACATAATGAAACTGAATTTGATTGAAACTTTCATGCATACATCTAATTACGTGCAGGGGAATGAGCTTAGCACAAACTCCCGAGTCCTTAAACTTGGTCCTAATTACCCACCAGGTGGGAGCAGACCTATTACTTGTGACCTGGGTCACCCCCAGCTCCCTACCCATTGCCTCATACCCTTTAGTGATGAGCCTGGGAAAGAAAAATAAATAGCAGCAGGAGGAACTGTGTTTCTCGCAGAAGCTGGTGATGTACAATTGAATAAGCTCATTCATTAAGGAGAAGCTGGGACAAGGTGGGTAAAGTAGAGGTGCTAAAGCTTATCTAGATGCTGCTGAAAATCTGCTTTGGGTTGGAAAGCTGCTTCATACTAATCCACGATCTGTCTGAAACCACTTAAGACAGCAGGCAGAATTTAGAGATGGGAACACAGCACGTTAGGGTTTGTTTTCAGCAGTAAGGGAGCAGTCAGTGCTGAGAAGTAAATGTAGAAAGAGGATAAAGCTTGTAATAATTTCCACTGTTTGAGATATAGTCAGGAAATGGCCACTCATCCCTCTTGCCCTTACAGTAAAAATAAACTCCAGAGGCACACGGTGTGCATGAGGTTCTGTTTTTAGGTAAATGTAGTTTTCTGTGGTGTTATAACTCTATTTCGTGAGAGCTTTCTTTCTCTTGGGGAACAGAACGGAGATTTTCTAGTGGTTGCTCGAGGCAAGATTGTTTCATTCTTGAGGAAAAATGTCTCTGAGGCACTGAACCATGAAGTGAAATATGTGGCAGGAGAGAAAGGTAAAAATATCTTTGAAAGTACCATAATTGTATCCTGGTAGAATTGACAACTCTCTCTCTGTTATGTTAGAATAGGTGTTTTGGTGCTCATTTCTAAGCCGACAGTACATGCTGTATCAACACCTTCAGAAGTCACTTTGCTTCTCAATTAGAAAATTAAGCAACGAGCTTAGATTTTTAACTTTGGGTGGATGAGAGGTCTTTTCAGTACTTTAGGGCAATTTCTGGGAGCTAAATGGCAATTCTCATTCTTCAACAGAAACAAACCGGAATAATGTATTAACATAGTGGGAGGAGAAAATGTCAAACGCAATGGAATTTACGCCAGAAGAATGCATGTTGACCACTGACAGAATTTTATTCAACAAACTCTTTTGCACTTTCTCTGTCCCTGCTTGTTCCTGGTGTGTTACATTTTCGCCCTTCCACCCCCATCCCGTTCTGCATGCCTTTAGTACAACAGCACTTGTGTTTTTCTCTCAGAGCATGTGCAAAACTGTAAATGGCTGCAACAGCTGCAGGGCAGTGGCTGCATCACCTACAGTAATAGTACTACTGCCAGAGATTGGTTTGCTTGTCTGCTGTATAAACCTATCATACTCGGAGAACATCTGGTTCCTTCCTTCTCTTACAGTAACTGTAGCTTGTGACTGTAACTTGCTATTGGTGTCAGGCTGTCATGTGTAAAGGAAGTCTGACGTTCTGTACGTTTTACAGTGACAGTTCAGAACATTCTTATTCAGTAAAACTTTTTTTCATTACATAATGTGCGCCAAAGAGACTTGAAACCCACAATGCACATGGAGAATAAGATATTGCCCTGAAGAACTGCTTCTCACTTAAATTGGAGAATTGTGGTAGATTCAGAGTATTGCTGGCAGTGAGCAGTAAAAGTATTTGCTTGACTTGAACGGTTAAAAGCTTTGAAGTTTGGTTGCAGTAACTACCCTACTATAGAATTATTACTAAGTAATTGCAACAAATTAACCAATAGATGAGAGCTGTGGGGCTGCAACAGGTATAAAATCCTCCAACTTTGGTGCCAAACCATTGCCGGCGCTTCTGTGATGTGGTTAACTATCCTCCAGTATCAGACAACAAGAAATAAGCTTTGTGAAGATCCTCTTTGTTAACAGACAGTGGATAAGGTACCAGAAAATTCCTTGGAGGTTTCCCATGAAAGAAGAAAAACTAAGAAAAATGGGATTAATAAGCTCAGCACTTGATTGCAAGAAGTAGTAGATTCTGTTAATCTTTGATAGAAGTTAGGCAGAGGAACACCTGATATGAATGACCATTGATAATGTGGACATAAAGAACCATATAATCTTTAAGGTTGGAAAAGACCTCTAAGCTCACTAAATCCAACCCCCCATAAACCCACCAGGTCCCTCAGAGCCACATCTCTGTGGTTCTTGAACATCTCCAGGCACAGGGACTGCACCACCTCCCTGGGCAGCCTGTGCCACTGCATCACCACTCCTTCTGAGAATAATTTTTTTTTTCTGATCATCCAACCTGAGTTCTTGAGTAGCTTTTCACAGTAGGTGGCAGAAAGAAAATGGGCTGGTTAAGCCTTGTAGAACTGGATTAGAATAAATGACAAAAACATATTTGGGCAAGAAAGCAGTTCAGTTCTTCATCTACCTATGTAATTCTTGAGTAAAATCCCTTTGGGGGTATTAAAAATCAGGTATTTGTAGCTGCTAGCCTGCATCTTAGAGAGCATAGGAGCTCCTTGTCCCGTGACCTTCCCTGAGAAAAATCTGGTGCCTCCTGTATGCTGATGAAGAGTAAGTCTGCTATGGGAAATGGAGCTCAAACAGAGCTAGGGAAGTAAGGCAATAGTAAGACAGCAAAGCACCAGGTTGCTGTGCTAGTCTGTGTTGTGCAGCATGCAAAGCAGAAATATCACCTGCTGTCTAGCTGTCACAATATGCTTGTGGTGGCCATTCTGTCCCTTTTTCCGTACTTCCATGTGGTGCTCATCTGCTGAGCTGTGTCTGAGTGTTGCAGTCTGTACTGTGAGGTGTTCAGCTGATTAGAATGATATGCTGAGCTTGATGTGAAACTTGCTAATTTTGAAATGCTTACATGCACTAATACCCAAGTCACAACATTGTTTTTCCTCTGGAAACCACCTTCATATTTTATGTGCAAATGAGCATCTTGCACAATGTCTAAGGCTTTAGAGCTGCTTTTCTTTATATAGGAAGACCTAAAGGAGAAATAACAAACATTAGCTGTCTGAACTTTCACAACTCTGTGCCAGCCTGCACCGTTCAGTTTATTGAAGCAGTAAGGTTGGGGCTGATGCTTCACATGGGGGAAGTGCTGCATGGGGAAGGCAGATAGATGGGTGTGAAAGCAGACAGAGAAGTGAGAGAGCTGTCTTAGTCTTTTCCCACTCATCTGTTGCATCCAGGTGCAGGTTGTTCAAACAATTATTTTTTTAATTAAAAATCACACACACACACACATATATATGTGTGTATATGTATGTATATATACACACATGCGAGTGTATTCCTCATGCTTTGATTCTTCCGGTAATAGATATACTCAAGTGATAATTTGGTTTATTTTACTCTTTTTTTTTATGTGCTTTCTTTCTAAATCATAACAATATCCTATATGGCATTGTTGTCTGGGATCCCTTCATATTAGTTTAGATGTCATGTGGGATTTAGGTTTTACCTTTCAGTATATGAAATGTTACATTTGTGAAATGGAGGGGTTATAAATGTTTTGACTGTTTTCTTCTTGTGTTCTCAAAAATCTGTTATTGTGGCAACTCACTGTGAAGTAAATATTGAAAGGATTTTACATCAAAGAATGGGAAAGCATCACATCCCATTGTATTGAGACCACAGCATGTGTGCTGCTAATGACTGTGCAGCCAAGTTAAGTGTAATTTTCATTTACTGTCTCATAAATTGATTTGTGTTTACAGTGCTGCTGGCTAGGCGTTAATCTCATGTTTTTGTTTAATTGAATAGCATGGCGTGTAATTACCTAAAGTGTATTTTCTGTATTCATGGGCACAAGCTCCTGAGCTGCTGAAAGTTGCTCTAGAGTGAATGCTGGATGCAGGAGTGAGGGAAAATGTCTTTGAGGTGAGCTGCTGGGCCTGCCTGCCTACTGCTTTTAGAACACATCTGTACATGGAGTGAGTGGTGAGTGGCTGCTGCCAACACAGCCTCAGTTTCCCCTGCTCTCAGTAAAGGGTATCATGAGGTTGCAGGGTGTGCTCTTTGGTGAGAAGAGCACTTTTTTCCTCTTTTAATTTTATCTTCTTATTCCAGTAATTGTAAATACTTCTGCTCTTTAGGGAAGGTCATAGCAATGAGTGCTAGGTATCAGAAAATGCCCTACAGCACGAGCATAATTGGTACAAAAATCTTCACAGTATCAAAAACCAAAGAGATGGGAAAAAACCTAAAGCCATTATTGAATGTCTTAGTTAGTGAAGGTGATCTATGATTGTTGGCTTTATCTCCCCTCGGTCTTTGGAAATTAGCTGCCCAGGAGCAGCAGCACATGCATGTGTCCCCCAGTCACAATGAAAAGGAGCATTTGTCTATCACAAGCAAGGCAGCAGTTCTGACCCTGTATGTGATGTCGTTTTCTTCCTTAGGGTGCTATCTTTCTGCCTGGCAACAGAGTAATTGAGCACCCCTGCAATGAAGAGAGTCCAGGAAAGTTCCTTTTTGAAGTTGTTCCAGGTAGGATATTCTACTCCTTGTAAAGACTTTGCGGTTGTGTTCTCAGTGACGAATGGCCACATCTGTTCAGCCAGAACAGAAGCTGAAGGTGATTAATGATTCAATTAAAGGAAAAAAATTGGTTAATTTGTTAATACTTTCATTCATTTTTTTTTTCCCCCTGCATACCTCTGGGCAATGCAGGAAAACAACGTAGTTTTTATTTGTCAATGTAAACTATGGTTGCTCTGCAGCTGGGGCTGTGGCACTGAGCAGAATACTGACAATACGAGTGGGTTTTGTAATTATTTGAAGTAGAACTGGCTGTTACAGAATGGAGCCTTCAGTGGTAACAGGGGGATCAGTAACTTGGCACAAACAGCTTTTCACTACTGCATATTTGCTGATGGCACTGGTGCCATCACCTGATATTGCTGTCTTGTCCCTGTGGGTGGTTAAATTGAACACCACCAAACATTGCTGCTTTGAAAACCTAAACTTGTTTTTAACATGTGTTGGGTTTTTTTTTGCTTTGTTTTGTGTTTTTCTGGGGGTGGATTTGTCTAAAGAACATTGTTCTGCCAACTGAGTGGTAATCCTGAGTTGTGTATATTACTGGAGCGATTTGTGAGGGGTCTCCACATCTGGTTAGATCACTGTGTTTATTCAACATATTCTCTTAATCCTCACATTACGTGCTAGTGTACTTTCCAATTATGGCTATTTAAAAGGATAAATTGAGGATAACATTTATGGAAACAAATCTTTGTGATCTTGCTCTTAAACTGGAGAATGTAAAATTACAAGCTTGGCTGTCCTGAGCGAAGCATGGCAATTTTTATATATTGTAGAAGTGCAAATAGTACGAAATAGATTTCCAGAGTGGAGAGAGCAGTCACTCAGAAGGTAAGGAGGAGCAGAGCTAAGTGGAATTTGCAGACACAGCTCAATACAGACTGCCTTTATTTTTCTTTTTATATATTTAGTGAGGAATTTGTTCATGAAAGCTATGTGCAATTAAGGGTAAGTATGCCAAGTAAACAAGCATGGTATCTGTTTCTGAGGTTTCCTTAGCACTCACTCCAGCTTGAGTTGATCATATTTTAAATTAGGTTCTCTTTTTCGTGTGCTGAATTAAACTTGTTGGTAACTTTGCAGGTCTGGCGTTGGCTAAAATCTTGTTTCCACTGAAAACTGCTAAGAGTTATTTTCAACTGAAGGAGTGCTTTTTCAGGTCATGTCTTCAGGTTGGAATACAGGCTGCCATCAGTATTTATCTGGTAGAGTTTTTTGGTTTTGCTAGCTTAGTCCTGAGTATGAGATTTTGAATGTGTTTATGGTAGTACCAGTATATTTATTGTTAACACCTTGCTAATAACTGGGCAGCAATAGCAACTGATACTGGAGCCGTTCTCCTGATGCCATGAGGCAATAAGTTTGGCCTAGGGGAGCTGAAAATGAAACTGAGACCTGGGCTGAGCAGGATGGCAGATCAGTGCCTGTGGGAATGTTGTCAGCAGATGTCAAATGAAGATGAAACAAGTTTTCCTCCTGTTGTTGTCACCATTTCTCCTTAAGGCCAGCAGTGTCAGCATTTTCCAACAGAGCTGTTTGTCACCAGGATGCCTGTACTGACTCATAAAAGCCAGTTTTGGAGGCAGGCTGCGATAACTGGATATAGTTTATTGGATGTAATCGAAAAAAAAATATTGCAGACAAGGGTTTCTTTAAGCTTTGTTTGCTTTTGCATGAGAGAACAGCTACGCAGCAGCAAGACGTGTTTGCAGGGTTTTTAATTGTGTCAGCCTAACTGCACCTTGCGTGAAATGTACAGCTCTGAGGCTCACTCCCTTCTTGGAACTGTGTTCTATAATGCCTTAGGCAGCAGTGACAAGTCCTCTTTTTGTCTGCTGCATCTGGGGGCAGCCTGAAAACTTGTGTGTGTGTTTGTTGGTAATACATGCAGATTATTTTGAGAATGTATGTGGGAGTTGGTTTATACTGTGAAACTGGTTCTCTGTACGTGGCTGTGTCTGAGGATGAATGAAAGAAATGAATGTGTGGAGACAAACATCTTGCGGTTTTGTTGGTAATTGTAATTACAATAGAAATGCTTTGAATTTGCATGTTCAAAACATTCTGTTCATTCCTTAAGTCATGGCATTGTTTAATGCTTAAAGTTGTTTATTTTTTTCTTTTTTTCTTTTCTGTACTGATGAGGTTGTTTTATAGGAGTGAAACTCGTTCCTGTTCTGTCCCAGGGTCCATGTGACCACGAAGAAACTAATGACTAATAGCCTCTTGTGCTCAGAGCAGTGGTTCCTTTAGGTTTTGGACATGGCTCGTGAGTTAGGAATTCAATAGTGAGTGACTTCATGGAATGGAAATGAGAAGTCCCTGCTGTACTCCGGAGGAGGCACTTTGTAAAACTCAAGTCTGTCCTTAAGAGGTGTAGGGAGCTCAGCCTTCTCTGTGGGTTTTCATGCAAGGCTGAGTGTGCTTTGGGGTTCTCTGGGTTCCCAGGTGTTGTTATCTGAAGACAGATTGGGTGAGAGCAGCATGGAGAGCCTTGTTGTGAGGGTCAGTGGCTTTCCAAGGTTGCCTGTAGGAACTTGTTCAACGTGTGGACAAATTTGTACTTTTATAGTACCGAGTTATACAAAGTCACTTGACTGGGGACAAATGGGGGACTCAGTTGCCTGAATAAGACTAAGGAACTTGAGAGAAAAATACTTATGCTTACATGCTGCCATAGTAATGTCAGGTGAGGACATATACAAATTTGTCCTCACTATGGCATATAAAGTGAGGAAGCTAATTTAAAGTACATTACTGGAGAACATCGCTCTGCTTCCATTTCTGTGTAGATGAACTGTTCACCGTTCCTGGATGTACGGATTTTCAGAAAGCAGTTTGAGTTTCTCCATGGGGATGGGGAGCAAGGTGTTAGTTCCCTTTGTGGTACTAATTGAAAACAGGCCTAACAGACTGCCACAACACCAACTTCTGCTCCTTCAAGTGGAAGGAAATATTGGATATAAATTGAAATAGGGCATGCGCTTAAAATATTTCAGCTACTTTTTCAAATGCTTTAGCTGGACAGAATGTTAAACAAAACCAGTTTCAGCAGACTGCCATGTGCAAGTCTGCCTCAGGGCTTAGTTTTGACACTGATGGTATTTTTCTCAGTGATACTGTTCAAGCATTTGGCCGCTTTTACATCTCAGCTTCCCTTGTAAAAATTATTTTCAGGTAATTTAGAAATCTGCAGTAGGTTTCACAAATTGGTGTTAGAGAAGTGCTCTCAGCAGCTGCTACTATGGAGAGTGCCCTGCTAAGCAGTTTGAGATTATTTTGGAAAACTTGAGCTGCTGCTGCTGCTCACAGCATGTCTGAGTCTCTCTCTTCTGGCATGAGATTCTCATGCTGTGCTTTCTCAGAGCAGTGAGCACTACTTCATCGGGTTTCTAGGTGTACTTGGTAGACTTGGGAAGTCTTTGAAATCAGAGCATTACTCCAAAGCACAGAGCTTTATGAGAGAATCTTTGCAAGGGAGTGAAATATTAATTCCAGAAATTTGAAATCATTAAAATGATTTTTTTATTAGTCAGAAAAAAGAGGTGTCCACAGGCCTTTTTTCTTCCTTTCTGTCATCTTCTTCTATTTTTTTTTAATTGCATACCATCTGGCAAATGAAATTTTCTGCAGACTTGAGTGTTCTGGCAGGGAGCGTGAAGTGGTTTTCAAGTTTTTGATTTTTTTTTTGTTAGCTTCCTTTATGTGAAAGTTTGGATAACAAACTTTTTTTGCTTCTACTGCTGCAGCAGGCTTTCATTCCTCAAAGTTAATGGTTGCTGTTTTATTTTTTTCCAGTTCCAAATGCTGTTTCATTTATATAGAATATCTGTTTTCTATTTGTGTCATCTTAGATGGCTTAGGTTTGTGTGCTTGTGGCTGACAGTTGGCAAGAGGCAGCTGCATTCCACATGAGTCCATCCCTGAGCTCACTGTTGGTAAATAGGTCCCTTAGCCTCCACCAGCGCATTGGGAGGTATGAAAAGATATGCATCTGCTGGTGCATTGTAAAGTCATTAAAAACTCTCTGGCTCCTTGTTGATACAGGGTTTGGCAAGCCCTTTGAGGATTTCACCATGAGTTCTTAAGCAGCTGCAATGGGGAAGGCTGGAGAAGATGATGTTTCTTGCTACTTAGTGTTTTTATCAAGAGTTCATCAAGGCCTGGAATGCGTGGATTTCACAAGTTCACTTGTTTTTCCTAAGGGACACACGAGTAAGACAAAACAGGCATTACAAATGAATGTTGTTTTTTTTCTTGAACAAACAAGCAATTTTCTTTGCAGTGCTCTCGTGTACCTTCGGTTGGATACTGATTTTGACTGTCTTTATTTGTTGATCTGCAAATGCATATATTTTAATGCTTTGAAAGCACTAAACAGTTTCCTTCTATAATGCGTATGGCAAGGATGCAGTTCTTCAAAGGCCAAGTGTTGTGTCCAGACCTGATGCTGATGTTTTTAAGACATGCTACTGTTAATAAGAAACTTCAAAATTTGTTTTAGCTTGCAGTATCGCAAAAACACTTTCTGCAACTTCTATTTCAGTACTATTCTCTTCTGATGTAAATACTTGACAGTTCTAGAGGTCATACAACAGGATTTTTGTGGGATGATAAAGGCTGGACTCTGCACGGAGGCATTAAAGAGGCAAAATTGTTAGATGAGATTGCATTTTGCCAGTCACACTGCATCCTTGTGTCTCTGAGATGGAAATACTTTAGAGGGCTATGAGCCCTGATGTTTGGAAAAAGAGTTGTTTCTCATGATCATAGGGTCATAAGTTTGGAGAAGACCACTAAGACCATCAAGTCCAATGGTCAACCCGTCTCCACCATGTCCACATGTCCCTCAGTGCCACATACACATTGTTACTGAACTATCCCATGGATAGTGACTCAACCACCTCCCTGTGTAGCCTGTGTCAGTCCTCGCCATTCTTTCTGAGAAGGATTTTTTCCTAATATCCAACCTGAGCTTCCCCAGGTGCAACGGAAGGCCATTCCCTCTCCTCCACCCACCTCCACCTCACTGAAGATATGTAGCCTTTTGAGAAATAAGAGGCTAGAATTCCCTGTCTCATCTTCTTAGGATTAAATGCCATGTCCAGTGTGAGGATACATCCCTATGTACTGCGGGTAACTTTCCTGAAGGCACAGAGAATGTTAAGAACACAATGCACAGAGCAAATTCTCTCCATTTGGCTTCAGGAAAAAACAGTTTGTGTGCAGAGAGGAACTCTCACTGCAATTTCTGTTGCACAGATGATCTGTGTTCTCTTCACCACAAAAACGGCTAGTGCAGCATTGATTCCCTTCTCTGCAGGATACAAAACTCGGATTGAGTCTGAAAGCGGTCAGCTCTGACTTGTTCCCTGCACTGGATTCCTGTCTCCTCCTGCTATGACCCTGGTGGATTTAATTGGTGCTGCCGCCAAGATGGATGCCTCCCCCGGTGTGCGCTGACAGCCAACAGTGCCTCTTCATTAGCTGTCAGGAGCACAGGACCTCAAGGACACTGCTGATGCTGCCGGCTGAGCTAATTGCGCCTCTGATATCTTTTTAGAGGGAGTTGGAAGGCAGTTTAATCAAAGGGGCACTAGCTATTCACTTCCTATTGAAGATCTGAATGTGTTGCTGTCCTTATTAATGCAGCAATTTCTTGAATATGTATTTGGTAGGGAGCCGCCTCTCTGTGTGCGTACACATTGCCAAGCTTTGTGTTGGTTATGGCCTTTGAAGGAAGCTGCACCAAACTCAAGCTGCAGCTTTTTTAGCTGACCCTTGGAAATGTGTGGAGTCAGTGAGCCAATGAAGTAAAACCAGTAAAGGTTAATAGTGTTAGTTCCAGGGCAATATACTCTTATCCTGAGCAGTGACTATCATGATACACAGATATGTGACATGCTCACAGTTGAAAACCGAAACAAAAAAAAAAACACCCAAACCATCCCTGATCCTACAGACCTGTGAAATGAGATGGTGGGTAATGCCATCAAGCTGTTGTGCTGGCATCATAAAATCTGCTATGTCAAACTCTGTTACCTACAGGTCAGTGCATATAATATACCTTTTAGCTATGGTTTTTTTTCCTGCCTCTGTTGTCATGGCTACTGAGCAGTGCTGGGGGAAGGCACTGAGTTTGTCCCATCTGCTTTTAAAGCTAAAGGAATTAAATCTAGATGAAAAGGCTGTTTAAAAGAGGAAAAGAGCCCTTCCTAAATGTCTTCTCTGAAGTGTGCAGTATGTGAAGAATAGGCAAGTTACTGCACTCTTGTGGCTTGGGTGCTTAACTCTGAAGCTGCTGAAATGTGAGCTGTCACAAGTCTATGTACATGGAGCCTGCTATCTCAATTCCTTTTTATCTTTGTGAGTACAGATTATAGGTTAAAAGCATGTGTATTTACAATAGCAGTGGTAGTACTATTGTCTGCTTTCTGAATGCTATTGACTTGCTAAGGTCTATTTTGGAAACTAGTGATGGATGAAGCACTTCTGAACACTTGCAGATTTCATGGACTTTCCTGCAAAGTAATGCCACTTAATTTTCAATCATCCCTTCTCAATGGCATTAATTTCATATAGCAGAATACTGCACAATTGCTCTGAATGTGTGCAGATTCTTTACATTGCTATTCTGTGACTGAAAAGTGGATATATACAATAAGAGTTGAAAAAAAAAAAAAGATTTTCAGTTGCTGTTTCTACTTCAGAAGCAGACTGCTCATGTCTATTGCTGTTCAACATATGATGTGTGTGATCTGATGTGCTTATTTCATAGGTGAAGTTAGCATTAATGTACATTTGGGTAAGCTCATATGTGCAGTCCACTGGTGTCACTCTTTAGAGTTTGGGGCATAATGGCATTGACATCTTTAAAAGTTTATGAGACATGAAAGCAAACTTCAGTGTCAGGTTTGTGGTATATATCTTCACTATCAATATAACTGTATGCCAGATCTGCATTTAGGGAAGATGTAGCTTGTGTCACAGAAGTTACGTCTGAGGACATTGTTTATTCCTACCCCATTTTAAAAGGTACAGCAGTGATGAGTTTCTGCATCTCAGCACGGTTGCTAGCATACAAGCTTAACCAGAAACAGCTCTTGATAGGACTGCATGGGGCTAAAGGTAAATTAAGCCCCAGGTGCATGGTCTGAATGAGCTGTGAAGCTACAAGTAGAAGCTACACTAGATATTCAGCAATGTCTACTTTATGCATATTAATGATATGTCGTGGAAACACATTTTCATTAGCCAAAAGAACCATGCATTTTGGCACTTCTGCGTCAACAGGAACTCGTATGTCTCAAAAGAAACATAATTACTCTTGTCTTTGTAACTACAATGGTAGTCTGAACAACTAGTAGCTTCATTTGTTTTAAGCTTCAGTGCAAGTCTCCCTAGTACTGACATCAAACAGTCCACTGAGGTAATAGTAACATTTCTGTGTTAAATACTCTGTGCAGGGCTTCAATTTCTTATTTTTCTTGTCAGCAGCATAGTTGATGTATTAGAAAGTCCAGCTTAAAACTCAAGTTCCCCCCAAAATGATGGAAGCTGAAGTGAAAAGGTAGTACTGTGAAAAATCAGAGGCAGTGCTAATTTGGGCATTTTGAGAATGCGTTTTATTAAATCTCCATGTTGCCGATGCTCTTGGTGAATTATAGTAACGATTATTTTGCTGTCTCTCTCTGCTAACAGAATTGAGCATCCATCAGCTTAAGTCAATGTGCAAGGTTCTACTCCTGTAAGATGATGTTTTTATTATGCTTACCTGTATGCACCTTCTGTATTTTGATTATTAAAAGATGATCTGTACTTAACAAAGGAAATAGTATAGGAAGAAGTAAGAACTGCTATTGAGGGACGCTCTGAGGAATAGTTGTGCAAGATGTGTTTATTTGTAGGGTGTTGTGCAGATGTCCGATGAGCTGCTGCAGTGATAATAATTATGAAATCCTAGTGTTCACCGATGTTTTTGGCTAGAATATCTGCAGGTGCAATAAGTAAATGAAAATGTATGCATCTTCACTGTCAAATAGCTGCAGGTACTCCACGTGAAATGTCAGGAAGGAGAGCAGATCACTTGCCCAAAGATGCGTGGGGAGTTGTGGCTGAGCCTGCAAGCAGATCTTGCCTTGAATTACTGCTTGGTGCACTGAAAGTTGGTGCCACGAAGGCTGGAGGACTAAGGATGCAGGTAGCAAACTTGCCAAGGCTTGTTTGTCTCAAAGTTGAAATAGAGGGGCCTGCATCCTTGAAATATGGTAGTAGTTGGTACTTAGACCATCCAAGTTGAAAACCTTTCCTGAAGTTTGCAGAACTTGAAGCTGTTTTACCTCATTTTATCATGTGCTTGAGTGTTGCTGCCTGAACTCATCCCCTGCCCTGTGGTTGTAGGAGGCTCAGAAGTTGTTTGGTCTTCATTCAGCCTCTCTGCAGGCTATTTCATCTTCCCTCTTTTCCACTGCTGGCGCTATAGGAACATTGATCCTTAAAGTATTTTTTTTCCCCCCTTTCAGCTGTGCATTAGAGAACAAAATTTTCAAGCCCTGGCAAGAACAAGATGCTTGCTAGTCTTAGTTTCTTGAGTACAGCAGTCAAATTTAAGGCCAAAAAAGAGAATTTCTTCTTGGTATCTGTCAATTTCACAGTTACAGAGTACTTACTGGTAGTTGGCATTGATTTGTTATTCAGCGTGGTGAAAGCCACGCTAGCCTGACTTATTCCCTCCAACAGCAAAATGATACCTTTCATTGGGATGCAAATGTCCCTGCACAGGATGACACCGCTTCATTTCTTGTTGTGGGGTCACATCTAGAGCTGTTCCCTCTGGAGGTCACTGCTGATTAAAGTATGTCTTATAAAGCTAGCAGGTGGGACCAGTTGGGAGATCTTGATCTTCTGTGCTGCATTTCAAATCTCCACGATATTCGTAGGTTGAGCGGGTGGTTAGTTTCTGTTCTCTGGCAGAAATAACAAGAAGCAGCATGCGATTGATGTGTGTTTGTAAGGAACGCTTCAAACCATAAGCACCAGGCTTTTAGGTCTTAATGAGGCCGGTCTGTAATTTACATGATTCATGAAGGAATAATGTCAAGGGGCAGTACTGGATGACACTGTGCTGACCAAGCAGGCTTTCTTGCTGTGGGAGGAGATGAGGGCTGTAGCAGACTGTACCCTGCAGACGATGTTCCTGGTGTACTGTGTAGGCCGCGGGCCCCAGGGCAGCTGAGGCAGCAGAGGGATTTGCTCTGCAAAGGGCTCCTTTCAGGGGCAATGACGGAAAATGTGACAGCGGGGAGGAGGGAGAAGGCGAGCACCCAGGGAAGGCTGATCTTTGCAGCTTGCCAATGTGGGGCCCCAGGGGAAGACTCCATCTGCCGCCATTTGGCACGGCTCAGCCATCAGAGCACAGAGCGTGCTATTGTCCTCAACCATGGCAGGAGGAGCTGGCACTGAGCCTTCTGGGCTGCTGGCCTTGGGAAGGGGGTGGGAAGGATGGGGTGATGCTACAGGAGAGGGACACAAGCCCCTAACACAGTGGGCCAGGAGCGAGTATGTCCCTCTTGCCTTTGGAAGCTCCCCGTGTGTGGTGGGATAAGGTGCCCATCAAGGATGGTGATGCCATTAGTGCTTTAGGTGATGACAGAGGGTAATAACAGGAGGTTGGTACAGCCTGATGAGAGATGAGCTCGTTCAGTGCAGACCTTGCTGAACTTGGGGAAACGTCCTCAAATGAGGATGGCTCCACAGGTGCTGGCTGTCCTTCAGGACAGAATGCTGAAACCCAGTTCATGTCACTGCTGTCTCTGAGAATGGATCTTGCTTCCTAAGAACAGAGAAGAGGAGTGTGGGCTTAAGGAGAAAGCTTGAGTTTACTGCTTAAGCTGTCAGGTACATCTTTGCTCAGAGAGCAAGCGTCAGCGTCTTAGCTATGTGAATAAAATGATACACGAGGGAGAAAGAATATGCAGCAGGCAAGCCAAACCCTAAAATCAAGGCCTGAGAGAGTAATGGTTGGAATAGAGAAGAATGAATAATGGGAATAAACACTGAGCTACCAAACAGACAAGTAAAATGAGTGTTTACACTGCAGAAAATGCAATAATTTGGACCATACCCTTTTCATTTCCTTATCAACGTGAAGTCAAGTTAAGCCAGGCCAGAAGACAAAAGAATCATCATAGCATGAAACTCATTTACAAAAGATGCACGTACACCTGTGTGCTGTCTTTTTTGCAGTACTGCAGAGGAGCACTTGAGAAATGGTGAAAGAGAACCAGGCAGGAAGAGCAGCCTACAGTTTATTATGAGAGCATGATGGATAAAAGCATGTTTAGCTTCTATCTGTTCTGCTTTGGATGATGGCTATGGAAGGGTCATAACTTTGTCAGTGATGGATATTTGAAATGAAGGCCATTTTTAGCTGTTCCAGTTCTTTTTCCCATTCTATTTATTGGACATCCATTTATTTGAATGATATGTACTGCCAGATACACTGCAGGTGTTTGTTAGCTACAAGCGTTAGATAATGTGAGGCTCTCCCTGTCTCGCACTCTTCCATTGCTGAACTTGCTACAGGAAGGATGGAGAATAGGAACAGTGAGTTGTTTTGGCATGCTTCAGGTAGTTAATTTTGCTTTCCTGGGAATAAATGCATAATTTTCCTACACTTTATATCTACCAAGTATTATACAGAGAGTATAGCTCAAATAATAAAGAAGCTGGCTGTTCAACTACAGTCACATGAGAAATGGATTACTTGCCCAACAGTATGTTTTTTTTATGATTGCTTAACTGTAAACATCTAATTTTTTGTGCATTTCTGCTACTACTTGATCAATAGTAGACATCCAAGTATTTATTCTATGGTTCTGCTATAATTAAAAATGAAAATGAGAAGTGAGTATGTAAAACTGTGACCCATGCATGTTGCAGCACTCAGTAATCCCTGCTGGGCAGTGGGAAGAGGTGAGCAGTGCAGGTGGGCAGAGATGGCCCACAGAGCTACTCTGGGAAGTGGTTCCTGAGGTAGGAGCTGTGGGCAAGTGTGGCTTCTCTCAAGTGCTGTGCTCTTTCTGTGCACCTCTAGAGGCAGCTGTTGTAGATTCAAGAGCAGAATTTTTTTCCACAAATGCCTGCAAATCCACTTACTGTGGTTCTGTGGATTATTGTGGATTTTTTTTTTTTTTTTCTGATGACTCAACCTTTGTTTAAAATGCCATAATTGCTCTGTTCACTCCAAATGCAGATTTGGGATTGTCTTTTAGAAGCCTTGTCAAAGCCAAGTTAGAATTGCGTACAAGGGAACACATTTAAAGAATCCCCAAAGGCATTTTACTTGTCAGTCCTTGTAAAGCCATGTAGATTTACTGAGGAGTGGGCTTTCATACAGGAGGTGCTGTAATATGTGTACGTGTGTATGTTGAACTGCTGTGTTCTGGGTACAGCTTTGTCTGCACATGCAGATGGTGGGAGAGGAGAAACGTGCAAGTCATTATCCACTTGACAGTGTTTTTGATCTCATGGGACTCCTACGTATCTCCATGATAAAACCACACTTCAAATGGGCTTGGCAGGGAGTGTCAACACCGGAGCTGGGAAAATGCAGATTTAATGTCCTCAGAGTACCATTAAGTCCTGTTAGCTTGCAGCTTTTTTTTTTTTTTTTAATGCATCAGCTCTTTTAATTTTTTTTTTTTGTTTTGACAGCATCACTTACATATCAACATGTTATTTAAAATAAATAGACAGGGAGTACTCCCTTGCAAATACCCTGGAGATTCAGTCATGTTTGTAAGATGCATTGCTCTGACAAAGGCTGGGGAGAGATTTAATAAGGCTTTTATCCCACAGTAATTAAATAATGCCTGACTGATGACACCGTAACTCAACAGATTAAATTGCAGTGTGAAAACATATAATCTGTCGTGCAGAGATGCACTTTGGCAATTAGCATAGTTGGATGACACATGTGATACCCTCAGACGGTGGCAGCCCTTGCTTGAATCACTGGGCTTTGCAGTGTCCCCGCATCTGACACAGAGGCAACAAGGTGTGATACGTTTTTTTGGGGTGTTCCTTGTTTCTTAATGTGTAAGAGAAACTGAGACAGATGCAACCTTACAGAGTTCTGCGAATTTGAACACAAGACTGTCATGTTAATTGGTCACCATTCCTTTTCCTTTACTTTTTGTTCTTATGTTAATGTCATGTTTATTTTCTAGAGCAGGTGCCACACACAAATCTTTATAGTAAACATTTAGACAATTTCTGCCCTGATACAGGCAGAGATCATTCTTAGGGGTCTCTTGTACTTAACCTGCTTCTGTTTCTAAGAGAAAAGGTAAAGATTAACTGCTGCACTTAGCTCTTCATCTTGCCCTTTCCTCCCTTTGTGGCACAGCCTGCTGCAAAGAAAAATATCCGAGTTTTGCACAGTGCTGCTGCTCAGCAAGAATTCACGTTCCCTTTACTACCAGTGTGAAAATTGCTTTCTGTGGGGTGGTGGGTGAAGTCTGTGCTGGGTGGACTGCATTGCAGTTCATTTAGTGGCCACTTCTTTAATTTATATACTGAAGTTATTCATCTTGACCAGCTCTTAAAATGAGGTTTAAGTCTTGGCTGGACTTCTGTGCATCAGAGAGCAATGCCTGATCTCTCAGAGCTCCGTAGAAAATTGGTTCTGTGGAGTGACAAAGAACCCACTTCCTAATTCCCATTGCTAGACCAGCTTAATCAAATAGTCTATCTATGCTTAAAAGGCATCTACGAGTATGAAGGGCTCAGCTTCTCCCAATCCATTTACTTCTTCTTCTGTTGAGGTAGGTGACTGAGTAATAGCTAAAGACCTCTCGGACGTATACAGCTGGAAAGCAGGCCACCCTCCTCCGGGATGCGGTGCCAGGCAGCGAGCTGAGAGCACCACTTGTTTGCTGCAGCTTCCGCTTCCCCGTGGATCCCGTATCCCGTGGCAGCAGCTCTGTAACCTCTGGCTCTTCCTGTACGCAGTGGCTTTTTCCAGCGTTCCTTTGTCCTTTCCATCTGCGATGAGCCTCTGCTTCCCCTCTGCGTGCCGCCCTGCCCTGCAGCTAGCCGCGTGTCCGCCCTGGCCACGGTCCCGAGCTTTCCAGTCCACAGGGCTGGGAATGGTGCCGGCACGCGGTCAGCATCCGTTCTTTTTCAGGGAGGCCTTAAAACCGAGAGTTTCCTCATCCGTGCGGCAGCGAGGTTAATGGAGTGAATGTTTCATTTTCATTGCGACGGCCTGCGCTGGGCAATGCGAGCCAAGAGCAAGGCAGTGCTGCCCTCTGCAGCCTCCCTTTGTGGCGACCATGGGCGTCACATGAACGACTTCAAGGGCTTCCTGTCCTCATCCTGCTAATGGGCTTTTCTACTGCACTCCCTGGTGTGCCCTGACAGCCGTTCCCTCTGCTGAGCTGGCATTGCTGCGGGATGTGCCAAGCTGTAGCTCGCATACTGATGCTCCTGGTGTTGGTGAGTGACCCAACGTGCAAGGCAGGCAGGTGGCCCTGCACACAGCAGCAGCAGGTTTTGTGGGGTACAGGTCTTTGGAGTAATGTCAACTTGGGAAAACGTACTGAAATCTGCAGCCTGCTTTGCCGCTTTCCTTGGAATGCCTTGGGGTGATGTGTTGAAGGAGAGTTTGGATCATTGTGTATCTCTCACAGCAGTAACTCTACATAGGCAAAAAGCAACTGTTGGATCCTGTGAGATTACTTTAACAAACAAACAAAGCCCTTCCTGCTCTATTTTTGTTCCCATATGGGGCTGTCAAGTCTGTTTAATTCACTCACTGTCTCACATGCACAAAGAATGTGATGTTCTGCCATGGAGTGTCCTTAGTTTCCTCACCCGTGTTTTCTGGAATTTGTAGCTTCAAAGTGTGTATTTATCCTATATGGTTTGGTGTGCATCACTCAGGTAAAAATGCTCTTAAGAGTCAGAAGCTTTGTTTCAGACTTTTTGCAAAGTTTAAGCAAATTAAAGCCATCCACGTTTTACTCATGGTAAGTGAGGAGAAGTTTGGCCTTAGAGTAATTCAACTTAAACTCATCCCAGCAGCCTACTTCACTTCCTAACAAATTCTGCCAAGTCCTGTGGATGTGTGTGTGGTGATTTGGAGGAATGGAGTTGTGCCTCAGCTTTTAAGCTGGGGAATTCTGTTTTAACCCTTCCAGTGGCTCCTTGAGTTGTGATTTCCTGCCCTGTTGCCAGCTTTGTCATTTCTTCCTGTGTGACTCTCTTATTTGCAGAAGTTAAACACCAGCAATTATATTCTGCTCAGGAAGCCTGAACGGTAGGAAATGTACACACGTACATCTGATTTCCTAGTTTTAACTGATCATCGTGAAGCTTGAAGAACCAGTGTTGGATGCTGGGTGTGATTTTGCTGCTGGCTTTATTCTGTACTCAGAGTGGTGAGCAATGCCCGGCTGACAGAGGCAGAGATGACTCTTAAGGCAATGGCTCATTCTCTAAATTGTTAGCCAAAATAAACTATGCTGCTGCATGCTGGAAGGAAAGGAAGGACCCACGGATTGACAGCAGTACCTGTCTTCTGGCTGCAAACAATTTCTGTAGGCACCTTTTGCTATTTTTTAGCAGTGATGCTATATACAAAAGCATCTATGGTTCCCTCAGTCCCATCCTGGGGGAAGGGAAGATGTCAGTCTGTTCTGTTTGAACACTGAGGCAGAGAGAACCTCTGGAGATTTCATCTAAACTGACAATTTCTATGGCTGCTGTACTGTGAGACTAGGACTGATTCCTTTTAATATCAGTTCTGTAAAATGCAGCATCTCTGCTCCTTCAGCAGGTTGCCTACACAGGTGAATCATCCCATCTGAGGGGCTGCATGGAGCAGCCTGGAGGGTGATTTGTGAACATCCTTAGGTATTATATCAGGTTCTGGAAGCAAAACTTGCACATGCAAGCAGAAGAAGGGTGCTGCAGACAGTGGTCTCAGCATTCTGTGACTGTGTGCCATGAGCATACAGGTGTGTTACCCAGGGCATGTTTTGACTCATGCAACTATTTTAGAAAAGCCTTCCTTGAACACCGCTGCATTGCATTTATTAAAAAAAAAAAAGAACAAAATGTCCCACCTTATATTAACATATTGCAAAACTAGCTTGTGTTGATGAGGGATGATTCACTCTTCCTTAGCAGAGAAGCACCCACACAAAGTTATGTGAGGTCGCAGAATGCTGAGCGCTGCTTGTGGCGGTTGACCGTCATCTCTGTGTAACTATAGGATTATTTGGAACTCTTTGGCCCAAATGGCCTCTGTCCATTTAGGAAGCAATTAGGATTTTTATTCTTTTCCTGTTACAGCATTAAAGGTTTAAACATTCAGTGGTTAGGCTAAAATGCTACAGATGTCGGGATAGCTGGAATCTCACCTGCGTGATGCAGGAAAGACAACTAGAATTCTTAACCCAAGGCTATTTAGATCATGCTTTGCAAAAAATTTACAAAGAGAACATGGAATTATTTTTCAACCTGACTTAATGTTCTGGTCAATAATGTTCCACAGAGTGGTTTGGGTTGGAAGGGACCTTTAGGATCATCTAGTCCCAAACTCCTACCATGGGCAGGGACACCTTCTATTAAATCAGGCTGCCGAAAGCCCTATCCAGTCTGGCCTTGAACATTTCTAGATGTGAGGCATTCATAGCTTCTCTGGGCAACCTCTTCCAAGGCCTCACCGCCCTCACAGTGAAGAGTTTCTTCTTCAAAAACTAGAGAATGTTGCAGTCCAGCCTGGGTCTCATCAACACCCTTGCATAGAGGAGTTCAGTGCACAACAGAGAATCCAAAATAAAAACACTTCCAGAGAGAACATTTTCCTCCAGACATTCAGCTTTGGAAGGGGGCAGAGAACACAACTGGTGTGTCCTGATTCTTCCCCTGTAGTTCTGCAGCACACAAACTGATTTATGGGGGCTCCTTTGTGGTAGTCAGGATTGGTGCTCTGAGCATCTGCAGCTGTGTTGGTCTGTGCTGCTGTGAAACCTCTTCCAAATAGACCAAAATGTTTGGCAAAAGCAACTTCTTGGTGGACGTAGGTCTAAATTTGTATCAGTGCACTGGAATTTCTACGTTGTCTTATGGACATGAATTTGTCCTAAAAAGAGTAAAATGTGTAAGTCAGTTTTCTGTTAAAAAAAAAAATAAAAAATTCTGCTTTTGCACCTTCTGGGAAGGTGTGACATACCTGCTCTTTTTCTAGCTATTAGTGATTTCTTACTTGCCTGAGAGACAATGGCATGTAACTAAAACATAGTTTCACTAATGGAAATGGGAAATGGTCTAGTTAGTGTAATTCCTGTGTGTTGATTGTACTGTGCCTGGTTCACTGATTCCAGTAACCATTTACAAGAAGCAAGTTCCCAAAGACTTAAAAATATTCTAATAGATTTTTTTTGGATCTATTGGAAGCATTTGATGACCTCAGTCTGGCAAATCACCACTTAGCCAGAACTTTTCAGCAGTGCATCTGACTCCCAGTCCTAGTGGCAAAATTCCCAGCAGTGCCAAAATAAACGAGGTTGCAGCCTAATGATGACAGGATGTTATGGAAAGTACTGTAATGCATTGAAATTGGAAAGAGGATTTGAGATTGAAAATTCCTAAGTCTCAGATTAGAATTTAGCTGGAATAGCCATATTTAAACATCCTCTCTCTCCTCTGTGAATGTTCTCAAGGAGGGGAAAAGTCATCACAAGTACTTGAATAACTGCATGTGGTCAGGAAGTCTGTTCCAGGCTTCATACAAATGCCCTATATGTAATGAGATATGCTGCAGCTCTGGGAGTATGTTCTCAAGTGGAAAAATCAAACGATAACACTGGCAGTTAGTCTTTTGTTCTTTGCAGACCTCACTGTGTTATAGAACTGCATGAAAAGAGTAAGATCGTGTGCGCTCTCAGCTTGCCCAAAATAAAAAATGAAGAAAAGAACAATGAGGGTGCATTACCTCTGAAAATACGTTGACCTTTAAGAACAATATCTGCAATTCCACCTTTGCACATATTCACTGGATATTCTCTTAAAGGGACTTATAATGCTTTGTGAAGATCAGATCCTTTTTCAGTGCTAAGAAACTTAATGTTTAATATTGAAAATATCTGTAGAGCATGTTTTACTCTGTGGAGGGATGCGTGTACGTTAACGCAAGTATGTTTGTATACTTGGTATTACATACTTGCTTACACATGGATGTGTTTAAAAGCAAACCTTCTCCTTTTTGAGCCCAGAATTTATGCTTTGTACCAGAGAAAGCCATTTACAGAATGATAGTTTTTGGGAACTTCAGACAAACTGTGTACTCTTTGAAACTGTGCAGTCCTGCCTGTATTTTCTACATAGAGATCCTACTGGGGAAGTCCTTTTGCCTGTCACATCCGCCTGCCTGACAATTTATTGCTTTGTATGTGGTGCTTTGTTACGTGTGTTTTTATTCCCTACAAAGGAATGCTTTTTCCTTGAAAACACAGATTTTTGAAATACGAATTAGATAGAAAATAATTGCATTTCGAAATATGGAAGCCAGTGTAGGTTAACTCTATAGAAATGCCACCTGAAAGTTTGTATAGCTGGCTGTTGTTCACTTATACCCAGAAATTTAGAGACTGCAGGTTTTCACTGCAGAGCTGGAATTGCTTTGGAAGGGGGTTAATACACAAATGCAGCCGCTTGGTCCTCCATCTGGATGCTCTGTGTTATGAAGTCTCATCCTGATCTGTACTGCCAGGGAAAGAAAGATTGCTCCAGGTATGGGAGAAATAAAGCAAGGACATCTTTACCAGACACACATATCTCTGCCCTTAGCACATGTGAATGTTGAGGTGCTCAGCTCTTTTCCCTCAGTGTGAGATCACCATGGAAGGCTCAGTGAAGGCAATTCCCATTCCAAAGGCTGGCCTTCTTGCCTTATGTGCCCATGGTTGCCTTACAGACTGGAGACAGCAGGTCAGCAGACAGAAACCTAGCAGTTTCTCTGAGTTATTTTGCCACAAATTATGTAGCACAATTTGTTTTAGAAGCAACATGCAAAAAAAGCCCCAGATAATATTGTCTTTGTGGCCACCAGCACTGAATTCAAGTCTGCAGCAGCAATGGAGAAATCATTTCAAAGAGTGGCACGTTAGATGGATATGGATTCACTCACTGCACTGTAGAATATAACTTGACCTTCTTGGTAACTACTGCCACAGACAGACCTGCAAAAATGAATGACAGCAGTTGAAAGGCCTCCAACTCCAATATATTTATCATGTAATGATAAATGTATTTTATCATGTAATGATAATGTAAGGTGGGGTTGTTATCTGATTGTCAGATGCGTTCAACTGCATCTGCTAGTTGTTTTTCCCTAGGAGGTAGGTATGAAAGCATATTTTGCTTCTGGGGTAGAAAAATAGGATAAAGATCTGGTGAGGAGAACGTGCTTGTCTAAGTGCTATGCCTGTGTTAACTCGATCCCTCTTGAGATCAGTGCTTCTTGTCAAATGGAAGCAGCAGTGCTCTGGTACAGGAGATATTCCTTAGGAAGTTTGGCCTTAAGAGAAGATATTGTGATGTCTGGGAGAATTCCCTGTCTGCAAGCTGTGGTAGCAAATGGCTCAGTATTTCCCCAAAGCTGACATTCTTGGAGGCTGTTTGAAAGTTTTTCATTAACTCAGAAAGCAAATAGAAGTGGAATTCAGCTTGTGTCACTAGCTGGAAAGTTAATTCCTTCAAAGTTTAAATGTGTAATGACTGTGAGCCCTGTTGCATTGGTGGGATATTTGCACACACCACTGATATGTTGGCAGATAGGATTTCACAGCGCAATCTGAAACTGTCATTAGTGACTGGTACTGCAGACACAAGGGCTCCTTCTTTCACCAGTAGTTCAATATCTTTCATGCCCCCAGCTGAACTGTAGATGTGAAGAGCATTATGCTCTAGGGGAGCTTTAGCCCAGCTGAGAGCTGGACTAAAGGGGAGGAAGGAGAGATCTCCATTCTCTGGTTTGGAAATAGGAGCAAAGATCTTAGAACAAAACCAGCCTCAGACCCGTCTGTTTCAACCCCACCATGCTGCTTCAGAGTTCCATGTTCAACAAGTGAAGAGCTGAAGATGTGTTGCGTACCTCTGTAGCGTTAATCATGGAAGATCTGATGAGCGTATCCCCTTGTCTTTGCTGTCAGTTTGGCTGTTACAGCAGCTTAGGTGCTGCTTGCTGACAATTTTTCTGGATTATGAAGATATGTCCATATGTTGAGTGTATGTCTCTTCTGTATGAGGAGTGTTTTTGCTCTTAGGCCAAGCTGCCTGCTGCTCCCTACTGCAGAAGCCCTAAGTACACGGGCCTGAGCTCTAGCCACCAGGAGGAGACTTAAAATAAATCACAGAATGGTTTGTGTTGAAAGGGATCTCAAAGATCATCTAATTCTACTTAATGACAACTGTGGTAGAGTTAGCGAGTCTTAAGTCCAATGGAAAAATCTGCGTGAGGAAGGTAAGCGCAGAATGGGCACTGCTTCCCAGAAAAAGCTAGGAAATGGGAAAGGCCAGAAAAAGCCTACTCTTGTAATTGCAGCACTGGGACCTAAAACCTGGGAGGTAATGTAATTTGTAGCTTGCTACAGAACTCAAAAGTCAATAGAGAGTAAGCCAAGACAGGAGATTGAATTATCTATAACACTGCCTGTGCTAAATGATTTCCTTTCTCCTTTCAAAAATGTAATAAACATATGTTAAAAATACAATTTTCTTTTATTCTCGAATCATCAGCAACTGGAACAAATCACTTAAAAATCCTCAGTAATGCGCAAACTATTGCTGCGGGTCTGCTCCTTCAATTGGCAGAACTTGTTCTGCTCAAGGAAACAGGGTAGTCAGGAAGCTGGGCGAGAAGCATAAAGCCAGAATCTTCTTGGAACCCGCTCAGAGAAGCCACTGCACTTTAGGCTCAGAGAAAAGACCCAGTGCATCAGCTGTGCATTTACCCACTGAACAGATTGGCGATTAGTATCTTGCAGGCTTGAAGAGGAATGAGATAAAATCCATCTCTGATAGGGTTATTTCTTCAGATTTATGTGTTCACAGTTTATATTTGCTGTAATATGAGGACTGGAGTTCACGCGCACTGGAGTAGACATCCAAACATACACTAGAATGTGGAAGATGATAAAACATTATGCTTTGCTACTAACTACAACTAACTCGTTCAGTCCTCTCTGTATTGCTGAAGCCATCATGGAGATTTATAGGTTGCTTCTAATAAGATTGGCGGTGAAAATGTCGAATTTCAAGTAAAAATTAAATATTTCAGCAATGAAGATCTTTTAAAGCCGCAATCAGGAAAAAGGGTGATGCACTGCATTTCTTGGAAAGACTGGCATAGCGCTTTGTTTTTTAAATATTTTCATAGTGTCTGATATTCTTGTTCTGCAAGCGTTCTCAGTGGGGAAGGACAGGAATTTCAAACAGTTCTTCTCTCTCTCCTCTGTTATTTGGGACTGCCCGCTGAAACCCAAGAGGTACGGTTGGTCTGAATTTCCTGGATGAAAAAATACAAAAAATAGTGTCCATCTGTTGTTTGTGAAACATTTGGATGAGAAAATGCTGGTTTACACATAGTCAGAGAACAGATAAGCTTTGTTTTGCAAGGGACGCTAAGAAGCAATGCACCCTTGGGTCTGCAGCTGCCCAGGGAAGGTTTACATTCAACTAGCGTTTGCCAGGAGTGAATCTGTTTTCCTGTCCTGCGGCACACCCAGCTCCAGTGGGTCTGGGCAGCTGGGCAGGTGTGGGGACTGCACTCTCCAAGACACAAAATCCTTGTCATAAAGCTTAGAAGCTAGGCATTGCTTCTGTCTTAAATGGTTCCTATTTTTCTTCTCTAATTGAAGTCTCCTTGTTGTCTGCTTGTATTTCTGGAGTGGTGGTAGCAAGCCTGCCCTTACTGAAGGCGGCTGCTCTTCTGTTCCAGTTCTTTCCCCCTGTGCAGTCAACACAGCGTGGTTGTCACAGCTGCTGTTTCAATTCTTGACATGCTCAGTTCTGCAGCATGCTGCTAGTGAGCTTCAGACTCATTGCCATGGGATGTTCCAGCCTTATGCCAGGAAGTGGAGGGAGGAAACTCATCTCTGGTGCTTGTGCAGACATACATTCAAGGTTAAATGGAAGGCATTTTCCATTTTCAAAGTATGGATGACTACCTTTTTTTTTTTTTTGTCATTAGTTTGTCTGTTTTTTTGACCTCTCCTTTGCTGCTTAGGGTGGCCAGGCAGCAGGAACCCAGGGTGCATCCCCCTGGCATTCCCTTGTGAGTGCTACAGAGCAGGTGTGGAAGTGCCAACAGTCGGTCTCATTGGCACTTGCTCTGAAAGCTGTTAACGTTTTTCTGGGTGCATAGCATGGTTATTATGCCAGGCAGCAGGAAGAGATATGCAATTCAATGAGTCCCTTCTCTGAAAAGGTCACACAGTCAGCATGAGCCTTCGCTGCGTGCTAAGGAAGCAGGAAAACCCGGAGTACCTCTGCTATGTGATGGTGTTAGTGCTGCTCTGAGCTGCTCCCTGCGGGCACTTCTACTTATAGCGATGCCCAAGGTCACTTTTTCTCAAGGACCCCAAGTAGGATATTTGCTATTTTTCTGAGCAACTAGAAATCAGTGATCCTGCTTAAGCCTTCTTTGAGGGCACTACCATGCATCTCTTTTCTTTTTTGAATGAGGATTTCATTTATGCTTAAAAGAGAATGTGCCTTGGACTTTCAACTTGAGGTATTTCAAATGCACTATGGCATCCTCTCTCTTTATGCTTAGTTGAAGGTGAGAAGCTTAAGTACTATTTTGCTAGAGACCACAGTAATAAATATCAAAGGTATATATAATTTTTGGTAATGAGGAAATAGCAGGACAATGTTGAAAGAGGCAGGAGTAGTGTGAGCTGTGCAGCATGCCACAACGTGGTTCACATCAGCCAACTCCTTGGGGTTCTCTTATGTTTATTCCTTGTCGAGCAGTGCATTACTTTTTGGGTGTGGACTGCTATCACCGCTTTTTCTACCCACAGTCAGGAGGACAGCAGCGTGGCCTTGGTGTTTTCACGCACCGCAGCTGATTCCCAGAGTTTCTATTGCTGTGGGCTGTTGCAAAGCAAACAGAGCAGTCTGGGAGCTGAGGAAAGCTGCCTGAGGTGCGGGCATTGTGCTTTGAGTCATGTGGGGAGCTGCGTGGTGCTGGATGGAGACAGCAAGAATGGTGCTCCTCAAGCTCCAGCACTGAGCCTTGAGAGCCAGGAAAGCAGTTTTCCAGTGATGAGCGAGTAAATGCAAATATTCATTGTTTGGGTGTTTCTGTTTTGTACTGAATGGGAAGAAAACAACTCTCACGGGGGACAGTGGCTTTTTGGGAGCACACTGGGCAGTCAGCAAGAGTTATCATATGGCCCTATGCTCTACTGGGACAAACACAGCGTAGCACCTCCTTCTTCCTCTTGCTAACTTCCTTCTGCTCGTCTTTCCTCCCTACACCTGCTCTTTCCTGGAGCCTCTTGCTTTACTCCCCTTTGCGTCCTGCATTTTCTCATGAAAAATATGCAAAAAATGTCAGTGTTGGACACCATTTAATAGTTTTTCTAACATGCACAACATGTAGTTCCAAATGGTGATATTGATGGCAAGCATATGTTTTTCCCACCCACAAATAGCTCTGGGATTCTCCCACAGGGTGAGCTCCACCTATTTTGAGGCTGCCCTTGCCCAGGGAAGTAACTTACTACATACAGTGTTTAGGAGCTTCTTCCTTGGCCGGTTCTGTTAAGACTGCATAAGTGCCCAGCAGATGATACCATCTGTCCAACCAAATCCCTGCGGTTCAACACAGAAATTAGTTGCATGCTTTTTCCACGAGCTTCTGGAGAACATCTACCAAGTCATTCTCATGCTGTCTGGTAAACTCTTGTGAAGGATTAATAGGAATCGTGGGTTTGGCTTTCTTTTGTGGGATTTTTGTTAGTTTGTTTCTTGAGGAAACCATTTCTTATTATAATTAGGTGGAAGTGTATGTTTGTGTAAGAACTTGTTCCCAGGGACGCATCCTTGGAGCAAACATCAGTGTTGATGCCAGTGTCAGTGGCACTGTAAATCACTCACGTCTGCCTCTGAGTGCTGGGAGGTGCAGGTAAACCTGCTTTGCTACCTAGAATGCCACACAAGGACTGTGTTTGTTTTGGAAAATGATCTGTCAAGTTTGAGCTGTGTTGTCATGCTGCAGTTGGGGTGTAGCTTAAGTCCCACAGATGTCCAGAGACCTGTGGAAGCGTCTTGATAGGCATCACTCTTGTGCCTGCATCTTCCTGTAGAAATGTGTAAATTGGTGAAGGCTGCAGGCTTGTGTGGTTGGTATGTCTGTGCTGAGATGTATGAGTCAGATCTGAGAGAGGAACCATTTCTGGGTAGTAACTTGATGAATGTCTGGGAATGACAGTGCTCTGCCTTTTTTCCTTTGGGAAATCCCGGAGTTGCCAGCATGACTGCAGAGGTTGGGAAGTAGAATGTGCAGTTATGAATGGCTGCTGCTTTGGGGAAAAGAAGGGGATATTTTGGTCCCTTGGGTATTTTGACTGGATGGTGTGTTACAGCTTGGCTGTAACAGTATTAGCGCCAAGCATAGGATGGGACTTTCCAAATACAACACAAGATTCTGGCAGGGTGGCATGGGTTTTTAAGACAAGGAATCCCAAGGGACAAAGAGCATTCAGTTCTCTATCTGTTCAGAAGCATGTCCCTTGTGACCTGTAGTGCTTTGGGTCGTGGTATTTCTGAAACCTTGTTTGAGGTCACGGTTGTTCTTGAGCACTGCCTTCTCATGGTGGTTGGACTGTTCCAGGGTGCTGCAGCCATGGCTGTGTGGGGATGCTCTTGTGCCCTTTGTACAGAAGTGCATATGTGTCTACAAATCTCATTTTATTTAGGATGTGAGTGTCAATGCTTGAGTACATCTTCCATGTGCCTGAAACACACCATGTAGTTTTCGGGTGCTGATGGCCGTGGGGAGCAGCCCAAAGTCAGTGACGTGATGGCTGATGTGGCACGGCTGTTCCTAGTGCTGCTTCCGCTCTTGATGTGCTGTAGATGCAGCCATGGCTGCATGTGCTGAACCGACCCAAAAAAGGGGAAGTCATCTACCTCGGGACACATTTTTCCCATAAGCCCTTGACCTTTAATCCTAGTAACTGTAAACAACCCCTGACCTGGAAAAATCTTTTCATTTTCTGTTATTCCGTTCAAGTGTGGGAAGAGAAGACTCATTCTTTAACCTTTGCACAACTGCACATTAATCTAATTTCCTACCCATCATGACTTATTGTTTCAGAAATTACAACTACACTTAATTTGACTTTTCTTCCTATGTTTCTAAGTTAGTTAGTTAGTTAGTTTGTTTGTTTTTACCTGTACCCCACGTGTATTTTTGGTTCAGTGCTGATTCCTTAAATTGTAGTCACAAATACCAGCTGGAGGGCATGCAACTCATTGCTGTCTTGGCTGATGGGCACTTGACACGTGTATCTTGAAAAAAAAAAAAAACCACCCACAAACCTGAAGTCTAGAGTTTTACCTTCTCCAAAAAGGGAAAAACCCCAACTTCTTAAGTATCTTCTGTTAAAGGCTCCGTCAAAAACGTTTGTTTTGAGCATAATCTGAGCAAGACTTGGATTAACGCGATACCTTGAACTCCCTGTTGCTGCAGAGCATAACATCTTTTCCCATGCCGACATTTAATTGCTGCAAATCCGGCAGTTCCCATGGCTTGTTATGAATTCTTTCCAGTGAAACTGCTGAACCTCAGAATTAAAGCCATCAAAAAATGCATCTGTGAAAGTAATAAATCTTATAATAAATCCTACGTGATTTGAGGTTGCTTCCCTAGCTGTTTTCCATCCTCTACCTTGTTTTGCCTACTTTTAAAAAATATTTTTGGTCTTTTCTGTAGCAGTCTTATATTCCATCTGTGAGGAATAGTTTTTTTTCTGGATACTTATTGTTTAGTTTTTAAGGACAGTATCAGGACAAAACAGAGTCTTGTGTTTGCCCTAGAAGTGCGCCTTTATTTTTTAATCATGCCTGACATAAGGAAAATTTTCCTAAGCGTTGTGTTTAATAACGTGTTAGGTGCTAATTTTGATGATGACTTATTCAGATACATTGTTTCAAATAGAATTCTGTACAGAAAACTCAATAACATTGAGCTGACTGCATAAACAGAACACTGCACCACTGAGCAGTCTCTAAAACACAATGTTCTGTACATGTATTGCATGCATATGAAAGAAAGGAGAAATATAGGGAACCTGGCTTGTACTCTTTCAGAGGAAAACATGGTGTGAAGATATGTTTGTTCTTCCTCTGAAGTGCAACAAGGCATCCCTCAGAGGTCACTCTGTCCCCTCCTGATTTTTTTTTCCTTAAAATAAATAAGATAACTCGCGTTTCCTTCAGCTGCTATTGGAAATCTTTTTCCCAGTGGATGCAGAGGTGAAAAAAGCAATTGAATGAGTCTCCACTTTACTGCAACAACAACAAAAAATACACCTTTTCTAATGTTAGTTAGGTGAATACTCATTAAGGTAGCAAAAAGAGAAAAGATTTGGTGTCTGACACGCCAGAAGGCTGTGCTACCATTCAACAAGATCTGGACAGACTGGAGAGTTGGGCAGGGAGAAACCTGATGAGGTTTAACAAGACAAAGTGTAGAGTCTTGCACCTAGGAAGCAATAACCGCATGCATCAATACAGATTAGGGAGTGATTTGCCTGAGCAGAGCTCTGCGGAGGAGGACCTGGGTGTTCTGGAAAACAACAGGTTGGCCATGAGCCAGCAGTGTGCCCTTGTGGCCAACAAGGCCAATGGTATCCTAGGGCACATTTGAAAGAGCATGGCCAGCAGGTTGAGGGAGGTGATCCTCCCCCTCTGCTCTGCCCTGGTGAGGCCATCTTTAGAATACTGTTCTGGGCTCTCCAGTTCAAAAAAGACAGGGATCTCCTAGGAATCCCTTGGAGGGCCACAAAGATGATTAAGGGCCTGGAGTGTCTCCCATATGAGGAAAGGCTGAGTAACCTGGGTCTGTTCAGCCTGAGGAAAAGAAGACTGAAAGGAGTATCTGATAAATGTTTATAAATATCTAAAGGGAGGTAGGAGGCAAATGGATGAGGCCAGGCTCTTTTTGGTAGTGTGTAGTGGTAGGACAAGGAGTAATGACCTAAACCTTGCACATAGGAAGTTCCATGCAAACATGCAGAAGAACTTTACAGTAGGAGTGACAGAGTACTGTAACAGGTTGCCCAGAAAGGTTGTGGAGGTCTCCTTCTGTAAAGATATTGAAGACCCATCTGGATGCCTACCTGTGCAACCTGTTGTAGGGAGCCTACTTTAGCAGGGGTATTGGTCTCAATCTCTTGAGGTCCCTTCCAACCCCTGCAATTCAGTGATTTTGAGCATGGGTTGTTTCTTTCCCTGAGCTGGCATGGAGCAGCGGGTGGGTTCGGTATCTTGCCATCCTCAGCCTCAGCTTCTTAGAGGCTCAGTCCTCCTTGGACTCATGGCTGTGTTTGCATCCCCAGCTTGTGGGAGCATTCTGGGGGATGCTGTGGCTGGCCTTTAATGCTCCAGGGATATGTTGGAGCACTTTTGTAAGGCATTGGCTTATCCTGAACAAAATTAAAACAGCACAGTGATGATCTGAGTTCATTTTACTTCTAGCTGTTTCAGAATAGCACTGTAACATGTGCTTGCCTCCATTCACATTATCCTTGGTCACTGCCAGTTATGTCCTGTGCACATTATCCGAGGAAATTACTGCTTGGCTGTTTCCCAGCCAAGGTAATTCCTCTCTTAACAAGAACAGATCCAATCAGATGGTCACCTCGACATAAACCAGCATGTATCAAAGCTGGGACAACTGGGCATATCTCCATAGGAGAATTATGTTTAACTCAGTAATTACATTAACAAACAACCAGTAGCTTTAGAACATTGTTGAAAGAACAAACCATAAAGGTACCAATACTGGGTATTGCGCTGCTTAGTGCAGATGGATGCCGGTTCCAAGTGATCCATCTGCCCTTAATGCAAATACAAATCCCATTAAAATGGAGGTGGATTATGTTTGTAGCTGCTCACCATTTTTCTTCTTGGAGAACATTTAAGGTTCCTGGGCCATGTTCCTTTATGCTAGGAAGCAAGAAGAAAATAAGTGATTGTGCAGAGCCTTAGTTTTAGGAGTCAATAAGCGTGTTTTAAAATGTAGGAGTAATTTAACAGCTGTCTTAGAGAGACATAGGCATCTCAGCACTGCCTCTTATTTTTCTGCAACAAGTCATCTTCCCTTAGAGCCAAGTACAGTTAGATTTTATCATAAAGTAGCTAGGAATAAGTGCTTAATAAGGAAGGAATAACTGCTAGTAACATTTCTGCTGAGAGAACAACTAGTCCCAAATTCATCAAAGAACCTACTCTGTGTTCATTTCCTTTTTATTGGCCCCTAGCATGTTATCTTTAAGCAGGAAATGCGACAGTGCGTTTAGGGTGCAATTAAGGCATCCAGGATGGTTTAAGTTAGCTTTTTCTCTTCTTTTTGCTCATTTTCCATTGCTGTATGGCATACTTACAGCAAGTGAATCAACTTAGCATCAACCTAGGTTATTTTTCCTTTTCTGCTCTTCTAATGGTCGTGTAAAATCAAGAGGGCCACTTGCTACCTAATTGCTTTCATTTATATACTGGTAAACTGAAGTGATCATAATGGAGTTTGAAAAGCAGTCTAAGCAATTGAAATGGATGACAGCTAATACCTGTGTCAACGCTACTTTCATAGTGTATGGTCATTGTCTTGGAGCATCTCAGATGGAGAGCATTCCCACAGAGTTGCAAAGATGAGAAGATTTGCTTATTGACTCTGGATGTGTGGTAGCAGAGGGCTGCACTTCTGTGTGGTGCCATCTCTGCCACTCACTGGCCCCAGCTGGTTTTTTTGAGCCCTGAGCTCTTTCTTGCTGGGACTAACCCCACAGTACTCCACTTGCCTTTGTGCACAGCTGTATGATCCAGGATACCCTCCGGCTTCTTTTTACTCTCTGAAATCATGACTGTAGTTTTTCAAGGGAATCCTGAGTAGATAAGATGAAAGATGACATGGACAAAGACCTCTTTGAAATGAAGGCATGCTTTTCATCGTTGAAGGTTTTTCTCCTGAAACTGTAGAAAAGGCTGTCTGTAATCATGTGGTGTTTTCTGAATGCAGACAGCTTTCACCAAGAAACTTGGCTTGGGCTGCCCTGTCGAGCGGCCAAAGGAGAGGTAATATTTACCAGATTTGACATGGGAGGTCAGTGGGAATGTAAATAGAGCAGTCCTTCAAATGACACTGAAGTCAGAGCAATCATCCTGCTTGCAGCTTTGACAAATTCACCAACATCTGTTCTGGTGCCATTTCTGCCGCACAGACCTGCCATTAACTGTGAAGAGTAGAGGGTTTTAATTAACCAAGCAGATTGACACATGAAACTTTGATAAGACGATGCCATCTGGGTGGGTTTTTGCAATTCTCGGCACAGCTTCTTGGGTTGAGGCATGCTTCAGTGGTGCCTGGTGAGTCTCAGAAAGATGCACTGACGCCAGAGCATTGGGACACTGAGCCAAATACCTGTAGGTATTTGAAATGAAATGTGTATTGCATCTTGCTCCTAAACTGCATCACTTTTCTTTTACAACTGTTTTTTCTTTAGGGGTCACTTTACCATTGCATCGCTACCCATTGTGAGCCACAAGTGCTGGTGGAGCTTCTAGGTGTTAGATGAAAATGAAATACCCTAACTAAAGATCAGCAAATGGATCTGTCAGTAGGACTGCAAAACCCACGCTGTTGACATATTAATTCCCTGCTAGCAGTGTGCCACTGGGTTCATATGAATTCAGCAGCTCAGGAGAAGATTGCTGCTAATTCAGATGGAAATTGATAAATAAAAATTTGCTGTGCTTTAAATACATAATGTGTGGAACGTATTCAGCTTGTGCTTTGGTATTTGTCATCTTGTCAACTTGAAATAGATTAGAGCACGGTGTTTAATACGGTGAGATGCGGCTATAAATAACAGGCTTTTACAGGTTCAGAGAAAATCTTTATCCACTTTAATTGTGTAGATGGGTTCAATTCCCAGGAAGGCCGAGAGGGGAATGAATTGATAATCTGAATCAAAAATCCATTTTATGTAAGTTTTTGAAATGCTGGGCCAACTATTTCATGCGACGGTCTGTTTATGCTGAAGGGGCATGAATGTAGTGGTTGCTGTGCTGCTGAGACAATGATGAGGCATCTGGTGAAGAGATGGAGCCTTCTGGGAGCTGGTGCTGCTGCGCCGGCATTTGCTTACAGCGGAGCTGAGTTCTGAAGCTGTCAGTGTTGGCAAGTGAGCTCTGTGCGCTCAGCCAAGCCCCAGGAGCTGTTATGGCTATATTTGAAGCTCCTTGCCTGCTAGCCTGAACTAGGGCTTAGTGTGGCTTGTGTGGCACCAAGTCCCCAACTTTGGAAGGAAAGCTTTTCCCTGATAATGGTGATGAGTAGACCCAGTGACTTTGCCTTTGCTTTTTGTCTGTCCAGTTGCTTCAGAATACAAGAGCAAGGAATGAGTTTGCCTCTTCTTTTTGGATTGGTAGCTGCCTCATCTCAGGTTTCTTGCACCACTCTTTTTCTCGACTATTCAGTAATCACCGTGACCACAGGAATTTAGGGAGCTGTTTCTGTAATGGGAGGATGTCAACTAATGCTGGTGTTTGTAAATTCTGATGGTACCTGAGGACTGCCCATGTAGTGTGTGGAAGGGCATGGGGGTTTTGCAAGTGCTGTTAGTCTGGTGGGGATACCATGTCTGGGTGGACATGGAGAAGTCATGCGTTACCAAATGTCCCTATAAATCTATGGAAAGTGATAGCGAAGGATAGATACACAGAGTAACGGAGTCATACTTCTGATGTAAGCACACATCAGCACTTTGGAAAATGTTACATTTGTAGTATTAATGAGAAAGTCATCTGTGCTTTTAATGTTCTCATATTCCAATTGTAAAATTACTTATATAATTTCAGGGCTCGTGTGTTTAAGTTTGTGTGTGTCCTACAGGGAGAATGATCCCACTTTGCATCATTGACAGAGATAGCTAAGGCTTTACTTTGTTCTTCTGAATTCCCATTGCGTTTGGAACGGGTGTAGATTTACGTAGGATATCAGAGCCTTCAAGGTGCCTCTGCTTCTTGGCTCTTGGTAAGGATTGCTTGTTTCAGGGTGAAAGGGAGAAGAAATTGCTCTTTATCTTCTTGGAAAAGCACATGCTTGAGGATCATATGGGAAAAATGTTATCCAAGCAGGCTAAGACTACGCAGAACTTGGAAGTATATCATATTGGTTTGTGAGTGATGACAGTATAAAAAGTGAAGGTCTGTTTTCCTAGAGAGGGGAGTAAAGTGGCACCTTGTGTTCTTCTCCATGTGCAAGAGGGTTCTGCCCTTTCAAAGTTGCTCATCATTTTTCATACTGGCAGGTCTGACCAAGAATTGGGGGTTATTGAGTAGCTGCTAATAGTTGTGCATTGCCTTGAGCCTTGTAATGATGGAGCAGCACTGGGAGTGAGGAGAAACCAGGGAATCCATGTGTTAAACTCCTGTTCCTGGAGCAGCCCCTCTCAGGTCTGTGTTAGGTAATCTCGTTGTTGCTCATTACGTTTGTTTTGCTCTCTGTGGAAAGGGGAGAAAAATATTTATCTACTTACTGCAGCCTGGAGGAATAATCTGTTTGTTTATATAACTCTTTTCTCAAAAATATGTTGTTAGCATTAAGTATGGGAATTTCTGTTCTCTTGTCTTGGTCCCCTGAAGGAAGAAGTTAATACTCAGTTGACCCTCATTATTTTAGGATTTGACTATAAGGGATATGGAAAACGAGCAACTATTAACTGCTATTCTTCTGTCTCTGCTTATAGACTAAACAAAAGCACTTTTGTGTATGAAGGTGAGATTTCTGCCTTCCATTCCCATTGTTCTTTCTCAAAGTTAGATCAGTATGAAGGACAGAAATTTAACTTTTCCAGCCTGCTGTTGAGCCTATGCTTTCAGAATACCCTGTTGATGTGAGCTGGCAGGCTGCAGCTGGTGTCGGTGTGAGCTGGGAAACTGTGCTGCAGAGCTAATTCTTGGCTTGTCATTGTTGTGCTTCCCTGGAAGCTCTGGAGTAGAAAGAAGATTGCCTTACTCTGTTGACACAGGCTGTCCAGGGAGGTGGTGCAGTCACTGTCCCTGGAGGTGTTCAAGAACTGTGGAGATGTGGCACTGAGGGACATGGTCAGCGGGCATGGTGGGGATAGGCTGACGTTGGACTGGATCATCTTAGAGGTCTTTTCCAGCCTTAATGATTCTGTGACTCTATGGCCTACTGGGAATGTAATAGTGATTGGCTTCCTGACAAAGACCTGGTTATACAGCGTAGGACAGGTTCCATCTGGTATCAGTGCTCTAATGCATCAAAACTACGCTTAAATATTAGATGAAGAAACAATATGTTGTTTAAAGTACAAGAGAATGACTTGTGAGATTCAAGGTGATTTCAGTGTTTGGAACTCCTTGTTCATAACAGTGACTGTGCTGCTGGGTCTCGTTGACAAACCTTGTAGACAAACTGTGCCACCCTGGTGACTTGTCCCTGGGCTGCTGGGGGAAAACTGGCTGGGAAACAAACCCTGTAACTTGCAGGATGTGCTGTCACTGTTCTCTAAAGGCAGGGAATTTGAGATGTTATGTTTTCCATTTGAGAGTAAGTAACGTGCTTTTTCTGTCTCACCTAGAGGGTTATTTTTCATGATCAAACCTCAAAGCCACGTCCTTCAGAACCCCTGCTCATTTTCTCCTCTCTGGATTTGAAACCTTGGTGCTGCTGCCACCAGCATTTTGCTGTGGAGCTCAAGAAGACAGAGGCACAATGAGCATCTCGGCACTTATTGGCACTCAAAGGTCTTTAGGTTGCCTAATCACCCAACATACCTTGCCAAACAAGGCACACCTACGGAAAGTGTCTAGCTGCTGCTCTGAGAATATAATTCTGAGTCCCTCAGCTCTGCTATGCCTTCCTTGACTCCAAGTGGATGCGATTGTGTAATAAGTTTTGAATCCACATCTAAGCTTTCTGAATTCCCCATTTATTTAATAATTTTGTGTTTACTCTCAGTTTTTTAAACCAAGCAAATAACAGCTGGTGTTTGCTTATGTCAGGAAGACAAATGCGTCACACAAACACCACACTTTGCCAGCATCAAAACTGAAAATGAGTTGGTGTCTGAAGGGCCATTTGCATACAAATATGTGTTTGTAAACCTGTGCGTTTCAAAGTTACAGATAAAAGAGGACAAAAGGGAAAGAAAAGACCCTGTCCTGACAAATTAGAGCAGCAAAAAACTTTCGTCCAGACCTACTATAATGTTTCTCATGTTTCCTGTTTCCCTTAGGAATAAGCACTTTGAGAAGTAGCATGGCAGCTCCTCCTTGTGACCTAGCTCCTGGAGAGGGTTTGTCTAAGCTGCAAGGCAGGAGCACAGCCAAAAATGTGATGAGCAAGTTAAACGGTTGTGCAGCTGAGAGACCTTCATGTGGTGCAGCTGAGTGAAGCTTCCACAGAGATGCTGCTATGTCATACTCAGAGGTATTTGGGCATCCCTGTGGGCTGTGAACACAAAACCCCCAAATGCACCCAGGTGCAGAGGCAGATTTGTTTCTTACGTATCAGCTGGACTGGATTTGGAGTGTGATGAAGCTGGAAGGAAATGGAGGAAAGAGCTTGGGAAGATTTATTTCTCTGTTAGCATCTGGTCTTGCACATTATGTCTCTCTATCTCACAGGAAATCATGTTTGTGCCTGATTCCCATTTTGTGGAATTGTAATTTCGTCTCCCTCTTGGCACGTCCATTCATTTGCTGTTCTAGTCCTTCATGTGACTGACTTTTCACCCACCCATGGAATGCACACAGCTTGATTTTATCCAGCACAGGACTGGAAAAACAGCTTAGCTTTTTGAGGGAATGTCTTGTAGTGTCTGTCATCATCATACCTATTTTTTTTTTTTTTCCAGTAGTTTTGAGAGCTGAATTGCCAGCCTTACTTTCAAAAGAAATTACTAACAAATGAGAGGCTTCCTGATGATGCAGTGGTCATATCCGAATCTGGCCATGCCCACATTGTCTAGGAGCATTTAACAAAGAACCCAAAGCGTTCCTGTCACATTAAATTCACGTAGTGCCTGGGGAATGCTGGCTTCTCAGCATTCTTTTATGAATACCTACACGGTTCAGCTGTCCACCTTCGTCCCTCCCTCTTTGATGTGTCTGTGCTCATGTTATTAAATATATGTCGTAAAGTACAAGGCATCCACTGGACAGCTAAATTTACATTAGTGCATGATCCTTGTGATTCACATTTCTGGGTGTTGCTGTCTCACACGTGGGTGTAGCCCTGCTGGCATCCCTGAAGATTTGCCTCCCTTAAGCTGCTGAAACTGAAGGGGGAAGAGACTTGCGTTTCAGCACAGACAATGGAAAAAGAACAGCTTTCTGAGCTTACACGAAGCACTGCAAATAATCCCAGAGTGCTCATTACTGTCTCTCTGTAATAACGAAGAATCTTTTCATTGGAACGCTGGGGAGTTGAAGCAGAGGCGTTGAGCAGCAGCCCCTGGGCCTGAGAGACAGAACAGAAATGACCAGTGTAATTTCTGCTGCGGAGATTGAGTGCTTGATTTTCATTGTAGGGCACCTTGTGAAGCTATTGGCAAGTGAGGTCGATTGTAATTCACCATTTGCACACTGAAATGGTGTTTGTGCTATCTGTACTTGAGCTGCTGGGCTGGGTCAGGGGCTGTAACACTTTTGCTTCAAAAACTGTGTTAAAAAAAACAACAACAACTAAAACCACCCGTTCTCCCAACAGGCTAAGACAGTACATTGCTCATTGCTACTTTGAGATGGTGTAAAGATGTTGACGTTGAATAGATTTCAAACGTTAGGTTGTACAGTTATTTTTTTTATGAATTACCAGACTTGGCCTTCAGAATGTGGCACTACATTCTGTGTCGCATTCTATGTGTTTCATCAATCATCAGTCTTCATGTTTTGGTGTTGTTGTGTTCTGTAAGCCATACTCCTACAGTCTCTGCCCTTTTCCCTATCCATTAAGAGACCCAGGGAGGAGGAGAAGCAGTGCTGCTGAGCCACCCACAGCAAACTGCTGACTGCCTACCAAGGGAATATGACTGCAGTGCTAGTGACTCCTCTGGTTGCTTTTGAGATCTCCATGGCTTGGTAAACTAAGGCATCGTAGCAAATGGGGAGAAGCAGCAGCAATAGGATGTCACGGCTCCTGAGTCTTCTGGGGAGTGGAGGTGTATCTGGTAGTGATTGCTTGCAGTGAATCTCCACCACTGAGCCCTGGGGCAGAGCCAAACTGCACAGGCTAAGGGACCAGCTCCTGACCTCCCTGTTGTCCCACCGCAAAGGGGAAGGAGGTGGATGTTCAGAAGGAATTTGCTCAGGGAGCAGGCAGGCAGCTTTAGGGGATGATGTGTTGGGAAGGGAACGTTCCCCTCCACTGGTGACTGTACTGTGTGCAGCTGGTGCTCCAGAGTGCTTTCAAGTATTTTCTCGTTAGGATCAACTTCTGGGAAGTAGCAGATGGCAAAGTGAGGCTAAATTAGTGAGAGATTTGTGCTCTGTTAATGCTCTTTCTCTGTCTAAACAATAGCTGCAGAGTGAAGCAAGGATGAACTGTTGTTTGTGGCCACCTCTGCTGCTGTGTGAATGCAGAAGGTCCACAGCATGTTTCCTCAGCAGTAACAAAGAGCAGAAAGAATTTACCAGCCCTTTCACAAGGAAGAAAATACTGCAGTTCTCTCTTTGCAACACAAATAAAATTGAACCTATGTTTGGAAGCACACGAGGAATACAAATGCAGACACAATCATACATTTACAGCCAAACTGACCATATAGCCTCTTATGTTTCATCATCTTCATATGAAAACCAGTCGAATAACATTAAAAGCAGCATCTCTCCTCTGATACTCCTGTAAACTCTCTGACTTTATGGTGTTCTCATCCATCTGAAACTCCTTCTCTCTTTCCTTTGTGTTTATACGTATGTAAATATGTATGTGCATGTATGTACAGTATTACTCTGGTGAATTACTTCTGCAAAGCTTCTCTGGTAGTGACAGTTTCTTTATGGAGGTGAAAAAATAATTTTTCTTACAAATTTATTGTGACTTTTGAAATCACTGAGTTTAGGATGGAGCTCCTAAACTGAAAAGCTGACTTCTCACTGCTATATACATGTATATATATGTATATCTATATATATGTATATGGTGGAACCCGGGATCCTGGATGCTGTCACAGAGCAGTGTCCATGGTCACTTTTCCACTGATTTGCTATGTCTCTGTGTGTAAAAGGGTGTGAGTCTGGTGTATGCTGATGGGGAGATTTGCCCCTAAACACGCTACTGGGCTCCCAGCCTGGACATTGGCAGCAGTGCTGGTGTTGGTGTCTTAAATGCCATTTTTGCACCTTTTGCCTTCAGTGATTCTTAACAAGCCACAGCAATGAGAGCCTTTGCAAAAGAATTCCCTCTGATTTTTTTCTGCACATGGCAACCAGTGCCGTAAACCTCCACGTGCAGTGTCCTTAAGGCTCCTGCAGGGCAGATGCTTCTGTTAATCCTCCTCCTGATGCCGGTACAAAATCCTGCTCTGGTTCCCGTGCTGATGTTAGCTCTGAGGTGGAAGCAGGTGGTCAGGTTATTAACAAACAAACACACAACTGCCAGGCCCAACAATGTGAAATGTTGTTTTTCAGCGGGGCGCACAGATCCCTAAAGAACTCAGAGACTACTGACTAAAGAGATATACTTCCTCCAGGGATCTTTTATCATAAAAGCAGCTGAAGTGACTCACTCTTTCCCTGAGGACATTCTTAAAACAACTCTGCTCATTTAGTCTTAGAGTGGTCAGAAGTGGGATTTATTTTGTGCTGTCCTTCAAAAGAAGAAAAAAAAAAAAAAAGACAAAGTCTGTTTAAAGCCGCCTGTGGCCACGTTTTCAGGCAGATCCGAGCTGTATTTAATGCTAGAGGTCTGCACGCAGCCTGCTAACGCATAGGCTGGCTGGCACTATGCTCACTCAAGCAAGTGCTCCAGTGAAAAATTCAGCACTATTTTTAGTCCTCTTGCAACCAACCACTCGATTGTAAGGCCTGGGAGCTGCCGCGCAGTGGCTGCGAGGGGTCTGCGGGACGCAGCGGGGCCGGGCGGGTCTCCGAGGAGCCCACGCTGATGCAGAGGAGCACCCATCAAGAGCAGGTATTGCCCTGTTGTAACCCTCAGCGTGCCCCTGGAACAGGTCTGTGGGTCAGAGACAGGGCAGGAAAGCGTTAGCTCGCTGCCTCTGTCTGCTCTGGCCCTTAAAGCTCTCGTTCCATGAATTCCTGCCCTGACCGTCAGCTTTCAAATCCTCCCTTCTTTCCGAGCCTTTTCAGGGACTTTGCAGGATCTTGGGCAAGTTAGCAAATGAGAGTAGCGGAAAAGTACATTGCTCAAAGTGAAGGAATCCTGCTTTAAAAAAACAACAACGCCAAAACAGCAGAGCCCTTTCAGTGCTGGGGTGAGTAGCCTGTACTGGGATCCCTTCCTCTCTGCTAACTTTATTAACTTGTGACAGACAATTCTCCGCCTCTCCCTGGCAGTCCGGCTGACGGGGGGTTCTGGCAGACTGACTGTGTCTGCCTGTATGTCCGTGCAGTGCCAGCTGCGGGTGGGCTCTGCTCCGGCACCGTGTTCCCCACCTCTGCCTGTCCCCACGGTGGCTGGCACAGCCCGGCCCCACGCGCACAAGGCACGGCCCTGGGGATGAGGGGGTGCCATTCCTGGGCGATGGAGTCACGGGAGGGAGCGCCGCCAGCGAGCCGATAGTGGGAGAGGGACTGGCAGCCACCCCAGTGTCGCGCCGGAGGTGCCTGCGCCGTTGCCAGATCTGCTGCCAGTGGGTGCTGATGCCAGGTGAGAGCTCAGAGCTTTGTTTTCAGGAGGGTTGCTGGGATGTGCTGTGCCCCATCCTGCTGTGATGCTGCTGAGAGGACAAGCTGTTGATTTCAGCAGCATCCTTCCCACCCCCTCACGGGCTCGCTGGAGGCGATGCTCTTTCAGGTGCACTTTGGAGAGGAGATTCTAGTTTGCTAGTCAGTGGGCTCAGGCAAGGACACTTTGGCACGTGTTATACAGTGGGTTGCTGGCTTGTGTTCTGCTGCTTTGTGTTCTCAGCCTTTTGTTTTAACTCAGTTGTGCAATGTTTGCCAACTCCTTGTTCGGTCAGGCTCAGATTCAGGGAGAGACTTGAAGTTTGGCTGAATTTTAAAACTGCCTGTATTCTATCTTCTGTGATTATGTTGTCTTAAAATAGCATAGCGTGCCTCTTGTTTGATGCACTTTGTAGAACACTGAGGAAAGGGGCATGGCCGAATTCCCATGAACTCTGCATTCAGCAATCTCATCTTGCTATCAGCAGGCTGAGCTGCTGCAGCTCTGTGCACTGAAAACATGCTGCTGCAATGTGCTGGCCAGGACCTCACACTGCTCCCAGGGCTGCCATGGGTGCATGTGAAGAGAGGTGTCGGAGCAGTTTGACAGCTTGGCTTTGTCTATCCCTGTTAGATGTGTGCATTTGTGTGTATATGGCACAGATGGCACCAGCAATAGGATGTATTTGCCTGAAACTTATATGAACTGGATCAAGACAACTGGCAAAGATCAGTCGTGTTCCTGTGGGATTCTGTTTATAATGGAGTTTTAGGGTGTGTTTAGAAAATGTATTCAAATACTAGAAATCCCGTGATTTGCTCTCGTTGATGCTGGCAAATCTAGATTTACCTCTTCTGGAAATGGTCTTGAGCACTGACTGCTGAATTGCCAGTCACAACACTGACTTCCCAAATGAAGGCAGTGGGAATGAAGGGTCAATTATTCCATGATCTGAATTCAACAAGCTGAGTTCCCACAGTCTAGAATTTGTTAGACCTTCTGGATCATGAAGATGATAATCAGTTGGGTTAATTCTGGAAAAAGTAGATGAGATTTTACTGCACTTTCAATGATGAATGTTTCAGTGCTGCTGCAAATAGCATGTCTCTGGGAGACACTGTGTTAAGAAGAGCTGCATGTCTTGTAAAGACCCTATGCTTTGAAGGTTAACAACTGTTGGAAAGGTTGACTGGAAATGGCTTCATCAGTGCTGTGTGCTGGGCTGCCTCACGCTGTGATCCTGAATTCAAACAACCCAAACTGAGAGGCATCGAGATCGTGTTAGCCTCCAGAAATTACCCTTGTGTGTTCTTGGTTGTATCTTCCTGTCTCCCCTGATTGATCCTTGCACCCTTTGGGTTTTTTCCCAGCACACTACAATATGTGGTTGGTTTTGCTATTGTTGCCCAGTCCAAGAAACTGGCTATAGGTGACAGCAGAGGATCAGATTGTTCAATTTCCCACATTAACAGTCTGGATAATGCTATTGCATGATAAATGTTTGCGGCTCTGTGAAAATGGAAACCATGCTGAAGGGAGTAACACCATCTCTGGATTGTTGTTATGAAGCCAATATGTGTTTGCGCACCATTTGGATTTTAAATCTCTTCCTCCTTTCCCCCCCGGAGCCCTAAGCCTCTTGCCTGGGGCAGTGGGTGAGACACTGTGCTGCTGGTCATGCACTGAGCACCACTGGGGACAGCAGTACTACGGGCTGTGTGGGAGCACCCAGATCTGGAGCTGCTTCTGGGTGCTGCAGAGCTGCCCTGCTCTGCAGGTGGGCTGCTGCCACCTCCTACCTATCTTTCCAAAATGGGATTGCACTCACACCATAATGTCTGTGCGTGCTCAGACTGGGCAGACATCTTAGTTGATGCAACTTCTTCCTGGCTTTATTGTGTCACTGGGAATGAAAAAGAAGTGGAGTGCACATCAGCTCCGCACCTCTATCTACTGCAGGCTATAAATGCAAGTGATACAACTCAGCAGCAAATTGTGAAGCCTGGACTGTGCTTAAGTATTTAAATATCAATTCAAAAAATACTGGTTTCTGGGCTATTAGTGAAGATAAGCAGTTATCACATGCACTCTTTCCACATGTTTTAATTGCAGAGCTGTAAATCACAGTTATGTACTTTGGCTTAAAACTGCTTTCTGATTTGTTTCTGTACTTCATTAGCTAATTATACCTTGAAGTAGTCTATTAATTAAACTCCATTTTCTAATGAATCCAGCTCATCCTTCTTAAGCCAAGTCTGATACAAAACCGAAGTCATTCTAATCCTTAAATCATTAAACTGAGTTGTTGACTTTTCTGTCTGTGCATGTCAGATGGTAGCAGATTACTGCAGTGCTTAACTTGACCATTATCCACAGACACCTCCAAGACATATTTTACTGAGTTATGAAGTGCAGTAACAGCGTGCATGTAATGAGCTGCAAGTTCGCACCATTCATTCCTGCTGCTAGAAGAGCAGCTGCAGTCCTTTGATGCTGATTTTTCAAGATTGCACCTTCTCTTTGGAACAGACCTTCTGAAAAAATGCATTGTTGATCTAAGCATGGCAGTGTCAGGCTTGCAACACCACCAGGAACGGGGTCGTTCAGCTTGGGACAGCAGTTGCTTAGAGTATGATGCTTCTGATAACCTGTGCCTTCTCTTAGTTCACTCTCCTTTTATTCTCCTGATGGGAAACCATCATAGCTACACTTTTAATGAAGAAGAAGTGGCCGAAAGCTAAAAATCTTCCCGCTAACAGGGAAAAGCCACAGTGCCTGTTGGTGAATTTTGAACATCCACTTCTTGGGGAGCTGATTGCTGGTGTTGTTACTAATGGAAAGAGATGGTGTGTTGGGGTACCTTTTGCTTGTGTCATAGAATCATTAAGGTTGGAAAAGACCTAAGATCACCAAGTACGACCCCAACCCACTCCCACTATCTCTGTTAACCACATCCCTCAGTGCCACATCTCCAAGGCTCTTGAACACCCCCAGGGATGGTGACTCCACCACCTCCCTGGGCAGCCTGTGCCAATGCCTCACTGCTCTTTCTGAGAAGAAATTTTTCCTAACGTCCAACCTAATATCCGAGCAAGGTAAGGCCATTCCCTCTCATGCTATTGCTGTTACCTGGGAGAAGGGACCGAACCCCACCTCACCACAGCCTCCTTTCAGGTAGTCGTAGAGGGTCCTAAGGTCTTCCCTGAGCCTCCTCTTTTCACTCTGAACAATTGCAGTTCCCCCAGCCTTTCCTCGTAAGACTTGTGCTCCAGACCTTTCACAGTTTCATTGCCCTTCGCTGGTCCTCCCATCACCATTCACTGGAATCTTTGAGTTAGTTTAAAAGTAAATGTTGGGTTAGTGACTTGGTTAGTTTGCATTCCTCATACGAAAACTCATGAAAAGATAGATGAAGGTGTGAAACTAAGACCAGAATGACTGTAAAAGTTGAGAGATCGCTGTGCAGTCAGAGCCTGCAGGAAACAATGAAAGACAAGATAGAAAAATCTGTCCTTACTAGAAGCAACTTGTGCAATGTGTTTATTTGGGCACTTAGAATCGGAAGAGCTGTGGTTGCTTGGAGAATGAAAGGTATTCTCAGGAAAATAGGTGGGTTTTTTTTTGTTTGTTTTTTAAAGGAGGCTTGAAAGTAAAATTCATCCTTGTGCGACTGAACTGTGCCTTGACTTTTATGTTTGCCTCTTCCACATCACCTTTTCCTCCTCATGTCCAGAAGTAGGTTTTTCACCCTGGTAGCTGCTGGCAGAAGGCTGTAAATCAGATTTCTGAACACTTGTTAGCACATCAGAAATGCTGTGTTCGGCAGGTGGAAGTGATCAGTGAGGCAATAGTCTGTAAGAAGCTATTCTCTGCAGGCTTTCAGGTGTTGTACTGAAGGCAGCTGATCGTGGTTTTGTTGTTTTTTTTTAACCTCAAAAGATTCAAGAGGCTTTTGCTCGAGACAGTGAATCATGGTAGAGGGGCAATGTTGTTGGTGCTCGGTGCTTTTGTACAGCTTGCAGCAGTCAGCATGCCGATGTATATAGGCAGCAGTTTGAGTCAGGTACCTTTGATTGCAAACTGCCTTTAAATACATTCCTTCCAGTTCCCCAACTAGCACGTGACCTAACACTGTAAAATCTCAGTTTAGGTACGGTGGGAAAGCACATTGTGCTAATTTAAATGAAAACTTTTTGTTTAAATCTCAGTGAGATCTCTATTTGACACACTTTACTTTGGAGATGACCTCTTCCTCTGCGCTGGTTCATTTTCTGGGTTTATTACACACTTTGCATCTTTATAAAGCCCTTCACTGGGTGATATTAAAGCCTTTAATTAACTGAAGCAGCGTGTCTTCCCTGTGAGGTCAGTGAATATTCTTAATTGCTTTTTGCAGAGAGAGGAAAATGTGGCAGAGAAATTTTAAAAGCATTCATGAGTGCAGTGCAAAAAGCTCTTGAAGAGTCATAGGCAGAAGCCCTAATTGCTGAACCTCCTTTCATGTGCAACGTTTTGCTTTATTCCATAAGCAGGCAGAAGAAGGATACGGTGCTGCTGAGTAGGGCAAGATACAGGTCATGTCTTCTTTGTCAAGAAGCTTTCTGCTTTTTGAGCGTTAAGTTGCTAAAAGTGTATGAATGAGGGAATCTTTTCAAAACTGGTTAGGAAAGAAACAGGCAAACCCAGAAAGCCTTATTCTCCTCATAAGTGCTCGTTTTAGGAAGCTGAAGCAAAGAGAAATACCCTGAGGGTTTGCACAAGATTTCCTGTGTCGTGCTCTTGAGGTCTGAACGTCCTTCAGATGTCATGGTGCTCTGTGCATGGTGACAGCAGGGCCAGGCAGAGCAGACTCCTCTCAAGGCACAGCATCACTGCCGGGCAGCAGCTGGGTTGGGTGAAATGAGAATCAGTGAGGAGCAAACTCCAGTTTATTACGGCTTTGGTGTTTGCAGCTCACACACAATTGGCTAACAGGTAGTCTGTGATAGATCATAATGGGATGGGCTGAGACAGTACAAACAAGAGCAGATGATAGCAACATTCATTTTAAACCAGAAAAAAATGGCATCAGAGTGAGGAGGAACAGACTCACAATTTGGTATGTGAATACTGGGAACCAATTTAGTACTGAGTAGACAAGTAGAGTCATCTGAACTGAAGGGAAGCTTGAGTGGAGTGTGCTTCCTAGCTCTTGGGAAGGTGCTGCAGCTTAAGCCTCTCCATTGCAGACATCGAAAGAGGACGTGTGTTTGGTATTGTTCTGTATACCAAACTGCAGTTGTGACACAGCACTGGGGCTCTTTGCCTTATCTCATGTGGTTGTTGCAGCTAAATTTGGAATGTGAGTGATGCAGTCATTTCCATGAAATTTAAACTTCTGACTGCTTGCCTTCTTTAGAAAGGAAAAGAAACCCAAACCTGCAAACCCTTCTGTTTCTTCTCTTTTTCCTGTTGTCTGCCTGTGTTGTGTCTGCTGTATTGCAGATGAAATCCACAGTTCTCCTGCATCTCACTATGAACTGAGAAAAGCTCATTTCCTTAAACTGTCAGAAAAGTCTCCAGGAGGACAGGAGGGACCCAACCTTTAATTTTGACAGCCCAAGTTCAGAGTTTGTGATGGCGTTCTCCGTGGTGAAACACCTCTGCAAGGAAGAGTGTAAGGCTTTTTGTCTTGTGCTTTTGTCTGACCAACACGACAAAAGTCCTTTAGGAACACAGTTGAGCCCAGGGAGTGCTTCTTGGCCATGAGTAAGCAAAATGCAGCTCTGCAGAGCTGATTAGCTGCTGAATCTGGGAGGTAATACACTGAGGCATCGCCTTTGAAAACTGTCTTTGGTGTTCTGTGAGCTTCAGGTTGGGAAGAACCAAACTGACAGTACCCCATAACAGGGTGGATTTAAGCAGGCCCATCTCTTGCTCTCTTCCTCCTCCCCTCCCCCGTGGTGGGTTACTTTTACATCTGGTGAATTAAAGCTGAGTTTTCTAAAGGGAAAGCCTCATGCAGCAGCCCTGAGCAAAGCTTCTCCTGGGATGGATGCAGCCTGTTGTTGGAGCAGCCTTATCCCTCTCCCCTGCTGCCTGCAGCTTCACTGCTGCTGCGGGATGAGGGGCATTCACGGGGAATGGCTCTTCCATGTAGAAAGTGCTGTGGCAGCGTAACCTTTGTCTGGGACTGTGTAGGCAGGAGACAGAGCAGCCCTGATGGAAATACAACATACATCGTTGGGGAGCAACACCCATATGACCTGTTAGTAGTTAGATCGTGTGTCCTGCTGTGCTACCAGACTACAGGGAGGCCTCAGAAGAACGGCAGCAGTGGGAGCAGAGGTACTGTGGTGTGTTTCCTTTTGTCCCAGGCAAGTGAAAGGAGACGCGGTCGTTGGAGGGACCTTGTGGTGGAGACAGAGCAGACAATGTGCTGAATGTGCTGAAAGCTACCTGTTGTCCTGGGGTAAGGAACTGCACATTGTCCCAGGGTGAACAGCAGATGAAGCTTGTTGCATTTTGGACTGAGTGTGTTTGCCAACACTGCAATCTGTTGTCATATAAAGACATGAACATCAAGGCAGAGTATACTGAGATTTGTTGATAAATATTGGAATCTGTCTGCAAAAACCCGCATCCACTGAAATTTTCCATTTCAAATTTCCATTTGAAGCTGATCAGAGTGAGCCACGGGAGCTGTGGCTGTAGCACACCTCCAGCTGGAGGGCAGAGAAATCCTTTCTGATGAGAAATTTCCATTGTGTCAGTGGGAAAGCCCGTATATGTGCATGTCAGCGTGTGCTGTGAGCAACTCCCAGCCCTCTGACGGAAGAGATTTCTTGTTTCTAGGGAATGGAAATATGATTGATTTTTCTTTCCTGGACAGAATGATTTTAGTAAATCCTACACCCAGAAGGCAGGGTTTTTTCTGGGTGTGAGATGTTTTTGCCACCAAAATGACTGGAAACTAAGGAAAAACTGTATTTCTCAAAATAAGAACAGAATTAAATCCGTATGAAGAGTGTGTTAAATTTGTGCTGCAGTCGTGACAGCTGTGTAATGCTAGTCCAAACAGTGAAATGAGAATGAAGTCTCTCACACTGTGGGCAAATTGTAACAGTAAACTCTAATCTCTAATATTAACATTCAAAATCAGATTGGGATTGAAGTGGAGGTAAAAGAAAACTTGCAAAATACCATCTTCACAGAAGACACACCATAAAAATTACTGCTTTTGTTTTATGATGTAAGCTTGCTATGACCAAGCTTTTTAATACAGCAGAAGGAGAGATGCTCAGATTCAAAACGAATGAGATCATGAAGAATTACAGGGTAAAGTGCTATTCCAGTAAATATGGAGGGGAAATGACATACTTAAATATGGAAGTTATCAAGGGTATTCTGAAATACTGGTCTGAGGAAAAAGCTAGCATTGTAATTCAGGAAATAAATTTAGATTTATTGTCATTGTCCCTCAGAATATGACCTATGAAGTACTGGATGTTTGATTTGTGGCATCTCTCTCACAGTGCTGTCAATCTTCTTCTCTGAGTAGAGCAGCCCAAGAGATTGGAGCTGCTGGAGGAAAAACCTGAGAGAATGGCTATGTCTGTATCACCATAGTGTTACACAAACCAAGCATCCATGCATTGCGTTTGTTCATGGCTTAAAATTGTTAATGCCTCATTTGTGTTAGCTCAATAGCACAAACCAGGGCTGATAAGGGATGCCTGGGGTGCGGAGGATGTCCCCTGTACACCTTCCTACCATACCTTCCTGCCTTTTTCCCCGCACCCGGGATATATATTCTGTAGTTCACATCTATGTGACTTAGGGCAGAGGGTCATGGTTAGGACCTTGCTTTTTACTGAGGTTTTGGAGCAGAAATGTCAATCTGATGAGCACCTGTGACCTTTCCGTGTTTGGCCATAAAGCTTCCCCATTGCATGTGCTCACAAGCATTTGCATCCTTGAAATGTATCAAGGATTAATCTTTTGCAGAAGCTAATTCCAGGAACGAAACTTGCCAGCCAGTGTAGACTGCCCATTGCCAGCCTTCTCTTTCCTGGAGCATGTTTGTCCCTGGTCTGGGACTCCATGTTGATGTTTGGTGGTTTGTTTTTGCAAATAAAAACATCTGCCTTTCACCAATGAAAGGAGTGCTTTAATGAGGTTGTTGGAGACCTTCTGCACTTTCCCTTGAAATCTAAATTTACCCGGGGATGGAGATTATTTTAGAAGAGCAGGAGCAGGAAAATGATGCCTTTGTTCAGCAGACTGAGAGAGCAGTCTGGTGGCTGTGTTAACGTGCCTGTGCCTCTAATTAATACTGACTGACACCACTTTGAGCAGAATGGCTGCATTATGTGCTGTGGCCGAGGGGATGTTGAAAACCAGGCAGTAGTCATCAGGTAGATTTCAGACCCAGCTGTCATCACTGTTGTGTTTCACCTTGGCTTCTAAATCCTTTCTCTATTTGTTAAAAAAAAAAACACTTCATAAAATAGCTTTCCTTTAGGAAGCTTGCCTTATAGTCATAAAATCTGTCTGTCTGTTCCCAGCTGAAGAACTTTGGGAAAACACAAGACAAGGAAGGCTGCAACAAAAGCCAAGCTGGAAATAAACATTTTGCATTGGGTTAAATAGCGCCAGTGGTCTGGGGACAGTCTCCTTTGTGGAGTGTGGCAGATGCATTCCTGACACAAGCAAGACAAGGTTCCTTTGTGGGAACAATGGGTGGAAGACCAAGGGAAGATACGAGGCCAAGAGGACCTGTTGTTGCCTAAGAGGACCTCTGGAAGTCAGTGTGGACCCAAGTATAATGCTTGGTTGGGAATAGAAGATCTTTGAGGTTCCTTCCAACCCTAACCATTCTGTGATTCTGTGACTTCCAAATGAATATTTTTGGAGATTCAAAAATAGTTTGCAATTTTTCATTTTCCACTCTAGAAATAATGTGGGTTTTTTTGTTTTGTTTTGTTTTGGGTTTTTTTTTTTTTTTTTTTTTTTTAAGTATGGCTATTCAGTGTAGAGTGAGACAGAAGCTCTGTGGACAGAAATGTTTTTTGCATTACAGGCAAAAGTATTTTAAATCATTGCTTGGAAACGTGCAGAATTCAGCTTAGCTTTCATGCTGATGGTTAAATTACTGACCTGGGTCAAGGAACTGCATCCCAGTCTGTGGGCTTGAGCACTGGCAGGATATGTTGGGCAGGGAAGCTAATGTGACCATTTCCTGCTATAGGGATTCTGTGGTGAGCAACACAAAAATGCCAGCCTGGATCCCTGCAGTAGAAGACCAAAGAAACTGCTGGTGCTCCTTGTGCCTTACGTTTAATTGCCTGTATTATATATTTAATTGCCCATCGTAATGATAAAATTGCGAAACACCAGCTTAGCAAATGAGCAAACCAGTGCAGCTGGCAGCTACATCACAGGTAATGTGTTGCCATGACGCCAAGCAGACAGTGATAGTCTGAGTGTTTAAGTCCTGTGTTTGCAGTGGTTTAACTTAGATCTATGAGAGTAACAGACCTAGAGGAGAGCATATAGAGGGGCAGGTGTTACTGGGACTGCATGAAGACCTGCCCTTGGTATTCTTAATTGACTGAAGTCAATTAAAACCTGCAATTCACTTGAATTCACCAAATTCAGATTCAACTTTTTAAAAAAAAAAAGAAAAAGACTGAGTTTTGTTCTTTCCTTTTGAAAGAACCTTACCGTTCTTTTAAAATCATCAATGTTGTATTGTAATATGGCATAACAGGAGAATAATTTCATATTGGATTACCAGCTCTGCTGCTATGAAAAAAATCCTTCCAGTTTTGTTGTACTCAGGAAGCCAAAAATCTCATCATCTTGAGTCAGTGAGATGACTTCTTCATTTTCTTTGGCCAGCACTCCACAAACTCACTCACGTTGCTATGAATAAGGATACCTTAATGTTTTCATATCCCCATGCTTTGATTTATAGCAGCAGCTAAAGAAAACAACTGCTTTCCCAGAGCATGGCAAAATGCCAAAAAATATGCTCATGTATGCATCTTGCCTTTTTTAACTGACTTACACACACAACAGAAAAATCCTGATGGTATGAAAATGTGTATTGCCTTTGGGCCTCAGCCCACAGTGGATGTTCAAAAAAAGATCTACGTGGGGATCAAGAGCGTTCATTGAGAAAGGTTTTTGTAACAACAATAACAAAGTCAGTGGTGCCTCAGAATCCCCCATGACACAGAGCAGATGGAGTCTTGAGCCATGGAGGGATCTGAGGAAATGTTGATGTTCTCATCCTCATGCTCTTCCCCAGCTGAAAGTGGGTTCTGTTCGGAGCTGCGCTAGTTGCTACAGCTGTTGAACTGTCTTCTGTTGGTTTCCCTATCCGACTCATCACTCCTCTGGTTGTTGCCTGTGCATGAGGGAGACAGCTCCTGGGATGGGAGTGCACAGCCTCTCCTACAGCCCCCCTGCGTAGCTTTGCTAGCCAGCCTGTTGCCGGGGGATTTGCGAGGGTAGGGCTGTCAGTTTTCTTTTCTGGAAAGCAGAGGTTTGTTTCTTGACTCTGCTTGAAGCAGCAGGTGAGTTGACATGATGAAAATCAGGCAGCAGCGTTTCAAGGACAACACGGGTGTGATGCCTTCCTTTAATTTCTATGTCCCTACAGGGATGAACAGCTTCCCCAGTAGATGTGCGACTGCCTGGGCAGGACTGTGTGGGTCACAGGCTTCTGCCACCCAGAAATGGCTGTTGCTGCTCCTGCATCCCATCCCCTCCTATTGCTCTGCGGGCTCCGGTGGCATCTTGGCAAGCTCTGGTTCTGGTTTCATCTTTGTGGGTTACTAGCAACTTGGCCGGCAGCTGCAGGCCTCACCTTCTGGTAACTGGCTTTTGTTGTAATGGCTTCTGATGAAGGAGAGCTCCATGTGTGTATTGCAAAAAGTTGTAGCTGTGAGCTGAGGCTGCAGCGAGGTAGGAATTGCTGTGAGAGCTGAGGATTAGGCCTCATGTCCCATGACGCTTTCAACACAAGGCCTTACACTGAGCGCTGCGTGAAACGCAGCGTGGTCTCCGGGCACAAAGTCAAAGCACAGCTCCACTGGAGCGTCTCTAGGAGAAAGGGCTCAGATACTGTGTTCTGGTCCAGGGCAATTGCTAATGAAAAGCTTCACTTGGGTAGCTGCTGCCTTTCTGTCTGCAATTTTGTCTGCCTCAACGCTCTGTTGTCCTTGTTGCTGTGGCTGTGCCGGCATGACACCATCTCCCCTGCAGGAAATCATGAAAAGAAGTGGATGCCTTTCTGCTCTGTTATTAAAACATGCCAGGGGTGCTCAGCAGCCTGGAAGGCCCTGTGTATTTTAATGAATCTACGTCCGTAGTAGCCGGTTGTTTAGGCCTTCTCTGTGTCTTTTCACTATGGTAATTGTGGTGGTTATTAATGCCCTCAGTGGGTACTGAAGCCAGAGTAGAGCTGCTGTCATTCTGCAGCACATCAGCAGGAGTCCCCAAGGTAGCCCTGGCTATTTACCTTCCTTTTGGGGTCCATATTTAGGAGGCACATCTCCAGTGGAAGCTAGTCAAGCCTGCAGAAAGCACTGCTGCTGATGGAAGTGGTGAGCTGCCCACTGGACTTCTTTCAGCTGGGGTATTTCCTTGGGCTGTTGCTGAGAATGCACTGTTACAGCACTGATGGCATGGAGAGAGGAGAGAAGCTCTCTCCCTACAAAATCTGTTGCCATAGCAGCTCTGTGCTTTTAGAACAGCTTCAAATACAATCTAGGTATTTAATTTATGCAGTACAAAACATTTGATTCAGGTGCTAACATACCTTGGTCTAGCGCTTGGCCATGAGCATTACTAGGTTCAAGCCTTTGAGGCAAGGTTTCCTTGTCTGAGTATCTCCATGACATCAACAGCAAGATGGCATGTCATGTTTGGAAATGTTTGTTGTAAGCTGATTTATCTACCTGTGTTAAAAAGAAAACAATGTCAGCGCTACTATTAACTTGCTACAGTCTGGGAGAGAATGCAAGTTTGCACTTATTTTCTATGACTGGGAAGGTTTTGGCCAGAAGTTTGGGAGTTTTAATGATGCAACTGAGCCAAATTGAAGAATGAGCCACTTGAGTCTATGTCAGATGTCAGGTTGTGGCATGGCTAACTTCCCAAAAGATTTTTTCTTTTAATTGTCTTATCTGATAACTAATTTCCATCCATTGAAGGAATTCCAGTTTAAGCTGTTTTCATTCTCTTCTTATCACATTAGCATGGAAAATGGTAAAATGTCATTTGCTTGAAGAAATATTTTACATTCTCATTCTCTGTTCATATTGTCTAAACAAATCAAAAATTCTTAGTATTGTAATAGCCTATTTTTCCTGAAGTCTTTCTGTGAATCTGTTATGAGAGGTTAAATGAGCAGGGAGGAGGGAAAAAGAGAGATCTTGCAGAAACTTGCAATGCTTGGCATAAATGGCAAGCTGCAGGCTCAGAGCTTCTATGATGGAGTGACAGCATTGGTGGAAAAAGGAAGGGCAGTTGATGTTGTCTACCAAATACCAAGGCATTTGACATGGTCCCACACCACATTCTTATCTCTAAGCTGGGGAGGTATGAATTTGAAGGCTGGAGCATTTGGTGGATGAAGAGTTGGATGGTCACAGCCAGAGGGTAGTTGTCAACAGCTCTATGTTCAGGTGGATGCCGCTGCTCTTCAACGTCTTTATCAGTGGCATAGATGGTGGGATTGAGTGCACCTTCAGCAAGTTTTCTGTTGACACCAAGCTGAGTGGTTCAGCTGACACACTGGAGGAAAGGGATGCCACCCAGAAGGACCTGGACAGGCTCAAAAAGCAGGCACACGAGAACCGAATGAGGTTCAATAAGGTCAAGTGCAAGGTGTTGCGCGTGGGTCAAGGCAATCCCAGATATGAGTACAGCCCGGGAGAAGAGCTTGAGAGCACCCCTGCAGAGAAGGACTTGGGGGTCCTGATAGAAAAAAGCTGGATATGAGCCAGCAGTGTACATTTGCAGCTTGGGAGGCCAATGGTATCCTGGGCTGCATCAACAGAGGGGTGACCAGCAGGGTGAGAGATGATTGTCCCTTTCTGTTCTGCCCTTGTGAGGCTCTATCATACTGTGCTCAGGCCTGGGGCTCCCAGCACAAGAAGAATGCAGTGCTGTTGGAGAAGGTCCAGAAGAGACCACGAAGATCTCTTTGTGAGATCCAGAGGGCTGGAGCACATCTTTTATGAAGAAAGGAGCTAGGCTTGTTTAGTTTGGAGAAGAGAAGGCTCAGATGAGACCTCATTGTTACCTTTCAGTACCTGAGGAATGCTTATAAACAGGGGGAGACCAACTTTTTACATGGTCTGATAGAGACAGGACAAGGGCTGGGGGGGGCAGGGAATGGCTTCAAGCTAAAAGAGAAAAGGTTTAGGTTGGATGTTAGGAAGAAATTCTTTACTCAGACAGTGGTGATGCCCTGGCACATTTCCCAGAGAGGCTGTGGATGCCCCATCCCTGGAGGTGCTCAAGGCCAGATTGGAAAGGGCTCTGGGCAGCCTGAGCTGGTGGGGGATAACCAGCCCACAGCAGGGGCTGGAACTGGGTAGGTTTTTGAGGTGCCTTCCAACTGAAACCATTCTGTGATAAATCCTGCAGGTACTGGCAGTGCATTGAGTCCGGAGACTGGATGCACTGCTGGGAGACATTACCGGTAAAATCCTTGTCAAGACACACATCATCTGTAGCTGATTATTGGGGCAGAGTGCTCATTGGTGTATCTGGTCTGTTTGGGGCTGAGACTGCATGCACAGTCTCCTGCTAGCCTTAATTACCAAGAAAATGTGAATTCAGCTCAACTGTGGCTATTGGAGCAGCACAGAGCAGGTGACAAGCGAAGTGTTCCTTTTAACTCCTGTCCACTGCCTGCACAGACACATGTGGGCTTCTACTGCTTTTAGACCCACTGCAGCTTTCTACCGCAGTACTCCTGGCTGTGCAGACTACTTAAGGGTTGGAACCACAAGCTGAAGAAGGGTGTATGTTGCTTCATTTCTAATCTCTACTTCTTCGATTTCACAATTTACCAACCACATTAGTTATGTTTCTTATCAAATATGTCAAAGGAAATTAGATTTGTAATTCCATCTCATTTCTCTTCAGTAATTACATCATTGCATGCTCAAGGTTATATGTTACTCAGTCCCCCTTCTGAATTACAGGCACAGATGTCAATTTGGAAGGATCAACCTTGATAGGCATTGCAGTCACTGTGCAATAATGTTAATAAACCTGTCATATCAGTGTCTAGTGAAGTCTTTTCATCTATGTTCTCCCCTCAAGAGTTTAGTGTGGCAATTACATTAATTAAAACTAGTGGTAAAGTGTCTATTAAAGTAAAGCCTTGAAAGACAGATACACCCCAACTGCTAATGTCATTTTGATATGTTTTAACATGTACTTAGGTGGACTGAAGGCTGAAACTGCAACCAAAAGAATGAGCTCTGAAGGATTGTGAGAAGCCAGGTTCTCTTTAATAAATGATAGCCTGCATTCTGCTCCCTTACATTATGAGCTGTGGGTGTCAGTGCTGTCTTCATAGCTGGATCCCTGCTGCCCTCTAGGAATTTTCATAATGAGATATTGTCAGCAGTACTGCAATACTCGTATCACAAGATGTGCATTCCTTTATTAATGTTCCGTCATAATGTTATTGAAAATCCTTCAGATTTCTGCAGGGATTGCTGAATTACCATATTCTGTTTTTATAAAGACCTCTAGGATTTCTGCAAAGCCTCTCTATTACTGCAGGGTTCTTTAAGGCATTGACAGGGAAAGCAGCAAGTTCCTTGAAAATAAACTAAGAATTAAATAAGCTTTTCATTTGGCTGATCATTGCCTGTTGGAAGAGCAGAGATAGTAACAATGAACAGCGCTCCATTTCAGGTTTGCAGTATGGAGATGGTATGCAGCAAATCTAATAAAAACATGATTTCTATAATTATCAAGGTTTTCTACTCTAAGTGGCCCTTAACAGCATATTTAGCAGGTGGTCAGCTTTCCTGCTCCGTATGATATAGTGAGAGGTAGATACAGAGCGATTCCCAAACCATGAGGAAAGTTATATTGATAACTGGCATTTTATAACTCAGATGGCAATTAGGATCGTTATTGATGCCTTGCAATCTTTTCTTCTACATCTTTTTGATTAAGTAGTTGTCTGTGATTGTTAAATGCAGTTTACTAGTTTGCATTAATCTCTAGACTAATCCTGTACAAAATAAATAAGTAAAACCAGTCTATCTTTTCTGAAAGCCAAATGAGAACCACCACATTTTCCATGAATTTTGAATGAAAGTTTTTGGAGTGATATTTTTGACTGCAGAATGTTCAGTTGTGCATTCTTTTACGAGATTATTAGCAGTGATAGCAACAGATGTTTGAGGCTGGAATGGGAGAGAGATTTACATTTTAATCATTAGTTAAAAGATGAGCTGTGATAGCAGTCTGCTGGCATGTTGGGACTGGTTTAACCTTATTGTTCCTTCAAGGAAATATTCTAGATTTGCACCTTGCGTTGGGGTTAATACTGCCAGGTTGAATTTTGGATAGTATCATAACACTTCTGTCATTGTATGCATTGAACTAGAAGCACGTGTCTGTGTTTATACTTTCTAATCAATGAAACTGAGCGAAAGTAGAGCTTAAGATCACAGTTGTTGGAAAATGAGGGATTCAATTTGCTACAATCTGATTTACGCAAGGGAGAACATTAGCACCTACCTGGCGTGCTGGTAAAACATGATAAATGTGTGCTGCTTGAGGTCCCTGAAAGCTGTTAATTGTGCATTACCCCTGTTGGCTGATTCAGTCTGCATGGGAGGTTGTGACAGTGCAAAGCAGCAAAGCTCAGGTACAGCCTGCCAGAGTCCTCATTGTGTCCTTTGGAAACAGCCATGGTGTAACACCAGTGCAGAAGGAGCAGATGCTTATCTCTTTGGTTGAGGCCATACGTGAGGCTTTTGTTCTCAGAGATGAAGTGAGTGCTACTTCTGGTAAGCAGCATTCCCCTTCTGCTGTATGGCTGCTCTGGGAGGAGAAAGGAATTAGGAGCAGCACAGTAGCTTGGCTGCTGTTGGCTCAGTAGCGGTCATTCTTCCTGCTGAAACTGGATTCTGGAGCTTGACACAAGACCGAGGTTCCCAGTGGGTAACTGAGCTGAAAATGCCTCCATTGTTAATAATGTTCAACAGGCTCAGGGAGACATGGAGAACTGCTGAGTCTGTTCCTCGAGTGATTTGCAGTCATTTTTATGCCTACGACTGCATTTATTCCTCTACTGGAGGAGAGAAGCTACTCTGTATGTTTATCCGGGGTGACAGTTGTTGGTTGGCACTTCTTTTCCATTTTTATGGATTTTAACATTCAATTTTCGAGGTTTAATTTCAAGTAGAGATTATTTGTACATCATGACAAATGTGGAAGAATTCCCAGAGATCTTTTAATTAAATGCTTCTGATTTTATCTTTGACTCTTCACAGCTATTGAGGTTGTATACAGGAGCAGATAGAAGTTTTGTTGTCAGCCTGTACTGCATATCCATATAGGACCCTCCTTGATTTTCCAGTACATTGAACTTTTGGTGATGCCACGGGAGGGTGCGGGGGGAAACTATTCCAGAGCCATGCAGCAATGTGCTCAGCATGCCAGGTGCAGAAAGGAGAGGATATCTCTTTAGTAAACGTTCCTGGATGTCATCATCTCATTCACAAGGTGGTGATATACTTAATGTTCATTAGTTACTGTTTCCAAATGCTTTATAATCTCAAATGTTATTAATCTGATTTTCTATGCTTTGTTAAGCGTCTCTTAAATTTCTCATGCAACATACCTTCCAGGCCCTGGCCTTTTCTTGTTAAAAAAACCAAATTGCTAGTTCTCAGCACCTGGCTCAGACATAGCAATTTCTGCTGTATTTCTGCCAAAAGCAATTAGTTTGCTCTGTGGAGTCAATGGCCAGGATCAGCAATTCCTTTATTCCTAAATTATCAGTTCAAGAATTAATACAGAGGAAGTGGGTGGGGGAATAGAAAATGTGTTCGGCTAATTTTTATTTATTCATTTAATTTTATTTATTTTTACAATAAAAGCTCTCTGCACTTGCCCAGGTTAGAAAATGTCAGGTTGTCTATAAGGACCTGAGCCACAATCTGTTCTTTCTCCTTTCCCCACATGCAGCCTGGGGACAATATCAACACGGTTTGTTCTCAAATAGCATTTGGCTTTTCAGAATGCTTGGCTGCTGCTACAGATCCCATGATTTCTGTGGTCTGGTTCCTTTACACAGTGAGGTTTTTGGGTTTAGAGGAGTAAGAAGAGCTGATTCTGCATGCACTGAGATAACCAAAATGGATAGGATTTCGTTCCTTTAAACAAAACATAGTGCACAAAATACCTAGCAATGATGTTTTAGATGAGAGCCACCTTACTGTTTTCAGACCAGTTTTCTTCCCCCAGAATAAATGAAGTTCTTGTTTCTCTCACCTTCCCTTCTTACCACAGAAAATCCCCACTCTGAATGGATTTGCTTTGAATAACTTGTGGTACAAATGGCACGAACCTTATCATTTCTTTTCTAAGACTGTATATTGGAATGAATTTGCATTTTTATCCAACCAAACAGCAAAATTCTTCCCTGGCAAACTTGGGTGTTGCTAGCTCAGTGCTGCAGTCAGTCTTCCTTCTCTACAATCCAGTGTGTTTTCTGCACCTCCCTGCATCCAACAGAAGTTTCTGTTCAGCACTGAGGAACGTTTTCAGCCATTCCATCCTTCCTCAGTCTTGTCTAGGGAATGGCTATGTTTTGAAGGTTAGAAGTAGCTTTAAAAATAAGCTTTAAAAATAATTTAAATACAAGGACTTTGGTAAGTCTGGAATGACAGCTGACCTAATCCCTGGTGATAGGATGGCATCCAGGCTGTTGAGTCTGAGGATCCTTTCACCTCCTTTCATGAAGTAACTGTTTGGGATTTACTCCTGTGAATTTACTCTTGGGATTGTTTGTTGTGTGCAGGCAGGTTTTTCCTGTGTGTAGTCAGAGTGCTGGTTTCTTGGCGTGTCAAGTGTCCAGCTAATCAGATGCCCGTGCTGGGAATGAGATAAGATTTAATTTTGCTTTGACTGCTTCCAAGGTCAGAGCTGTTGTTTTCAGGGCTTTGGGCAGATTTGGTCTGCTTCTGATATCTTTGTCTGTCTTTTGATCCCATGTCTCCCTTGCCCCTTGCAGAGAGAGACAGACTGGAAAGATAGATGTGTTTTGTGAGAAACCACAAGTGGATATCAGAGCAAAAAGTTGTAGAGCTGGCTGGAAGGCTGATTATAACTTGAGCAATGATTCTGAGCTGCATTTCCCTGTTCCCACTTGTAGAACAGTCACATTCTCTTTGAGAGCCACACAGCTAGATTTTGTAAAGGCAAGCATCAAGGTGAGCCAGTCTGCAGAGTATGTACAAGGCTTCTGATGGTGTTCTGCAGTTTTGGTGATGGTGGTGGGAAGTGGTAGGAGCTGTTCAATCTGGACAGCAGAGGTCAAGCATTGAGAGATTCTAGTGGTTTTGCTGTCATCCTCCCACAGACATTTAGTTTTGTGAACAAACTCTTGTTCATATGTCTTATTGAGGCAGCCTGAAGCCTTTCTAAGCTTAATGAAAGAAAATAAAGGGATATGTCATCCAAAAGCTTGGTGTTTCTGCTGTTGCACACGAGCAGACAGTGAAATGGAAGACTTTGTGCAGTGTGCACACAGTGGCCTTTGGATGGCTGTGCCTGTGGTCCACACGAAATGGGTTCAGAGGTAGTAGTGGGGAAATGAAGCAGTGGGGCCCCCGGATGAAGGACTGACATCATTTGTCCAAAGTGTGGAGAAAGAGCAGCTGGAGTAGGGTGTCTTAGATCATTCTTATATTTCCACTTTTTGCTTTCCATCTGCACTTCATTAGAACACAACCATTTTCTATTGTACAATTTGCCAAATTCATCCAACACCTCGTTACTTCAGGAGTGAATTACTATAATGAGCTATGCATGGCGCTGCATCTTAAGACTGCTCATAAACAGAAACTGGTGCAAGAGGCCATGATTTGCGTACTAAGTGGAGTTGGACAAAGCTAACTTGAGTGTGGTACTTCGGGATGTGCAGCAGCAGCAGTATGCTGGTATTTTAGGTAGTAGCACTATACCTTTCCTGGCTAGTGCAGCAGTTACCTGTTGAGCATATCTTCTCCTGTCCTGGCCTGTCTTCTGGAACTGTAAGGAGGGGATTGTTTTGAGAAGATGCTCTTCTCTAGCTGTAATGTGGTGCTTTCTCCTGATGCAGTGCTAAGTGAGCTCTTAGTCCTTGTGCAAGATGTGTTTATTTGTTGTGTGTTGAGAGGCTGAATGAAGCTCTTCCACATGTGCTGGAGTTGATTCCTGAGATTCAACATGCTTCTTTCAGCCAGGGAAAAGGAATGCAATAGCAAAGTTAAATGAAGTGAACTCATTGTGAAATACTGCTATTGAAGTGCCACAGGGTGACCATCTGTCTGCTGTTCTGTACTGCTAAAGCTATTTTTTTTTTTTTTTTTCCAACACTCTGTCATCAAAGCCTGCAGTTTCTTCCTGAGCTCTTGTACAGTACAGGGCAGGACTGGAAGCAGAACAACCCCATTTTCTTTCAGCCAACCGCTAGCAAAGAATATCTACATCCTTTTCTGGTAATTCCCACTAAGAGATGAAACTCTCATTGTCCTGTCCCTAAAGGTCATTCCTGAGATTCTACCTAAGTACAAACAGCCCTCTGTTGGCTTTCTCCACAGGTGATAGCCTTCCAGTTTACAGGTTACTTCTTCTAGCTGGTGAGATCAGGAGCATTAAACACACTTAAGAAAGGTAAAAAGGAAAAAACAACTGGCTGGACATTGGGGGGGGTTACTAAGTACACAGTTTTGTTTACTTACAGATAAAGCACAAGAGATCAGGAGTCACTGGAATTAACAGCAGGATTCCTACAAGCATTGTTTTTTGTTTGGTTTGTCTTTCACATGCATGCTGCCCATCAGAGCTTTTGCAAAAACAAACAAACAAACAAAAAAGCCACCGAAGAGAGTGAGCTGTCTCTATTACTGTCTGAGGCCCTGCAGATGCCACTTTCCCTCTTGACTAAAGTTTTGTTCCTCTGCATCTGATAGCTCCTCAAACCTTCCTTTGCCACTTGCCCTTGTCTTGTTGCTGTAGTTCTCCCTTCCTCTTCATTTATTCCACATTCCCAAGTAGGAAATACTTCCTTCTTGCTCAAGCAAACATGTCATCTGAGGAAAATCCCAAAGCAGCAGCTGAATGTAATGACTTATGATGGATGTAATGGTTCTTGATCATTTCTGGTCTGTCATGGATGGATCCCAGTCTTGTCAGTCTCTGGTGGGTACACAAACGGAGGCATGGAGGCATTTGATGAGAGAAAAGTTTTCATAACGATTCATGTTCCCAGACTGATTTCATGACATACTCCAGAATGGATACAGGGAAAAATGTCTTCTCAGAAAGACTGGTGAGGAACAGGCTGCCCAGGGGGGTGATGGAGTCACTGTCCCTGGAGGTGGTCAAGAACCATGGAGATGTGGTGCTGAGAGACATGGTCAGTGGGCATGGTGGGGATTGGCTGGGGTTGGACTGGATGATCTGAGAGGTATTTTCCAGCCTTAATGATTCTATGAACAAATTTCACAGATCATTATGGGAGTATACATGGTGTGGGTCTACACTTGAGAGTTAAAACTAGATAGGATGATAGTTTAAATGAAAACGAATGAAAGATCAGCATCACATGCCTTGGGAGACTGAAGTACATGGAGAAAGTAGGGGGAAAATAGACTTAAGCGGTAGGTGAAATGAGAATTGTGTTGTGTTTATCTACTGCTGGATTAACATTGGTTGGTAAACCCTAGCTGTTTTCTTAGCTCCTTAGGGAAGTGAGGGTTAATTGTTGAGCCTATTAGTGACTTCAGTTTGTAAATGCAGCTGTAAAGTTAGTTCATGACTATGCTCTTTTACTGTATCATTGTGGGTCAAAGTGTAGAAATACAATAACTTTGAGTCCTTTTGCTTTATTTTCTCATCATCTGGCATTCCCCAGCAAAATCTTAGGATTTCCTTCGTGCTGTAAACACAGCAGGTTGCTCAGTTTCAAAGAAATGGCTGGATTTATATTGTAACTGGAAGCCTGTGAACATGACAGTGTTGTCCCATCTTAGTGTCGTGAGTTTGATTTTTTTTTTTCATGCGGACTTCTGCTTCAAGTGCAGCATGCAGTAGGAGAATTTTCTTTATTTTTTTGGCATGTTCTTTTCTTTGGAAGCCTCAAGTGTGCTGCTAGATTGCTCTGTTAGGATTTCGCCCCAGAAACAAGACCTCCTTCCAAAGCCGCCCGTTTATACACACCTCTTGCTGAATGCCAGTTGAACTGCTGGACCTTCCAACTGAGTCTGACTGAGAAATAGTCACCAAAAGAACTGACCTTCACCCAGCCCCTGGTGGCAAATTTGTCTCCCGTCTGCACTGCGGTGTGTGTTGTAGTGCAGTTGTGGAAGTTGCACTTAAATGTTGAGAGATCTGTGAGTGTAGTTATGTGACTAAGCATAATCTGCTTTCAGGGAGAAAAGCTATTAAGCTGCAGAAATCTTATTAGCAGTCCTGAATGGTAGACCTTGGTATTAGAATTTAAATTGCAATCTTGGTGTGTTTCAGTTCATCAGAGTTATTCAAGGCATTCTTGTGAGAATTATGCCTACACATTAAGAATGCATAGTGACATTTAGTTTAATATACTAATTAATTACGTCTGGTTGTGTTTACCACTCTGACTGTACCATCACATTTCCACCACCGTTCTGAATTAACCTAGTCTTTCCCCTCAGATCCTGCTGCCTTTTTCATTTTATTTTCCCTGGTATGTTGTCTCTTTGTAATTACTTTATCAGCATTTAAACAGAGTGTTTCCTCTCAGGATAATGAGCAGAGGAAGGCACCGGGCAGTTTGTCCCCATTTTGCTAACAGAGCATCTGAAGCTCCCTCTGCTTGGTCAGCCCTTTCTCCATCCCAGGTTACCACTCCCAATGGATAAGCTGCAGAGTTACATGGCTTCTTTTTGGCAGGGTGTCCTTTGGTCTTTGCATTCCTTTTGAATAAGGTTTCTCTCCTCAGAATAAGAATAATAACTACAAAATAAATAAAAATGCAACAACTTGGTGGTTGAGCATTATTGAGCATTGTGGTGCTGTGCAGTCCCAGAGTAATTTGTATCGCTGGACATCAGTTGGTATTCTGTTTAAGATACGAGGAGTGAAGTGATATTTCTCTGTTTTAGTAGCCATAAGCAACTTGTTTTTTCCTCTTTGTGAGGTTTTAATTTTGGATGAAGAGTTACTGCATAACTCTTCTAGGAATACTTGTACTAGCTACTTAAAAAATATCAGAAAGCACCTGGTGGTGATGGGTTTGTGAGCTGATGGTTGGACTAGATGATCTTAGTCATCTTTTCCAACCTTTAATGATTCTGTGATTCAATGAAAATATAGCATGTTGTGAAACTGTGATCCTGTTCACCTTGCTTATCAATGAATGTATTTGCAGTAACGTATTCACAGGGGATGCAGAGGACACTGTTCCAGGGACTTTGCTTAAAAAATTTCAATATTCTAAGTGACTTTGTGTCCTGTTGTATATTTTCTTGATAGTTTGGAAAGTGGCAGGGGAGGAAGACTCCTGCAAAGGAAACGCAGCCCAAGAGATTAGATCATGCTGCTTTTTCGAAAGCCGTGTAACAGATTTTTCTGTTTAAGGCTTTGAATAAATTATTTGCTTTTTAGATGCTTTTATTGTTGTATTCATGATTTAAAAGAGCACAGTTCTGCTGGTACGTTGTTTGTCTCCTAAAACGCCCCACTCCTGATGGTGCCTCTCTCTCTGCCTAGTGAGTGCCTTGGCACGCTTCAGCGGGGCTCAGCAGTTTGGTTTGGATAAGCATCAGAGAGCTTGTGTCCTCCTCAGGATTTGTAGAAACGATATGGGAAACCTTGTGAGAGGAAGTGCTCTCACGTGCTTTCTGGTATTTGGCAGTTTGAGCTGTGTCACTGATTCTGGGAGAGTGTTCTTGAGATACCAGAGACACCTTTCCAAAATATCCCCTGGAGTTTGGCAACATCTATTCACAGCACAGTGTGAGATCTTGCAGTTTCCATTTCATTTGGAATGGGATGTTTAGGTGATACATTTAATAATCGGATCACCAAGGTTGGAAAAGACCTCCAAGATCATCCAGTCCAACCTATCATCTCACTGGCAGATCGTTTTCTCTTACTGACTTCCCCCTTACTGTATAATTCCCGTTTCTCTTATTGTATAGATTACTTTGATACTCACTCTGTATGGCTTAAGGCCAGTTGCTTGCTGTGTCTTTCTGTAATGCACATCACAACAAAAATAATCCATATCCTCCATATGGAAATAGTGTATAGCGTATAAACTATGGTGCATAGTGTATAGTAACCTGACAGTGAATAGTAACCCTTTGATTGAATTTCTAAACTTTGCCAGAGCACATGAGAGAATTTAATTTTCATCAGAAGAATATATTTTGCCATTGAACGATGTGTGCTTCGTGAGAAGGTTGGTGATTACCTGAAGGATAGATGCTGCCTCTCCAATGTTAGCCAGCATCTGCTAAGTGTGGCTGCTTTGGTTAATTCTTTGCTGGTGCCAGATTGTTACTGATTGATTTTTGTCTTTTCACATCGTCAATTTAGTTTCTTCCACAGACCCCATGGAAACATGTCAAAAATATATCAGAAATACCTAATGGTTGTATCCCATGTTTGCCATGTACTGTTATTACTTAATTATCACAGACTCATAGAATTATTAAGGTTGGAAAAGACCACTATTATAAAAGCTTTCTTTTCTAGTAGGAAAAATCAATTGTTTGAAATAGCTTTTTCATGATTAAGAATTATTTACTTTGTATGGTTAGCGATATTTCTGAAGGAATTAATAGTTTGTAGATACTTCAGGGATATGTTTTCAACCATTAGGCATTGAAATTGCTAATAATGACCTGTGGATGTCTCAGTGTTTTTTATGCAGCCCAGAACAGCCCAAGGAACAAGGAGCCATCTTTTGTCTGTACAAGTGGACCTATAAAGCACACATGCAGGCACACTGCCATGTAACCTTGCACAAAAAGCTGACACGAGTATGCCCATGTGGACAGCTCGGGCAAGAACTGGTATTTCCACAGTGATTCATCTAATCTCTGAAGCCTCTTCTAGGATAGCCTGGATGAATTACGTCTTGGCAGTTCTTCCTCTTTGCCATAAAAAGAACTTGTGGTGACTAGTTCAAACCTAAAGGCCCAACTGCTTTTTTAAACTGTACCATAGGAGCACATTTGTGGGTTCTTACAAATGGAATGAGGATCTGGCAGGCAAAACCAGTGCTATGAGAAGCTGAAGCTCTGCTGGTCACAATAGCAGTGAAATCATGTAAGCCATCACCAGCCAGGCCCAAAATCTTTGCTAGGTGCTTTCTGACTATCCCATCGGTGTACTTCTGAGGGGAATAGGCAGGAAACAGTAAACAGTCTTCTTTAAGCAGAGAAGCCAGTGTTGGAGTTGTGTAAATTTATGAGATGCTGAGCACTGTTTGTGCCCTGCAGATAACTGATGCTTTGTGTTTCTTCTTTGAGGAAAGCTGCATTTGATGTAGAAATCTCAGAAACATTTAAAGGACTGAAGAGTTGCGCTGATAATTCATAAAGTGATGCTGCTTCCGTCTGAGGTCATGCTGAGCTGATAGCCCAAAATGGTGCTAAGAGGCACAGTGTTCCTGGAGAGGTTTGATTACAGAGAACTTATGAAACAAATGTCCTGAACTGATGACTAAAACCTTCTGTTGCTTCAGATAAGCTAGATGGTCATATGCAGAGGCATAATTCTCTATTAGCCTTCTTCAGAATAACTTATTCTTGCTTTATTTTCCAAACATGGCTTTGCATTCTTAAACAAGTATAATGAAATGACATGTATGCACAATATATATTTGCTCCGTTAGCATATTGGTATCCTTTGGGTTGTGTATTCATGCCCCAAAGAGCTATTATTTTCATCTGTGATCTAATTAGAAGCCAAATATTGGCTGAATTAACAAGTTGCTCTGTGCAAAAATGAAGTATGTTGAGCATAACTCAGCGCAAACTGGAAAGCACCATTCCCAGAATGTGAGGGAGTTGAGAAGTGAAATTGCTTAGGCACTGATTTCTGCTCTCTGGTGATAGCAATAGAACCCAAGGGAATGGCATGGAGCTGCAACAAAGACCTGCACATGCATGTGTTGTTTTTTCTCCTCTGTCTTTGGAAGCAGAAAGGGATATATGCTTCTAGAGTTTTTCTCTGTATTTGGTTTATCTCTGTATCTATTTTCAAGTTAGATAATGGTCATTTTGATTCTGCTGTCATTTTGATTCGACTTGAGAAACTTCAAAGAAGGTAATTATTGTCAAATGATAGGAGTGCAGTTAGTTATCTTTAAGGCGTATCACATAAGTCAGAGAAAGTTGTGAGATAGCTATCATCTATATTCTCTCAGGATAAATCAGTCGTAGCAGATAGCAGCAGAGGGACCTATTAAATCGTGCCTGACCACTGATGCTTGATATTATGACCCCCAAGACCGCTTCCCAATTACTTGAATGTCTTGATGCCATCTCGGCAAGTCCTACTCAAAGCCCTCTTTCTCCACAAATTTTAACAGCTATAGGAAGTAGCAAGTAAATCAGTAATTTCAGGACAAATCAGAAAAGTTTAATTTGGGAAATTGTCTGTAGACTCTGTAGCAATATTGCAATAATCAGATGGCAACCGACGTGCAGACAAAGCAGTGGAATGTGGAACCATTTCTGTAGTTTTGTCTGCCGGCTGAATGTGCCCAGCAGCTGAGACCTGGCTGCAGAAAGCCACTCCTCTCTTGGTTATTGGAAATCAGATCTAAAAATGATATTGCCCAACACAAAGACAGCAGAATTAAAGCAGTAAAACATTTCAGCTACTCACATCATTGAAAAACCCACATTCCTCTTCTGTTTCATCTGGGAAGTCACAAATAAATCCTGCTGCCTGCGAGCATCCAAGGAACAGTCAGAAGGGAAACATTCTCCTGTTGTCTGCATCCCCAGGAAACAATGGACCGAAGTCAGAGGAATGTGAAAACACTCACAAAGATGGGCATACTCTTTCTTCTTCCTTTTTTTTTGGTTTTCTTCTTTTTTGTGTTTAAAAATAAGGCATTGACAGTGTGCTTTTATATCCTCCGTCTTTCCAAGTTTTCACTAAAAAGTTCCATGTTTTTAATTGTTTATGGAATTTGGCAAGACTCTGCTTTAATCTTTACTTTCACAAACTGATGATTTCATAGAAGGGCTCTTTATGGTGTAAATGTGCACATGTGAGTGGGTTCTGTAATCCTTTTTTTTTTAAACAGGATCAGTGCTGTGTATTTCTCAAATACTGGTGGTGGGGAAGAATGCAGAGGAGTGGATTACTTGTGGCTTTTTAAAAAATATTTTCCATGTCTTGATGCAAAAAATACCCATGTCTGGTTCCATTGCAAGAGACAAGGAATGAGAAGCCTTTTTGAAAAGTGATATTGAGTGCAACTTTTGTAGTTCCATCAAACTATTTCACTCCTTAGCTCCACTGAGCGCTAACAATTTGCCAAGACCAGGTAACATTGTAATACACATTTTGTTAGAAAATTAGAACATTTCTCATTAGTGCCTGGTTCTGTATTTGCAGTCATCCGCACTGAGGAAGGTCATGAAAATTTGAAAATTTGACTTGTATCCTGGGCAGCCTGATATAGTGGTTGGCCACCCTGCCCACAGCAAAGGGTTGGAGCTCAGTGGTCTTCAAAGTCCCTTCTAAGCCAAGCCATTCTATGATTCAGTGAGATCTGTCCTTTTTTTCCTCCATCTATCTGCTTCTGTGAGCTCATCTCCAGCATTGACTGTATTGGCAGAAGAGTCTGATTTCATCTCAGTTAGCATGGCTGGAAAAGATGTAGAAAAATATTTTTTACTGCAGCAGTTTCACAGCAATTCAACGTAAATAAGTAGATTCACTAATGGCTGCAGAAAATTCCACCAACAGTTCTGAAAATGGCTGAAAGCCACAACAGTAGAACAGCAAAGATGACAGTTCAGACTTCATTTTACATGGTGGGGATGCTGACAACATTGGAAAATTCTTTCTGGAAAGCTGAAAACTATTCTCAGCAGAGGAAAACAGGCATGCCTCTTACTTCCACATTGCACTGATTAGCTGGGAAGGCAGTGATGTGTGGTGCTGCTCTGAGCTGGCTAAGCGTAGGGCTGTGAAGGGGTTGACATGATGAGATGGGCTTTTAATGCAGCCTGTAAACAAAATGTTCTGGCTGCTGTGCTCTGAGCAGGAAGAGAGATGACATGTTCAAGTGGGAATGGCATGAGGGCAGGGCGAGAAGTTAGCTGCGCTGGCACCAGCATCTTGGTTAAAGGGAAGGGGGGAGGAACAGACACAGCAAAGTAGGTACCATGTGGGGCCCATGTCCAAAGATGAGGGAGTTGAACTGAGAGACTGATTTGAAGCAGAGAAGAATTTCAAACTGGGAAGAATGGAAGCACAACAAAAGGGAGGGAGAGAGGAATCGTGAGACCCATGCCTGAAAAGAGAAAGTGCTCTGAAAAAATACATGCATGAGAGATGCTTTGAACCTTTCTTTTTCCTCTTATGTTTTTCTAACACGGCTATGGCTGCTGATGAGCAAGAGTCACAGCTTGTTACTTAGGTACTTATGCAATAATTACATTAGGACAAAGGCTTTTAGCAGCTGTGCAGTACGCAAAACGCTCATGTATGGCATGTGTTCATGCTCTTATTGTGTGTGATGTCTTATGTAAAACCTTTGTAGACACATACTGCAGTTGTAGCCCTGCAGCAGTGCTGAAATCTCCTGTACAGGCTATTCATCATTCTACAGATGGTGAATAAATTTCCTGAACTTAATTTCAGGTATCCAACAGCAGCTGATTCATAGCTTCATGCAAACAGCTCCTCCTCTTGAAAACCTCCTGCTGTCTTTCAGGCTTACACTGCAAGTAGGGAAATTGTGATGGAGCACAATGCCCACCAGGGAATGTACTTCTGTTAGCAGTCTTCTGCCATTTAGCTGCTTAAATTAGCCAGCAGCCTTTACTCTTAAAAGCTGGTATGCACAAAAAAACCAATACATCTTTAGTGCAAAGAACTGCTATTCAAGGTGATTAATGCAAAGATCAGGTTGGATGCTATCAGCAAAAAGTGTGGGGTTTTTTTTTGTACTGAGGTATTTAAAAAGCAATATCTTCATTATTGGCTTGTTTGTAGATTCTTAATTCCTCTCTTAAGGAAAATGGATTAGTTCTTTGTGAAAAGAAAAATTAAATAGTGCCCCTGATATGGCTTGGAAGTAAAACAACAACGAGTTTGATAACTGCGTATTTCAAAGCCAAGGTTCTCAGTGGTGGTAATATTAGTCATTTAAAAGGTACAGGAACAATAGAAGCAAGCCTACAAATGGTCTCAGTTTCCTTTCAGACTACAAAACAGAGGATATAACCCAGGGAGGATGTGGGTGCCCCATTCCTGGAGGTGCTCAAGGTCGGGTTGGATGCGGCCCTGGGCAGCCTGATCTGGTGGATGGCAAGGGCCTACAGCAGGGGGGTGGAACTGGGTGGGCTTTAAGGTCCTTTCCAACCTAAGCCATTCTATGATGTAATAGGACAGTCCTGAGTAAAACTCTGATGTGTATATCTTTTTCAACCTAGCTTACTTCTGATCATCAGGGCTGTAGAGGCAGTGCAACAGCATGATGGCATTCACAGTATTGCAGAGGGTCTGGTATCTGCTCTGGTTTTAACAGAACAAACAATTGAGTCCATAAAGCATGAGTTTTATGGATAACCTTTTGAGAAATGCTTAGAAAGTAATGGTGACCACTACTGTGTCGTAAAACCCAGGCATAGATTCATCTGTCTAAAGATCAGCGGAATTCCCAATTAACATATGTTGTGGAGACTTCTAAAGTATACAGTATTTTTTTTCCTACTGTCTCTTTCATCTTTGCAGTCTGGTTGATCATATGTTATGAAAAATGGCTTTATGTTCCTTATTTCAATTATTGGTGTGACACAGTAGACTCAGTAGAAGCACTACTGAATACATGCAGAATGAGCAAGGTTTTGAGAATTAAAAATAAAAAAATGTAGTTATTGTCTGCAAGCCTTGTGTTGTATTTGCATCACCAGAAAGTTGTCCCCAGCTAATCTGCAGAAATTCCTAGTCTCTACTTCCTCCCCACTGTAAGAACATACACATGGCTGCTTAGCCAGCACTGTGTGCAGAGCAGTAATGCTGCAAGATTCAAGTAGATATGTCTCTCTCTGTTATTCCTTTAAATCACTCATCTGAGATACAGCCGTTGCTAAGCCTGATGCAGCGTAATAGAAGCCTTGAACTTATTTGCACTTGCCTCGAGGAAAGATTTCTCAATGAATCCCAGAGTCAGTAAGATATTAAAATCCTGTTAAAACACAATTACATCCAGGTGCTTAGCCCCTTCATTTTCCTTTGCAAATTTCAGCCCATGTTATAACCAAACTTTTAGCAGTTAGATTTTTCTAATGGACCGGTTGGAATGAGCACCTACTCATGGTTCCAGTCAGACTTGGGATGCACAAGGTATGTGATTATAAGATGTAGCAGTTGTGACTGAGTTTCTCGACTCGCTTACAGCTTCAGGATAGATGGATCCTGTGGTGCTGTGGTGCTGGTGTCAGTCAGTGGAAGATATATGTATGGCTTTGAGCTGTCTTTTAGGAGTTCATTGGGATGTCAAGTCAAACAGCTTTACTTAAAGTAACAGTCATTAGTGTTGATAGCAATGCTGGGTAACCATCATTTCTGTCTTGTTCTTAAACAAGGAGTTTCATTAGGGAAAAAAAAAGGAGTCTAAGGATGTTAGTTTTGATCTGTGCTACTCTGGTATCCTCTACCACTTGCAAAGATGATTACTACTTTGGTTTAAAAAACCTGAATACAAATTATGTAAAATAGAAGTCGGTGAAGTAAACGCACGTGGGTTGTTTTTGTTTTTTTTTTTCCAGAGAAGCACCATAACATGTCACTTACTACATAGCTTGTTTGCTACATGGGGAAGACTTAAGATGATGAAGATAGGAGAGTGTAATGAATTATTTGGTAATTATTCCTGTGTTGCTCGTGAAGAAATACTTACCATAGTCCTGAGCAGGAAGTACAAATTGATATCATACATTTGAGTGGAGAAGAGCATGTCTGCATCATTGTACTACTTTCTATGTGTAGCCAGGCTCAAAAGATTTATGCAGAAAACAGATGATGTATATGTTCTGGTTTGCAAATGGTATGGAATATCCGCTGTGCCAGACTGGGACATCCACCTTAAAGACTGTTGCAGCTCCGAGGCTTCAGCTGGTACAAGGTGTGGGGGAGGAGGGCATTCCTCAAGCAGGATTTTCAGAAATTTGTCTGAATATCAGCTCCTAAGTCTTTTTGTATGTATATAAGCAGCTTGACTTGTTTTATCTTGCTTTTTGTCAGTTGAAGAGTGGCGAGGAGTTTCTATTTGAGTACCATATAGAGGTACATTCAGTATATTCTTTGAAAACTTTTTAGCAGATCAAAATTTTACAATTTGGCATTTTTCTGAGGAATGACAAATGTAGACAACGAATGTGGAGCATCCAAGCGGGAGGCTGTGTCTGAAGCAAAAGCAGCAAATTCTGCTGCAGAGCCAGTCTGCTTTCCACTCTCTTTCAGTTCTCATTCTCAGCTTGAGGGTTTCTGAATCTGTGGCTACAATACACTCACAAGGGAACTTGGAAATTGGTCTCCCCGTTTCTTTTTATTGGAATGTGAATATTCGTTTGAGGTTGGCCATGACATTCTCGGCTCAGAAAAATCAGATTAATCCTAATTTTTGGTGCTCCTCCTGGGGAAAAAAAAAAACACAAAAAAACCCCTCTCTTTTAAACAGATGGTATGAATTTAATCCTTTTGCATTCCATTCTCAAGGATGCTGGAACTACTGTTTGTGAGAAATGCAAGATGCTTTCAAAATGACAAGCAAATAATTAATTGATTTTAAGTTGAGCCTCAGCTTATTCAGGTAGGAAAAAGGCGTTGGGTTAGAAAGGAAAAGACTCCAAAATGTCTTGCTTGACTTTTTTTTTTTTTTTTTTTAAGCTGAATGAATTCACATTTGATAAGAAGAAGCTGAGCTGTTGAGCCCAACACTTCAGGAAACAATCACCCTTAAATTTGGTCACCACATCCTTATGCTTTTCCGATTGTGTTTTGGAGCTGCATGAGCAAATGCAGGCTGTTCCTGTTCGTTTCCCCTGTGGAGTGTATCCCTGCAGGAGCTGACCTCTTCCTCTTCTAATTGTTTTTTTTCCGGTTGGTGGCAGGAGTTCTTAAAATACCTCTTCTCTTATATCAGAACAGTGCTGGCTTTGCACAGAGCTGCACCCAGCATGGGGCTGATCCTGCTCAGGAAGGCAGCAGCAGTCTGTACTTACCGGTTACTGAGTTGCTGGTGGAGGCAGGAGGTGGCATTTGAGAACCTGTACGTCACTGCTGGTGCAGAAGGATGGGTAGAGGGAGAAATCCAACCTTTTCTAATTGGAAGCTTCACCATGGCATTGTGTGCTTTCACATTTTCCACTCTGAATGGATATCCTGGGTGGATTTATTCAATAAATGTACTTCATTTCTGATGCTGCCAAGAAAACAGATTAGGGATTGGTAAGGTCTGTAGGAACAAAAACGTGTTATTACATTGTAGTTTTGAAAAGCAGATGGGTTCCATGTATTTTTGGCAATTGCCAGAGGCTGGAAGAAACAGGATGTACACATCAATTGTGTAAACAGCAGCTTTTCATCTTGAATATGTCAGAGTCAACTTCTTTGATCAGGTACACTGAGTTCTGCTCCTTCCAGGCCTGTAACACCTGCAACATAGCGAGTGGAAAAGATGAAACAAAGCTGAGTTCATATTCCAGCCCCTTGAATTGACCACAAGCAGCCCACAACCCACAGCATTCTGTGTTTCTTGTGCTTTGTCTGAAAATGTAGGAAGGGGAACTTGACAAACAGTCTAGAGCTATACAACAATACAGGTAAAATATATTATGATTTGCAAGTCCACAGGAAAAGATTAAGGATATATACATTCCTCTCAACATCAGCACCATTTTCAAGTTGGGGCACTTAATGGCAGTATCTATGGTACGAATGGGTGTCTCATTTTTCTGAGATGTTATTTTGCTCATTCTCCATTATAGTAGTAACAGTAATGTTATGTGGAGGGGAAAAAAAAAAAAAACACCAAAAAACAACACAATCGTAGAATTGTAGAGGTTGGAAGGGGCCGCTGGAGATCCCCCAGCCCAAACCCCTCTAAAGCAGCTCCCTGGAGCAGATAGCACAGGAAAGTGTCCAGGCAGGTATGGAATGTCTCCAGAGAAGCAAACCACAACCTCTCTGGGTAGCCTGTTCCAGTGCTCTGCCGCCCTAATGGGAAAGGAGTTCTTCCTTGTGTTTGTGTAAGTACAAGTTTTATCAGCAAAACAAACAAACAAACAACATGGTTATGATGCAGGCTTTTTCTCTGTACTTTGTTTATTGCTATTACATTTAATAGACATGACAATATATTGAGACCTTTTATTTGTGTATTTATTTTTGGGTCTTTCCAGGATGAAAACTCATCAGATAAGCTGAGTTCAGTAGACTGTGTCATATCTACTCATTGCATTTGAGTGTGAGATCTGTCTTGGCTTTAGTCAGGTTGCCTATGTAAAAGATAGAGATGGGATGTATGTTTCCAGGGCTGTCTGTGAAATGCTGCTTTTAGGGATGCTGATGCTTCCTTCTCCCCATATCCTCATCCTCCACTTACATGAAAGATGGAACAGAGCAACCAACCCATGTTTTGCACCAGTTCCTATACTAGCAACTGAATATATTCCAAAAAAGAAAACGCATGCTGTTTTTCCTATAGCGTTGGCACTTAAAATAGGTTCATTGCTATCTTTAACAATGACTGAGGAAGAAAACCAGTTTTTTCAGACTTTCAGACAGTGGTATGTTTCAAAATATATTGTACTTCAGGTTATTGCATTACTCTTTTGGATGCTGTTTGGGGAAATACATGCCGTATGAATAGCTGCAATTTGTAGAAAATGAGAGTTTCCCTTTGCCTCCAAGTTCAAGTTTAATCTTCATTAGGCCCATCCAAAGCAGCGGGTTGTGCTGTGCTCACTGCTAGTAACAGCTGCTTTCCCTTTGGAGAGTCACAGCAACACTACGGTGTATCAAATGTCATTGCTATGAATGTGACATGCTGCGTTCCTGAGAATAAAAACAGAGTCCTTGCTGCTTGCTGAAAGCACACTTATGCATTTAGCTCTCTCTGCGTTTATTCTCTCTGTCATACTATAGTGGCTGCTGCAGTACTTCCAGTGCATATATCACGTTACAGATTAGTGTGGGCCCTGTGGCTCTTGGAACAGCGTGGGTTGTTTACCGATGACATTTATCCTCTCACTTCCTTCTGGAAGCACGACAGTTTCTCGCTTTCTGATGGGGAATGTACTTACAGGACCTTCTCTACATGCCATGGCTGACAATAAACACTCCAGTTGACAGTGTCTGCTTGCCATGGAGCTGCTGTTACTCCTTCCAGCACTCAGAAGCTGGCTTGACAGGAAAGCAGAAGGGTTGTTCTAAAGTGCTGCAATCTTCTCTTGCAGGAGGAGACCGAGAGCGGATGACAGCTAATCATGAAACGTATCTTCTTATGGCGAGCACGCAGAATGACATGGAGGATTGGGTGAAGTCCATCCGCAGGGTTATTTGGGCGCCATTTGGAGGAGGTGAGTCAGTGAGCGAACACGCAAGGCTCCCGGCTGCACAAAGCATGTAGGAGGCATTTTGTTCTCTCTCAGTGACAGACAGTGTTGGAAGAGAAGAATAGTATCAATAAATAAAAGTGGATCAAGCCCATTGGTTTAACTTACAGTGCATCTGTCAGGCATTCTCCTGTGCAGAGAGCTCAATTGAAACGCCAGAGCTGCTACTCTTGGTAGGGATGGCATGTTACCAATACGAGGGATGTTTTCACAGAAAAATGGGCCTATGTAATCAGCTTTTCTCTGGGAGAACTAGGGCAGTTCCCTTGGTCACCAGGTAGAAGACTGCCCATGTTTTTCACAAACGCTTGTTATGAGAATCTGTCCGTGATTCTGTTGGATGGGGCCCTGGGTAGCCTGAGCTGGTCTGGGCAAACAGCCCACATCAGGGGGTTGAGGTCAGGTGGGCTTCAGGATCCCTTTCAGCCCAACCATTCTATGATCCTATTCAGCCAAACAGCAGCATACACTACTGCCATGATGTAAATGTGTTGGTGCCTGACAGAAGTGTGTTTTTCACGGAGAGAAGCTAACTACACGCTGTGTGGGGCTTCCACCTGCATAAAACTGCTCTGTGACAGGGCCAAGGCAGCCCTGCAGCACTGAGTGGAGAGGTGGGGAGCTGAAATTTGGTGAAGCTGCACTTCTAGCCCAAGTCTGCACACAGAGGCTGTGACAAAGCTACAAATAGAAACCAAATCTCGCGAGTCCTGACCCCATGCTTTCTTCATCAGCCCCTCATTTACTTTTATAGGGCAAGAGCTATTTCTGGTTTGCAGCTGGGAATCTTTCCAGCCACCATGGAAACTCTTAGGACACCCTCATTGTCGTAGGAGCTTGTAATGCCAGTTACTCAGAGAAGTACCTGACTGAGGTGTTTGCACACTGCTCTGCATAAAGAAAGGGAAGACTGCAATCCTTAAATTACTGTTTAAGTTCATTTGTAGTTAACATACTTACCAAAATGTTCTTTGTTTTTCTCTATGGGATATCTTGAACATATTTGTGATTTCAGAGTTAAGTGCACTGGGAAGTAAACAGTTAACTCCTGGAAAATGTGAAAATAGGTGAAAGATGATTTTGGGTTTAGTGTTTGTGGAGAAGGTCTGGCTGTTGTTACACGGAAAAAACAATGTCATGGGAGGTGTCACTGCCAGATCTGTGCAATAGGATGTCTCCCATTTCATTAAGCATGGCTTATTTGATATTGTAAGATATCTTAAGTCATAACAAGCCCTGTTAACTGTTCTGTAGTTACATCTGGGTGGACATGCTGATATTTTTATTACTCCTTCCTACGCAGTCATGCCTGTAGCTGCTCTGCAACAGTCTGACCCTGTTACACAAGGGTCCCTCTGGCTTCAGGTGTTTAGGAGCCTGTCGACCAACAAGTACATAAGATTATTGCAGACAGTGAATTAATGAAATTGTATATTCTATTCCTGTTCTATAGCTGTTGCCTAAATTTCAGCACTAGTAGTCTGCTGTCATACAAGTCAAGTGCCACTTTCACAAGCAACATACTTGAATTTTCCGGTTCTTTTAAGTGCTGAAAGCAAATTGTGTGTGTGTTCCATGGATATTTGTGAGCCATGGTGAGCCTCCAGTACTTAAAGTCTGTCTAGCAATGGGAAAGGACTCCTAGTATCAGAGCAAGGATTGCTGTAGATGATTAACCGTATCATTACAATGTTATTTGTTAACCTGTGCTAGAAGGGAGGAACAAGCAGAGGGAGGTGGGAACCTACTAAGGTGTTCAGAGACAGCCTGTTGGTTGGGGTTTTTTTTGGTGTTTTTTTTTTTGGAGTTTTTTTTTTTTGGTTGTTTTTTTTTGTTTGTTTGTTTGTATTGAAGAGCAACGAAGGGACTGTGGAAAAAATTCTGGCAGGGAAAAGCAGTGTAAATGAGGCAGGGCATGCAATGCCTGTTTGCACTTGAAATTCCTCTCCTGATTAGACGTAGAAAGGCAGTTTTTGCAGAAGGGAAAGGCCTGAGCTCGAGCTGCAGAGCCTGCAGCCACGGGGGAGGGAGGAGGCGAGGAGCGCAGCGCTCAGGTCTAGCAGCTCCCGCGGAGCCGGGGCGCAGGCTGCTGCTGCCTCGAGTCAGCCCAAAGTCATCCGGCTGAGCAGGGAGCTGCGCTGCAGCACAGCCCTCCTCCCCGCACCTGCTGCACGCAGCGGCGCTGGCTGCCATCGCCCGGCGTGGGAGCGGGAGGCAGAGTGGAGCATCCCCGCGTGTAGGCACGTCTTCCTCGCAGCAGCACGGGGTCTTGCTGGCAAGGATGTACTCATGCCGCATCTGACGTCCTTCTCCCACGAGAGCTCCTGGTGGTTCGAAGGCGAGCGAGTAAGGAGCCCATGCCGACGTCAGGGATATAAAAGGCGCTTGGAGAGGAATCCGTGATGGACAGAGAGCCTTTAAGGCGAAGGGGCCACTATTTCTGCTCCTCAGCTGCAGGGCTTGTAGGAGCCAGCAAGGAGCACTGCGTCCCAGAGGACCCTTCAGTGGCCTTTCGGGTATTATTCTCCCCTTTCTCCTTGCACATCGCAGAGCACTGACCTTGTCCTGTGAATCTGGAGTCTCTGCCTCCCGTTCTGGCCAGGAGGAAGGAGTCTTTCTGCATCTCTCTGTGCCGGCACTTCAGTCTGAATGGAAGATAGGTCCTTCTGCTGAAACTCTTTTGTTGTGACATTGTATAAGAGACGGTTGTCTCACCGCAGGAAATAAACAAAAAGAAACAGAGAGACGGAAGGAAATTGTTCCCCAAAGCCAAACTGAAGCGGGGAAGAGAACATTAAAATTACTTCAAGCTCTCTTTGGCAGCGAGAAGACTGCTCATCTCCTGCTCCAGAGGAAAATACACTGCTTCAAAACTCCTCAGCAGTCAGTGAGGATGAGCAGTCGCGTTGTTTCTGGATGCAGCTGCTAAAGGAGATCTCTGCAGGGCCGTGGGGCTCCGGCCTGTATGATGCCTGAAGACAGAAATGCCGGAGTCCGCAGCCCTGGTGCCTTAGCGGCACCTCCTTTCCTCCCTAAAACTACTTACAGGAAAATTAAGCGGTGCTTTAGTTTCCGTAAAGGTAGGTCTGCTCTGTCCCTGTGTTCTTATTGCTGGCGATGCCAAAAGTCGGGGGCTGTGTGTGCAGGCAGATGAGATCACTCAAACAAAAGGCATGAAACAGTGCAGATGCTGACATTTCATGAATGATTTATTTTCCTCTTTGTTCGTTTGTTTGTAGTTGGCCAGCTGATGCTGTCTGCTCTACAGAATAACCCATGGATGGGCCGCCTCAGTGAGGTTGCTGGAGACAAGGTTATTGCAGAGCCTGTGAGCAAAAAGCAGGGAGAGGAGCAGGGGGGTTTGGAGCTGTGTTGCTGGGTGCTACCTCTTTGGCTGGCAGAATTCTGAGAAAAGGAGTGTAGGTTTGTATTTTGTCTATGTGAGAGGAGTGGTGAGGAAAGAGGGAGTAAAAAAATATGCACATATGTGCAGAACACCAAGTCCTTGGATTTGGAGATTTCTGATGGACTAAAGTGGATCCCTACAGTGCACTGTCCTGCTGCAGCTGCTGCATTGGCAATTCTCTGTGCTCTCCTGCAGTCTGCACTTGCCTTCCCACCTGCTGCAGAGAGGTTTATAAGGCCATTTTCTGCATTGCACATACACCTGTAGAAGCAGAGCATGGACGAAGGCAGAGAGGAGGCTGTCTTTCAAAATATGTCAGCTGGAAGGGAAACACACTTTTAGAAAGAGAGATACAAGTGATGATAAGGTGCTATGGTGCTGAGACTGGAGGGGGGGAACAGAAATTGTGCATGGCACTGAAAGCTGTCTACCCCCATTACCTCTTTCCCTGAGGCCAGAGCTTCCTGTGGTTGCTGGAGTTGAGCCCCTCTGGAGGCTGTTCAAGAGGACATGGATATGTCTGAATGGAGTGTGCAGGTGTGTTTCAAGGTGTCGGTGTCAATTAGAGCTGTCTGTGTGCTGTTTGTATGTTTGACTATTTGAGACCTGTTTGGAAGTTTAATAAAGGAACAGGAAATTTTGCAGACAGCCGCCTTTTCACCTGGGGTGCATCCTTAGCCTCTCAACTGTTTATTATTTCCCCATCTGCTTTGACACACAAACTCTTCTTGTCTAAAATCCCAAGTGAAGCTGCAGTGTTTTGGGCAGAGGATTGGATGAGGGAGGTCACGCTGCTAATTTGCTTTCCTCTAAACATCATTTATTTCAATTGCTTGCCTACGTACATGCTCTGTCAAGAGCATTGTCACGTGTCTCCCAAGATCAGAGAGCTGCAGAATGCTGGTGTGCACGTTTAACGAGGTCTGTGTCCCACTGGAGACAACAGAAAGATTAATGTTAACTGGACTTTACAGTGTTTTAACAGGCAAATTAGACCAATGGCACTGCTCTTAGAATTTTCTTCAAGAATTCTTCTAACTTCATTTGCAGATTGTACGCCTCACCATAAAAGCAGGCAGAACCAGCGTTCTGCAAATGAGAATAAAACCAGAATAAAATGATTGGTTCTAAGCTGTGCAACACAGCACAGAAAATAAAATGAACAGGAAAGGCCATTGGCTGGTCATTGGGAGAACTGCATGATATTATGCACTGAGGCAGAGATGCACCGTAAAGGTGGTGCAAGGTATAGAACCTCTGCTGAAAATTCAGATGAAAACTACATTGTGTTAGACCCTGAAAAACAAAATGTCAGAGATGTTTGGAGGTCACCTCAGTTATGAGAAATAGCCTCTCATTGGGTGACATCTGAACAGCCAGGAGTCTCTGAAACCTGTTTCAGGGAAAGTGCTCTCTGTTTAAGTAGCACCATGGGAACCTCTGGTGAGCACATGCAGGGTGAGTGCAGAAAGGAATACCTGAGGGCGACTTTGCTGCCGCATGCAGGGGTTAGAACATTAAAGATGCACCAGAGTGAGCCATTCCAGAGAAGTAGGTGCATTGGCCATGACAAGAGAAGGGAGTACAGGTCCTGATCTGAGTGTGATGAGTTCCTGGTGGCATTTTACAAATTTCCTCTCTTCCTTTCCAGCATATAGCTATTTCTGCTCTTTCATTGTTGTATTTTTTTCTAAGTGGTAACATCAGACATGCAACTGTGCTAAGCTCCAGGATAGAGACCTCATCTACTGCCTACGTCACATTGACTGTGGTGTGGGAGAAGGCTTGTGGGTAAGAAAAAGAGTCAGGCAGGAACTAAATTCTGCCATCACTGTGTCTTGGGGTTTGTGTTTCCATTAAAAAGCTCTGTAGAGAAGAAGGAAATACTGTTTGCCTTTGATCCGTTCAGAGCAGCACTTCGTGCTGGAGAACAGCAGAGTAGAAAGCTGGTAAGAAACAATTTAGAGCTCCGTATGAAGAGTTACTGTATTCCCTACCTTGCTGTTGAAGTCCCTTCACCTCATCTTTTCTATGTTTTCAGTGTCATTTAATTACTGATTTGAGGTTGAGGGATACCTAAAGTACTCTTCCAAATCCCAAGCTGAGATGAGCTCCTTAGACCTTCACTGACCTTTTGTAGTCACTAGGGCCCTTAAACTATGAGCTTGTTTTGGAAAGAAGGAGATTGTTCTGGTGCACAATGTGTGGACGCAGTGTATGCTGTGATGGAGCTGTAGAGGCAGATGTTTTTTTTCGAGCAGTTGGCATGGAGTGAGGTGCCAGAACTGCCACTTGTATCTCTTCCTTCTTACGGATCAGAAGCTTGGAGTCAACAGACTTGAGATGTGACCTCTTACTTTGTTCAGCAGAGACAAAAATCACAGACTAATAGCATTCTTGTGTTTTAAAAACACACTCTAAGTAAGTACCGTTGAAAATACCCCAGTGCTTACACAACTCTTTAGCAGATATAAACAGAATTTGGGTATAGCACTGTAATGTCTTTCTTAAGCTTTATGGAAGCTTGGAAATCCAGTTTCTCAAAAGGTTTACAAAACTTCTGCCGCGGGAATGTTCTAGTTAATGAATAACCACTCTGTGTGCCCTTTGCTATCATGTGATTTTCCTCTTTGATGTTATGCATGATCTTGGCTTAATTGGATGTAGCTTTAAGACCTACCAGGGCCTCCCTGGAAAAGCAGTTCTGTTGATTAAATCTAAGGACTGGTCAGAACTGGAAGCATGTACATTTGCCTGCCATATTCCAGTTGTGGGGCAGACAAGCAAGCTGCTGCCATTCTGAATGTCAGGTTTTCTTGACACCCTATCCTTAGGATAAACCAAAACCATGGATCAGCACTTTTGTATCTGTGTGTTTCTGGATTTTGGAGACTCTGAGATTTAGGAGAACTTGGATATGGATTGCAACATTGAGGGCTCTTTCATTTTCTTCATGGAAGCTTTGTTCTTTAGTTACAGTAGTAGAAACGTTTCAGATAAAAACCATCATGTGAAATTATTTCTGTGGCTTTGGTCAGGATGTAGTCTCCATAACTTGGATAATCTTTTCACTGCTTCTCTGTACATGAGTCGCCAGTATTACAAGGCATAGCTAATAGTGTTCAGCTTTGCCTCTGCTAAGCGCTATGTTAACAGTGTGTTTGTAACTACGCTTCATCAGAGCATTGTCTTTGCTTTGTCATCTTAGTCTTCGTGAACCACCAATCTGCAGTATCTCTGTAGTAGTCACTTGTGATGTAAGAACCTAAGAGATGGTGCAAAAAAAGGAACCTTTACAGGGCAATGATCTTGGCTTTTACAGAAAACAGTAGAAAAGCCCAACGTGAAACAGAAAGATGATGAACAAGAAAAAAGTTAGGACAAAACCTGTGGAAGCAGTGTTGTCATGTTTCTGCCACTTCTGCCCCTGGTAACAGAGTACTTTTTCCATAAGGCATCAGCAAGTCTGTAACTTCAAGTCAATATTTATGCGGGCTTATCACAACCAACTCCTTTTGTGGCTAAGTGCTGCCTGGTGCAGTGTTCTGCATTTATTAGGTGAGGAAAATATTTCCTTTGGACAAGTTCAGTCTACACTTCAAGATCAAGAGAAGCCTGCTTGAGACAAATGTCAAAGCCAAACACATAACAGGGTGATTTCCCATTGGTTTTCCATGAGACTGAGATCTTAACTTCAGGTTACTGCATGGTTGTCAAAATCACCAACTGGCTGTGGTATTCCCAAAGCAGAGAGTGGAGAGCCTCGTGCCTCCGAGGAAGTACAGTATTATCTCCATTCATATGGGAGAGCAGTGGGGCGTATGGACCCCTGTGACCCTGAATTATGGACATGACTAGATGGGATGCAATTGTGTTCTGAGGGTCTTGTAGGATCTGCACCCAGTCTGTCAAATCTAGACAACTGCTGTAGTTATTCTGCCTCTACCCCAGGGCATTCTCAGCTATGAGTATTTTAAGTGCCTGAAAGAAAAAGTCCCAAAATTTGTAAAGCACCTTCTCGCAGCCAGTAGTAGGAACAGTTGAGTTTACACTTTAGGAAGTAAAGGTGGGATTTCAATGACATCACCGCTCACCTCTCCGTCAATCTAAATTCTATAGACTTTGTTTTATTTTATTTTTATGTTTTTTTCTTCAATATCTGTGAATTACTTCTACAATACAGATCCAAGTCAGTCATATCCATTTAAAGTATGTCACCTTTAGTATGTGAATCTGTTATTACTTTCTCTGTGTGTTCAAAAATACTGGTTAGCTCAACTTACAGGCGTTTTAATGCTTTATGGATGCCAGCTCTTTTAAATGTACTGCAGCTTGTGTTGGGGTGCATCAGCAACTTGTAACAATGTAGGCTTTTTTTTGTTGTTGTTGTTGTTTTTTTGCTCCCACTGCACAAAATCCTTTATTCTAATTTTATTCACTATGTTTTAGGCATGCTTTGAAAGCCATCACTAAAAAGAAAGAAAAAAGGCAGAATCCCAGAACATGTATTAATATAAAGTTATGATGTTTTGACTGTGGTGTCATTACTGATAGGAGTTTCAAAGCAGTCTGCTAGGTTTGAGAACTTATTCTTTCTTCTACAAATTGCAATTTGCTCTGCAAAATGTATGTTATTGAAAGGAAATGTTAGCACGAAGAGAAGAAAGTATGGTTAATGGGACAGAGCTTTTTCATACTAATTTTACTGTCAGTGGATATGAGATGTAATTGTACATCATGTAATTGGAATATCTGTGTTTTCTGCTGACCAGTTTTGTTTGAAAAGAATTGAAAATTCTTGTTTAAAAAACAAATGAACAAACTGTGAAGGGTTCTTGAAGGGAAGCTATGACTGTATTTTCATAGGCCAAACTCAGGGGAGGATGGCCAAGTTCTGCACTGAGATGTGGGGGAGCTGGAGCCCATGCTGTGTTGGGACATGCAGAAGAAATGGTGTGTGTTTTGCCAGGGAAAGGGACAGTCTTGCAGGTAGCACAGAATCTCCTTCTCAGATTGTAAGACAATATTGTGAGAATGGAGCCAGCCTTCTCACAGTAGTGCAGGGGGGGAGGATTAGAGGCCATGGACATGCATTGAAACAAGGTAGTTTCAGATGGGATAAATAAAGAAATGTTTTTCACAGTGACAGTCAAGTGTAGGAACAGGTTGCCCAGAGAGTCCGGGAACCATTTTTGAATCTGTCACGTGCTGTTTCCTTCCTCTGCCCTTTGAACTGTGCCACGGAAGGTTCAAGTGATAAAGGATTGATGTTCAGTGGAGTTTTTCACATCATCCCATTATTAAAAAATGATGTAGATTTGTTTCAGTGGATGTAAATGGGTGCTTATTTTTTGAAGCATGTGTTTCTTTTAACAATATCTCAAAATGCCTGGACTTTGAAAACTTCAGATTTCTAGGGGGTGATTTCTGATCTGATTTCCCTAAAGATGCTACATCTTTGGATGAAGGTCTTGGGTGCCATCCCAAATGCAGAAGGGGCTTTGAAATCACCAAGTTCTTGTATTCATACTGATTCCTTAATTAACTTTCAGTGGATCTTATCCTTAATTATACTTTGTTTAGAAAGAGGGTTTAGAAAGTGGAGAGATTAAGGGTTTCCTCCATATTGACCAGCAGAAACCCTTAGGTCAGACAGATACAGGAAGGCCAAATTCACGTAATGCTCTTGCCATGCCCACAGGGAATTTGCAGGAGATTAGGGAGGAATGGAAGAAGTGGGAAAATGTGATATCATCTGACAGTGTGAAGAAGCTGAGCTTTATGGACACCAAGTATTTTACCTCATTCAGCATTCTTCTAAGCTTTATTCAATCTGAAATTTTAAAAATTCATTTGTAAATTGAAAATTTCAGGCTTTTGTGTTTTTGTACAACATGGAAAAAAAAAAAAAAGGGGAGGCTAATAAAGCATGACTGTAATATTTTGTTCCCACTCCCCACTGCTATTTCTGGCATCCACACGCAGGAGATGCATGGATGTCAAAAAACGTGATGCTCTGCATCTCAGCCTATTTTCTGGACCTCTTTAGCTGGACATATGTATTCTCTCCAGCGATTCTCTGCGTTATCATAAAAGTAATTTCACTTAAACACAAACCCCAGGCCTTCAGGATGGGTGGCTGACAGTTTGCTGCCTACTCACTATAACATCCTGAAGCACATGCACAATAACTTTCACTTCAAGGACAGGCACGAGTTATCATTTCTTTTGTTGCAGGAAAATCGTATGCATTGAAGGTAACCCTGGAGAATGTGCTTCAGTCTGCATCCTGCCCTAGCTTGTGGTTACTTGCTCATGTCTGCTACTTTGGGGGTAAATTAAGTTCTTGGGATGAGAGGCAAATTCTGTGAATGAAGTTCTTGGGGTGAAAGCTCAATTCTGTGCTTCCTTTAGAAAAAAAAAACAACTCCATTCCTCTTCTTGAATATTTTTAAATTGATACAAACTGTGCTCAGCGAAGGGCAGAATTTGTCTTACTGCTTTTCTTTTCCCCCCATCTCCCCCATTTTATGACATAAGTAATTGCAAAAGGAGCCTTTCAAGTGTAGGTAGTTATTCGGTATTTAGTTTCTTATCATGGCTGCCTTAGAACAGCTCATTGTGCTGCTATATATAGAAAATGAATTGCCTTGCTCCAGCCCCAATTCTTGTCAACAAATGGTCTCGAGAGAGAGCTTCCATCACAGATGATATGCCTGAACATTGCTGTGATAATACCAGTGATGGCTGGCTCTGCAGCTTGAAATGGAGGTGAAATAATTACCAAACAGTAACTGTCTTTCCAGTGCCCACAATGATATCCTCAAATCAGGGTTGAAGTTGATTTTTTCAGTGAAAATCCGTGTTCTGCTGAGGTTAAAGCCAAATGCTTGCTTCCTGCAGTTTGTCTGACGTATTTCACCTTTCATTTCATGATCTTTTTTTTTTCATACACCATTTATAGTTGCTGAAGTGATGATGCAGCTGGTAAATTATAGGAATGATCTTTGCTTAAGTGGTGAAGCGTAATTGATGGTTTGGTTCAGAACAAATGAAATCCCAAGTTATATTTATAAATCTTTTTCCTTCTGCATGTAAAGATAATGTTTATATGTCATTGAAACTCATGTGGAAACTACATAATTTTATATACGTAACTAGACATGAACCAAAGTAAATGGTGATAGGCATCACTTTTGAATCTGCAGTTTTGTGACAGAAAATCCTATTTAGAATATTTCTATGAGTTTTGACCCTTTGGTATAAAAAAAAAAAAAAAAAATCATTTACAGGTTTTTTTTTTTTAATTTATCTTTCAAAACAATGTTTTGTAGCGTTGGTGCAAAATATGTTCCTATCGTATTTCTGTGACGGTATGAAATGTGAAATGGAACAATTTATCCTTAAGAGAGGGGTGGATTAGTGTCCATCATTGAAGCGAGCTGTAGATCTCATGAGTTGCGGGCGAAGACAAAGTCTCCTCATATCGTTTGGTGAATCACAACTGAGGCCCACCTCTCTTTACACAGGTATTTTTGGCCAGAAGCTAGAAGACACTGTCCGATATGAGAAGCGATATGGGAACCGTCTGGCTCCCATGCTGGTGGAGCAGTGTGTGGATTTCATCCGACAGCGGGGGCTGAAGGAAGAAGGCCTCTTCCGACTGCCTGGGCAGGCTAATCTTGTCAAGGAGCTCCAGGATGCGTTTGACTGTGGAGAGAAGCCTTCTTTTGACAGGTAAAATCTGGCTGTCCCCCCGCTCCCTGAAGCCTGGACAGAACACAGAGATCTGCTGCTGGCTGACCCATGTTGCTGGAAAACATGGCATGGCAGAGAGAAAGAATGCTTTTACAGTTTTTCTTCATATTTCCTATTATTAATGTAAAGTTTTCATTTTTTGACTTTGAAGTTTAATTTCAAAGCATTTCTGGAGAAGCTGCATTTAGGAATTGTATCATGAATGTTTTGTATTAGTTGAAAAGGCTTGATCTTAGTACCATCTGAAATGCAGAGGTTTAGTCAGTTCTGCAGAGGAAGAAGTTGTCCTATCACCAATTGTGATATGTTCTGTTACTTATAAAACTGAAGGTCACAGTGACCATGCTAGTAAACCTAATTGGTTTTGAGGGTCCAGGTCCAACTTGTGTTCCAGTATTTATATAATTTTGCAAAGCTGATAAGAATTTTATGAGCCAAGAACCCAGTACACTCCTCTAGGTGGCTTCAATCTGCAAGGTCAACATTTTGTGTAAATTCAGCTCTCCTGCCATGAGCACTGATAGCAATGGTTTGTGTATTCAGAGGGTGCAGTCAGAGAAACAGAACCCAGGGATTATGAATGCCCTGATCCCTTTATTGAACTCTGTATTTAGAGTTTATATGATGTTAATGAAATTCCAGTTTAAAGGACTGTCCTTGATGTGTGCCTTAAGTAACACACAAAAATATACTTCCAAAGTGGAATTGCGATCCTTCAATCCCACTGAAGGCCTGATCTGCATTAGGAGGAAGAAGCAGAACACGTTTACTTTTAGGGACCTTTGGCTGATAGCAGTACAAATAACAGGAAGAAAAGCACAGCTTGATCTTTTAGTGCAAAAATATTCTACGGTATGAACCTGATGGCTGGAAAACGTTTACCTCCCTACCCTCCCTGCTGCTCTGAAGTGAGCAAATTTGATATGTATGAAGATATGTGTTTTTCACAGATGTGCAGAAGGCAGACATCTGTGGCTCTCTTTTATCTTGAACAGCTTTCTCAGTTTTGACCCTCACTGTGATAAATGGCAAGAATTTATAATGCTGTGGAAAGGAAAAGTGATTGTTTTCATTCAAGGTTTATTAATTCCATATCAGAAGGTGAGAGTTAGGATGACTGAATAGAAAACAGTTCTGTGGTGCAGGAGGACTCTAGGAAGTCTGAGTACCATGATCAAGCTGTGGATGTCCCTGTTCATTGCAGAAGAGTTGGACCAGATGACCCGTAAAGGGCCCTTCCAGCTCAAATGATTCTATGATTCTGTGATGTAATTGTCTTAGCTGGTAACCATTTGTAGTATATTTACTGACTGTTCAAATACTGCCTACCAGTAGAAAATTACAGTAACCAGGCACTGTTTGGATATCTTTTCCTTTCTTTGACGTTAAGCTAAACACTGCTGGTCATATCCTCAGCGTAATCTCTACTGCAGATACAAGTGGGCAAATGCCAGGGGCTAAAGAAACCAGTAGTTTGTTTTTCTTAAGCTGTAAGATTGTGGCAGAAATGCTAAGAACAAACTGCCCCCAGGCTCCAGGAAGATGATGCACTGAACACCCCACTGAGAGATACAGCTTGAAAGAAATACAGAAGGTCTATCTGTTTCAAACAAATGAGACCAGGGATGAACTTGCATAATTATTACTTTTTGCCAACTTATTTAACAGCGTCTGTAGCGCACACTAATGAGACCCAGGAATAGACATACCAGTTGAACTTTAGCAGATGAAATGCATGAAATGGATTGAACGTGCCACTGCTCTGAAGTAGGCACATGATGTCTACTCTGGTAATGAGAAACCTGAGCAGGAGTTACCTTTAAATGACTGGTACTGCAGTGGTCCTTCTGAAGCTAAGGATTTATAGAACACCAGCTTTTTATGCCTGAATGGCCTGGTTTTGAAGAGTTATTTTTCTGGTTGTGTTTTCACATTTGAATTTGGAGCTGATCTGTGACTGTAGCAAGTGTATCAGAAGTCAGATTTAAATTCTGCTCTCACCTCTGCCATTGGGCACCTTCTTTTATTGTACAACCTTTTGTTACAGTTGTATGCTTCGAAAGTGGAGTTGGATTCACAGCAGAGATGTTGTTTGGATTTGGGTAGCCTTTCTTTTTGTTGTACTGAACAGCAGCATGATCTCCAGGTTTGGTGGAATTGGTATGGCAAGCTGAGCTCTTGTAGAATAGCCACAAGCTGAGAAGTTGCTGTACAGAAAAGAAAAAGAATGTATGTTAAGGGGAGCCTCTGCTTAGTTCCTCTTATGGAGTTTGAGATCTACTGTGTTTATTTTGTAATTATCAGTTTGTAGTCACAAATGTGGTAATGCAAGATGTACCTGGGTTTTGTTTCTTAATCTCCCTTCCCTTATTCACATGCATTGCTAGTAGGAACAATGGAATCCGGGTCATGCTTACATAGCAGTACTGGGTCACTAGCTCTGACTGGGACAGAGACTAGCTGCTGCTGGTACTGGAAGTCATACAAAGAGCTCATGTTTGAGTAGTGTGCCATTTTTCATGGTGACATTTTTTCTGCATTTAGGTGAACGTAAGTCAAACAAAGGCTTTCTAACAAATGAAGTTACTGTGAAATATGTATGTACGTGTGTATGAGTTTCCTTGTGAAATTAAAATATTATTAACTACCCTTCTTTTCTTTATGCTGTGTTAGTTAATCGGTAAAAATATAAAGCCTGTTGTAGAAGCAGGAGGAAAAATGAAGGTAAGGTTTTATGGCTAGGATTAGTGCTCTTTCAAAATTTTGCCTCTCTTTTAAGATACTGTTTTTAAAACACCTTATGGGCACAGTAAGATGAAGTTCAGATGCACAGATGTCTTCTTCTGTCCAGTGACCTTGAGGTAGCTGCTGTCCACAGTTCTGTGGACACCCTGACCTTCTTCCCTCCAGTGCTCCTGTCTGCACCCATTTGACTAAGACAAATGAAGCAGAAAGAGTATGGCATGTTTTAAATAAGTAAACCAGACTTGCTCAAAGGATTAAAAATAAAAATACATCCATGTTTTGTAAACATAAGGCATGTTTGACAAATTGTAATGCTCATATGAATTACCAGATGGAAGTGCTGTTGCCACAGTCAGTAACAAAAATGCAGTGAATCCAGGGCAGTTCATATTAATTTGTATTAATTTGAGCTTGATCTTTTTCTGTAGATTATTTTAATTTATAGTTGTTGAAGAGTTGTGAGCTTTATGTATGCAATTCAATCAGAGTGGAACCTATAAGTGAAATTTCTAAAACTTGCAGAATGGCGAAATCCAACATCCATCTGAAACATCCAATGTCCTAGCTCTCTGCAGTGAAAACTAGCACATCAGCATTTCTTGCAGTCCTTGAAAGGGAAGGTACAGTTACTAAAACAGAAAAATGCTGATGCCTTCTCTATGAAAAAAATAAATAAAAGTGAAAAGTGTATGTCAGTTAAAAAAAAAAATAAATCAATAAATCTGTCACTCCGTATGTATGTGGCTCTATACACACACTGTGTCATCTGCCTTAAGGAACAAGCACTGCAGTGAGGCAGTCATTTGTGCTCACTACTATTTGAAATATTTGCATCTCTATGTAGAGTTGTCCCCTTCAGAGAATCCACTTTGCTTGCCCATGGGTTGGAGGTTTCCCTCTTCTTGTGTGGCTTATGCTTTAAATTTCAGGTACCTCTCCTGCATTACAAATGAGACATTTGTAAAGATACAAAGTGGATTATAAATATTTGGTCTGTGAAATTAGTGTAGCATCTGCATAAAGAAAATAACAATAAAGGTTCGTTTTGCAATTTTTACATAGAAAGGAACGAAAATTGATTTCCCTTTTTATATCATCTCATTCCATCCACTGTCCGTCACAATTACTACTAGAAGACATGACAGTTATGATTTCTCAGGGAGAAAAAAATATTTGAAACGTCACTGAAATGGATATTAGTACTTAAGTAATTGATCCATGTTTGTGGCTTGGATTTTCACAACTATTATAATTTATGTACATAGTTCAATAGTTCAGTGGAGTTTAGAATTACTGAGCTTATGTGCCTGCATCTGTGAGTATGCACAAGAGAAAAGGCAAGTACATGCTTACACATTTGGCAAAGCGAAATCCCTATTATGTTCTCTCATGTGTATCAGTTCCTTTCGAGAAGAATGCAGTGTATGATAGGATAAAATACTCACTGTTACTGTAGTCGTCATTGCTATTGGCTGAGAAAGGGATAAAGTGGCAGTATGCAATGGCCAACAGATACTAGCTGTTGCTCACTGGAATCACATAACCCAAAACATGGCACTGGTTCCTGTGCATTTAATTACTGGGGCTGTCAAACAAATGTAGGTGATTGATAAGGATGGTACAAAGAAGGTCATAAGAACAACGTGCACAACTCAATACACAGAGAACTGCACTGCCTACCAATCATCACTTCATCCCTTCTCAGTGAGGGCATACTTAAAGGATACCAACAATTAGTTTCAACTCCAAGCTTGACCTGACTCAGTGATTTTAGGATGGACTCCTGTAAATTCTGTGTCTGCATGTATCGTGAAGCCGGTGAACACTGCATATGTTTGAGGGAAGACAGGGTAGACGCAGTGCACGTGGGAATAGTGTTTTCCAAACGCCTAAAGGATAAACTTGGCAAGGACACTTAATTTTATTTTCAACCTGTTGAGCAGATGAGACCAGGGAGAATGAATAAAGTAGAGCTATAAAGAAATACTCTGGTCCCTACTGGAATAATTATGCTGTGTTTTGTGTATCTTTTTTGAATCAAGGTTCAACAACTGAATATTAAAAAAACCTACCAAGGCAAATGGTTTGTACCATGGAAGTAACTGTGCTTTCAAAAAAAACTCAGCATTTTTTAGTCCTGAGGCAGTCACCTGTCAACATCCTTCATGCTTTTAGGGCTGAGCAGTTCCCTATAAAGCTGAGTTCTAGGAGGTGAATGTGTGTGACATGTGAAAGAATAATGCTGAAGTATTTTGATACTTTTGTTCTTTGTAATGTACTACTAGCATTATTGTAGTATATGGAAAGACATTAGAGGAGAAAAGAAAGGCACACCTTTGTTTGCGATACCTTTAATTGCCATTAAGGCTGATCAGAGTTTGTGAATGAGGCAGCATCACCCTCCTCAGAACAGTTCTTCTGGGCACTGCACAGGCCGTAGTACTTGGATAATCTAGCAAGCAGCCTAGTTCCCTCTGCAGTCTCATCCTCCTCCAGATACGAAATATGTTTTTGTTTTAAAATTTAGGTGGATGCAAGAAGTTCTTATTGGGATGCATCTGCACTGGCACTATATGGGCTACAAGTAACTGATTACTTGGAAATCACTGGTTAAATAAAGTTTTCTATTTTCCAAACACAATCCTGTACATAAGAGCTTGTTTAGAAACACTTCCCTCCGAGGAGAGGCTTTATTCCTTCCCTAGAGGAAAAGCACAGTAATCCCTGCACAAAGCACTTACGTAAAATGAAGTCTTTACTAGAAAGCGAGTTCCTGCCAACACAAATGACCTTAAGCTTGTGTAAATTGCCGTCTATTTCTGCCTGTGGCGATCCAGGCTTCCTTCCCTGATCCTCACAAATGACACTCTGCTCATCAGTTACGTGTCTGGAGCTACTTCATTTCTAATCCTGGCCCTCTTTCTATCCAGCTAGCAAAAATAGCCTCTGCATATGACATGAGTTAAGAGACTTAATCTAGCAATTAAATACACGTTAAGAGATGCATTTCTTGTGTGATGCAAGAGTCATTAAATCAGCTTAATTGGTGTCCTGCTGTAGGAGTGTGTGCTTTTAGTTATTGGCGGAGAACAAGCATTAGGCGTTGCTTTGTGTGAATTTCAGTTTCAGAAATGGAGCTGAAAAGGCACTTGCATTGCACTTGTTGCTCTGGGTCTGTGAGTTAACAAGGAAAAAAGTGTTCTCCACATGCCAACAAGATGTCAATTCCTTTACCATGCACACAGTTTTTTTAAAGAAAGGATGGCATTTTCAAAGTAAGTGGAGTGTTTTAAAACACGCTTATATGAGGCTTGGGGATAAGGTCTGTCAATCTTTAGTATTTCTTGTGCTTGCTCCCCTGAATGGGTCCTTGGAACGCAGCAGTGGATCTCAAGCTCATGAACACAGGGACAAAGGAGAAGAGTATGTAGGGTTTTCTTTTCTCTTAATAGATCAATAGACTTGGTGATCTTTGTAAGTCCCTTCCAATTGAACAGTTCTAAATAATTTGTTTAGCTGAAGCATGAGAGATTCTGATGATGTATCAGGATCATTTCCCTTTTATTTTTCAGCAAGAGTGTGACCAAATAGTGAGAGAGTTTTTACAGTCCTCATCCTTGGAGATAATCAAAAATAATTAGATGGGGCACTAAATAACCTGCTCTAACTGGGCTAGTTGTGGGCAGGGGTCAGACTAGTTGACCTCTAGAGATCCTTTCCTGTCTGAATCATTTGAGTAATTCTATGAAGTTTCTGCAAGGTAGAGCCAAGCTTTTGTGCCATCAAGGCGAGGAAAACAAACAGCTCAGGGGCTGAGATGGTAAATACTTTGATGCATGTTTCACAAGTTGTGGGCAAGACTTCAGCTGGTACTTAGCTTATCCACTGTGCTGCTTGTACTGCATGTATGTTACATAGGAAAATGATACCTTGAAGGTACCTACATGAGGGGACAGGCATCACATAGGTCATGCCACCAATTATGTTATGCATGTGAGCTGACCTTTGCATTTTTTGACCAAAGGTTAACTCCATCAGTCATATACACCTGGTTCACTGTAACATTACCACAGAATCACAGAATTGTAGGGGTTGGAAGGGACCTCTAGAGATCATCGAGTCCAACCCCCCTGCCAAAGCAGGTTCCCTACACCAGGTCGCACAGGTAGGCGTCCAGGTGGGTCTTGAATATCTCCAGAGAAGGAGACTCCACAACCCCCCTGGGCAGCCTGTTCCAGTGCTCCGTCACCCTCACCGTAAAGAAGTTCTTGCGCACATTCGTGCGGAACTTCCTATGCCCTAGCTTCATCCCATTTCCCCTTGTCCTGTCCCCACGCACCACTGAAAAGAGTCCGGTCCCAGGCTCTGCCCTGCCAGCCTCTAAGTACTGGTTTCTCTGCAGTAACTGTGCTATCATTCTCACTATAAAGAACCATGCATATTTGTAACATTCCTTGATGTTGCTCAGTCATGGTGTTTCAACGTTGGTTGATAGCGGACTCTGGCATCTCATCCTGCCTGCTGACTAGGAGCAATATGCACACCAGGCAGCCAGTTGGAAACTCTTCCTCCCAAGACAGGAGGACATCTGTAGTGGTCTCAGAGAGCTTCTCCACAAAACTTGAATGCAACAACACAGCCACCAAGTCATGTGATGGGTTCAGGATGTGGTGGTGATGGAGAGTTTCTGTATGCAGGATTGTGATCTGTGACATGTTTCAAATGACAGAGACGCAATTCCAGTAATTCAGGGATGTACTGACACACAAACTGTTCGTACTGTTCTCCTTCATTTTATTACCAGAATTCTTGAGTTTAATTATAGTTTCCCAGCTTGTTGTTCCCTGCTGTTTGTTCTTTATGCAAACTGTATATGTCATCATGGTCTAGAGCTATTTTTGGCACAGCATTAATCTTTCTGTACAGTTGACCCTGCCCTGTTCTGTTTCCTTTCTGCAAGCTGATGGGGAGCTTGTTGGCTTTGTGCTCTGAAGCGCTGACTCCAGCTCTCTGAACACACATGAGTGTGAGGGTTACACGGGGATTTCTGGCGACCTGCTGGGCCTCAGTCATTTTGTTTATGGTGGAGAGGCTGAAAATCTCCAGGCAGCGTAATTGGTCTGACAGCCACTTCCACAGTGTCTGTGTATCACAAAGAAAAGTGCTGTCAAACAGCACTGCCATGAGGGTTATTAATGACAAAGTTTGGATGAATGGGGCTTTGGATATGTGTAGTCTGATGACTAAGGAGAGGCTGTGGTGTGTATGCATTTGTAATGCCTTTGCATGGACTGTGGTGGAGTGCTCTTTTGGCAGTGTATCAGCAGTGAAGCAATATCCGTGTTGTGGTGAGGTAAGCAACGTTTCTCGGTCTAGCACGGCATGCTGTAATAGATTGGTTCTCAGCTTGCTGCTGCTTGTTGTGTTGCATCCAATTTTATGCTTTGTGCTTTCTCATTTCACATTTGTAATTGTTCATTCTGCACCTGGAAAAAGCTTGCCTCCATTAATGAGGGTTGTTCCAATGTAGATAACAGGATGTTCTGCTGGAATTTACATTCTCTACTTTCATACTTCCTAATGAATACTTTTAATCATGTTAATTACAAATGTCTAATCGTTAAACGCTTTGATATTACAACATCAGATAGCAGAAGAAGAGTCAAGATAGGTACAATTACTAAGTTTCTGTAGCTGTACTGGCTGTAGAACATACGGAAGAGTAGGGAAAGTGTCATTTCTTAAACTGATTGTTTTAGATGGAAAAAGTCCAAGAGGTGAAAAGCTCTCTTCAGGCCTTGAAAAGATCCATGGATAACTCCTTTGAAACTCACAGCTATCCTCTGTAGACATAGATGAAACAAAGTCCCCAGCAGTGTTTCAGTACAGTTTAACGGAATTTGTAAGAGAGCAACTGAGATCATCTTATTTTGCAATCCCACCATCTTGTGGCAGTCTGTGGCACTGCCATAGCATTTCGTCAGTACTAAGGAGCACATTAATTTGAAAGATAGCAAGTGTGTCCCGTTCTACTAACAGGGACCTCAGCTCAGAAAACATCTTTGTGTAGACTCAGGTATGTGTTTCAGGACCTTAGTTTGAGTACGTGAGTCTTCCTACATTTTCCTTGCTCCTTGGCATCCTGCCTTTCATTTCTCTCCCTGTTTCTCTTCAGCAGAACCAAAGCTTTTAATGCACAACAGACCTGACCCTTCAGGATGTTACTCTATGTGTGCTTAACACTGGAAGAAGAAAAATCATAAATTGCATCAGAATTGGGGGTTTTTGGATTTGTTTTTTCTTCCTCAACCTTTTTCCCATCTGCTGTGCCCTCCAGGAGCAAGTATTTTACTTCACATGAAGGGATTAGTGTATGTGTATGGATGAATTGTACATAGTTTTACACAGGTAGTCCCCTGGAAAGATGTGGGTCAGCAAAGCCTGAGGAGTTTCCTTTTTTAGTAAAAATAATAATACAAATCTTCAACAAGACTGTAAATGTAGAGCAATTGTTTGTGTGCAATGGTAAGAAGTTCTGTTGGCCAACATGTGAAGAAGGGCTTTAGTTCACGTCTGGATTGAGGATAGGTAGAAAGAAAAGGATAAAGGCCGAACCTGAGCTAGCATTCAAAATCTCATAATATAGTGCTACTATCTCTAATTTCACGTATAGTACTTTTCCACATGTATCTAAGAGGGGTAAAAACACAGGATACCCATTTTCAGTCCACATATGGCTAGGCTTGCAGTCTGGGGTTGCAACCCGGGGATTAGAATTTGCACCTTCTTTAAAAATGCAGTTTTGAGTTAATGCTTTATTTATAAAGTTTCTCTAGAAAGCCCTTTCATACATGTTTTGGAGGTTTTGTTGGCATTTTTGTCATGGTTGGAATAACAATGTTTTCTGGGAATTTGTTTCAGGGAGGGTGGTGGTGGTTAACATTTAAATATACACAGTGCTTATCACCGCTCTTCTTCTGTTTTGACTTAGATTGCACATACCTTACCATGTTAATCAAAGGCTGTTCCCATCGTTCTTGTTAAGATTTAACTTAGTTAAAACCATTCTTGTTTTAACAGAGACCATTCACTAATAATGATTAACATACCTCTAGCAAAGCTTAAGTGCATCAAATACCAGTGGTTACCTCCATGAAACTGCAAATTTAAAACAGTTTCAAGCGTGAAGTCTTAAAAGAAAAGGAGAAGACATATGATAATGCACACTGCAGAAATGTCTTTGCATTACTATGTTACTTTTTAATTCTGAAGTTAGTGTAATCTAGAGTCTGTTTTTCAAACTTCTCAAAAGTCAAAGGGAAGGATATCAGCTTGCAATACAACTCTTCATATGAACCAGGGAAAGTATGTAGAACATTCCAGTAAGGGAGGATTTGAAGAAGCCTTGACTAGCTAAATCCAGAGGATTCAGAAGTAATAACAGCTTTCTTTGTGCATTATTCTGTTTTTTATCTATTATTTTCAGAGAAGCACTCCTAGGTTTCTGTAATGTAGCTTTACACACTATGGAAAGATTTAAGAAAGTTTTACTGCATGTATAACGTGTGATGATATTGTTCTTTGTCCCCATCTTCTTGCTTTTAATATGTGTGGTGATCAACCTGGAATGCTGCTACAGATGTAGCAAAGAGAATATCTAAGTTTCCATAAATGGAACTACAAGAAAGCATTTGTTACAGCTTGACCCTCAGCCCTAAAATAATGCCTGCTCCTCTAAGTACTCAAACATTTCCTAAGTTTGAGTGACTTACAGCCTTATCCAGTACAAGATGGAGCTGAAATTCAGTTCCCTGGGATTGACAGTTGTGTATAATCAAATTTTCTGTTTAAAGGTATAGATGAAAGGCAGAGTAGTAATAGAACCATAGAATCACAGAATATCCCAGGTTGGAAGGAACCCGTGAGGATCGTCAAGTCCAACTCCTAGTCATTTTGTGAGAGCCCATAGGAAAAATATGAATGTCAGGTTTGGACTGAAGTCATGAAATATATGATCTCCATGCTTACATAATGCTTGTATAATTTATTTTGATATAAGTGTGCCCACTGTTTTGGGAGTGATAGCATCTCTGAGAGGAGAATAATTTAATACAGTGTGTCAGTGCAATGTTATGTTGCTGGCTTGGGTCCAGATGAAATGCACCATGTAGCACCATGTAGATTTTGGATCTTTTCAGTATCTATGTCTACAAATTGGGTCCTATTTGTAATTATTTATAATAATGCATCAACACAGTTGACAGACTTATGTTTGCAGGTATTCTTCCAAGTTCCTTACAGGACAACAAAACTAAAAGCAGATTACAGAGATGATCTATAAATATATATAGTGTGGATAGTAAAATCAAGAATGATGATCAAAAAGTTGAGCGGAGGTTTTTAGCCTGTAAATTGTATAATATCTTCCTGGGTTGCAGTAATGCCCTATTGTATTCCAACCCAACAGCAATACGGATGTGCACACGGTGGCATCACTGCTGAAGCTGTACCTAAGGGAACTCCCAGAGCCAGTCATACCGTATGCAAAATATGAAGATTTTCTTTCCTGTGCCAAAATGCTCAGCAAGGAAGAAGAAATGGTGAGTTTGCATGTTGCATGCAATGAATAAAAAGATTGGTATGTTTAAACCTGTTCCAGCTTTGAGGAGTGGAGATGCAGGTAATTACATATCCTAATTTAAGACTTGCTTGTGTTAACTGTGGCTGTCTTTAAGGGAAAATTGTTGCGACCTATGTCAGGCTCAGCACGCCCTTTGCTGTATTTGTTGCATATCATCAAATTCAGTCCAAATGAACGTCACTGTGGCTAGTAACTTCCATCTTGCCTGGAAAACATTTTATCTTTTCATGGATCATCATCTGTAGCTGTAATAGGGGTGGTTTTAGTAGTTTCTGTCCAACTTGTGCTGTTAAATCAGAGGTGATTTTTTTCTAAGTGTTCTAAGATGCCACATTTCACTGACTTTATACTAAAGACTACAGGGCTCTATTCGTTGCCTGTCACTGAATCAGAAGCATCAGAAAGATGTCTGGAAGTGGGCAACCTTCCAAAACTTTTTAAAATTTGCATAACAGAAATGAACTTAATATGGGTTCTGAAGTACAAAAAGTGCCCTGCAGTGGCACAGGACTACCTTATATTATTCTAAAGAAGTAATAAATGAAGCTAAGTGCTTGATTTTTACATTGTTATGTGTGCTTGTGTGTAATCAAGTCAACATGATGTTTTCCAAGTAAAAATAAAGAAGCTCATTCTTTTGATTGCAGTCTGCTCTTCTAAATTTCTAGGGTTATTATTTCTGTTTAATTCCATTTTGACTTTTCAAATCCTGCTGGAACTGGACCCTTCTCCTCCTTAGCCCTCCAGTTAACTGGAAGGAGAATGAGCCCCTCCTTTCCAACCATCTCTAATTGCAGTTTCTGCGATGTTTTTTGTCTTGTAACTGAAATTGTCAGCATTTTTCAGTGGCAAAATACTAAGGAACTCTGTCTCCCCGCTTTGTTTTTAACCACATATATAGGGCCTGATAGAATTAGTGAAGCAAGTCAAGAGCCTGCCAGCTGTCAATTATAATCTGCTGAAATACATCTGTAGGTAAGTGCTCTTGCAAGAACATCACAGTGATATTTATAGCTGTGACAGAGAAATTTGTTTGGACCCTGAAGGAAAAGTATTACAGAAATGGAGGAGCAGTTAACTTCAGTGATTGCACTCAAAACTTGTTTACTGCACTCTTTTCTAATTTGCTTTATCAAGACACAGAGTTACGAGGTGCCTTAATAAGCAAGCTGCTAGAAGTACAGAAGTGGATATATAGGCCTCCTTTCTAGGACACAGTTTTCCCATTTATAATTGCAGTTATTAGCCTTATCTGTGCACTCCTGAGGCGTGATAGCATTGAAAACTGCATGCATCTGGTAGAATAGTTTTGTAGAAACACGCAAGATCTTAAAAATGTGTCTTAAAAAGTAGCAAAGTGTGTACTTAAAGGACGTTCTCAGCATAGGAAACACTTGAAAATGAATTTAAACTCCTCCTTGTTGAGAGTTTGCATTTTGAGGAAATTTTATGAGCCAAATAACTGATTAAGTATACTAGAGAAAGTCACTGTCTTCAACAGAGTTGTCTTAAAATTAGACCAGATATATATATATATATTTATTTATCAGTGTATCATTTTTAAGAAAATATAAAGACACTGAGTATAACCCTGAGCTTCCAAGATATTCCTTCACAATTTAGAATGGAATACTCAAACTACGTTAAGGAATCATTGTATGTTTTGATTACTTTTTTTTTCTTTCCTTCCTTTTAAAATGTTCATTAAAGGCATATTTCTTCCTCACAGATTCCTGGATGAAGTCCAGTCTTATTCAGGCATAAACAAAATGAGCGTGCAAAATCTGGCTACTGTTTTTGGCCCCAACATTCTCCGCCCTAAAGTGGAAGATCCTTTGACCATCATGGAGGGTGAGTTGACTGTAAATAACTTCAAGGAGAAAAAAAGAAAATCTTTAGGTTTATTAACAGTATGTACCAGTCCATGTGATATATACACTAAATTCTACATCAGTTTTAAAGGCACAGAACTCTTCAGTGTGGATGGACAGCTGAGATAAATCTTCCAATATATTATAAAAATGACTACAGCTTATGGCATTGCAAACAGACTTTGCATGAGATTGTACTGCGTTGGCAGCTTAATTAAAACTTTCTTTTCCTCTCTACATTTGCTCCAAATATGGTGTGTTCTTTCCCAGCACATGTGGGAGAAGTGCAGTCAATACATCACCGGCAGTTTTTAAGTGTCAGTTAAGTTTTTATAGATCCATATTGCAGTGGCCCATCATTCTTCATAAACTCACATGGTGCCTTTTCTCCCTCCAAACACTTGTACCTTGATATGTTGGATTTCCTTAACTTAGCCAGAAATAAGGGCTGCAGACAGTCCTTGCACTGTACAGCGTATCAAAACTCATAGCTTGTTTATTTGGGATTGTGTGGATTTATGTTTTTCTTTGAATATGATGTTTTTTCTCTTTTCCAGATAACTGTAATTTCTCATAGGTTTTGTTCGTTTACTGTTTTTTTTCCCTTATTCTGAAGCCTTATGTTTCTTCCTCATTCCATTGTCAATGAACAGAAATGCAGTGCTTCCAAATCGCGTAATGAAAGAGTATACAAATATTTCTAATCGTTCACTGAATTAAAAATACAGGGAAGTGTCACAAAGGTGACTTTTATCACTGGGGTCAATGAGAATCTCACTGAGTCTGAGACCCTCAACCTGTCATACCTCCCAGGATGGCATTTCCTGCTGGGATATGGTGTATCTTCAGCCCAGCTGGGAAAAAGATTTGGGATGGGATGAGAGGAGTTAGCTAGTCAAAAAGGAAAAAAATAAGTTATCCTCTGGGTCTTTTCAGAACTGGCTACTGTATTTTATGTGAAAGTTTAAGCAAGAAGGATGTTTTAAGTGGGTGGAAATGGAAAATACTGATTTTTTTTATGACTGAAAACCTCTCCAGCCTGCTTCTCAGCATCCCACAAGTGTAGTGGCTGCTTTAGAAGATGGCATGGATAGGCTCATTGAAGGGAAATAGTTTCCTTTTTTCACTCATGAGGAAACAGTTTTAATTAAACAGATCTATAACTTCTCTTACTTCTCTTATAGAAGTAAACCTTTTAGATTTGACACAGGCTGTGCTGATCTGCAATTGGGCTGCACACAGTTAAATATGTGGGATCTTTGTTAACAAAGACTACACATTGAATAGTGCCCATGTCCAGCCTTCTTCACTGCTCTTTGCTTTTTGGAAGAGAAAGTTTGACAATGAAAAGTGCTCTTCTTGCACAGCCTTTCAAAGCCAAGCATGCAGCTGTGTGCAACCATATCCGTGTAATGTGGATGAAAAGTTTTGTCTAGTTCAAGTGAGATATTCATGACTTCCAATTACAGACTAATTTGAATCATCTCTTAGTAGTTGTATTTTAAAAGGCTAGGTTATGAAGATCTGGAATATTTCAAAGGAGTTGATATTGCACAATGGGAAATTATTGATTACAAGTGCCTCTGAAAGTGCTCTAGGAGTTTAAAGATAGGATGGTTGTTATATGTACTCTGACCTTGATCCTGAAAGATTCTTAACAGTTCTTAGTGAGATTCAGTTTAAGGAAATAGCTGTATGTCTTCATTACCCTAAGTCCAGTTATAAATTGTAGCGTGTAAATTGTGCAGTTGAGTGGTGTGCGCACCAAGGGGTTATTAGGGAGGCACCCATTTATTAGAGCTACTTGGAAGTTGTGGTTCTGCATTAGTTCCATACTGTGACATAACATGACACAGTTGCCCGTTTGCATAGTTTTGCTACAGACAGGTTAAAAGCATTTGCACGAAATAAATTCTGTCACATTATTACCCTGTTGGATCCCAAAGACTAAAATGCCGCCATTCCAGCAGTGCAAATCCCTTGCCTGCCAGTTTTCTCTTAAACTACTGCATGAAAGTGCCTTGCTAGAAGGGGACTTTGTTTTTAAAAGTGATTGCCACAATGAGTTGAAGCACGTTGCTTATAATGACATTATCGTTTGATACTCATAATCTCCTTTTGCAGTCTTTTGGGGATGCAAAAGCTGTCATGGCAATAGCTTCTTTGCAAAAGTTGCTGTTATTAGGGGGTCTGTGAGGCATGCTGACTTGTTCTGATGGAAAGAAGAGGTGGTGCTGATCTGTCCTGGTACCCAGATGCATTTTGGGCACCTTAAACATCCAGGGTGTTAAACCGGTGGTCATTTTGGGTAAAAAAAACAGTGGTTATTTTGGGTAAATGTTTCTAGAAATAGGATTTTTGCTAAGTATTTGTATAATCTGAGCCATTAAGTGTATTTATGCTAAAACAAAACCGTTAATGACCATGTGCTTGCTTGGTGCCTTCTTTCAGGTACAGTAGTAGTCCAGCAGTTAATGTCAGTGATGATAAGCAAACATGAAGAGCTGTTTCCCAAGGACGTAGACTCTGAGGTGGGACCTGAGGTGTGCAACAATAACAATGAAATGCCAAAGAAAGCAATTGTTGGACAGCTACAAAACAAAGAGAACAACAACACCAAGGAGACAGCAGTGAGACGCTGCTCTTGGGATAAACCTGAGTCTCCCCAAAGGGGAAGCATGGACAGTGAGTCTCCAACTGCGCTGCCAGGCAGCAAGACCAATAGCCCCAGGAACAGTGTCCAGAAATTAGATGTCACCAGAAGCCCACCACTCATGGTGAAAAAAAATCCTGCTTTTAATAAAGGCAGTGGCATAGTCACCAATGGGTCATTCAGCAGCTCTGTGGAGAGCCATGAGAAGAGCCAGACCTTACCAAACTGTATCCTGCAAGCCAGGAGAACATCTTCCCTGAAAGGACCGGTGACTAAGATGGGCACACAAAGCATGCAGAATGGAGGTGTGAGGATGGGAGTTTCTAGCACCGATGGGCTCACCAACACCCTCAACAACCGAAGCCCAGGCTGGGCACCCAATGGCAGTGTCACGCTGAGGGACAACAAGCAGAAGGAATCAGTGAGTGAGTCGGGTCAGCACAACAGGCTCTCCACCTATGACAATGTCCACCAGCAGTTCTCCACGGTAAACTCTGATGACAAACAGAGTGTGGACAGTGCTACCTGGTCAACATCCTCCTGTGAAATATCCCTCCCTGAGCACTCTAACTCCTGTCGTTCATCCACCACCACCTGCCCCGAGCAGGACTTCTTTGCGGGTAACTTTGAAGACTCTGTGCTGGATGGACCACCACAGGAAGACCTCTCTAACACGGGTGACTATGAGAACAAAAGTGATCGAAGGAGCGTGGGGGGCCACAGCAGCAGAGCCACCAGCAGCAGTGATAACAGTGAAACGTTTGTTGCCAACAGTACCAACAATCATAGCGCTCTGCATAGCCTGGTGTCCAGCTTGAAGCAAGAGATGGCCAAACAAAAACTCGAGTATGAGACAAGGATAAAAAGGTAAGATGGTGCCGTGTTACCATCTGATTGTCTTTCAGAGTTGACATATGAAATTACTCTTCTAGTATCATGATTCAACTGGGTTTGTTGCAAAGCAGTCATATGCCACAGTTCTGACATACTGTCCTAATGGCACCAGAAGTAAATCCAGAACCTTACGAGTTCCTCTGGAATCTAACTAACGAAATCAGTAGCTTCCATAGTGATTTCATTGGTATATGCCTGCTCTCTGGTGGCTGAGACTTTCAATGAAATCAGTATCTTAGATCACTCCAGCTGTAGTTTTTGGGACTGGAAGATTATTTTGGTAAACAGATTTAAATCAGCTGATAAAAATCAGATGTTAAATAAAGGGATTCAGAGCATTATTTTGACCTTTTAAATGACACAATTGCAACTACAGTGGGAGCTGGGAGTCAGTACTTCCAGAAGTAGAAGACTTCCCTAGGTTGCTTGCTAGAGAATTGCGTGGAGCTGGTTGTCACTGTGCATAATAACCAGTGGCTGGTATCGTGCATTTTCTAAATGAGCTACAGAGTAGAGATGGCCATTTGGGAATGGATCACTGATGAAACTGTGGTTTGTAGGTAAGCTAAGAAATTCAATCTTAGCTTTGTAAATGAAAAGGCAATTGCATGAATTTGTGATGGCCTGCGTTTCTACACAACTGTATGAGAGGAGTGCTGATCAGGAGCTGTCTGCTTTTATTTCGGTTTCTGCAGCTTGGAACAGAGAAATCTCACCCTGGAGACGGAGATGATAGCCCTGCATGAAGAGCTGGATCAAGAGCGGAAGAAGTTCACAATGGTAGAAATCAAAATGCGTAATGCAGAACGGGCCAAAGAGGATGCAGAGAAGAGGAACGACATGCTGCAGAAGGAAATGGAGCAGTTTTTCTCTACTTTTGGAGAACTGACGGTGGAGCCTCGCCGACCAGAAAGGGGCAACACCATCTGGATCCAGTGAGCATTGGAGGCTGTGACTGGGGGACGCTGGGGAAGGGCTTAGGGGTATTATACTGCGTCAGGTGGCTGGTCACCTGTCTGTCTGAGGCTAGCACTCAACATAATGTTATAGACTCTTGAAGGAAGAAGTCGTACATATGTTAACCACTCATATTTTCAGTGTGTACTTATCAAGTCATACTCTTTGGATGCTTCATGAGACTACTGTCAAGTGTTACAACTGGATATGTGTATATAAATTAAAAAAAAAAAAAGACATCTTAGAGAGCGAGAGATGTATCTCAAGAAATATTTTAATTCAAGTCTTGTATTTAAACTGGTACATTGAAATGTTGTTGCAATCAAGCTTTATATCAAGGCTTTTCTCCCTTGCACTTAACATAATAAGCTATTTTTGGCATTGTGTTACCATCCGCTTATTTTGTATATCAAATGCTGTTTTTTTGTTTTGTTCCCCCCTCTTGCTGGGGAGTGAAGATAAACAGATACATAAAGGTATGCGTGCCAATGGTTAGCACTGATCTGCGTCGCTTTTAAAAAAGAGAGCTGGATAAGAAGGAGCAGTGTGCTGGGGATGGCAAATGGGGCACTAATTTGAGAGAAATGGTGACCCGAGTAGAAGTTACCAGAGCTCTCATATCAAATACCCTGTAAGGATATCACCGACATTGAGCAGTTAGTATTCAAAGGACAGAGAGGTGTCTGTTTGAGAGGAAATGTAAGTAGTAAAGAGTAAGAAGTTGGGAGAGGGGGCAACTCAAAGAGAAGTTGATCGATAGAACCAGAGCTTTTTGGGGGTACCCTAGCACATCACTGTGGTCACTGCAGCTCAGAACAGGGTTATAAACCTTGCTCTGACCACTGTAATGTCTGACTTACCTCAGCACCACAAAAGAATGGAGTCCTTTCTGTAAGGCTGGCAAAGGGACACACAGAGGGACACACTGTATATCTTGATTGCCTTAGCAGTGTGATGGGTGCTAAGCAAAGCAAAACAAAATACAGACCTGCAGAACTGATGAGCGGAGGAGAAATTAGCAAGGCAACTGTATTACAAGCTGCAAATAAGGAAGAACACATTGACCACCTATATTTACAGTGCATATTGGCCAGCTAAGCTTTCTGAGTAGAGACTTCTGTCAAGTGGTAAGCTGTGGAAACTCCCAGGATCATAAGTAATCAAGGGAACAGCCAGAGGAACTGTCTGGAGCCTAACAGCGTGCAGAGTGCCAACAAAGAGCAGCCAAGCTGTGCAGTGAAAGGCCAGCCTATTGGGAAACAAATGCATAGTAGATGTAACTGATGTTTCTTATACCATCCACAAGATCTTTCTGTTTGTTTGTTTTTATCTTTATGTTTAGGACTGTGAGTTGTATTTTCATTGGGTGTTAAGACATCTTGGCTACCCTCTACTGTCGCTCAAATGTATTGCAATTATCATTGAACCCCAATTGAGATCTAAGAACGTAGCCTCAAAGTGGTGCTCTCTGTAGCATGTACTTTAGATAAATATTATTTAGATGTGGTAAGTGTACAGGGAAACAAATATGAGGTTTACATTTCAGAGGAATAACAACTTAGAATGGAGCATTACACATGGTGTTTGTGGAACAATTATTTTTGTTATATTGGGTTCAGAGGCCCCAGTTAGGATGGTAATTACTGTAAACATGTCTAGCGCACATCCAGTCTTGGATGTAGATGAGAATAAGTAAGACAGAAATCAAGGTAATAGGAAGGAGAATGTTTTGTATTGGCTAGCCACAATCACAAATGTCGGCACAAATGCTGAGAGAAGAAAACTGTTTACTGTGTTAGTTCTGATTTTTAAATTGAATGAGAAAGACATTGGTATCTGATGTGGTTGGTCTCACAGTCAGCTCAGGCTCCTGTTTAGCCCTGCTTATTTTGATGTTGGTTCCTTGATAAGTTTGGAACCTTACTTGCTGCTGCTGTGATCTACTCCTGTACTCTACTTTTTAGTGTTCCTGTTGCTCAGCTCATGACATGGTGATCTGTTTCATGGAGCTGAACCTGCACAGAGCTTTTCTTTGGGTTAGCTTTCTTGTGGTTGAGGTCCCTGTATTGGTTCAATAAAATATCAGACAAGTTCACTGCAGCTATGCCATTTAAAATCAACTCGAACTGTGCTGAACCATACTCTTTCAAGTACCTTTGAATGATTTTTGGAAACTTGCATTAGGCAGAATCTGTTAGGTTTAAATGTCTAGGTTTAAAGCTTGTCTTCACCTTTGGAAAGATATTCCATTAACTGTTGTTCAGTTCCTCATGGAATTTCTGTTTCCAGCTATGTGGCTAAGTGTTGGTAACTTCAGTTTCTTGCATTGCAATCCAGGACAACAAGGCTTTGCCTCATTCTCTGTGCAGAAATTATCTACACAGACCAGGAAAATTAAGTGGGCACAGCGAACTTGGAAAATATTACTAGTAACATGTCCAGTGCCATCGTGATCAATCACCATCAGTCACACCCTTCTCCTTCATATGAAGCTTCATTAGCATTTTGGCTGTGGTGATGAAGTTGATATGCATCCTTTAATAGTCATCATGATGCTCCTATATATTCTTCAGATTATAAGCACACATATCAGAACTGTTTCTTACATTCAGAAGCAAGTAACAAAATATTATTCTTCCAACATTTGACATGAGTTGACATGGTTGGCAGTGCTGGGAGGGCATGCTAATGGATGTAGTTGGTCAAAGGACAAAACCTGCTCCTTCTCATGCAGTGAAATGGAGAGGGGCAATGCATTCAGAGGACTGAGGTCAAAGCAGTTTGAGCCCAAAGGCTCTAAAAACAACCACAGTAATTTCATACAGAGTACTTGTTGACTGGTGGTTATCATATGGAAGTAACTCTTCCAGTAAAGTTGGTATCAAGGTACTGAGTGAAACTGAGGCTTTAGCAAAGATAACCCATTTTGTCACCAGCCTGGAACCGAATGAGTCATGTTCTGAGGCCTAGCTGACAGCATTATCTGACATGAGAAGGCACTCAGATTTTCAGGTGTCAGTCATGAGATGGTATAATGGTAATTTGCTCTCACCTTTATCTTGCTGTATTTCTGTGCACTTCCCATATTAATAATCTGTTTGTGGGAGTTCAGCAGTCAGCTCCAAGCTGGGAGTGCAGCTAGCAGTTCAGCCCATCCAGCCCAGTGCCACTCTTTGTCTCTCCTTTACTGTGTGATAAGCAATGCTTTTACAGTTCATCAAAACAGACTGCAGAAAAAAAATCCTCCTAGAAGCTAATGACCTTCTGCTCCAATCACAGGGGATGATTGCATTACATTACATTCATTAGTGTAAGTTCAGAGCAGTACAGGCATAAAAGCAGGCTGCCAGAATGCTTCAATCAATGGGCATAGTAAGAGATGGAGCCAGGTTGATGCTGTAATCTCATCTCCAGCCCCCACCGGAAAACAGTAGTGGGTGACGTTGCCCTACACATGTTTGCTGAATGGACCAGATTGGTGGCAGATGCTCACAGTGCCTTGTAAATGCTGGAATCTCTTGTGCTCAGAATGGCTTCTGCCTTCCTTTCTTTTCTAAGAATCCCTATTTGGAGTGTGCTCTGGCGTAGCAGGATAATTAAGCTTAATATTCTTCTTGGCTAAATGTTTTTTCAGTGTCACACAGAGAGTGTTTTGCAAATATTAAAATTAATACATTAAAGATTTTATGTTAAATGATATGCAAAGCAGGTATTTTAGGTTTTCATAAGAATGGAGAGGAGAGGAACTTCATTAGATTACTGCTGAAAGATCCATGCGCAGTATTTTATCCAGTAGTAGGAGTCCACAATGGTTGAGAAAGATCCAACTTGCTAGAAAGAATGAATATTTGCTGGGCTGTGTGTATGTGGGGGAAGATGGGAGAAAAGATAAGAGCAGGGGAACTTCTGATGTGGACATGCAAAAATGTAGTAAACGGGAGAGAGGAGGAGAACAAGGGAGCAAATAGACATGAAATTGCTGTGTGTAGGCGATAGACATGTGCCCTCAGTTAAGTGCATTTCTTCTGAAAGCTCATCTCTACATGAAGGTTACCAAAGTTAATGTCGCACTTTCCTTTCTGAGATTTTTTTTGTCTCTAAATTACTAAATTAGCTCCCCATGCTAACGTTTAGGATTGATGAGAAGAAATATGTGGCAGAGCAGCTGTCTGTAAAGCAGGGAGCCTCAGGAGGTCAGAGCAGCACAGCTCTGAGGGCTGCTAATGGCCCCCAGACCATCCTTCAGCCTCTCCAGAGCAGCAGTTCTCAGCAAATAAAATTATATGCAGCAGATGCCCTGCTGATATCAACTGTCATGATTCTACAGAGGCTTGGGAAGTGATGACAGCAGCAAAGGTCATGTTCTTACTTGGCTTTTAGGTGCTGTTATAATGCATGTGTTTGCTGTTAGTGATGGTAGTCTACCTAGTTCTGCTGCCAAAATGCTTGTCAGCAACAAAACAAGTAGCACGTCAGTAATAGCAGAGTGCAGAAAATTTGAAGACAGAAAAATGAGCGTGATGCAAATCTGTTCCTCTTTTTTTTTTTTTTTTCTTTTCTCCAAGGGGCGCAGGATAATGAGTTTTGCATGCAATACAACTTCATTTATGAATCTCCTGAACGTGAGAATGGAAAATCCTCTCTGCTTCTGTATTCTTCTCTTCATGCTAAAGAGGTTTAAAATGATTTATATTCAGCAGGACTTTACTGGATTTGAATCTGTGATGGTTAGAATACTATTATGAGCATGGCTATAATTCCTAACTGTAAGGCAAGTGGGAAGGGACTTGGCTTGAGACCAAATGGGTATCTCTGAGCAGCAGTATTTCCTGTTGCTCAGATACGGATGGCACTCTTTGTTTTCTGGCCATAGCAGCTAACCATAACAATTAGATAAAAGTGTTTTCTGGCTTTATTTTTTGTGTTCCCCTCTTTTTTTAGGGTCAGATTGCTGAAACGTAATCTATAGTTCAGTAGCAATAATGGCTACCGTTGTTCAAAGCAGTGTTTGCAAATGAGTTTTGCATGCTTCATAGCAAAAAGTGCTCTCTTAGTGCTCTCTCTCATCACTGCTAATACTGATTCCATTATTATATCAGACATGTCAATGGATTTTAACAGCACCTTCTTTATTTTGGGCTGAACTACAGCACTTTGATTTTGGCAGAACAAGATGATTGTTGGAGTGGGACTCAAAGATCCTTACGGTTCCCTTCCAACTCACTATATTCTACGATTGTATGATGTGGTGCTAGCTCTTCCTGTAGCCACTTTTGACCCAAACTGAGCACTGTGGTGAGGTTTTACTTAATTCATTCTTGCAAATGTGCATTTGGTGTTATATCCAGAGCTCACTTGGGGGTGTGTGTGAAACAGCTTCAGATTCATACCTGTCTGGTTCCATAATGGTTCCCATGTGTAGACATGCCCCAGTAGTGCATGTAGGTAATGAGGGAGGTATTTGTATAATTTAGTATTAATAACGAATATATCGCAGTTGACTTAATTGGTATTTGTCTGTCTGGCTGAAGGGACCTACATCAAAGGAGGCTGTAATGGAAAGCAAGCAGGGTATGAACCATGACAAAAATGAAGCATCTCTGGAGGCAGTTCCACAGGCCATTAGGAGAACAGTTCATGAACTATTCATTCATCTGTTCCTGTGCTGCCAGCCAGGCCTGTTTTTCCCAGAGCCAATACTTGAGATCAAAAGCACACTCGGCTATTATAAACCTCACCTGATGAGGAACGAGGTGGAGCACTGCTGTTGTTCTGAGGCAGGGGGATGTGCTGAGTAAAGATGTGCAGCTCTCATTGCCGGGGAGCCAGCAGGAGTCTGCTGCAGCAGCGCCTACTGTGTTGGTGCAGACTGCCAACTCCCACACCCGGGAGATGTGTGGGCAGCTATTCCTTCCAGTTCCACACAAACAAGGGAAGTTAGTGGTTAAGGTGGGACTGCCCTTCTCACATAGCTGAGGGGTGTCACTGATTAGCTGTGGAAGCCAGAATCTAAGGCTAGCTGGTCAGGTTGGGAGGTCTAAACATTGTTCAGGAAACACGTACTGGTCATAACACTGCTCCCTGCACTGCACAACCATGTGTATCATTCTTCTGGAAACTGAGCAGACAAACCAAGAGCTGTGGTTGCCCATGCTGGCTGCACTCCTCCTGTTCTCTGTGCCAACACACACGTAACTGCAGTCAGCTGAGGGGATGCCTCGGTCCTGGAGCTGTGCCCAATTCCTGAGTCAGGACGGTGCGCTACCTGGAGGATCACTTTCAGGTTTGGTTTAAGGTGCTGCTGAATTAAAACCAGCGTTCTTCAGGTAAAAAGCAAAAAGGTTTGGTCTGGTTGTTCTTCCCTGGTCACAAACCTTTAGCATGTGGGGCTTCATCATCCCGATAGTGAGATCAAAGCAGTTTTCACCATTACACTGGGGAGATGGACTGGAGGAGCTCAAAAGAAACTTGTAATTCCAGTGGGCTGTAGTAGAACCATAATGACATGTTGAAACATGCCTCTCAATACACTGGTCCTGGTTTTCAATACTTCAGTTAACCTAGATGTTACTGTGAGGAGCCAAACACACTGCAACCCACGAGCGCAATAAGAAGTGACAGGTTGGAAGGAGATTAATACCTCTGTTGATGAATGAACATAAAAATAATAGTAGCAAATGCTGATTTCCTCCTTAGGAATTAAAAAAAAAAAAGAATGGGTTGTGAACATTAGGTATAAATTCTGCATTGATTTTGAAATAAATTCTTCAGAGGAGGGATGCAGAGTAAATAGGTGTGCACTGAGCACAGAAGAACACATCAGCAGAATGACTTTGATTTGGGCTGGGAAGATGAAATCAAACCAAGAGCAAGGTTCTGGTTGAGCAGTAAAATTCTGCTAGTAAAATGCAGCGGGGTTTGAAAATGAAAGAGATACGAGGTTGAATGGAAACACAGGTTTCCCTAATTTACACAGGGCCAACAGAGCAATGTTCCTTCATAGGGAGAAGTTTTCAGTCTGGCACCAGCATGCAGCGTGAAAAACTGCAAGAGAATAGAATTTCTGCTTTGTTACCAGCAACACTGAATTGAATTCATTCAGTCCAAACCACGTGACTCATGCAGTCAACAGATGCACACTGACAGTGTGCATGTAAAAACACCCCACAAACTCAAAAGAAACAAGAAATTAGAGAGTGGTTTACAGAAACTTGGGTTGGAAGGCGGCAGTGAGAGACCAGCACTGCTGTAGTGGAGAAGGCAGTGACACAATGCATGCAGAAAACTCCTCTATCATTTCCTATGCAGCAGCTATGTGCTTCTGGGAGGAATGACCACCTCTCACTTCTATTCAACAGACGAATGACAGTTTAAGTTCATAACTTGCTGATTCTAAATCTTTTGCTAACTCCTCTCCCTCTCCTCTTTTAAACTTCCTACCTTTTAGGCAGGACCCAGAAGCAATCTTGGCACAGTTCTTTCCTCTTGCTGTTGTTTCATCTCTGGATAAAGTAGTAGGGCATGGGGAGATCAAGAACTGAGCTAAACATTCTGCACTGGGGTGTCATGTTGGCTTTGCTTCCCTATGATTTTGAAGATGTTTTAATTTATCTACCTAGAACTTGTGTAAACATGCATGCATTGTAGAAAAAGAGCCAAACAAAACATCGCAGACCTTTTTTTTTCAAAGCACAGCTCTTGATAAATCTCTCAGAAAACACAGTGAAAAGATTGAGATGCCACCCTTGTAAATGTGCCATGCTTCTAACTGCAATAGCATGATATGACCATCTTGCCCCAAAATAATGAAAAACCCTTTAAATATTTAGCATATGTTACAGTGAATTTCATTTCTGTCTCAAATATAGAATATGCACAGAGATGAGCAGGCTTTTTTTCCCAGGTCTACCTCATTGTGTACCTACCTGCTGAACCTGCAGGCTCTCATGCAGCAGCCTGAATGGTTTGCATTGCTAGAAAGTCTATTTCAGTCTGAAAGATTTACTGTGTAATCAGACTGACTAATTGTTTAAAGTGTCTCTAGTAATCTCAGTTCACAAGGGCAGCAGCTATGCAGAAAATACAGGACAATTCCTCTTACCTGCCTTCAGTATATGTTCTACAATCAATTGCAATCAAAGTCAAGTGGTATGGAAACACAAACGCTAAGCCTTCTGTGCAATAAAACCAACTCTCCTTTCTGTCTCCTATGGAAGACAAGCCAGGCATACCTGTGTGCCAAACTGCATCGTCTGGTAAAACAGTCCATTTAAACTCAGCTTGTAAGATGTAGCTCTTAGATCAGGTGCATGCAGGGCTGTCAAGCCAAACTAAAAGCTTGCTAACTGCTTGGTAGCGCCAATAAATGCAGAACAGAAAAGCAGCAGTTGAACCACAGATTGCCTCACTTCGATCAGAGGCTGGGTAGAGACACCAGGCAACTGAGTGCCAGGGAAGCTTGCTTGCTACCTTGGGAAAGTGGCAATTCTTCACAAGGAAAAACTTTCTTCCTCTTGATGAAGGTAAGGATAAATTCTGTCCTCAAGGCAGGTTCCAAATATGCTCTTCCTTTTTGGCTCTGGAAGAGGAAGGGCATCTTGGAGGTCATCATTCGAGCTTGACTTCACTCTTGGCAATGGCCTTTTTATCCTTGTAAAATTTCCTCTTGGACAATTTTAAGGATCATTCCTCATGGATTACTGATACCCACTGCTAGAATCTTCCCAGACTTCTTTTTACTTACTAATTCAAATGCTTTGTTAGGTTTTCTGCAGAGTACTTGTCGCTCAGACCAAGTATCCGCAATGATGAAACTAAATTGCTGAGAATGATTTAATGCTAAAATAAAAGTAGCTGCAGAATAAACCCTGCAAATATAAACAGCTGTGATCCAAATCCAGGAAATAAATGTTTGAATAAAGCCTGAACTTCTGAGCTCTTAGCAAGAATTGATATGCCCTGCTGAAATTATGTGAGTACTTCTTCAGGCCAACAGTAGCTTCCTTAAAACAAACAAATGTAATAATCATAATTATTATTATTTTTTTTTTAAAGCAGCTCTGTCTTCAGATTCTTTACCACATGCAATTCCAGTGTTAGCTCCTAATACTGATTGCCATTACCAGGCACATAAAACAAGCTCAGTGTGGGAACTGCTAGTTTCCTAAAGCAATAAAGCAAAAGGAAAGGCTGCTTTTTCTATCTTAAAGCACAGTGAAAAACAGTACTTTCCTGATAAACCTACAGAACAGAAAGGGCTTCAAGCTTTAAGATATTATTTTGGGGTGTGGGAATTAACAAAACTTAATGAAAAACTTGTGTAAGCATCTGATGCCTCCTTGCTACACTTCAAACTCCAAACAGTTTTTAGTGCAATCTGTGAGGCTTGTGGATTCCCCGGAACAAAAGCCCAACTTGTTAGAGAAAGAATGAGGTTGAAGAGACGGAAGGAGGAGTGGAGCTTACCTCAGGCTGCGAGCCTCTCATCCAGAGTCTTGAATCAGTGCCTACACACTGAGTGCGTTTTTGGCCTTTTGAACTGGTGTTATGTAAATACATCATGTTATATTTATCTTAAGCTGCTGCAGTCTATAAATATTCAAGCGTCTGCTGCCATTTTTATGAATGTAAGTAAGACCCATGTTGCACTAATGGCAGTTACATTTTCAATCACAGATGAGGAAGAACCTCAAGAGACACTTAAAAGCATGGAAGGTATTAAACATCTAATAAGCAAAAAAATCCTAAGGCTTAAAGAAGGAAAATAACCACTTTTAAAGGGAACACTGCAGGTAACCAACTCTGCAAATATACTTTCTGCAGCACAATCACAGTAAGCTTGAAACTTCTCCAAAAAAGCATAAATATTCCATTCTGTAATATATAACCTTGTTTTGTGAGACATGATAATTTAGCTCTGCCACCATGTGTGTATGTACCACTGAGTAGTCATTTGCAGGGGTACTGCCTACTGTGATTCATTCAGTCTCTCTGAAAAGCAATGAACATCTCCAGTGTGTTTGTTCTTAAAGATGTAAGGTTGCTCTGAAAGTAATGCCTCCTATTCATTTCCATGGAAACTACAACAGATAGAATAACGCTATTTGATAGAGCAGATTCTCAGTTGTTGGAACTGTTTTCCAATGTAGTCACCACCATTACTTAAGCATTTTCACCAGCAATGAACAAGAGTCTGCATGCCGTGCTCATAAAAATCTGTACCAGTGAAGGTGAGTCACTGGGCCATTTGCTCTCTTATGCCTTGCAGCAATCAGGAGAGCTGGGATTCAGCCACCTTCCTTCCCTAGCACCTGTGCAGAATGCTTTATTGTCCAGTGCATGTGCTTTTCTTAGCAGTGTGCGATTTCTTTCTGCTAGTTATCAAGAGTGTTCCATTAGATGTTTGTAATGCAGTACTTTGCTGAATAGCGTTATTTGGTCGTCCTCCTGCTCCTTGCCTGAAAACTTCTCAAATTCTTTTAACATCCACTAGTTTTGTAGTTATTCAAATTAATTACACCATTATCAGAGGAGAAAGAAATTTCTCTTTTCCCTACATGCAAAATAATTGTTCTGATACAGTATTTCTGCCACCAAAACTCTTGAGACTGACAGGCTGGGGTGGTGACCCTGAAAGAAGAGCTTGCAGATGCAGCTCTCTCATCTGAACATCCTTTTTACTTTACAGTAGAAACAACGAGGAGAATTATTTACTTTCATGAAAATCCTACTGAGCATGAATGAGCAAAACAGACAGAACTGTCCTTGGCTGGGAGCTCTGTGGTGTGTTGTGCCTCAGTTCAGGTTGCCATGCTGACCTAGATGTTTAGGAAGGATACCATTATTGAAAAATAATTCCAGTATGCACTGGACAGCATTTGCTATCAGCGGGCTGCTCAGACAGAGATCACCATTCCTACACTTTGAAGGTAAATACTACAGTTCAGTCTGTTGGGTTTTGTGGTGGTGTTTGGTTTTGGTTATTTTTAATTATTTTTTAGTGAGGGAATGAGAGGTACAAATTGAAAATAAATCAGTTTTTGTTTAAATGCACATGGAGGGGAAAAAAAAAGAAAATAGGTTGCTTTACGTGGTTTCTTTCTTTCTTATAAAAAAGCAAGCAATAACTCTTGATGATACTCATACCCATACGTATGAGTGTCACACGGTGCATTTCCAAGTGTACTATGGAATAATTGTGATTTTTACCAAATTCATTATGAATCACCACTCACCTGTTGGCATTTGACATGCCAAAGGTGTGTCAAATTGCAAACTACCAGGTGTCTGCTCTGTATGGAGCCAACCCACAAATAAAGCTTGAAATTTCAAGTGCCAACACTCACAATGGCATGCAATTCTCTTCATTGATTGCATCTTTTTATAGCCCTCTTAAATCTGTAGCGCTCCATCCAAAGAAGATACGAGCTCTCTTAGAGTGTTAAACCATTTCCAAGGGAGAAACAAAAAGTTGGTCATAAATGGTAGAGTGTCAGAAGGTGAGAATGGATACATAGAGCTATAGAAATGAAGTTCCAAAGAAGGGTGGATTAGAAGAGTGGTTTTGGAGTTATATTGGGTCTGACTGTTTCTGTCAGACTTCTGCTTTTAAGCTGTTGACTGGGCACCAAACTTTCAACTGCCTAATTCCAATTGAACCATAAATCCTCAAGACATTATTACTGTATCCTTTAAAGGGACATGGCCTACCATGCCACATTACTCCTCATTTAAATTTAAATTATATTTTGCAGGAGGACACGGTCATTGAATTGATATGATGTACATACTCCTTACTGTTTTTGGACGCTTGGCAATCTGATATGATTTCTCTGTGCAAAAAACTTCCTGGATTGGAACAACATCACTGTAAGGTGTTCCCCAAAAGAGAGTTCAAAGCTGGTTGATTGACATACAAAGAAAATTGCTGTAACAGATGACAAAACAGATCTAAAAACTCTAGGCCAGCATCTTGCTCTTAGGAAAAAGTGTCAGTAGCTGTTCTAGCAAAGCCTTGGTTTCATTAGAATGCTAGATTGGCAGCCCAGATGTATGTGAATTGTACATTTCAAAGCAGGTGTTAATGTAGCTCCTTTAGTACAACCTCCTGGAAGTTATTTACAGACAATCTTATGTTCTCATATTTCCCATGCAGAAAAGCTGCATGCACTATCTGCCTAGCAATCAGTGTTTCCTGCTGTCAAACCTCAACATTCTTTTTTATACCATGTTGCTGATGCTCTTCACCAAGCATCAACTCGATGGGAAGAAAAAGTAGAAAGCTGAGGAGGAAGTATTCTTAGGGCAGGGTTAAAGTTGTGTTACTGTTCTCAGGAGGGAATGAAAATACAATGGACTCATTGTTGACTTGTGTACACAGGTTATTGATAACATGACCAGTGAGAGCAAAATTAATTTTCTCCATCTGTCTTACAGTGAAAAATGCTGTGAGTGTCAGAAGAAATATGTACTGCTTGGTACTAATGTATAAAGTTATATAAGCAGCAAACAAACAACAGCAAGAACTGAAAGTCCATTGATTTATCCAGAAATATGCATTACTGACTGAAGGAATGAGCTCTGTAGGATTCCCCCTCACCTTCCACCCATAGTCCAAATCAAGCGAGAAATAGGTGAAGAGAGTGAAGCATTTGTGAGAAGTCGTTCCTGAGATGGTGCACAGCACATTTAGCATTTGGGATTTATGGCTTGATGTGCCAGCAGTACCACATAATGCAAATGAAGTTGGATATATGCTCAAGTTCACTGCTTCTCTGATGGAAGTTCTTCAACTAAGCCCCAGCTCATGAACTGCATTTCAATATGACTGATACACAGAAGAGGTCACAGCCTTCTCTTGAAGCTACCTGAATACTGAACAGGAATGAGGAAGTATTTATCTGCTTATGAAGTGTCCTGGGTACATGTACTACATCTAATCTAGAGCGTGTACGAGCCATTTATTTAAGACAGTGAACAGCATCCCCAAGTGCCACACGATGGCAGCCTCTCAGAAGACTGAAAGCTTAAAAGGCCACTCCTGGTGGTGCAGCCAAAAATTTAAGCCTGAAGATAGAATTTACAAAATGAGGGTCATGAAATGTGGCTGTGGAGTGCTCGTTCTGGATTTCTGCTTCCCATCACATCACATGTAGAAGAGGCTGCAGGGTGACCCGTTTTTCCTCGTGCATGTTTGGGGTATTTTTGCTCACTTTACTTAGTGTACTTGCAATGAAACTTCTAAGTAAAAATTACAACTTAAAAAAAAAAAAATATCTTTGAACAGCAGTGATTACTGCTGGTTGTTGAAAACAGTGTCTGCACGTACCATGGGGCACTGGGAAAGCTTCTATGTGAAGGAGTTGTGTTTGGGTGGAGCTGACTACCTGCATAGGACATGCAGAAGGAGCGTGTGCCTCAGATTTAATATAAAAGAATAATAAAACATTTTTGTCTGCTGTAGTGCTTGAAGGTGTGTGACAGAGCCTGACAAAGTGAGCTTGGTTCTGCACAAGCACAACACAACAGAGCTGCATGCTAAGCTCATGCTGTAGAGCCATTAAGGACAATTGATTTGCAGATTTCTCTGCAGTTGTGTATCAGCATTGGAACTGTCTTAAATGAAGGCAAACTTGAAAAAGATTGGCAGTGTATTATTAGTCCATGGCAGGTGTAGAATGTCACCATTCTCCATGGTGAACGGAAGTATTGATTTTTCTTTTTCTTTTCCCTTGGCAATAAGTCTACAGGAAAAAACAAAACAAAACAAAAACAAAAAACAAAACAAACAAAACAAAAACCCAAACATACAGTCCTTGCTGGGCTTGTTATCTGAAATCAAGTAATGCACCATGTGCCTGACAGCCCAATAAAACCCAAGTATGAATGTACAGCTTCAACAGTATCTTTTCCACTCCCATGTGTAAGTCAGTGACTTGGCTGAAACGGGAGCAGAAGGGGAGCAAGAGTCGAGAATGTTATTAGAATAATAGAAAGTAGGCTTTCGTGTTTGGGGGTTCTTCTGTGTAAGCCAAGGACAGAATTAGTCCTTCACGAGCCGTTTAAACTGCCTGGAAAGAACCAGTTCAGTAGTGTTAAGAATGATGCTATTCCTGTCACGCAATCAGTGCTTGAAGGGAGTGCAATATCTGGGTTTTTGGGGCAGTCCTTGGGGGACACGTAGGTGTGGAGACCAGAAACACTTGTCTCAAACGGGGAGTATTCCTCATCCAAGAGACCCAGAGCTCCCTTTCTTAGGAAGTCAGGAGGACTTCCTGGGAAATCCTGTCCCTACATCTACCTCATGGGCATGCTCAGAAAAGAGGCAGTGTGCATTTGGCACTTGTCCTAGCATGTGCAGAAACCAGGGCATGTAGGAGAGATGGGCACAACTGCGTAGTTGTGACCAGAGCTGTGCTGAATGATTGAGTTTATTCTATTCTGGTTAAGTGCTAAGAGTTCTCAGTAGATGGGGAGGTGTTCTAGATGGAGGACCTTCTGCCCAGCTGTGGGGATCTAATACCCAAGTTAAAACCAACAAGTACTGGCATGACACATCACTGCATGCCGCCCCACCTCACATACTGCCTACAAATGTTTCACTGCATTCTTGTTCTGAATTGCACATCTCTTGAAAAGCAGTACAACATAATTAATGCAAATAGCAGTCATAACAATCAGGAATTACTTCTAAAATTAGCATAACCGAGTTGGCAGAGAATAAAAGCAGTTATTTCACTTGAAAAAAATTTCTTCACCCAAAATGTTAATCATGGGAGAAAATGTAAGATTATTTAATCTTTGATGTCCTTATTTTAATAAAACTGCTGCGAACCTAGACATTTATTTTAGGGCTGTAAGTCTATACTTACAGAGCACACTTGTAGTAAGCATAATTTGCACACTTTGGTTCATGGAAACAAACAGAAATTTCAGCTCATATATTGTCAGTGGTTGGAATAACTCTCTCAAAGTTCTGAGGCCCATGAGGACTTTCTGTACTGCAGTGGTGCATTTGGCAACATTTATCATTTGATCTTCATTAATGTAATTGATAGCTTTGTTGGCTGTAGATGGAAAAGCACCATGGGAGCTGGCTGTGGGCAACAAGTTACTTCTGACCATACAGATAATAATTACATTATTTTGCATACTGTAGCAATTGGACAGATCAATACAATGGGAAAAGGTGTTTCACCAGAGATGTAACGATGGAAGGATCAGCATGACAGAAAAGCACCATAAGGGAAGAAGATTGCTTATCTGTATCAGAAGATTTCAGGTTCACAGGGGAAAGCTCTACCAAGGAGGAATCTCCACAAAGAGATCCTTCCCCAGGGGCAGTCACCATAAGAGGTGCAGCCAGGCTCTACCCCTTCCAGTCACACAGCTGAATTGCCTTCACCTGTGCTCCCAGGGCTGACAGGGTCCTTTCCCCAGGTGCTCAATCAGTGGTTCAGGCCGTGACTCAACAGTTTCCACGCACATACGTACATTGAAGAGCTCAAGCTGTGCTCCTGAGGAAAGCCAGACAAAACAAGGTGATGCCCCTCTGGAATAAATGTCAACAGCCAGCAATATTCTCCAAGGGCTATAATCAGAGAAGAGTATCTGAGTTCATTTCTTAAAAACACCCTTAGTATTTATTAAGTAGAACAGTAGAGCCACTAAGATTAGAAGGACCTCTAAGTTCATCTAGTCCAACCACAAACCCATCCCCACCATGCTCACTAACCATGTCCCTCAGTGCCACATCTCCACAGTTCTTCAACACCCCCAGGGATGGTGATTGCCACCACCTCCCTGGACAGCCTGTTCTAATGTCTCACCACTCTTTCTGAGAAGACTTCTTTTCCTAATATCCAACCTGAATCTCCCCATGCACAGCATAAAGTTTCTTTTTTTTTTTTTTTTTTCCTTTCTTTTGCTGATGCTTTAGTCAAGTTCCTGCAGCTGTGCAACATTGTACCTATCAAGCATCAGAACAGTCATGATGTTTTGGATTTTTCACACGGATGAAATTGTAAGGTAAGAATTAACATGTTGTCATTATTGCTTTTTTAATTAGTCAGGCCAGTCAATTTTTGTGGTGTGTGGGTCAAAGCCCCCTTGGATGCTACTTATTTAGTGAACAGGCAGCCTGGATTAATGCTGTGAGGATTTCTGGAAGCATCTGATTGACATTCAGGGATTTAATACTCAGATTAATCCAGTAAGTCTAATTTTATAAAATATGATGTGTGTCCTTGCATAATTTCCTTTTTGGAAGCAAAGAACAGCATATATCCCTGGTGCAATTGCTGCAGCTGTAACAACTCCCTCGTATTTTAATGGCACTAAATGTGCTTAACAGCTGTCTTGTAAAATACACAGGAGGAGTGCTCGAAAACCAGGGATCATAACCTGGCTGGAAACAACCCTGAAAACCTTTATTAACCACTTCTGTAACCAGTTCCTAAGGAAAAATTGGTTTTCCAATGAGATATAGGGAAAAATGAGATATTCAATGCTTGATATACTCTGGCACCGGAAATCCAGTAAGTAATTGGCCTTCTGCACAAAAGCCCCATAAATATGACTCTGGCTTTTTAAATGAAGTTGTGCTTGGTGGTTTTGTTTCCTTGTTTTGGTAGCTGTGGTGCAACAACTAATTTCAGCAGCACTAATAATTGCAGTTTGCTATGCTCACATAATACTGTGAAGTTGACATACTATAGCATCACTGTTAACGTCAGATGTATTGATTTTAATTCTGTTGCTGTTATCCTTGTATTTTCAGGTTTTGAACCTGCTTACCAGTTTCTCTAGAACGTGTCTGGGAGTCTGTGGGATTTGAAAGAGGGATGCTGTCTCATAATCTGCCTGTTTGTCCTGTTTAGTAGGAATTCAAATGCTTAAGGAGGAAATGTTGAAAACAAAGCACTGCAGATACAGTGTGGTATGTAAATGCAGACAGAAATAAGCTATTGATATGGAAAAGCTGTGGGATGAATGGAATAATCTGAAGTCTTATGGCTTCATGCTTGGTATGGAAATTTGACCAGGTGTATACATTCTTTGCCATTTACAAATGGAGACCCTTGGCGTAAAGGATCATGCTTTGAAACCATGCTTTGTGTACTGAGAGTGTCTCTTCTATCCTTTGCGGCTGTCATGGTCTCTGTGGTTCTGTGTTCTGCTGTTACTTTTAAAGAAAGGACCAAACAACAAAGATATATGAGGGATGCTTTGACTCTTACACCAACGGATACAGAATGAAAAAATCTACCCAGCATCCTGCATCTCTGCTGTAAATGCTGCTCTTCACTGTTGTATTTTTTTGGATAAGTTGAATCACTGGTTCAGCTGGAGGTGGTATGTACTTCCCTTTGTTCTGTATTAGTCAAAATGCGAATTTTTAGTATAATTTGGGCACTTGCTTGTTTGCAATTACATAGTGTATGGGAACTGTTAAGTTAGGGCCTGAACAAGTGATTGAGCGCTTGGTGGAGGGGCATAGCCAGCTCTGGGAGCACAGGTAGAAGCAATTCACCTGTGCAATTGGAAGTCCCTAACCTCATTTAAAGGCTGGCTGCCACATGGGAAGGTTCTCTACTTGGAGATCGTTTCCTTGGGAGTGTTTGGTGAGCCCTGATCCCTTGGAAAAGGGTAAGCAATTCCTTCTTTATTACCAGAATATGGCCTCTATCCTTCATGGGTTGTCCTAGACTTATTTAAAGCAGTTATGTTTACTGTCACCCTTCTCTATGTGTGGCATATGCCACGCATTTTTCTTGGGTAAAAATGCTACCTCTGGTGGTGTTCATGCAGCAATACCTGTCTTAAAATCATAGAATCCTTAAGGTTGGAAAAGACCACTAAGATCATGTAGTCCAACCATCATGCCCTCTTAGTGCCCCATCTAGCTCTACCTGAACATTTTTATTTTGAGACTGACGTAGAGCTGAGTACTGACCTTCAGTGATTTTCTTCTTGGTGCACCATCAAGTAGGTCAGAACTTACAAAGACTGCAGGGTTCTGCAGATGGTTGGTAGGGTTGAGTGCAGTGACTTCCCTGGCACCTGGGGATGTTGAGATGGGGTGGCTCTGTGTCTCCACCTGTTGCAGACTCAGCCATTCATATATAGGTAGCTGTAAAGCCCTTTGGTAAAAGGGAGTTTTAAGCAGTGTTGACAAATGGATGCCTTTTTGGATATGCTTCTACTATTAGCATGTTTGATTAAATAATTAATGTGGAACATCAGGAGTAAATAAAGAAAAAAATATGTTTGCTTTTCACCCGTGCAACAATGAATTTTCACTTGAAGTCCGCAGTGGATCTGGTTCTATTGGCTGTACTCCCTGTTCTCTGTGCAAGGCTTTTGCACTCAAAAATGGAAATGGCAGCGTGCCATATACCACATACAAAAATTGCTGCGATATAAAAGCAAGAGAAAAAGTACTTTGCAGTGCTTTCACTTATCATTCAGTGCCAGCTGGCCATGTGGGACTGGAAGGGCTACCGGTTATGTTGTTATATTAATTTCTCTATGTATTTGGTTTTGGTTGCTGAGTAATAAATCCTATGGCTCTATCTTTCCTGGCACCTCTTATACCAGGGTTTCGAGCAATTTCAACTTTACCTATGTATGAGAAGAGTTTCAGTAAGTTAAAACTGGGTGTTGTGTTGTTCTTGACTCTGCTGGTGCACACACAGGTGTTAATGTTAGTGAATGTTGCTTGCAGTCTATACCTCATTCCACTGATTGTAATCAGAATGAACAGACAGCCTCACTCCATGTGGAAATGCAGATACCAGCCTCTGAAAAGGGTTCTTTGTTTGTTTTTTTAATAGATCATTCTTTCAACAGATGCCAAGATGCTTTCCTCACGTTCACAGACTTTGCGTGTGTCATCTTTTTGCCTTAGTTCTTCATGCTACTGTAGCTGTGGGCTTTTACCGTAACTGGGATTCTCCTGTGCGAGCTTAATAAATATCAGTAAGTGTTGTTTCTTCTGTGGATGCTCACCTAAAAATCCAATTACAGAAGAGGAGCGATTTTGAACTTTCTGCCTTTCCATTTATTTTTTTTTAGCAATCTGTCTTTAACTACTGATTTTTCTTTTTAATGTGTTTTTGCATAGTTACTGGCCATCTTTAACTCTCCCGCACCCTCAATTTTCTGCTTCATTTCTGCAGTCATTGTTTCTCTTGTGTTACTCCTCCTCTCTCACAAGTTGAAAGTACTCTGCCACGTTTCTTATGATGCAGTGTCAGAGGAGAGAATTTTTATTTCATGAGGCTCGGGTTTACCTAAGAGATGACAAATGGCTGCCTGAGGACTTGGAGCATTGCTACTGAGCTCACTGGAAGGCTCTTATGACTTGCAGTGGGGTATAAAGACATGTATGGGCTTCAAGACCTTATGTAGTAAGAAGTATGTGGGAGCACAAAGCTGCTGACAGCAGCAGTTCACAAAATCCTTCTCTGCTTATGCATAGGCTTTGCTGAACACCATTTTCTCTCCAAAATTGTACAGGAAGCATTGGTGCACAGCTTTGAGATATGGGTTCCGTTCAGGGAGCCACAGGCCTGAAAGGCAGATACATCCATTTAGGAGGAAGTTTTTCACACAGAGGGTAGTGAAACATTGGAAAAGGTTGCCCAAGGAGGTTGTGGATGCCCCATCCCTGGAGGCATTCAAGGCCAGGCTGGATGTGGCTCTGGGCAGCCTGGTCTGGTGGACTGTGACCCTGCACATAGCAGGGGGTTTGAAACCAGATGATCGTTGTCGTCCTTTTCAACCCAGGCCATTCTATGATTCTATGATCTATGTGCAGTTCCCAGGTATCAAGGTTAGTACTGAACCCAAAAGTATCCAAAGACCCATAATAAAAACTGTGTTCAGTGAGGTGATTTGGGCCAACTTCTAAGTGGCTATTTCAGGCAGTTTTTCTGTAGGGTGCAGTAGTCCTCGGTGAAAGTCTCATCGCACAGCATTTTGTCCATCTGTTCTGTGATTTTTGCGATAGGAAAGAAGCTAAATTTAGTTTGGAATTTGTTCCTATTCCTGCTGCTGGTCTGAAACTGTCTAAGGAGAAAAGAGGAAAAACTCTATGGCGTCTCTAGAAATCCCATGGACTGGCATGTCTTCTTTTCCCAGTTAACTCAGGAAGTGTTGATTGTTGTATTTTTTTTTCTCTCATGTCTTCTTTAACAATCATTTCAGTGTCAATTCAAAACAAAATCTTTACTGTAAGTGTCTGCTGGGTAACAGCAGAAATTGAGGGAGATGCTTGTATCTGGCAGCAATTTCCATTTGTTGCTACTGGTAGTAAAGCCGGGTCTTCCAGCTTGCTTTTTTTTTTTTTTTTTTTTTTTTTTTTTTAATGACAAAACCATTAAGCCTCTCTGTTTCAGGAGTGTTCTGCATTAATGAGAACATCTCAACATAAACCATGTGACTATGCTGGTTAGTCGACTGTTTGAGATTTGTTAGTTCAAATACATGGGCTAAGATATTTCTGTTCTCCAGGAAAAATACGTATATAGATTTTGAGCTGCACAAGTGCAAAACTATAGCAGTACTGAACTTTATATTGCAAAAATTCATGTGATACCTATAAAAAGATTTAAAACAGAGCAATGCTTTTTCCCATGGCCTAGTTAGTAAGTACTCTTACAAATGAAATTCTTCAAATTGCTTCTTATTCAGGGGAACTTGTCTTTAAAAAAAAAAATAAATCTAATTTTTTGTGTAAAAATGATTTATTAAATTAGTGTGTGCTGTCATCGCCATTGTCCAGTTTAGGTAACTTTTCTACTGTCATTTTTGCCTTCCAAGAGGCTTCTTGATGAATTTCTCATGAATTATATTCAATAGGTACTTTGTTTTATTGCAGGAAGGAAAAAAAAAATGTTCCTGTAAATTGTGCAATTAGAGAAGGAGAATGTTGTTTCCTTCACATTAAGGTGATAACTGTTCAAAAGTTTTAATATAAATGATTGTATTGCTGCTTAAATTAATATTCTCAATACATATCGTCTTTTAACCCAGAGCATCTTAACAAACTGTGTGGGTCAACCATAATTGGTTGGATACTTGAACACTATGGTGACATCTTTGTATGGCGTACTGCATGATAATGAAATAACTCCAGAAATATATTCCTCTTGGCATGTTATCTGTTGATGGTATTTCTGCTCTACTTTACTAGATACTCATTTCTGTATTAAACTATGTTTTGAGCTATGTAGAATGTCACAAAGAGTTCTTATGTTGGGGAGAACTGTTACTGTATTATACACAAAGGTAATAGTTTGTAAATGATGTTAAGACTTGTTGCAGAGGACCTTACTTTTGTCCTTAGGCTCCTCAGATGCAAGGATAACAATATGACAGAATAGTATAGAACCACAGTAAAGCGTCAGTGTAATGTTTGAGTTTGAAACATATGGATTAGGGCACTCAGAACTTTGTTTTGGGAGGCGAAGTACCTGGAGGAAGGAATCCATGTCAAGACATTACCTAGAAATGTTGATGAAAATGAAGAAATAGTGTTTTTTCAATGTCAGAGCTCTGTGTTTTAATGTTGCCTTATCTGTATGATAGCACTGAGAAATAAATTGGAGCATATCCTACACTGCAGCCTTACTGGGAATGAATTGGCACCTGGTTGGTGTAGAGCTGATATCAGAGCTCACTGAGGACTCAATTCACTTGAATAAACATAAGCATCAGTGCAGTGTGAAATGCCACAGCATGGTTTTTATAGAAAATGTAGCATGATGCTGCAGCCTCTCTCCAGCAAAATAGACTAGTTGTAAAAAATAATCTTTGAAATTGGCCTCTACAACTGTTTTCAGCCAACATAAGCAGTTCTCTCAGCTTTTATTTCTATTCAGGTAGGTTATGGTCTTGCTTTCCCCATCTGCAGAAATATCACAAGATAAAATTGATGTCTGCCATGTACTTCTGGCAAAACTTGCAGAGCTTGTAGCTGTTCTTGTTTTCTGACTTTGTCTAGATTCATACTCCAAATGCTGGATGTGGATTTGTCCTAATTTCCTTGACTGAGAGTGTCTAGAGCAGATATATTGTTCCACTGTAAGTACTTAGACACTGTGATATGTCTTTCCACCCCCCTTTCCCCCCCCCCCACTGACATAAACAGATTGGGATCCTTATGTTTTCTCTATCTTAGGCAGAATTTTCATTTCACGAGTGTCCCTTTTTTCTATTACTGTTTCTATGGCATCCTTTGCAATATGGCAGAATGAAATGAAACACAAATATGCTGAGACAATGAAGAGCAGGGTGAGTTTGAAGCACAAATAGCATCACAATTAGTAGAATCAGAATGCCCAGAGAACACAGGCTCTATTGTATCTCAGCTATTATTTCAATTCTGAAATGAGAAGATGCTGGCTTGAAATTAGACTAATTTCACAGTCTGCACCTTTGGGGAATTTATGGACCTGTCTAGCTTGATGAGTTTGCTCATCATCCTCACTTAGCTGTTATTTCATTCCAGATCAATAATAAAATATGGTGCTTGAAAATGTTGGTCCGCCAAATGTATATAATAGAAACAGCTGAGAGTATGTTGTGGAATTAACAAGGCTGAGGCTCTTGTCCTGAATCTGTTGCTTGTCTCAGCAAGCTCCATCAGAGAGTGGCATTAAATTACAGTTGTGTCTGTTTTGCCTTGCAATGCATCTGGATAGAGACCTTGAATTTTCTTTGGAGCTGTGCAAGAAAGAGGAAAATATGATTTTCCAGTTGCTGCTTCTGTCTCTCCGATTCTGTGCTGGGCAGTATGGTATGAAATGGGAGAGTCTAAGCTACTGCTGCTGGGACAAGGCAGCCAAAGGTCCCTTTGATTGTGGTGTCTGGGAAAGAAAGGCTCCATCCCAAGATCTCATGCAATGCATGCTCTCTGGCCCTCACTCAGCATTTCAGAGCATTGCAACCATTCCTTTGGCATTGTGCCCATAAAGTGGCTATGGTGAAGAGGATTCTTACTACTTTGAGAGCACGCATCCCTTATATGGTGCGCTGGGTGTCTGACATCTTGCTGTGGATGAATTTTCTAAGGCTCAAATAAGAATTTGTATGTTATATTCCATTTCGACTTGCTGACAATTCTAGAATCCTGCTGGCTTCTGTCTTTACGTCTCTCTGGTTTAAGTGAAGTCTTTTTGGCCTATTGACTTGGGCAGGGGTAGGACAAATTAAAATGTAAGGAAATGCTTGTTCACTATTGTTCTGCTCACAGATTGGAAGAACCACACTTTTCAATCTGTTTAAATTAAAAAATTTCTCCCATTTGGGAGAATGAGAGAGCTACAGAAATGAAGTGCAAGGACCGATTGTACTGAATTTCATGAATCATGTGCTGTCAGTTCTGACATGGTATAATCTCAGTTTAGTTGGAGCACTTTGGTTTCCTTATGGGAGCACAGGCTTGCTTATGTGCAAGACACGTGAAACTGGGGATCTCTACATGCAAAACATCTCCTGGTAAGCATGAGAAACATCTATAAGTTGCCTGAGTTGTCATCCAAGAAACAACCTGAATAAAAGAAACATCTTCCAGGCAAATAATTTACCAACAAAGGTGCTTTTAAGAAAAGGCAGTGCATGGGAGGACTTAGAAGTTTTCAAGGAACATGTTTCAGTAGAAGAGAAGGTTGAGCTGTCGGTAGGACCCCGAGATCAATGCAGCTTACCAAATCTGGTTGTTTATTTTCTCATTTCCATAGGTCAGAGCAACTTTGAAGAAAGCCCGGAGAACTTCTAGGCTCAACATTCACAAATCCTGACTTTTGGAACATGTTACATAGCTGGGGCTTTTACTGTCCATCAAAGTCAAGGCAGAAAACTATATTATTTCAAACTGTATACTTGGAGCACAACTTACTAAAATAACAAATGTTTATACAACAAATAATACCTTCAGGCAGGCTGGATGCTGTCTGTCAGAGTTGGATTTAATCTTAAGGTTGAGGCATGGTGAGCTGCCATGTAGAAATGTTCACAGAAGTTATCAGTGAGTGTGTCATGGTTTTCAAGTGAAGTTGTGTGTTGTAGATGGTGACAGTGTATTCTTGTAGTGTAAGGGGCTGGTGCTCACAGGGGGGAAAGGAGTGAATTTGTTTTCTTCACGGAAAAAGTTTAAATTCTGTTTAGTGCTACATTGTGCTGGAATCATTTACAACTGAATTCTTGGTATGTGTCTTATGTAGTTCTGCAGGGTAAACCAAGCATTAAACAATGGTCTTCAAAAGAGCCATTGTAGGCAAGAAATGGCAATTTTAAAAACTAAGTGATATGTGAGCAGGCTTTTGTTTTCACCTTCATAGGGCAGTTTAATATTAACACTTATTTTCTGTAGAAAGCATTGCTTATGACACCTTTATCATCTCATCATAGAATTATTTGCACTGGAAGGGATCCTTAAAGGCCACTTAGTCCAAGTCCCCTGTGATGAACAGTGACACCTACAGCCAGATCAAGGTGATCAGAGACCAATCCAGCCTGACTTTGAGTGTCTGAAAGGATGGGGCTTCCACTGCCTCTCTGGGGATCCTGTGCCAATGCCGTACCAAGACATAAAATGTCTTCCTTATATCCAATCTAAATCTCTTCTATTCTAGGATATAATGCTTTATGTCACTGGGATAAAAACAAAAAAAAAAACACAAAAACCATGCACAGTAAGTTTAAAACTATATCAGTTCTTTTTGGTGCATGTTTACCTGCTAGAATTTTAGAGGTCATACAGTCCTTGACAGTGGACTGAATAATGAAGGTGAGAGCTTGTCTCAAAAACAGCAGTGCTATGGTATGCTGAAGTACTTTTCTTGGTATCTATGTAGATAAATCACTACTAAAATAATTTTCACTAAAAACGCAGCAATTGAATTTACAAATAGCATTGTCACGCCCTTTAAGAAGCTCCTGTTTTTCCAGTGCATGTATGCTCTAAGTTATTCATTGTTCTTTCCTTCTGTTGTATGCAGTACTTGACAGTACAATTTCTTTCTGTTTCACTGCCCAGTAATGCATGCCTGCACCCCTCTAGTGATATTTGTTGGCTTCAGGTCAGAACTTTTTTTTTTCCTAATTGCAGTGAGTATGAACACATTGGAATCCTTCTCATTTATGTATTTGTTTGCGTATTTCTCCCATGTTAAGTACTGTCTCCTTGCTGCTTAACATAAGATGTAGTATAGATTTATGCTATGTAAGATACTGATTTAGAAATACAAAGATAGTAAGTAGCTCTTTTAACTTGAACAGTGTTTTCAGTTATCACACAGAAGCCATTTTTCAACTTGAAAAGAAATAATTTCCTTAAAGTGGCCTAGTCTATCAGCCATATTCCTGCCTGTTCCCAGCTGTTCTCTTAGCTCCTTGTGTAATGGTCATAAGGAAAAGGCGATAGCTTTTAAAGGCATTTTGATGATGATAAGCACAAAATCAAAGATGATTCTTTCTTTTGGCTGAGGTTAAGTCCAGACCAGCCTTCATCAGTAATTATTGTACAGAATGAGGTAAAATAAAATCAATGAAGGAATTTGAAAGTCTTGCATTTTACTAAAGCTGGCTGAGAAGTTCTGTGCGATGGAGTCACACTGCAGACAGCTCACAGGTGCACACAAAAAGTGTTAATATCTTGAATCTAACAGCTTTGGAACACCACCCCCTGTTTACAACCTAGTGCATGAAGCCATGGTGAATTTCCAGTGACTTTCATGTGCAAGTGAACCAGAATCTCAGCTTAGTGGAGTTATTTTTTTTTTTTATGTTGAGTTCTCTCCATTTTTTTTTTTCCTTAAACACAGGTTTGAATGGAAGCAATTGCTGTTCTCCCCACCTCTGTGCTCTCAGTCTTTCTACTGACAATTATTTGAGAATTCATTTGAAGTAAAATAAGAGGAAGTTCTGTATTACAAAAGGCTGAGTCTCCTGAGCCTTTTAAATCAGTAAAGGAGGTACAGGAACTTCACTGAAACTCAATCAGCTCACAGTGATCTTTGTAGCTTTCCTCCTTCTCTAAACAAACACTTCTCTCAAGTTTGTATTATTGTTAACCCATACCTTCTTCTACTCTAACCTTTCTCGAGAATCATAGAATCACGAAGATTGGAAAAGACCACTAAGATTGCCCAACCACCCAACACATCTTCACTGTGCCTACTAACCATGTCCCCCAGTGCCATATCTCCATGGTTCATAAACACTTCCAGGGATGGCCCTTCACTGGGCAGCTTGTTCCAATGCCTCACCACTTTTCATGGACTCAGCGCAGCTGGTGACTTGACTTCATCCATAGTTACATTAAACATGTGGAAGTGTTCACTGATTGCAGTGTATGTCATTGTATGGCTTGCTGAAGGCACTTTAACCTGTCTGAAGGCCATTCCTGCTTACCTGGACCTGAACTCAATATGTCTGTTATGGTTCTAGGTCATGTAGACCTGTTTGCCTCTGGCTGTGATAAAACCTGCTGTGTTGGGTTTCTTGGAGCTATACTTGTCCCATGTGATAGGTACACCAAATGAAATTTTGTTTCTAAGAAGATGAGTATTCCAGCAGGATAGAATTTCCCCATTTCTCCCAAGAGTATCTAACAGAGGTCTATGAAGGTAATGAGGGGTTTGGAGTGTAAAACGTGTGATCGAGGCCCCTGGGTTGTCTTAGCCCAGAGCAGAGGAGCTGAGGGGAGGCCTGGTGGCAGCCCACAGCTCCTCACAGACAGCAGAGCTCAGCACTGTTCCTCTGCTCTCTGGTGACAGCAACAGGGCTGGGTGGAACGGCATGGAGCTGGGTTGGGAAGGGTCAGGTTGAGGGTTAGGAACAGGTACTTTTGCCAGAGGGTTGTGGGCATGGAACAGACTCCCCTGCGGTAGTGGTCACAGCCCCAGGTGGTGGAGTACAAGGAGCTTCTGGACAACACTCTCAGACATAGGGTCTGATTTTGGGTGGTTCTGTGTGGAGCTAGGATTTGGACTCAGTGATCCTTATGGGTCCATTCCAACTTGGGACATTCTATGATAATATTTCTGACTTGCTCTTATCCCATTCTAACTTTTGTGCGAGCCTGGTCCGGTGCAGTAAGTGTTACTGGTGTACTTCATTTGCTGTTAAATGTCAAAAGAGAGATCTCCTGTGGTTTGATGTGCACAGAGGAAATGTATTCTTCCTAGCTGTTAACCAGAGGAGGCCAGTAGTCATCACCAGTCCTGCTGATAGCTCAAAGCATGGTGTTACTACGAGTCATGGGGCCCACAAGAAGTGACATGTTGTAGGTCTGGAGATGTGGGGCATGCCAGCAGGAAGGGACAGATCTGCGGCTGTTCCTTGGGTTTCCAAGGGATTTTGTTTTTAGAAGCTGCATTGCTACCTGCATCTGGCAATAGCAGTATGGATGACTGCATTGGTGGCTGTGGATATTTGTTGTGATCTCTTTCCCTCGTAGAGCATGAAACATAAATTAATTTCAGATATTCTGGGTTGTTTTGGCGTGTGATGGACATCTATCCCTGTGTGTACAGCAGCTGATGCAAACAACAGAGCACATCTGAACTGAGCAATACTGCTATTATCGCTCCTTTCTACACTGACCGGTGTGCAGCCTCCCCCTGCAGTCCACTCTGTCCCGGTTCCCCACGAAGTACCGGAGCTGTGTCTGCAGATCCCATTTCTCCTTGCTCCCCCTCTTCCCCCCCCCTGCAGACCGCTGCGCTTTGACGTCATGTGCGCTCCTGCCCGTTGCCATGGCAGCTCCATTCCCCATCGCTCCGCCTGTCTCCTCTGGTCCTTCCACAATGGTACAGCCGGCATCAGCTGCACAATGGTTCCCAGGCAGTGACAGAGCGTGATTCAGCAACCAACCTCCTCTTTTATTCCACTATCATCAGACATTTTGCCTCCCCTTTTTCTTTTCTCCTCCATTCTCTTTTATGTGATTCTTTAAAGGAGAACGTTGGATCCAGCTGCCCACCATTTTATTTTTCTTTATACATATATATTTTATTATAAGAAGCTCATCTCTTCCTTGGCACCATTTGGAATGTGGCTTAACAATACCACCTGACGTGCAGCCGGGGGAAGGTGGCTGGACAAGGAGGACAGAGGCAGCACGGAATGGTAGGTACCTGACACTGGTGATCAAAGACCGACCTGCTCTTGTGGGGTGGGGTGATGGATGCTGAGTGTTGCTTTAAGAATGGGGGAGCAGGAGGCAGGTTAATGGAGCAAATGGTGAACTGGAGTGGGATGGCTGCAGCCCTACATACTGTGGCTGAGAACCATTGTGTTCCTGTGGTTGGGTCTGTATAAGTGTGTGTCTGGGTGTTTCGGTGGTTGTGAGAGCAGTGCACATCATGGATGGGGTGACAGTGCTTTGCCAGCTGGCTCATGTAAACAGTTGTGGTTTGCTCAGCCTCATCACTGCCTGGGGGCTTTGGGAGGTGCACAATTCAGCAGCAAAGAGAACGTAAAGGGAGTTGTATTGTCTGTGCAGAGCCATATAAAGTGAGAATCAGTGAAAGAAGAGAAGGTGATGCTAAGCAAATGGAAAATTGGAAGACATGGGTTAGTGGGCATGGTGGGGATAGGTCGGTAGTTGAGCATGATGGTCTGAGAGGTCTTTTCCAACCTTTATGGTTTTATGATTTTTATGACACAAGTCTTGGCCTTCAGGAAGTGGCTGAATGAAGAGGGAAAGGGAGAAAGGTGCTGGTGGGAAGAAGGATCTGAAAAGCTGTGCTGAGTGTGGTGGTATCCTGTAAGCAAGTACTTGTCCAAGGTAACCACTGGTCTTCTGCATGACTGCCCCAGTATAAGTGAATGGAAAAGCTGACTGCATCTGATGGCACCATGTGAGCTTTGGGAGAGGTGTTTACAGCACGCTGCAGGGCAGCTGCTCTGTAAAAAAGCTCAACACTTGCTGAATGCTGCAAGTGCTGGTGCTGCTTTGCAGGGAGATATTTTGGCAGAAAAGCTCTTGCTATAAGAAGAAATATCAGTAGTTTTTCTTCTACAGAGTGACCTAAAAAGAAATAAAACAAATGCTATTTGCCTAACGAATTGTTATTGTTGTGCTCCCAGTGACCTACACTGGGCATTTTCCATGGTATTTGTGTTTTCAATGGCTTTCAGCTCTTTACATGGGCTCCTTTTGCTGCATAGCTGCATGGTATATTCACTGCAGCCTTTCCCCCCTGTGATGTGCTCTGCGTGAGTTTTGCCAGAGATCTGTTTAAAGACAAACCAACAGTCCTTGAAAACATAGATTTTTTGGGGGGAGGGGAAAAAAAATAATGGCATAGAGTTAAGGTGTGTTTTTTTGTTTTTTGTTTTTTTTTTTAAGAGAAAAATGTAAATGCCCAGGAGAAGCCTGGAATCAGGTTGTTGGACACAGTGAATGTAAGGCCAGCTTCAGAAAAAGGAAAAGGTTGAGATGGAATGAGATAGCCTTTCTTCTGCACAGGGCTGTTATCTTTGCCCACATGTAAGCTTGCTTTGGTTTTTGTGCCTTGGGGAGGTTCTCCAAACCTCAGATCTTTAACCCTATTTCAGAATGCTGCTCTGTAGCCACCAGCCAGGAACACTCCAGAGCAGTGTCTTCCACATACTCCTGCTGTGTGCTCGCTGTCTTGATGCTAGGAAAGGTGGCAAGGAGATACCTTTCAACTGGCTGAACTAATGGCTTTCTCCTGAGGGGAGCAGATGTGAATGACAAAGGTGATTTGACCTCAGCCATTAAACCATATTCCTTCTCCTGACCCTCAGTGAGCTGCATGCTCACACGGTACTCCATCCTGCTGCTCCTGAGCATGCAGAATTAATCAGAGTCCTGGTGTAATTGTTACTGTATTGAGCAGTATTAGGATTACAAATGTGTTTCTAAATGGGGTAAGGGCAAAAATCACTTGATGTGAAAAACTGGTTGATTTCAGTTGCCTGTCTGCCTGCTTGGTGCTAGCAAATGTTCTTCTGTTGTAGGAAATGGGTGCACCGAGGGAGCTTTTTGTGAGCAGATTTTGAGGATGTGTGGGTTTATGTTGTTTTTAATTATGATTGTTTGTTTTTAATTATTATGATTATTTTGTTGTTGTCAGTCATTGACATGTTTATAGCCATTTAGAGACTTAATAGTAATTAATCAGTTGTTATAAGGCAAAAAATCTTCCAGTAGTGTTACAGTATTAAATTTGACTCTAGAAAACAAAGAGACAGCCATCAAAATGTCCCTACCATTGTATTTGGAAATGTCACAAAGCTCTCCCACAGTTTGCAGTCAATTGCACAACTTGTGCAGGAGGAGGGGGGGGATGAAGCAGGCTGAAAGGAATGGGATGCTGGCATTGCTCTTTAAGATATCATATTTGTATTAAGATTTGGAAAGTAGAAAAACTGCACTTGCATCCCCAGCTTTAAAATTTGGTGTCTCTTAAACTCTTATGATCTATCTTATGACCCAGCTTTGGGTCAATTCTTGGGATAGTTCTTGAGTAACAAAAAAATATTATTAGTGTGTTGATAAGATTTCGGAACAAAGTTAAGACTGTTGTGCAAATTGTTGATATTCTTGTTTTTGTTTGCTTATGATGAGCAATCTTATGTCCATAGACCCTCCAATTCCATCTTGAATTTATAACACCACTACTAGAAATTAGAACCTGAAGGCCTAATGATTGCAATGCTACCATTGCTACTGCTCTGTTTTGTCATCAGGCTTCTCTGGACACCAGTACGATCAGCTCTGCTTCCAACATCACTGTTCTGCTGCCTTGTCACTGATTCTTTGAAACAGTGGTTTGAATGGGGGCACCTGCAAGAAAAATTAACCCTAATGAAGGGCAGCAGTTAGGAGGAGAAATGTTGCTTTTGCTATGAGCTTCTTTCTTGTAGCACCATCTGTGTAGACAGACGTAGGAACATGTCTTTCAGAGAAACAAAAAAGCTTTTGTACTCATGTAGTGGTGTTGGTCTAAAACTGAAAGCAATGTCTAACTTTGTTGGTGTGGAATGTGAGATAGCAGATCCGTTTTCTTTTCTCTTTCTCACTGATAATGAGATGCAAAGATAGATTCAAAGCAAGATTGAGGGTGGTACAGAATTTCATGACCCACTGCATGTAGAAATTGAACAGTTGTCCTTAAACTGAATTGTTGTATTTCCCTTTTAGCCTGATGCACCTGATTTTGTTAGCCAGTGTGAAGGGCACTTTTGGCCTGCAATTAGTATAGAAGGACAGGAAGCTCAACTCCTAGTACTTCTTAGTCTGTTTTGTTTATTCATTAAACAGTGATTGTTTGATATCTTTTTAATTTTGCACGTGAACTTCCTGGTGGCAGTAGAGTGTTCTCACCTTCATGTTGAGGGAAGGGGAAGGTCATTAACTTTCATTTATCTCTGGATTAAGTCTGGAGAACAGGACAAAATCAGAGCCTCTTTTAGAAAAACAAAGAGCAGTTGTACTCCTACACTGAGGTTCTTTTCCTATCCAGGACTAAGAACATCTTCATGACTTCATGACTACAGGCTCTTGCTTGCATCACAGTGAGGTTATGGAAAATTTAAGGTACTTCCAGCTCCTAGCACAGCTGCCAACTTTTTGCATTGTAATAAACACTGAAAGCAGAAGGCTCTGAAGAGTAAAATTCTGGTTTCCATCAATAGCTGTTTCAGCAGGATTTCACAACAGTGTATCAGATAACTTGGGGAACTGTGAATTACAATTCAGGGAGCTGGGGAGTTTGCAATTTGGACGTGAAGTGTTGTGCTCTCTCTCTAATAAAGAAATTGTTTTAACATATAGATTTTTGTTTATATTCCATGACTTCCAATATACAGTTTGCTTTTCTTCAGAGTTATTTGGAGACGTTGCAAAACAATGCTAAGAAAATGTTGAACAGACTTCAGTGATGATCAATGATAAATGCAGCTGCCTTCTGCTTAACACTTATCATGTATTTGTATGCTTGGGGTTTTGTTCAGTAGTTGGACACCAGAGTGATATGCAATTGTTTCTCTTCTTAGTTTCTGTTTACTCCCACAGCTTCTTACATTTGCTGCTTACCCCTTTTCTTAAACTTGTGTGTAAGTACAATTGCTTCATCATTTGAAGATGTTTTGTTGTGGTGGTGTTTTTGAAAAGCATCATGATTTCATAGACAACAGCAATCCAAGGCCTTTCCTTATGCCTTGGTGTATCAACATTTCATGAATCATTTCTGTTGCCAACTTGTGATCACAAGTCAAATTTCAGTGTAATCCCCAGGTATCATTAATAGATGTCTGTATATAAGTCTCAGCATTTCAGTGAAGGTCGCTGATGTTTGTTCCTCCACTGAAAAATCAGAAGATCTGATCTGAAAAGACAGGATTGAAACAAAAGCAAATTACTTAAGGAGAGTTTCATGATTTGTGGTGAAATGTGTTGTAACTTGCAATAGTCCTGAACATGAGCTCCTGAACAGTTGGATTTGCCATCCTTGATTTTTTTTTTCATTTTTATTCTATTTTGTGTGTGTGTGTGTGTGTGTGTGTGTGTGTGTGTGTGTGTGAAAAATAACCATGACACCTCTTTCTCTTTTAAAGCAGCACTTCATTCTGTGTTATTTTTGGGCTTTAACCTTTCATCTTTCTGGGTAAGTTAATGGCCCGTACAGATACTTCCCTGAATGGAAATAGCAGAGGAAAAATCTTAAACTTCTTTGTTGTGGGACATGCAAATTTTGATGTTATGGGTCAGCTTAGTTTGTCTATGTTTAACTTACTTAAAACCCTCCAAACCAAAATATTTTTTTCTCTCTCTTTTTTTTTTTTTTTTTTTTTTATGTCTAGGGCTAGTATTAGAAAGCTGTACCAGCAGCCGGCCAGACTCCAGTATCAGCTATGGCAACCCATGCGTGAAGCTGATGCCTCCAAACTATTTCCTATAGATGAGGCATAGCACATGCTGTGGTGAGTTGACAATATACTATTTTATTAAATCACATTTATTGGAAGAATAACACTGCCAGAGTAAATGCTATGGGTTTTTTTGTTTGTTTGTTTGTTTTAAGTGTGAGGATAAAGTTTCAGCTTCTTGAGCGTAATGCTTTCTTGTTATAAGTGCCTTTTTCCAAGTATATCAATGCCGTGTTGTGCATGTTGCCATCAGATGTATTGGCAATATGGTTTTGGTGGAAGAGTGAAGACGAAAATAATAAAATTAAGATGAGAAACTTTTTTTTTTGTCTTTGTTATTGTTTTACATCTCTTTTATTTGGGGTGAGGGAGAGGAAAGGTGATTTGGTTACTCTGTCTGTGAGATGACTGAGGGGGCACAGGAGGATTTCTGACATGTTTTCTTGCCATAAATTTCTTCATCCCTGGATAGAAAACAAATTCTGAGAATAGAGATGAAAATCAAATAATGTGTTGGTTTTTTTTGGGTTTTTTTTGTTTTTTTAAATACTCTATGTCTTTAAGCATATGCAAATCTGCAAGAGTAATTTTAGGACCAAAATTACTTAAAGATCTTTTTGTTAACGTTTTCTTTAAGATGGTTTTGGCTTATCTTTGGGATATGCACAGCTGGTTTTAGGTGTCTCATATAATTAGAGAGTAGACATTGTGAAATCCTGCAAGTCCTTAGGGTAAACAAATTTCCATTCAAAACATGCTTATACACATTTCCCCCCCTCTTAATAACAGCTAGATGTTGACTAGTTCTTGTCACCATAATCAGCATGAACAGAAAGTCAACAGTTCTAAATAAAAGAAACAGGTACAAGTTGCCCTGTAGACTTAATGAAAGTCTTCTGTGATTTGGCTGTTCTGTCATTTTGACTTGATCAATGATCAAGGTCATATCCCATTTCTGAGGCTATTACAAAAATAGTGTGTTAATTCAAGTCACCAAAACTTTCCTACTCTCCAGCAAAAGGTAGAATTTCTACGATTCTGTTTTTCTTTGTAGATCAGGCAAAGATGAACACCTGCAGTACAAGCAGACTGGTGGGCAATAGTGGTATGTGGCTAATGGCATAACGAAGTGAATGGTCTGAGAATGCGCCATTGTCATCCTTAGTAGAACTGCTGGAAAGAAGAAATAAAAAGAAACAATTAGGTGGTTTTATCTACTTCATTCTGTTCTGGAGTAAAATGTGTGAGAAAGTAGTGAAAAGCAATGCATAGAAGACCATTGAAAGATGCTGTGTACTGTTGGAATTTAATGTGCCTCCAAGGCAAGAAACCATGTTTTTGACGTGAGTAATATTTCATGAAAGAATCCCAGTTAGGATGTTTTCTCCCGACTTGCGGACATTTGGCGTAAGGCACTCATTTAGAACTTGAAAACTTCCCTGTATTACCACTATGATGCATTTGACTTCTTAGAGATTTTAAGGTCTATGGAATCTGTCCAAAAGCAATTCTTGCTAGCAAGGCAGCCTTCATCTTGATGTAGTATGTTGATTCTTACAACCATGAGACTTAACTCTTCTCAAATGATTGGGTCTGGCTGAGCTTTGAATTAATAAAGTGCAAAACCATACCACTGTTTCTTTTCAATTTTAATCTGTGTTTAGCAGCACATAGGTAATTTGCTAGTTGCAGATAATAACAGTTTGTATAAACTCATAACAGCAAAATGTATGACTCATGGCAAGTACATGTTGTGCAATTTTATTCTAATATAACAAATACAGGATTTTGTTAACATATCTGTGACTTAATTGCAGAGAAGTTGCATGGAATTTTGATGATATTGTGTATGTGCTAACATGATTAACCTGTAGGTGTGACAGTTCATACTCTCTCACCATTACTATTCTAAAAATTGGTGAATATGTTGAAAATCCTTTTTGAAGAAGCTGGGCTAGTGTAATCCCCACTTTTACAGGGTTTAGTGGTATATGCAAAGCTCAGAGCTCATTTTGTCTTTATGGAACACAGCAATACTTCTGTCTACAAGCAGTGTGACTTGATCATTTGTCCCTCAGGTCACCAAGGTATCTTTGAGTGTTGTAGCTATGGATACTATTGCATAGTATTTAAATCATGCATGTTCTGTTTGGCTGACTTTCTCTATGAGTTCTGTGCTCACTTCTGAGTAGTCTCCTCCAGCTTCGTTCTTCCCATCTGTTTGTTTGGTGGGTTGTTGTTGTTGTTGTTGTTGTTTTTTTAAGTTTTTTCAGTGGAGGTTCAGGTTGGATATTGGGAGGAATTACTTTTCAGAAAGAGTGGTGAGGCATTGGTACAGGCTGCCTGGGCGGTGGCATTACCATCCCTGGAGGTGTTCAAGAACCATGGAGATGTGGCACTGAGGGACATGGCGAAGTGGACGTAGTGGGAGTGGGTTAGGGTTGGACTTAGCGATTTTAGAGGTCTTTACCAACCTCAGTAATTCTATGATTCTATGAAGATGAGTGATCAGCACAAACAGCAGGTTTTCAGAAACTCTGTGATCAGGAGTTTGCTTGATGGTATCTTTTTCCTCAGAGATGCTGTAGGTGGAGGTTTACTTGAGAAAATTTCCTTCCAAATGGCATCTTTTTGAGAGTCAAAACTGTTAAACGTATTTAAGAGAAAAATTGAGGAATGTGGGGTCTTGCTCTGAATTTACAGCTCCACAGGAAGAAAAGTTGGTGCCTCTTTAGGAATATAACACTCTTTAGTATGAGTTAAGAGTTCCACATGTGATCAGATGTGGATACAGTCCTGTAAAACATATATGAAGTCACAACAACTTGAGATCTTCAGCTTTGATCTAAAAACGTTTAAACCTTCTGCTTGGGTTCTATTCAGTTAATATTGTTTATATACATATACAAATTTGTGTATTTTGCATCCAGACGTTCCTGTTTATGAAAACAAAGATTTTATAACAGTAGAGGTTAATATTATTAAGTCAGAAACCTCGTCCAAAACTTTGCTTTTCACTTCCGAAGAAAAAACTGGAATCTTATACTGTTCAATTAACTGCCTATATGAAAGACAAAAATAAACACTTTTAAAATGGGCAGGAAGAGTAGCATTTGGAGTACAAAACTACTTATTAATATTCATTAAATAAAGTAGTGAAAAAACCCTGGGTTATTTTGCAATATGAAAATAAGGTAAGTGCTAGGGCTGGTGGGAACTGGGTTCATTTTGCTGGAAATTATGTGAAATGGAGGTCAGGCTTGATATATCCATGCAGATGGGCAAAGCACCTGAGATACAGTAATTTTGGTTTAGTAAGCTCTTAAATAATTAAGTACCTTTTAATCTTTAGAAAGTCTTGGCTTAGTATCTTGTAACCAAGGCTATGTTCTGTGTACAAAATCTCATTTTTCTCTTATTCATCTGTTTGAATGCAATATACATGAAGTCAAATTCTGAACTTCATCTAGCTAGTGTTAAACATTAAGTGAGTTTGGTAGTTACAGCAGACTTTTGTCAGAGCTCAGAGCACAATTTCCAGAGAAGCTGGTGGTTTGCTTCCCCTGTCTTCTTTAGCAGGAAAAGCTTGTGTATATAAAAACTGCTGTATGACAGCAAGCAAGACAAAAACTTTATCTGAATGTAGTTATACAAGATGTTTTAACTCTTTTTTGAAGCCAGAATTCTTTGTTCTGCTGTTACTTCTCACTCTGGTGCATATCCCTTCTCCCTCCATCCTTGGTTTGTCATTTGATATTCCCAGTCCTTGCAGCAGGTAAGATTCATGTTTTAATTAAGTGATACCGAAATGCAGTTTTCTCAACTCTTGCAGTATTTGTGCTTTTTAATGCCCTAGGCTCGGTGACACATACATTTAAGGAGCTGTGAGCTTCCTTTTTATAAAAAGTAGGCTTTTCATCCTTATTCCTTTAAAAAATAAAAAATAAAAAAATAAATTAAAAATTAAAAAAAGAAAACTGAGTATCTTACAGCTTGAGGCTTCAAATCATTCCAACACTTCCATGAACGTTATTCCTCTGTGGTATCACAAGATTTTGGGAGCATATGACAAATTTCTTTGACTTTTGGGTTTGATGTTGTTTAATAATAAAGATGATGTCTGACTGAAATGCACATTCATCATCTTTCTGAATGCTTATTAAGACATGGATGTTAAAATGCAGGTGTTTTTAGGGGTTCTCCAGGTCTTTAGTTTCACTCCACAATACTGATGACCAAATGCTTTTATTCTGCTGTATATCAGTCTGTTCTTACTGAAAAGGAGTAAACTTAATGACCTTTGTACTTCCCTGCACCAGGTGTGACCTGTGAATGTCTCAGATGAAATGTTGGTATCTCTGCTGTATTTGTTGAGTTGCTGATGGAAACAATACCTCTGTGCCACCTGGAAGGCAAGTTCAATGTTTGGCAGGCTCTCCTCCTAACCTTATGGAAAACATCCAGCAGCACTGCTGCAGAATATGGGAACAGTGTCAAACAAATGTCCTCTGAACCTTGGTATAGCTTTTCAGTGTCATCTGTACATGTTGTATAAAGATAATTTAAATAGCGTGCAGAGGAATAAATGAAAATGCTGAATCAGAGCATAGAGAACGGTGCCAGCGAAGAGGTAGGAAGGAGACCAAGGCAGCAGTAAACTCAGCTGTGTGTATGGTCATGGCATATTAACCTGTAATATATGAAGTGGTAGGAAGTAATCTGTAACCACATAAGGAAATACTTTTCCTGCTTCCTCTTCCACACTTGTTAATGTGTTTTTTGGACCCTGTGCCTATTTGTGCACTGTTGTTACAAAAACGACCTTTTCGTGTCTCAGTCTGCCAACAAGAGCAGATGAAAGGTCTGGGCAGATACACACAATGGAGGACTCTCCTGTGGGCTGAGTTTTTTGGAGTTTTTCCCAACTCCCTGTAGATCCACAGGTTGATCCTCAGGCCCTGCTGTATGCATGTTTTGGACGCAGACTTCTGTATGGTGGCAGGTTGGTGAAAAGAGGACCACTGCAGGGATGGTACCACCACTCGTGCATTCTTACTATGCTCTGAGGTGCTACTGAAATTTATTAGAACAACTAATCTGCCATGAGTATGAGAAATAATTATTAATTGGACATGCTTGAGCTACTGGATATTGGATAGCTTTGGTTTTGTGTTTTTTAAGAATTGGAATTGTTCAGTCAGTCTGTAACTTGAAAAACCCAGGTTGCTGCCTTTGGTGGTGATTAACTAAATATTTGGTGATGAAGAGTGAGAACAGGATAAGTTATCATTAGAGTATCTCCTGTTGAGGTCTCCAATATTCCAGGGATTCGATTGCATCTTGGTTGGTTGATATTTTTGGTGGGGTTTTTTTAATAGATATTTTTGACACCTTTTACATATTATCTGTTGCCATCTTCAACACTTTCTGCCTCCTTCCTGCTTTACGATCTCTTTTCTAGGTAGTTAATGTGAATAAAATCTCTACTTCCAGAGTAAACGATGACTTCTAGTTGACATCAGGTGCAGCTACTGTTCCTATCCCAGGAATAAAAATACTCTGCGCGTGCAAACTCATTGTAAGACTGCAGGGGCTTTGAAAGCACTGTGACTGTGAAGCACTCTGAGGAGGAGTTCCAGTTCTGAGTAGTTAAGAAGCCATTGCTAAAGGTTATGTTTGTACAGCAGCCTGTGGAGTAATTTACCCTGTATACAGTTTTGTGTTTACATGGCTGCTATCCCAGGTTAGTTTGTATAGATCGATTCAGTATATGATACAGAGACTTTCCTAATCCACTTCTTTTCTGTGTTTGTTTCTGGAAAATCACAGCTCACGTTAGACTGCACTTACCAGGGTTACTTCTTTGGAGTTGTGTGTGGGATGGAGTTGGCTGAGCAGTGGCACTGTGCATACTTCTTCCTTTGACCTACCAGCACTGCAGCAATAGGCATGGAGGGGAAAAGGGATGGGAGGATTTGCTTCCATTGTAAGCTGCTAGCATTGAAGTAAAGAGAGCGTGGCAGAGATCAGGGAGGAATTTATTTCCATGTGTTTTGTAGCATGGACATGAAGATTTTTCTTGGTTGCGTATCAGAATCGGATGACGTATTGAGGTATCTGCCACTTAACTTCCCTACCCTATGCCTAGCTCAAATGCTTTACGGACAGCCCACCACAGAAAACAGTGTTTGAAGAATGGTTCATGTCTTTAAATAAGAGCTTAAAGATAAAACAAGTGAAACTTCTAATGCTATTCTTCCTGAAACAAAGAAAAAATCAAAAGAAAGAAAAAAAAATTTGGAGATGTTCCTGAAATAGATCTGCATGGGGTAATTGTGTATCATAATCCTACTTATGCATCTGCATTAATTTTGTTAGATTTCAGTCATCCGTGTGTTGATGGATATTTTTATGGCATCATGAAAACTTAATTTGCTGCTGTGCTTAAAATTAATTTTATTATCAAGCTGCAGAAGGGAATATGGCAGATGTCTTTCATGAGAGAAGAGTATGGCAAGAATACCTGTCTGTACAAATTGCAATCATCTATAAATAATAAAACCCATGTTTTCAAGATGTGTGCTCCTTAATCTAAAAAACTCACAGTGCAATCCTCTGCTTTTTTTTTTTTTTTTCCCTCTCTGATATTCAGAAAAAATACAGGCATAGATGTCCTCATGGTTCTGGAATTTTTTTACATGGCCACTGTTGGCTGAGATGAGGCATAGGCTCCAGTCCTCAGTGTAATTCTACTGACTTTGTTGAAACTATGATGTTTTACAGTAGCTGTCAATTGCTTTCTATTGGCTCAGTTTAATACGCCTGTTCACACGTTGCCAGGAGCACTGGAAAAAGATTCACCTGAATCTTAGTACAGATGTGACTGGTGAGCTTGTGAGTTTATTGGCCTGACAACTGTGATCTGCGCACCAGGCAGCCAAACCAGTTAACTGGCAGTGGAACCTTGGTGGGATCGTGGAAATGGTATGAGCACAGACAGCCTGGATGTGTCCTTTGTGCTGATGGCAAATGAGTGAATGAGTGGTGAGGTCCTTTCTTGTAGCTTCTAGGCTGCCAGACCACTCTTATTGCTACTTTATTCTTGCCAATGAATGAAAGAAAAATTTAAAGCGCGACTCAAATTTTAAATGTTATTATAAATGTGTGTGCTTTTTGACACTATTAGATTCTGGTATTTTTAATAAACTGCAAGTAAAGCTGTGGATTCCTCTTCTCTTCCCTCCTTCCTCCCTTCCAAATACCTTTTTCAGTAGTAAGGAATGTCTCCCATGCTGTCCTGTGGTTTTATCGCTGGTAGCGTTGCCTTAGCTGGTGAGTGCTGCAGCTTTTGGGATTTTAAATCATAGAATCATAGAATGGCTTGGGTTGCAAGGCGCCTCAAGGATCATCATGCTCCAACCCCCCTGTCACAGGCTGTGCCACCAAGCTCCACATTTAATACTAGACTAGCCAGAGGCCCATCAAAACTGGCCTTGAACACTTCCAGGGATGGGGCAGGACTGGACTCTCTACTTCATGGATTAGAAGTTCGCATAACTAGACGAAACCACAAAGAAAATCATAATTAAGTTTCGCTTGAGTAACCTTCAAAATTCTAGCTGAGCCACGATATCCAAGACTTGGGAGTAAAGGTATACCAAATGCACTTGAATTGCAAGTCCTTGAGCAAGTGCTGTATGTTTTTTCCCCCACAGTAAGAGTACTTTTTGACTGGTTCCTTAATTTATGTGAATTCTCTATTGTGCAACTTGTAAGAGATCAGAACAGCTCAGTGTAGACTTTGAGCTGGTTGGGACTAGATGTGTTGGGTGTGTCCAAAGGAGCAACATTGATTTATGGCAGGAGAGAGTGTGGTCTACCAGTGACCCCAGCTCCTGCTTTAACGAAGTGAAGGCAGTAGTAGCAGTTAATAAAATGACAACAATATTATAGTTATAATTATTTCCAAGAGATCCATCAGTCTTTAAATCAAGCAATTGACAGTTGGACTAGATGACCTTAGTAGTCTTTTCCAACTTTCATGATTCTGTGACATGTGACCCCCATATTTATTTATTTTACAGTGGAGAAAAAGTGTGTGTGTGTGTGTGGGGGGGGGGGGGGGGGGGGGAGTAATAAACTGTCAATCTTCTGTCAGAATTTGACTGTCAGCAACAAAGCCCTACTTGAATTTTAAGTGCTGATCGCTCAAATTACAGTTTAAGCTCTAACCTCATACCTGACTATGCTGCAGAGCAGCTTTCTGGTGCTCAGAAAACTCATTTTCATCATCTTTAAGCATAAATCAGTTTACTTAGCAGGTGGTTTTATATGAAAAAGGAGAAAAAGAAGAGCTAAGGAAATTAACTGTGCACGGAACAAGGCCCAACTCCTGAAGCATAACAAATGCTACTTCATGATGGCTGTCTTTGTAGAGCAACTTAACCTACGGTTTCATGTGTATTCCCCCTCACCAGGAGGCTGTTTGGCCTTGCTTGACCCATTCTCCAGGATTACACAGCACACTTTGGCCTTCTGCTAAACTTATCACATGAGCTCCTTCTGACCAACCACCACCGCTACTTGCTGCTCCAGATAAATAGCTTTGCAGACTTTCTGCAATTTAAAAACACTTGTATTAAAACAAATGTCATTTCAAAAGAGCAGTGTTAGTAGTGAAATGTAGAGATGATCTGAGAATATTCTTCTAAATCATCGTTTAGAAGGATTTTTACTGTCAGACCCTTTATCTGTTGTACTAAGCAACCTTTTTTTGCATGCTTATGGTAACAGTTACTGCCTTTGGTGAGTCTAAAATGCTAGATGTAGTTACAGCATGCTTTCATACATGATGGCAGCTATGAATGTTTCTCCCCTTACATACCTCCTAAATGTACTTACATCACATGAATAGTCAAGGGGCGGGGGGGAGGAGGGGGAAGAAGCCTGGCCTCTCCTTTCCTTTGTTCCTCTCCTGCTTTCTGCAGGTGTCAGCAGAACTGTTTTGGCTTCATTCCAGAACTCAGTGCAAGGGTGAAGAAGCAGAAGCTTTTTTTAGTATCAGTCACCAGGATTAGCAATTTTGTGCTTCCTTATCTAAAAAGCTCCTTTATTTAATCAGTTAAATCTGCAGTTCATTGCAAAGCATAATCATAACAATGTTCAAAATACTTTTGCCACTTCCTAGTCCAGAAATCAGCACTTGTTTTACTTTGTTCACGGGGTGCAAAACTTTGTCTAGTAAGAGAAAACAGCCAATGAAAAACCAACTTACCTTTCATTATTGCAAAATTTCTTTGGCTGTTTTTTTTTTTTTTCCCCTTCCATATGGACACTTGCTCCAAACACTTGAAATTTATTTTCTTTCAATCCTTATGTTTTAATGCGTAATTTCGTCTTGGAGTTAAGACCTGTCTCAGAGAGAGAGTGCCATAAATGCCTTCTATTTGCCCATTGAAGTGAACACATCTGTCTTTTCAGACCTTTGTGCTGTAGAGCTGAGCTACATTTTGGAAAGACTGAATCACTGCTCCAAAGAATGAGCATACGGGAAGAATACTAACAGACATGGCATAAATGTAGCAAGATGGAGGCAGAATTAATAACCGTAGTTAATGGCACCATTATATTGGATTTATCTTTCTGATAGAGCACTTCACTCATGGCACATGGATACTTTGTAATGCTGATAATGCCTCAATGCATGGAGAGGTTTTTCATGTTGATTATAAGTCAACTTCATATTGTTTATAGTAACTTTAGTGAATATATAACTGTTAAAATAAATAAACAAAATGCATTTATACTCATGCAAGTAGCACTGGTGTAACTCCCAGGAGATTTCCTGAATGTGCACTAATGAAACTTTGGTCTTTATTGCCATGTATGAGCATTAAAAAATGATACCAAGAGAGTTATAAGCCATTATGCCATATTCAATAGTGAGTAATACTACAGGAAAAAAATACGATATTTATGTCTAGAATCTTTATTCCTACAGTAGAAAGAGGTATATAGGCTATGAGCTGTTACTTTAGGAAATAATCAGAATGATTAAGATCTTCATTGCAGCTCTGCTGTTGGTACTATATGAGTTGATGTTAAATGTTGCTCTATAGTATGTGATGCAGGTATTTTCTTTCAGTTAAGGTGAGGTCCCAAATGCTTATAAAAAATAGCAGATATTGCCATTAAATTTCATGTGCTTGCTGTCAGATAATGGCATGTCTTTGGTATTATGCTCCTTAAATGGCACTGAGTCCTTTATTTTTTTCATGCTAAACTTCAGCTTTCTACTGATGACATCTCTGTACTGCATACAGTATGGAATTACTCATTTAAAAAAAAAAAAAAAGCAAGCTATGTTGGTGTTTGTTGGAACTTGTGAGATGTAAAGCATAACAAATTAGCAGAATCCAGGCCTCCTTACTCAGGGCTCAGAACTGGGCGTTTTTTATGCACATGTGCCATTTTGCACTATTCTACATGCTGTAGAGTTGTACGGCTTAATTCCTTAGCTGCGTGCATATTCACCATTATGTCTATGCTTTGGTTTGTCAGGCTTGTTATCCAAACAGAGTGTACTGCAAATCATAGTTGGCTTTCTATGCTTCTGTTTCTGGGTGTTTTTTGTCTGTGCTGTTGTTGTTGTTGGGTTTTGGTTTTTTTTTGGGGGGGGGGGGGGCGAGGAAGGGGAGGGCATTAGGAGACATAAAACTAAGTCATTTAATGATTTGTCTTTGTGTGGAATAGATCCATGTGTGTTTGTTCACGAAGTGTTTGGTAGTGAAATCTCATGTAACACTTTGTAGTGACAGGATGAGAGAATGGGAAGGTGCAGGAAAGCAAAAACAAATATTTTGAATGTTTGTTCATTTGACTTGCATTCTGAAAACCACCACTGCTTTCCCAAATGCTGGGTGGGAAGTTGTACAAGTGAAGGGGAACTTTTGTGAATATGCATTGTTTTAGCCTGAAATATTTATCCTCTTAGAGGATTTAAACAGATTTTATGGTGATTTCACTTTTCTGAGGAGCCTCTGAGGTACAAACAGACTGGAGGGTGCGATGAGGTGGGACGGCTGATTTTTCCTTTTATTTGTTATTTGAAGATGAACCCAGAGTTCTGTCTTTATTTGCATAAATTGCATAAGTGGCAGAGTGTAAGCTCATAGAATGTGTTTACAAAAGATTTAGGGACTAGGATTTGAATCAATACCTGCTTTGACAATTTGCTACATCAAACAGAAGCAGGTTATTTTGCTTAATTCCTTTATTACAGAATCTGTACCGTCTTCAGCATTATATGCTTTCTAGTCCTAAGTTTTCATCCAAGCAACACACTTAGGAAAGGATTTTACATCATTACCAGATTAAGGGAAGAGTTCACTGTCTAGGATTCTTGTGCAAAATTGCAGGAGAGACTCTACAAATGTCATCTTGGTGACTTGGTGTACTGCTCTGTTTTCCAGGCTGGAAGTTGTGTCAATCAGATGTATAGCGTAAGCGGACAGAACAGTTCTGCATGAAAGCTAATTTTTCAATCAGTATTTCAGTGATGGCATATTGCCTCTTCTTAGCTTTAGTGCAGGGAAACAAGCACAGGATTTAGAACAGTGGGGATTAGCAAGATGCATATGAAATTATCTTGTAAGAAAGCGACTTAAATTGCTGGCCCGCCATTCAGAGTTCATTTTTCTAATATGCTTATGTTAACAGTTTTATAATTAATCTTCATTTAAAATTATAATAATTTCCTTTTTTGCTCAAGCATAACAAAGTACTTAAACCAGCTTTACTAAGCCTTATATCAATCCTGAAAAATGAGTATTATTGCCTCTATTTTATGGTTGGGTGCACAGAACTGAGGGTCAGTGCGTTGCTCTGGGGTGACAGCAACTGCCTGGGGTGCTCCAGGACGCTTCTTCACCATGGACCATAGTTTTGTCAGGGCATTATATTACGATTTATACTACCCTGTAGTGGGCAATCATGAATGCAGTCCAGGATCCTTTGCTGACAAAGTGCTCAGGATAATTTATGACTTTTTTAGCCCACCTGCAGGACAGGACAAGACATTCTTAATTCTGGCTGGGATCTGGCACTTGGAACCAGCCTCTGACAAGCTGCCCAGCCTGAGTATGAAGGATTTCAGGTCACTGCAGCTCCTCAAAACAATTCCCATTTCCTTTGAGCAAAAGCTTTGTCTCTTCACAAAGTTTTTCTTTGAGGGAGGCATGTGGCATGAGGGAAAAAAACAATCCATCATAAATTGTATGTGAACCCAGAGAAAATGTGTGTTTTCCGTGTGGAAGATGACAGAACTCATGATGCGTTTAACAAATAAAACAACAAATAGAGTAGGTTTGCTGGGCTAAACGAAACACAGAATACTTAACTGAGGGGTTAGGTACACAGAAACTATCACCGACCAACTTAAGCAATATATCCTAACCTGCAGTGGAGCGGTTTCCTTCTGGTGCTGTCACAGTATTGCTGCAATATGTGTGAACCTCAGCAATAAAGAGGTCAGTGCCATTTGCTTCCATCACCAGCTTACACCCTCAGGGCTTGGAAAGGGCTTCTACAATTACTGCTGTATCTGTTGTTGTGTAGTTTATGTAAACTTGCTGATATGTCTTGTAAATTCAGGGCCTTGAGCTTATAAACAAAACTTCTGGTTTGAGTGAGGACTCTGTTGTTTCCTGTAAGGTAATTTTAGTATGAAAACAGAATTTTGACTTTTTAAAATGAGTATTTAACCCTCGTGACTGTTAGAATTTCCAGTGTTTACCATATCTAAGCAATATTTGACCCTAAATGGAGGTGCTCAAGGAATGTTTAGACTTTGTGCTGAGGGACGTGGTTTAAAGAGGACTACTGGTGGTAGGTGGGTGGTTGGTCTGCATGATCTTGTAGGTCTTTTCCAACCTTGGTGATTCTATGATTCTATAATGGAATTTGTGTTCAAGCTTGTTAATATCTGACAATGGAGGTAGTGTTTGGTATCTGACTGCAATGGAAGGAGAAAAACATTGGGAGGCTATAAGAAAGAAGGGGACAGACCCTCTAGCAGGGTCTCTTGTGATAGGACAAGGGGGAGCAGTTTCAGACTAAAGGAGGGAAGATTTAGACTGGACATAATGAAGTTTTTTGCAATACAAGTGGTGAAACACTGGCACAGGTTGCCCAGAGAGGTGATGGAAGCCCCATCCCTGAAGATACTTAAGGTCAAGTTGGATGGGACTCTGAGCACCTGATGTAGCTGTAGATGTCCCTGTTCATTGTAGGGGTATTGGACTAGGTGGCCTTTAAGGGTCCCTTCCAAGTCAAGTGATTCTACAGTTCTATGATTCTGTGATTAAAATAGTGCTCTCAGATCATTGTTTTGGGAGTGAACAGAAAGATAAGGAGGAGTTTTCTTAATAGGATGGATATAACTATGTTGCTACCCTGTCTGTTCTATTAGCGGAGCAGAAATATCTCTAGTCGGTCTCTATCAGTATGTCAACCTGAAAGCAAGGGAAGCTAGATAATCACCAGTGGAACTGAAGAAATTCTAAATTAGGGATATTCACCAACATTGTTAGTCCTTAGTTTTTCAGTTTTGAGTTGAAAAATAGTAGCATCTGTCAACTATTTAGCTCATTTACAGTGTTCTATCCTCTGTTTGCTTTCTTGTTGCCATCAGTGCTGTTTCTGAACCCAGTGCTCCCCCCAGGGCTGAAGGGACACCTCAGCTTAACAAGAAACGTGTGTGCATACCTAATTTTAAGCAACTGAATCATCCTTAAAATCTAAACTTTAAGCAGTTGAACAGTGCCCTAGTCACAGTACCCAGGTGCTTAAAATGAAGTACAGCATTAAGCATATTAATGCATGATGCTTGAATACATAAAAATCAAATTGCAGGGCAGGAAAAGGTATTTCCACAGACAGAAAACAATTCTTTCTCTGTGGGCTGCTCCTATGTGTATGTGTATTTGCATCAGTTCTCTTCACATCCAGAAATACTGGTGTGTTTTTGGCTGAAATTGTCAGGCTTGTGGTATCCCTACTTCCCCATATCAGAGAGAGAGTGACAAAAAGGGCTGAAGTCTGGACTAGATCCCTCGATATAGATCCCTCGATACCAGACAGTGATTATCCCATCTGTGCAGGTTTACAGCTAGGATCTGGGTCATACGAAACCCTCCTCCCTCTATCCAGAAGCCCTCTGATGGTTTGAGCATCGAAACAGCTGCCCAGAGAGGCTGTGGAGTCTCCTTCTCTGGAGATATTCAGGGTCTGTCTGGACACACTCCTGTACGACCTGCTGCAGGGAACTGCTTTAGCAGAGGGTTGGGCCCGGGGGATCTCCAGAAGTCCCCTCCAATCTCTGTGATTCTGTGAACTTTTTTCATGATAAAGAGAGCACTGCACTCTATTGCTGGGTGAATGCATCTTCATTTCTGCAACCTCTTCCACTCAGAGCGTTCCAAACAGCACTGGCAGTAGCAGTGCTGACAGCTCCTGGTTAATCCATCTGTGTGTGGCAGGTGTTGTCTTACCCATTTATACATACTCATTATCTTATGGACGTCTCTTACGTAAGGTGCATCTCAAAGGATGGAGATGGCAGTTTTTAATTGCTGGCTCAAATGCTGACTGTTGCTTTTGTGATCCTTTAAATACATTCCCTGTGCATATATCACATAGCACAGCATTCACTGCATCATTACTGTATTGCCCAGATTGCTGCTGTCTGTGGCTGTGACTGTGGTGCTGTGCACAAGCAGCTGTTGCATATAGGCACTGTGCTGCTGGCAGGAGGGGACCTGGCTCTTCTGCCCAGAGTGCTTCTCCTGCTGATTGCCATGCTGCTGTTGGAGTATGCCACAGTGGTCAGAAAGGGTTCCATCTGGTATATTCTGCATCTGGAGCTCCCACTGTGCCTTACCATTTTGTAGTGGGACCTTAATATTTTCTGCTTGGACCTTGGCCATCTCCAGCTTCAGCCTCTCCCTGAAGTTACTGTGTCATCAACTATAATGTGAAGGCAGGCAACACCTTCACATTTTGCTGTGCTCCTATGTAACAATGCTTTGTCAGACGATTTGATTGCCAAAAATAAGTAGATGGAAAAACATTCTGGTTTTGGTGGTTTGTTTGTTTGTTTTCACCAAAGAACTGGGTTCAGATGGTTATCTGCTTTGCTAGTGTCTGCGCAGATTATTAAATATGTTTTAAGCAAAATGTCTGGCATGGGAAGTGAGGACTCATCTCTTGGGATAGCCTTGTTAAGGTCTCTGCAATCTAGGTAGATCTCAATCCTGCTGTGTGCATCTCCAGTTTTTTTCCAGGCTATCATCCCATGGTGTGGGTTTGTTTGCTTCAGCTTCAGGTCCCTCCTTTCCCCAGCTCTGTACATACATCTTCCTCCATCTGTCACCACAAAGGACATATTTCTGCATCCTCATATGACAGTGGTGACTCAGTGGTTGATGTATTTCTTAGGCTTACTCAATAATTCTTCTTCCCCAAGATTTCTGTGCACTGTGTAATCAGCTGTTCTTTGATCCTGTGCATCTTCAACTACATTAACTTACAATGCATAAGAGAGAACTGAGGAGCACTTTTGTTCTTGGTACTCGTTTCTGATGGAGAATTTTACCAGGGGCTCTTCCATGATCTCCCTAAGTTACAAACACAGTGGTCAGGTTGGTTTTAAATACTTTTGATACCTTTTTCAGCTGTAGTAGGAAAAGAGTTTTAGCCACAGTACTTGAAAGGCATAGGTATTTTGCCTTCATGTTAAAGAGAAGTGCTGTTGAATTCCAGACTTTCATCCCACTGAACTGTTCAGGTGAACCTTGTTGTTTATTTGGGTGAAAATTTATATATATATATTTATACTTATACTTTTATATATAAAGCTCCTATCACTTGATTGATAAACTTTCTTTGGAGCCATTCTGATGGCAGGGGTAAGAATAGGAATCAGCCTGTTAGTACCCTGTTGTTCAGTTCAGAAATGAAGCCTAACACTCAGAGAAGTATACCCAAGAAGCCTGGCTCATTGCTTGCACTGCCTTGGAGAGTACATCTCTGATTCAGGTATTTCCATGTACAGAGAGTACCTCTATTTATTAGAGGGAGTAAAGGCAACCTATGAATGCCTTTTATCTGCCCTCTTAAATGCTGATCTGAAAATCATTTTACGGTGTGGTTATTCTTAATCTGTGTTACTTTACATGCTAGAAAACTTGATTGCGTCTGAGTACAGCCAGCAATGTATAGATCTGTCTGCGTTACTAGCTCTTGTGTGGGAGAACAGCCCTTTGATTTTCAGTATTTTTGTTGCCTTTTTGTATAATGAACAGGTTCTGGGTGGTTCTGTCCAATTACCATGTCTCTCTTCAATTCATTCCTGGGACCTATTGTTCTATGTGTACTTCAACTGGGGTATTTTCTGCTTCCCTCACCTTGAGCCTGCTTTGTGCAGCTGGTTGGTCAGTGTGGGGCCTTTGGTCTTTTTTAACTTACAGCAGGCTCTGCAACTACACATTGCATTTTGCAACATAAATTCAGCACTCCTGAGACCTTTTTCTTTTTTTCCCCACTTCATATCTATAATTATTTTTAATTTTCAACCTGAAATTACTCTTTTTATGTCAGATTTGTCACATATTCATCTGTTCTTTTCTCAGGCACAATGTAATGAAAACTAGTTCAAAACCAGTATTAAGTACCTTTATTGCCTGGGGAAAAGAAATCTGTCTCTAGTGCAATTTCTTCAAGTGCCAAGTTTCTTCTTAACAACTTTATGGATAACAGCAAAGGCAAACATGGGCAAAGAGAGGAACATTCTAGTAAATGTAAATATTTTGGTGTTGTATACATCTGATAATAGTAGTTGTATCAATTCAAGCAGCAACGCACTCTGATTGCTCTAGCTGTTACTGGACAAGGATGCTAAGTAAATGCTCTCTTTGCATTCTGTTCTTCTGCCTTCTCTATATGTCTGTATTCTCTTTAGTCCAGCTGGGACATTTGGAATGGAAGTGTGTGTGGAGTGGTACCTGACTGACTAGCAGACAGATGTCAAGACAAAATGAGTAGAAACAGCATGGTTTTTCTGTGAATGTTTTCTTTTTCTTTTTTTACTGATACATTTTAGGTACAAAAGCCTGTATGAAGAAACAAACATCTTAATGCAGCTGTGTATTTGTAAGTCAGTAATGGCAGCTGCTAGACCAGGCAGTCTCTCTACTTTTTTCCTTCCCTTTTTCTGTGAGAAGATGAGAGGAAGAACCTTGGAATTGCATTATATTTCCTGTTTCTGTTTATTTCAGATCTGGGAAGAGCTGTTGTTTTGCTCTGGTAATTGGGTTACGTATTCTGAAAGGCCAATTTATTTGTGTGATTAATAGTCTGTTGTGACAAACTCTGTATCTGTAAGAAGTGCATGGAACGTGCTGCGTTTTCATGTTGGATTAACTACCGTTTGGTTTGCTCATCTATAAATACAGTCTCATGTAGAATATGCAGATGTCACATTTCAAGTACAAGATAATCATCAGCAGTTGGTAAAAAATAGATATTTCCATGGTAACAGTTGCTAAATTAAACAGTGAAACAGTGCCTCCTCCCCTATTCCTGTCCAGAAACCTCCCTTGCTTTAGATCACACATACTGGTGATGAATAAAATAATCATACCTGTTACAAATGAATAAATTCACCGTTGTGTGTAAAGAGCATTTTGAGAAAGAATTAGCAGTAATTCATTACTGCTGACAGTACTGGGCATCAGCTTTTTACATCTGCACTTCTGCAGCTCTCCGTAGGCCCTGTCCAATAGTCAGGCCCTTTCCACGCCTGCCGTGGAGGTGCTGTAATTGTATTTCAAATGATTTGGAAAGATCTTCTGGTCTAGACTTAATTCTGACTGGTCTTCTCAGCCTCTGCTTGAGGTGGGGGGCGGGTGTTGGAAGATATCTTCATGATGGCCTCTCCCATGGCTCTGTTCTGGGCTGATCTGGCAGCTGCTCATATGTTTCCATACTCAGCAAGCCTGCCCACATAACGGACCAAAACTTCCAAGCTGCAAGAAGGGATGGCTGTTTTCCTGCAGTTTTCCCCTTGCTGTCTTTGTGTCACCCTGTCCACCTGTCACAGCAGTCATTACACATAAAAGTTAAATCACTTTCATGACATCTCACTTGCTTTTTCACTGTCACCAGAGAAAACCCGATGCTTTTCTTTGGATCCTACATCAGTATAATTGCAAAAAGAATGAGAGTTCCTTGAAGAATAATAGCCTACAGTTTTGTTTATTGTGCTTTCTCCTTTTGTTTGAGGTTCTGATGGTTTGGATGAGACAAGCACTTTGCAAACAGACATTGCAAGATGCATCTAAGGACTCTCAGAGCTTAGACAGAATTTTCTTGAGGGTGTTATCTGTGTTTTTGTCATTGATGCCTTATTGAATGTGTCTGCTGCAACACATATGTAGGTAGGTTTTAAAATTCATGGAGGAAAATGAGTAAGGTAATGCCTTTGAGAGGAAGGGGAAACCTTAGAGATTGGCAGTGGGAAATAGAATTTGTGGGTTCTTGTAATATGTTTACAGTGTCTTGGGGCAGATGGTGAATAATTCCTCTTGCCATGTATACCTTACTCCATGAGTAATCCTCTTAGTGTTGAGGAAGTTGCAAATAAAGTACCTTTCTGGTGAATGGAGATCAGCTTCCAATCTCTGTGCTCCCATGTTCTTTTGCTTAGAGTTCTTAGAAAGGAGATGTACCAGAGCTCCTATAGCTTAGGGTAGCATGCTGTGAAAGACAAAAGAGATTTTGGCATTTGGTGGATTAATGTGGGTTATATTTGCAATGACTTTATTTTTAGTGGTTTTTATGAGTGGGAAAGTGAAAATGACAAAGGACAGAAATCCTTAGATTACTATGATCAAGCTTTCTGACAAGTTTCCACCTCAGTAGGGTACTGGACAGTGTACAAGGAATCATTGACAATTTTCAAATGGAAGGTACTGAGGAAGGATTATGAGTCAACAAGTTTCCTAACCAGATTGTGTATCAGGATGATATTCTCTCTTTCTTTTGCCCTGCCATGTGAGAAGTTCTTTTCAGGCTTTGTCACTCAGCTCCTATGTGTTTTTTTCTGATTTTTGAGGAGAGTTGCCATCATACTTTCCCCCTGAATACTCTCAAAGTAGTTTGTGTTTCAGTGTCTACATCATATCGTGAGCTACCAGGCATCATGACCTCTAGAAGAAAGTAGTCTGTGTATGGCAGCAAGAGGCATTCGCTATTATGTTAGCTGGAGAGAGAACAGGCATGAGGATTGCCTTTTTCGACCACTCGTTGCATTACCAGTAGGTTTTATATTTTGTAAGCTTCTTTAGTAAAGAATCTGTGATAATTTTGCGGAAGGGTTTAAAATATAAGTGGGAAATTCAGGGTATTCTTACAAATAATAAAAACTGGAGATAAACTCCTCAGCATTTCTTTATGGCAACAGTGTTCTTTGTACTGTATGCAGATGGTACTTGATCCTTCTTTTGTACATTTTTGTATTTGTGTTTTTTTTCTTTTAAGTGATTATCAGTGGTAATTGCTTTCAGCAGGTTAAATAAGAAACTTGGTGTTTGTTTCCATACATGGTCAATAGCATTTTTCTGCTGTTCATCACTAAGGAGTTGCTGCTCTGCAGGATGCATTCCTATCAGTATAAATGAACTGCTTTTGCTATCATGAAGCTTCACCTCTGAAAAGAACAAGGCAGTTTCCAACAGCAGCAAATACGTTGCTTTTGCTCTACTATCTTTTCACTAGGGTGAACTACTTCAGTTTTTGAACCAAATGCTTTCAAAGATGAGATGGGCTAGAATAATAAACAGATGCTTTTAGTTCGATTTGGTCTATCAGGTACAAGCTATGGGTACGTTTGGACTATCTCTGCATTGAAATGGAAAAATGATGACTCTTATTATCTAAAAGACTTCCTATCTCCAATGCCTTTCAAAACTCTCGAGCCCCTCAATATCTGTTTGTAATGCCGTAGCTTCACGCAATTTTCCATCAGCATCTTGCTATATTTCCTATTTGTTATAGGTTTTCGTGTGACCTAATACATCCTAAACTGGGAACTTGGGTTCTGGGTTGGGGATGACAGATGTGAACTGCACTTGTTCCTGCAGCATTTGGAGACAGGCCGGAACACAGAGCTATGTCTGTGCGTTGGGCTTTTTCTTGTCAACTGTTGTGAAGACAAAGGTGGAGGAGATGGAGATGGAGGTATTCAGAAATCTCCACTTCAGTCGGAATGTGGAATCACATATCATTTTGAGTGAAGGGGGGAATAGCTCAACCAGCACACTCTATTGAAAGGAAATTGTCTGTGATTTAGTTTCTAAAACTCTCCTGTTCTTGGCCACAATGGGATTGTTTGCCATACTCTTTTCCACTTGATGCTTCTGAAGCCAGCAGAATGTCAGCAGGTCTTATTTGATTTTATTGTTGGTATTTTTTCAGCTCATAAAAAATGCTGATTTTACTCACTGTTGCTCCTTATTAAGAATACAGAAGGAGAAGCCTCAGCTTCTTTTAAAAGCCCACTGCATCTTTAAACTGCTAGTTTTTCAAGTATATCTCTAACCCTGTGTGTGATCAGTTTCATCCAATTTGTTGTATGTGAAGGAGTCTAATGAAGTTTAGCCTGGCAGGAAGGAAGTCTGTTAATTTGGATGTTCTGAGTTCAAGGGGTTGTGCATTTGTGTCCTCACACAATTACTTAGAAAACTCAGAGAGAATGGCTGCTTAGGAGGGAGCACGTGGCCCTTCTATATTCAGAGCCTGGCCATGTTTTCTGGCAGCTGGCTGCTACAGTGGATTAAATTCTGATGGTCTGTTTTTCATTGTTAAGCTTGAAGAATCAGGGACGCAGATGACAGCTTAATCAGCATCATAATGAAATTAATGGTAATAGACTGGTCTTGGGGTTCTCGATGATATTCATCTGGAAATGTTTAGGGCTTAGATGCATGAATACAGCTTGGGATGACTTTACGCTATAGGGTTGTTTGTTTGTTTTTTACTAATAGTAGGTGACTTTTTTTGGTGTTCTTGTTTTGTTTCCTGCTGCGGTTGTGCCTAAACTCAAGTACAGTGTTCCCCAGTGTGTTCAGTGGCATTAGGGATGTCAGGTGGTATTCTCAAGTAATTTAGAACTCAAATTCTCTATCAGCTGGCTGATTAAGCGGTGGGGCACTCCTCTGGGAGGTCAGTCGCTTGCTTTCTACCATTTCCATTCACCCAGAATACTGGAAAATGGCTCTTTAATTGCCGAACAGATGTGCTGCTGCCTATCTCCAGGTTGCGTACGCATCCAGCAGTTGTGTGAAGTTGTGTGAATGATGCAGTGTCATTCTCCATGCAAAAAGAATGGAAGTTAGGAAGGTAAAAGGCAAGAAGTGTCCTTCAGGGAAGAGATGAGATTGTGGAATAATCTTCAGGCTGCGGAAGAATTAGTAGTTGCCTCTATCCGAGTCTTGTGGCCCCAGTATTTTCCTTCTACCTTGGTAGAGTTAAACTGCTGCTGCTCGGTGTAGCAGTGGCTGCTGCTGACTGTTTCTGTTGTTCTCTCTCACTTTTGGAGAAATGCCATTTTAAGGTAACAGTCTGCGGGAGTGGCACTGACATTTGTCTTCAGTTTTTGTGAAGGAAAATGTACCAAAAGCACACCGTCTGAAATCTTGCTTTTGTCTCTTTCTTCTTTGCTGCTTCCCCCCTTTCAGGTTTTTTTTCTAAGGACATGTTTTTTCAAGGTGGGAACTGACAGCACTGGTGACAGAAATGTGCTTTACTGTCCCTCTAAATGTGTGTGCTTGTTGCGTGGACCTCATTCGTATTCTTGTCACTGGTGTAACATTCAAATGTTCTGGAATGCCTCAGAGAGAGGCCTGACCTCTTTGCCTCGTACTGTATTCTGAGTGGTGCTTGTCTCTGCAGAGCTTAGCAATGAGCAGAGAAAATAGCTATACCTGTGGTACATGTGGTTAATGCCTGCTGCGTGCTGCGTTCACTTCTTGGCTCCAGAGACAGGGAATCGATGAAAATAAATACAGAAGTCATTGGAAAAATATTACAGTATATGGCATATTTCTTCTTGAGAACGTTGTTGCAGGAACAACAAATTGATTGATAAGTGCTTGTCCAGCATGTGTAAAATTGCCAGTAGAGTATTGGTTCAATTTTATGCCAAATTGATCATTTGCTTTGTAATGAAGCTCATGGTCCGGATGGAGTCAGAGGTTTGAAGGGTTCTATCTGCATTTTGTGGAGTGTGGAAATGGGAAAGAGTGTGGGTCAGAACAGCATGATTCATCTTGGGTGTTGGAATGGCACTGGTGCATAGGCCTTGGTGACATCGTAGTATTTAAACATTTTGGAACTTGGCCTCTCTGTTCATCATTTGAATAATCAGCAGCCGTTCTGCATTTCAGTAGCAGAAAAGTTCAGCACCTACATTTTCCTTAATTGCCCTGTTATAAGAACAACAACAACAACAAAAAGTCCTTATGTAAAATGCTTGACAAAGAGTGATGTCTGAAAGGGTTGAGGTCCTCAGAGCTGAGGGCATACTGGGCTGTGTTTGTGTCAAGTAAAACAAAAAACATTTGGGTTCAGCCAGAGGGTTTTTGTTTGGTGGGTGGGTCAAAAGGTGTTTAGGTATCTCAGCATCTAAGTTGGTGCAGATCATCTGTGTTACATTGAAGATCAGTGGTTATGGACAGGGAAGGGCTTTCCAGTGCTGCAGAAATGACCAGCATTTTTGTAGGGGTTGATTTAACCTGGATAACTTTCAGACCTGTGATGTTAGATATGAATCTTCCTCGTATGCTTTTGTTTGTTGGCACAACTGATGGTACAGTTGTACAGGCAGCAGAACTGGGGTTGCCTACGGCCCTTCCCAAAGCAGCTCTCTTGTACCAACATTGCAATGCTGTCTGTTGTACAGAAACTAACAGAAGAATTATGACACAGGCAGCCTGGGATGCTTCCTTTCCATTTGCTTTTGCAAATGGTCATGTTTGGTTTTAGGACCAGGAGGAGTGGCCTGAAGCTAAAAGAGGAGTAAAGTTTTCATTGGACTTTCAGAGATCTTTCCCAAAAGGAAAACTGCTTGGTAAAATGAAGCAGATGGCCATGAAACGACATATAAGTCCATGCAAGAATTTACAAGGGGCTGCACACACAGCACAGGTCAGGCACAGTTCTAGACAGTGTATGTTCTGTGTGCAATATTAGCACCCAAATCCTTTGCTTTCATTGGAATTGCTGTAGGTGATCACGTGCGTAATAGCCCAACCTCATGCTGCTGCACACCTGAAATCAGCCTGCAGTCTGTCACATTCAGTTACTCTTTCAGATTATCCAGCAATTTTCCTCTTCCCTAAAATGCTACCTCTTGTTGCACTTCAACAAATCCTAGGCATAAGTCTCCATACCATCTGAGTTCCACCGGCTCTATATATGTGGTACTTGCCTTGAGTGGCAATAGGGACATAATTTTATTTTTTGTGTACCATAATTGTTAAGATACCCTTGTATGAAGAGCTTCATTTTTTCTAAGAGTAGAAATTGACATCTTTTGACAACCATTGAAATAATGAAGGGGCTGTTTTGTAAAGACACTTCTGAAAATAGATTCCTTTGCATTCCTTCTAGGGGGGGAAAAAAGGTCAATTTCTGGTTTTATTCCTTTAACAAAGAGGCAATTTACCTCTTGGTACACTGAAGCCATCCTTGTCTTTAACCCCTGTGGAGAAAATGCTATTCCAATAGTATTATGACTCCCCGTTGTGTGAGTGTGAAAGCTTGTGTTTTTGAATTCAGTTAAAGACAAATGGTTTGGCTGATAGATAATAATCCTCTCAAAGAAGGAGAAAGCCCAAACCTCCATATTTAAGCCTATATCCTGAGGCTCAAAGTTGTTATTTATTCTTCCTCAGATGGACCTCAGTACTAAGGGGTTACTGAATGGTGGCTGTTTCACTTGGTTTGGTGTGCATTTAGCCTGCTTCAGCTGTCGGTTTTGAAGGCTACTTTTGATATGGGGCCTTCAGGCCACTTCCAGTATTAACAAACATATTGTGACACCCAGCAGAGTTCATTTGGAGTAATACCTCATGCAAAAAGTTGTCCAGCCCTTTTATGCAATGTTAAGTATGTAAGAAATTGTAATTTGGAAACTGCAAGAAGCAATTTAATCACTTTGTTTTCATTTCAGTAAGCCCACAGAAGGTTTTCTGTGTGTACAGTGCCGAAAAAGTCCCAAGAACATCCATGTTCTAGAAACAAAGTTTTGAGTTCATGTCATTTCTGCGATCTTCTCCTTGGTGCTGATGTTCTGCTGCAGTGCTGCGTTTGCAGAACATCAGTGACATTATTTGCACCACACAAGACACAAATATGAAGAGAATTTCTGCTCCAGTGAGCCTGCATTCCAGGGTGCAGACACAAAGAAGGTCTTGCCTTGCTCTGCATCCTAGAGGGAAGAGTTGTAGATGATAATTCTGCATCATTGATAAAAACATCCCGTAGTGACAGTGGCAGGCTTATTATTATGGTTTGCTTTTTGTACAGTTTATGGTAGCAACAATGAGAGATACATACAAGTCTGAACAACAGAGATGCTGAATGCCAAGCCTGAATGCGCTTTGCTACCTTGTTAGATAACTGGTAAAAAATAATGCAACATCATAAAAAAGCAGTGGTTAGGGCATACTGCAATTACTGGGAAGGGATGGACAGAAAGAATCAGTGCTGATGATTTTTTCTTTCTTTCAGGTTTAAATTGTGTGTGAGATTAATAAATGGATAATAAAAGTTAAAATTGATGTGATAAAGCAGGCAATCTTTAAATGTGTCACTAAATAAAGTCTTATTTACGTTCATGCATGATGGTAAATTACTTGGGATCTCAGTGGAGTTCACCAATGAGCAGAAAACCATGCAAGCAAATCTGTGCTTGTTGAATGTGATCATTGCTGGAATTTTCTAATGGATATTCCTCACCCTTCTGTACTGCAGCAACCTGAAATAATCAGAAATTAGATGCTCTGAAGAGAGTAAAGAGCTCAGAAAAGCTGTAGCCCACAAAGAAACAAAGCAAGATCTCTAAGCATCATTAAGGGGAGAAAATCTTTTTCAGAGGGAAGGTAATAGATTTGGGTGCGCAGATGTAAACCACAAAGCTTGCTATAGTTAGCAAAGGGACTGTGATTTCTCTTTCAAAGGCTACATAAGTGTTTTCCAGAGATTTTTATTCTATGTAAATTTGTTGTTGCACCAGTGTTGTCCAAGAGGCCATTTTGAATGTTTTCACACTATATGGTATTAAAAGTTCCTGTGTCTTTCATAAGCACACATACAAAGGAGTGGGGAAAATGCTTAAAATACTGCCTCTGATAGCACAGTGGAGACAAAATATCATGTATGTAATTAGCTTTAATGCAGGCATAAAAGAGAGATTTTATATTCATAAAAGATTCATAAAAGAGACAAAAAAGGCAAGAAAAACAAGGAATTTGGGGAGGGGGGTCTGTAGATAATGTGCAGCTGTGCTGTTCAAACAAGAAAGGTGGTATTTATAGAACATTTCTAATGCATGCGCTTTTCTATGCAGCTATCCACAGGAGGTGGGGATGTAAGAACAAAGAAGGAAAGGAGTGTTTGTAGGCAGCATGTGTTAGAGTGAGGAAAAGCAAGTGGGGCATGGAGAAGGGTGTGTGTAGTTCGGGGAGGGGAGGGAGGAAGCAATGGGAACCACAGATGACCTTGAGTTGTCCAGTACCACATCCGTTGCTTGTGGCAAGAAAGTAAAGCAGTAGCGGTATGTTCAGCAAACTTGGCTGGAGTACAAGCAACGTTTGATCAAAAGGGCTGGGAGGTGGGGAGAGGGATACAGGGCCTAAGAGTATTTGATTCGTTTCATTTTGGGTGAGAGATTTTCTTTGTTGGTGATACATATTCAAGAGACATTCTTTTGAAGAAACTCTTAACCTCTTCCGCTGTTCTATGGAAGAAAGATTCGTTGTGGGGTTTTTCTTTTGTTTTGTTTTGTTTTTGTTGTTATTTTGTTTTTAATTTTCTCTGCCATTTCACTGTGACCTTGTCACCGATCAGTATGAGAACGCCAACTTACTATATCTCTTGTGGTATTTCTTGGATGACAAGATGAACGTGTTGTAGGTGATAGAGCAGAATGTGGTGATCAGTCCTGAAAATTGTATTGTCACCAGTATAGGAGAGGATTGTGCTCTGCAATAGCTTGTTTCTGGTTGTCTCATTAAAACTGGCTCATACCCTGCAGAGCTGCCAAACTCCACTGCTTTAGGGTTGAAGCATTCTCAACCAATGCTTCCAACCCCAATGGTTGCCCACTTGTGCATATTGTTGGGGGATGAATGGCTGTGACTGTTACTTCTCCTATTGTCTTTGTTGTTGTAGAAGGGTGGATGTGATTGCCCAGCCAGTGTTCTGCTCTGAGCAATCAGTGCTGTAGTGGTCTGCTCCTCATAATCCAGACTGGCAACTGTGCCAAACGTCTTGGCAGTACTTCAGAACGAGAGCATTTGTGTTTAAGGAAGGTGATGCATAGTGAAAGCTGTCATGTTGCGTCGTACTGATGAAGGAGCTGACTGGAGTTGCTGAGACAGAACTCTTTTCAGTTACTGTAACCTGTGATTTCTGAACTGAAAGGTGTGCTTAAAACCAGCTAAAAAGTTATCTTTAGATACTTTGAGGCAAAACATGCTACAAATACTATAAAAGCTACATCAGTTATTGCACAGAGGGATCTTCGTCAGCTCTACAAACACTTCTGAATGCATTTTTGTGCAGGAAGATAACCCCCATGGAAAAAAGATACAGCAAGCAGCTGACTGGCGCTTCACTAATGCACAGGGTATGTAGGTCATCCTGTGAAGTTACCAATTGGCTCTCCTCTCTTCCTGAGCGGTGTAAAACTAAGTTATTTGTTTAGCTAAAGAAAACCTGATTCTAACCTTGGTGTTCAAATGCTTTTTATTACCTGATTTCTCAGTAGTAGTTCTTATTTGGGAATCATGACTGTGCTGGTGTAGTGTCTGTGCAGGGCATAACCAGCATATGAAATGTCACAGAATGGGATGTAGAGTAGAAAAACGTGGGTTTGATCAAGCACTATACCATACCTGACCTGCCCAGTGTTAGTGCTGGACTGGTTGCTCGAGTAAGTTCAGGACTTCAACACCACCCATTGGCAGCCTCATCTTTCAGGCTGTTCCTTCCTTCATTCCAGTGTGAATGACACTGGTTTGTATCTGGTGGCACAGTTTGATGTGGTGGGGTCAATCTTTGGTAATGTTCAGAGAGAGAGGTTGATAACAGCTATCGATGTCATGTCTTGTCTGGCCTCAGGTCCTGTTTGAGTGAGAATTAGATGAGGAGATGGGGTAAGGGCAGTGAAATGGACTCAGAGGAGTGCACAGTTATGTCCCAGGCTGTGTGAATTTTGAGCCAGTGATTTCACTTGGACGTCTTGGCTTTTAAATATTTTGCCGTTTTTCTTGAAAACTGTCTTCCTTACACGACTGGAAAGTTAAGGCCTTTAAAAACAGTTCTCATAAAATTGTGATTATTGGCTGCCTGCTTTGGGCAGCTTAGACTAAACCACATTCAGTAAGTCCAGGATATTAGAGAATATTTAAGTGGTGTTAATTTTTTTTTTTTTTTAATTACATTTTTTACATGCGTAACTCTGTTAGGAAGGGTAATGAGAACGGGTAAAATAAGCATGATGTAGCTAAAAATTGGGCTTGTGAGTTAAGCCCACATTGCCTGTTTGAATTTTAGATTTGTTTTGCCAAATCTTCATGCACATTCATCAGTGACACTGGGTGCCTCAGACCAGCTCTTATTCCATTGAAACTTAACTGTCAGGTAATGGCTTGGCACTGTAAATGCAAGGTCTGTCTAGCAAACCAGAACACTAGTTAAGGAAATTATGCAATGGACAGTGACATCATTAGAAAGATATCTGAGTTTACTGTCTCAATATCAGGCAAAGTGTGACCTGCACTCCTTTATTGAGGTAGTGTCTGTGTTGTGTAATCAGAAGAGAAGTTATTGAAATGACACAGAACAGTTATTCCTAAGGTTGAAATCTCTAGACCAGTCTAGAGAAATGTCCTCTGTAAGATGATTTCTTATCCTATATTTTATCTAAATACAAGATGCCACCGATTTTCAGGGCATGAGAGTCAACAGTTGTTGTCCATATCTGACTTGATGGAAGTGTTTGTTTTTGCCCACTGCAATTTTTTTCTTCCTGAGTGGGAATGCCTTGCAGGAGATGAGTACAGTACATGGTAGTATTCTCTAAGTGGACTCTCTGGACAATAATTTCTCACCTTTTTTATTTACTACCTTCTAGTAGTTCTTTTTGTTTGTATTCAGAAAATCTCATTTTGCAGTGACACGTGTCATACTTCCTCTCCTAAGAATTATAATTAATATTCTCTATTAAAACTTAAAGTAATTCCTGGAGTCCTACCTTGAGCTAGGCTGAGAACAGACTCCTAGTTCTACTGCTTTCCTTTGTGCGCGTTGTGTCTCAGACTCTTCCATTAGACTCATTTCTCTTGGTGGCTTTCTATATTGTATCTTTTGATTTCATAGAAAATCAGTAGTAAGGTCTTAAAGATCCATGCAGGTTCCAACATAAGCTTTGATCATAGTATGAGTGAGTAAAATATTGAAATACTGGTTTGTCTTTCTTCCTTTATTCTGTGTCTAGTCATTGCAGACACACTTCAATTTTCCACACTGGTAGATACCTTCTTATTTGTGATCTCACTTTGCCTGTTTTCAGTAAGTTTTTTTATTTCTTTTCACGAGTTACTTATTGTTTATAGTTATCAGTGAAGTATTTATCCATACATGAGGTTCAAGCAAAAGTAAATATTTTAAAGTAGCTGTCCACCTTTAGCAGTTGGCACGATGTAAATAACAACAGGTACCATGAGTTGTTCCTTTTGTCATTGGCTTAAAGTAGGACTTTGTTTTTGCATGACACTTGAAGGCATTTGTATTTATGTCTGGGTACAGTACAGATCAGAGCAACAATTCAAACTGCCAAGCCCTTCCCTTTTCAAAGGGAGTTGGCTTTGATGTCCTCATTCATCTGTCCCTAAACTTTGCAGTGATGTTATGCCATTGTAGGAACAGCAGCACGCAGCCAGAATTTTAATGAATGGGGACTTTTTATTTTGTTGGGAATTTCTGATGAGCTTGAATGCATCAGTGGATGAGCATGTCCAACAGTACAAAGACGTGAGAGACAAAGACCTCTGCTTGGTCTGCTAAAGAGGTTTTAAAATATAGTGTCATTTGATGTAATTCATTCCATTGTAGCAGTGGAAAAGCTATAGATTAATTTCTAGCATGGGTAATGTAGCAGGATGCAGAGAGAGAAGCCACACTGCATCCACGAAAGATATCAAAATAGTCATCCCTTTGGTTGTGAGGAAAAAAATCAACTGATTTCTACTTGTGTACCTCCTCGTATTTGATTTTGCACAGTATGCAAATAAATGAATATTTCTGATAGACACATTTTTTCTACTTACAATCTTCATGTTGCCGTGGTTCTTTGGAAGGTAATGGTGTCTCTTCAATTTGTCCAGTTAAGCTGTATATACTTGAGGCCTCCGAGGACAATGACTGAAATGCTTCTGGTCTGTAACTGCTGATGTTTCTTGGAAAGACCTCTTGGAAAGGAACGCACCTAATAGCATTCATTCTGCCAGCTACTTGAGAATAGGTTGCTTGAAAACCAGCACTGAACAGCCCATCACAGGAGGCTGATAAAACAAAATGTGTGATAGTATACAGCTACCACAACTCCATAATGATCTGTAAACTGTACAAAGATATGACAGGACTTCTGGATGTTAATCTATTCACAAACACCTTCTAATCTGAGCTAATCTTTAAATGAACTAAAATCAGACTTTGCAGCATATATTGCATAGACTACAGCTGATGATTTTATACTTAATGAAGAAACAAGTCTGTTGGTTGTTCCTTCTATTTTTTATTTTTTTTTTTAACTACTTTATTATATATTCCATCGTAAATTCACCAGTACTTCCCAGAATACGTTACCATTTTCTGTTTTATTTCTGGAATTGCCTTCTGATTTTTTTGAACACTTCTGTTTCCCTTCAGTTTTCTTTTGGATAGTTATTTCAGATAACATATTTGTGAATATTTTTAATGTAATTCTCTATTTCTTTGAAGGATTGGGTATTGTACATGTTCTGTTGGCCTGGGGAGTCCCAGATGTAACCCTATGGCAAGCAGCTTCACTGTATCTCCGTGGGTTTGAGGAACTAGAAGTAACCAACTTGTGGCCCCTTGTGAGCTGTAAGCTTTTCAGGTGAAAGACACAGAGGACTCTGGGCACTCTCAGTAGTAACATTTTTTATCTGTTCTGCAGTGAAACCGCGCAGGCAGTTAAGTGGTGTGTCTGAAAGCATTCCTGTGATAGTAAGTTTCCTGTGACTGTAAGTTTCATTTATGTGTACTCAAATAGAATAGGAACTTGAATAGACGGAGCTTGCCATTTAAGCGTTAGGCAGTGTGAATTAGTGATCCATCTGTGGCTTCCACGTGGTAAGCAGGAACATAAAGTAAATGTGCTGATGCAAGAATCTGGATTTTGTTCCATCATAATATGAGGCTAATAGTTTCATCCTCTCTGCTGAGAAGCTGAGCCTGTGAAATCTGTCACAGCAGTTTGACATTTAGCCAGAGTTGACAAGAAGAGAGAAGGAGGCAGGGTACTGGTGTGGTGTTTGCATGATGTACAGAGAAATTTTCACATTTATGCTTAAATACTGCTCTGCATCAGGCGGCCCTCTTCCAATTTATTCATCACCTTTCTCAAAGAAGAGACTTCTAGGGTGTTTTTCCAACATGAGCCTGAACAGGGGAGTAATTTCTATATTCACCATTCATTAAGTGTTAGAAGAAATGATGCTATCTTGATAAAAAAAAATAAAATTGACAGTTTCTTCCACAATAAGACCTGATTCAGATTCTCATCACAGATGTGGCTGTGCATCTTGATGGAGGAGCAGTTCAAGATTCAGCTCAGACTCATTCTTTCTGTTCCTTTCCTGCCGTAGGATAGGTTTCTTGGCTGTGCTGCTTCTGCAGAAGCACCACTATGGTGCTTCCTGAACACTGTTACTGATACCAGGGCTGTCACTTCTTCAGGTTATGGGCATTGTTGGTGCTTATTTTGCAAAGCAAAACTTAAGCAGTACTGTTTGGCTAAACATATATTATGATGAATTTCTGCATTTTTAAATAAGTAACTATAGTTACTTCAAGATAATCAGTGTTAGAATAGCTTGTTTTTTTTGTTGTTTTTTTTTTTTTGTTTGTTTTGTTTTTTTTTTATAGGTGGTTCTGTGGACCACAAAGTTTGTCACAGGTAGCCATTTGGAATAAAGTGTTCCATCACCTTTCCAGGGATGGACATGAGACTGACTGGCCTGTAGTTTCCCAGGTCCTGCTTTCAGAGGACTGGGGTGACTTTGGCTATCCTCCAGTCTTCAGGGACCTCTCTCATTCTCTTTCAAAGATGACAGAGAGCAATTTGGCAATCACTTCTGCCAACTCCCTTAGCACTTGTGGATGCATCTCATTGGGGCCCATGGGTTTATGTGTGTCAAGATTGCCTAGATGATCTGTGACCGGACTCTCATTCACCAAGGACAAGTCTTCCTTTCTGCAGACCCTCTCTCTTATCTCCCAGGTTTGGGATTCCTGAGGGGCAGTCTTAGAAGTAGAGACTGAAGCAAAGAAGATGTCCAGCACCTCTGCCTTCTCAACATCTGTTACCAGGTAACCCACCTTATGTGGTAATTTTACTGGATTTAATGTCTGTAAAAAAGGATTCTGGGTTCTGCTGTGAAAGGGCTCACTTTATAGTGGTAGCAGTACCTGAGTACTTTGTGCCGCTGTGTCTCAGAAGAAGCTGGTTTATTCAGTTTAATAGAAATAAAACAGTAAGTGGAGAATTTCTACCTCTGCAGAAGGCTACAAGCTGCTAAACATTTCTAATCTTCATCTTAAATCACTATCATGGTGTTTGCTCAGCAAGAGCTCACTTGCAGTAATGGGGATTCATTAGCAATAACTTTGTGCAGAAGGTTTGTTATTGCACAAGTGAGAGAGAATACATTTAAATATGGCAGCATGGATTCATACCTGTAATGTAATAAAGAAAATGATTCATAATTAAGCCATAAGGCTGTAAAACAGCTATTTCTCTCAATGGTATTGAAATTGTACATACATTCATAGTTAAAATCTGCATGGTTTGTTCCTCTGGTTTGTTTTTCTATACACATGATTTGTCTGATGCGAAATAAGCTGACTATCAAGGGATCCTCTCATCTCTTTGCATTTCTATTTAGAAATACAGCTTCTCTTCCTGCGGATACAGGAAATTTTCATTAGGGGAGGGATTGGATTCCTGAAAAAGCTGATAAAATCTCATTTTCCTTGAAGTTCCCGTGGAGTTTCCATAGATGTAAACAATATAAACTCAACAAATCATGGCGAGCATTGCTGTGCAAAGAAGACTGGGTTTTCATCTTCTAAGGCTGTTGAGTGTGCTCTCAGTTTTCCTCCCATGACTGTGAAGGACAGAAATTTCTCAAAGCTGCAAACCTTTATATGAAGCTATGAGAAGAGCATCAGAGTACTACTGTACTCGCAGTAGCATACCAGTTGTCAGCCTGAGCAGTGGTAGACACATGAAAAGGGAGCAGAGCTGGTCCTGCAGCAGCCCAGCTCCTTAAGGGTAGCATACAGCAATGACTGTAAGGGCTATACTATACGTAGGTTTGTGCAAATGAGTAAGGTATTTCTGTTGCTGATGATTATTTAGAGTTATGACAAAACTGATGGTGGTCAGTTTTAAAATCGTCTTTCCATTATGACCTTGAAATGTGTCAGGGGAAAGCTGCTGGTGAATGTCGTGAACTTAAAGTAGTCTTTTTATTGTTTTTCTCCCTTTCCCCTTGAAAGTTTACTTCTTGTAAATGTGGTATCCCTCCTGTCAGCAGCAACAGCTGCAGTGTGCTCTGTTGACTCTGTGTGTCTGTTCAGCTCCAGAAACCCATGCCCAGCCATGGGAGTGCTCCTGCAGTGAGGCTGTGCTGGTGTACGTGACATTTTATTTTTATCCTCGTTGAAATGCAGCCAGGGTGCTAGGCAGAAATCCACAGAAATGTCTTGGAAATGGAAATGTCTTTCAGTGAGGTTTAATGCACTTTTCAGCTTGGGAATTGGAGGTGTTGGTCTCACTTGGATGAGCATTTTATAGATTCCACTCATTATTGCTGATGCTGTGAATTTAATTTGTACAGCACCACTTTCACTCACGGCATAATACGGCGCATCCTGAGTAGAGGTGGTGTGGAGATTTGTTCAGCACCCTGCTGCTGAGTGTTCTTTGGGACTGATGGGTTGAGGAGCAATGAGTATCGGCTGCTCCACAAATGGATTGGGTGTCCTTCTCTGTGACTCTCTGGATCAATCTGCAGTCATGTGGGAACAGCATCCACTATGTGAGCTCAGTTCTTTTTTCCAGTGTGTCTTTGAGGTAAGGGCTTCTGCTACAAATAAAGCATTGATGTTCTCACTGAGCAACTGGGAGAGATTAATTGGTGTATACAGAGGGAAAAGAGGTAGAACTGTGATAGTATACGATTTGAATGAGAATTTGAAGGAGATGGAGGCAAGCGATACAATGAGTTGTTATGTTTCAAAAGGCAATTTCTGGTTTAGAGAGAGTAATCTCTATTAAGGGAAATATTCCTCCAAGAAGGGAAGGGGAGAGATTGCTCTAAACTGTCTCTGAATTAATGAATGGTGTAGCCAACAAGTGAAATATACAGTAATACGGTTTTGATGAAAGCATTCTGTTTCTAGAGGTAAGAGGTGTTGCACACAAGTGCTAAATGCAGCATACTGCATTACTCCCTGCATGGGCACCCTGAAGCATCAGAGATGTTTGCAGACCTAGTGACTCCTTCTGTGCACCTGCATCTCTTTTGTAAGAGGAATTTCATTAAAATTTTTACAGGAGTCAACAGTATAAGTGTAGAGCCAGAAAGACAGTCTGTGTTACAGAGGCTTGCTGGACATGAACATCCCTTGCATTAACAACGAAATCAAAACAACTCTACTTCTTTGAGAGACTGGCCTGAGTACGGCATCATGTTATCCCATGGGCAAACAATCTGCCCCACCTGGATACTGTTGTATGGTCTGAAGTAAACCTTGAGTCTCTTCTCCCTGTATTATGTGGCAGATCTGAAATAGCACACAGAATTTTCACTCTTTGGTTGTTTCTCTCATCTCATTCCATTTCTGACATTCTTCTCTGGCCTACCCATGCCAGAGAGATTCTGTTTCCTTAAGTTCATGGAGAGGTTCACTACATTTGGACAGCACTGGAGTTGCTGCTGGCATCTGGGCCTTGAAATGCTGTGGGGAATATTAGAGCCATCCTCACACAGAGGGCACATGCTGCTGTCAGGGGCTCTCTGCTGTCAGCTGAGTCCTCCTGAGATGTCCTCTGAGCTCTCATAGAGACACCCATCTCATAGTGAACACATTTTGATAGCTACTGTGCTTCATTGTGAGGTATCACTGATGACTTATTTAAACAAACAAATGAGTAAAAGTACTGATTAATAGCCTGTGTCTTGTAGACATTGAAAACTGAAGGGTAAATGATCATGCAGAGGTATTTACTGTGCTGTTAAACCACATGCAAATATAGTACAGAAAGGCTGTGGAGCCAGTAGGTCAAGTCTTTATAGCAATGATTACTCTGCTTATTCCAAAGTGGATAAGAAAACTTCTTGACCAAAAAGACATACGGGGTTGTCCTCGTTGGGTTGATGAGACCTGTGCTTCATCACACTGCAGTAATTTGAGTGTAGCAGCAGCTGTTTAAAATATTATTTGGCATGTGTAAGGTAACTGGTGCTAGAGAATATGATACATACAGCTCTTCATCAACAAAGCTCTCCAACTGCTTTATAGATAGTGTTGACAGGTTTGTTACAGAGGTGGGCATAACCCCAATTAACCTTTCTATCTGTGGTTAATTTGGCTGAGAGCAGATTTATTTTCTATGAATTCTTTTCTGTCTTTGTAGGACCAGCATTCTGGGGAGTACAGCTTTTATTCATAGTAAACAGGAATGTCTCTATTGAATGCAACATAAATTGTAAGGACATCTTCCAGTGTGAAGAACAATTAGGAAAATATCTATCAGAAATAATCACAGCTGATCCTGTTGTCAGGCTTCAATATAGACTCACTTGTTTACTCCTGTGTCTCTTGGCAACTTTTCCTATAGTTCTGTTAGCAGGAATATCAGATTTTTACTCCAAATAGTAGGAGAAGCAGAACACGATCTATAAGGAATGAACAGAAAGGTTATTCATCTTATGTTGATGGTGTTGCTGGTATGTGTTGATGTTGGCTTCACTCTTGCAGGACTGTGCAGAACCTTTCCTCGGCAGGGTTCTTGATTTCTTCAAACATGAAATTTTCTCTCTTTGTTATGTGCGTATAGAAGATCCAGACCATGGACTCCTTATTCTTGCATAATAGCACATTTAAGAAACAAGATACTGCGTGTTTGTTTGCTCTTTGGACTGTTTTCTGTGCTTAAAGATCTGCAGAAATACTCTCTACCTGGAGTTAACGAGGCTATCGCTCTCACTGGATATTACAAACAGTAGTGTTGATGTCCTTGCAAGTTTGTAACTCCTTTGACAACTCTGTTTCTGGTTGGGTATTCTGAAACATTTCTTCTCAGAAGGAGTGGTGATGCATTGATACAGGCCGCCCAGGAGGGAGGTGGTGCAGTCACTGTCCATGGAGGTGTTCAGGAACAGTGGAGATGTGGCACTGAGGGTCATGGTCAGTGGGCATGGTGGGATAGGTTGGTTGTTAGACTTGGGGATCTTTGAGCTCTTTCCCAATCCTAGTGATTCTATGTTTCTATGAAATGTGTAGATGTAGTTCTTGGGTATGTGGCTTAGTGGGCATGGCGGGGATGGGTTGGTGGATGGACTTGGGGATCTTAGAGGTCTTTTGCAACCTTTATGATTCTCACTGACTGCCACTGGGTCAGAGGTGGAACTTGGTCAAGCAGTGTTTGTTGAGCAGTGATCCTCACATGGGCAGTTCTCCCCAGGAGGACTTCAGAACAGTTACAAGCCACCTCTGCAAAATGTAAGACTTCACCATTGGCATGTCATGATGCTGGTAAGGCATCATGAGGTCACTCGGTTATTGATGAAAACAAATTCTGTAAAAATAAAAATCCTCACAGAAGAGAGGAGCTACTACAGTGGTGAGACACTTTTGTGAAACGTTCAGATTGCAGTCAGTACACTCTAAAAATGCAAACATAGTAATCAGAGGAGAATCAGACCAGAGATGAAACACTTATAAATGTGTTTTGTAGTTAGTTTCTTTGCAGATGCAGTTTGTCTTGAGTAAATTGTGAGGGAGAACTGACTGTGAGCAAAACCTTCGTTCACTTGGAAAAAAATAAAAAATAAAAAAGCAGGAAAGAAGAGGTGTGTGAGCCTTATAAACAAGGCTACTACTGGTCTGAGTAGTCTGCGAACCTTTGAATAAATCCCGGTTTGTGAATTAATATGACATTTTGTATGACAGCTGTGAGCCTGGACAGTGTTGGTTGCTTTCTGTAGTCCTGATGTGCTTTGTTGCTTATCTTGCCGTGAAGTTTCACCTCTAAATCTAATTCCAGTGTTGCTTCCCTTCTGTGGAAACCACTTACAGGTCCCTTGCCAAGCTTCATGCATGTGTTTATCTCTGTGCCTGATTTCCTTTTAGATCTGTATTTAAATTTTCTCAGTCATGATCTCTGTGCATTTGCAACATTCTTTTCTGCAAGGTTGTGCAGTATTGTAATATAAATAGAATATAATGATGATTTAAATGATAACATAAAAGATGATTTAGCAGTACTGAGTACAGTGTGACTCTTCTCAGCTCACTTGTAAGTGCCCGTACATTAACATGATAAGAACGATTAATCATATTCACATGCCAACACACTAACAAAGACTAAAGATAGTTCTGGCTGACATTCTGTGTTAAACTCATCTGCTAAGCAATGTAAAGAACAGCTGCAGAAAATCAGAAACCATTTGTGTATTTTATGTAGCCTACTTTCCCCCCCCCCCCCTTTTCCAACTTTGTTAAAATTAAACATAGCAAATTATTTCGTGTTATAATACGACCAGATAAGCTGAGCCTCCTGGGTCCTGCTGAAGCTGTAATTGTAGGCTCCGCATAAACTTGAATGCCTGGAAATGAGGGCAGGTGAGACGTTTCCATTCTGTGGTCCCCTACACATCATCTGAAGATGGTCTGGCATGAAATAAATGGTTGGGTAATGCTGTGGAGGAGGCGGTGATGCTGTTCCAACTGTTTTGCTGGGTATTGTTCCCAGGTCAGCCTGGGAAGACTGGTGCAGAGCTTGTATGGAGAACTGGATGTGCTGGAAGCAGCCCTGTTGTCATCATGTTTAGATCTGCTCCTATTCTTCTATGTGCAGTTACTGAAATGTGACATCAATAGCAATGCAACTTTCAATCAATTTGTGTTGTAAAAGAGATGATGGCAGCCCACAATGCAAGACAGATTCATTCTGTGCTTAGTGAGAGGTTTTTGCTTTGCCTCGATGAGTGCAAACAAAGCCTTTGTCAGCTTTTCATTTTGTGTCTCATGAAACCACTCAGCATCACGGTTCTCTGACAGTTCCAGCAGCAAACAATGAGCAGCAGGAGTCAGTGGAATGATGGATGTTATGGCTGGTGGTGGGGAGACTCTGGGCTGGCACTTGCAGGCTGTGAGCCTCTCCAGACATACCTTTTTTGTGTGAGGTTTTGGTAGGAAAGGTGAACGTGATACAAATCCAAAAAATTCCACCTCTCTGAGACTGCAGTCTCTGTTAGGTAGGAATACAGAACTTAAAGTTCCGAGGAAGTTGGTTTGCCTCCTGCCAGTACAAGAACGAGCTCAAAACCCTCCCCAAACACACCTCAGGATTTTTTTTTAAATGCACTGAATGGGTTCAAATTCCTTATGACTCACACAAGGGGATAAGTAGCATGCTTCAGCATGGGGAGCATCACAAATTAGTTATGTCGGGTGCTGAAATCATGGCAAACACAAATGTGTGTATATTTTATGTATCTGCTCTGCCAAGCTTGTTCCATTTGTGTTTAATTTTTTCAGTGCTCCTGGAGGTGTAAAATCACTGGGGCAGAACATAACGCTGCTCACTGAACATTCTTTTGTTGGAAGATTGTAACTTCAGCTGTGAATTACAAAGGCATGCTGCCTGCAGATCAAATGTTGCTGTAAATCAGACAGCCCAGGACTGTGAGAGGGAACTGAAATGAGCCACAGTTTTGGAGCGTCATTGAGTCTGCTGAATTTTAAGTCCCAGTAATCTGTTGAAATTTTTCTCTCTTCTATTTCAGGGAATAAATTAAATTTAAATTCTGTAGCATGGGGCACAAGCTATGTATGTGAGCAAAAGCAAAGGCAGCTGGCATGAAGTATTTCTTCTGATGCTTATTAACTTATTAACTTATTAAGATAGAGCCCTGTGAGTCGAGGCAACAGGAAGGAGTCATGAAAAGGAAATCAGGAGATTTTTCTTGCTATTGTTCTGTTTAATCATGGAATCATTAAGTCTGGAATAGACTACTAAAATCACAAAGTCCAACAACCAACCCATCACACCATGCCCCCTGACCACATCCCTCGATGCCACATCTTCACGGTTCTTGAACTGACTGCACCACCTCCCTGGGCAGCCTGTGCCACTGCAGCACCGTTCTTTCTGCGAAGAAATGTTTCCTAACATCCAACCTGAACCTCCCCTGGCATAACTTGGGGCCATTCCCTCTTGTCCTAAAATGACTGACATTTATGCAGATTAACTTTCAGTTTAGGAAAATGGCAGAATCACTTCACTTCTGCTGTGCTTCTGTGTGTAACTCTGTGTGTTTATGGGAAATTGATAAAGGGATCTGAATGCTTCCCTTTAGTCTGAACCTGCTGAATGCAAACTAGGGACAAAGTGCTTTTCTAATGTCACATCTCACCAGCTGCCTGCTGCAGTGCATTTGTTAGACGCAGTAGCCATCCAAGAGGACGAGACTACCCAGAAGAGTGGGGAATCTAATATAATTCGTGCATCCATTTGATTGCACAGCAACCCAACCTCTTTCTATTCACATTTTTTATAAATGTAAATTATACCAAAGGTAATCTGTAGTTCTTGCAGTAGGTGGAGTAAGCAGACAATAGCCTGGGAGATGGATGAAGTGTGCACATCATCACAAAGGGTTTATTTTGTGTAAGATATGGAAAATGTGCTTCATGCACTGTGAATTGTTTTTGTGTGCAGCCACTTTGTGGCATGGTGTTTTGCTGCAGCTGCTGCTACTTTGGAATGGGGATGTGGTCTTGTACCACATCTGGAGGTTGGTGGCTCTGCCTGTGTTGGGGTGGGTTGGAACTTGATGATCCTTGGGTCCCTTCCAACCCAAGCCCGTCTGTGATTTAAGATGCAACAATCAGCGGACTCTCAGCTGGGTAATTCCTCACATGTGATGCAAACTAAGCTTTTTGGGGGGAAGAGGTGAGAAATGATAATATTTTTAGTTGTGTAGCTGCTGTACTAATATTTAAATGCAAACCAAGGAGGGTACTGAGCATTCTGACTTTGCAGCCAAGTGAAGCAATATCTTGTGCTTTCAGCAGAGAGATTGACCAAGAGATATACCAAGGTCCCTTCCAATGGAGAGCAACTCTCTGCTTCTTCTCCGAGTAACTGTAAAATGCAGATTGGACAGATGGGCTCAAGGGCTAGTTACACTATGCTTTTGTGTTATGATTTTAAACACTGCTGCTGCAGTTCACCAAGTTATCCATAATCCTAAATTGCTTTTTTTTTGTCTCCATCATACCAACTTTGATATAGAAATTATGAACACGGATAGAGTCTAATCGAGCTTAACACCAAATAAGTAAAAGTGTTGCAAAATACTGTTTTGTTTTCATAATTTTTTCCTCTTAAATCAACAAAGCTATTAATTTTTTTTTTCTCTAAATGAAAATTCCATGGAAATTGCAGTTCTCTGTACCGTAGTGCCACCAAATGAAGGTGCTCTGAAACAGGACTAATGGCTGGATCGAAGTACCATGGCCTTTCATGTCATTTCTCCCTGAGTTAGAGTTCCAGTTTTGCCTGGGATATATGCTTATTTTATTCACACCCTTCACTGATAGAGTAGTTGACCTGCATAACGAAGCAACATGGTAAGATGAAGATCCAGTTGCCTACAATATGAAGTATTACAAATTTATTCCCAGCTATTAGAGCTTGGTGTATGTAACTTAAAATATATTAATTTTATTGATACTGCTTGAGATAGAGAATACTGATGTATTTTTTGTTACCTATTCTATAGAATGTATGGCCTTGTTAAGTCACACTGTGCCAAGGCCATCATTGTTGCAGGCAAATGTAACTGAATTTGAACTAGGTTTGGAGGTTGTGCTCTGACTTGGGAGTGTATTAAAAATAGCTTTGATGTGATTTGTTATGTATCTTCACACATTTTACCACTGACATTTATCCAAGGAGGATCCTTTTATTGATTTTTGAACTGAAATAGAGGGAAATAGATTTCTGAGAGGGAAGAATTATTTATTCTGCTGTGGTGCAGTGAACACCTCAGATCCTTTTCTGTCTTTTTTCCAGTAAGAAAAAAAAAACAGATCAAAGTGCTGGTATTGGTTGTGTATGTGTTTGGGAGGGGTGGAGGGTGGAATTTGCAGCTAAAAAACTTGCTGTTACCATTATGATAAAGCTGTTTTTCTTGTTTGTTTATTTGTTTTTAACTCATGGTAGGCAAGTAATGAGCGTTTCATTGTGCTCATCTCTTTCTGATTAGATTTTCTTCATTTTTTGTTGACGACAATAGCCGTGCTCTTGCACATTGATTGCTGGAGGTTCATTTTATGCTAGTTCAGAGCTGCTTCCAATACCAAAGTCCGATTTCATGCCTCTAGAAGTGGCTAGATGTTTTTCTCTTTGAATTTGCCTCACAGAATGAAGACATTCAGCTCCGAATGAAAAGACAGTACAAGAGACTGTAAGATCATTTAATGTGCTGCAAGACCTCACAGCAGGTTATGTATCTGGCAGTACCTGCTGATAAAACTAAGTGCTTGGGTGGTTGTCCTGGCTTTGAAAGCTACAGCATGGGTATTTACACCAGCTATTGTCAAGTGTAGAAATTTAACTTGTAAACATTGGCTAGAGTGCACCCAGGGAGCTGGAGGAGAGAACAGACAGAGCTCAGCTGTTTTTGCCCTCTGCCTGTTGTCCATGATCAATAAAGAAAACAGCTGATCAGTTCCCTATCTTTGCAGTTTGAATGCTCTTTTCTTTATTTTCTCTCCTTTTTTTTTTTTTTTTTTTTTTCCATAAATATCTCATCCAGAATCCTCTCAGTGCTATTTTTAAATTCTGTACCCATTTGCTTTCTCTTCCAGGAGTTCAGTTGTAGAACTGCATGCATTACTCTTGTGAATTTTCAGATGCTGTTTGAGCAAGCTGTTTCTGCTGGTATTTAACCTTAATACCTTATTCACACCATTGCTTTCCCCTGTTACTTCAAGAATAATTAAAATGAGAGCACAGAAAACAGGAAAAAAACAACTAAACAAACACTTTGTTGGTAGATGTATACTCCTTCTCTGTTATGGATCCACTTGGAAATTTCAGTTCTTATTTGTTCTATGTCAGGTCCTGAAGCTTCTTGCCAAGCAGTTGGTCTAATTCAAACTGATATTGAAAACACTCTTGTTGCTGTGCTTGAAATCACATGAAAGTTGCTGATGACCCTGAAGAATTTGTGTTGAAAACTAATCTGATAGGATACTTAGGCAGATGCATCCCGGTCACAACTGGCAGCAGTGATAAGAAATATTTAAACAAAATGCAGCCTTTCCTCCGTGATACAGCACACCAGCACAACAGAAACGTGTCCACAACATGGTGGCAATGTGGATCAGAAATTGCTGCTCTCTCCTGGTATAACTCATGGTGCTGTATGGCTTTGGTCAAGTCTCTAGTATTTTGTATGTTCAGGGCACAGTAGAATGCTGTGGTGTACTGACAACATTCTGTCACTTTTTCAATGTTTTCCATGTTGTTTTTGCAGAATTGAACTGCCAAATTTCAGGGAAGATAAAACTGCAGTACAAGAGTGGGATCCCAAAGGCATTCCTCACCGATCAACCAGTGATGAGAGTGTCTCTTTTCAAATGAGAGACAGAGGGATTCCAGTGCTGGAAATGGATGAAATGAGTCAAACTCCATTTCAAAACAGGAAATATTAATTATTCATCAGTGTTCAGCTTTGAACATCAGTATTTTTTTCAGGAGGGTTTTCTGCAACTGCTGCATTGATACATTGCCTCCTTTTACTGATGTGGAGCAAGATATGTATATATATATTTAAATCACATTAAATGTTTGAGAAATTTCATTAATTTTTAGCTTGTTCTCTTTCTCTTCATGAATGATATTCAACGAGGTCACAACAAATAAATCTAGTCTCTTGTAGTTTGAGTATAAAGCGATGTCCCTGTGAAGGTAGGAAGCACAATGTGACCATGGCACACACATGGTTTATCCATTTAGTAATACCGAATGAAGAGAAAATACTGGGCTTGGTTCTTGATATGAATCTATCATTTCCATGAATTGCTAAGATTATCACACTGGATGGGACAGGGAATGATTTCTGGCTTATCGCTGGGAATCATTCCATAATTCTGTTGAAGTCTTCCTGCTTGCAGCTATACCCTGCCATGTGTTAATCCAGCAGTGTTTTATGCAAGCAGTTCTGTGGATGATCTCTTCAGCTGCAGGTTGATTCATGTTTAAACTGGACCTTGTAAATTTTTTTTCTACATGAGGATGTTTACAAAATTGGGATTTGAAGAAATCGTTTCCTTCATTGTACTGTAGGACATGAACACTTCTCATAGAACAGCCTCAGGGAAGTGGAAGATGGTAAGGAAAGCACTGGGCTGGGATGGGCACTTGCTTTATTTGAACACTAGCAGCACTAGTTTAAATGCATCCAACAGCTGCAGCATCTCTCTTCAAGATCCCTATTTCATCTCTTGTTGCTGTGTTTGACCCAAAGGCTTTGGCTCTTGGTGAGGTGAGAACCCTGCCCATACAGCTGTGCTGAGGAAAGTGATACCACAGTGGGTTAGCTCTTCGGTCTCTCTGAATTAAGAAACTTTATGGAGATGTCCTGAGGCTCCACATGGGTTTTTCAGATTTGTCACAGGAAGATTTAAATGGGCTTTGACAGGCCAAGGCCAATGTCCATTGGGAAGAAGGATGTTGCATCTTAATGAGGAGACAAGAAGTAGCAATGGAGGGAGGCTCCCTGAAGAGAAAGTAACTGTGATGCTTTTTTGAAACCCAAGATCTTGTGAAGGATGAGTGAGAGGAGACACAGATGGACAGCATAGCATGTGCTGAGATGCTCCTAGGAATGTATAGCAAAGCTCAGGTCCCTCAGGCTCAAAGTCAGCACCTCACAGGACTATAGCAAGCAGATATATGGGAGAATTGGAACTGCTTCTATTCTTCTGCTTTGCTTTGTCTGCTGTTATCACCCTGCTTCCTCTCTACCCTCAGCAATTGCACTAACATTATTGATTTAATCCCATCAGTTTTCCAAGAGCTTTTTGAATAACAATGAGTTAATTCTCATTAGAAACAAGCAATCCTTCTCCAGAAGAGATGGGTGTGGCAGGAAAATGAAAAGGGAAAGTTCCTGAGCATATCACAAGCCCACTTGGTTTTGAAGAGGAGCTGTTTTCTGCAGCCAGAAAACACATACTACAAGTATGCGTGTGTATTCATAGTGAAGAAAGATGGAAAACTCTTGTCTTTGGTGAGGGGAAGATGCGTGGCTCAGAAAGCAAAGATGCTGCCTTTATTCTATAAGAACTTCTCTTTGGATTTCAGGAAAAAGCAGGTCTTTCAGCAAGCCTCTGCTGTTGTCATGTGGTATGTTTTGTCTATGTATATCTAAAAGAAGTAAAATTAAGTAAAATGGAAGTTTGGTTTTTTGTTATTAGCAGGTAGTAGCCTCCAAGCTATTTTTTCTCCTTGGTCTGAATAAGCTAAAGCTGCAGGGTGAAGTAAGATCAAAGTAAACTTCTGAGCTGGCAACTTCACAAAACCAACCTATCTCATGTTACAAGTACAGGCAGTCACTTCCTTAGATGTGCCCTCTTTCCAGCTTCCATCCTACGTTTTTAGTGTCTCCTTTGGATTTTTCTGAAACTGGATCATGGTACTTTTGCTGCTAAGAGCTGGATGCTCTTAAAGGTTCTGGCATACAACTAGTTTGATCCCAATGAAAATGTGAGATCTTATGGTGTTGTTGCTGATTCACAGATGTATTTTCTCCCTGTGCTGTTGCTGTGATCTCTAGTTACTCAGCTTCATTCCAGCTGTGGTTGTCTCAAGATGTCTTGTGGCATCAATATTGTTCAGTTCAACTCCCTTGGATAATTCTGCTCAAGGCAGAATATATAGAATCAAAAGTAGGGTTGAAGAAATACTGAGTACTCATGCTCTCACCAAACAACACTCAGATCCCAGCACGTGAAACTGTTTCTAATAGCTTGTTGCATGATAGTTGCTTTGTGCTGTGCTTATACCAGCATCAGGCCTTCTTGATTTGCTTTACTCTGCCTCATGTGATACATGGGCAAGGCATGATCGAGGGTAGTTTAGTGTGAATGTATTTTTGTGTTAAGAAACTAGAAGTTACACGTGATTACATACAGGACATCGAAGGAAATTTCCTTTAAGTTCCATGTACAAGGACATTCTCTGTGGAAAACGTAAACTCAGGTCTCTTTTGCTCTAGGTACACAGTCTTACAAAAATGTGCTACAGAAAGTTATTCTCATTCTTGACCATGTGAGTCATTAGGTCTACCTCATGTACAGAGGAACATGGTTATTGATCCATGCCAATAAAACATATCATACTTCTGTTATTTTAACAGCAGTCGCTGCATGCAGGGACAACATAATAAATAGTTACATGTCTTCCAGCTCATAAATGTTGCCAGTTTATTACTCTGTTCAGGATTACTATTGTGAGCTATGGTCATTCTGGTGGGAAGCTGAGGAGCCATGTATGAGTCGTAATGCATACGCAGGACAGAATGCATCCTCTCAACAGAATTTTACTGTAAATTCGGTGAAGAACTGAATTTTCCTCCCTTCTTTTCTTCACTTTTCATTATTAGACTCTGTATGGAATATGGTGTGTTATGACTAACAGCATATCAGTCATTGATTATTGGAGCGATGTCGTATATCCAGCCAATAGGATTTCATAGAGCATATATCTACAGTGTGGGACTGTGATTATCCGCTGGCTTTCCACAAGTCACTGAGTATATGACTCATGTTAAAAGCTTTTTAATTTTTTTTTTCCTTAAAAAAATAAAAAAGAAAAGAAAAAGAAAGAAAAAGTATATTTCTTCCTCCTTGCTCTAATACAAACCCTCTGTGGGATGTGAGGCTCCAGCAATGACTCACTGGGCAATGAGGCAGCAGTCTCAGACACTGTAATGCGAAGAAGAAAGGTCATGTGCTTGCTTTCATAACAGCGTTATTCATTCATTCATCAAAAATTAAACACACAGGATACATGATGCATTCAAGTTTGCAGGTATCAGTGAATTACTTTCTTGTTGTTTCTGAAGTTTCTGAGAGTTGAAGTTACTCCAATGGTTTTAATCTTTGTTTTGTTTTATTTAGGAGAATCTACTGCTACAGTTAGCTATTAGTTCCTATAACGGAGCAGTGTATGTCAGAGGCGCCCTACAGATGGGGACAGCTTCAGAATCATATCTTAATGGAGTAATGGATGCATTTTTAGCTACTGTAATGAGTTTATATTTGTAAGAGAAATGTGAGGTCCTATATTATCCATCTCTTTTTCACTAGAAGTTGCTAGTTTCCAATTGTGATGTTAAAAGTGTTTTTATTTTTTTCTGTTTTGGAGTGGAAAATCAATGTGCTCCAATGGCTTGTGACGTAGTTCCTTGATAACATCTCTGTACATTATTTCCCATGTGAGAATGCAGCATTGAAAGCTTTGATTGGTCAGAGCTGAGTGTTACGCTATGGAATTTAAAATGTTTGAAGAGCTATAGTATGGTACACAGCTTTGTCTAGACCAGTATATGGCCTCCTTGGCCAACATCAGATGCTGTGATAGTATACAACAGTGGGCTGAGCACATAGTGGCAGACAGTAACTTGGGATTTTCTTGAGTCTGAGGTGATAGTTTTGAGGTAAATAGATTCAGAAGGCATATTATGCGAATTTGTCTCATATAAAAACTGAAGTTGATTCAGACATCCACAGCAGTTTGGGGCAGGAAGCTTCGCAGTCTCAAGAACCTGAAAATGAAGAACTATCTCCTTAAACTAAGCCTGGTATTTGACAATTTAATTTGATACCAGACTGTGTCTACTTTAAAACGTATAAGAAATGTTCTACTTCTCTCTGCTGCTGTGCCACTCATTTGATGGATCTACATCATATCCTCTGTCAGTTCTCTTCTTACTAAAAAAGATCTGTCCACACAGTTTTTTTGTGTGTGTGCTTTGGAGCATTGTTCCTGCCCTTTTCTTCATCTTTCCAAGTTGTAAGAAGCTAAGATGAGGAGCAGAACTACATGTGCTGTTCATGAAGTGGTATGCTGTGAACTTACACAGAGAAATAATTAGTTTCTCTGTTTTCTCTGGTTTTCCTAATAACTGGCAACTTAGAGCTTGTTCCTTTCCTCCCCACAATGCTGTCTCTCACTCCTGCACTGTATACAACCTGTTGACTTGAATTTGGTTAGAATAGAGGAATATACAAGTGACAAGAGAAACTTTGGGCTAATGGTTTCTGTTACTGTAAAACTTTTGCTGATGTAACTAAGCCATGTTGGAGGCTGTAGCATTGATGAGTGTTAGAATGACTTTAAAGCCCATTCCCAGCAATGTTCTAAACAATTTGTTCTTTTCAGGAGCTGGGTAGCAACCCAAATGCACATTTAACTGTTCTGTGCTTGTACGTTAGCAGGCATACAAATGTATACGTTTATTTTCTTTTTAATCGTAGGTATTTATGAGCCGCCATTTGTTGTACTATTGTGGTGAACCTACCCTGGATGTGAAGATTGCCTTTTGTCAGGTGTGTGTTCCTTACAGGTAAAACAAGGTACAGTACACACTTGTACTTTATTTTTCCATTTATGCTAATAGAAATAAAAGTTAATTTCAGTAGCATATTGTGAGTAACTAGCTGTAAGAATTAGAGTAAACATAAAAACTAGAAAAATGCATCACAAAAAGTTACTTTTCTATTTAATTTGATTGCCATTGTTTGCTCTTAGTGATTTTTGCTTTTTGCTTTGCCCAAATGCCTGTTGATGTGATGAGAACAAAAAGATCTTGCTTGTTCTTCTCATAAGCTTAATAATGAGACATTCTTCATCCAAAATAACTGCACCTGCATCAATGCTTTCACAAAAATATGTGAATTAGATCTTTTTTTTTTATCTTACTGTCTCTTTATACGAGACAGAGCCTTTTACATTGTAATCAATGAATACAATTTTCTGTCCATTAGTCTGCATTTTCTGGGAGTATGGAGGAAGTAATTGAATTGGTGTGAGATTCGTACTGTTCTCAGTTGAACAAAATATGCTGTGTAGGTTGTGGGGTTATGAGACTGTGCTGTAGCCAATTCTGCACTTGAAATCAGCCTTGAAATTGTTCAGTCACAATGCTTTGAAGTCTACAACAAAGCTCAAACTAACTTTGTGAGCTGAAGAAAACTGCGTGTTGGTATGCCCAAGTTTTGGTTCTGATGGTTAGATTAAGTTAGTTAGCATACATAGATGTCGGATCTCCAAATGTGGTTTTTTCCAGTATGAATTCAGTGTGACTTTTTATTTGACTTCTTATGGAATATTTTGTGTCTGAATTCCTTCTTGTTTTTTGTTTTATTGGCGGTGATGTTATTGTTGTTGTTTTGAGATGGAACCCGTTACTGGACTTTCTGAAGGAGATTAAGGAAGCCTTCATTTTTTGAGAGGAGAGAACTGTGTTGCATTCCTGGAAATGGAATTGGGGTAAACACTGGTACTCCCCTTTATGTCACTTACATCCTAGGGTCAAAGGCAGTGAAAAGCTCAAATCTGAAACAGAAAGGGCCATGAGCTGTATGTAAGCAGTTAACACAAAACAGTGACTTAATGGAAATTTTGGTTTCTGTTTTTTTAACTCAATAATGCCAAATATTGGTTCTGCTGGGAAGGCTACTTCTGAACTTTCTAAATCTTCAGCTCTAAGTTGGATCTAGTCTATTTACTTTGAATAACTGCTTAACAGCTTTCTCTGTCCTTTCTTATCTCCTATTCTTTGTGTGCATGTGATTTTCTAACTTGTTTAATTCTTTTACTCTTTTTTGGCTCGAACAGCCTGAAGTACCCTCTCAATGAAAACTTTTACATATGATTTATAAATTACTTATCTTTCAGAACAGGGAGAAAGAATTTTGGAAGAAGAAAGGATTTTTTATTTTTTTTTCCCACAAAACAGTATTTATGTGAGTTTTTAGACAGTGCTTACTTGCAAGGAAAAAAAAAAAGAAAAAAAAAGAAAAAATACCCATAATATTTTGCAAAAATTGAAAAAAAAGGGCGGGGGTGGGGTTTGGTTCTACACTGAGATTCTTCTCAGTGTACAGAATACAGTGTTTTGCACAGCTAACTATCCTCTCTCTTTTACTTAGATCAAAGAAGAGCTGTACAGAAACATTTCTATTTTACATGTGCAAGGAAACATACTTCTATCATTTTCTCTTTACATTCAGCACTACTTCAGTCTGGACATCAGTCAGTTCTCCACAAAGTATAGTGAATGCTTTCTGTGAATGAGTATCCAGTTCTTGATTCAGTCAGTAATCAAAACATGCTTCTATAATTAATCTTTTGCTGATACTCCAGTTTAATAGGAAGTGTTCATAGAATCATAGAATGATTAAGGAGAAGACAGCTAAGATCATCTTGTCCAGCTGTCATAACCACAAGCAGTACTTAATGTAATATTAGTGTTTTTGTTAAAGAATATCCGATGAAATCAACAGCATTTTGGATGAATTTTTATAATGGGTCTTGGAAATATCCAAATCATTTTGTCAGGACAGTATCTCTGATAAAGCAGATTTTATTCGTGATTGCAGTGGCGGGTGTCCCACGAGCAGGAGTGCACCTATGAACGCAATAGTACAGTTTATGTACTTTGTCCCCCCATGCCTACCCCCTCCCCTGTTTTCCCATTGGCTGGGTACTCCAGGTTCACAATCTCACGGAAGATTTACATTTGTTAGTTACTTCCAAGATGTCTCAGTACTTTCCTTATCATGTTGGTATGGTGATTCTCTCCCAGGCTTCTTCCATTCTGTCCAAAGGCTGCTTCCTTTCTTAAACAAAGAGCACTGAGGGGGGGGATGCCAGGCCTTCCCAGTGCCTCTTCGGGCACTTTCTTGGGCACATCATGACTTGTTGTATGGTTTGATCAGTCTCATGCAGGATACTCTTGCAATGTGTATGACAAAATATTACAAATGCATTCTTGCTGACTAGACAGAAATTGTTGCTAGCTATACACATATATTGCTAATTATTTATCTCCTCTTCCTTAAATTCTCTATTACTTGGGTCCTGTCTGCCCAGTACCAAATCTTAGTAAGGCTCAGAGGTATTTCAAAAGGCTGGACAGACAGGAGCTGCAGTCTTTGTGCCTATAACCTACTACCTAATCTCTATGATTATAAATTACTTCACGTGTATACTGAGCATGCATTGATGGGGAAGGTTCATCCAGAGAATAAGTGATGCAAACTATCAGAGACCCCCCCAAGTAAAGTAGAAAGACTCTCAAAAAAAACTATGGCAGTGGAGACAGTGAAATAAAAAATCTTCTCTTATTCTAATGCAGAAACATTTGATTCCCACACTGGGCGAAGCAGATCCAAGTTAAATGCCCATGGCAGTACCCAAAGAGGGGTGGTTCAAGAGTGCAAGAGATAGTACTCTGTCATTACAGGAAACAGGATTTTGTCCTTCCAGCACTTGCTGCACAAACTTCATGATCCTCATGTATTCAGATGTATGCTCTGAGGATAAAAGCTAGTTTAGGCTGCTTCTTCATTTATTTTCTCCAAAAAGATAGGCCCTGATCCAAATTACACTCAAGCACATACTCAGCTTGAGTACAAGAACACGCCCTCAGAATTAAATGTTTGACTGCATTAACATCTCAGCTCTTGAGGATGAAGTTCACGTGTACTGCAGAGGGCAGGATGTGGGATATAGGCGCAACCTGGTAGCATTTGGTCAATCATTTGGTATAATTTTAGAGAACATTCAACAGTCTTCACGTAGTAGTAATATTTACTCCATACTTATTGACAATGCTAATGAAGAAGTCGAGTACTCTATGATTCACTGTGATCCGAGTGTAAAAAAAGTTTCTTTGTACCTTTTGGAAAGCTGTCTGTTGAATCAGGAAACCTTAGAGCTTCAGAGCCTCCTGTCAGCAAATGATGTGCAGAAAGCTCAGCAGCAGCAAGATGTGGGTACTGCCACTCAGCTCTTGGAGTGAGTGGGTGCCAGCAGCACCCAGATAAGTGACCCCAAAAAAGCTGTTTTCCATTAACTTAATTCAACTCATTAAATTTTTTTGTCTGGTTTAATGGATGCCAAAATTACTTCTGCTATATAAGCGTCCAGCAGGTACCGGCACAAGTCAGTGTTATGCAGTTGGATCCTGCCTTGTTGATCTGTTAAGAGATTCTGGTGATCATATGCTGAAGAGTAAGATTTTTTTTTCACTAGAAAAATCTCCACTATCACAGGTCTATATGTAATATGTTGACCATGTAGAATAGAATTGCTGACGCGGAAGATGCATGAGTAGTCCTGCTCCTGTTGGGAGTCCATCACTGTGGACTTCCACCAGATATTGAATTGTTCCGAAGTGCTCTTTTAGAGGCGGCATGTTGAAAAATACCTCAGTGATTGTTACCACTGAGGGCATATACTTATAATAACCTTTGTGTGGGGACTTCTCTCTCATCTCCTAAAGAGCACAGCTTTGTGTGCTGTGGCAGGAAAAGACATCCACCCATAGGCTGCTTCTTTTAGCAAAGAGCATATGGCATTGGGTCTGGTGGTTATATATATGACACAGTGCTAGCTCAGCATGGTAAGAATATGAAGAATTTCCAACTTAAAGAAAGAGAAAAGCCCTTTTTGAGAAACAAAGCATGATTGGGGAAATATGACTTCTGCTCATTTGCAATATATAAATTAAGTCTATCATTAACTGCAATTTGGTAGCCTGATGTTTTTGTGGAAGAGCTGAGGTAAATGACATGCTTTTGAATAACAGAAAGATAGGATGAAGGTACTTAGGCTTATAGAACTTCATGGATCATTAGTAAGGCTGCTCTTGCCAACAGGCCACATCTTTAGGGTTCTGGACATTCCTACTGTCACAACGTGACACAGACGCCTGGATTTTGAGTAGAATAGGATGTTCAAGTGCTGAATAATAACTAACAATGGATGCTGCCAACCAACATGAAGAATTGTGCAGCCTGGCAGAATTCTCACGTTTCCTAAACATTAGCTGTATGGGATGCATTTATTTACACTTCATTTGCACACCCCCGCATGCATTTTTTTTGCAGGAGCCGAAAGCAGTTCTGCAGTCTGTGACTGTGCCTCTGGGTGGCCTCTGCCAGGGTTTGGTAATTGCAGCACAATACAATTCCATGGTTTTTGACTTGAAGTAGTAGTCATAAATTATCTTGTCTTTGAAAAACACCTTTTTATTATTCAGTATTGTGCCTCACAGCACTTCCATAATGCTGCAATAATATATTTAATTTTCTTCCAAAAAGCAGGCAGTGGCATTCTGAGATAAGATATCTGGGACCCAGCCATGCATACTAAGAAAATGCTCAATATGAATCACCAATGTAATATCACATGCTAATCCTTTGGTAGGGCACCATCATTAGTCCTTATTGGACAGTTTAAACAATTTGATGCCCCAGATGGAATATGTCAGTGTTTCTGCATAATGAAATTGAATTGGTGCTTTTCTGATGCCACTTAAAGAAACCTTCAGAGTGCATTTTCAGTTTGCACGTAGAGAGTATTTTTGCAAGCTTCTACTCAGATTGAGCTTTAAATAAGTCCCAAAAAACAGATACAAAAAAAACCCTTTATCTTCAGATGTTTTTTCACCTGTATTCTGATAACTTGCTTTATTTTCCACCTGTCTTGAACAAAACACTTCCTATGCAAAATACTTGCATCAATGAACACTTAAAAATCAGATGATTTTAGAAAACTTTTCATTTTTTACCAACAGAAAAGACCAGCTTTATCAACTCTCAGTTGATCCATTCATCAGGTTTGTTTCTGAATTGTTTCCTAAATTTGATAAGCCACTTTAGTTAAAATTAATGCCTTAATCACATTAGACAGAGTTACTGCTTTAACCATTAACTAAGTTGTCTTGATCAGGAAATGTCCTATAATTATGACTTCTACTCAAAGGGAGAGTAATTGACATTCATAAACCATTCTGTAGGCACTGTCCTGTCTTGTAGATTTCTGGGACTGAAATGTTATTATTTAAGATCAAGAACAATCTATTTCTAGCAAGAGATGCAATTAAATTATTCAGCTCTTTTCTACCTCTTATTAGAAAAAGGAAAGTCTTTTCATTAGCCACCTTCACAGTGAATACTGTAATTATACAATTGTACCCGGAAATTTAATTTTTGAAATAGTTATACCTGTGCTGTTATGTGCTGCCTTTTCACCCTTCTTTTTAGAGGATGCCATGGTATGCGTTGGGACACATCATCTCACAACTTCTTCCTCATTGCCTTACATGCTCAGCAGAAGAAAGCTTCTCAACCAACACCTGATATCTCATTGTGGTCTCAGTTTAGTGAGAAACTCAATCTATTTGAAAAATAGTGCGCTATTAGTATGAGAAGCTAATCCCATCTTAGTTCTCCTGTGCTTTAAGCATGCTGAACTTCAGGGCTCTCCTGCCACTGCTGAAAAATCAGCCATCCTCTTCATTTCCCAGTGATTCAATGCTTTGGCTAACTTTCAGTGGCCATTTCTCTCTCCTAATCTTAGTAGTATCTTGTTTCCTCCCATATTGTCTCTTCTTCTTCAAGCCAAGCGATTCAGAATGAACTGATGAGTACAAACAGCAGTTTCCTCTCCTCGCTGGTCTTGCAGTTTGGTTGTGGCTGCTGCTGTTGCTGCCCCCTGTTTCAGAGGCATGCCTTTGCCACTGTCCCGTCCCTGTCACTGTATGAGTAAGAGGTTCCCAAACATTGTTACCTCCACTTCCACACCCAATCTTACATGTCTCTTTCCTGTATTTTCCCTACTTTATACATTTTCTACCAATCAAGTCCCTGTTTATAAAGAAACCTCATTACCAAGAATCGTTATTCTTGGCATTTCTGGATGAACCTTCTTCTCCTTACCATCCTCGGTGTGATGGCTGGGGCAAGAGATTACTTGTGTGTCTGTGTTGGATTCTTCAGACAATCTGTGAATGAGGAATCATTCTGAACTTGTTCTTCTGCTGAGGAGATGCTCACAAATTGCTCATCTCTTACAAGTCTGCACCAGAATGAAGCAGAAGCCTTTAGACTGTGATGACTCGTAAGCAACGTGTGCGACCCCAGTTGGAAATGAGTTACAACCATGTTGAGCCTTTACAAAAGAAGCAGTTGAAAGTGGTGAAATCTCAGTGAACATCTGGAAGACAAGTGAAGAATATCTAAATGGAGTTTTGCTTTGTAGAAAGAATTGAACAAGAAAGAGAAAAAGCCCTATTTCTTCCTCAGTGCTCAGAGAGAAGAAAAGCCAATTCTGAAGTCATCAGAGTTTTGTCATCTCAGTTAGAAGAGGTTAAACAAAAAGAGTTTAATTTAAAAAAAAAAAAAAAAAACCCTTCAAAAGGTAATAATGTTATACTCCGTATAGTAAGTTCTGTTTTAAAACAGAATGTGCAAAGCAATAACAGTGAAACAATCAAGGATTGGTCTGTCAGAGCTGAGCTGTTTGCAGAACAAATCACCTGGCTACTGAGATGCTGAGTTCTTAGGAGTACCGCCCGTGTCTGGGATCTAGGAGAGAGTTAGTGGAGAAGTAATAATAGAAAACAGAGAATTAACCCATGACAACATAGGGAGCACTATAATAAGGAGTACTGTGTGATGAATACAGTCCTTATAGGTTAAGAATGAGATATGATAGTGGTGAGCTGTGGTGCGATGGGGCTGGTAAGATAAGATTAAAAATTTACAATACGGTGTGTAAATGCACATATTTGGTATTCTGATCTCTACCTGTGCTATAGATCTTTCTATGCAAAAATACTGTTTGTTTCTTAAAATTAGGATTCTGTGACTCTCCAGATGTGAGAGATTTAATGTGCCCATTAAATCCAAAGCAGAGGTTTGGTAAATGCCACAACTGTGGCATGTGGATCTTCTGAGTGAATTACAGCCATTCAGTTGGGATGAAAGGTTCTAAATGGGTCTGTCAGTTGTACAGACACACACTTTCAGAGCTGACAAGAACACCCTCAGGACTTTACCATCTTTCAGAACTTGCGTTTGTATAATCTCATCATCTGACCTTCTGGTCAAATGGTAGTGTGAAGATATTCGTATTTTGGACCCTGATGGAACACTGCGTGACTGCTGCCCACAGTGTGCTGACCTCCTTCCCAGCCTCTTTGTCTGGGATGAAGCGGAGACAGCGGGGCCCTGGGGAGCCACTGTGACTGCCAGCACAGAATGATGGCTCTGTTGCATCCTGTACATCCTTGGGCACAATGCCAACTGCAGATGAGGAAACAGTTTTTCAGTCTTTCACCTAATTCTCTTCCTCACTTGTTTCACACATGCAGAGTCGTTTTGTTGTTTTCAATAGCCTTGAATCATGGCACACTTAAATGCTTATCTCTTCCTGTAGGCATTTCTGTGCACTTGCAAAGATGGATGCTGATATCAAAGGAAAGCTCTTCCTCAGCTGATACTTGTTAACATGCTCTGAGACAGCTCTGATTGTCCTGGAGATGTAGATGAGAGCAATTGAGCTTAAACTGCCATTAGTGGGTTTTATAGAAGTTAAAAGATGGATGTGAAGTGCTGAGCTCTAAGAAGTCCTTCTGTTGTGAGTTTATCAATAATAGGGGGAATGGTATTCAGAAACAGATGTCCACCAGTGAAAAGTAGTCAATATTCTTTGTTCATGGGGTAAAAGTGGATAAATAAACAGCGATAACGTCAGGAAACAATTCACCTTAAACTACAGAAAACAGTGTTATTATTCTGTTGTGCTTTTTATCTCTCTTAATTGCTGTTTATGCTGTAAAACAGAAAAGAAAAGAAAAGAAAAAAAGGAAAAAATGCAGCTTGTGACTTTGAGCAAGGCAATAGGTGGAGTCTCACCAAGTTTTTCAATAGTGGTTCTTTGAAAACAAATAACATGTTCCTGAGGCATGTAGTAATGTTAGGACCAGCATTTTCCTTCACCTCAATCCCCTGAGGCTTGGCAGTTAATTTCCTTTCCTCCCAAGTCATTGGGATATTGGGCAAATAACTGCGCAGCTATGGCTGCCAACCCAGCTTGGATAGGTGTACGTTCAGTTCTGATAGCTTAACTTCTTCTTTTAATCTGAAGTTTCCCAGTAGAGAAGAAGGAGACTGACATTTGGTATGTGTAGCAAGTTTTGAATATGTTATGGCCAAAGAAAATTCCTGTACATGGAGAACGAAGGTTAAGTTCTAGTTAGAGTTGAAACTTTTATTCTGTTGTCTCAATGTTTATAGAAACCATGAAAAAATGGCACTCAAATACGTTGTTTGTGTCTCAGCAATTATCCTTCACCTAACACAGAGATCTGTGAAAATGTTCCAAAGAAAAAGAATGGAGAATTTTGTGGTTTTTTGTATTTTTTAAATATTTTCATGCTTGCAATGTTTATTGCCATGTTGGGGTTCCAGTAGCGTAACTTGTCAGGTTCATCTGGAGCTCACTTGAAAATTTATGAACTGTAGTGAAATTCACTTTTCTAAAAGACCTTTGCAAGACCTACGCACCTTATGCGTAGTGTGGTTTCCCAAGTCAATCTAATTGGCAAGTGTATGAGCACCATTCTTTTCCCCAGCTAATTGTTAATGAAGAGCTTCTGGTTACTTCTTAATGAAGATTTTTGTGTTCTTGAGGTGGTGTTGTTCACCAAATATAATGAAGGGTGTCTCTGGGTGTGCGCATGCTCCATTGAGAGCATGCATTTCTTTGCTTAGGGTAAAGTCCTTCTAGCTGAATTTTAATAGGCCATTTCCTAGTCCTTGTTTCAGAAGTGACTGTTCAGTTGACTTGGAAATGGTTCGTGATTTGCTTATTTGTCACTTTGATATAGAGATCTGATCAAATGCAATTAATGCAATAATGCTGTTGACTCATTGTTTAGGGATTTGATTGAAATATTGATCATGACAAGGAAAAGTACATAGTTTGTCTTGTAGTTCTTAGGAAAGTAAGCATTCTCTCATTCTAAAAGTCCATGTTACTTACGGGAGAGCTGCTTGTCAAAACCACCGTGTTCTGATCAGACTGTACAGGCTCCTGTTGGTCAGTGTTGCTTCAGCTACTGTTGGAACAATTGAAGGAACTGCAAACAGTAATACTTCAATTACTTAAGACTTTCTTGGATTACAAATACCTGCCTGTTGGATCTGCAGCACTTCAGAAACCTACCTGTAGCAGTGTGAGGTTCCTAAGGCCAATCATTCACAGGCTCTGCCTGACTTGAAAAGAAGTGATGTGGATGTGTTTAGGATTCTCAACTCAGAGTGGTAAAAATAACTTATCCTATTTACATCTGTACCACATACATTGCTGGTGAGGAGGTAAATACCGGTGATGCCAACAGGCGATGGTTCAGGGTACTTTCCCTGGCTTAAAAAAGGCCCTGGATTTGCTCTTCCAGAGGAGCTGGCTATGATTTGGGCTCTCTAAGCAGTGCAATGATTATGCTGACACTTTCCTAACATTGGTTTTGCAGTAACAGATGTTAATGCTGTATATAGTCTGCATTGTTCTGATAATGACATCAGGATAAAACATGATGCAAATGTGTTAGTGTAGCCAGAGGGAACTGGAATTTTTTCCTGCCTATCAGGAGCTCATTATTCAAATAAAGCTGCTCAGTTCCAGGTCTGATAGGAGTAGCTGAGCAAGCTGGATTTATTCATCTGTCTTCACACAGCAGTAGGAGCTTTGAGACTAAGGCTGCACAGTGCAAATCAGATGCTAATTTTCTTTCTTTAGATGAGAAAAATCCATGCCTCTTTCAGTTATTCCACTCTTTAACCCTGGATTTAGCACTTGTGTCAGTGTGGGTATGTTTCTTCCTTTCATCACTTGGGGAGAGGGGGTATCCCTTGCCCTGTGTCTGATTAATAAGTAAATACAGTATTTCTAGTTCTTCTGAAATGAGATTGTCTGTTTGAATGCATGTCTGCAGTTAGGAAATTTCAAAGCCTCTGAATGAGGAAGCTGGGATTAGCCACCCTGTCAGTGACCATGGGCACTCTGGCAGGATAACAGACAGAAAAAGGGCATTCATTCATCCCAGGGCAAACCAGAGAACCTCAGTTATTGGCAGGATCAGTTCTCTATTTTTACTGCCAGCTTTATGGAACACCAGAATTATGTATTTTTAAAATGAAAAAAAAAAACATATTCTTCAAGGGAACTTTTTGTTTTTCCTTTCCCCATCAAAACTCACCTTAGTATTGTTCAGTCACGTAACGTGACTGATTATTCAGGTTTATTGAAAAAGCAATTTATACCAGAGAAACTAAGAAAATTCAAACGTTGTATTTGTGAGCACTGGAAGCGAATGCGGAGGAAGAGGGAGGCACGTCAGGCAGCAGATGTACATTTGGGCTCTATTTCTCCTCTTCAAAGTGCATCTGGGGAACGTGGACTTCCATGGGTGAATCATCCACTGCTCCAGGACAGCTCTGTGACATGCTGAACTTCTGTGTCCTGTGCTCAGCATGGCATAGGATGGAATCCTCAGTTACAGACATGAAATCACAATGTTTATCTCATAGTCAGTACATATTTTACTCATTCTTTGGTGAACAAAGGATACAAGCGGATATCAAGTGGCTGTAATGGAACTTCATGTTCCATTATTATTCCAATGGAATCAGGTGATGCCTACACATATGGGCAAGGTTACAGCTCTGTAGTGCTATCTTCTTTTCAGGTACAGCAGGTTTGTAGTAACTTGTATTAATTCATTTTCATGAAAATAATTTGTTTTCTGGGGTCTGACATAATGGTAGGATCACAGGAACAGCACTTCTGGTTCCTACAGAACTGGTGAACTCTCCTCAGCTACTGAACACTGTAGCCTAAAATGGCAAGGATTTGTGTTTTAAAATGGAACTGTCTGTGTTTCCTCAATATTCTGATGTTTTACAGCTTGGGTTTCTGTCTTCCTTCCCAACCCCCTTCCCTTCTGCACAACAGGGATTTGGGAAACAAGTGGATGTGTCATACATTGCCAAGCATTACAACATGAGCAAAAGCAAAGTTGACAACCAGTTCTACAGCGTGGAAGTGGGTGACTCGACCTTCACTGTTCTCAAGCGCTACCAGAACTTGAAACCAATTGGCTCTGGGGCTCAGGGAATAGTTTGGTGAGTATCAGCACTTTCTCTTTGCTTTTAAATAGGATTTGCCTTTTGCATTTCTTCACAGTTTGCTAGTTGCAGACAATGTCTACCATTGCAAAAATGAGCATCGGGCAACAAATATCCTGAGGCAAAAGGAGCCTGATAAATTCTGCTACTGGTGAGGAGGTTAGCATGGGGTTTGTTTCTCCGCATAGCAAAATGCAACTAGCAAGGGAGAAGCAGAAAGAGCTGACTGCAGTTGACAACTGTGACGCTATTTCCAGAGGCAGTGCAAATTACATCCTGGGTAAACCCTGTAATTTCAGTCTTTGTGCAGTGAAAATCAGGGAACACTTTGTAGGAAATGGTCACATCCCAGAGCATTCTGCAGCATCTGCAATGGAAACCTTTTGCAGCAAGGTAGCTGCCAATGAGTTCTCAAACAGAAAAGGGCTAAATGTAACTTAAAATGGGTTAATTAAAAACAGCAAAAATAAAATATAAATGAAGTCTTTTTCTTTTTTTTTTTATTTTTTATTTTTTTAAAGGCAATTAAGCTAAGTAAAATCTGTAACATAAAGTGAATTTATCTTTTATACTAATAGTTGTCAGGAGATGTTAGGAATTGGGCTAGGACACAAAATCAAATGAGAAAACAAGAAAGCTGAAGTGGAAAGTACTGCCAATTCCCCCAGATGACTGAGCAATACTTTGAGGCCACAAAAAACCATACAATTTCATGGGACAGATGGAGAAGTGCTGTGTGACTGATAGGGCAGATGATCATTTTTGTTCAACATGTGCCACGTTGTAGTCTACCTGCTGTGAGCCATAATTTACCAGGAAGATATGAACAAGTTGAGAGCGGCACATTAAGAACTAATGGTAAAGCAAGAACTTGGTGAGAACCATCAGGATTTACCCATCTGTTGGAAACTGCTTTAGTGTAGGAGCTGTTATTTATGGAGTAAAACCACTTGATTATTACTGCTAAATGCCAACTCTACATTCAGGACAGAGCTGTTGCCAGCAGTGGCAGCAGGTGTCCAGCTTCTGGACTTGTCCAAATCTTCAAAGCTCATAAGAAGCTTTACTTGCACTGGGAGAGTTGATTGCTGAGAATGGTTTTCTGCCTTGCCTGACTACAGAATGGCAGTGCCCACATCCTCAGAAACGGGGATCTATTTTGTACTAGTTTGTCAATAATTTGGTATCAAACACTTCAGTACTGATTAGGAGCACAAAGCACATTCATCTTCTGTGTCAGGGACTGCCTCAGCACTCACTTCAGTACCAGATTCTACCTGCTAGCAGCAGCGTTGCTTTCACTAACATGGAGGCAAGAACCCCACAGCCTCCAGCTTGTCTTACGTGATTCTATAGGTAGATTTCAGCCAGGGAATTTTCATAAGCAGATTCCTCTCTCATGGAACAGAAGTGGGCATAGGAAGAAGGGACTTGGTCTTAATTTGTTACCCTGAAATTTACATCAAGGACAAAATCATTTTCCTGTTGTGGAAACGTTGCAGTAAAGACAGAGTTCTTCAGAAGCTGATAATTTACTAAAGTTCTGTGAATAAGAGCAAGCCATATGACGTGTTTGTTTTAACTGTCACTGTGCTCACGTGAAATACTAAAAACTTGATGAGAAAGGTATACTGGCTTTGGACATAGTGTGCTTGGTATCTTGTGAAATTGGTATGGGAACTGCCACTGGGATTTGTGTTAGCCATGTTCAGGAAATGATTTTTGCCAGAAGGAGCAAAGAAAACTGCCTGGATTCTGAGCAGAGATATTCCTGCTATTGATGACAGTACAGACTGCTTACTGTAAATCTCCCAGATGTCTGTGAGGAAGAGTGGTGTGCTTTTGTAAAATTGTTGTGGTAATGTAGATGTGATGACAATGAGACTTGGATGAAGCAGAGTTTATAGTTCATTGGACTGAGCGTTGTCAACAAACTCTGACTTTTGACCATGAGCTTTAGGTCTGCAGTAGAAACAAAAAAAACCTTCAAAGATAAAATGAGTTGAGTAAGTTTTTCTGGGTTTAATTAAGCATGTCCAATCTTAATGACCGAGAGAATGGGGAACTGATACCCCTCTGCAGTGCTGGAAGGAAGGAGAGGTGGCAACTGCCTTATTTCAAGGGAGAGCAAGAGACAGATCACTTTGTGCCTGTGGATATGGGTATTTAGACAAAGGAGAGGTATTCTCATGTTGCATAAAATCATCAGAAATAGACTGATGTTGGAATGAGTCTATTTTCATATTTTGAATGAATGCTGTTTGCCTGGATGGAAGGCAGTTATATGTAGAATTTCTGCAATGGCTTTCAGTTACTCATTTTGATACTGTCTGATATTTTTCACACTGCCTGTGGTGTGTAGAAAAGTAATGTTGTACAGGAATACTTCAAAAACAATTTGAAGGAACTATGAGGGTTCCTGAATTTATGGTGGAATCAAGAAAAAGCCTCAGTTTTCTAACAAAGGCATCACTTATACACTTGAGGATGCAAGCAATTAAGAACATAGTGGTTGCTTATGAAGAAACTTAGTCTGGTTAGGACCACAAGGGTGCATATAGCTGTTTCTATTATCACAAGACAGTGTTGTCTGGGCAGGATGAGCCAGATGATGTCTTTCAGCTGAGATCCAAAATATTTTATTTTTGCATTTTAGTGAAAAGTGACAATTGGTTTTTGTACTGTAGGTTGTTGGAATATAGTGTAGTGCAGTGTCAGCTGGAACATGATTTATGCTTCCTAAGTTGTGTGAGAAGTTTGTGTGTCTGGGAAAAATGCTCTTGAGGAAGGAGCATGGGAGCAAGAAGGATGCTTTGAGGATGGTTTTTAAGAGATCTGGTAGCTCTTCAGATCACGAGCAGCCTAATAATGTCCTTGAAGCTGTTAACTGAATCACAAAATTATAGAATTATTTGAGTTGGAGGAGACCCTTAAAGGCCATCTAGTCCAACTCCTCTACAATGAACAGGGATGCCTATAACTCGATCAAGGTGCTCAGAGCCCAGTTCACCCTAACCTTGAATGTGTCCAGGGATGGGTCTTCCACCACCTCTCTGGACAACCAGTGCCAGTGCCTCACCACACTTAGTGTAAAAAACTTCTTCCTTACATCCAATCTAAACCCTTCTCTCTTTTAGTTTGAAAACACTATCCCTTATCCTTTCACAACAGACTCTGTTAAAGAGTCTGTCCCCTTTTTCTTATAGCCCTCATTTAGATATTCAAAGGCCGCTATCAGGTCTACCCAGAGCCTTCTCCGGGCTGAACAGCCTCACCTCTCTCATCCTGTCCGTGTAGGAGAGGTGTTCCATCCCTTGGATCATTCTTGGGGCCCTCTTCTGGATGCTCTCTATCAGGTCCATGTCTCTCCTGTATTGAGGACTCCAGATATGAACACAGTACTCCAGGTGAGGCCTCACCACAATGCAGATCTGTGAGTTTTCTAGAAGAGGATATGTTATTCAGAAAAGAAATTAAGTGAGCAGTGTATCCAGATATACCTAGAATCAACCTGGCCCTGAAGGGAGTGGCAGTGTAATATTGTCAGTTTTCAGTTTTTTGTGAGTCAAAATGCTGCTTTCATACTGGGACGAGATTTTCAGAAAAGTTTCAACAATTTGTCTCAGTACATCCTGGTAGTTCTCTCTAACTGGCAGTTCATTCTGGGGGAGACTGAAATAGGAGTTATAAATATTACTGATTATAAGAGTTACTACTGCAGGGGAAGAACCATTTTGAAGTGTTGATAAGTATCTGTTCAAAAAGCATCTTGGACATTAAACTAGAGTGCTCTTTACTTTTTAATGTATGTAGACAAGTGATTGCTTGCTCCTTCAAATGCCTGAACTCTCACACAAAATCACTGGTAAATGGTGATCCAAATTGTGGTTATCTGTATAAATTCATGAGCCTGACATGAGGGGTTTTTTTTATTGTTGTTTCGTTTTGTTGTGTTTTTTTTCTAACTGGAGCCAGCAAAGGCTCGTTAAGTAGCTGTAATTACTCATAAGTCTTGGTAAATTTATTTTCACATCTGGCTAAAGTTTTTCTCTGCTAAATTGGTTTGTTTCATATTATTTACTGTTTTAAAAAGACAGTTTTAACGCTCACTTTTACCTTAAAAAATACGTCATAAACAATTGTTGGGGAAGAGTTTATTTATTGTGCTTCCCATCTGCACAGCTGCCAGAGATATGATGGTAAACTTGAAAGATTCTTTTTTTAGCTTATTGTAAAGTAACATTTTATAGCAGGACCCAGGGTTGAATTATGGTCCTTGTTACAAAAATAAAGCAGCTGTATAAATTCATAAATAATTTTGTAGGTGAGCAGAGTGTTTCAATACGGTTCATAGAGAAAGGAGCCCAGATTTTGGGATGTGTGTCCTGTCCTTTATTGGAGAACTTGGCCTTGCCTTTCACAGTCAGCTTTCTCAGAGTAGTTCACAGGTACTCATTACTCTCTCTCTTACTCCTGCTCCCCGAAGCTACCTATTCAGACAGCCACACTTCTGCCCACGATGGAAGATTTTCTTAGGAAGGCTGGCAGGTTATTGATGCTACCCTTGGTGTTCCAAAGGATGGACTTCCTCTACGAGCACCAGAGAAGAGGCCCACATCTGGGACCTGTGATTTCATTGTGCTAAGATGCAGCACTAGCTGTTGGTGAACAAAAGCTTTTCTCCGGTGAATAGGAAAAGGCATCAGTGTTGACTCAGTGCACTCAGTGCAATGAATTCCCATATTTGTGTCTTGAGGTAGTTGGACACCTTCTGTTTGATGGAAGGCTAGGGGAGAACTGAAGTTGAGATCCCAGTATCTCAGAGTAGACACCACTATACAAAGGATTATTGGGGTTGTTTCCTCTTCCTCCGTAGTTGAGGAAGCAGCTGTTGTGTTACATGGTGGACTGGGAATGGATTGTTCCCAAGGGCTTACAAAGGCATTGCAGATTATAAATTGGTGCTTTTGTATCTCCTGCCTTGACTGAGAGAGAAAAACTCAGAAAAAGTGAACCAACAGAGCAAAAGCTGGAGATTGGATGTAAGCAAGACATTTTTTGCACAAAGGGTGGTGAGACAATGGCACAGTTGACCAGAGAGGTGGTGGATGCCCTGTCCTTGGAGACATTCAAGGTCAGGTTGGATGGGGCTCTGAGCAACCTGATCTAACTGCAGATGTTCCTATTTATTGCAGAGAAGTTGAGCTAGATGACCTTTAAGGATCCCTTCCAACTCAAGTGATCCTATGGTTCTGTGATCGTCCTTTTTAAAGACGTTGGGTGATGAATTACTGTGAATTAGCTCAGACATTTGTCTGCTGAGATATTTTCAATGAATGCCCTTGAATGATAGATGCAGAACAGTTGACTATTGAAAGATCTTGTTTTTAAACTCCTTCAACTTTGTTTTTCCATAAAGTATAATACTTTATGAATGGAATAAGGATATTTTTGTCTTTGTTTTTATGATGTCCCATTGTGATCAATCCAAAAGAGAGCGAAAGCCACAAATCCACCATCGTGGCTCACATTTCTCACTATCTCTGTTAATCAAGTTCCTCTTATTTGTACGTATTTGGTGTGCTCCTGATGTAGGAGTAGCATAACTGGGAATCACAGAGTGGAGAAGGAGAAGACATTTCAAGACAGACATTGCCAGCTCTTTTTGGTATACTTGTAAATTTTGGTTGGCTTTGTAACTCAGCTTCTGATACTTCTGTGCTTTCTGCTCTGTACGCAGTCAGTAGGGTAACATGAGTGAAAATCTACAATATGCAGGGATTAATAGGAAAAAAATGTGGGATTTTGAAGAGTTGCTCTGGTGCTTCAGGTTGTCATTGCTTGGAACAAGTGGTTTGGTGGAGTTACCTTGTGGGAAATATACTCTTGCTTTTCTTGCTGCAGCAACAACATATAGTAAACCTTTCCACATTCTTGTTAAAAGGAGTGATCAGGAATGGGATCTGAGGACTGTTTTAGTCTGAGAATATTTCTAAATTGCCTTTATAAAATACAGAAGCTGGAATTCGTGTCATCATATTTGAGCAACTAAAGTGGTTTGAACTCATAAGAGGTGAAAATTATCAAAATATGTGAAAGTTGTGCAAAATGTTTTAAAAATAAGAAGGAGAATTTGAGAAGCCCATATTTAAGACCACTTTGCAAACCTGAGTCTGTATTTCTTCAAGTACTCAATTTTTTAAACTAAGTATGCATAACAATTTGTTTTCTTCATGAAAAGGAAATGAGAAAGAAATTTTGAGAAATAGTCCTGTTTCCAGGCATGTAATTGGAACTGGATGATACGGTCTACAGGAATGATTAAATAATTTGATTCCATTAGAAAATGTGATAAGGAAAAGGCTAAATTAATTCTAAATAAAAGAGGAGAATTGTTCATTGAGACACTTGGTGAACATGTCCTTAATCATGATAGGAGCTGCAGAAGCCTCTCTGCTGTACCCACTACACCAAGCTGATTTGTGAAACTATTCCTGTCTCCACCAGTTTTCATCATGCTTTTGTTTAGAATTAATTAATCTTTTGTTTCTACCCCTTGAAAATAAATGTTAAATTCCTATGAAACTGGATGTCAGAAGTAGTGGTGCATGCTCTTCCCAGCTGATGTGGCACGTGGTTCTTTTCACTGGCTTCTTTCTTCTCACATCTCAATAGACTCTCCTTGTCCCAGCATTTTTCTCAAGGAGAGGAAAAATGGAAATAGCAGACTTGAGGCTCAGGAATTTGCCATAGGAAAAGAAGGAGCTCCTCTAAAATGTATAACCCCTGTGTTTGTCACGATTGCAGTGCTGCATACGATGCCATCCTTGATAGAAACGTGGCCATTAAGAAGCTCAGCAGACCATTCCAGAACCAAACCCACGCCAAACGTGCTTACAGAGAACTGGTCCTCATGAAGTGTGTGAATCACAAAAATGTAAGTTTTATGCAAGCAGTCAGACTGGTGTTTTGGTTTGTTCAGAAGAAAACTCTTCTTTTGGGGGTCTTTTTTAGTTTAAAATTAAAAAATAGAGAGAGAGAGAGAATTGAAAAGTAAACTGATCAAGGGCTGCTTTTTCTCTGATGATGTGTGGCCACATAGGTGAGTGGGTTTCTTGCATGTACATCTGTGAAGACTGTGCCAAATGGGAGCCCTGATAGGAGAACAGGGATGATGGAAGGAAAAGAGAGCAGAGCATGCTTTTCTCTACTGTTTCTCTGTAAATAGGGAAGTGGTGGTTGGCATTCTGGCTCCACCTTCTTCTCACTGAGAATGAGACTCAAAGAGGTGTCTCTTGAGTAGGGGTACCCATGCTCAGGTATCACTCCTTGTTTAGGACTTCACTTGTCACTTTAGCACCCTCTGCCCCATTTCTAGGCATTGACTTATCCCTCTGCTCTGACTGTCCATATGGGCTGTCCTGCCTCTTCACTGGTGACATGGGTTGAAGCTGTCCTCAGTCAAACCAACCCAGAGGCCTTTGGAAGAACTGTGATCCTTCCTGTAAGCAGGGTGATGTTGCATTCTCACTTTGTGGTTTCTGTATACTGGAGGAGAAAGAAGGGCTGCAGGGAAACACTGTTCATTTGAATTATATAATTGAAAAAAATGCTTCATAAAGGCTGCTGACAACACAGCATTGGCTAGGTCGGAGTTCTAGCCCATCTGTTTTAAGAAGCGTGCATAAGGGGAAGATTGAAAAGACAGGGAAGAACAAGCCCAGTGAGTAGAGCGAGCAGGGAGGGAGGTTTCTCTTAGAAACCAATGCAATTGCACCTTGAAGACGTCTTGGAGATCTGAGGCATTTTATTCTGAATATTACTGACTTCTTAGTGAACCATAAAGTGAGAGGTGTTGATATTAATAGAGCAGTGAAAAATAGAGTTTATCTTTCAGTACGTGCTTCAAAATGAGTTCGACTCCTTTACCTTTATCACTTCTATTCCTCCTTTTCTTTTGCTCTGTCTTTCAGATTATCAGTTTATTAAATGTCTTCACACCACAGAAATCTCTGGAGGAGTTCCAGGATGTGTAAGTAATACGGGAAGTAATTAAACCAAAGATCTTGAGATGTAGTGTTTTAGTGTACTGTGAATGCAGTAACTCAGCAGAACACAGAGGTTATGAGCCACTTTGAAAACTGTCCATGTGTAGTCTGCACTGTGATCAGACAGCTATCTGCATTCCTGTGTTCAAATCATCTATAAGATGCCAATACTGGGTTTCTGAAGTGCTGCAAGTGTGCAGCAATTTACTCTGAAGTAATTTCCTGTAAGAGTGATGGATGTGAAACATCCTTCATGTTTGCACTGTAATAACCTCTGACTGCCTTTAATTGCTTGCCTGGGTAACTCATTCTCAATGCAGAGGACAACTGCATCTCTGCTGGGCATTGTACAATTGCACAAGCACTGCTGTGTGCTTGTGCAAATGAAGCTGCACCAAATGGAACTACAAATAGTGTTGTGTAGCTCTATTCCTTTTAGCTTTCAGTCCTCTCTGTATCTTGTATGTGTGGTATGGAAATGTATTCCTATTCTGTACTCGGATGTGGTGATAAGAGACAAATAGTTGTTGGAGTTGAGTGAGGATGGTTTTAGTATTAGTATATGAATCTTCTGCATCATATTGTTCCTGCAGACATATGCAGAGCACAGGAAGTAGCCAGTGCTGGAGAGAAGATGAGGCATGCATCTCACATAGAAACTGAAAACTGATGTTCTCCCCAAAGTTTGCTGTCATGTTACAATTAGGATGTAATTAAGTGGTGCACAGAAGTTGAGCAATTTGTGATCACATAAGCTGTGTTTCTGAGACATCTGCTAAGAAATGTGCTGATGTGTTGAACCTATTAACTTCCTTCTAAAGGGGACTGAGTTCAGGTTCTGCTGAGGTTGTCAGTGAAGCTTATTTACAGGAAGCTCAGGACCAATTATTGGGTTAAGCCATGCAATCTTAGGAGGGACCTGAAGACAATTCTTGTGTGGACGCATTTTGGAGCTGCTCAGACTGCATTCAGGTTCCTGCATGTGCTGTGGGAGCCATTACTGAAGGCCAAGCAGCCATGACATGGGATGCTTGTGACTTTTCTGACACTGTTAGTTACTGGAGGTGATGCTGTGGTTCTTCTCAACACAGCTGATAACCTTCCTGGCTTTGCTGTTCCATTCAGTTACCTGGTGATGGAGCTGATGGATGCCAACCTGTGCCAGGTAATTCAGATGGAGCTAGACCATGAGCGAATGTCCTACCTGCTGTACCAAATGCTCTGCGGCATCAAGCACCTGCACTCTGCGGGAATTATTCACAGGGTAAGGAGACTCCAGTTTGGAACTCAGGGTGGCAAATGCCATCCTCACAGAGACTTTGAAAACCAGCTGAGTTTCTTGCATGCTGTGGATCTAAGCCCTACCTCCAGAAAAATCACTGTGCATTTACTAATCATAGCCCATTCCATTCACAGAGTTGCCTCAAGTTTGTTTTAGAACTGTTCTTAGGTAATGTGCTTATTAAAAATAATGATAACAATCACCAATATGCACTAGAATTCATCAAAGTGATTATGATCTCTGAAATGTCTACAGAAATGTTATTGCTCCTTAAAACATGGCTGCAAGTGCGGGAGGTAGCACTGCAATCCCTAACAACAGAAGAAACAGTTCGTGTAACTGTGAGCATATGAGGCAGTGCTGAATGGATTAAAAACATCCCTATTCTTTATTACAGTGGTCTTGTACTAATTGTGTATTTCCAGCTGAAATATATATATATATGTATATATGTGTGTCCCTTTCCTTATGAATGGAAGAGGATAGGGCTAACAAAATGGTTCACAAGAGGAATGTTGCCTTACAGTAAGCAAAGGCTTTATTTCTTGCTATGTTGTATGTACATAGGAGGATGTGGATCTGTTTTCAAGATAATTTCTGAGCAATGATAAGTTGAATTCTTATTAAAACAAATGAAGTAGTAAACCATCTCCACATAAGACAGTTGGAATATCTCTGTGAGACTGACAGCATTACAAAACCCCCACAAAATAGTACTTTAGTACTCATCTGAACTTTTAAAACAGCCCAATGAAATTATTTCACACCAGTAAGCTCCCACCATCTGAGTACAGCCCCAGGGTACACCCACTGGACAACACTTTCTGCAAGATATTGCAGAGAAACACGTGCAAAGTTTTTGCCACATGCTTGCAAGTGATTTCTGATTGAAACCATCAATGAAGGAGCGCAAGAGTATTTGAAGTGTGGCCTGAAAAATGAGTGTCAATTGCCACCTTGGCTATGGCTTTGTGCACTCTTTTCACTCTTTCACAATCTTTTGCAGGATTTAAAACCAAGTAACATTGTGGTTAAATCTGACTGCACGCTGAAGATTTTGGATTTCGGGCTGGCCAGGACTGCGGGCACCAGCTTCATGATGACTCCGTACGTGGTGACACGGTACTACAGAGCACCGGAAGTCATCCTGGGAATGGGCTACAAGGAGAACGGTAGGGCTGCATGTCGGAGCACACAAGTGTGAGGTGGATCTGTGGCTGTAGGGGCACCAGGAGGAGAAACAGAAAATGTATCAGGAAAAGACATCATGAATATAAAAGGCAGGTGATGGGGAGGAGGTTCTCATTCTTGGGTGCTGCAGGCACCTACTGTCGTTGGGGTGTAATAGTGGATGGAGTTATCAGTGTGGGATTGCAGAATAATGGGAGACCGTTCTTAGTTATTGTTGAGAAAATCAAACACAAAGAGCCCTTTGCAAGCACCAGGTGTTTTGCTTCTGGGGCTATGAAGGCACAAACTGCTGGGACTGATGCACAAGGGATTTGGGGCTGGGTCTCTGGATTTTTTGAGGGAGGAAGAAGCTGAAGTAGAGAATCCTGGCCCTTCTCTGACTTCTCCAAACCTGGGAGTAGATCTGAATTTCAAAACCAATTTCTATTTTTATGATAGATTTAACTGAAGTTGCAGGTTTTGCTGACCAAGTTAATGTGGCTGAGATCTGGGTGTAATTTCTGTAGTTTGAGTCTCTTCTTCATGGAAAGTAGAGTTGGAGAGGAGAGGGGAAAAGAAAAACCTGAAGTTTAAAATAAAAATAAATCATTCATCTATATTTGCATCCAGATGTAATTTCCATCCAGATGTGAATGGAGTTTTGCTCTGAAGAGTCCAGGACGGGATTAGGGAACTCTTGGTTCCTGGAAACATCAGGAAGAGCAGGGAGGGGGCACATGCTATGGAGGAACAAGCATGGACAATGCATATTTTGCAAGGAATGAAGGGGAATCTTTAAACATTATTCTCATTTTACACCTAAACTTAGAGTGCCAGATAGACTGAGCAGGGAAGGAAGGGATAAAGCATGCAGTGCAGAAAAGTGCTCGGTCTCAGGTTCTGTCCTCAGAAGCTGCCACTCCTCTGTTTGACAGAGATTAATCAATGACAGAGGTCATTAATTGTTTGTGATGGCTGTGAGCTCACAGTGCAGATTTTAATGTGAAAATCAAGAAAGTAGGCAGTTACTGAGTAGATTCTGACAGTACAGAAAAATATTTATAAAGAGAGCAATGTTTCTTGAAGGACTTTGATGTGTGTCATTATCAATTTGACCTGGGCTCAGCTTGCTTTCCAGCTCCTTACGCCAAATACCCACTTGTTTTTTCTTTCAAAACATGTAGTAAATAAATCTTTGATGTTGTAATTGTCCCTGAGAGGACAGAGAATGGACTCAGTTCTCAAAATGACCATAAGAAAATCTTAGGGACACTTTTGTGATGAAGTGTACAGCTGGGAAAGTTCCAAGAGTTGTTGCCATATTTCCCAGGGAAGGAACAGGAGGGCTGCTCTCTGCTTCCTGCTCTTGTGCTGCCACATTACTGAAGCTCCCCTCCTTTTTTCCCCTTACTATGCCCATTGCCTGTGTAAGGACTATTCACTGCTTTCATTTTCTTTCTGCACTGGGTTGGCTAAAGGTGTACCATTAACACTGGTTTGCTGCGCTTCCCAGGGAAGCTCCCAAAGCCATCACTGTGAAGAAAACTGCTGCAGCCTCAGGCATGCTCCTGCCGTCCTATGCCCCATACCCTGTACCCCCCTTGTCCCAAATGGAATGTTTCACCTTTATTTTGTTTGACCAAGAAATGAGTTGTTTGTTTCTTTGGTTTGTTTTGGGCTGCTTTTGAAGGTTAAAATGGGGAAGAAAAATAGGAGAAAGTGGCTGTGGAGATTAAATATGCCCACAATGAGAGGATACAGAGCAGTTTTTAAGGCAGCTTTTCCCCTTCACACTGAATCTGGATCTTTTCTTTCTGAGCACACTGTGTCATTCTGTATTTGACCTTTTTTTCTTTCAAGACTTGAAGGGGAGGAAAAAAACCCACTCAGTTCAAACATACAATGTAATGCTCATTACACCTAAAGCCTGAATGTAGGATCAGGAGGATAAGAAACAGTCTTGTGGGTACTTGTCCTACAAAACAACTATTTATTTTAGCATTTATTTTGAGTACCAATGGAGTAAAGGAAGATTGCAGACCAGTCTTATGCTCTGGTTCCCTCCAGTTGGTATGTAGACACTGACAGGCACATGCTGATATGGATAGGATGTGGGTTTGGATCCTCAAGCAGCAGTTGTAGATAGCCCCTAAGTGTGATACTTATCCGCATGGCCTTTGCTTTCAGGAGTAGTTCCATTGGGAACCTCCTGTGCACTGCTGCAGGACAGAGTCTAGAGACTATACAGTTGCAGGTGGGTTTTGTTTGGATGATCACTGCCTGGCCTGTTGGTTTGCTTTTTCATTTCAAAATAAATTGAGACTTTTTTCATCATAAACTCAGCATACACCATGATTTGGCACAGTTGTTACTGGCCGATGGTGAGCCTTTTTCCAACAGTATTGGTTTTGAACTTCTTGCACCACTGGTGCTCACTACCACTGAGCCAACTGACACAGCTCGTACTTATGTGTTTATCTGAGCTTCTGTGAGATGTGGGGAAAGAAAAAACTAAGGACAAAATGATTGGTACTGCTCTGCTCACCCTGCTCTTTGTCCCCTGCTTTAGGAGTGAAATGTCATAGTTAACTTTGCTTTTTTTTCCTCCTTCTCCACCTCCTGTCTCTGCTGTCCTAGTGGATATATGGTCTGTGGGATGCATTATGGGAGAAATGGTTCGCCACAAAATCCTCTTTCCAGGAAGGGACTGTATCCTTGTGCTATGAGCTGCAGCTTCACCCATCATTTGTTCCTCTCCTCCACCCACCCCCTTTGCCGTGTAACAAAAGTACCACGATTACAAAGATAGTAGCAAGAAATTGAACCCAGAGGTATGAGTGAATAGAAATAACGCACTGCTGATATGGACTACATCAAAAATGAAAAACAGATGCACAGAATTATTTCAGCCAAATAAATTATTTTAATGGCTGTAATCATTCCACTTTATGCAATTCTTATGTGATACTAATAAGCATTATAGGAAACAAGCATTATGATTGCAAATTGGATAGCTTTGCTTGTTATTCTTCAAAGGAAAAATATGGAAAAAAAATCTTATTTTGCCCCATCTGGTTCCTATAACTCTGTTTTTCTGCTGCGATGATTTGGAAACAGCAATGTTGTAGCATTTGTGGTGACATCATGACCTTTTGCTTGCTAATGCATCATGGATTCAGGTTCATATCAATGCTGTATGGGCTCCCAGTTGGGCCAATACAACATTTATTTTCCTTAAAACAAGAAGAAAAGTTTGACTTGCACAGTTTAAGGTGTCTGTATCTCCAGTGTGGTTTCCAAATGGAAATGAAAGAAGGTGCTCAGTGTGAAAATGAACTTTCCCTTACTTGCATGATGTCTGTCTTGTAGATTAAACTGCATTTCCTTCCCATCTTGTTCTTCTCATCTTGGGCAATATTATTTTTGCCACTTTCAGTGTGGGGAAAGCAATATTAGAAAATGAACAGAAAGAGGAGGTGCATACTGAGCCTTCAGTTTAGCACAAGCTCAGCCAGATATCCCACCCATATGGCTGGAAGGGCAGGGAGTGCACAGCTGGCCCATCAGAATAACATCCACCAACATGACGTGTTTTTACATCTTCAAAACCAAAGCAATTCCTTTCAGCGGACTGATGGAAAGACTTTCTAAAGATCTGTGGTCACAGAGACTAGCAGTTGGGATGGTAGTTGGACAGTTAGGTGCTACTCGGCTCTGAAAATATTCAGATCTCTAAATGCCATGCTCTTTTCCTCTATTTTGATTTTTTATTTTTTTAAACATTCAATGAAAAACTGCATGTTGTAATAGATGGGAGTTTCAGCTTTCAGTAGTGAGGACACTTCTGTTTGAGCTACTTGGAGATGTTTTGATCATTTTTTAGTTTGTTGACTAAGCAACCAAAATACAGGAGAAAAAGAAAAGATATTTCAGTGTAAAAATGTAGCACCATGGTTAGCAGATGGCTCTTCTTTACAATAAGAAAGTATATTGTGTCCTGCCCATTTCTAGAGGCAAAATATAATAAATTATATAATTTAAACCACGTAGTTTCGAAGAAGATCATGTGAACATGGGAATTGTTATATTTCTTTCTGACTCTGAGAAAAATCTGTTATGACAATGTCTTATTCAGGGTTAGCATCAGAATATTGACTGAGCTTTTGAACAAATCCTGAAAATTTTGTGTGAAGTTAGTGTCAGATCAATATTATAAATCACTGCAATGCCATCCCTGGAAATGTTGTGTGTCTGGGCTAGGCCACAGCTGCTACTGTGTGTTATCAGTGGCTTTTCTTTTTCAGGTGATTTGGAATAAAAAGAATGGAGGGATAAGGAATAGAAGGAATCCAAGGTCCTTTATCTGCAGTACCTGGTAGGACACTTGAGCCAGAGTAGGGCAGAGGATTGGCCATTCCAGTGCTGTCAGTTTGCAGTGAGCCCACTGCGGTTCAAAAAATCAGAATATATTCCATTCAACCTGAGTGTAGCAGCAGGAAATCACACATAAAATCCCAATATTTCTTTTTAGTTGCCCAAGGCAGGGAGGTTTCTTTGTCTGACACTGTCAAAAATGCAGCTTTCGGTTGGTTTCCAGATGGATTTACAGATCAAAGAATTGCTGGCATATCCTAGTAAGCCTTTGTTGTCAGCTGTTTGCTGGATGCTCCCTCCATTCTTGTCTCAGTTACTTGGGTGTTAGTGGGCACAGCTGAAAGCTGCCCAGCTTTGAGTGCTGCAGAAGCATGAGAGGTTTTGAAAGCTCAAGGACTTGGCCGAAAGCTGTGTCCAGCTCTCGTTGATAGTAACTTCCAAATCTCAGGGAAATTCATGTTATGAATTGGGAATGTATTTGTGTAGTTTTTTTTAAAGGTAAGACAGAACTCAAAACAGTCTGAATACTTTTGTGTGAGATAAATGTATTAGGATCAGAGCTGCTGAAGCCGCAGCAATGTTCCAGTGTCCCATGTAACTCAGTGGGAAAGAAACAAGGGTAATAGCACTTATTTTCAGTAGCAGAGAAGAGGCATGGAAAGGTTCATGTTCCACTGAGAGTGCTTAATGAGATCAAATCTGAAATACTTCTTTGGCCATAGAAATACATTGCAATAGCAGCCCAGAGTCTTAAATTTGGCTTGGTCTAGGGTATTTATGATCTGTTTGCTGTGGGATCAGAACCAGGGAGTGGCCTAGAGGTTCCATATAGTAGAAATACTTCCACATGGTTTGTGGTGTGCAGTTCCTTGAGTTGGCTGTGCCGGGGAGGCATGTGGTGTACTTGGAATACTTGCTCCTATTGTGAAGCATACGTACACACTCAGGTGGACTGATTAAAAAAGATTGTGTTTGGGCATTAATTTCAGAAGAGCTTTGTGTAGTGAGCTGACTCATAGAGGTTTTAAAAAATATGATAGTAGCAATTAAAAATCCCTCACTCCTGGTAATCCTTGTCACAGGTGTTCTGATGCAGAAGGGACCTCTCGCCAAGGGTGGCCCAAATCTAAGCCATTTCACTTCAAAGACTTGGGTAACAAATAGTAGATTTAACTCATTGCCACTCAGTCTTGGGTGATCCTAAATCATCAAGGCAAAGAATTGCTGAGACTGTTCCTAGAGCTGTGCACATATCTATGTGACAGCAAACATCAGTGTGAATTTCTTTGAAGTTTTAAGGATATTCCACAGTTTTGGTGAACCATCACCAATCTTTGGGAATATCTTGCATTTGGGAAGAAAAAAAAATTAAACCAAGGTAAATTTTCATGGAATTAAGTGAAAGTGCTCTCTGGGGTGTTTGTTTTTCTGATGTTGCACTACCAAAATATCTCATGTTCCATCTGAGTTTGTGTTGGACTCAGTGGAACAGAGGACTGAGACTAGTGGAGCATGGCACAGTGCTCTCAAATCCTTCACAGGATTCTGACCACTGCTGCTGGATATGGGCTGTAAAGTACCCCTGACCTTCAGCTCACTGTTTCTCTTGAAGATGCAGTGACACTTCAGCTCTGATCTGGTTTGTTTCTGATTAGCTCAGAGGAGCAGTGGGGGGAAGGCAAGGAAGAAGGCACCGATTATTCTCTTTGGTCGTCAGATATATTCAGATGTTTATCTTCACTGCTTCTTATTTGGCAGTTTTAGAAAGTTTCCTTGCCAAAACCTGAGGAGCAGAGTAGAAGAATAACCTCTGCCTCACAGCATTTTCAGTTCAGTAGGCAGCCAGTGGAACTTCTTGGCCGCAGCATAGAGCAGTTATGTCCCAAGGCAACCTCTGGCAATACAAAGGGGTTAACAACAGCTGAACAAACAACTGCTTGCTCAATCTTCCCCTAATTCTTTGCATGCTATCCAGCTTGTGATGAAAGCAGCAACAATTTGCCTATCTGGGTTTGCTTATTGCTTCCCAACGTATTTGTTTAACTATTTATTTGTTTTGGAGAGATTCAGCTTCTCATACGCTAAACAAAGCAGCAGATAACCTTTAGACCTGGCATGGAACATTTTCCTCAGATTCAGACATTAGCAATCAGAACCCAATCCCTTTTTAGCTGTTGCTCAGTGTAACATTACAGGAATACATGTAACCCAGCAGCATGATGCTTTCCTTTTTCTCCCCCAGCTTCTGGCCCTGTGAGAGCAGGCTGTCTCTTTTCATGCTTCCATGCCCTATGGCTTAATCATAGAGCAAGGACAGCAGAGGTAATGTGGTTTTATGGTGTCAGTACTGGGAAAAGTACCACCTTAGCTCTATGCTGGATGTGAAGAGTGTGATTTCCACACTGTGTTCCAGTTTAGATAGCGGCTAGCTGTGTTTAACCCAGCTGAACTGCTCTTTGTAACATGTAAACATTTCCCTGATTTGCTCTGGAATTCAGTGCAAAAGGTACAGCTCAGTGCTGTTGTGTTTCCACTGCCCCATTGAGAAATGGGTGTTCCCTGTCACGTAGAACAAAAATCAGGAGATTCCTTAACCTCCTGTGCACTGCTGGCCTTACAGAGTGTTGATGGGAGGGAGCCAGCAGGCTGCAAGGGGGCACTGTGGGAGTCCAGTGCTCTCCACAACTTCTCTTCACACCCCTGAGCAAGAGGTGAATGTGTCTTCACGGGATTCAGGCTACTTTTGTGGCTTCTGTCTGTTCAGCTTCAGGAAACATGGACATATCTCTGTAGCTGAAAAGAGAAAGGAAAAGCAGTTTGCATCTCCTCATGGAATGCAAAGAGCAGCATTCACCTGCAGTGCAAAGCAGTATGAAACTGGATACTGAATGCAAATGGAAATGTTAAAAGAGAAAAAAAATATACCAATGGTGGATTTGTATTATAAAGGTTTCTTACGACACAGTAAGCAGCTGTGGATCTCATTCAGGTTGTTGGGTTTTTGTTTGTTTGTTTTGATTTTTGTTTGATTGGTTTTGTTTTGTTTTTGTATTAAATATTATTATATTTCTGCCATACTGGGGTCAGGAAAGCTGTTTGAGTGGATTTCTCCTGGACCTGCTGTGCTGCCACAGCCCCTGCGTGCATGAGTGGAACAGCTCTGCAGAGTGCAGGGCAGCTCCTATGCCATATGAGGTCGGATACATCTCTCATTGATTTGTTGTTGTGTTCCTGTTTGCTTGTTTACCTCCATTTCATTTCTGTTTTCAGTCGACATGTGGTCAGTAGGGTGCATCATGGGCGAAATGGTTAAAGGTGCAGTGTTGTTTCCTGGCACCGATCGTATCCTTCCTTGTGGCCACTTGGCTTTGTGGGCACCCAACCCTTCCTCTCCAGTCCCACCTACAGGGCTGCTGCTGCTGCACGCTGTGCTGTATCCAAGCAGCGGGGCTCAGTCTCACCTCCAAATCCTTGAAGCCCAGATGTCCGTAAACCACCACTTTACAGCCTTACACACAGCAAGCTTGTTTCTGGCTGTGCTGTGTTAACAATGTCTGGACATCACGAGTTTTTCCTGTCCCATAGCTGAGAGTCCTTAATTTCAGGCTGTGATGCAGTGGGCACAAGTTGCTGTTCACCCTGGGATGGTGGGAGAGAAGCTCTGCAGTCAGGAGGCAGACAGGAGTAACTCAGGCCTGATTTCTGGTTGTTATACAAGTGGTGCTGGGGTAGCAGAGAAGGAAATGGTCACAGGTTAGGGATTTTCACCAACAGCGTGTATGTGCATAGTGTTACATACGTACTAATTCAATGTAGTGCTCCATTTGTGGCCTCACTCATACTTTAAAGGGTACACTATTTTAATTAAAATGTGAAAAAGGAATATCTGAAGAGCAGAAAATAAATGGGACTGGGCAATGGCAGTAGTATTTTCACGACATCATCTAATAATATTCTGCTTCGAGTTTCGCACCAACTGGTGTTGTACTGAAAGGAATGCCAAAACTCCTTGTGAGTTTCATGTGATCAGAAGCGCATCTCGTTCTCAGGTGTGGCAGAACACCTCTCACTCCCCAGTGCCCCTGGAACTCGTTAGCACTATTTGTGCTCCAGGAGGGTCTGGCCCAGGTTGTGCCACTGTGTTTTCTGTGACTCCCCCCAGTCACAATAATAATCACAGTGCAGGTTGAGTGCAGCTCAATGCTCCAGTCTGAACTGCTTTAGGCCTTTGGACTGAAGTGTTGTAGGATTCCGTTTGAGAAATCTGCAAATAAGTACAACAGCAATTCACTGAATCATAGAATGTTTTGGGTTGGAAATGACCCTTAAGATCATCTCGTTCCAACCCCCTGCTATAGGCAGGGACACCTCCCTCTAGACAGGTTGCTCAGAGCCCCATCCAGCCTGGCCTTGAATGCTTCCAGGGAGTGGGCATCCACAGCCACACTGGGCAACCTGTTCCAGTGTCTCACCACCCTCACAGTAAAGAGTTTCTTCCTAATATCTAGTCTAAATCTACCCTCTTCCAGTTTAAAACCATTTCTCCTCATCCTGTCACTACCTGCCCTTAAAAAGTCCCTCCCCAGCTCTTCTGTAGGCTCCCTTCAGGTACTGAAAGGCAGCTGTAAGTTCCCTCTGGAGCCTTCTCTACTCCAGGCTGAAGAACCCCAGCTCTCTCAGCCTTTCCTCATAGGAAAGGTGCTCCAGCCCTCTGATCATCTTTGTGGCCCTCCTCTGGACCTGCTCCAACAGCTCCATGTCCTTCTTGTACTGGGGACCCCAGAACTCAGTGCAGTACTCCAGGTGGGGTCTCTTGAGAACAGAGTAGAGGAGCAGAATCACCTTCCTCGATCTGCTGGTCATGCTTCGGTTCACTGCTATCACAAGGATATGTTTGGCATTCTGGGCTGCAAGCGTACATTGCCAGCTTATGTTGAGTCTTTCATCAACTGACTCTCCCAAATCCTTCTCTTGAGGGCTGCTGTCAAGCCATTCTCCACCTAACTTGTGTATGTGCTTGGGATTGCCCCAACCCAGGTGCAGGACCTTGCACTTGGCCTCGCTGAATTTCATGATGTTCGCAAATTGAACGTGTCCTACACAGTGTTTTAAAATTGCTTGCTTTCACACAGCTGCAGAAGTATTTAAAAGAGATCACACAAAGCCTCCATAATTAAACCATTACGGGCAGTTTCTTATTGCAATAACCCCACTGAAATCAGCACGAGCAGCTGCTGATACATTTGGGATTGTTCTGTAAATGGGCTGACGTTCTTCATTTGTATTTACAACACGCTGCTGAATTCGCACTCTGCTTTATGCTTTGCTCTGCTTTTCTCTGTGTTCCACCAGTGTGTCTGTTCAGCACCATAGGAAGAGGGCTGCTGCCACCACTGGCCAGCAGGGTGCCAGGGCCATGGTGCCTTATGGCTGCATGGAACATCACTGGCATCTCTGCAGTACTGTGGTTAGAAATGCTGACTGCAGAATGAACTGTTTGCCTTCTCCCAGAGATTAAGGGTTATAGAGCATTCCGTAGCATTTCTGTCTCCTGATCAAAATAGTTAATGCAGCTGAATTAAAACAGATTTATAACAACATGCAGTGATCTCAGGTGGCCGTGGAAAATTCACAACAGAAAAATAGGAAATGCAATGGTGTTAATGCAGGGTGGAGTGCTTGGCTCAGGTATGGCTCTGCTCCACTCTTGGAGTATCTTTGAATTCCCTGAAATCAATTTGGATGGTTGAACTGAGAGCAGAACTCAGCTGCTGTTCTTCGAAAGTCCAATTCTGAGGAAATGCTTTGCAACATCAGAAGTCCCTTAGGCCTTTCCTGAACCCTGGAAATCTAAGATTTCTCTACTACTTCTGCTGCATGGATATGATGGAGTTTAACGTGAGTTAAAGCTCCTTCCTCCCTTCATTCACGAAATTTCATGGTTGACAGCAGTAGTTTTGCTTACAGAGAAACTGTTCTCAGGAAGCTAGGTCATACTTTTGCCTCAAGCAAGGAGAGAATGGCAGCTTGATTGGTTGTGTTGCCTTGGGAGCAGTGTGGGAAGCTGCTGGGCCTGGAAGTGGACACCTATTCCACACGTTGTACTCAAAGCTGTGTGTTTTTCTTCCCTCAGCACTACATAAATTATCTGAAGAGGGAGCTAAGGGGGTGTCTTGGGTCCCCTGTATCTGGTGAGCTGTGTATCTGGTGAGGCATAGTGAAGGTGCATTTGTGTTTTTTTACCTGCTGAATGTATTTGGGGCATGTAAGGAAGAATGTGCTTTAAATGAAACAGTTGGGAATGTTTACAGGGAGATGCAAACTATTCAGTAAAGAGATGTAAAATTCATGTGATGTGATGAATGAATGCCAGAGATGGCCACACAAGCTGTCACTCATGCTTGTAGCATGTAGCATGTCTCATGCTACAACTGCAGTCTGTTTGTGCTCTTCATATTGATTTTCACGTAAGATTTTTGCACAGGTTCACCAATCATTTACAAGGCATTTAATGCCAGCATTCATACTGCTTCTTCTGGGTGAGGGACACCATCACCATGCATCCATCACAAGGACATGTGATGCGTATCACATCCATGATAGGAACTTGGGCACAGCCTGGATCAGTGCAAGTAGATGCTGCAGTGATGAGGTGAATTCCATGAGAGAAGTGATAAGATTTATCCAAGAGAAAGATTCAGTCCTATGCTATAACATCTGGACTGTCCACTCAGCACTGGTTGTTTTCTGCTGCATAAGCCACTATGCTCTGCAACTGAATGAAGTTGCCAGCCAAAAAAAAAAAGTACAGTAGAAAATTTTAATTAAGGCATCATCATACATCTCAAGGGTTAGTGGCAGCTGCACAGGCATCACCCCTGTCTTCTAACAGATGATCAGTAGTCATTTTTTGAAACAGTTTTCTGTATGTGCTAATTGTGGGTTTTATTTTCATACGTTCTACGACATCACGTATATAGTCACTGCTTCTCTTAAAGTGGCAAAATATGGTTTTATTCTTCCAAATGCCCCTTTCTTCTCAAAGCAATCCCCTTGTCACAAAAAATATCCCATGTTTTTGTCTTGTCAAATATTACCAGTTTGTATTTCTTCCGTGTTTATTGTAAACTGTGCTGACATCAGTATGTAAACTATGGTACAATGAGGAAAAAATGTCTTGCCCAGATGACTCCCACAGCAATGTGGGTTGGGTGTTTTTCTGAGTACGGGGGGAGAGAAGGAGAGATCCAATGTCAAAGCTGGACAGGGATTGAGCCACCCATGTAGCTGTTGTTGGTACTTAGCAATATGTACAGTGGTGGTGTTGGGGTGAGGAACGCAAAGCTGCTCACAGTAAAGATTCTAATTCAACAAGTTGTGTACATCAAAAATTGGGATTAAACAATGCAATCAGTTTTCATCTGTGGAAAATACACATTTAAGGAGAAAATACTCAGAAGGGTGGTCCTTTAAGGTCCTGAGATGATTATGAGATAAATTCACCTTCTCTGTCTGTTATGAGGGAAGAGTGCCATGACCAGGTCATGTTCATGGTGCTTACATTTAAATGTAAAAGTGAGATTTGACACGCTCCTGTTGTACCCAACTCCAGAAGATATGTTAAGACAGAAAGTGCAAATCCTGCACTGATGTAGTGAGACCAGTGCGGATGTCTGCTTAATAGCTGAAGACAGTAGATTCCAGTTTGTTGGGCAGGAAAACATGAAGTTCTGCCATCACAATGCCATCCAGCATGGCTTCAAAGCCCTGATAAATGCAGGCATTTTGGTGAAATAACATAGGGTTCATATGTACAGTCTGCAGGTGCTGTTTGAGGAGGATTTGGGAAAGAGACACCCTTATCAGAGTAATGCTTTGGAGTAATGTGGAATAGCAGTGCTTGGTCTCTGGGCATGGCTTGGCCATTGGGATTGCAGCAGGAGAATTTATTCCTCCCTCCCCCTTCCCACCTTTTTTGGGAGAATAAACAAACACAAATTAACTGCTGAAGGTTAAACAGCTGAGCACTCTCAAAGAAGAATGAGGGGCTAAATGTTGTGTGTATTATAGAACATCATCATTTTATTGCAAACAGTATCTCCTTCACAGTCTCATTGAACTTAAGAAAATATAATAACTGACTCAAAAACTGTGTCATTCATGTAGTCAAAATATTAGAAGGGGAAAAATTATTTCTATTTTGATGCTAGCTAGCTTAAGCACAAGGGAAGTAATTTCTGCATTTCTTTCTTTAATCACAAGCTGGGTGGTTTTTTTTTTGTGCAACTGCAGAAGTACTTTCTGTAGAAATTCTTTTTTTTCTTACAGTAAAGTACTGTGAGTTTTCCCTCATAGCCAAGCCCTATTTCCTTAGTGTTTGCATATTTGCAGGAATATAATGGAACTCAAGGCTGCAGTGCAGCTGAAGGAAAAAATGTAGTTCTTGTGAAATACAATTTACAATTGCATCAGTGGGAGCAAAAGTGATGTTGAACTTCCAGCCTGTACATCTTGATGGTTGGCTACTTTGAGAAAACAGAGTGTTGTAAGGTTTTTTTTTATTACAAATTCTTTATTGTACATTCAAAATACTATTTTTAGCCATCAGAAACTGTGTTGGCTGCCACCATCAGCCAACAAGCCTAGGCCTGGACCACCTTCTCTCCTCAGTGCAGTTGCAGTGTGCATAGCTGGTGTGTTTTCTTCAGTCCTGTGTTTGGGTAGGGGACACCTGAGGTGACTGATATATAGACCATGGTGGAGAGGTCCAACGGTCCCCATAGATTGCTCAGTTACGCAGAACCAGTTCCTATGACTAAAAGTTGGTTCTTCCAGACTGCCAAAGTTGAGTGATCCTCAGAAAGGCCTCCATCCACAAACCACAATGTCACCCTTAATCTTCTATTCACATTCTTTATGAAACACTCAAGGTACTCCTCAAGCATCTGCGGCCCCAAATCCTTCAGTTTTCTCTTTAGAAAAAGTTGTTTAAATGAGTTTTATTCTTTCAAACACTTTTGATTAGGCTGTAATTTTTAGATGAGTTGTTTTATTGATTTATCTATTTATTTATTTAGTATTCAAAGAAGACGTTTCAGGAGAGGCCCAGATAAATCTCTGCTGAGTTTTCAAATTATGTGAGAACCCCTGGTTTCCATTTCCCTAAACAAGATCATTTCTCTGAAGATCTGAAGCAGCTGCTGCACCATTTTGCCCACTGGTTTCTGTTTTCTGTTACCCCCATCCTGTGGGTCCACATTTTCTCCTGGATTATGAGGAAGCGTGTTTTGTATTTGACAGACTCCTCCGCTGTTATGACAACAGTAACATACATGAGCAATACAAACACCACTCCTGTGCTGAAAAGCTGTGGATGTTATCTCATAAAAGCTTATTCCCCATAGGTGCCTCCAAAGCACCGATCACATTTCATGGTGTAAATGTTCCCATGTCTGCACATGCTTCTCCCCCCACGCTTTCTTTTTTATCTTGTCATCAGATTCTTAGCACTATGAATTAGTGTGATGTAGAAATGGTGCTGTGTTTCTGGTCATACACTTAACTTTTTTGGAGGCATGGTAAATTCTGTTTTGAGCGTGGCTGCAAGAACCACAGATCATCTGTCACGTGTGTGATGATTGGCTCAAGGAAACAAAATCTGAAGGAGGAAACCAAAGAGTTCAGTACGAATTGCCTGTAATAAAATTTCTTCCTAAGCGTGAAAACCTGTTTCCTATCTGTCTCTCCCACACTTGTGGTTGGGTTTGGGTGTGTGCAATGCTCACAGATAATATAGACATGTGAGAAAGTGGTGTCCTTGTTGGGCTGGAGGACCTGGGATCATAATGACGGAGAAACAAGTGCCTGCAGAGAGGCTACCTGTAGGCAGTGGGAACCTCTGGGTATTCCCAGGGAATGGTCATACAGAAAGGTTGGGGTGTAGGGCTTGTGCTGGGTTTTCCTTAACTCCCAGTGTTCAGATATTGACCAGTGGAATAAAGTCATAGAGCAGTTGGGAACGCCCTGCCCAGAGTTCATGAAGAAGCTGCAGCCAACAGTGCGGAACTACGTGGAGAACCGGCCCAAGTATGCTGGCCTCACCTTCCCCAAACTGTTTCCTGATTCTCTCTTCCCAGCTGACTCAGAACACAACAAACTCAAAGGTACGTACTATAGTTCGCATGTCAGCAGCCACCAGGCAAGGGAGGTTTCTTCCACTTTTTCTTCTCTGTTGTTGCACGCCTATTTAATGCATTCAGTCAGGAAGACTTGGTGATGATGTTACTGGATGTACTCCTCCATTGTATATATATGGTGACATGTTTTGCATTGACTTTAATCATGTATTGAAGCCACGGTTTACTCAGCAGGACTTAGATCTTCAATTAGAAAGAGTGATTACTGTGCATTTGGTATCAAAAGAACTTCTCATTGCAAATCTGGAACAAACACATGCCGTGCATCTGTCTTGCATCTCCTCAGTTCTGCTGGGTGCTTACAGTGGTGACCTCTAATGGCTCTCAGTTGCTTGCAAGGTGCATGCCAGTACATTACCCAGAATTATTACTCTTCCAGTCAACAGCTGCTTCATAGCATGGCTATTGTGAGGGCAAAGGAAAAGGCCTGAGCAAATACCCTGGAACACACAGAATTCCTTACTCCCCCTCCAATAAATTCAGATACTGAATTGGATTTGAAACTAATGAATAGAAATGACTGTCAAACCATGTTGTGATGTTTTGGATACAGGGAGCACGTGAATTTGAGCCAGTGAATGCCACTTTTAGGATGCAGTGTCGGAACAAGAAATAGTGCCTTAAAAGAATTCTGCTTCTGCATCACTGTATCAACCCATGTCCTGCATTAGTAATTCTCTGAATAATATTGGCATTTCCCTTTGATACTGCTTTTACTGTCAGATGAGAGAACTGATGATACATTACTCTTCATACCATGTTCTTCTTTACATTTGTTTTTTTCTTTCATGTTTTCTGTAGTGTGCTACAGAGTAAACTATTCTGAATGTGGGGCTCCTTGGAATACAGCGCTGGTAGTAAGAGTTGCTGGTATTTTTCACCAGGCATTTAGGCAGTTTTTGTTAAAAATTCCAAACAATAAGACCTTTAAAAAAAGCACAAATATATATATATATATATGTATATATATATAATGGAAAGCTGAGTCTGTTCTGATAGGCACAGAGCTCTTTGTTATCTTCAGGTAAAATAGATCATGGCACGTCACAGAGCTCACCATGCACGTAGGGCTCTGATTTTCCTACAGCCCAGTTAACTTTCCCTGAGGGCAATAAATGTTGGTGTCAATCACGGTGTTTTCATGCTGTCTGTGCTGCAGCCAGCCAAGCTCGGGACCTGCTGTCCAAAATGCTGGTCATCGATCCGGCTAAGCGTATATCGGTGGACGAGGCCCTGCAGCACCCATACATCAACGTCTGGTACGACCCCGCCGAGGTGGAGGCGGTGAGTGGGGTGCAGCTCTGTGCTGCAGGCTGGAAAAATGCGGGATGGTGCATGGGTTCCTGCTGCTTTATGGCAGCTCAATAACAACCGTGCTGTAAAGAAAACTGCTTGTGCTCGTGTCTGTGCTCCAGGAGGTGCGTAGGGAAGAGGAGAATCTATACAAAATGCTGAAGCCCAGAATCAGGCAAATTGTAGTGGAACATAAATTCTTAAAATGATGGATGGGCTCATGTGTGTTCCTGGGCTATGGGACCCAGAATAACATGCATAGGTATAAACTCAGAGGTGTTTGAAAGCGGTGTATGGAAAGAGCGCTCCATCTGCAGTGGTAGAAATCCAACTGACAGCAATGGGATAATAAGGCCCCAATCCCTGCAGAACAACAACAAAAAGCCATCAATTTTTGACTGCGTGAGTTTTTTGCACAATACATGACTCAGAGGTGCTCCGTAGGGAATGGCTTTGCCATCTACAGAGCCTTTAATTCTGCGTGCTTCTTTTCTTTAAAAAACAAGAAGTTTCGTCAATCTGAAATGCAAACTTAGAACTGCAGCCACTTCCATGGAACCCAACAGATGCGTTAGTTTCACAAAAGCAAGGTCAAATATCCCACTAGTTTCATGTTTTGTTTCTTATATATGTTAACTGTAGTCTATGTCTTATATGTGGCCCAAGACAATTCCTCTTCACTCAGTACAGCCCAGGCGGACCAAAAGGTTGCTTACTCATGAGCTATGGTATTTAATACACGGCCTTAAAAACGTCAGTGCAAATTATTCCAGACTGCTATCTGTTTGGTGCTCTGATTGTCCTTTGCCTGTGCTTTGTGCTGATTGTGCTTTGCCTGTGGGATTTCTGGGCTCAGCACAAGCAGAATGATGGCAGCACTGACCGGATCCCATTGCAGCACAGCTGTGCCTCACATTCTGAAGAGGATGAGGGAGAAGCACTGTCCACATTAAGAGCTGGTTTCCAGAGACATTATCGCTTTTAATACTCATATGTTTGGGTGTTTCACACACATGGGATGATGAACAAAGACAGAGAGGAAGATTTATCTTTACCTAAGTAGTGCTAATTATTTATGGTATAGTGAAAAATGTACTGAATAGTTTTGTTCCTCTTCTGCAGCCGCCCCCCCAGATCTATGACAAGCAGCTGGACGAGCGGGAGCACACCATTGAGGAGTGGAAAGGTGCGCACAGCTCAGAGTTAGGTGGAGAGGTCCCATCCCACGTGCATCTGTGTAACTCCTCTGGCATCAAGAACGAAACCCAGCCCTAAGAACTGCTGCTTGATAATGAAAATATTGCATAGGTCACTCTGAAAGTAATGCCTCAGTTTGTTCCCTTGGAAATGACAACAGATACAAAGAGCACAATAACACTATCTGCTAGAGCAAATTCTCAGCTAAAAATGGCTGTTTTTCAGTGTAGTCACCTCCATTCCTTATGCATTTTCACAAGCAATGAAGCCAGACTGCACACTGCTTTTTTGAAAATCTGCATGGCCTTACTTTTGGAGCAGCCCTCACAGATACGAATATCCTGGGTACTGTCGTTATCAGCGCAGATCAACATTGACAAGGGGGGTGGAAATTACATTGTTTCATTGAAATGTTATCACCCAGAAAATAGGGTGCTGGTTTAACAGGAAGGTACACCATCATTTTTCTTATAGCAGACAAAGCTGTACTGCTCCGTTTCTACTTAGAGCAGCATGAAACAATGAATGTGTTCTAGTGTGGCCCTGTTTGCCTCAGTTCAGCTCCAAGAAGAGCTGGCAGTAGAGGAGGAGAATGGGAGAGATTTTACGTGAGCAGAGCTGTCAGAACTTACAAGGACAGGGTAGGGTTGGCCTATGGGGGGCACTGTTTCATCAGAGGATTTTGTTGCTGATCACCGGTGCTGTTCTTGTTTGTAACTGTTGGAATTCTCTGTTCCAGAACTCATCTACAAAGAAGTAATGAATTCTGAAGAAAAAACGAAAAATGGCGTAGTAAAAGGACAGCCATCTCCTTCAGGTACTCAGCCCCAGTGAATAGCGCAGATGTGTTTTCTGTTGACAGAAAGAAAACAGAAACAGCTGAAGCATTTGGGTGCACCAGAAGTTATACAGACTAATTTCAGAGGTTCCAGGGCAATTCAGTGTTTTGGAGGGTTGAGCTTTATTTATGGAACTGTAGTGCCATGTTAATGCTTGAAACGAGGTCTGCTTGGAACTTGGGACTGAGCTGCCCTGGTAATAATGGTAAATAATATTTGTGGATGCAGTCGGTGTTTGGTCGTGTTACTGATAACTTCATGGAGGTTTGTCATTTTGCAGAGTCAGAATGATTGTGATGGTTAATGCTGTCATTTTACAGAGGACAGGTGAACTGTGATGCACAAAAATGCTGTCACAACCAAAATCCTGGGCTTGGCCACTCGGTCCTTAACTAAGAGAGAAAACAGCTTCGCCACTCCACTCCCCTGTCTGCATTGCCACCAATGATCTCATACCAGCCCATGTATTGGAGGGCTGTTGTGTTTGGATGGTTGGGTTTGGTTGTTTGTTTGCTCATTGAGTCCCCATGCTGATACCCACATGATCCCAGCTGGCATCTGATTGTTGGGTGTTGGTAATGCTAAGGTAACAAGTGATAAGGAGTGACAAGGATGGGATGTAAAGCAAAATAAGATGGCTTGATAAGAAACCAAAGGATAGGACATGGCATGAACTGTTCCTCTTCCAAAGAGACTGCTGAGGGGGAGATTTTCTGGGTAAAATATCTGATATTACCCAATATATGAAGCCTGTAGGGCCCATTTTCTGCCCACATTGTTCAGAACACTCCAAACGTCACCACAGGGTTGCGTTCTCTGCTCTTCAACCTGTGAGAGGTTCTGGGGTTTCGGGTTGAATCACGGTGGTGTTCATTTTCGTAGCACAGGTGCAGCAGTGAACAGCAGCGAGAGCCTCCCCCCATCCTCATCAGCCAACGACATCTCCTCCATGTCCACGGATCAGACGCTGGCGTCCGACACGGACAGCAGCCTGGAAGCGTCAGCGGGGCCACTGGGGTGCTGCAGGTGACTAGCCGCCTGCCTGCGGAACCCCGCCTTCTTCAGGGGGTGACAGCGTCCAGAGGGAAAGCAACAGAGCTAAGGGACGGAGGGAAATAAAATGCACAGATTTAAATGAAACAAACAAATCTTTTCCGCCTGCTTCTCCTACAGAGCTATGTAATGCAGCTCAGCTCAAGTGTGTATGTAACTCATAGTTGCTCTGCTTTGGTCTTCTTCCAATGATGCTTTCTGGGGTGGGGGAGGAAAAGGATTCTTCAGATCCTTCTTTTTTTTTCCACCCTTACAAAGATGCAAAATTAATGGCTGCAAAACCAGTGACCCACAGCTGTCCTCTCACGCTGGCATGACAAGGTGCGCAGTGCCACTCTACAACACACCAGTGCAGATCTGCCCTCACTCTGCTCTGTTGTCTCCTGCTCCCTGGGGCAAGTATGGATATACATTTAGGGATATACAGATAGGGATACACACACATTTTTTTTCCCCACACATGGAGAGCACACACACACGCCAGTAGAGTTCAGGCTGTGTGTGCAGCTGCATGCCTATAGGAACACATCAGTCTGCACACATACTCAGTGCACCACACAACTACACAGCCCATTTCAGGTGAGCAGCAAACATACATGGGTGCTGTTACCCATGTATATGTCATGTCCTTGGTCGTGGATGAGGCTGCACAGCTTGTGCAATGATTTGTGGAAGTGAAAATAACCACACTGAGCTGTGGCTCCCTCAGACCCTTGAAGATGTAGCACCAACGTTCTTGCTGATAGCTGTGTATATACTCAAAGACAGTTCGTTCTGGAGGATGGTGCTGCAGAGCTTCACACAATGTCTGTGAATATTGGGAAGAGTTCTGATTTTTAGAGCAGACACGCTCAGTTAAGAGCAAGTTGGAAGGAAGCACATCATGTATTTTTGCAAGGCATGGGGAGCAAGAATGAAGATTCTTTGTGCATGTGTATGCTCAGAAAGGTTTATGTCGTGAAGCAAACTTCTTCTGTTCACGTTCAGTGAATTATCTTTCTTTATAGACTCCCTGCTGTGAGTTCCAGACATATTTGTGTGTTAGCGGACATTACAGGGTTGGGGAACAGACAGACCACAGTCGAAAGGACATTCAATGTTTATTTTTGTATGTCTTTTTTTTTTTTTTTACTGAGTTCAGCATTGGGATATCTACAGCCCTCCTCAGCTTGTTTGTGGCCAAGAGATGGTTTCTCCTTTACGTCACTCCCTTGCAGGGATCTCCGCCACTGAGCAAAGACCACCCTTCCCTGGGTGTCTTTGGCCATTCCTTTGCTTGTGACAAGCCATCTGTCTTCCCAGAAGTGTTACCAGCTGTGTTACATGGAAAAGATGTGCAGAGTGGGTCCACAGCATGGGAATGCTTTTCCAAAAGTCAACAAGAAAAACTGTTCAGAATATTTTATTGGATACTTTAAATTCACCAGTTATGAAGTATTTCAAATCCCTCTTCGCTCTCCTGGAACATAGCTGCTCTGTTGGGTGGCTCACACACCTGCTGTTCTGCTGTAGGATAGGAAAACAATTGGAGTAGCAGGTCAGATTTTCTTCAAAGGGAAGAAAACAAGAAATGAATCTTCTCTCCAGGATGCTGAGGAGGGAAGATAAGAGTGCATGTGAAGTCATTTCAGACCTGTAGCAGATCTGTGCTGTAGTAGGATGTGATATGGTTTTTTTTTTCCTCCAGGGATATTTTTGGTTGATTTTGGGGAAAGAAAGCAAAAATACAATTAGGTCTATGATTTTCTAAAAAACTCATAACAGGAACTGTGAAAGCAATAATTTACCACTGCTAAAATTGTTAGCAATATTCTTTCTTAAGCCATGAAGCATCAAGTTGTTGTTTGGTGATGTAATGCTCACTTCAATGCCAGTGATCATGAAAGTAATCAAAGCAAACAGTAATGCTTTGTAGGCATGAAGGCAATAACACCACGGTGACTTAGCAATAATGAAATATCTCACCTCCAGATTTAAGTAATCATACCTATAAATAGTAGTTAGATAACCAGTACCTTTTCCCCATTCCTTTGTTTGCACCATTCCAGTGTGTTATTTATTTGACCCCTTGCCCCAAAGAAAACTCTAGGAGGCAGAGCTGCATGTAAGAGGAAGGGCAAAAATTGAACAGATGCAGAATGTTAGCATGAGGAATATGCTGTTCATCACCAGCCATGTTATTGAGATGTGACAAACACAGTAGCAGAAGGGCCACTTACAGTGGATGCATGCGTGCAGATCTCCCATGTTTTACATTGAGTCCCATAGCATAATTTGGTCTGGTTTGGGTTCAGGGGTGCTGGGCGGCAACCTGGGAAGCACAGAATATGTTATGCAGATGGGCAATGAGTGAGCCTATAGCACAGAATGTATACAGCTGTGCTCCCAGCAGCCAATTCTGCGAACAGCAGTGCTGCACAAATGTTTTGTGGCTACCACAGGGATGCATATCAAGTTTCACAACTAGCACGTGCTTCTGTCTTGTGTTTGGTAGTGCTCAACACAAGCGCATGTTGAAGTGCCTTGCTGAAATGGGCCCATAACAATGGCTGCCTTTGGTTTTGGCAGTAAATGAGTTCATCTCCTCTTAAAGAAGCTCTGTTTGCAGGAGGAGACCTAGGGCTGTCCACATTGGACACCAGAAAAAAGCCATCGATAACACAAAGCAATAGTATCTTTCGGTCTTGGTCCTCATATGACCCTGGCCACGCTGAGCAGTGGCTGCCACATAGGGTGTTTCCTCTGTGTCTGTGGGTTGTTGCTGCCTACTGTATCCTACAGGAGAGTGTGTACCCTCCAATATGGATGACACTGGTGACAATCTGTAGCTATCCTAAGGTGCAGACAGGATATTCCTTTCAGATCCTGGAATTTGGAGACCCTTCTCTTCAGGTCCTGTTCCTTACTATCCCAAAGCTCTGTGCAATGTGACCGTAGCAGACGTATCTTTTTTCTTCCTTCACAGTGACCTTCCAAATCTACCTCTTCCATTACACAGTCACTACATACGACTTGAGGAAGAATTTTCACCTCATTCTCAAGTTTGCAGCTGTAGGTGTAATTACAGAGATGCGAAAAATTGGTAACAGAGGTGTAATGACAGTTTTTTCAAAGCATTGAGGCACTGAAATGGCCATCAGCCTCTTGGCAGATGTGCAGCAATGGCAGCTTGTTTTTCAGTCAGAGTTGCTCCTGAGAGACATCCTTCCTTCCCTTTTCTTTTGACTGATGAGTTCAACTGAGGAGGAAGCATTGATTTGCTTTGAGTTGATAGAAGGTTGTGTGCGTTTTCAGTCCAGCAGTAGATTTTGACATCACTCTTCAGGTGTTCACTCATCAGCCAGAATAGTGTATATGTATTCCGTCAGCATATAATGCATATTCAGTGATTTCAAGTGTTTATTTGGATTGGTCACAAACTGAAGTATTTGAATGACGCTGTTGCTGGGAACCCACCCTCACTATTTAGATTTCCATGGCATGGATACATACAGGCATTTGTAATATATGAAGGAGAGCTCAAATTGGAGTGCAAGTATGGTGACTTGTCAAATAAAAAAAGAGAAAGAAAGAAAGAACAAAACATAAAGCCTGGTGAGTGCTTCCCTACAGCTCTGCTGTTTATCCTCTGGCACTGATCAGTTCCTGCCTGATGCTGGCTGGCCTCAGCAGATCATGCGAGCCTGGTGGTAATGTCACTACATCATTGTACTTTTATAACAGAACCTGATCACAGGTATTTACATTCATTTATGTAGTTTTACTTTTAAGATTTGGTCTAGTAATCCTGAAGAGATGAGATCTGCCTGTGTGCCTCTACAAATCTTTTCAAAATGCTGCTACGACACTGATTTGGACTGTGCTCTTCTTTCCCCCAACTTATTGGCTCATGGAAATATGCCAGTAGTCAACATTAGAACTGCCGAAGGGAGTCAGGCTGAGCAAATTTCACCACCTATGTAAAACATAGTAGAAATGTTTTAAATTGAAATAACCTTTAGAAGCCACTTGTCTGACAAATGTTGCAGGATTTTATGTGAACAAAATTAATAATTCTAATTTCAGATCTGTTTCTTTGTATGCTTACCATCATTTCAAATTTTTGCGTGAATTCAAGCATATGGAATAATGAAGATCTCTTTCCCCTGAAATTTGAGATGAAAACAATGAATTTCCCAGAAAACTCTGTGTGCTTCTAGGGAGAACACTATGGAAGGAAACCTGCAGGGGAGAATCAGCCTTTCCTTTTAGTACTCTAAAAAAAAAAAAAAAAGGCTGAGTGTTTTACTTGACCTGTAAATTGTGTATGTGTGTGAAAGAAAGAAAAGGAGTGCATGAAGGTGTGATTTTTAGAACATCAGTGCTGTACTCGTATTCGACCCAAATCCTCACTGTGGATAAAGAGTGTAATTGTGACAAAGCAGCACATTTTCAAGGAGCTGAGGTCTGTGCTTATTGAACTTCCACCACCTCACAAGGACATGAAGAAGGTTCTCTGACCGCGAGCTCACAGTGACCTTGTTCACACACACACACACATGCATACAGAAAGAAAATCGTTGTGCACAAGGTTTGAATATTCCACAAGTAAGTAATGTCTTAATTAGGAAGATGTTTGGGGGTGCAGGGCAATAGTGAGCGTGTCACCTTCACTGATGAGCTGGAAAATAGAGCTGTCCATAGAACTGAGTGCTGAACGTATTTGCAACTTTGCCAGCGCAGCCATTTTTTTTATTATTCCTTTTAATTTTTTTTTATATATTTTTTTTAATTAACTATTGATCGCAGGAAATGAATGGTTTAACTTCATTTTTGTTCAGGCTCTTTGACCCGTAGCAAGTTTGATTACTAAAGAGGGTTTGATTCGACAAAAGAATGTTGAAAAACTCCACCTGAGGCTATTGGTGCCTTCTTACCTGAGAGTGAAAAGCTGAAAAGCACATACTGAAGGAGGACAGTCATTTTGGGAAATAAGTGTATCCCTCTCATGCTTGTCATTTTGGACAGGTACACCTGTCTCTTTACTAATTTTCACTGAACGGGCCCATTCCTGTCTACTGGAAAGCAAGGTATTTATGATGTATATAGTTGTAAGGACATTTTTTCTTCTGTAACTAATATGTAATCAACACACGACTTCTGTTTGATCTTTTACAATAAGGCCACTGTATGCCTCAACACGGTTGACCTCTGAGCTTTTCCTGAGTCAGCCACACGCTGCAAAGGAGGGTGCTGGAGGGTTCAGTGTACATATAGAAACATGTATAGTTAGTAAATGGAGTAAGTGGGACTTCTGGCCAGTATGCGTTAAAGCCACAACAGTAACAGAGCTCCAGATCTTAATGAGCAAACCAACTGTTCACCTTGCCATGTCCATCCTGTAGCAAGACCTAAGCTGCACCTGCCTGTAGTTCTGCATGATCAGACTTTGGAGTATAACCAACACGGTCTGTAATGTATCGGTGTTGATAAACACAGTTTTGAAAAGAAAAAAGAAAAAAAGAAGAAGAAAAAAAACCAAACTAACTAAAAAAATTCATCCAACAAAAGAAAATCAACAACAGTTGAGAACCCAGACTGGAAGTGGAGATGTGTCACATTGTGATAAACGGTGATGGCTGAAAGCAATGTCAGCACCAATGGACTGCAGTAGTGACACCTGTAAGGATCCAACTTTATTTCTGTACTGTTCTGTTCTTACCCTGTTGTTTTTGACTGTTTGTTGTTCCCTGTGCAGAGTACAGGGGAGAAATTTGCCTCTGTCATCCCTGTTTTATGGGTCAATGTTGCATCACTTATTTCTGATTTCTGTTCATTTGGCAATTACCAAACCACAATGGGAACTTCATTTTCCTCATGTGTTGGAAGGAATCTCGTCAGAGCTGCTCTCGAGGACACTTACTGCTGCCCTGGCTCCTGTCGGCTGAATGACTTTGCAGCATTCCCAATAAACAGCACAATGCAGCAAACCATATTGATTGAGGGCTTCGTTAAATGTGCTGTGCATCTGTACTCACTGGGGCTCAAAGTCACACAGGGACAGGACTCGGTTAAACATGGTATGTACTCTATGCATGACGCCTATATTACACCTTTATGACCTTATAGGGGGAAAACTGCTGATCTTTTCAGATGTGGGTTCGGACTGTTTTTTTCTGGAGCAAAGGTGTATGAATCTGGTCCCTATGCCACACACCGCATGCTCCTGCCCAGAGCAGCTCGTGGGGGCTGAGGCGGTGCGTGGGCTGCCCAGGGGCCATGCACGGAGGTGAACCTCATGCTGTCTGAATGTTTCCTTGCCAAAAAGCCTGTATGTATGCCAAGCAGGGGAGACCGTGGCTGTTCTATAAGGAGTGTTTGTGTTGTTTACTTTACAACAAGCTTTGCTAATTAAAATAGTGTATTCTGGACTCCTATGTGAATGGCATGAGGGGTGTCAATGACAAAGAGGCGAAGTACACTCACCTGCTGGTCCTGTTGCTGTAGTGCTCGCTAGGGGACTCAGCTGTAAACATGTGGAAACTGCCAAGTTTGCAAAATCCAGTTAGTTCTTTGGCTGATGCATTCCATAGGCTTAACTCTGCCAGCAATCATTCATTTTAAAAGGAATTTAGAAGGCTAAGGTTGTGTAAGGGCACCTCAGCACCAATCGGACTCTTTGGTTTCACATAGCTTAAATTTATTCCTCTGGTTCACAGACTAAAAATATTGTAAAATTTGCAAGGTGATGGGACAGAAGGAAGGAAAGCTGCCACCTAATATCTATTCCTTCTCCCATCTCTGTCCCCCATTAAAAAAAAAAAAAATATATATATATATATATATATAAAACTAAACCAAGCAAACAAAACAAAGAATGAAAAGAAACAACGCACCATTTGCAGTCAATGTTTGAGGCTGATTTTTCACACAGCTGTAGGCATTTCACTCTGTTTCAAGTAAAAAGAACAGAATGATGAGAGAGATGCTGCCTTTTAGAAAAAAAAAAAAAGGCTTTTCCTCCCTTCTTGCACAAGCTATCTGTTTCCTCCAAGTGAGTCAAACCATCATACACAACACAAGTTTTTATGTTTGGGTTTATCGTGAGATTTAAAAAACAACAACAAGGGGGTTTGGGAAGGGCTATGGAACAAAAATGGGTTTAAGTACCTTGTAAGCAATATCAAGGGAGAAATTCTTAAAAGTCCATAGTTAAGTGATCTTTCAAATTAATGTACAGAAATGGTGCTCTTAATCTAACTTGCTAAAACAGGAGAACCTTCGAGGTTTATCCTTCTCCCACTTTGTGTATGCAGAGATTGCCTATGCTAAAATGCAGTACAAACATCTGACTGCCTGTAGCAAGGGAAATTTGAATTTGTGATTGTTGTTTTCACTGGCCAACATCTGAGAATCTTGAAGATCTATCCTTTCTTGAGAAGTTTGCCCTTTTTAGGACTTTTAGAACTTTCATGGTTTCAGTGATTTACACGTCATTGAATCTCTATCTGAAACTGTGAGTGTGATTTCTCTTCAAATAAACCCTGAGCCCAAAATTCCACAAAATCTGAAGTTGTATTTAAGCATGACAATCTGATAGCATACTCCTTGCTATTACACAGAAGTACCTTTATAGAGGCAGACCAGCCTCGGAATTGTTCTCCTTTTGTCAGCTGGCATGATGGCCCAAACATCCTCTGGTTGGTGAGGGTTAGGGTATGTTATGTGCCGGTGAGCTGCAGTGAATCGATGAAGCAGAGCTGAAGGATGGAGACGGGAAAATCTCTGCAAGCCTGCCACTCCCTCTGCATGGAACAGATGAACGGGATGAAGGTCAGTGAACAAACTTTACTCTTAAACTGGTGAATATTCACTTTGGTGTTGTGATGTCCATTTAAACACATGGACTTATTCACAGTCCCCTCACGGTATGGCTGTTGGGAGCTGCGTACTGGAGTCACTTTCTAATTCAATGATAGAGCTGAAGTTTTACTTCTCCTGTGATACCCTTTGCTGGGGGCAGCTTGGTATTGGCTTCATTTCTATCTATGTGCTAATGTTTAGCAAGTAGCATTATCTCTGGCTCCACTTGCTGCCCTGTGGCTGAGGCTCTCCCTGAGTACATACAAATGAACCCCAAGCTTATCTCACTTTCCAGCATACTCTCCCAAGCCCCCACTATTGCGCAGTGTGGAGCCTGAGTTGTCAGTCTGCTGTGCCTGCAAGAGAACATCACCATGCGTATCACACAGCAGGCAAGTTCAGCTGTTTAAATAAACACTGATTTAGGGAAGTATCTATCTCAGCTTAAAATGAACTGCTGGGTAGGAAGAAGTGTTGTTTGTCTCCTGATGCTTCTCTGTGATGTCCTTTCCACCTTCCAGGAGCACTTATGTGGAATAGTAATTAGGTGCTGCAGAAAACAGCTGGCTTTCTTAATATAGCTGCTTAATGAACAGGCTGGAGCTTCTGTTAAGTAAGGCTCATTACAGGAAGTGTAATGTTGGGCTTTTTAGTGTAGATTTTAGCCTTTCTAGTATCATTAGCTTGGAGCCGATGATGGGGCCTTTAATGTTTCTAGTGGCTAAGTCTGAAGTGTGAATCCCTCCCACCTCTACTTCCTATCTAACACTGGAGAAGAAAGGGAATTCTCTTTGATTCCTGCAAACTCATTTAATATTTATTAATGTTTAGGGTAATGATCTTAAATATTTCCACAACTAAAGTAAAAGTTCTGGTGTGGTGGTACCTCCCTTTGGAGTTCTAATAAATATGCCAGCCCACACCTGGCCTTCAGAAGGGGGCCTGCCTTCCAGAGGCAAATTTTGGGATACAGGTGTTCCAGAGGGACTGGAGATTCTGCACTACTTAATGTCAGCCTCGATTCAGAATTAACAGGGTTTGAATATAGAAAATTCACCACATGCACAGAAGCTCTCTTCAGTAAAATTAGAAGTACTGTAGGGCTCAGCATGTAACTGGGTGGGCAGAAGGACAGTGCTCTGCTTTTAACAACAGAGACCAGTAGGGTGAAGAGTCCGGTAAGGAAAGTTCATGGCTGAATTTAACAGAATATTGATGTTTTAAGCAGCCAGAGCATTGTCCGAATTCTCTTTCAGAAGCCTAATGCATCAGATAATGTATCAGATGAAACGCATGGTACAAAGCCATGCCTGCTGAGCATGAGTCTGCTGTGATTTTTAATGTATGCATTTCTGCATTGTCAGTACACAGTAGCTGAAGGATTACTGTGGCTCTCTACAATTTTTTTTGTTATTTTTACTTTTATTTTATTTTTTGACAGAAAGGAGGGCGGCAACAGCTTTGAAATAGCCCTGCAGCATAGCATCGCACTGCTGATTGTGGGTAGGCAAGGGGAGCATGTTGGCCAGGCTTCAGCAGGTTTGGAATCATTCATTTTATTTTTCTGGCCTCCTTTGGTCAGAAGTTCAAGACACTATTAGTGGAAGGGGCAATAAAATTACAGTATGTCAACAGTCGTAGGCCATTTCTTAAGTACACGAAATAAGTTTCAGTCGCTCTCTTTGGCCATAATTACTGGCATTAACACAATGATAGAATAGGTTGTCTGTCAATATTAGCATTGAGTTTTTAAGCAGTTAGGGCAGGGATTAATTCAAGCTCTCACTTTTACCACAAAAATTCCCTGTCACCATTGTGTAGCACTGAACTGGGAGGGACTGTAATTCTACTTCAGATGTGCACTCTGCTGCAATCAGTTCAGTGGAACATCCTGCAGCTGGGAAAAACAAACAAATAAATAAATAAACAAAATAAATAAATAAACAAAATCTGTGTGTGTGCAGTGTGCATAGGTTTTTCTAAGCTGACAAATGATGGCAACCGTGGTTATTCCACTTTCTGCATCACTAGAGGAGATCCTTTATACCAAGTTAATGCTGCACTCATTTTACTCCTCTGAATGTGGTATTTGCAGGGTTGTACGGACGCAGCTGTTCCCCTGATGGAGGAAGATGCTTGATATGACCAGAGAGTGCCACCTAAAGGCAAAAAAAAATGTGCTGAAGGTTCCACCGAGAGCCCAAATCAGGGAGACCTTCAGCACATGAACCATCTGCTTGTTGCGGTTCTTCTCCAGCCAGACCGACGCTGGGGAGTGCATCATGTTCTCAGTTGTCTGGAACGTTTCTTGGGCAATTCAACATTTTCAGTAAGTTTTCATTCCATTGTTTTGTGTTTTTTTTCCAGTAAAATTTATGCATGAATACATTCAAATCCCTCCCCATAGTGCAGGGGATGACAACTAAGCCCTCATATGAGCAAGTGGCCAATGGTTGTGGCATTGAGATAGGTGAGAGCGTGTGCAGATTTTGCAGTCATCAGTTGACCGGCAGTCCTGGAAATGAAAGGACAAATAAAATAAAATAAAAATAAAAAATTGGAAATTACTTTCTATGAATTTTCAACTTCCTGCTCCCTGTTCAAACTGAGATTGCAGATGAAAACTTCTTCCAGGACAACATACAGAGATGCATCTCCATAGACATGCTAAGCAAGCAAGCACCCCTTCCCTTTAGTTAGCTCAGCCATCAGGCAGTAGTATTATCAGACAAACACCATCGTACAGAGAAATGGCTTTGGGTTAGGCTCCTTCCACAAGTATTTGCTCCATTTTTTTTTGTTGTTGTTGTTGGTTGTTGGCTTAGTGCTGTTGTTTGCTTTTTCTTTTTCCTTTTCCATCTGGTTTAACAAAAAAATGATTCTCTGAGGCTGCCTTAAATACACCTTCCTCCAATTTCTGGTAATATTAAAGACAGGACAGAGCTTTCTGACTCACCACAGCACCCTTTGTAATCTGTGCAAAATCTTTTTTTTATGTATAAGTTATACTGTGTTTAGCACAATGCAATTCCCAAACAGGAAAAGTTGCTCAATTTAGTCTGCTATTCTTCGAGGACTCCTCTTAGGAGAACTTTGCCCTGGTGGCATACGGACCATCTTCAGCCATTCCAGCTATGCTTAAGCATCACTGCTTGATTTTTATTAAAAAAAATAAAAATAAAAATGTTATGGTAAGGAAATCTGCCGTTGAGTCCATGTTCCCTGCATTGGTGGCTTTGGAGACTAACTAGCATCAGTTACAATGTGATGTGTCATATAGTCACATCTGTCTCATTATTCAGGAGCAGGGTATGCCAACTGCTCCTAGTACCATCAAAGTATATAGAGATCACCGCTGTCATACTGTTAATCATTCCTTCTCTCCATAACAATTTCTTCTAGCAGTGGAAACAGTCATGAGTGGCAGACTGAAATTCAAAGAACTCAGACTTGTCTCCCATGAGTAATGCTGATTTCAGCCAAGATTTCCTTCAGATCTATACAGTTGAAGCTTGATCCCATACAAAGGGAACTTAACATTCCAGAAATCATTAATCTTGCCCAGTGACAGAGTTAGCATCTTCTGGTTTTAAGTTCTAGTGCATTTATTTATTAGGGAGTAACTCTGTCAGCTCAGGAAATGAGCTCTCCTAAAGATAACGGCATTCAGCAATTAACACATCTCTCATTTCACTATGTCAGAGAAGCTGCTTAAAATTATGTTTACATCCACATTCCAGTTACTTTGCCTGTGAGTGTATTATAAGTCAAGAAAAAAAATGGTACTGCATCAGTGCTGCGTGCTCGCTGCAGGGAGGTAATGGCTTCATAATTCGTGGTGAAGTGCATGTGGGAATGAGTATTTTAACTGATTTTATGGTGTAGGAGATATAGTGTTGATATGCAAACAACAGCTACATAACACAGTAAATGCGCCCTTGTTTGTTTGTTTGTTTTTCCACAAAAGAAAATGAAGTGGAGGAGCACTCAGAGGAGTATCAGTGTAACTAAACAAAAAATTGCTATTAATTTGCAATTGCAATTCATTTATCAAGTCAAATAGATTTCCTAACCAATCTTTATTATTATTATTCATTTTTAATAAAGCAGAATCTAGTAATTTCCAACTGAAGCAATGAATTTGTCCCAGGTGTTCCTGTAAGTGTGAATTACTACTGTGCGTTACTTAGTAGATCACATGGTAGCGCTGAGTGTGTTCAAAGGCTGGGTAAAAGAGTAAACGATAAGGTATGTATGCTGTAGTTGCTTTAAATGAGTGCAGTGCTTTGGGGAAATATCCCTGGAAACATTTTGGCAGGATGGCTGGCCTTTTTTCACAACACAGTGCTGAAATATGGCCTCAGTGTTGCCCCTGGGTCACTGTGCTGCCAAGGATATTTTGCATTCTTTTCCTCTCATGCTTTTAGCTGCAGAGGAGCTCGATTTTCTCAATGGAACAAATAAACTAACTAGCAGTAGTGACTTTTTGCAATTACTTGAGACTCTATGTGAAATAGTTTTTGTTTGTTTGTTTGTTTGTTTGTTCTTTTCTTTTAGGGGCTTTTATGTTGAAAGAAAATAGAGTAGGTTGTTAAGGAATGCAGGACAATAGCTGTAGCCAAGCTGTGCAATTAATCGGGACTAATGAACTGATACACCACTGGGCTGCTGAGCAGTGGGCTGGAACAGCTCTGACACTGCATAATTCAGCTCCGGTGCTGTGTTCAGTGCTCTGAGCTGCCGAATGAATGCCTAAAAGCCATGTGGACATTCACAGTCATCACCATTGTAGGAAATACCGCAACTGAACAAGAGCAATGGAACTAACCAATACCTGCTAACTGGGAACAACAGTCTTATTGTAGCAAAAGGTGATAAATAGTATCAAATCAGAGACCGGGTCCCATATTACCTGTGCCGTTGCAGCGCCAGCCTTCTGTGACCTTGTGTAAGATTACCCCTAGAGCATGCGTGTGCTCATCAGGGAGCAATGAGTGTAGAGCTAGGGATGGTCAGCACAGCATGCATTTGTCCCCTATGTGAATTACAGGCATGCTGATTGTGCAGTGGAGTAGCTTTCTTTCCTCTCCATGAGAAGAGAACTCAGTTTCTGTGTGGTACTCTGAGAGCAATTGCTGTTTGGAGGGTAATGGCTTTTGATGTCAAATAATTTGACTTGCAGGTTTTGCTTCGCTTGGCGCATTCTGTTTTCCCTAAGGTTCAGTAATATGAACTGGAATGTTTTTTGTCACACAGGCTGAGAACCAGTCTGTGGTTTGCCCGTGGGAGGCCACCTCGAACAGACTCCTGTGGCTTTGACCTACCCATACAGAGAGTTTCCAACTTAAAAGACTGAAGCGGGCAGCTCCTGAGGCTGGGAAAGAAAATTACTGTTCTTCGGCTGAGCGGGACTTAAAATAGCAATTAAAAGGACTACCATGAGGGTGATAAAAGTGCAGGGTGTGTATCTGTACCTTTTAAAGTACCCTTTAAAGTTTAAGCCTTAGTCAGGATAAACCTCCTCCTTCACTATCTGGGAGGAGATTTGGCAGAACAAGGATCTCAGAATCAAAGGTCAAACTTACATACAGATGGAGGCTGAGAAATAAACAGTTCAGCTGCTGAAGCTAAATGTAATTTTTTCCCCCCCTGCACATTAACTCAATAGCAAATGAAGCAGTTTGGGCTTATTTTTCTTTAGTTCTGTACCTGATTTAGTTCTGGAGTGAGGACGAGGTAATTACTACATTTCTCTCCACCAGTGTGATACAGGTACATGAAAGCCCAGTCCTCTGTTCTGTAGTCCTGGAACTTCCAGTTCACTCACCACCAGACCTTCATGAAAAGTGCATTCATTTCAGGAAATGCGTTATCTCTGTCTCCTATCCTGAACTAATTAAATTTTTAGAAGGAAAAAACAAAAAGACTATGAGTAGACTTTGAAGTTCCTCTCCAAACGAATACTCCATGTATATTATTGAAAGTCAAAGCAAGCCTTTGAAATTAGAACCATGGTGTTGACTGCATCCTAAAATTTTGCCTCCTGAACGCTGCCTTTTCAAGAGTGTTATTACCATCAAATGCAATGCAGCTGTGTCTAGGGATTGCCCACAAGTTAATAGCATAGAAAATTTTTAGAAAGTTGCCTTGCAGATCAGAGATATTGGATGTAATGTAGTTTCTGTATTGTGCAAGTACTCCGGGTGGTGGTGGTAGTGGTAAACATTTGACATGATACAGTGTTTATAGCCTCTTCCTCTACAAGAGAATTAAAGATTGAATTATATACCAAATTAGAATTCAATTTACTGCCAGGATTAATTCCGCTGATTTTTTTCTAATACTTTGGTATTTGAGAATGGCGTGAAAATATTAGCTGTTCTTTAGTATTCAGATTATGACTGTGTCTCTAATAACCCAAATCCATTTACAGCCACAGCCCTGAGGAAAAGCCTTGTTTTTTTCTCTAGGCATTGTTCACAAATAGTCTTTAAACAAAGCTGTAACCTTTATTTTCTGAGAGATCAGATTAAAATGGAAATAGGAGGGTATTCTGGTAAAAAGCAAAAAGTGCTTCTCGCGCTGTATCCTGGTCACTTGTCCTTCTACAGTTTTGTTTAGGATACTAAATAGGAGTGAAATATTTCCATCAGTGTCTGCAGTTTCAACACCATCAGGATATTCCTTCAACCAATAAAAATAATTCAGGTTTTATGGAGTAAAATCCAAAATTCACTGGACATCAACACATAAATCCTATGGTTTTCACAACTTACATCTCATTCATATATATATATTTAGGCTGTCAAGATGCCTATTTTGTTATCTGTAGCATGGTCCTGTTTCTCCTACTGATGTCTACTGAGTGCTGCTTTCACAGAGGTTGCTGCTGCTCTTTTCCTATCTGTAGAGCCCTGCGATTCCCCACATCAAAGTGCTACAACTCACCGGCTGTCTACAAGCATACCTTACACACTCTGCAAATGCATTTCCCTGTGTTCAGAGCCAAACTTCCTCGAATGGTAATACCTCCATTCAACATCATGCGCAAAAAAACAAGCATTTCCTCTTCCCCGCTTGTTTTTAGAAAGAATAAGAGAATGTCAAAAATATTGCAAACAATGACACTAAAATGTCTGATAAGGAATTTTTGTTATAGTCCTGATGATTTTTTTTTTGTTGTTGTTCTGCACCCAGTGTGAATTAAAATTAAGTATAAAGAGAGATCTTACATTCCTCCAGAATGGAGTACATAGAGAGCTGTTAGTGTTTAACTCAACTATGAATTCTGAGATGCGTGGAAGATACAAAGACACTGAAGGCAAATCTACTTACAAAAGAAGGTCAAAGAAGATACAAAGAAAATAGTGTATAATTATTTCACAGTGATGTAGACTCTCCCATGTTTTACTCTAAACGGATAATTCCAAGGGGCACAAACAGAAGAGGAGGCTTCCAAAAATATGTGCTGAAGGTTCTGCTGAGAACTATTGGTGAATGGTGTATGGTTGGACTGGATGATCTTGTAGGTCTTTTCCAACCTTGGTGATTCTACGATTCTATGATGCAAATACTGTATGTGTCAGGTTGTTATCCAGTGCTTTACTCAACAAGCCTTTCTGCTAGGTGGTATATCCCAGCATATATTTATATAAAATATAAAGCAGTCTGATACCCAGGTGTAAATGTGGCGAAACAGAAAGATTCAGTAACATGCTGGCTTCGTGTGCATTTCTTAGAGTATCTGATTTTGTTCATTATTTGTTTAAAAAGTCCAAGAAAAACTGTTCAGGATGTGAAGGGAGCTGCTTTAATTTTGCCAGAGAGGAACAGATAGGCATCAGGCCTCAGTCTCACATGCAAAGAATGCATTTGGGTTCTGCAGCATATCCAGGACAACACCAAAAAGATCAGCAGTTTTGGATTTGTTTTCTTGAGCATTTAAGTCACTTGACTTAAATCGTCTGTGGAACACAGTAGTTTTGCAGAAAAATGTGCACCTGGTATACAGAAGATTATCGAGAGTGTTCAGTCAGTTCCAAGTGGGCAATACACTGAGATAGCTGCTGTGGGATTGCTGCTGTAATAGAAAACACTCCAACAGAGCAGTAAGAAGTGTCCTCAGGACCCCCTCTTGGGTAATAATTACACAACCAATGGTCAAAAGGACTTTGCTTTGAACTCCAGCAGGCACAATTAATCTGTGCAGCTCCATTGACTTCAGTGTGTGTATGGCAGTATCAGTAACTGATCTCACTTGCAACATCTCTCCCTTCACTGCACTCAGTTTTCTAAAGTAGAATGATTCTTGCCACATTCATTATGTTTCGTACCATACATGAACACTGAAAGTGTTGTTTAGGCACATGGAATAACGACACTTGCAGTGGCACCAACTAATGCACTTAATCAATAAAAACTGTTTTGGAATTATATTTTCTAGGTAGAAAATAACATGGCTGCCACATCATTGGTTTGCTGTACTGTATTGATTATAACTAGATTGCAGCAGGTCGAGAAGAAGTAAACGCACACAACCTCAGTGCTGCTGATTTGTTGATGGCTCACGCGTATGTTCTGTTTTCAAATAATAAAGAGCTCTTTACAGTGGTTGTTTCTGTACTATTTCTTCCTATTAATTTGTTTGTCTTTTCCAAACAACATAACAAGAGGTCTTTGGCGCTCCCTTGTTTCCACTGCATCAGTATTTATCTCCTGCGTACTGTTCTATGCACAGCGATTCCCATGGAACTCAGATTTAGGGCCCAACAAGCAAGAGTATCCTGTTTTTAATCAGTTGCAAGGCACACTGGGTTTTAGCCTCCAGATTTGGGTTGTCTGCCTATGGAGTAGCATTTGACTTGGGTGTGAGGTCACTTAAATAACTCCAAAGCGTGAATAAACAAACTGTACTTGTTTTGAACAAACATAACCCATCCTCAGGCTCATGTTTATTTACACACACAATGGATCAGACAACTTAAAAAATAACTTAACAATTTGCAGTGAAGTCACAAATTTGAGGACAGATTGCTCCAGCAATACTCTGGCAACTTTTGTGCTTACGTAGCTTCACTTCTCAGTGAAGCTCCCTCCAGATAAATTTTCTGAGCTCTGCTTGCAGAAAGTAGCCCACCCTCCAAAAAAGGATACTTTATTCACACTGAAATCAAGTAATGTCACTGAAGTTTGGAAAGATAAATTCTTCTCATTTCCAATCAGCCCCAAATAATCTAGTTTTCTGTAATTCATGTTTTTACTCCCATTCTTATGCAGCCTATAAAAAGTGATTCTTTTTTTCTTGTCCTTTCGTACCTAATGTGAATTCCTACTACTGTTTAGCAAATATAAATTCATTCAGATGAAAATAAAAAGTAAAAATTGTCATCTTACATGTTCTGTAGCCTGCATGTGCATAATGTTTGATTCAGTTTGCTTGTTTAAATCTCTTGCCTGATAAGCCTCAGAGACAGTGCCACTGTTTGAAAGCTGTAAAGGAAATAATTGACACCAAATAGTTTCCTGTCATAGAAAAGATACATCTACCCAGACACAACCAGCTAATGGCTGAGGCCAGAGTTGGAGCCAGAGATGTATGCCAGACCCCCTTATCTGAAGCTCCATTTTAAACTGTCATATAAACTAGATAAGTTAACAGCAGACTTTGTCACAGTGCTTTTAGGTGCTTGCCCTTTAATTTATTATTGTTATTTATTTTTTTTTTTAGAGAGGAAATTAATAGAGGATGCTGGAAAATTTCTTTCACATTGTTTTTTTCTACTCTTATAATGTTCCTACTTTTTTTATTCCAATGGTTGGATGAAAGCTGGCCAGCTTCTGCCTCCCATCTATGAGAATTCCAAGTCAAGAATCTCCATGGGTCTTTACATTGCGACAACTCCCTCAAACTCTCTACATACTTGCATTTTCCAGAACCCCAGGCAAATGCTTTCTCATGGAGAAGCCTCACTGAGTTAAAGGTATGTATAAATATATGGAGGATGTCCATTTAAATGCAAAGCTCAGAGTTGGATTGTGATGAAGGAATAAGGATTGCATGTTCTGGAAGAAAATGAAAAGACGTAGTCAGGAAAACAGGGGTCACTACAGAAATGGACTCTCTGTGCAAGGCTAAAGGTTGAGAACAGTCAGCCTTCCCTTAACAGGGCACAAAAACGCAACAACCTGAAAATGTACTACTGCTCTGTTTCTAAGCTTGAAAACAGTCCAATGTTCTTGAAGTTGTCCAGGTATTTCTCAGCAGAGAAGCTCTGGTATATGAGGATCAGAAAATATGTTGTGGGAAAATATTTGCCCATATTTTTCTCCACGAGGAACATCAGTTTTCCTCAAGTAGATACACTATGATATGTATCACAGGATACTAAGTGTTATTTGTAGTCCTGCAATAGCATGGTAGAAGTAATGAGAGCATTCCATTAGTGACAAACTCTGTACATCCTTCCTCCAGCTTGGACTGGTAATGTGGTTCAGTGACTTACTGTCATGGCATGCCATGATTTGAATATACTCCCTTGACACACTTTGCATTCATGGTAAATATATATTCCCTGAGGCACAATTATTTGATGTCTCCCTGCGCTGTGATAAATTCCACAGAGATGTAGACAGAATCATCAAATCCTAGCACAAGAAACAGAAGAAAATAACACGTCCTGCTTAAGCAGGTATTAAACACTTTAAAAAGCTTCTTTGAGAACTATCATTTTAGAATGAGATTATTCTAAACAGAATGAGTGGTAACAAAAGACAGATAATGTCTCACTGGTGTCTCTGTTCCTTCATTCCTCAGCTACCATGGCACACAAGATGCTGTCCAAGCCTGCAGCAGACACCTAGATTAGAAAACCTGTTCCCAGCTCTACAGCTGCCATGTACATGCCTGCCTCTGAACTCAATGAGCGTGGCAGACCAGCATTGTGCCTGGAGCCTCATTACAAAAGGAGGAAACCTGGCAGTGTCCTGGCACGCTCCTCAGATTGTCACACCAACATGTGTCAGTCATTATCTGGGAGAAAAGCAGACAGAAGGTACAGCTAGGGCTTCAATCTGACCTCAATGGGGTCTACTTTCTGTCCCGAGCAGTGCACAGCCTCTGTCTCTGTTCACTGTCAATGCTGTGCTGTGGACTGCTGTTGTTGTCTGAGAAAAAAAGAATGTGTAAGGGGCTTGGGAACTGATGATGCTGTGAAAAGGAAGGTAGCACCACATGACGTTACCTAGGTGCACTGTGTATTGCTATTTTTTGTATTAATGGATTCAGCCGTCACTGTGTGGTTAATAACAAAGGCTGATTGTAATTGACATAACATGATGTATTCTATGAATGCAAAGTAGTTGGATTGCAATTAGTCATGTGATAAGTATACATGGGATGTTTTATGCTCAGATTTGTTTGCATATAAGCTGACAAACAAAGAGATTAAGATACAGTTTCTGCAACTTTTAGGTGTCTGTGGTAAATTAGTGACCGTGGCATCAAGCCAAAGAGTTTCAGAGTCAGAACAAAAGAAGTTGCTCAAACAGTCAGCACATTTTTCATTCTAATGGTTGGATGAAAGCCAGCCAGCTTCTGCCTGCCATCTCTGAGACTTCCAAGTCTAGGTTCTCCATGGGTCTCTATATTACAACAACTCCTTACTCCATACTCTTCAGGTACTTGCATTCTCCAGAACATCAAGCAAATGGTGTTTCATGGGGAAGCCTCGCAGAGTTCAAGGTATGTATAAATGTATATATGTCCATTTAAATGCAAACTTTAGAGCAGGGGTGAGATGAATGAATAAAGACTGCATGTATTGGCAGAAAATGAAAATATGCGTCGTTGCTCAACAGTCAGAAGGTTTTGGTGCACTGACTCCACCTGTATGCACTAAATTCTATTGCAGATGTAGCCTGAAATGCTCCTTGCATGCAATGCCCTGTAATTTTTAATGTGCTTAGTAAAGATTTCATTTAAAGGCATAAACTCGCGGTTCCACCATAAGGAAGTAGTTTACAAAGAAGCCCTTTGAAATTTAAATCAGATAGTCTTCTGCCTAATGATCTCTACAGTTGCAGGGAGAAAAGGGTACATTTTATATTCAAAATAGTATGGGACGTATTATGAAAGGTAGGGAAGTGAAAACAGATGAATAACTCTTTCTATGTGTAGCCAGAAGAAAACATACAGAGATGAAGCAAGAGTCAGATTCCTTCTGGACTACCTGCAGCTCTTCAGGAGAAAGCTTGAGAGTGGAAGTCAAAAATTACCATCTTCAGTGCCAATGCTTTGCACTGAGTTTCCTGTGTAACCCTGAATATGTCAGGTCATGACTCAGTTTTTTATCCTTCGAAACATGAATAATATTCCCTTACCATGTACATTGTGAGATGTAGCTTATTAGTACAGTAACTGCTTTGCAAGTTGCAGGAGGTAGAAGCTACAGTTGGCAGAGTAATGGCATACAGTGACACATGAAATTACATAATTGGAACTGTAAAGTCAGAATTGAAAATGAAGTACTTCATTAAAACTTGACCCATATTATCAAGTGTTCCCTTTATAGAGTACAAAAAATAACCTGGCTTCTAAAAGCAAGGAACTCTTCCGAGGCTGTTCTTCTATTGCAAGCTGTTTTCTGACTCCACTTGTTCCAGAAGTCATTTATGACCATCTACAATACTGAAGAAATTTCTCTGTAGGGACAATGACTACTACACATTCTGTTAAGATTTGCAGTTGTAGAAACTGGATTTCCAGTTGTAGAAACACAGTATAGTAGCATAAAAAGCACAAACCGTCTTACATACTGCTTCACAGGACAAAAATAATTCCCACGTAATGAAGCAGCAAAACATTATTAGGAGAAGCAATGTGATAAAGCTAAATAAAATTAGGAAAGAAGTTTCCAAAAATGATCCAAAATAAGGAGAGGATTCCAGAAATTAGTTGAATCACTACTACAGATGCTCATGTGCAGTTCACACCAAAGTCAGCTAGAGTGGTTGCCATGTGTATAACCAAAGAACATTCACAAGATGCGAGGGGTGCCTCTTACTCAGTGTGCAGAGTTCACCTCTTTAAAAGGATCCTTCATTTAAAAATCATGAGACCAAAACTAATTGGTGATGATCTGCAAGAAAAGTAATATTGCCAGGAAAGCTTGGTGATAGTAAACAAGAAATAAATGTGAAGTCCCGAAAAAATGCCTGCATCAGTGCACAGGCATGTATGATTATTGCAGCAAAATTAAAGCAACCCAATTCAGTGGGCATAACTGTGGAAAAGCTGTTGCCCCTGGGGTTGAACTCAGTCCATTTAGTTTAACGACATGAGTTTTGCTTGATTAGGTAAAAAAAATACATAATCAGATACCCCGTTGCATAGGGGACTTTTTAAAAGCTTGTGTTTGTATTACAAGTGAAAAAAAAAAGCATGCTAAAATGGCCTTATTGCTACACAGGAGCATAGAGGCATTTCTTGGGAACAGAGCTTTTCAGTGAAACTAACTCCCAGCTGGTTATGGCAAATGGGAGTAGAAATGCAAATGGCAGTAGTTTGTAGCCTGAGTAGAGTTAACAAGAATTATCCCCTCTAGAGTCAGACTATGGTCACTGTAACCACCAATGTAAATCTGGAGTAATCCCTCTGATTTCTATGGAAATACTCTAGTGGAGCTGTGAATAACAGTTCCACAAACAGCATTTGTGATGAGAATTATACCCTTTGGATTTTTACAGATCAACAGACGAGATTTTTCTGAGTATGGAAATGTATTCTGGCACCATTAAGGGTAGTACAGTGACAGATGTATTTTCTTAATTTTTTTTCTTTTGACTTTCCAGAAGCTCTTTCAGGAGTTTTTACAGAGATACCACTTCTTTCACTCTCTGATTCTCTCACTGTGTTTCCTTGCAATCAAAATTCAGCCTTTCGTTGCTGGTTGTTTTTAAGCATTTAGTGATCCAACAGGCATGTCAGTGTCTCCTATCACACTCTCTTCATCCATGGACTTCTTCATGTTTACCAAGTTGTCCTTTTACCACCTGTATCTCAGCTGTTTATGTATGCCCTGCTACTACCAAAAGCTGATTTGGTCCAGTTTTGCCCCTGAAAAGATTGCACTGAGAATATAAAAAGCATAAAGAATAGCTCTGAAAAAACCCTTTGAGTTGTATTTACTTCATTTGTTGTTTTTTGTTGTCGTTTTTTTTTACTGTTTTTTGCCAACTTTTCATGAAAGTATATTCAATTCCCACCTCTGACAATCGGATGTAAGATCAGGCATATGACATGCACATGTAAAAATAGCAAAAATTGGTGATCCCAAAGGAGTAGTGTAAGAAATTTGGTTTCCAATCACTTTTTTATGAGCTTAGAAAAGGAAGATTGTGGACTGGATTCAGCAGCATCAGTTTGTTTGCCTGCAGACAGCCACTTACTGAAACTATCATTGTGCAACTTTTATTGCATGACTTCAAAAACAGAAATAGGGATGGCCACCAAGTTATAGGAATTGCCAACAGGTAAATGGCTTTCTTGATGGGAGTGCTGCAAACATGAAGCTCCCATTGGCACATGTCAAGTCATTCTCCATTTAAGATAGTAGGAAACTCTTAACGTATTCCACAAGAGTCACACAATCCGTCCCTTGTGCATAGGATGATGCTAAGTTGAGATGCAGCAGCAGAGCAATGAACTCATTAAAGATAAATGCAATACTTTCAGATTTCAGACAGCTGCAGCAATAGAATATTCAACTTCCAAATTGTCTGTCTGGCCTTTAAAACTTGGCCAGCTGAAAGACATCAATTATGGAATTATAGAAATGTGGACATTTTGGAAAAAAGGTCTCTTTTTCTCCCCACACCCCTCACTTGTCTAGACTTTGCTCTGTCCTTCCACACAATCTATCTACTGTTGGTGCAAGAGCCCTTTTTTTCAGAAGAGGCTGGATCCTGGGACAGCCTTTGTGTATTTCCCAGCCTTGCTGACCCTTCATCTAATTTCAAATCTGAAATAAAAACAACCCCCTTTCTCCAACTCTCCCTATACATTTTAATGTCTCTCTTCCGCTGCTCTGATTTAACTCTTGACTGTAATACTCCCAAACAAAACCTTCATTAAGATCGACTCCAAAACTGAATACAGAAAAGACCTGTTGGAACAAGTAGTTTCTGTCTGGGCAGGATTATTCTCTACTGTCTATTTACTACTGCTTCAACCAGTCTGGTTTTAAGTATCTAAAGCTAATTAGCTTCTGTAAATTAGATTTTCTTGCAGATTATCCTTGAGAGCCAGAAGCCTTACTGTAGGAGGGATCTTTCTAGTGAAATCTCTTTTTTTTTTTTTCCTTCTTGCCTGGTGCATACATAACTACAACCCCAAATGTGTTTTGGGTCTTTTATTCTGTGGTTGTACTGACACAGAGCCTGCGAGCACACCTGAAATCTCACTGTCGCTTTCCTATCAGAAAGGTTTTCTTACAGGTTGGGGCTTTCCTTCTCTCACTGGCATTCACCCTCATCGTGTGTTTGTGGCAGTGTCCCTTCACTGTCGCTTAGCCATGGAATACAAAAATGGGTAACATTTGGAAAGGGATTTGCACATCAGGCTGCCAAACTTCAGGCAGCATTCTCGTTTGCTTTTGGAAAATACATCCCACCAAAATCAGGAGGTGCTCAGAATAAAGTGTCACTTTTGAAAACCCCAGACAGTCGCTGCAGTTGAGTCTTCATCTTTCTGAGAGAATTAATCTTTATGGTAAGTATTACTCTTGGCTTCTTCTTTCAGTGCCACTGATTTCAGTTCTTTAGGATCTTTCATACAAGGATAACACCTAATAGAATCTAAATCAAAAGGAAGGTGCTTTGTGCCTCCTGTGTGTATTGCCCTAAGACGCAGCTGAGTTGAGTTCCCTTTTTTATTTAAAATGGTTTTCCTTCATCATGAAGTGTGAACGGTTAGACCAAGCTTTCCCTCCAATCTACCTCCAAAAGAGCACGGGAGTGTGCCACACCATTTTTGACTTCCCAGTTACCCACAAGCACAAGATTAAGGGAGTGTGCTGGTTTATGTGCAGATTTTCTCCTCATATACAGCCAAGGTGTGGCCAGGCATGTATCCCAAGCCAGGAACACAGAGGTGCTCCTGAATCCCCCATTTAGACACATACGAAGGCACACCTGTATATTGCATATACAGTATATACTGTATATACTATTGTATATACTGTATATTGTTGAGCTTTCAACAATAAGAGCAAATAACATGATTTTTTTCTTTTTTTTTCTAAGCAAAAGCTTTGAGTAAATGATGCAGAAGTTTGAGGTGGAATAATTGGAGTATATTTATTTGCCAGACACTCTATGCAAAAGAAAAGTTAAGTTCTGTAGGTGTGGCTAACATGGAAACTTACTGTGAGCAGTGGAAGACAATGTCACACTCAGAAATATGTGAAGTTAAGTGCTGGTGTGTCAGTAAACATACACAACACTCACAGAAAGTGGCGGAATTACCATACTGACAAAAGCCATTCCACTTTTCAGCAGTGGAGACAGTTCAAGGCGTCAGTCTTTGTGCACAGCGTGTGATGTCTTTATTTCAGTGATGCAAGGAATCTCCAAAGTGATGGCAATGCTTTTCATGTATTTGCATTCCTGTAAAATGCACGGTAGGTAAGGATGGAAATTATGCCTTTCATTGATCCTAAGCTCCAAGTTTCCTTGTTGAAGATATTTAATTAAAAAAAAAATAAATAAAATTAAGCAGTCTAATGAGATGATTGTGAAGGTATTCACATAGATTTACAAGGCTGAGGAAAACAGAGTTCCAAGCAGATGCCCATTAGCAGGATGAAGAACAAGGAACTAAATCTTGTTTAGAGGAAACTAAATTGCAATTAAATTTGCAGTCTTTCAAGAGAGGCGACATTCTGGGGAGGAGACTGCTTTATCCAGAGACATCCAGCTCAAGAAGGTAATGCTGCCTTGCTACGCAGGCTGAACTTTAACACATCCATAAAAAATAAGTCTTGTTTTACTCATTGTTTTTACCTGAAGTAATAATGTGTCTTTAAAACAAACAAACAACCCTATATCCCTATAGAGTCCTTTCCATGCCCCATTTTCAAATTCAGCAAAAGAGACAGATGACACAGTAACAGCTGTTTTCAACTATACAACTATACAGAGGTGGGCCCTGCCATGGAGATGTGCACATGTATGGACACCAAAAGGAGCTCTCTTCTGGTTCACAAGGTGGGCAGCAATACGCTGAGTTCACTTTTGAGTGTGAATAGAATCACAGAACCATAGAACTGTTAAGGTTGGAAAGACCTCTAAGATCATCCAGTCCGATCTCAACCCATTCCCACCATGCCCACTGACCGTGTATCTCAGTGCCACATCTCCACGGTTCTTGGACACCTCCAGGGATGGTGACTGCACCACCTCCCTGGGCAGCTTACAGAGTTATCAACTTTAAGAACTTGTATTAGGAGAAAAGAGTATTTAAATTACAAAACTAACCACAACTCTGATTGCTGCTGTCTCTTAAATTTTTAATTAGTCCTTCCATTCATCCTTATATTTACAAAGACCTACACACAGTCAGTGACACTATTGCTGTGCCTTTCATGCTGCAGTTAGTGCAAAGGAATCTGTATGTAATGATGAAACAGCCACAGTAAAACATTTTTATTTGTACTCAAGGAATTCTTTCCACAAAGAAAGCTTCAGAAATAAACTAGAAATGGTTCTTCTTCACTCTCATTCTAGAAAAGTTCATTTTCAAGAAAGGAAGTTTGCAATTCACTGCAGCTGGAGGATTTTTCATACCTCCCACTCCAGTCCATCCCCAGAGGACACAGAAACCCCCCATGGGGTCCCTGGGGCAGCAGTAGACAAGGGGTGGGCACAGGGAACGTCAGTCTGGGGTGGAAACAGAACCAACTCAGTAGGCCTTCTCCTCACCGAAGCTTAAAAAAGATCTGCCTTGTTTGCTAGCTGGTCCACGGACTGGTTGTGTTGTGGGGGCTTTTTTTTTTTGGAACAATTTCACTGTGGCGTGGCTGCTGAGGAGATACGTGGTGATGGAGGGGTCCTTTCTGGGTTCGCCCGCCCCTCAGCGCCGCCTTCTGTCGGACCAAAGGCAGGGAACCGCCAGCATTAACATCATTCCTGGAGAAAGAAAGAATGGGAAAAAGGAGTTTCTAGCCGCCCGCTGAGGGGGAGGGAAGGGCCGGGCCTGTGCCGGCAGCGTCCCGCCGCAGCGGGGGCGCGACGGAGGGAGGGAGCGGGCGGAGGGCGGCTGCGCGGCCGCCTCCCCGCGTTCTGGCGGCGGAGGAGCTGAGTGGAGCGGGAAGGCCACGGTAGGTGCCCGCGGGCGGTGGTGGCGGGCTCAGGGGGAGGGAAGGAGGGAGCGGCGGGGCGGGGCGGGGAGAGGAGGCGGCCGCAGCCGCGCCCGCCCATCAGCGCCGTGCGGGAGTGGAGATCGCTGGCGCGGGCGGCGATGGTGCTGCGTGCTGACGGCCGCCCCGCGCTCCTCCATAGGCGGCGGCCACGGAGGTCCTGAGGCGGCGGTGAGCGGGCCTGGGGGTCGGCGGGGCCGGGCACGGCGCTGCGGTGTGCGGAGAGGCGGGGCCGGGGGCGCGGAGAACGGAGGGGGCCTCCGGATCTCCCCCGGGCCGGTACGGAGCGGGCGGAGCTGGGGTCTGCGGCCGTCCGAGAGAAGGGCTCGCAGCCTCTCGCAGCGGGACTCTTTCACGCTTTCTGAACTCTTTCTGGTCGCTGATGAGAACCAGCGTGGGTTTCGCCGGGTTTTTATCTCCAGCAATCGACACCTCCGCAAAGTGCGGGGTGATTTCTCTTGTTGGAGATTGTGTCATTCTCTCGAAACTGCGCGTTGAGAGCAACAAAGGCGGCGACTTCTTAGGAGCCTTCGGGAGCTTCTCGGTTCCCCTCCTGGGTAGTGGGGAAACGACAGGAACCGGTTTGGTTCCGTGGGTGCGATGCGAAGTGGATGTAAGACGTGAAACTGCGGGGTTGGGTGCGGGTATCTGTGAGGTTGGGCGTGGGGATTTGCGTGGGAGGAGGGAGCTGGGAGCCTGAGCGTGGGGCTGGGAAGGAGTATGATGGGGTCCTGCCGCTTCTCCGGCGGGATGGAACGTGTTTGGTGAGATGAGCTCCAAAGATCGGGCTGCTGCAGGGAACTGAGCCTGTCGTGCCTAGGCTGTGCCCCTCCTGCCTGCGCTTGGCTGCCATAATGTGACCCCAGTTACAGAATTGTAGGGTTTGAGAGGGACCTCTAGAGATCATCGAGTCCAACCCCCCTGCCAAAAGCCAGTTCCCTAATGCAGGTTGCACAGGTAGGCATCCAGACAGGTCTTGAATGTCTCAAGAGAAGTTATGCTGTCAAGAGTTGGAATCGACTGGGACAAAAGCACAGCTAGGAGAACATCAGCAGTGAGTGGGTTCTTGTGCAAGAAATACTGATGAGGAAAGAGTCAATCTGCTCTTAGATCTTTTGTTGCAGTACGTTACCACAGATTCTGCCACCACTCCTCATGCTATCAGACACACCTGTCTGTGCAGCTTGTACACCGGGTGTTTATGCTTCATTGGAACCTCTCCTCCCATCAACAAGCATGTCCATCCATAGCAGCCCTTAAATGTAAGCTGTATAATCACAGAGTCATTGAGATTGGAAAAGGCCACTAAGACCATGAAGTTCAACCATCCCTACCATGCCCAGTAACCATGTCCCTCAGTGTCTCATCCACGCGGTTCTTGAATGCTTCCAGGGACGGTGACTCTACCACCTCCCTGGTTAGCACATTCCAGTGCCTTACTGCTCTTTCTGAGAAGAAATTCTTCCTAATATCCAACCTGAACCTCCCCTGGCGCAACTTAAGGCCATTCCCTCTCATCCTATTGCTGTTGCCTGGGAGAAAAGTCTGACTCCCACCTCTCCACAGCTTCCTTTCAGAGTGTTGTAGAGAGCAATAATGTCTCCCCTGAGCTTTGGGGGTCTGATTCTTGCAGTATGCTTTTGCATGACATTTCGGACCAACACTAATCCAAGGCACTGGAGAATTTGCATTCACGTTTCACCTTCTCTGGGATGAGCTGCAGTTTTTCTAGGTAAAGGTATTGCATTTGCCAGTTCAATGGGAGGGAAGGTGTTGTGTTTGACCATGTTGCTTTGCTGTTTTTACTTTAAAGTGGGATTTGTCAGCCATTTGTCATGCGGCTCCAATAAATATCGGTTAAGTACAACATTGAAGAGCTGCAAGTTGAAATGCACAGCCTTTATCTGTCCTCTTCCTGAGGAGTTCAGCAAAGTAAGGATGTTAATGTTCACACATGGAAAAGAGACAGTTCTGGCATAAATTGGCACACAGCTATTTTCCTCTCAAATGAATGTGGGTCTGAGCAATAATAATTAGCAGTTGGGTAGCACAGTAAATCTTCCAAATGCCATCAAATCGTAATCAGCCAACTCTAATAGCACGCTTCTCCTGCAGGAGAGGTGTGTAATTAAACAGATAAAATGAGACTGGGCAGCCTCTGAAATGGAGCTTATTGTTGAAGTGGCAGTCACTGGAACAAAGCTCTGCTTTATCACTGAACCTCTTAGAACTGCTGTACATTAAACACTGCCTCAAATATTTGTATGTTGAAATAGTAACCAATAAGGCCCAGAGGGCCTGGCTGCTGCAGGCACCCTTGTTGGAGCTCTCTACCATCAGGAGACCTCGGTCTGGAGAGTCTCTGGTGGTTGTTCCACAGCACCTATCAGAACTTAACTTGGGCAGGTGTGGCATCAGCTCCTTAGGGGAAATGGTCTTCTTTGGAAGAGCCTTCCAGTTGACTCATGTAACAAACCTAGAACTTTATGCTGTTGATGGTACTCTAAAACTGAAAGTGATTTCGCCAGCACACTGTTAAGCTTGGGAACTTGTAAGCATTGGTCTTCCTGCCACATTTTAGACATTGAAGAGAAAATGTTGGTTAACAGTTTTGTAGTTTTAAAATGAACCATTCAGTGAACCAGAGTTCTGGGATAGTGTGTTGTGCAGGAAATATCTGTAAACAGTTGCCCTGAGCTGTTACTTTCCATGGGACAAGTGTGGATGGAAAGCCATGAATACCAGAATTAGTTAATGTTGTATGTCGCCAGTTAGCTCTTAATGAAATCTGTGCATCTGTAAAGTAGGGTGGAACTCCTGAAAGAAGTGGTTCCCAGCCCCACCTCCTCCTCAGGTGCAGAGGAGGAAGCTGACGCTTATGGATGGGAAGGGCAGGAGAAGACTCTTTGGTGCTGTTTTTGTTTTGTCCAGGCTTCTCTTTCTCCTATGTCACTTAAATACCTGGTGAGCAGCTAGGCATATTCCTTGTGCATTATTATCTATTAAAATGCCTTCATAAAAGGCAACTGAGTGCCTGCCTTGGGACAATGATATGTCCTGTGAATTTGAAATCCAATTGCCAGGATAGGGATCTGCTATGCTTAGCTTATGAAACTTCTTAGGAAGAATAACAGGTGAGAAAACTTTGTTCTCGGGATTTCATCTGTTGTTGTTCATCTTTTATGTGTAAATTTACAAGGTCATACCAGCACGCCACAGAAATTAAGTGAGAAATAATCGGAGAACTACAGGAGACATAGTGTTAAAGCTGCCGATGTTTGGTTGCTGATATTTGAAGGCTGTACTTTTTCAGGTCATTCAGTGTCATTAAGGGTTTGTAGATGATACAGTAATGTCAGATTTAATACTGGATGTCGTGTCAGCACATTGTTCCTGTTGGAACCAGTTTATAGTCAGATGAGTGAGAAGGGAGGTAAAGCTGCCCTCCCCTTTCCAAGTGCCCCATTTCCAAGTAAGAAGTGAAGCACAAAGGGAGAAATGTGGAAATAATAAAAAGGTAAGTGCTGAAACTTGGATTTGAATACTGGCTTCTTGTCAAGTGCTTGAGCCAGCCTGTCAGAAAACATCGTTTCTGTAGACTTTCAGGTGGAAGACTTTCAACCTCTTCGTGCCTGTACTTTGTCAGAGGAAGGGTGTATTTGGAGTTGGGGTATTCTGCCAGATGTTTTGTTTCTTGTGAAATTGTCTTAGGAACATTTGTCTGTGTCTGGGGGAGAAGTGTTGGAGGGAAATTCCTGTAGAGTTTGCTGAATTTCTTGAAAACGAATCTGAGAATGGTCTTTGTGTTGTATTGACCTCTTCACTGTGTGCCCGTGTTATGTAGGTTCTTCATTTCAGGCGTACATGCAGAGAAGTTCCTCACCACTGGCATCCCTGAAATCTGCTTTATTTACAAAAAAAAAAAAAAAAAGTGTATCTTGAGCTGAAAGATTCTTTGGGTGACTTTTCTTGATGGTGTTGGTGCAGATGATTTATAGTTGTGCTGTAGGCTTGAAATTGATGTTTAGTTTAACAGGAAGCACTCTGGTTCTATTCAGCTCTTTCTCAAGTGGGAGAACTTAAACACAAGTTCTTTACCACCTTTCCTTGAAAACCTTCTTCTTTTTTTGGTCTTGAATTTTTGGGAGTATGTGGATAAAACTGTTGCAGTACACAGATTTCTGATATTTTGAAGGTTGAGCACATAGTCATAAATAGATACAGCTGATACTCCGTAGAAGCCAGCTGCCCAGAGTCTTCCCATTAGGTTCCAGCATGCCCTCTTATGTTGAAATCTTAATGCCACAGCTGTTTGCTTCGTAAAACTGAAGGTACCAGTTCTCTGTGCTACCACAGTTCTGCCAAGTTGCTGTAGAAACTGTTTCATTCACTGTGGACTTCCTTTCTGTTTTGGAGTCAACGCTGAAAGGCATAAAAAGTTGTGAGCGTAAACAATATTCAAAGCCAAATGGCATGCTTGAAGATATAAGCGTTTGTGAGTTCATGTCTGTTCTGTAGTTCTTCTTGGTTTTTCTTCATGTAATAGCCGTTGTTGGGATCAGGTAGTGGGCAGGCCCTCAAGGCCTCTTACAGGGGAAAGAACAAGGAACTAAACGTGAAGGCTTTGTAGCTCATTACTGAGTGCAGACAGAACATGACTTATCTTGTTATCACAAGGGTTATAGACACTCATTTGCAGCTCCTTGTTTGTACAAGGAATTGGTTCCCAGTGACTCATTTTATGTTTCAGATGAGGATTTTTCCCTTTTTAATATTATTTTCTTCAGAATCTCAACGGCGTGTGTAGATTGGTTGCTGTGTCTTCCATTTTTCACATAGACTTGAGTAGCTATGCAGAGGGCATAGAAACCAGTGAACCTGTGATGTGGGTGGCCCCAGGACTCTAATGGGGTCACCAAAAGAAGGTGATGGGATGTGACTCTTCAAGCCCCATTTGGAACATGGCAGGTGTTCCAAGTGCTGGAGGATGGAGCTGGGGAAATCTTAACAATAACATTTCAGACTTACATCAGTTATGTTTGGGGTTATGTGTCAAAGCTTTTTGGTAGGGCTTTTGAGATCTACTAACCACTCTGTTGTCTCATTTTGAAAGTTTAAATGGATTAGAGGGAACTAAATTGAAGTTTGAAGTTTACTTAAACTGTTAAAAATATCTGCGTTTCCTAGCAGAAGTATGTCTGGGTTTAGTGATGAAAGATTTGCATTTGCACATCGCCTGAAGTTATGAAGGCATGAGGAATGGAATATTTTGGTCTTTTTTCCTGTGTCATATGTGGGTAGTTGAGCAATATAACAATTTTATTCCTAGAAATACTGAAAGGCATCCTACTTATTCTTGTTTCTTCATGTCACAGCTTATGGAGTGCAACAATTTTTACTGACCACTTTTTTTAATTCACAAAACTTAGCATTTCCACCAAAAGTTACAGTAGGGAAAAGGAGTGGATGTGTATTGCCTTTTATTATCTTTTTCATATAATCACTGTGTGGAAGATCCCTTCATACTGCTTAAGATTATGGTCCATGAAATAATAGGTCTGTATTTGCTATCAGTAAATTAACAGAAAAGTTGACTGCCAGGCAAGCAAATAGTTTGATAGGGTAGTACAAGTTCTACTTCTGTTATTCACTTGTTAATATCAGTGAGTAACAGTGCACGTGTTGCTTTGGGAGATAGTCTCTGTAGTATGTACTGCTGACTGGACAACTGTGTGATTGGGTTTATAGGCAGTTATCCCTCCAGCCTCATTACAGAGTATATGAAACTTCCTTAAATACGTGTTTCACCTCGTAATAAATCACGTTTTTCTCCTTCAGAGGTCTTGTATTTCAAACATCTTAGGCTATTTCAACTATTCAACCTTAAAAGGATTGAGATGCATTTTCTTGTTTATTGTTCTGAAATCAGTTTCCTTTCATTTTCCGCAGCAATCAAAATTGGACCTATTTGCATTAATTTGGCTTCTGGGAAATGAGAGTACTGTCAATCTGCACACATTATTGTAGATTTCATTTGTTAAGGAGCACTTTATTCTCAAAGATTTATCATTGCAGATTTTACGAAGGAGGTTCTGTCCAGCCTTCGTTTTGAGTTCCTACATATCCTGAGCCATCTCTTCTCTGCTCTGTAGTCCAGTGCCCTGGGTCTGAAGAGGTTTTCTCTTAGCCTTTTGAAGGGGAGCTTCAGACAAAGCGCGTTGGTAGAAAACCGCAGATGGCATGGCAGCAAAAGAACCCACATTGAATAGCCGCTGGAATATATATGTATGTATGTGTGTGTATGTGTGTATATATATAAAAGTTACGTTAGAATTAAGAATTTTGCAGTATTTCTCCTTAAAAGTAACTTTGTCCATGATAAATTTTGGGATGAGATTTCACACCTTTGATCTGGGCAGGATTCCTGGATCTCCCACTTTTTGTCTGGGAGCTGTTGGTCCTTGTCCTTTTTCAGTCTGAGGGTTGTTCAAACTCCAAAAAATAAAACAGTTGCCTGGGAAATCTGCTGTGGTGACCCACTGACCAAGATCTGCAAGCAATGGACCACCATAACTTTTGGAGGCAATAGCAGAACTTTAACTTCTTTTTTTTTCTTTTTTTTTCCTCAAAGATCTTTCTTCTGATGCTGTTTACTTGGCAAATGAACATGCTTAGGGAAAGAATCATATCCCCAAGAACTTTTGAACAGCCTGGTTTTTCAGCGTGCCCTGTCATTGCAGTCTCTTGAATGACCTTGATGCGGTTACGAAGATGTACTAGCTGGCAGAGATACAAGTTTGTTTCCATCAGCTCTATAGACTCAGTTATTGAGTAGCTACACAGTTGGGTTATCATGTTGGAGCAGCCCAATCAGCCAAAGCTTTATGCACACGAGCTTACCGTATTTTCTGGGATGGAAGGCTGTTTGGATTTGTTGCTACTGTGGTAGTAGTGCACACAACAGAGGCAGGCAGGGGAAAGCATTTCCTCATGTCCACTGGCTTCAATTGTGCATTGCTAAAGGCTGGTGAGAGCCAGGTGGCCTTCATAAGGTGGCCACGAGGCATGAGAAATATCTCAAGTCACTTGGCCTGTTCCTCTCCAGCAAAATTGGAGAAGGTTAGTGCTGTCTTCGCAGCAAGCAAAGAAAATACTCTTTCTATAGAGCTGAATTAGAGCTGTGTTACTGGAAGGGAATGTCGTGTGAACCGATAGTGTTTTCAGAAAAGGATTAGACAACCTGACAGCATGCTGGGCATTATTGACAGTTAGATGTGACTGATCAGATCTCACCTTTGCTCAGGAACCCAATGAACTGACAGCTGCCAAGGAAGGATGCTGAGAGGGGTTACCTCGTCTGTGTAACAGTTCTTAAATTGGGCATTGCTTCAGTTCCTAAATATCGTATGCAATAGAAATGTTCTCCAAATAAGATTTGTCTTGGCATTTTTAACATTTTTTTTTCCCTGTTTTTTGCCCATGGAGCTCATGCACCTCTGCATGGGCTTCTTTGCTGTTCACAGTGTTGAACTCAATGCAGTTGAAGAATCCAAGCATTGGGAACTGCTGCGCCATGGAGATGTGGCACTGAGGGATGTGGTTTGGTGAGCATGGTGGGGGTGGGTTGACAGTTGAACTTGATAACCCTAGGGGTCTCTTTCAACCTTAACGATTCTATGATTCTGTGTACCTGAAAGAGAAACTTCTACCTAGCAGAAGAGATGTAAGCAGGGTATTGAGCTGTCTGATTCAGTCTGCAGTCCCTTGCTTTTGACCTTTTAACCACGAGTCCCCAATCCCTTCAGACATCTTAGGAAGGGATGCAGTGACAGGTGGTCATGTAACCAAGGAGCTCACTGTCATACAGCTCTGTAGAATCAAATTAATTGGCTGGGAAGAGAGGAGCAAGTTTTAGCACCAGAGTGGTTCTGTCTCTAAGTTTCTGTTGCATTTTTTTGATTGTTGTTAAAGAGGAAGGTGAGAATATTCTATTTGATTAAATAATAAAATAGTTTAGACAAGTCTATTTGAATATTAATTGGTTGGTCACCATTAAACGTTAACAACCTTGGTACTGATGTGTGTTGGTGGGTAATGTATGCAATTGCTGTAGACCTGGAACTTTTAAGGTGGTTTATTTCACAGGGAAATATATGGTTTATATCACTTACGTAATAATGAAGATGTAAGAGGTCATTTTTGTATCTTAATTGAGTTCTAGTTTGAGTTAGAAAATGCGGGTTGCTGAGTTCCTTTCTGCAAGCTTAAGGTAAAGTACCAATCACGATCTGGAAAAATAAAATCTTAAGTAGGCTGTGAAGATGTACTCGATTTAATGTAATGGAGTTGGGTTTTTGTACCTCTTTAGATGTTTATGTTGACTGAAAAGAATTAAACTGTCATGAGAAAAATAATTTTTAAAGAATAAAATGTAATGCAGAGTCAAAATGTGTAACAGTAGTGGTGAGGTTTTAAGACCAGAAGCAAGAAGTTCTGTTGATTGCTGTGATGAGGAGAGTGTTTTGGGGTACTTGAATCTTTGCTCAGTGCAGAGATGAGGTACTGAGAAATGAACAAGATGTCAGTAAGAATAGTTAGGACGCTGGGAGGAGGCTTCTGTGAAGATGAATGTCTTGCTAGCATGGATGGCTTAGATCTAGAGTAGGTTTTCTGATGGGCACCATGTGTAGTGTACTTCTCAGAGCAATGTGAGGAATCGTGAACTTCTGAATCTCACTTGCACAGCTCGTATTATTCCTGTGGGATCTGTTCTGTGAAGTTTTCTGTGGTGAACTGCAAGCAGAAGAAGTGCCATACAAACGGTAATTCAAAGAACAGGACTAATGAAACAAATAAATAATAGAAATCAACTTGTAGAGATGTAAATTGGTTGATTTCGTTTATGGGTAAGAGACACATCGCTGAAGAACTGAAGGGTGTTCTGTAATGATAAAAGGCATTCTTTTTGTTCTTGCCTGCCTCTAATGTCAGATTGCTATTTTCTGTTGGCACGAATGCAAGCGCTGTTTTGCTGTGTGGGCTCTTTTGCCTTGCTCGCTGAAATAAGCGTAAAAGAGTCAAAAGGAGGATTTTTTACCTTAAACCTTTTAGTTACATGATACTGTCCAACAGCTGCACGCTGTCTTTCAGTACTGACTGTTGAACAGCCACACAGAAAAAACAAATTGTATTTAGTTTGATATGTGAAACTTGCTTGCATAGTGCAGAATATATTTTTCAATATTAGAGAAAATATTTAAGTTTGACACTAACTGAATTCTTTGATATATGCACACTCTCTTATTCTGCCCCACCCATTGTTTTTGCTTTGAGAATATTAAAGAATTGAAGATCACAGCATTTAACTTTTCACCGTAGCATGAACTGCAGCTTGGGAAGTCTGCTGATGATGCAAAATGTGCTGCTTCTGCTTCCCTTTTCAGTGGTTTTGGACAAGGGGAAGAGAAACGATTGCCTGTCTAGACTTCAGTAATTTCTATATAAATTTACTTGTTATGCAGACAGCATTCAGTTCGAGGTTTATGATGTATTTTCAATGATATGCTATGAAACCAGTTTAAAAAAAAAAAAAGAAAAGAGAGAGAAGAAAATGTAGAGGCTGTTGTGCCAGAACTAAAATGCATCTCATGGAAGTGATTGCTTTTTGTAGTACTTTGGAGCCCCAAGGTGCCCTGTCTATAAACTGTTTTCAGGACATTTTTCTTTAGTTTTCCCTTCTCAAATGTCACCTGGAGATGCGGGGGGCTTAGCTGCATGTTTATCTTTACTACTAGTGTAGAATACAGGGTGAAGTCTTACAGCCACTTTTGCAGAAGTCTTATTGTGGAAGCCCACTGACCAACTGAAGGAGGTACTGATCAGCATGATAAAAGGTGAAGCCTAGTTTGAGTTCCAGCTGTCTTCAGTTAGTATTTCTGCTGATGCCAAACCTTTTAATTTTGATATTTCAAAATACAGCCTGTGAATTGCTGTAAGCAATTATTTTGCCCTAAATGGTCAGGGTATGTTTAGTTTTCAGGTAAGTGGATGAAAAATGTCTAGTAAAGCAAAGCTTTAAAATGCAACCAAAAAAAAAAAAAAAAAAAGATTAGTAATTACAATAATGATAACAATGATCAACAGTGTGTCTTATGTTTGCCAGTAAGACTTGGCACCTGTAAAGAATTATGCCTCTGTGTTGGGTGTCCCCAGCTGAAGCAGTTTGTGTGTTCACTCATGCAGCTCCTATTCTCTCTGTCCTGCTTCTCTCTATGGCTGATGGTGTTTTGGTTCTGTCTCTGTTCTTCCACATGGTGAGGAAGCTGTGGATTATTCTGAAAAGATATTACATTTTCCACCTTTTTGAGATTTAACTTGTCAAATTTTGGTCTCCTCACCTCCTTTTGTTAGCATCACTTTGAGGATTTCTGTAAGCGGTGAACTGCTGATGATTCTTACTGTTTAGTACCTTGTACCACGTTTTCTCAGGTAAGCATATGCAGCTTGAGTTGAGGTAAACCTATACACTACGACCAGGTTTTGTTGCTTCATTATAAAAATCTTGGGAAGGTGAAAAGATGTGGAAATTGGTTCCCATTTGGATGTCTGTGATTATAGATAACTGTGTGATCTCTTCCCTGTTACAAAATAAGAGAGATTGTCCTCCTGTGTTCCATTAGTTGGCTTAGTCTGATAATTAATCAATTAAGTGTGATACTAGGCATGGGAAATCGGAGATTCGATCGCTACTGCGAGGCACTTCTCAGTGGAGTAGGGAGTTGTGGTAGTTATGGCTTAGAGTCTACTTTTGCTTTTAGCTCTCTAGGGAAAACTTGGTGGATATTATGAAAAAAATTGAATTGCATCTTTTGACTGGAGATGAATTCCGTAGTCCTTTATGCTGTGAGTGATGACCTTTTAAGCCAGTACTTAAAACGTAGGATAAAAAATAGATGGTGGAGAAGAGGGACTTGGGAGAAGGAAACGTAGCTGTCCTCAGGACAAACTAACTTGATGCAGGTGGCTGTTGTATTTCTTCTCAGAGATCTGACAAGTTGATCAAAACCTTACCTACCGAAGGCAGAAAACAAAGTCCTCCGGAAGAGATTAACCTAATCAGTGACTTCAGGTGCATACAACTATTGTGTTGAATGTGGAAAAAATTGTGTTCATTACTGTTGTATTTCTCTTTTTGTCCCCATTAAGACATGGAGTTGCAGTGAAGTAACACAGTTCTAATAACAGCAGCTTGATGGTTTATTTCGTTTTCCCCTCCAAAGTTGGTGGCAGAGTGCAGTAGTCAACTTGGGTTTGTGAGGGAGATAATTGGAGTTGAAAACACTGTTTACTTGGTATGTTTGAGTTCTGTATGTTTTCATAATGAAGTTTCTTAATCTTTTCTACTGCTATGGATTTACAGTTCCCATGCATGGAAGGGATGAAGCATGGTATGAAGTCCGTGTTTTATAAGAGTTGAGCTCTTAGATTTTAGAGCGGTCATATTTTTTGGCCTAGTTATGGTGTTTCTCCTTCTTTTATATTCTCTAGTTAGTGTTTCTTTGGGTCTCTGTGAAGTAAAAAAAGTAGGACGTAAGCTGCTGAATATAGAATTACCAAAATGATTTTGAGAACAGCAAAATCCGATTCATTCCTTAACTAGTGTAGGTCTTTGTGGTCTAGCTCTGCCAGTAAATTCAAGTGCTCTTCTATTATCTTTCCATTCTTATTTCTCTTAGTGCCTCAGCTGAGCAGGATGATTAGAGGTTCATACAACCTTCTGCTTGGTTCCATCCTAGTTCAGAGAATGCAGTTTGTGCCTGGGCACTATGTGCATATGTCCTCAGTCTGACTTGCTGTCTGTTACTGCTCATAGAACATTGTCAAAAGAGAAGAAAGGTGATGCCAGGACTTGCTTTCCTCTCACGGCATCTAGGCCTGCAGTGGAAAAGGTTCTGCTGGCTTGTCCTTGTTATGCAGCCAAGGGTGTAATATGGCTCTTTGTCCTCTAACTCTACTAACGTGAATGAATGGAGTATCCATACAAAGCAGAACTTCCCTGAACTCTGGTTTGTTGTTTTTGTTTTCAACAGAGGGCTTGTCATTGTGTAAGGGAAGGGAGGAGGTGCTGCCATCTTGTTTTTCCTGTTTTCTGGCAATGCTATCTTCTGTAGCTTGTTCTGTCCTGTCATCTCTCCAAGTACCAAAATACTGCAGTTGGAACTTCTGCACATCACTCTGCAGCTATTCATGTTACAGTCAAATCATACCAATGCTTATATTCTTTGTGGCAAGGTTCCTTCTATGCTCTGAAGCTCGTTTAATTTTTTGTCTCAGAAACCATAAGCTTGGGCAGCAGTAACAGGTGGATCAATCTCTTAGGAAAGGAATTAACATTTTGTCCCATCTAAAAGGAAAAGGACTACTAAGTCCTAAGTCACGTCACCATTGAGGGCAGTTTAAGCGTGAAGAATATCATGGCTGTAGGACTCAATAAACACAGTGTGTCTTAATTGGAGATGAATCAGAAACGGGGTGTGTGTGTGAACTGTGTTCAAGCGGCAGTATAGGCAATTTAATTATTAAGTTGTAAACAGCATATTCAATCATATAATGTATAATTATATATATTTTTCTGAAATACCGTAAACAGTGAGAGGCTGAGGGACTCACATTATCTGGCTACACTCCTGTTAACATGTGTTATTTTGGGACAAAGCCCTTGTGCTGTGTTAACTAATGTTTTAGAGCAAGATCATGATTTCCTAACCATAGGCATTCCAAGTTTTTAAGTCGATTTGTGTACTAATTAATCTAGAGATAAAAATTCCCTAATTGCAGGATTTAAACAAGACACTGTAAGCTATTTTGGAAGTTTTTGGCTTTCATAAAGAGATCATTTGAAAAGCAGACATTCCTGGCCGAAGAACTTCATGTTTTTTGTCAAAGCTTTTCAGCTGACAGGTAGTTCTTGATGTTCTGATCAGGTGGCGATATGTGTCGCATTGAATGCACTGTTCTTACTGCTCAGTAACTGCTCACTGTTCCTACTCTGCATCCACAGAGCTGAGTGCCATCTGGCAGATGGGCAAGCAGTAGGTAGATCGTGATGGATGTCTTGAGCTGCAGAAAGCAGATCAACTGTGGATCCTTCGGTATAGAAAGTCTGAGTGGAAAAGGCAACATGTACGCAGTGCTTGGAAGGTGGTAGTGCTGAGAAACCCTGCTGAGTATAGATTTAACAGAGATCCAAGGCGACTTGAGAGTTTGAGAAATACTGGAATATGAAAACACCAATGCAAGTAGATGCTTCAGCCTTTTGGGAAATCCTGTAATGAGCCTTCCTATGTGCCTTCCTATGAAGTCTGGCTGCCTTATTGTGGGTAATTGGTCCATTTGATAACATGAAAGCAATGCTGTGTGTTGTTTGCTCTTGTTCAGATTTTTCTAATGTGCCCTGCAAGTTCTAGAGAGACACACTCTGTCTGCACGCACTCCTGGCTAGGGAGTGTGTGCAGACAGAGTGTGTACCTTTTGTGTCAATCAATTTCTGTGTCTGCATGAGTATGGAAGAAAATACCAAAAGAAGGGATCCAGCCTAAAAGAACTAATAATCCCTCTAGTTGCCATGAACTCTGCTTTTGCCAAACAGCTGCTAGGTGGAAGAAGGAATCTCTGTGTTTGCACTTTGTGCCTCTGAATCAGGGCACAAGCATCTTTTATATTAACAAATTTATTTATATATTTTTTTTTCCAATTTGATTTCACTGAACCATGTTTAAGACAGGTGATGTGCAGACCCTTGTGCTGGCTCACTTCAGAGTAGATAGTGATAGGAGAAGGGGGAATGGCTTTAAACTAAGACATGGGAGATTTAGGTTAGATATTCGGATGAAGTTTTTCACTCAGAGGGTGGTGACACACTGGAACAGGTTGCCCAAGGAGGTTGTGGATGCCCCATCCCTGGAGACATTCAAGGCCAGGCTGGATGTGGCTCTGGGCAGCTGGTCTGGTGGTTGGTGACCCTGCACGTAGCAGGGGGGTTGAAACAGATGATCATTGTGGTCCTTTTCAACCCAGGCCATTCAGTGATTCTGTGTGCCTTTAGCAGACTCTCAGTTACTGTGTATAAAAATGAGACGCAACCTTGCTCAAGTACAATACTGACTAATTTTCAAGAGTCTGCTCCTCAGCTGTGCTTTACTTCACAAAGGGGAAAAATCTTTTCTATCACTTTAGCAGTTGCTAAGTGCTTTCAAGAAGTAGCAGTTAAATTGAACAATTTTTATGGAAAGCAGGTCAGGGGTGGAGGGAACCTTTCTCTATAGAGCAGGTCTTTGTGTGGATGTCAGCATGGTGCTTCTCCAGCATTGGTCTTGCCCTGTACAGTGTGTCAGTGCCGGACTTGCAGTACCGTGCATGTGGAATGAAGAGCTGCTTTCTGGACAGATGGAGCTCTGCTGCAGCCCATCTGCAGCTATCAAATCTACTTTTACAAATGCTTACAGAACCTTGCTTTAAAGCTGCCTTAGCCAAAACCCTTAATAGGTTTTAGAGACCTCTAATTGAGCTTTCAAGTGATCGATGTTGACTTCTAAAAGTAGATTGGTGTTCCTGTTGCTTTACAGCTCCATTTGCCCTTCAGGGGTTTTCTCCTGTTCTGCAGGAGAAACATAAAAATGAATTACTTGGTATGTATGAAGTATATATACATATGTGCATCCTACATGTATAGATGTGTGGTAACGTAATACTTGCACATGCGTATGTGCTCAGGCTCTGACATGAGCATATATTACAAAAAACATATTCTTCCTGAAGGCTGATAAAAAGTTTAGAGAGGTAGGCACATAACTTCGTTTGACAGTGCTTCTTACTTCCTTCAGAACAGTCTGCCTTCATTTGAGGAAAGTGTAAGCAAACAGCCGCTTATCAACTGTTGTCCTTTGCATTGCTCTGTGGGATAATTATGCCACGGACTAGTGAAATGCAGCCAGCAGCTTGTTCACATCTCTGCCTTCCCCTTGAAGCATATCTGTTTTTTGGTCTGCTCTCCAGAGCAGAGTTGGGATCTCATCAGCTACCTCCTCTTTGAAGAAGTAGTTTCACTGAATCTGGGTCTCACTTGAAAGTGTATGAAATGTTGTTATAAAATCGGGTGTTGATTTCTCCCTATAGCCTTCCCCTCCTTGGATTTCTTCAACAAAAATCTTTGTACAGATTTTAACACCTGCTGAGAGAAACATAGATCACTCACCTTCTAAATTGTATTTTGAGCATCTAAAAAGTGTAGATCTAGTGCTTTGTAGTACCATAACTTCATTCTTAGTAATATCTAAGAATTTTGCATACAAATTTTTGCTGGTCTGTGGAAAGAATGCCTCTTTTTCCTCATACAGGGGAGTGAAGAAAATGCTGTGCTGTAGATAGCAGACTTGATACCTGCTACTGACCTTGAATTAATTCAGTTGAAGTAGAACAGAGATCTCCAGGCTTTACGCATTGGTCCTAAAAATGCCGTTGTTCTTGTGTATACAGTTCTTGACAGTTGAAACGTAGGCTTATGTTCTGGCTTGTCTGTTTTTCAGGGTAGAAATGCAGAATTTCACAATGGGAATTAGTCATATCATGTGTGAGTAATAGCTTTATTCCCAGACAGGTGAGTTCACAGATAAGACATCCATGGTGTCATCGAGCTGCTGACCTTGTAATGCTCTGTTTCTTATGCTGTGTGGCCCAGCAGTTTTTTCCCCAGAAATAGAACATGAGATGGTAACTGTCTGGAAAGGTGACACACTTTTTCTGCTACAGATCCTGGGATTCTCTGGTGATTGCCTGTGTCGTAGGGCTTCAGCAGTCATGTAGAAAAGTTTAAATTTCTGAGAAGTTGGGAATGTTGTTGATAGGTAGAAATTGAATTTCTGCTTTGCTTATTGGAAAGCAATTTGTGGAAGGATTGAAGTATGTTGGAATAAAGTTTAGTTTTGAATAACCTGTGATGGAGCAAGCCTTCATACTTTACACAGGACTGTTAAATACAATTGTGATTTACAGATGCTATTGCAATGTTAATGTTTATCTTTCTTACTAAAGTTGGTGGGTTTTAGTATTTTTTTTTCCAACATTTTATCTTGTTAATGTCACAAGATTCTTATATTTACCTGAGAGTCAGTAGTTGTTTTGAGTAAAAAACAAAAAAAAAAAACACCCCCCCCCCCCCCCCAAAAAAAAAAAACAACCTGTAAAGTTTCCTGAAGTGAACTTTCTTTTTGTAGTGTTGCATCCAAGAAATGTGAGGACTCATACTCTTGGCATGCTGTGCCTAGGTTCCTGCTGATCCAGTCGTGCTGTCTTCATTTACATTTATTATTACCATCCTGCGAAGGGCTGTAGAACTGAGAAGGGATAGCTATAAAGTGAGGGATTGTTTAGTTATTGAGAATGGAAAGGTTTCATATCTAAAAGCATCTGAACCAGCAGTACTGGAGAATGGATCTAATGTGGCATGGTTTATATTGCTGTATTACCACAGGAGAGTTAAAGCTTAAGCTTTTAAGAACCTAAGCTCTTTTTGCAGCCCTGAAATTTCTGCATTTCCCTTCATGAAGTTTATGTTAGTCGCAGGTATCCTGCTGCTACTTAGCAATTAAAATGAAAGTTGCACGTCTGAAGAGGGCAGTAGGAACTGTGCCTCTCTCAAGTGGAGCTGATTAGCAGCAAACTTAGGGAGTTGCCAAGGGATCCTACACTGACAATTAAAACAAGAGAGGGATATGAGAGCCATGCCCCAATTTATGTGGATTATGCTAACTTTGTAGTGATAATTGTATGCTCTTCTGAATATGATTTTAATATCAGATGTGAAACATCAGCTGCCCTGATGTATAAAAGAACAGTCTCCAGTTGCCTAGGAAAACACGACTTTCATGGTGATTATTATATACGTTTTGGACTGGATTTACTAGTTTGCCTTCCCTGGAGCCTCAGATAAACAAGTTGATCTGGTTCTGGTGATAGAGAGGCAGAACAGCAAGGGAGGGTGCGTATTGTCAGCTACAACTCTGCATGACTTCCATTGAGTCTTCCGTCCAGTGCTGAAAGCTGATTTCCTTCCACCTTCCAGAGAAGAAAGCTAACGCTTCTCCAGCAAAATGCACACTGCTTGCTCTGGGGTGCAAGTTGGGACTGTAAAGTCACGTTCCTCTGTCTTCCAGACACTGGAATGCAAGGGTGATTGAAGGCTTTGCAAGGAGATGCTGATGCTTCATCTGGCAGTATGTGAAGGCATCACTGTATGGCCAGAACAGAAGGGATAGAGGGCTCCTATGCTTCTGGGAATGTTCAGCATACCTCAGCTTTCTTGGGTGTTATTGCAAATTGGAATTAATTACTGCTTTTTTACATAGGGGATGTCAGGTCAAGGAGAAAGCATCAGTTTAAAGAGGAGATGCAACTGTAAAGGGACTTTCTTGATAAAATGTGAGGTTTGGCCCAAGTGTATGACACTGTGTTGCTGGGATTGCATCCCATCTGCCTGCAGGAGCAAAACAGAGATGAAAGGAAAACAGGAATGGAAGAAATTCCCACATATTGAGGGGGAAAGGTATTCTGCTGTGTTAATGCCAGCCTCTCCAAATGAAAGAGGGACTGATGGAATGAGAAGAACCAAAGAGCACGTTTGGTTCAACAACTTCTGTTCACATCATTTCCAGCGGTTATTTAGAGACTTAACAAAAAAAAACCCCAAAGCAAACAAGGAAAAAAAAGGGGGAAAAAGAAGAACGGTACCTTGTGGGGCTCTCCTTCACTTATGTCGCCTGTTTGTAGCTGTTGACTTGAAAATGGCGGGTATAGCACAGGGCTTGTTTCTTTATTCTCTAAGGCAATACATGGTAATGGTGTGCAGTAAGTATCTTGAGTGTTGGATTCTAAACAATTATCCATAAACACGGCAGATTTGATTAGCTTATGTATTTGTCCTGATTGCATACCTGACTTGAATATTTGCAAACAGTGCCTTATTTTGTGGAGAGTCTATGCAAATTGGACCTGCAGCTACAGGGAGCCACACTTGACGTACACACAAAGCTGTGTGGATTTGAAAATAAGGTTTCAAAGGGTACTGGAGCCCAAGCCTTTTGAGTTGGCTCCAGGGTTCCCCACTTAAGCACAGTTTCAGCAGCAGTGTTACTGGGGATAAACTGATAGATGCATTCTCAGTCTTCTTTAGGGGTGTGAGATGTGGGTCAGCATAAACAAATAGCACGGTGCCAGCACTCTGAGATTACAGGGCATGGCAATGACTCCAGATGCTCAGGTTCTGAAATGGGAGAGGCCAGGCTTGCAAAATGTCCTGGTACAGCCCCAGTTTGGTTTCACTGGGCTTTGTGAGCATTGGGTGCTTCTGGAAAGCACTTTGCATTCAGCAGGTGCTCAGCAAGACAGTTTGTGGTTTGTTTTTGGGCAGCTAACAGTGTCTTTAGAGATTTAAATTTTGAGAGGGTGTTGCGCCTATTTATTTATTTATTTATGGACAGAAATACATGTTACGGTGCTTCTGCTTTCAAACGCTGGAGTCTTCAAAGCAGAAGTTGATAATGGGATCTTTCTGACTCCTAAGAGAAGAGCACTCATCAGAAATTGCCATTTTTGGCCAGATATACTGATAGAGCAGTGGGCAGTAATGTTCCTGTTGCAGACAGATGAAATTTGACACGGAGAAAGGGTTTCTTTTGGTTTCGCGTCTTTTTTTTTTCTTGTTAACTGCACAGCAGATTTGGGACTCTCACAGAGCCTTTCTGCTGCCTCTCATCTCTGTTACTCATTTTGTCAAAGGAGAAAAATGAATCCCAGCGTGTTTTCTGTGGTGATCTAGAAGCTCCAACAGTGTTTTTCTATTCTAGATTTTTATTTCCCTAATTCTAGTGAATGTAACAAATGACAGCATGCAACCGGAGCAGCTGTTCTCTGCGTTTCTTGGCAGTGTGCTCTGATGAGATACGCAGTAAGAATGAAGTAGCTGCAGGCATCTCAGTGAGCCCATGTTGTAAAAACACAGCTTGTGACCTGGGGATTTGGTTCTGAATGTGGAATGTGGGGAGAAATGCTGATCTGGAAGGCAGGGTAAACAGCAAAGAACGTGTGCTGTTTAAAAACCAGCACACAAAGTAGTTGGCAAAGTTGTTGGAGCAGTTCAGCCTTTTGACTTTCAGTCTTGTGTTTTTAGGATCTCATTGACAAAATGACTAATAGTACAGTCTTCATCAAACACAATTACGGCAATACTTTCTTAATGTTTGGGGTGGCAAATGTTCAGTAAAATCTTGAAAGAGCAGGCCATGACATTTCTAATTCTCAGGTGCTAATTCCAATTTAAAACTCATAGGGAAAATTGTCAGTGGTTGAGGAAAGGAGAATTCTGAGCATTTCAGCTGCACATGTAAATAATTAAAAAGCAAGTTGATTTGAAGGCGAAAGGAGTAGGAGAAGTCAGTGTATATTCGATTGATGAGAGTTTGACTGTCTTATTTGGTGTGAGGCTAGTGCTGGACCCTTGCTGTGGGCTGCATAGTACAGTTCAGGGAGGGGAGATCACCAAGCATGCTTTGTTCATTGCACTGCCAGGGAGTGCCTGAGCCATCTGCCCAAGAGGAAGGAGCTGGCACTGGTGCTCAGGAGCTAAACAGGCTTTGGAAAGGAGGTGTTTGATGTAGGGGAGAGGCCTTTGGCCTCAGCTGCATTCTGTCTTGAAGCTGTGCTGCCCATATGGCTTAGGGTGGAATGGCATGGAAGGTGAGAAACTGCACACAGGGCTTGTTGGGACAAATGGTTTACACTTGAGTTGACTCTCTTGTCCTGAAGCAAATAAAACAATGATGTAACTCCTTTCCTGCAGAAATTGCACTTGTGTATGGTCAAGGAGTACATTCTGTCTCAGAGAGTAACCTGAAAGTCAGCTGCATGTGTATGCTTCCCCAGCGTCAACTCTTAATTTGATCACCGTCTTTCTGTGTCGTGTTGTGTTTCCCACTGTGTAAATGTTGCTCTTCAAAGGCTGTGTGATGGGGTCTGGTGTGCTTTTCAGTTGGATATGGCATCCCCACCTTCACAGCTGATGCAGAGTTTGAGTCACATAACCTATGGATATGCCTGGGGATCACAGCTGTCCTAGACTTCCCACCTTGTGCAGAGAGCTCCCAGTGCACCTGAGTGCTTTCTGCCAGTCATGTTCATGCACTGAAAAAATGCAGGGACTGCCTAGAATAACACTGCTATTCCAAAGGTGGAAAGTTGGGAACAGACTGTATGTACATACCATGAGCACAAGAGAAAAGTCTTTGCGTCCCCCACAGTGTTATTTGTTCTAAGCCCATACTGCCCATTTCTGAAATTCAGGAGCAGCCTCTTTCTGCACTGTATTCACCAAGGGACAGACACTATGGAAGGATCCTAGAAAATGAGGAGAAGAACTGAGAATTTCAAAGTGTACCACTCCTACAACTTTGTCCTTGTGAAAAACGCACGGACAGTCTGGAGAATGTGGACAGTGCCTGCAGAAAATTGAATCACAGAATCATAGAACCGCTAGGGTTGGAAAAGACCTCTAAGATCATCAAGTCCAACCACCAGCACATCCCCACCATGCCCACTAACCATGTCCCTTTGTGCCACATCTTTGAACGCCTCCAGGAACAGTGGTGCTCCCTGGGCAGCCTGTGCCAATGCTTCATCACTCTTTTGGAGATGAAATGTTTCCTCTTAGAGTCTGCAAAAGTGCATTTTCAGATATAATTTTCTTCTGACCACTTCCAGGGTTACAAAAGACTGTATAAATGGGTCAGCCTAAACTTCAAGGTAGAGAGAGAAATGATGGCATTGTTTCCTTATTCTGTATGAGTACTGGTGAGACAGAACCGTTGTGAGGAAGTTCTGTTACCCTTCTTGCCTGTCAAAGCAGCCAGCACTGCATTTTCAAGATGGGTTTCAGGAAGAAAAGATTAAAAAAAAAAATTGACCAGAATTCTCCTTAAGTGCCTTTCAATGAGAAATTGCAGCTCGTGGCATTTTGCACAATACCATGTTTATAGTGATGGGTGCTTTGTTGTATTCTGCTTCAGTTTTCCAAATCAGTTTTTAATTTATTTTTCTTTCATACATGCTGTGCTGAATAAATGAAAGCTAAAAGCTGGAAAGCTATGAAGTAAAGAAAACTAAACTGTCTCTGATATTATATTAATATAATTAATTAATATATTGCAGCCAACAATATGCAGTTTTCAGTACCATAATATATGTAGGTCGCTCCAAAAGCAATGCCCTCTATTTACTCCCATAGGAATTACAATAGATACTGAGAGCACAATAATACCAATGGATACAACAGATTCTCAGCTATAACACACTATTTTTCAACGTAGTCACCACCATTAGCTATGCGTTTTCGCCAGTGATGAACAAGAGCCTGAATGTTTGGTTTTTCATCTTCATAGAAGTTGGTGATCAATTTTGTGTTGTTTTCTTTTTATCCTCATGGTGAATATTTTATATTATTTATACCTGTTGAGTTCTGTTAATATCAGAGGACTTGCAGAAAGTAACTACTGTGTATTCTTAACTCAGCTGTGTCTCGTTTTGCAGATAACATGCATGTGTCACTGGCTGAGGCTCTGGAGGTTCGGGGAGGGCCGCTGCAAGAAGAAGAGATATGGGCCATTTTGAATCAAAGCGCGGAGAGCCTTCAAGAGCTCTTCAGAAAAGGTAAGCGTTTTCAAGGAGGGATACATGCAGAACTGGAAACATCTTGCTTATGTTTTCCTGTTATGTACTCCTGTATTCTTCATCAGCTCTAAGTACTTATAGTAACCTATTCCTCAGTAAACTGCTTTTCAGGTGAGCTGTGCTTCAGCTCAGCAACTGTTTCCAGCCATTCCATTGTGTTCTGTTGGGACATAAAGCACGTTGGGTTTTGCATGGTGACAGCATCACTTTGGTAGGAAGCTAGTACGTACTCTCTGCATTATTGTAGGCATTTAGAAAGGAAATAAAAACAGACGAAGTGTTAAATGTGGCTGATGTCATTGGAGCAATTTGATATTGAAGGGGTCACAAAATCATGTATAGTACAGTATAGTGCAGTCATGCTCAGGCTGCTCTGAAGTGATTCAGTCCCAAGTGAGGCAAAAGCAAGCCACTGAAAAAACTTGATCAGAGGGCTGGCAATCACTGCCTGGAGTGCATTTATCGATACATTTCTAGCTACTGAGAGGTGCGTGATTGCCTGTTCTATTTTCAAGTATTTTTGAGTGGTGTCAGTAAATCTCTTCCCACCTACCCCAAAGAAGACTGTAAGTGGAGGATCTTATCTGCAGTGCTGCTTAGTAATTGTCTGTCCTAGCATTAGATCTAAGTCTGGTGCCTTTCTTCTCCCTCCTTTTCCCTCGTGTTTTCCTTCTTTTTTATAACCTGCACACCCTTCAGCCTGTTCTCTTCTCCCTGTTGTCCCTGTGCATATCCCCTCACATTTATTTTTTTTTTTTTAATAACAGTAAAAACTGTAGTCAAGTTTTGGACATTGGTGTCACCTTTAATCTGGGCTTGGTTGGAGGCTGCGTTTCCATTGTATGTCCAGCATTTGAGAAAATTCATCGGTTATATCATCTGCCTGTATCTAGGCATGCGTATGTGTGCTTATACAAGTTTATTCAGGAAAAATCAGAAGCTCTCAGTTTGAAAACGTCCGTTATTGTCATCATTTTGCCTTATTACTACGCACGGGGCATATTTTCGTTATTGAGGGAAAATTCCATTGTATTTTTTGCATAGATTTTGCTTATGGTTCCAGCAAGATTAAACATTGCAGTTGTTTTGGGGTTTTTTTGTGTGTGTTTTGTTTTTAAGATCTGCTTTAGACAAGCAGGGTGTCTCCTCAAACACCAGATCTGTCGCATATATGGCACTACCTCCAGACATGGTTCACAAGAATCAAAAGAAGACAAATGTGGGCAGAAACTTTTACAAAGTATTAGATTTTTTAGCAAGATTGTCTTAATTTTTTTTTATCAGGAAATGTTATCAGCTTTTCTGAATTTTTTTTTTTTTTTTATGTAAATTATGGGTAATTTTAGGTATTGTATACAAATTGAATTTCAGCCCTGTGCTAGCAACAGTCCACATGGGGTGAGAAATATTCCCTGTTAGGAACGTTCACTTTGTTGTTGCTATTTGACCAACTCTCTCTGCTCCTTGTATTGCAAGTAGGGTAAGCTGGCATCTTCTTTCCTGTCTCTTTCTTTGATATCTCTAAAAGAGAATTGGAGAAAGATTTATTTGTTTGTTTTAAGACAGTGAGCATGAAGGACTATGTGTAACTTCACTTAAGAGATACCTTGAATGATAACAGAGCTGGACACTTCAACACCTGAAAGAAGACTGTATCTTAAGTACGTAACAATGAAACTGCTTAAAAATTGTAGACTGGAGTGAGTGTTTTACAAGAATGAAGTCTTCGGTGGTAACAGGAGCTTGCCCTTTCTTAGCAGTGCAGAAAAGAGTTATAATTACAGTGAAGACTGCCAGCAAGTTGAGAGTGAGAACACAGAGGAGCCCTCCTTTGGAGGAACAATGTAGAAAGATGAGAGCACAGAAAGCAAAGCTGCCCCAGGACTTCTGCTGTATGCTTTTAAGGTAGGGCAGTGTCTGCCAGTCAGGACTGGCTGAGATGGCAGCCGTTTCTGGTCTCACTTCCTATCAGTGAATACCAAAACACAACTTTAGATAAAATCAATGCCAGAAGAATCTGTCTCTTTTTGGATATGAGGGCGTTTTACTGAGCTGTTCTGCTAGTTCAGCAAACTGTTTTCAGTCGCATGCTATTAATTAACCTGGAATATAGCCCTGTGGTAAAGTGCACTTTAAAAGACACCCAAATGAAAGAACTTTGCAGTGTAACAGTGGTTGACAAGGGCAGTTTAATTCCTCCCAGCAAGATGCAGATAACCAGTCTTTAATGAAGATTTGGCTTCTCTAAGGAAAAAAATGTAGACATCTTTTTTGGTCATCTTGAATATCAGTTTCTGTGCTGGCTTGTAAGGATGTGTTGCCAAGCTGATGGAATAAAGAACGCAGAGGTTCCCATGAGCTTTATTGTCTGTCTCTATTTCATTTGTTCTGTGTGGAGAAGCTGTAGTGTACAGGGGATCCTAGAGAAGTCCTCTTTGTCACAGTTAATTTTCAGTCATAATGTACAGCTTGATGGAGTTGCCTCAGTGACAGAGGTCATATTTCCAGAGTTGTTCAGACGTGTACAGCCACTCCTGGTTGAGGTACATTTGCCACATTTGGCTCTAGTCAGTCTCAGAGATGTGATGCTCTTCTCTTGCTCTTTGTTTAGCTCTGGATTCCCTGAACATCTTATTCTGTAACAAAATCTAAGCTTGGTATTTTCTATATCAAGTTCCCTCAGTTTAAAAAGCAAAACAAAGCAACAGAAAAAAAACTACCAACCCCTCCCCTCCCCACCCCCCCCAAAAAACAAAAAAGAAAAAAAAAAAAAAGACAGAATTTAGAACTATGGCCTAACTAGTTTGAAATTAGGATTAAATGCAATTGGAAATCGTCATTGCTTACGTTGTCATCTATTTGCAGCTTCCCCATACCAGCCCAGAAGCCACACATACATAGTGGAGTGACCAACCCAAAAGACCATTTATGTATTTGTACGATCCTGGTCAAATTTTGGTAGTCTTCTCTGCTGGTTTGAAGTTGAGAATTCTTGCTATCGTACCAGCTGAGAAAGCATCCTTCAGTTCATTTGTTACTTAAAATTGGTTTCAGGAAGTTAGGGAAAAATATCTGAGACAAGCTTCTGTTAAAGATATAATGACTTGACTTGTACATGTCGTGTGTCTTAGTGAGTCTGTCTACTTATCCATCAAAGCACCAAATACAAATACATAATGAAATTCCATGTCTTCCTTTGTTAATCACAAGTTACACCATGTCTAATTCAGTGATTGATCAGTAAATGTGCATATTTTTATGCTTATTTGTATTTACAATTCTAACAGTTGTTGAGCCCACTAAAATACTTTACAAATAGATTTCAATCATTATAAGCAGTGAAAGATAGGTTGGAAATGCTCGTTTGGTAATAACTGGTGTAGAAGATCAAGGCTGGTAGCTGTCGTGTCAGCAAGTCATAAGCTGTTAAATGGGGAAGAAAGACAATCCAGTGCTCCTGATTGCAGTTGTGAAGTTTAAATGAATCTAGTGATTTGAAAAGGCTGATACCAGACCTGCCCTTCTCTTACATCTGTTTAATTATCTTCACTAACTATTTTGTTGTTCAGAGGGTGAATCAGCTGTGTCAGACATGCTGAATCTTGTATTCAGCGCTGTGTGAAGGCAGAGTAAGAAGTCTTTGAAGTGCAGTATCTCGGCTGTGAGCACATAGGTGTAAGGAGCATGCTGTGCTCTTGGCACTCAGTAATAAACCAGGGTTTCTTCTCGTTAAATAGGTTGAAATGGGGAAAGCTTATCAGAGCTTGAAAGTGGGAAAGATTTCGTTGCTTCAGCCGCTCCTGTGCTACTATGCTTTATGAGTTCTGGAAGTAGTTACACCATGTGGTTCAAATCAAACGATGTGCTCAGTACAGGAGGAAGAGAAGGGGAGAAAACAGTTCTGCTAATAGGAGAGCTGGCTGGGTAAATACAGTCACTTGACAAAAATGTAAATGGAGAATTGTTTCTCTAAAGAAAAATTATACCATCTGAAAGTGCATGTGAAGAAAGACAGTGATGTTCTTTTGAGCACCTGTAAACCTTGTCGAGTCACCCAGTTGCATGCACTTAGCTTGTGTGAGTGTAATGAAGGGCAAGGAGCCAAAGCGAAAGATGTTGGTGGAAACTAATGGTGAGTCCTGGTAATTGGAGCTGATTGGTTGGGGAAGAGGAGATGGAATGGGTTCTTCTTGTTGATTAGAGGGAAAATACAGTGAGAGGGGGGAAAATCCACATTTTCCAGCCACCCATTGCTGGCAGGTTTGAGTAGATTGTTTTTTCTACTTTACGTATGTCATTTCCTACCAGTTTTGCTAATGGCTACTGCCTAAGGGAGAAAAAGTTGAGAGGAAACACAATTAAAGGACTTAGAATCATTTAAATAGCTTAGGAATTCAGAATTACCAGCTATCGATATTGTCATATTGACCAATTTTAAACTACTGCCTGAACTTTCTACTATTGTTTGGGATCTTTTGCTTTGGCTACTTGTATGCTGTTAAACCATTTAAAAGACTGTTTTCAAAGTCTTCGGTTTGTTTGGCAGATGCTATTTAGCTGAACAATCTTCCAGTTTTTATTGCACTCAAAACTAGTTCAGTCTCTCCTTTTAAGTAAGACCATACTGTTTATTTGTGTCTTGGCACTGATGATAAGCTGTGCTCTCACAAGGGTTTTGTTACCATGCTGCATACTTCCAGAGTTAACTCAGAAATCTGGCATCTCCAGCACAGCTGAAAGTTTCCTGGACATAAAACTGACCAATGATTGTACCCTGAATTCCAGTGCTTCTGAAAGAGGGGCTCAAGTCTCTTTTTGTTGTTTTCTCCTTTATTCTGAGGAATAGATTTCCCTTACCAGTCTCAAAAATTCTTCTGAAGAACTAAAAGAGGAGAAGAGCACCTGATGTAGCTGTAGGCGTCCCTGTTCGTTGTAGGGGTGTTGTACTAGATGGCCTTTAAGGGTCCCTTCCAACTCAAACAATTCTATGATTTTTTCCATGGCACAGACAGTGAGATGGAAGAGTAGAGTTACTTGAAAATATTATTCTTAGGATAAATTCACATAGTAGGAGCTTTCGTTTTTTATGGATGCCTCATCCTTTCTAAACGTAGGTTGAAAATTGCGATGTAGGCAGTCTGATCCAATATATTGGTTAAAAGGTGCTAGAAGATGAAGCTAAGAAATTGCTGACGAAAGAATCTTGGCAAAATCAACCCCTTTTCTACTTTTAACCACATTCACTGTCCATAGTTTCAAATCATGCAGACTGTAGAACGTAGATGGAAGTATTTTACATGGATCAGTAAACTTAGTCTTTTCATCTACAGGGGACAGAAGCATGAGTTGGAGTAAACCACTGTTTCCAAGACTTCAGGCTAAATGGGTTGTTTTTTAGTATTGTCAAAACTAAATCACATTTCCATTATCACAATCTCTGGTTTCTGTAGTACACTTCAGAATATAAAGAGTGCAGAGTTATTTAAAGTCTTCATGGTACGAATCCTTAAGGATAAAGCCTCATCTTTACTCAAGTTGGGGCTGTTAAGCAGAAACCTTAAAATATTTTTCAGTGTTTATTTTTGTATCAGTGAACACGCAGCTGGTCAAAATCCAGTAGCTTAGTTGCAGTGTTACTTTGGGAAGCTGATGGCCAGCTGATGTTTTCTTTCTAAAAGTGTTTTGCAGTATAATGTAATACCTAATAACGTAATGTCAAACGGGAGGGGTCTCTTCATCTCTGTATTTCTTTAGTTTAGGATCTCTGTGTACTGCCACAGTAGTGAATAACTGTTGTTTTGTTTGTTTTGAAGGAAGCGGGGTTAGAGTTATGGTGCAAAACGTCTTTGGGGCTGGGAGAGGCAGATAATGTTGGTGTCTAAATCAGTTGGCTGTAGTGACTTTCTTTTACTTTTGCCATATCTGGTGTTTCAGGTAATTGCTCAGTGAGTTTTTGTCAGCTCATCTTGTTTGTAATTTTAAGTATTAGAAAAGGTCTCATATCATGAGGCTGAATTCCAGCTTTGGAAGCTTGTCATGCTAAGAGAAGGTGAATGAAGAGATGGTCTTATTTAATTCTTGCAATGTGTCTTGTTATACATTGCAGCGGAACCATCAACTTAGACAAAATTGATTATTTTTACTTCTGTATCAAGCAGATGTTTTGTTTTGGCCGCTGCAAACAATGCTAGGCTTAAATCGTTTTGTAGCCAGGGGTCAGTCAGATTGCCCAGAGGAAGAAGTGATGCATGTACTGCAGTCTTAGAATTGGTTATTAGTGTCTGCATGAAGTTTACATTTTCTTCTATTGCCCAAATTTATTTGATGTTGTTGTGTATTCTCTCTTCTTTACGAGGAGAGATCATCACGTAGAGTTCTGTATTTGGATTTTGTATGGTTTTAGGGCATGTTTCTTTGGAGCATGCATGTGGTTTTTGTTGTTTGTGACAAACTGTGCTAATCTCTGTGAGGAATTGTGCAGCAATTCTGTACAAGACCTTGAATTGATTTAGCCACCATGATCAGAGATGCCTATTGCAGTAATTACTGATATGTTTGGGATCCAGAAGACAAAGCGAGAACAGCAAAATATATTTCCTTGAGGCAACAGGATTGAGCCACCCTTGTGTGTCATGAAGAGTGGGGAGAAACCATTTCTATGCTGTGAATCTGGAGCTTTTCATACTGGCTAGTAGCATAACGCGCTGACATTTTAAAATGAATGAGGAAAACCATAACCAACTTTTTTTGTATTTTGATACACAGTGTATACGTATATATGCTTCTTTTGGCTTTGACTTGTCACTTGAGTGTTTTTGTTTGTTTGTTTGTTTATATTATTGTTGAATGTGAACTTCTCTGTTTAATTGTAAGCTTCAAAAACTCTCAGGGAAAAAAAAAAAGCTGATGAAGAAGAAACATTTTGAAGTGAGAAGCACAAGTTTTTACAGGTTCGAGGGAACTTAAACTTGAAATAATGAATGGAAGCAGAGTCTGTAGGATCTGCCAATTTTAGAATGATTTCTGACCTTAATGGTCTCTTTTTCCTTTCAAGGGAAAATTGTGCTTAGGGTTTGACAACAATGTAAATGTTGGCTTCTCTGCTGAATGAATTCCTCCGCGTGCACTGGTAGGAGGGGATACTTGTTGAGCTGTCATGAGTTTGAATTTGGGAATGTTCTTCTGGATAATTGTGCTCTCCAGTTAATTACATAGTCCTGCTTCCCACGTCATAGAATGAGGGAAGACTTAAAGCGGTTTCTTAGCTGCTTTGGGAGGAAGGAGTGTTGAAGAAATGGAAGGAATTACTCAGTAGATCCTTTTACATCTGATACCCGTATGTAGAAATTCAATACATTTGCTAGGAGATTAGAAATATTCTAGATTACAAGATAGTTGCACAGCCTGGGCACCAGCACTGCAGGAACATCCTAAACTGATAGGAGAGTGGAAAATGTTGTTTGTGGTGATGATGAGGAGGGAAACGATCATTCTGTTGTTGGTGCTTATGATGTAGAGGAGAAAGACCTTTTAAGTCCTTTAATGCCTCTGGAAAAGTAATGAGTTCACTTTTTATTTTTACTGACATAAAAGCTTGCGCCTCCTTTGGTGAAATTGAGCTGTTTTGCTGTGAGATGTAGAAAAAAGAATTTCAACTCAAGAAAGTGGAAAAGGAAAGTTTTATTAGCCAGTTGGGTTCTCTTATTTCAGCATTTGTTTTGTTAATTTCAAACTAAAGTTTGGAAGGAGAATCCTAGAGAAGGGTTCAGGTTACTTCTTTGCCTTCTTCTACTGCTGATTAGAATTTTATTGCTTTTCAGTAGTGAAATTATTTCTTGCTTTGAGCTAGATAAAACTGAAGATCCCCAAAACATTTCTGTTTGTCCCAGACAGTCTAATACAGAATCTTCCTTTTCTCTGCTAACCTGATCTTCTCTATCCAGATTGTTGCTGCTACACCAGTACTGTTAGGAAAACAATTAATTCCATTCTTGCTTTGGAGTTGGCTTTCACGGCATGGCTCCTGTACTGTTTGCAATCATTTTTGGTGTTTCAGGGATGAAATAACCTGGGGATAGGAGATCTGTGAGCGTGACCTTGGGGATATGAATACTGACACAGAATTGTTGACTTAAAAAAAAAAAAAAAAAAAAAGGGGGGGGGGGGGAGGGGGGAGCTGAGGGGGAGGGACTACTATAGTGGTTACGAAGCACCATAGGTGAAAAGGGAAGTGTATTGATATTGAATATGTGTTTGAGCAAATAAAGTTACATCAAGAAATGACACAAAACGTTTGTATGTTAATCTGCAGATTTCTTTTTTTTCCTTCTTTCAAACACAGCTGACCCTGCTACTCTGGGATTCATCATTTCTCCATGGTCTCTCCTCTTGCTTCCATCTGGCAGTGTATCATTTACTGATGACAATGTTTCCCACCAAGACCTGCGAGCATTCACAGCACCAGAGGTTCTGCAGAACCAGACCCTGTCATCTCTCTCAGATGTTGAGAAGGTACCATGCCTCTTCCACTGTAGAGGGCTGTCTTTAAATGGACCTTTTTGTGTGCAGAATTCTTGATTTGTGTGCTTCATTGATTTCTTTTGGGAAAGGGGAGGGACCCTTCTGCTTTTTTTTTCTTTTTTTTTTGGTACATGTAAGTGGGGTAGAGATTGTGGCTGTATTGTGCTTGTAGGAAGAAGCGTCTGTGTGCAGATCTGCACGTGTTCTACTAACAGCCATGCTTGAACAGTGGCTACACGATTCCTACACTGCCCATATAGCTAATGGGAAGCAACATTTCACCTTGTTTTTCTAAAAGTAATATCAACAATTCCTTTCAAAGGCAAACAGCATGTAAGAGGTAAGCAAAACAGTTACTCAAGCATGCCAAGACAAAAAATCAGATATTCTTGCTCATTTCAGAAATTCTATTTTCATTGTTAAAAATACTCATCAGTTGTGTGTAGAATTGCTCCTTTACACCTTCCTTCTCTTCCCCAAGGGTTGATGATCAGATAGGTAATGTTTGTGTATGAAATCTGCTCCAGGTCTTTGATACAAATGGTCACAGTGACTACAGCTTCTCACATGTTTGCCTAACAACCATTTGCTGCAAATGGTAATGCTCTGCTTTGTCCTTGTCAAAGATATTTAGAGGTAGGAGTAAGAGGAAGCTGAGCTGTATTCCCATCTCCTTGGCTTCTCAAGATCAGTAATCCTAAGGGAAGGATAGGAGCCAAAGCTAGCATTGTTTTAAGCTGGGAACAAACATGAGGTTTGACAACATTTCTCCAGGAAGAACAGCACTATGCTCTTACATCCAAGGAAGCTGCTGTTGGCATCAATTGCTGTTCTATGCATAAGGACTATCGAAACATGTTTCTGTCTGTAGAATGCATGGTGTGTGCTGCTTCTTCTTTCCCTTAAATCTTGTATGTTGTTGCTTTTTCTTTTTTTTTTTACAACTACATCAGATGCAAATCACTGCATTCTCAGTTACAAGCTCTTCCTCTGCAATGTAGTAAAATGTAATGGCATAATATTGTATATTAGTTGATCTATGACAAAACCAGGCAGCCGGCAACCTAAGTTGAAAGTTTTAAAAGAAAAGTAAAATAACACTGAAATGAATGCCAGGATCAGATTCAGTGAGGTAGAATACAGCTGCCAAGTTCTGCAGTCATAGCATTGGAATTGTTTATCTTGTTTCAGGAGAGACAACATTGTTGAAGACAGTAACTTTGCCTCTAGTGTAAGCTGGGAGGTTAACATCCAAAACAGGCCTTTAAAAACATCAGAAACAAGTTTCTGAATGGCACATTTGTGAACTTCAGAACTGATGGCATTCTTTGATTCATGCCAGTATTCATTCAGAACATCTAATATTAAAAGCCATGTTGTGATGTTTCTTAGCCTTTAGGGAAGAAATCAGAGTCCTTTAGGGAAGGACCTCTGAGGGTTGTAAACGTGGGCACAGAGTGTATCAATAAGCAATGACCAAACATTGGCATTCTGCGCACACACAGTGCTGGTTAATCTCTGGTTACAGCAGTGTGAGTTTCATGACAGCAATACAACTTTACTTGCTGGAAATGAGACTCCAGGCTGCAGCTATTGTGATGATGTTTCCACTGGGAAACAACAGTGTGTGGAAATTTATAAGCTTTGGCTTTACATAACCAAATTACTCATAGTCACCTATTAACTAAACAAAACCCTTTACTTTGTGGTTCAAGCTTCAGACTTTGGGTTTAGGATGAACTAACTTGGTTCATGAACTCTACAAAATTTCTGCATGTTTTGTCCGCGCTGTGGGGAGAAGGGTAAAAAATGAACTGTTGGGATACCATATAAAAACATTTGAGAAAAGTGTTGCTGCTGCCGTTCTTGTTCTCATTTAACACTTGTCAGATGAATCGCAGTGGTACTGCTGGTGCAGCATTTGGGGTTGGGTGCAGCTAAGGACAGCCGCAATCTAAGTTGTTAGATGTTATTTTACTCATCCTCTAGTCAAATACGGGAGATTATTCATTGAATCCCTAGAGATGTCCCTTGGTGTTGGAAGAATTTAAGGACACCATGTTTTCATGGTGGCAACGGTATACAGTAGTATTGTGTTAAAGTTACGTTGGATAACATGCCAAGGACTGGAGTGACCTTGATGCTGATCTGTTACCCCTGAGGTGGGAACTGCACAGGATAATGTGTTTGTGTGTAGTTCTTCCATGATACCCATCCTTTTGGATGTATTTGCTTGCTTATGTGAAAGAAGAAAACTTCCTGAAGTAGGGAAGAGAAATGAATTTGGCATAAAAACTTTACAGTAAAGTTATACTGGTAAAGCACTATAATAATGGTAAAACAATAGTAAAACAATGGCAAAACTCCTCATTTGGAGAATAACCTGGCCAAACTAAGCAAGTTTTTCTCCTGGCATAAAGCAGAACTGTAAATAATTATCTTTTTGTTTCTTCCCAGTGTTCTGTGTGAACACCCTTGTAATATTATGGCATTGTTTGAAGGCATCAGGGCAATTCAATAACTTACTTGTGCATGCTTTTTTTTACTAGTTGTTTTCCTTTACGTCGGTATTAAATTATGTGTTGGAGTGCGCAGTGTTTATTTTTCTCCCGATGAGCTGACTTCATGGTTCTCAGGTCTTGCTTTGCGTTAGCTTCAAACATATTTAAACTTCCTTTTTTTTCCTACTTCTGTGGTTTGCTAAACTCATTTAACAGAAATCTGAGTGTTTTCCTCTTTGGATCTTGTTCTGAAATAGGTCTGGTCTGGAAGTTGGGCTTTGTGTATTCTTATTTCTTCTGCTCTCTGACCAGACAGTGACAGATGGCTTTCAGCTCTGCAGCTGTGACCTCACTTGCTAGCTCAATGGAACTATATGCATTGCTAACTATCAGACAACATGGTGGTCAGGCACTGAATACCCTTCTGATTAATCTAGGACGCTCAATCAAATTGAATATAAAACAGATTTGATGCAACTGCAATACAATATAGATGAAGTTGTAGTGAAAGATGATGTTGTGAAGTGAATTTGGCGTTGTTTTCTAGATTGAGGAAATTATTGGAATTATTGTAAAACAAAGGTGAAATTAAATTTTTCGAATGACTGCTTGAATTTCCAAGAGGTGCGTTTCTAAGGGTTCATTTTCAATCAAAGGTTGTGTCTCCTGGAGAAACAGTATTTTCAATATCCATGCTTGTTCAGTATTACTGAGCAAAATCACCTCTTGTTTACTGATTGTTTGAGATTAGTAGAATTCATGGTGGGTTTTTTGTTATTGTTTTATTTATTTATTTGCAACACATTTTTTTCATAGATGGTTTTTGCCTCCTTTTTCATGCCTGCCTTATCTCATGTAAGTAGCTTGATGCTGTGCTGCATGAAGCTCAGTCAGTGATGTCCTTGTGAACAGACTGCTGTGGGATTTCCTACCTCCCCACATACACCTGACTATCTCACCTGTGCTGTGGCTGTCAAGTGACATGCCAAACACCAGTCTGGCAGCAATGTGCCTATTCACCTAGTTTTGAAGTTAGGGTGTATGAAATAGGAGAGATTTGCAGGATTTAATGTGTGAGACATTATTTTAAACTGAAACAATGCATTCCTAGGTGGTATGTAGTGGATACATTTTTGTTTTATATGTAGTAGTGACTTGCAAGTAACTGGAGAGAGACCACTCCATGGGATTGAGGTGGCAGAAGTGCTCTGAGTACATTGATTTCCAATGTTATATGAATAAAACACGTTGAATTTAAGAGAGCAATTTTTAGTACTATGTTGCTTCTACTTTTGTTTAGTAATTACTTCCTTACCCTGTCTCAAAGCTGTGTATTGCTCTTTGGAATACATTATAAGGGAACATTTCCTGTTTTACAAGAGAAATCTGGACATGCCTCATACACGTGTTTGGGGCTACGTATCTGTGCAGTGCAGTGGCAACAGTTACGCTGTACTGCCTTTTGAGCAGTCTGGCCTAAACAGGAAATTATTTCTATATCCTTTTTCTGAGTCTTTGAGAACACATTTTGTTGCCCATACATGAAGAGACTTTCCAATGTAGAGATCAATTCTCATGTCCAACCTTCAGCTACTTCTAGCTGTGCAATTTCCACCAATTCTACAGGCTTAGAATGGGAAGAAGAAAATGACCATTTCACAGGTTGCAAAAAAGTCTGTCTATTGCCTTTGTTCCCTCAGCTGTGACTTTATGAAACTTAATATGAAGTTTCTAGGCCTGGACAGAGCTCATCAACGTATGTACTTAGGACTTAAGTAAATGTGTTGCTTTTCATTGGTGAAGAGACTTCCTTCAATGACTTATTCTTAATTTATAACTGTCCTCATAATTGCTGTTCGTTGTCTGTACAATTAATTAAAGTTGCACAGATACTACAGTCAATCTGATAGCAAGAGTCATCAGTACTGTATGCTCCTTACAGTCCAGAAAACTTGTTTTTTCCAGTAGTTACTTATCTGTGTTGTAAATGACGCAGTGACCTTTTAGGGGCTGTATGTATTTGCAGTCTCAAATCTGCAGTATTTGAAGGCTGTATTACAATTCCAGATGAGCTTAATATGTTAAAGTCATATGTTAATATCACTGCTGTTGATATTAGTTGTTAGTTTATAGATATAATGATTAACATTATATATAATGTTTGTATCTTACAAGATCAATGATAGATTAAGTTGACTGCTTTATACCTTGATACTCCTGCATTCCTTGCATTTTCTTTTCTATCTCAGTCCTATCCATCCCTTGGCAGTAGCAGCTGGCTGTCTTGTTGAAGCCGGCTGTGCCTTCAGACCAAAGCAGTATGGTGCCGCAGGTTCCACCTTGCAGTCTGTGCCCCATCTGAGGCTGCTGGCGTGGATTACATGAGCTTCTGCCTTCAACACAAGAGGAAAGTTTAAAGCTGAACAAAGGGGATAGAGACACTGATGAGATGCATCCATTTTGTTGCAGTAGTTTGCTTCTGCAGCCCTCATAGAAAAAGGGAAGAAAAATCTGAAAGTCAGCTAAGCTTAACTGCCAAGAAAGCATATGCAGAAAATGACACCGAGTTCTTTGCTCTGCTTTAAGATGCTTTATGTTTCCAGTTAAACTCTTCTGAGTTGACAAATGTCTTTTGTCTTACTACAGGTCCATATTTATTCTCTTGGTATGACACTCTTCTGGGGAGCTGACCATGAAGTTCCTCAAAGCCAAGTAAGTTTCATTTGGTTTCACTTAATACCACAGTCTCAGACTGGATTGTGTGACCACTGCTGCATGTGAATGAACACGGTGGGCTGTTCTTGTGGGACACCAAAGAGTATGGATTATTTTCTGTACTTCTATACTTCTGAAATACTTCTGTATTTCCTGTGATGTGAGAGGGTATTGTTGTTATCGCACAGAGAGGAGGTGCTGATACCACATTTGTGTTTGTTTCTGTGAAGATATATTTAGGTTGGTCTATCCTTTAGTGTCACAGGTTGGAAGGCTATAATTAATGCTGCTGACAAAGGAGAAAATAATTTGTTTTAGTTCTGGCTTATGTATAAAAATAATTGTTTAAGTAGCATGGCTTTACCCACGGTAAAGCAACTTGTGATCTCTGCTGTTGTTACTTTGGTGAGTGGGGACTCAGCATATGCAGCTACATTACGCAATGGCCAAGAAAGGATGTATGTTGTTTGGAACAGGGAGTTACTCTTGCTACTGGCTTGTCAGCCACTGTAGATGCAGACTGCTTAAAGCCAAATCTTATTTCTCAGGAAGTTGTCTTCCACATCCACTCATTTTTGGAAGAAGTCTGAAACGTGTAATTCATCTGCTTTCTGCCTCCCACTCTGGCTGAGCTGTCAGCAGTCAGCATCATAAAGGGTGGAAATCAGGTGAACTGCATAGAGAGAGCATCTAATAGCAGATTCGCTATTGAGGGATTTGACAGTGTTGTGCAGCTCAGGGAGTTAAGGTATTTCTGTTTCGTGTTTTGGTTTGGTCCCATTTATGGGTGTTATGTGTAAGGGTAAGGAAGGAAATTTGAAAGGCTGTCTGGCAGTTTAATTGCTCCATTTCTAATGTTTTTCTGCAGCGGAGTGGTAGTTGGGTTCTTAGTTCTGTAGATTTGGAGGTCTCTGTCTGAGTGCAGAAGTCAGAGAATGCAGTGGTTTTTGTAGCAATACTTCTTTGTAATATCTGCCGTGTCTGTCCCCTAAACCCCGCTGTTCTCTTAGAGAGCTCTTACATTTCTTTGTTGTCCTGTCTTGTAGTAGATGAAAGGGGCAGTATTAAGCAAAGCAGTGCTGGGAGAATATCTTGAGGCAGGTGCTATCTCCAAATGCTTTTTGTCAAAAATCAGATGACAGAGCCTGTGCCTGTGAGATGACTGCCTCATCTGGGACAGTTGCAGATCAGAAAGCTGAAGTCTCAAGTGCTTGTGGCATCTGAGAAGAGGTGTTAACACTGACTGTTGCATACCCTGTGGAATCGTGTTGCACTGACACTGCTGGATTAACTGCATGCAGAGAAGAATTAAACCTAGATTGTTCTCAGCCTTGAGGGCACAGTCCTAAAACTACAGAGCTTTGCTTCCTTCACCAGCATTGTTGCCACTTTAGTCCTTACTTCTTTGTTGATGATTTTTGGTGGTGTCACTGGAATTTAGAAATGCTAGCCCAGCTGGCACAGAATATTGAAATGTGGAACTAAAGAACAGTAGAGCAGTGGACAGAGGCTTTAAAAAAGTATTGCAGTGAGGATTTAATTTTTATGATTGTGACTGGCAGAATGTTGAAAAACAACAAAAACAGTTAACTTACTCCAAACCCGAATGGTGACTTTCATGTTGGCATTCACTTAATGAAGGCAATAGATCTCGTGAATAGTCCTTTTATCGTGTTGAATGTCTTTTGTTTCCATGTGTACAACAAGTTGCTGTTGAAACTAATTCTCCTGTCCATTTTTGTTTGTCATTAGCCTATCAAACTTGGAGATCATCTCAACAGCATCCTCCTTGGCATGTGTGAAGATGTCGTTTATGCACGAGTATCTGTACGGACCGTTCTGGATGCCTGCAGTGCTCACATCAGGAACAGTAACTGTGCCCCATCTTTTTCATATGTGAAGCAGTTAGTCAGACTGGTCTTGGGAAGCCTGTCTGGGGTAAGTCTTCATAAGCATTTGAGGATTAAGGGAGATGGGCAGGAAGAGAGAAAAGATGGTAAATCAGGGTCACTTAGTGGTCATTCTTCCTCTTGTTTTACCATGCTGCAATTCTGATAAGAGGGAATGCTGAAAGGAGAAAAATTCTGAAATCCCTGGAGAGAATTGTTTCTTTCTCCGCTTACCAATTTGTGCAATCAACAGTTTCTTCTGGAATATAGATTCACAGCTGCTGTTTCTGAGAAAGATACTTTTCTGAAATGGTTGTCCTTATTGGAAGAAAAGCAGGGAAAAATGTAGTCTGGGTAAGCACTAGACCTGTCACTATTTAAAATGCTGCTAAAATGATCACTGTGAATTTTCTTTTTTTTAAATGTATGCTTGACTTTTGGAGGGGCACTGATTAATGGGGAGAAGGACTGAGTCATCAGTGTGTCAGTTCTCTTGCATGTCTCCTCACCACAGGGGTAGGATTATTTTCAGGGAATTTATTGTCAAATGATGACAAATGTGTTGAGCTGTTTTAAGAAGTGAAACGTGCTGCATGTAGTTGTCCTGCAAAGTTACTGTTCTTGACAGAGGCATCTCCCTTCATCTGAACCATCACAACCTAGTTAGAGAATAGCCACATAATTTCAGGCTCTGAAAACAACCAAAGGCCTTGTGTTGTCGGTATTACCAAGACTGTTCTTTTCTCAGTACTTTCTTTTCCTTGTGCTCTGTTTATGATTCCAACAAATGCCAAGAAGTATGTTTTTACTGGAATTATATGCCATTATGGTCTTGGTTTTATTCTGTTTTATCCTGTTGGAACACTTCTATCTCAGAGGGGTTATGTAAATGTAAAAAAAAAAAAAGCATCTAGATGCACAGTACTGTGATTACAAAAAAAGTACTTGACCTCAGAATACTCTCATTTTAAAATGTCCATCGTTATTTAATGATTACATAGCTTCTTTGTACATCTAGTTTGAAAGTTTCTGCATGAGGTGGTAGATCTCTGTGTTTGTGTAATAGTCAGCAGAAGTTGTTGATGGCTGGCTTCTAGAAGCAGCACTGAGCCTGAGCACCACAAAGCATTGTCTGGACTGTGAGGTTATATCCGTCAGCCTGGTGCTCTTTGTTACAGTATCTGATTTCATGGGCCAAGTTGCTAAGTGGGTCTGTTCTGGGATGGAATGAAAAGAAGACCTGCAAGGCCTTAATCACTGAAAATATTAAAATAAAGAGCCAAACTTTAAATCAGGCAACAAGCTATAGAAACAATCAGGGAGAAGAATGAGTCATTCACCTTTAGATTCTTAATGCCCCTTTTTGCTTAGCAAATGTTCTCCTTTTCTGCTCATTTTGTTCTTTTCTTGTGAAAAGGGCATCTGAGGTCAATGTGAGGGACTTGTCTGGCTTGGCCAGCCAGTGATAGCCGTGGTGGTCTCAAATGCATATCCTGAAGTACAGTCATGCTGAATCCAGCTGGCTTGTTCTTGACTTTGTGCTGCTGCCTGTTTTGCAGATGGATCAGCTTTCTTGCAATGGAGATAAAAAATTGCAGCCAGACAGGAGCCAGGCAATTCGGGAGAGGCTGAGGGGAAAAGGACTGCCCACAGGTAAGTGCCCTGTTTCTGTGAGGATCAGAGCATAACAGCCCCATGGAAGACCAAGTGTGCTGGGTAGATGTTGCAGCCAACGTAACTGAGTGGTGGAGCCACCAGCTCTGAGCCAGGCTTTCCAGACAGGAGGATGTGTTGTTCAGATAACCAGTCTTATCAGGGCTTGTTGGGGGCATTTTATGTTGCAGCAACTGGACCATTCTGAGTCACTGTGATGCAAGCAGTGCAATGTGATAATCACCTGAGGCCCCTCTTGCCCTAAAATGCTCGACTGTAAATAGAATATAGAATGGAATATATACATACCAGTATGTGGTGTCTCCCACAAATACTCAACTTCATAAATGCATAGTTTCCAGTCACCACGTGTTATCTCTCTGCATATTTGCCTGCAGCAAACATTGAAAAAAAGTTATATTGGTGTTATGCTTGAGCTGCTCCTCTGCCTTTTAGTTTTGTGTCTTCTAAAACCAGAGACAGTACGGTGAATGGCAGGAACAAAAGTAATCCATGGGACTGCCATTGGCAGGAGACTGCATAATGCAAGTCTGGCAAGTCCTTGCTTTTCTTATAATTCTTATAAGACAAGCACTGGATCAGGCTTCTTCTTGATATAGAAATTGTACGTCAATATTTGCTAGCCCTGTTTAGGAACAGTGTTCCTACTACTCTGACTGCCTCCTCAGAGGTTTGGTGTTCTGCTTCTTTCCTATTGTTATCTCTCCCAGAGTATTTCTGTAGCAATAAGCAGATCTTGGGGAGTAAGGGACTTAGGATGAATGAATATTGTTGGTGGGATTTGTAAACAATGTCATGTCTTCTGTGAACTTCTTAAGCCTTTCAGTTCCTTCCCTGGTTCCCACCAATTCTTTAAAGGTTGTGCCAGATCCTTACTGTCTTGATTTGTTAAATTAATAATTTGTTCTTTGACCCTATTCCATCCCAATTTTTAGTTTCATTATATTCATGATGTCCTTACATGCCTTTATACTTGTGAGAGTATGTACTTCTTCCATATTCCTCACTTTGTACTCACATTTTGCTTTTCAAGTGGGTTCCCATCATCTTAAGTTTAATTAATAACTTGCTATGTGTTGTAGTGGAACTTGATGTTAACACATTGTCATTTGGCTACTACCTCAAGCTAGGTAGTTTCCATGCTCTCATTTCCACCACCTGTTCTGCTTTTGATCCTGTGATTATCATAAATTAACTGTTTTGTTTATGGTCAAAATTAATACCTGTTTAGTTTTGAAGACATAGCAAGGTTGTTTTTAATCTCTTCTGTGTTGCTGACCCCAATTTTTCTTTCCTTTGTTCTTTTCACTAATTCTGAACACTTATACTCTTCCGCTTTTATTTTTCTTAAGTTCTCTTTTTTAAGTCTGTTTGTGCTTTGAGGTTTTTTTTTTTCTATTTTGTACAGTTTTCCTACCCATGAGTTTCTCACTAAGCTTTTTAGCAATTTTTAATTTTTTTTTTTAAATCTCCAGAAGTCCTGTTTAACCTGTGGTCTTAACTGTATCTTAACAACGAAGGTCTTGTTTCGATTTTACTGGATTGCAGAGATTGGTACTGCTTCTCCACCAGTATCTGCATGGCTTTCTGGCTCCAGATCAGGTTGAATAACCTCTCTTTTAGTGCGGAAACATCTGAGAACTGTACCTTCTACTTACAGGGTATAGACTAGAGGCACTAACTGGTATATTCCTGTTGTATCTTCTGCCTTCTAAAATGGCATGTCAACATTATATTCTTCCCTGTTATCCTGGCTCTCTTTGAATCACTTAATATGTGTAACTGTGCTTATGAGATAAGTGAGAGGTGTTGCTTTTCATTTAATTAATACAGAATTCAGTGAGGGTACAGTGTTTGGATACTGGAAGGACTGTAGAGTTGGACACTGACCTCTGGGTGCCCACCTGCCTCTGGCTCTGCCTGGAATTTCCACCAGTGCTGGGCAGTACCAAGTTCCTGTAGTGTCTGCATCTGGGAATTCGGGGGGCAGGGAAGAACAACCAAAGTTAGGGGCTTTCTGGGGCAGTGGTGTCCAATTGAGTTAGCTGCAGTAAATTCAAAACAGGATTTTAAATAGTCAAAGTCAGTATTTGCTTTATGAAATGCTTTTTTTTTTTTTTTTTTTTCTGGGAACATGACATTGTCTTAACAGACCTAACTAAACCTAATCTTCACTGAAACACTACTTGGGGAAATGAAATGAACTTGGTAGTCCCCAGACTGAAGTTGGCTGCATAATTCGCATCCTCTTGTTTCCTCTTTCTCTCAAGTGAAGCACAAGTCCTTGCGTGCTCAGCATTACAGGTGGTGTGTGGTGCAGTGAAAGTTTGTGCGTTGCTGTTCAGGTGCAAATGTTGGTTTGTTTGCATCCTCCCAAGCTCAGTCCTGAAGGTGTGAGTTATTAATACTTGATTTTTCCTATTTTTGTCAATGTGAAACTCTCAACTACCAAAAATGTCTTTCAGTGACTGTATGCTTTTAGTGATAATTTGGTGTTTTGCTTCTTTCTCTTCTTCCGCTAGAATAAAAAAAATATGTATTTTTTCATTGTTTGCGCCTTTATTTTCAGAAAAGGAGATAAATCCTGCTGTTCCTTGTTCCTTTTTTTTTTTTTTTTTTTAATGTTTGACATGTTCTGCTTCTGCACCAATCTGTTTTAGTTTCTCTGTACCTGCGGAACTCCTGTTACTTCCTTCATTTGCCTTACAGGGCTTAAACCTGTCCTGGTTCCCCCTAAAACTTTCCAGTGAGTCTTCTGACTTCAGCCCTGTTCCCTAATGTGTTTTACTGCCATCATCTTAATTCTCTGTATTTCCGTCTTAGATCCAGGCCTTAATCTCCACTCATTCCTCAGGGAATATAGAGAAACAGTACACTGCAGAACAGAACTGAACGAAATGTCCATGTAACCAAAGCAGCTGTAACTATTTTCAGTTCCACTTGGCAGATATACTGAGCTTTGTATTTGAGTGTTAGGAAGGAGACCCAGTGAAGGGGTCTTTGGGGTTAATGAGTGACAGCTGTCATTGGATTTAGGGCTGGGTTATTTCTTTTTCTGCAGCAGTGTGCTGTTTTGCTGGTGCTAATTCTGTCCATATGAACGCACATCAGCTTCCCTGAGGGTACAGCTTTTAGGCTTCTGAAAAAGAGAGTTTTGGGGTATTGTACTGATCCTACCAATAGTGGTCTCACAGAGTAAGCAGCCACAAGAAGACCAGATTGCAGTTTAAGAAAAGCGGTAATGGTATGAGAAAAATAAACCAAAAACAACTCAGAAAAGTACAGAGCCCTTTTTTTTCCTCTCTATTGACACTGTACTGTTCTGCAATTGTGTATACTTGAAATAAATGCCTCTTTTTCCTGCTGCAAAATAGCCAGCACTTGCAAAGGTAGAAAGCCACTGGATTAGTACTGTGATGCCGATTGGACTCTTTCCGGTAAGTCGGAAGTTATGTCCATCATTTTTCTCATGACCAGTCATCAGCTGGATTTAACTCCATTCACCACCGCTCTCTGGTCCAGGCCATCCAACCAGTTTTGTACCTAGCAAAGAATCTATCTGTCTAAGCCATGGACTGCCAAGCTTCTCCAGAAGAATACCATGGAAGACAGAGTCAGAGGCTTTCTTAAAGTCTGGATAGACTACATCCACAGCCTTTCCCTCTTGTACAAGTCAGGTCACCTGCTCGTAGAAGGAGACCAAGGTGGCCAAGTAGGACTTGCCCTTCACAAACCTATGCTGGCTGGACATGATCCCTTAGTTGTTCTACACATGCTCTGCTCTAGGACTTTCCCTGATGTTGAGGTCAGGCTGACAGACCTGTAGTTCGCTGGATCCTTCTTACCATTCTTCTTGTAGATAGGCATCGCATTAGCAAGTTTCCAGTCACTGGGGACATCCTCAGTTAACCAGGACAGGTGGTAAGTGATGGAAATGATGGACTGCTTTGACTTGGCATTTTTTTTGAGGAGTCCTATGTAGTTAAGAAAAACATAAAGTGGATTGAAAATAAAGCCACGGTCATTTTCACAGTAAGAAGCTGAGCAGAAGTCTTAATTGGACAGGAGACTTGTCTGATGCTCACTGGGGTGAAATGCTGTTGAGTCATTGCTAAATTGTAGTTAGAGAGGATTGTCAGTGTATGGAATAGCTGTCAAAGAGGGGGAAAAAAAGCAGCATGGAGCAAAAGCATTTATTATGAATTTTAAGACCATCAAAACATTGCTGTAAACATCTAACTTCAGACTGCTTCTTAGTTGTGCTGTGGTTGTGGTTATGGAGATGGTTTAGCTGAAGAGAGATACGCTCACAGTTTCAGTCTTTGAAAGGTGGAAATATTACCTTTTAGATTGGTTTTCCATGCCATGGTCATCCAAAATGACAATTGCTGGGGCTTCTTCTCCTGGCTTAGAACAAACATATTTCAATATTTTGTTACTTCACTTGTTGAAATTAGATACCTTGCTCTCCTTATATATACTAAAGTTGGATATTTTCAGTTATTTATTTCTGTATTTACATCTTAAATATGATTATTAAATAGCTTCTTGCTCATATTCTCCCCAATTAAATTTATTTTCTGTCTCTTTATGACTCAATTTTTGTGGTTATTTTGGTGAATGAGCTTCATGGCAGGGCTGACTGCAGAAGTAATTTATTCTAAATTAATATTACAAAACATTTGTTTAGTTGAGTCTTACTCAGAACACAATATTTAGGAACTGACTTAGCCAGCAGAAATAAAAATGGTAAAACGTGGTGTGAGTCATCTGAACATAGAAGTTGTTGTTAAAGCTTCCTATTCAAAACACAGTAGATCTTGAAAGTCTTAAAGAATTATTTGTGGAAGTTGTTTGATATAATTCCTTTGGTGTGACAAATTAGTTCCAAATAGAAGGCAAGAATTAATTTGCCACCATTCTCATTTTGCTAAAAACTGTAGCTTTCCTCCTTCAAAAGGATGTGTGGTCTATTTAAAACCCAGTTGACATCTCCATTAACTTACAGAGGCCTGAGAGCCTGCTTTCCATCTCTGGAAGAGCTGAAATCCTGCACCAGGACAGCATCACTGTGTCTTCTGTGTGTTTACTTATGGGGTCCTAGCTTGTGTTCAGGATTTGTCAACACCAAGGATGGGCCTTAGTAAAGATATTTTGCCTTTTCAAGAAATCTAGCTACAGGTTTTTTTGCCTTCACTTTCCCACCACAGTGAACTCCTGGGTGGACTTGACTCAGTGCAGAGTCCATTCCAAGTTAACCTTATGTGTTGTAGGGCTACAGGTCAAGCCTGCAAAATTCCAACCTTGATCTGTGCCACCTGAGCAAGAGATAGAGATGAGTTTAAAAGATCAAGAATGCTTACCTTACTTCTGCTTTATAGGAAACTGGAAATATGGAACAAAATTTTGGGTGCTAACTGCTTGTTCGACTTCACTCTATGTGAAGTGCCACAGTAATGATTGTTACTGTAAGTAAAATAAAAGGTTCTAAGGCCCAGTGAGGCTGCTTTTAGTTTTAATGAGTAATGCTCATGTTTGGTTAACACTCTCCAGAATATTTATTGCTTTATAGCTGCCTTGCAGAATCTCCTTGAAATGAGAAAATGTCTCTTTGATCCGGGGAAATGGATCAACAGATTAAATTTTAGTTCCCCATCTTGGTGAAAATGTGGTCTTTAAGGAGTTTACAGTGATGACCTCCACATGTGAACTGAGATATCTTTGTCATTTTCTTGCTAAATATAAGCACATGATTTTCACTTATCAAAAAATACTGCACATAACTTTATTCCATTAATATGAAGATCTTTCCTCTGGCAGTATCTTCGTGCACATACCTTTCTAGCTCCTTGCTATTAGAAAAACAGAACTGAGTGTGTGAAAGAACAATTGCAAGAGATCAGTAAAACAAAACAGACGCTTGATGAAGGTTTCATTTTATTTCTTCATTATTTCACTGTCAATAAACCAGTGCTGTTTTCATCCAGTATATGTGTGCACCCAGCAGTGCTGTGATTGATGGTGGCGAAAATCTTTCAACTCAAGTGTAATGGCTTCTGTGTTAATGAGCTGCTGGCCAGGCAGTGCTGCAAGTGTCCTTGGTGGGCGGCAAATACAGACCGCCTGGAACAAAGGGAGAAAGGGACACAAAAATCAGGGAGTAAACCAATCTGGAAATGTAAAATATCATGTCAGTGCTGCAGAAAATTGGCTATAGAACTGAGCTTCTCCTGGGAAATGTAGAAAGGGAAAAGCAGGGTTGCCTTTTGTCCTCAGTGAAGAAATCAACCCACACATCCAGCTCATTTCTTCTCTCACAGAGAAGACATTTTCTGAACAATTATGAAAAGTAAAAGGAGGAGGTGCAATTTTAGCAGCCAGCCCACAGCCTCATCTGACTGTTGTGTTCTGTTGGCTCTTAACTGGCCCCACAAGGACTGCAGATCCAACCTCCCCACCAGTTGCCCACTCACATCTGAAAGACTGATCACATTGTCTGGGGATAAGGACCTTTTCTCTTTCCTGCACATTCACAGTGTGGGAGGTGTTTTGTAAACTTACATAGAAGCACTTCCTCTTTTCAGACCTCATGGTCTTGTGGTGATAGTCCTTTCTTTCATGCATGTGTAGGCAGCCTCTCTCCTTCTCCCCTCATTTCAGGATGTGTGTATGGTGTATGTACATACCTGCAAACCACTGCTAAAAGGCGGCTAGAAGGGCTTCCTGGTTTTCACAAACAAAAAAGGATGATCAGAAAGGATAGGATTTTAACAAGCATGCACTCAATTTATTTTATATGAATAGATAGACTCTATGTTTGCATGATGACATTTGCTCTTGCGTAGCATTTGCTTGATTGTGTGTATGATCAAGCTAGCACACAGGTGATTGCAGACAAGCTGAATTGGGTTAGGAGCAGATGCAGCTCTCCAGCTCAGGTGAAAATTGGCAAGATTACAGGCAGTTGGAGTGAAAGATGGTCTGTAAATAGGGCTTCTGTCAAAAGAAGTATGGTTATGTTTGTAGCTGAAGACAGCAAAGGCAGCAGATCCATAGTCATGTAGAAAATGTAACTTCTGTCTTTTGTACTGGTGTGGTAACTTACATTTTGATGTTGGCACCAGAAGGTTGGCGTTGGTTTGTTGGTTTTTTTTTCTGTGAATTCTTGGTGATTAATTGCTATTCTTATGGTATGTATTCTCTCGCTATGTATTATACTTTGGAATCATACAATTAATATAATTGCATTTGAATTATTTACAGCAATTATAAATAATTGCACTAGTGTAAAATCAAGTAGAAGATAAACACCCACAGGCGATATGTGAAATAGAGAACCCAGGTAGTATTCTGAGTTTGCTTTAACAGAGAATTTACTGGGGAAGGGGAAAGCCTGCTTCTTGTTAGGACTTCATTGCTGTAGAATCTTAACTGCTGTTGTAATGACCTGCCCCTTTACTGAGATGTGGAGCAGCAGTTCTTTGTCCTGTTACACTGCTGGGAACTGGAGCACGGAGTAACTGTGTGGTGTCGGGTGAGATTCTTGATGTCTTCTCCAGAGCCAAGAGACTTCGGAGAGGTCTCAAGAGCTTCCATTAGAAACAGAAGCCATTTCTAAAAGGAAGTTTGTGATGGGAATGTTGCCAAGCATTAGAATTTAAAGATGTAAAAGTGTAATTGTGCAGATAGGTTCTTTTTGATGCATAGTATACAATTTTTCACTGGCAGTTCTTCCTTTTGCTACATGTTTTGTCTTAAAAGCTGGAAATTAGATGCGGCGGTTAAGTTGTATATTGGCTTAATTACTTTGGACTTGTGCATGCCATGCAACTGAAAATAGATGTTAGAGATGTATTATGTAGGTGCTTTGAAGACTGTGGCATTAAGGAAGCACCAGTGATTCTGGAAGTGTACCATTAGTGGAAAGGTAGCAGTAGGGGCCGAGTGCAGAAAGAGATGTACTGCAGTTGTTTAAGACCTCTTGATATAGGTAACTCTGAGGTACTGTGTTGTGCAAGTCCAGAAGAAACAGCAAAAGTTCCTCACTGGTTGGTTTTGTGACTTGGGAAGTTGATAACACTGCTTGTAGAGTTTGGGGGAGTGGGAACAGGGCTATTATAAAAGGAAGAACTAGCTTGGTGTGATTACTGGTTGCTTCAGACTTGATAATCCACTTTGTTCTCTGATTCCCACAGTTGAGTTTCTTCTTCGCTGGGAAGCTTTGTACCCTGATTATTGTATTGACCCCTGCTCTCTGGTGCTAACTGTGGCAGGGGTTCTTGACTGCTGCGAAGTATGGGCATGAAAATACTGTATTGCTGCTTTGTTTGGGTTCACCTTCTGAGAATGCCCAACTTTGGGCTTTGTACTCTTTGTCCCTTGGTCTTTTCTTCCCCTCCCTCTAAGCACAATTCTTAAATAGCTTGTGGTGACACTGTGAAGCTATCTGAGGGGAGCTCAGTGAAATCAGATTATGTTGAGAAGGATGGGTCTTGCACAGGTGGGAAAAAGTGCCAAGACGGGTGAAAGACTCAAGTGGGAATGAGAAGGGGAAGGAAGGAAAGAAGACAGACATCCACAAAAATCTTACAGTCTCAAAGGCAAATACTAAGGCATGCCATAGATTTCTTTTGGTGATGTGCTTAAAACCATACATTGGGAGCATAGGTCATTGTGGAAATGAGGTGAAGAATGACCTGTGGGCATCACCAGGCTGCAGAGTGGAAGGGCAGTGTGGAAGTGGAGTGTCTCCAATGTCTCCTGATGGGACAGCTCATACCCTTTCTCATCACACAATTAGCTGAATCAGTGAGGAAGCTGCAGCAGTGAGTGATTTCCCAGCAATTGCCATTGAGATAGTGCTCACGGCCTTCACTTTTCCTTATGAGGAATTCCCTGTTGGGTGAGTAATGCAAGGAGAAGAAAGTCTGCATCTTCTGAGCCACTGCATGAGCAAGAACAGTTCCTGCTGCACTCAGGCTCCGTGCTGCACTGCCGTGGAACTGCAGTGGAGTGTAGAGAGTGTTCCATCCTGGTTATATTTGTTCACTGCTGGTTCTGCTCTGCTGCTTCCCACCTGTGTGTAGCAGATCTGATCTTGTTGTTCCCTTTGATTTGCTTTTTTAGTGAGACTCTGAGATCATGAAGTGTTTTTCCTTTTTGTTTTCCTCATCGTTCCCATCTCTAATCCCAGAGTTAGAATCCTTTAAGAAATGTCTGTTCATGATGTACATTTGGGAACATACGTTCTTGATGTAGAGATGGATGAACATGAAGTATGTGTTTGCAAAATGGGTATTATCACCCTGCGTTGGATAGATGATGGGAATCTCACTGTGACTGGCTGTTTGCAGAAAGGTGATACTGTGCACTTGAATGTGACATGTAATTCACCAGTCTTGGGAGAGACACTTCGTCTGAGAATGGTATAAGATAATGATGTGACATGAGATTTACCTTACCACAAAGATAAATACTTTGCATTGAGTTTAGTGTTAAGACTGTGTTTGTAAAATAAAAAGTGATGTGTCCCATTGTTTTGGAAGATAAATTCATTCTCATTGGCAAACATTTTTGCTTTATTGTTTCTATTGTTTGGAATACGTAGGAACTGTAATTATTTACAAGGTACCTTTTGGACAATCAGAGCCCTAATGTTTTATTATCAGATGTTTATGTGAGTGTAAGAGGCAAGGAACATTTTGGTTTGATTTTTTTTTAAGTGCCTGCCTTCAGCTTACTATCACAGAGACAGAAAGTGAAAGCAAGGAGCCCTCCATTCAAGTAGAGTGTGAGAGTCCAAATGTACAAAGCCACAGGCTTTTAAAGTATTTCTGAGTGCAGCTACCAATGCCATCCTGTATTCTGTGGAACTGGGTACAGAAGGATGACAGTTTGTAGGAAGATCAGCACGAGCCCACCGTGTTAGGTCTGGCCCTTGATTTCTGCTGAGCAGACAGTAGCACAGGAGAGGTAGCTCTGAGGATGGAGGGCACAGCATGTTCATATACTCTGAGGTAAGGGGTGGTTTCTGTTCTGAGGAGGGTTTCAAGGCAGCTTTTTGTTAGAAGATGTAGATGGTAATAATTGGGAAAGGAGCTAGTTCTAGGAAAGGCTGTACATCTCCACTTGAGTGGGCAGACAGTACTTAGGTGGTCCTGAGTAAAACATGGCCCTGTTGGCTTTTCTTGGTGGGAGAACCATGATAAAGCTCGGATTCCATAGTCAGGCAGTGAGTGTTCTGCAGATTGAAAATGTTGGACTTCATAGCGATTTGTGCAATGCATTTGATCAATGGTAGCTATGAGTAGACTACTGCAACAGAGTAGACTACTAAAATGGACTTCAGACTGTTATAATTAATAATGCATAAGTATTGAAATATATTAGTTCTCCCTACAGGAAGTAGCAGTTGAGCAGTCTCTGATACTGATCTTTTTTTTTTTCTGTAAAAATCTCTAAAGGGTCATAATTTTATTCTGAGATCAGAAAGTCTTAGCACGAGCTTTCAGTTCATCTGTGAATATTAAGAAATGTCATTACTGATGCTTGTAATTAGTTTTGTAAAATTAGGCATGTGCGTTTAAAAATTTTACATCTGAGATGAACATGAGTATCAAAACTTTTCAGTGACTGTGATATGGTATTCTTCCGAGAACACATTTGTCTCTGCTAACATTCCACCTCCGCCAATTTCTTCTATTCTGAGAGCTATTTCATGGTAAGGGAGAAAGAAGAGAGGCAGTGTTCATTATGACAAAACATGAAGTATGCAGGCTCATGGAATCATCTTGACCTTGGAAACTTTGTCAGTTTTTTTTGTTGTGGAGCATTCAGTGTATTGAGAAACTGTTATCATCAAAACCAGTCATTGCAAGAAAAGTTACAGGAAAAGTAGGGATTTTTAAAATACCAAACTGCACAGTCATTCTTCCTTACTACTGATACAACTGTAAGGCATCTGCACATCCCTGGAACAAACCTGGACTTGCTAGGAGGTGATCAAAAATTGTAGGCTGTGTGTTTGGGTGTGAGGGGTGAAAGGAGTCGCTGATTACAGATTAATCATTACACAGTACTTCTGGTGCTAGTCCAGACTTAAATAGAATTAATGGGAAATCAAATTCCAATGTATATCTGGTGGTACTTTTTAATGCTATTGCTAAATTAGGAGATGAGCTAGTTTTCCTTGAGCTCTTCAGAAATAAGATGGAATGTTTCTCAGAGCTGAGGTAGTTGGAATTTTGTCTTTGACTGAGCCAGTCTTTAAGTAGCTCAGTGTTTCACATGACAAAGTCAATGCCAAATACATGCTTACTGTGTGATTTCAAGCACGTAATTTGTGTTGCACTCCTGTGTTCTAAGTATAACATGACTTACACAAATGTCTCCTTATTCCAGGAAAAGCCTCAGTGGTTGATGCACGTGACGAACACAAGACTCATTTCTCTCAACAGACAATGCTTAACAAAGGGCTTAGCAAATCGATGGGATTTCTGGCCATGAGAGGAACGCAAGGCGAGGAGGAATTTTTCCAGGGCATTTCCTCAGATTACAACTCAGGACAGGAAGATTCCTTCTATCCTTACAGATGTAAAACCAATGAGTTTGAAAACAAAGGTCACCTCCATACAGATGCAGCTCCCAAGCGAAAGGTGTGGGCTTCCTCCACAGACTTGCTTTGCGCGACCAACAAAGCAGCTGAGAGAGACCATGCTTCAGACTCCCACAGGCACAGTCATCAATGTGAGACCTTTGCAGTACGGACTTCTACTATGACCAGAAACAAAGAAGCGAGATACTCCGATGGGAGCATAGCATTGGATATCTTTGGACCTCAGAAAATGGACCAAACACGCCATGTGCCTGAGACATCAACTTCTGCAGCAATATCGAGTGCCTTTGACAGGATAAGGGAGAGACAGAAGAAGTTGCAGCTCCTGAGGGAAGCCATGAATGTAGAAGGTTAGTGAAGCTTTTAGATGTTCTGAATTATTCCAGTCACTAAACAGAGATTTCTCTTTATGATGAATTTGAGTTATCTTGTAGCAGATCTTGAAACTACTGGGATTTTACCTTGGCCTTCTATTTTTAAGTAAAATCAAAGTGTTAGAACATTTGTTGCCAACAGAAATGAAAGTGCTTGTGAAAATCACTTTCTCAGTAAACATAGTTACTCTCTTTAAGCTAGCTAGTATCGAGTGAAATTAGGAAAAGGTAACAATATTGGCAACAGTAATTTCCCTTTAAGAAACATATTCCTCTTCAGCTGTTAGAAATAGATTTATAACCCAGAGGAAAAGAAGTGTGTCATCTGGAAATCTCAGGTTTTGCTCTGTATAATTCTGGATGATCCAGTTGAGCCCATAAATATGTAATTTCTTTTGGGCTTATGCTAAGATCTTTATCTCAGTGAGAATAATTATCAGCAAGTTCCCCTGGTTAATTTAGAGAACATGGGGAGAGAAAAAAAGCTTTTGTGGAAACTTCTGAAAACATCTTTATGTGGAGCCATATAATGAGAAACTGTGTATTTTGTTTGTTTTGAATGTGTGATATGATTTTCAGGAGTTATAAATATAGTTCAGCTGAATTGGAACTGAGAACCGAGTCAGAACCTGTTCATGATGGGCCAGAAGGTATAGCTTATTTATCTAAGGTATAAGCTGGAAGAGCTGTGCGTACAGAGCTAGCTGAGTGATTTATTCTAATGTGTACAAAGTCCACACAATTGAAAACTTGCCTGGCTGTCTTATGACAGAAAAAAACAACTATGTGATGTAATTTCTGTCCCATTGTTCTGCTCTGAGATCTAAGGACTGCCTCAGGAACATCTCTATTAAGCAGAAATGATAAAACCTTTTACCAGTTGAAATTGCCAAAATCACTCCTGTGGCCATTCCAGGAGAAGCCCATATTGCAGGTTGCATGGGAATTCATTCTCTCCTATGCATGTGAGCCTTGTGCTTCAGAGAGAAGGAGCAGTATTGACAAGGCATAGACAGTTTAAGAACCTGCTGTGATTGCTGAAATGTTTGTGCAGAAAGGACAGATGGAAATTTTTTGTGTCCTCATATTAACATCTTTCAATGAGGGTTATATTATCAAGTGAAGGAATGAATGTAGATGGAAATAGCTCTGTGGAGATAACCATTGTTTGTTCAGAATAGGACTTCACCATCTGTAATTATCTACTGAGATGTCTGATGGGGCAAAGGGGATGTTTGTGTTTTTGGTTCAAGAGCGTGGAATTGAAGGCGACCATATCAAGTGTGTGAGTCGCCTCAGATGTTTAGAGGTAGGCACCTTGCAGAGTGCAAGAGGAGGCCACTCCCTGCATTAGGAAAGATAACCAGCTTTGTTGGTCAGGAGTTCAGCTTTGTGCAGGTTGATGTTGCACAACAGCAAAACCAAAAGCTTGGCCAAACCCCTTGATGAGTCAGGCTTTCTCATTCTCAGTCAAACAGATTGGGAGATGGCAGAGAGTGTAACATGCCTCCTGTGCTTTGCCATCCTAGATGGGTCAGATGTGTGAAACTGTTCAATTTATCTGGGGAATGAGTGAGCAAACCAGGAACTGGGGCTCTGCAGTCAGGCAAGCTGAGTGACAAATCTATACAGGGCAGATGGAAGCAGTTGCAATGAGTCACTGCCCATCCTTAGGAATTCACAATCATTGCTTGCTACAAAAAAGTCTTACTTTCTCAACAGATAGCTGGGCTGCAATATTCTTCTCTGCTCTTGATAGAGGAAGAACGCACCTTTCACTCTTGTTTTGTAGTTAGTTACATGTTCTTATGCTTTATTTTAGATTCTTCATTTTTCACTGCTTAGAAGTTGGGAGCCAATATCTGACTGTGAATGTGATATTTTAATTAGAGCCAATTCGAAGAGGTGTTTTAGGACAATGAACAGGGAATGGTTTTTCACATGGGAGTTAGAATCATAGAATCAAAGAGTGGCTTGTGTTGGAAGGCTAATACAGCACCACCTCACATAGTAGACGTTGGAAAGAAGGAAGAAGGAGCAGCAGAACAAGGTGTTCCAACAGACTGGTTGTCAGCAGTGAGGGTTCTGCTCCAGCATAGAGTTGTGGAACAGCCATGGGAGCCAGACTGGGGCTGGGCTCAGCAGTGCGGAGGTTACCTCCCTGCTTGGTGATGTGGTGGGGCTGTTTACAGTCCAGCTGAACCCAGGTCAAGGTTGCACGTTAGGCGTGAGTAAGGCCTTCCTGCAGCTGTAACTTGTTTTTCAGTTTCTGAACTGTAAAATGGCACAGGACTTGGCAGGCAAAGCTTCACCAGATATAAGTTCCCTCTTCAACCTATACAGGAATTTAAGTGACGCGTGGCTTATTTCTCCCTTAACTTATTTTGGGTTGAGCTGGCAAACTGTTTTGTTATTCACAAGGCCTTGAGGAGCTGGCTGTCATGGAAAAAGAGAATGTTCTCATGCTCAGGCTCCAGTACACCAACCTTGCACTCAGAGCAGATTTTACAATCCAAATTATAAACTCATGAAAAGTAGTGTTTATAGTGGAAAGAATGACAGAGCTTTAATTACAGCTGTGCTGTAGTGGGATTGTTTGTAGTGAGCCACTGAACATCCAAACTGCACTATAATCTGCAGCCGGGATGCCTCGGGTGCTGATGAACTCCCTGTCTTTGTGTTCTTTCTCTGCATTGTGTTAATCAGCTGTATGCTGAGGAAAGTTTGGGACTTTGCTCAGGTGCCAGAAGGTGGGAGGGGAAGAGCAGAGGACTGCTATTTAGTTCAAGGTTACGGCAGCCAATTCTGAATGCTCAGAGCAGGCTCCGAAATGTGCTTTAGTCGTGCCAAGAAATGGAAGAATAAGAGCTGTGTCTCAGCTGTGATTGTTCATTCCTATTTTTGTAACAGAGTTGTGGTGACCTTAGTTAAAACCAAGCAATTATTGGTACCATATGAGCTGATTCTGTTTTTCTCTTAAACCCTGGCAATTTTTGCTTGGCACCCTTGGCAGCATCTCTGCTTAGAGAGAAAATACATTCTGCTTTTTACATGCAGGAACAGGGAGCAAGGATTGCATTATCCTGGTGCAGGGGCACTTGGGCTGGTTTGAGAGCAGTGCTGCAGGGCTGGCTGTGCAGCAAGTAGCAGACAAGAGGAGGAATAGGGGAGGATACCAAAAACTGGATCTTGATGAAGCTTTGGAATGTGACTACAGGGGTGGGGGCATGGGGGTGGTTTGGGAATATTCCCAAGATTTTGTTAAAAGGTTTTGCAGTTGGAGCCATGTGAGTTCCAGAGCCTCAGCTTGTTTTTATCCCTCTCTCTTTTTACCTTTAATTTTTCCTACTGAAAGGCTGGATGATGAGGTCTTCATTTTTTCTTCATTTACTGTTGTTTTCTCCATTGAAAACATTTTGTGGCTCCAGAGATCAGCCTTTGCCTCCCAGGTGCATTTGTCTCACCAAGTGTTAATTCCTTTCCATTCCGGACCCCGTTATAAAGTTTCCATGTCATGGCTGTTGTATTTGGGTTGGTAGTGATGAGTGGATGTCTGGGGGCACTCCACATGTTCCAGATTTTAAAGACTCCCATAGTTTGAAGCTGCATTTGTGGATGAGGAAAGATGTCTGCAGGTAAGCAGACAGTGTGTGCAGATGAGAGACTGGAATTGGGGAGCTGCTGGTGAAGTGGGAGATGGGATTTAGCACAGAAGAGGAACAGCTTCCCTACAAACTCGTCTCTGTGAATCCAGTGAAATGCACACTTCTTTCAGTTGGGTTGTGTTTACTCAATTATTATGCAGGAGAAGTAGGGGAAATGCGAGTCACCCACAGTGATGTACACAGTGTGCATGTGGAAGCAAACGGAGGTTCAGCTGATACATATCTTACCATCGCTGTGCTGTAGGATGATTTAAATGCAGCGGTGGTGCAATGAGCTTGTCATGTGGTTGGTATGTCCGGTGTGGACTGAGTTCAGCTTGAACAGTGTTCAAAAGTCATGGTTGTAAAGCTGAAGGGTGGGATAATGAACTGCTTTTACATAAGGAAAACTTCAATTGTGAATTATACTGAGCCTATGGAAGCTGGGTTTTCATGGAAGAAAATTTATGTGACAATCTAAAGTATAAGTGCTCTAGCATCAGCCAGCACTGTTTTGTTCTGAACTATATGGTTTATCATAAGTTATAAAACAGACCTTGTAATCCCATCACTGCCCTGCAGAGTGGCAGGTGTTATCCGCTGTCACATCTGCAGCAGCTCACGCTGTCTGGGAGCAGGTTTGGGATTATCTCAGTCTAACAAAGCATTTAAAAACAAACAAAAACCAAACCAGACTGCACTTGTCATACTGATAGCCAGTGTGTAAGTGTGTGTGCGTGTGTGTGCACCTCATCCTGGGTGGTGTGATCAAGATCCAGAAAAGAATGGTGGGAGGCTCCCAGTTCTTGCAGCCCATTGCCCTTGCAGCCCTGGAGATGTGTGGGTTTGGCAGTTCTACACAGCTCTACTCCTGCCTGTCTCCCAGATGGTGCCGGACCCTGTGTACCAGATGGCCGTTAGGTTCTCTGGGAGGTCTGAGTGGTGACATGGTCGGTATGCTAAGTACAGCTTTTCTGTTCAGAGTGTGGTAACTGTGTATTAAAAATAAGGGTTGAGGCTGCTCCCCTGGAGGAACAGATTTCTTCCCGTGTCTGTTTGTCCAGATGGATCTTCACTAGGAATTCAGACTGGGTCTCCATGCTCTTCCCACTACACCTGCGCTGTTCTGCCTTGCTTAAGGTCACTGAGGCTTGATTAGATGGAAAGAGGAAAAAGAAGGATGAACATGACTCAAGCCTATTTGCTAAACCCTTGCGAGGGAAGCAGGTCCCAGGCCATCCTCAAAGGACTGTTAATGTGTTTTAAATGATACAATAATGAAACTCTCTGCTAACAAAGACGCATACCACTAAAACCCACAGACCAGACGAGCACCCTTTCATAAAACTGCTCCTTTAACTCTGCCATCATCTCAGTCCTTTTCCTTCTCTGTACAACCAGTCGTAATTTTGCAATAACATGTATTTGAAAACCAGTGTATCAAATGTGAGTCATGTGCTTGGGATAATGGCATTCCAGGTTGAATGCGGTTCTGATTTCTGTTGCAGTTGGCTGGGACAAGGCTTTCTGCAATGACGTGTCTGGGCTCGCATGCCTTGCCCTCCACAAATACTGAGTTTTGTTATTTTGTGCTAGGTGAGGTGCCTGTGGGGTTGTGCTCTGCTGCCTTCCACGGGGAGGAGGAAAAAGTACCACTGCAGCACTGAGCAACATGGCCTGGGTTCTTTGTTCTTTGCTCATCCTGCATTGGGAGGTACCCGGTGTTAGCTTCGGTTGTATCACAGGTTTTATATGGATGTTGTAGTCATGGATTCTTAGAACACGCTGAAATTCAGAGGGAGTTTTTGTGTTTCTTTCTTTCTTTTTTTTTTTTTTTCTCTCCACTAAGGTATGAAATGACCTAGGGTGTTCTGGTAGGAGACTATCATCCAGCTGTGTAATGTATAGGAAAAGCTTCTGGTAAAATAAGTTTTGCTACAGTGTGCTTGATGTTTCTAGGACTTAAATCAATCCTACGCTCTCTCCTTAGTCACCAAATATAAAACAACAAGGTTGTTAAAAAAAAAATCCCAGGGAGAGCTGTGGATTGTGGAGAGAAGTTCTTTATTGCCTTCATTAGCTGTTGTGGATTTCATCTTTCACCTTCCCACCAAATGGGCTGGAAGCTCATCCTTGTTTTTGTAACTATTGCATGAAGAGCTGAACTTTACCTCAATCCCAGAGTCAGGACTCATGACCTTTGGAAGCCAGCCCTTATTTAGAAGGAGTTTGGTTTGGCTGTGATCCACGTGTCTTCTCTGAAGTTAAATCTCAGTGTAATGTGTTAGAATTAAAGAGAATTTGCTGAGGGAAGAAGGCAGCATGAGTTTGGTGATTTTTTCCAAGCACGGTAGATATAGTAACCTCAGCATTTAATCCAGTGATTGCAGGTCTGTCCTGCATGTCCTGTCTAGGCCCCTGGAAAAGATCTCACGTGGTCAGGATGTGTGCGTGTATCACATCAACAGCTGAGAGCTGTCACCAATGAGAGGATGCCCCACAGCGATCAGATCAGGACTCTGACTGCACACTCCTTGGCTTGGGAGCTCAGCTCTGGGCTCCTGATTTTAAGTTTTACATGAATTTTGTGCAGAACACCGTGTCTCAAAGGAGCGGGCCGGAGGCACAGTTTGTGTGTCGTTCAGGAAGCCCAGCTGCTGACTGGGTGGAAAAAAGATCTGCTCAAAATCTTATGTTGTACTTTTTTGTGCCCTTCCTTTCCTCTTGCTTCAAAGCCAGCCAGCAGACTTGCAAAATCAGGAGTCAATAAAACTGCTGGGAAAGAGGAGATCTGTTTTCATTTAAGTGTTTCTGTGCTGTAGCTGCTATATTGTGGTAGGGCGGATGCTTCATTTGAAGGGGTGGGAGCATTGTAACAACACATAGCAAAAGGCTCCCTACCAAATTTGGCCTTCGTTTCCCTGTTTAGTCAAGTAATGGTTAGGTTGATGGTGAATTTCTTTGCATTAAAATCCACAACTGCTGAAGTAGCAGTTGTGAAAGGGAAGAGGATTTGGTGCTAGGTTTGCAAGGTAGAGTGTTTGCCCTCCTGGAAAAAAGCTGTTCCCAGTACCCAAACAAGGCATCTTAGCTTGCTACTTGAGCTCAGTTTCTTCCTTTCCAAACAGCAGATAACTGGTTTTCCTTAAGAACATTTTTGATACTGGAGGTTTTTGCCCATTTTCCTCATTTCTTTTTTTTCTTTTTCTTTTTTTTTTTTTTTTTCAACTGCTTCATGTCATCTCTAGAAGAAGTAAAGTTGTGCATTTCACCATTATTTGTGGGTTCTTTGTTAGTTTCATGTGGTTTGGTTCTGTTGCTCCATTCTAGAAGAGGGAAGCAAAATTAACTGAATTTGTGTTAGAAAAGAGCTCTGTTTTCTGGTTGTGCTCTCAACAGCACTGGATAAAACAGAAAAGATGTTTTTGATATTTCTGTATGATAACTTCATTATTAATAATTCTCTCTCAGAAGATGTATGGCTGGGTTAAGAACTCCTCTTCCAGCTGCACTCTGCAGTAACTTCAAATCTGCTGCTGCTTCCTGCCCCATTGCTCAGCGTTTTGTATTCCAACCTTTCCATTCTTTACTGCAGTGCCTTGCATTTGTATCTACAGCTGTTAGAATGTTACCTGTATGGGGGCCAAAGGCCTTCTGGAAAGGACAGCTGAAGTGACATCCTGAAGTGGTGAAGGATAGTTGTTGGGAGGTTGTTGCAAATATCATGGATGGATCCTTTCTACTGTCTCCTTTGCTTCAGTATGTTGAAGAATCCACTGATGGGAGCAGTTAAGGCTGTATTGTTCTGATTTCTCTTCAAATGCAGTTGTTTATTCTGGTTCTATAAAAGTCCTGGAGAGACTCATTGATTGGTTGTTAAGATATTTTTTTTTCTGTGGGTGTCAAACGTGAATGAATTATAATTTTCCAGTTCCTGCTTTCTTACTGTGATGGTTTTTCCTTTTTCATAGAGAAGGAACCAGGGTCTGGGCCATGGTTCCACGCAGGAGAGGTGTGCACAGACACGTAGATCACTTTGAGGTTGGGTGGTAGAAGTTGGTTTTGTTCTGCCTTTCGGTTGTTTCTTTTTGTTTGGATATTTTTTGGGTTTTAACCATCAGTTTTATCTCAGGAGTGATTCTGAGAGGGAGTTATGAGGAGTGGATCTCCCCAAGCAGCCAGAAGAAGGGCTGCCAGCCCAGAACCGTGGGCTGTGGAGGCAGCCCTGTGGATTCACTGAGCGTGTCCTTGGCTTCCATGTTCCCTAAGCACAGAGAGGCATTTAAAATACTGAGAACAGAACACGTTTCATTGCACTGCGTTTGATTCTACATTAGAACTGCTGTTACTACTCTGATAACCTGATTTCAACTTTCAGAGCCTCTGAGAAGGTACAAATCATACCACAGCGATGTTTACAGTACTTCAAGTGAAAGTCCATCCATTATTTCTTCAGAAGCAGATTTCAGGCAAGGTAAGATTTTTGGCTTAAAAAATAACAAAACAAAAAGAGGTGAAGATAATTGTTTGAAGAAAAATAAAAGAAAAAAGATGAGGGAAGTCTAAATCTGTAGTAGGAGGCTTGATAATTACCACTGGTCTGAAGTTGTAAGATGATCTCATGTAATTACATAATTGTGTACAATTCAGCACAATTGGCAGTCTGTGCAGAAATGAGTTTGACATTTCACACTCTGAAAGGGAACTTGTCAGGAAAAGGTGGAAATGGTTAACTTCCCTGGAGCACTTGATCTAAATGGCATGCAACCTTCCCAGGCACAAAAACAATCAAGCTGTTGCTGCTGTACAGTTGTAGTAAATTGCAGAATTCATATGGAGCATGTATGCTTTAATTATTTGGATTTCAGAAAGCTTCTCTGTGAGAATTGAAATAGTTGATAATTTATAAGCCAAAAATTTTGATGTAATGCAAAAATCTCTACTTATATGAGAAGTGTATGCAAGTTCTACAAAATCAGTGACTTGGCAAAGCAGGAGGTGGCATGAAGTGCTTTTCAGTGAGAAATGACAGGAAGGGTTTCCTTCCCACCATGGAAGCACAGCATAGAAAAGAAATACTTGAGGTGTTCTTTGGAGAAGTGCTAAAATGGTGAAAAGATGTGAAGAGAAACATAGAGGGTGAAACCAGTAACCAGCTTGGCAAAGTCATTGTAACTTATGGAGATGAACCATTTTATCAAAATGTAAAAAGAAAACAGTGGCCAGGAAATGAGTACAGCTGCACTATGTGCGTCCTGTATGTATGCACTGCTCAACCCAGCATCTCTGTACACACCACTCTCAGCTTTCCTCATGTTTTTGGCTGCCCTCCTCCTAAATGCTGAACCAGAGTCTAGGAAGTGGAAGCACACAGCAAGTGACAATCTTGGTCTTGAGGCACAGCTCCTGTAACTCACTTCCCTTCCGTGTCTTGCCATTCAGACCAGGCTGCTTGAGAATGTCTGCCCAACGCCAAAAATTTCTGGGGTCTGTACAGCTGAAGAGATCTACTTTTGACTACCTGCACTGCTGGGCTCAGTATAGCAGCTGTAATGTAAAGAACAATTTCAAAGTCTGCATGACCAAGAGCTCTCCTGCTGCCTTTGTTCATTGTGGGTACAATCAGAGACGAAAGCAAAATGCTTTGCAAAATCAGATACTAACTGTAGAATCTCAATGCTGCTGCAGAAGACTTATCAGCAAAAGAGGTGACTTGTCAACAGGAAAGCAACTAAGTCTATTACCAAAACGAGAAAAGAATGACCACTATTTCATAAATCATAGAAAAGCATCAGATTTCAGAGACAAAAATTAAACACAGGAGCTCAGCAATATGCTGGTTTCTTAATTCCCTATTTGTGAACTTCAGCACCATGCTTTACCTTGCTGCTCTGATTCTGCTCCAGAGCACTTTTTTATGGTGACTCTGCCACTTACACATTTCGTGACTGAAAAAGAAACATTTCAGGCTGGAAAGATGTGTGTGGTTTTGTGGTTTTGATTGGATGGGGTTTTCTTATGGGTTATTTATTTATTTATTTATTTAGGCTTGCTTTAGTATTCTTCCTCAAAGAGCTTTTGGTATTTTTACTTTCATTGGAGGAAGCAGTAAAATCTCTGAGAACTGAAATGACTGCATAATTGTTGCGTGTCTAATATCAGGAACATAGAAACCGGATTCCTTCTAAGTTGTCTTTGATGAAAATCTAATTAATCTCTGCTAAGTCCTTAATTTTAGATGGGATTGCTCCTTACACTTTGTTGCCCAGTTCTATACTAATTTTTCTTTTGGTTTGCCAGTGAGAAGAAATGAAGGATTCAAGAGAGATGATGCTGGTGTTGCTTTGCCAGGTGCTGATGATATCTCCACATCAAGTCAAGCTCATTCTCAGAGGGCAAGGTAAACCATGCGAAAGCAGTGTTTCTTGGAATGCTCAGTCTATCGGAGAAACTACTGTAAATCTGTGAGCAAATTTTTCACGGGCTTCTGTGTAACATTAGGAAACTGCATGTTGGATGCTAAAAGCATTTCAGAATTGCATACTGCAATCAGTAAAATTCTCATCATACGCTGTGGTATAGAGGTAACTATACCAGCCAGGAGTCTAGACTCAGATCCTTCATTTATTTGAGACAGGGCAGGCTACGCTCTGTCTTATTGCTGTATCTGATAAAGGTCAGAGCTTATGTTCTGCTTGGAAATACTGAAATCATTTGTAATTTGATTATACTTTTAGAAAAGTTTTAGGAAATATTGATACTACTAAGTATTATTTTGAAGTGTGCTCACTTAATAATGGAATTATAATTTATAATTGCTTTAAAATAAGTCAGCAGCTGTCCATGTAGTTGCTTCGTCTGACAAGCGCTTGATTTCTGTTGGTGTTCCATTATTGTCTTTTTGCTTTTGTATAAGCTCAGCAACAACTAGGCAGGCCCATTTTACTGTATGTTACTACAACTTCTGCTTTCTGAATTGCCTTTTACCATTATATATATTGGAATAGTAGGTCTGTACATTGTTGTGTTGGCCTTTTTTTAATTTCTTTTACAAATGCTGTTCATCAATACTGCTTTAAAAAGGGGGTTCTACTTTGTACTACGCCTTAGTACAGCAGCAGCTGCTCTGACCATACCTGCTGGGCCCATCGTAAGTATTTGAGCATCTTTCAGACATGGACCTTTAGTTGGAAAATGTTCTTTTAGTCTCTGCAAGATGCTGAGCCACCGTGACGTACCTGATCAAAATGACTGAAATTGCTTTTGTTGTGGAAACAGGAGAGGCTTTCCTTTCTTCATTGCAGCAACAACAGCCATCTCAGCAGCCTTCTGTTTTGTTTGGGATGGCTCAGGGGAATGATAGCTCAATATTTTAGGATATTTATAACTTTCTATCATGATGTTTCAGCATACGTTTGGATCTGAGACATGGAATGTCTCAGGACCAGAGGTAAGCAAACCATGTACTCAGAGCAGCACAGATGGCTATGGGTCCTACTCAACATATACACACTCACACACACAGGCATCCATTTGAGGTAATCCCCATAAGCAGGAAGCAGAAACTCCCTAAGCAAGTGCACTATTAATTACCAACCCTTGAGTGACAGCAAACTGCTGAAAAGGAGAGAGAAGGACCATGCCGGCAGTGGATTTGATAGGTACTGCCAGTAGGGTGCCCGCTGCTTTAAGGTGTACTTTTTCTCTCTCTCCCACTGCAGTCTCTCTCCTGCTTTTATTCTCCCCAGGGTCTTCAGGGTTTTTTCCACTTGCACACTGTACCCACGTGGTCAACATGTGATACAGAGCCCAAGTGGAACACCTGCTCGCAAAACAAGTTTTTGGAAAACCAACTTAAACTACCAACATCAGCTCTCTCTACAAAACAGTTCCCTTAAAACTGTCAAAATACTTTGTTCCATCCCAGGATCATTCTTCAGTCAGGGGGCTTTTAGGTCCCTGACACACATGGGCTAGTTGAAAATCTTTTATTCTTTTGAAGACAACTTAGAGTTGTCTGCCGATTGTAGCTGTTTGAGGTGCTATGGCCAAGCTATTGAATGTGCCTATGCTGTTTTGGCCTGTAGGGTGCTGTGCAGTGAGAAGGGCAAAGAGCCATGCTCTGACCATGGAGATTAAAATGAAGGAACATCTGCTTCCTGCACTGCATTACCTGCCCCGAATGCATCCGAGTGAGGCAGGGTCTAAGATGATCTGCGAGGGGAATGCAGATTAGCAAAAGAAGGGTGACTTGGAAGTGTTATTTGATGAGATGACACATTGCTCTCTTACCACTTGCACTGCACCTGAAAACTGTAAATTATTTAGAAGTATGTGTGTTGGCAAATATATGTAATGGCTTTTCTTGTAGTGGGAAAGGTATTTAAGCATTGCTTAGCTGAGTGAATACTTCTTTGGTGGTTGGAATGCTTGGAACCCTGGAAAATCACAGAATCAGTTGAGTTGGAAGGGACCCTTAAAGGTCATCTAGTCCAACTCCCCTGCAATGAACAGGGACATTTGCAGTTAGATAAGAGGCCCATCCAGACTGACCTTGAATATCTCCAAGGGTGGGGCTTTTACCACCTCTCTGGACAACTGTGTGAGTGCTTCGACACCACCCTTGTGTGAAGAACTTCTTCCTTGTATCCAGTCTAAATCTACCCTCTTTTAGTTTGAAACCATTTCCCATTGTCCTATCACAAACAGACTGCTGCTAAAAACAGACCCTGCTAAAAAGTCTGTCCCCTTCTTTTTTTGTAGCCGCCTTTTAGGTATTGAAAGGCCATTATCAGGTCCCCCCGGAACTTTTCTATGCTGAATAGTCTCAGCTCTCTCAGCCTGTCCTCATAGTAGAGGTGACTCTATGGATTGACTATCTATGACCCTTGGATCATTTTTGTGGCCCTCCTCGGGATGCTGTCTAACAAGTCCATGTCTGTACTGAGGACGTGGTACTCCAGGTGAGGTCTCACCAGTGCAGGGTAGAGGGGCAGGATCACCTTCCTCTCCCTGCTGACTACTCTTCTTTAGATGCAGCCCAGGATATGGTTGGCTTTTTGGGCTGTGAGAGCACATTGCTGGCTCATGTCCAGCTTGCCATCTACCAATATGCCCAAGTCTTTTTGATTGAGCAGTCAACTTACATCTCCCAGCTTGTACAGATAGTGACAATTGCTGTGATGCAGGTGCAAGAGCAGGAGGTGACAAGGAGTAAAAGGCTCTACATTTCTGCTTCCAGTTGTATGCTGCCTTAGCATTGCGCTAGAATGGTCAAACAGTTCATTTACCACTGTGTGCATGGAGTGAGCTCAGAGCTTTCTTCACTCCTTTGCCGTTGTTTCTTTCTTTCTTGATGAGCACTGTAAAGTCAGCCCTGTTTCCACAGTAGGTTTGAATTCAACACACGGAAGCTGCTAGTTCAACACTATGGCTGTGCTTAAGAATGAGCCAGCAGTAATTGGTGGATGCTGATAGAGAACTTTTATTTCTGTTTGCAAAACATTTCAGAAACTGACTGTAGTGTGTGATATGGAAGCGAATCACACTGCTGTCAACGAATCAGGCCCATTATGGAAGTGAAAGTGCTACCATTGAAGATTACAGACTTTCTCATGGCTCATTTCACAATGTACCATTTCACTTTGTTCTGTTCTTTTAAGACTGGTGCTTTTAATAGAGCTAGTTTGCGTACATGTGGAATTCTGAAGAAAAATACTGCTCTGTATGCGCAGCATAGAATCATCTGCTGCTTAGCAATGGTGTGAACCTTACACTGATGTAACTGTGCAGTCTTTCTCCAAGGCCTGGTATTCATTTGAGTCTGCTGGTGTTGCTTGGCTTCATATCTGTGCCTGTGCTAAAAGATACTGTTCTACAGCTGCACAAGAAATGGCGTAGAAGGTACCACAAGTTCCTTACTGATTTCCATACTTGTCCCCCCATTTCCTTAGGCTAAAAAAAGCTTTTTCTGCTGAAGAACCACATGAGTAATTATAGTCAAGATTTTAAAAAAGGCTCAACTCTTAAAAGCAAATTTTGCATTTTTGTAGACCCGTTGCAAAACAGCAAAGCAGCTAGGAGCAGAATTTGTTGCTACAATAGTAGTTTGATAATATCTCTATTAATTACATGAGCTGAATGGAAGGCAGAGCTGGCTAGCTCCTTCTTCGTCGTTCTCCAACTGCTGCTAACGCTTTGCAATTCTATGCCGTGTAGAAAGGAGTACCGTCAAAGATGGTAACAGAATTCAGCAGGGACATTTCTGGGGAAGCAATGCACTGTTAGTATCCAGAATACCGCATGTTGCTGCTTCAGAATGTTCTGTGCTGCTGAAGACCACAGCTTTTCTGACTTTAGAAACACTCTTTCAAAGTAAAGTACTTGCTGACAAATAGCTCTAAGAAGCGCATTCTCAGAGGTTTGGGGGTTTTGGCTCATCATTTGATTTCAGGGTTTGTGACTGAATCCGCAGCTTGAATCCTTTCAGCAGTTGGGAGCAGTTTTAGTGCTCAGAGATACCATCTATACTTTGGTGCATTTTAAATGTTCTGCTCCTGTAGCATGTCTTTAGAGACAGCCTGTTTAATTACCTGTGGAATGAACCTCGTACAATTGAGGTATAGCAAATGGGGGAATCTGGATCAAAGGGAATCTGCAGCCAATGCTAAGCAAGCAGTAAAGCAGCTCGTTTACCAGGCTGTGGGACTCATGCTGCAGCCTGCTCCTGAGCTAGCAGAAGCCATCAATTTTTTTTAGTAGTTTTAGAGTAAGGTGAAACCCTTCTTGTGTTCTGTCACCGCTGTTACCCTTTGAACTTCTCGGAATGCTTTCCTTGTGGCAATGGATTGTGCCTGTTTTTCCTCTTTGCTTCTTGTATTTCTGATTTTTGTCCTTTTTTCTCTTTTTCCTCCTTCACTATTTCTTCCTTTTTCTCTCCAGGAGCAGCTGCTGACACGGATCTTTTCCTTCTGATCCCTTTCCTTCCATTCCCCACTACATTCCGTGTGCATCTCCGTCCTCTCCTACCCAAATGCATCACTCTTTCTCCGTCTCTTCCTGACCTTCCCACTGCACTATCACAGAATGTCCACCCACTTCCCTTCTTCCAGCCTCCTCCTCTGACCCAATCTGTGCTAATTCTTGGTAAGTACACTGGATGAGGTTCTGTGTACACTTGCTGCTTTTGGAGTCAGACATCTGTGTGATGGCTCACCTGCCATCTGTGGATTAATGATCAGCTGTAGGGCTGTGATTTGCACTCAAACACAGATGGAAATACAGAGCAGCAACCAAGTGCTTGCCTGATGGGGAACCAGAGGAAAAACTCTTTTATCTGCTTTGCTATCTGTTAGCAATGGAATTTGGAGTTTTGGATGGGAGTAATAATACCTGTATGTTCCACATTTCTCAGAAGTGCTCTGCCTGTATCTGTCAACAGTATTTTCTCTACTGACAAAGGAGAGGTGCAGTCCTGGTCTTGCAAACCCGAGAGTGGACTGTACTCCACCTTCCATAGAAAGCTGTCTACCTGAGCCTGGCATTGTTGCGTTTACTCAAGATGTCAAGTTGCTTTCTCAAAGTGATGACAGCATTTGTATCCTGCACCAGGAAAATGCTTGAAGCATTACATTTTTGAGCTTCCTCCCACTTGCCCCCATGCACTATTTCAGAAAAATTCGTGTGAGTTAAAAAGACAAAGCAGTGTAAGGATACTATTTTGCACAGTAACTTCTGATTGCTATTGCATACATCTGCATGCTATTGGAGAGGCACTTTTTTTTCCAGCAGTTGGCATTTTCGCTCATGTGAAAGTGCTTTCAGATAAAGCCAGTTGTAACACGTCTCACTTTTTCATATCATCTTTGATAATTCTCAGATACTTATGTTCAGAAGGTGTTTTGGTTTTGTTTTGTGTTGTGTTTTTCTTTTTCATTTCAGAGCCCATCCTTAGGCCTTGATCTGGAGAATGCTCGTGGGCATATTTAAGTAACTTCATTGTGAATATTCCCACGTACGTTGATCTCAGTAAACCTCCTCTCTGTGAAAAGCTGAGGTTGTGCACAAGTTCCTGCAGGTCTGGGGCCTTTCCTCATTGCTGTGTCCTTTTGGGCACACATTATTAAGTCTGTTGCAGTGAGGAGCAGAGGAGGGAAAGGGGGAGCACTGTTATGAAGGCCCAGAACGGTGGGAAGGATAATGGGTTAACCTGAATGCGATCCTCCATTACTCCTCGAGAACTTCCCTGAAATTCCATTTGAGGTTCAACATTCAGTGTTATTTTGCATTGTTCTTGGCACATCATTGCCATTTTATTGTTTGGCCTTTTCCACCGTAGCATAAATTGTATTTTAAGTCTGCTTTTGTCTTGTCTGTTTATCGGACAATGAAACTTCAGTCTCGGGACGTTTCAGAAGATGTTCTGTGTGGTTCTCACTGCTGGCATTCATTAGAAACTGTGCTGTGTGATGATGGAAGTGAATTTGACGTCACGCCCACAAATTATCACAGTGGTGCTGTCTGCACAGAGGCATTTTCTTTTACTTTTTAATTGATTTATTCATCAAACACATTTGGGTTCTGATAAGAAGCAGCTATGTAAATTGTTGCGTCCTAAAAAGTCTCTGTAAATGACCTTCTTACTACCAAGCGCTCTACATCAGTGTCAGTGAAGGACTTGATTTTACATTTATCTGTATTCCTGAATTTCAGTGCAGCAATATAAAGGATTCAGAACACTTTCCATGTTTTTCATTGCTCCAGCGTGCCATCAAATCTGGCTTAGCTTAGAATTGGAATTACTAATACAACTGATGATGGGCTGTTAGTAAAGTGAACTGATACAAGAACTGAAAGCTAATTTGCTGTGGGATTTTTTATTTTGCTTGCTTTTTTTTTTTCCAGCTTCTTCATTTAGGCTCTTATTTATTGTCATGCCTGTGTATCAGTGAAGCCATTTTTAGCATTAATTTTTTTTTTCCTGTTCGAAAAAGATGATGAAAACATTTAATTATTCTATTTAGAATAGCTTAGAATGCTGATATGTATACAGTGTCATGTATTTTTTCATACTGCATTTGAGCATCTATTTTTATACAAATAAATGACAGTTTGCAGTTGTAGAAACTTGGCATGTTCTACTCATTTTCCATACTGATTGTTTGCTGTAGGGTGCTTCAGTCTGGATGTGCCATGTTCGTCTCCTGGCTGCGGAACAAATGTTGATTTTAATGCAGTATTTGTTAGAGGCTCATTGATGTTTCTGGTTTCTCACTTTGGGAATTGCTTAATGCAGAAGAATGTCTGATGCCTACTGGTAGTGACTTTTATCCCCTCTGACTGTGTAGCAGGCAGCATGAAGCACCATTTGAAGGTAGTCTCGTCAGTCAAGAAGCGATGCTAAAGCGCCAGGAAGAAGAAATGCTGCAGCTGCAGGCTCGTATGGCTCTCAGGCAGTCCCGGCCCAACCTCTACCCTGGAGATGCAATCAGGTCCTCCATGCTGGACATCACCAGAGATCCGCTCAGAGAAATAGCTCTGGAAACAGCTATGACTCAAAGGAAACTGAGGGTAATGCCTTGATCTCGGGTAAACTGTATTGTGTTTGAGACAGTTTCAGGTCTCAGCTGAAACTGAAGTATGTATTGTATTGGTTTCCCTTAGCAGAACGTAGATGTGTCCCACCATCTTCAAAGATTGTGGAATTAACAAACTGGGAAGGTAAAGACACACCAAGAGGATATGTTTTACTCTTAGGTTCACCTTGAAGCATTGTGCAAGCTCCCCTTTCCTTTCCCAGCTCTTGCTGGGAAAAGGAAAAGTGGATGAAGTATGAGATTGAAGAGGAAGAGGGAGACAGAGATACTGGCAGATGGAGCGCTGATTGTTGGAATAGATGGCAATTTGATGCCCCCTGCTGCTGCTTTCAGTTCATTGGATTCTTTTTTTCTGGTTTGGATGGGAAAATATGACACAAGACTTAAACATGAGTTTGCTGTCCCCTAATGCAGAGTTTGTCTCCAGTCCCAGGACTCTGGCTAGTTTGTTCGCGTAGGCTCTAACCAGCGATTATTTGGATGAAACTTGGGCCTGTTCCTTAGGGTGTGATTGAAATCAGTATTGTGCAGAGGACTTCTTTTAAGTGTTTGGACAGATTAAGCTCTTCTGTAATTTCCAGGAATGACCAATGGAATACTTGTTTGCCTACAGGCAGGCAGAAATCGGCCAGAATCTCTGCACGAACCTAGCAGGCAGTATTAGACTGAAACATTTTAGCCTTTAGGAAAGGGGAGTTGTATGTTGCAGGCAGAAGTTTGCTGAGGAAGAGTTGCCACCAGCACAGAGGACCTTCTCAATGTCAGGCAACTGATGACTGAAAGAAGCCCAAATGATCCTGATATGCAATGTGCACCTTGTATTTTCAAGGAAGACAAAATGGTGTTCAAGTCCTAGCTTTTTGCCCTCAAAAGGAAGGGAAACGTTTATAGTGGTAATGTCATCAACAACATGGCCTGCCAGTGTATCTGGCACGCATGTGGGCGAAATGAGATTGTTCAAACCGACCAGCTCTTGACAGGAATTCCTAGCAATTTTCCAGTTTCAGCCTTCAATTCTTACTTAGTACTTACAGGGCAGGAGTTTACTGCGCCTCTGTCTCTTGTTCCAGTAATGCAGTATTAATTCATACTCTTGTGCTTTGCAGAATTTCTTTGGCCCTGAGTTTGTGAAAATGACGATTGAACCATTCATCTCCTTGGATCTGCCAAAGTCTATCTTGGTAAGAAAGGGACTACTAAGCAGTTGGTGGCAGGGAAAGTATATTTAACCAACAAATGCCCCTTAACCATGAGGGTGAACATTGGGATGTGGTGAACATTTTATTTCATCAAATGCAGACGAAGAAAGGGAAGAATGATGATACAAGGAGGAAAGTAAATGTGATGCTTCTAAGTGGACAGAAGCTGGAGCTGACCTGTGACACCAAAACAGTTTGCAAAGATGTCTTTGATATGGTTGTTGCCCATATTGGCTTAGTGGAGCATCACTTATTTGGACTGGCCACTTTAAGAGGTAAGAATAAAGATTTTCTGGAGCAGATAAGAGAGCTAACTACAGGATGTTGGGAATAATTGGAGGCTGCCTGGCATGTATGGAGATGTCACTTTGAGTTACACGCTCTTGTATGAGGCAAAATACATTCCTCAGGGAAGAAAACGTTTATTCAATAAAAGCCCACATTTGTCTAAGTAACAGCATCTCAGCTGGTTCTTTTCGGTTGCTGAGTGTTCTTCACTACTGCTTGTTACCTTCACGTGTGTTGCTGTCTAGTGCCCCACAGAAGATGTGAGCTGGGTTTAATTGGTGTGTTCTCACAGCCTTTTGGGGCAGCCCACAGGCATGCTGGGGCGAATGGTAGGGCCTCGTGTACAGAGTAAGTTGCCTTCAAACTGAATAAATTTGTTTCTGAATTGTTCATTTTCTGCTGTTAGAACAGACCAGATGTTGGACTTCACTTTCCCCAAAGGGGAGAAGATCACTTTGGCAGCACTAGTGTATTGAGACCCACGTTTCCTGTTTTTGTGTCTAGCAGGATATCACAGAACTGTAGCATTCAGAGTTCTGGCATGAGTCAGAAAACCTGAGCAGCCTGAGAGCCTTCTTCATCTGTACTTGGCTCCTAGTGCCTTTGGCAATTCAACCATGAAAATGTTTATGGAAGTGTCAATTGGACATAAATAGTAAGGGAGGGAAGGAGTGACAGATTAGGAATTCCTGTGGGTTAAGAAATTTGAAGGATACTGTGGTGCCTGATTCATAGCTATCATGGAAGATGGTTTTTCTTTTTCTGCTCTCGTATTTTTTTGTTAACTAAAAAATTGTTTCTACTGCTGTTACTCAGTGATCCCTTCAGTAGCCACTGTGCTTACAATCCATTGCTAGGACAGTGAGGTTTTCTGATGGCTGAACTGAATTCCAGAATTGGAAATTCTGTCCTGATCCTCCAGCTGGAAAAATGACTTTGTTCTGTTTTTACCCATGTCCTTTTCTTTAACGTTCATGGCAGACAATGAATTTTTCTTCGTTGATCCTGACATAAAGCTGAGTAAAGTAGCTCCAGAAGGATGGAAAGAAGAGTCAAAGAAAAAGAACAAGCCCCCTGTCAACTTCACTCTGTTTTTTCGCATCAAGTTCTTTGTGGATGATGTCAGTCTTATACAGTGAGTGTATGAACATCTTTTTAACCTCTTAAGCTCTAAGCTTATGGACATAAATTGAATATTTATCAAGCACTCCAAATTCCCTAAAAATAAGAATACCAAAGATGGTGGTTTTTTTGTGTGTTTTCTTTTTTTTTTTTTAACCTTCTAGGCATACTCTCACTTGTCACCAGTATTACCTGCAGCTGCGGAAGGACATCCTGGAAGACAGGATGCACTGTGATGATGAGACAGCCTTATTGTTAGCATCCCTTGCTCTTCAAGCTGAGTATGGAGATTACCAGGCAGAGGTACGCCATCAGTTTTATCTCTGAGAAATGATGTATTTGCTGCTTAATAAAAGAATGGTCTGTGAGCTACCGTGCATGCTTCGCAGTTCCACCCTGGACAGGAAAGTCAGCCAATTGGCAATTGTAGTTTTCAAGTAGTGTAGCAGAGAATAGACATGGGACTGTTGCAGAACCTACTTCAAGATGCAAGTATGGCACCCTCCTTATTCAGTGGAGATGGATTCAGGCTTGAATAGACCTTCAAAATATAAGTTAAATTAAACTCTGGGTCAGCACTGGGATGCGGAATCAATCCTCTTACTTATTACAGATCTGTAATTCTTTTTAAAATTAGTCTTTATATTTCAGTCATATGCATATAGTCCATTGCATATGGAGACACAGTTACAAAAATGTTTTGTATTGTAGGTGCATGGCATGTCGTATTTCAGACTAGAACACTATGTCCCAGCTAGAGTGATGGAGAAACTGGATACATCCTACATCAAGGAAGAGTTGCCGAAGTTGCATAGCACTTATGTGGGTGCTTCTGAAAAAGAGATCGAATTAGAATTCTTGAAGGTAAGTGGTTTGTTTCCTTCATCAGACTTTAAAATTCCTTTTGAGAAGATGACTGCATGGACTTCAAGTAAAATAGAGGAAAACAGCTGGAAAGGAAGGAAGCTGAAAACATCTTCTCGAAAGATTGATTGTTATAAGTGAAAAGAAATCATGATTGATGACAGAGAAGTCCTTTCACATTTTTTTCCACTGTCAGTATTCTTCTTGCTTTAGCTCAAATGCGGTAGTCAAAAGCAACTACTGATCCTCATGTTTATGCCAAAGGAAGCTCTGATTATGAGGCAGCACATCCCACGTTTTCTTCATACTTCATTTTTTTCATCTTTGTGTGGAGGATGGGGGAAAGAATTTAAATAAGGAAAAGTTTTGTTACAGCTCATACCTTTTGTGCTGCTTGAGATACTTGGTTTGAAGCAAGTCAGAAACATTACTGAGGAGACTTCCTTGTGCAGATAGCCTGAAGAATGATGGGAAGACTGCATATAATCACAGACATACTTGGTTTATTCTAAGAGCCAATTGAGAAATGTTATTATGGGTTTTGCTGCTGATGCTTGTGAGATAGTGATCAGATACTGCCTTGACTCAATGCCTGAAAATGAATTGAGCAGGTGAGAGTTTGCAATTAAGCCACTGGATAACAATGACATCTGCATTTTCACGATCACTTTGAGACCACAGTGGCAGAGGTGATCTCAACTGTTGCTCATTTGGCAGAAATGTTCCTGTAATTGCTAGAAATTATGCTGAGCAGGAGCGGGGAACTTGATCGTAATTGAATCTAGGCTGACCAGTGGTGGGGTAGTGAGAGCAGTTGGATTTCCTTGGCTGATACATTACCACAGTCCCTTCAGTAACGACTGAAGAGACGGCTAGAATGAATGACTAGGAGAGCAAAGTAAGCAGAATTACTTCTTTTGGCAGTCTTTGCTAACATCACAAAATGGAAGCGGAGATCTTATTCTGCATTTAAGAAATGTATACACACACCAAATTCATCTGACTGGTTACAATTCACTTTTAGCAATTAGTTTGTGGAAAGTTCAATTTACCCAGAGGTTTTTGTTGTTTGTCCTTCAGTTGTGGGATGAATCCTTGGTTCATGTGCTATAGTGTTGGGCACCGTATCAGCAGATAACTGCTGAGACTTAAAACCATCCAGAGCAGTTTGTATTCTATGTCTTTGTTATTGTAACATCTGTGCACTGTGTATAGTCAATTGAAGAGGAAGCTTTTTTCCAAGATTCTTCTGTATATTTAGTACTTGCAATGTCCTTCACTTCAGACCCTTAGAATTGTTATTGCATTGATCCATACAGCTGTGTCAGAGGCTCACGGAGTATGGCGTTCACCTTCATCATGTGTTACCCGAGAAGAGATCCCAGACAGGCATCCTGCTGGGGGTGTGCTCCAGAGGAGTTGTTATCTTTGAGGTTCACAATAGTGCCCGCACTCCTGTGCTGCGCTTCCCGTGGAGAGAGACAAAAAAAATTTCCTTCAGTGTAAGTCAGTCTCTTACTCTGTACCTGTGTGTGTCCCTTTCTGTGTTTGTATCTCCAGATCCTGTTTCTTTGTGTTCATTATTTCTGCAAATTACACTGCACTACTACAGCATAATCTGACTATGTCTTATGTGACTGAGCCATGAAAACAGTACTCCTAACTCCCGTAACTTATTGGAAAGCCATGCCCATTTCTTCTGCACTAAGGTTTCCGGTAGCAAACTGATTAAATAATAATAAAGTGCCATCTCAGCTTGCCCGGAAGTAGCTTTAAAATGCTTCTGTGTAAAGCTCAAATTACTTTCAGGCCCTATGCATGTCTCCAGTCAATGCATTTTCTTCAGGAAAATTTGAATGCAATGGTTGTGCGCAAGCAGATAAAAAGTTCTTCGTAAGGTAGAAGAAATGACCATCTTAAACTTCTTTTTCCCCCCATCGTGTAGAAGAAGAAAATAACATTGCAGAACACATCAGATGGTATCAAGCATTCCTTTCAGACTGACAACAGTAAAACCTGTCAGTACCTTTTGCATCTCTGCTCTTCCCAGCATAAGTTCCAGCTGCAGATGAGGACCAGGCAGAGCAACCAGGACACTCAGGACATTGGTAAGGACTGTGGTGCCACATTGGTTTTTAATAACAATCTTTATGTACTTTTATAAGAGAAGAAAAGCTAGACTTTGGCTTTGGTAATTCCACTGCATGCTACACAGGTAGCTCTGGATTTGCAGGGGTTGAACTCCAAAGCTTTTATTTTGAGAACGCGAGGGAGAGTTGGCAATTGCACAGAGCTAGCAGCCAGGAACATCTCTTAAGTAAAAGAAATCTAAAAATAATTCATTAATAGTGCCTTCTCTTTTGATTAATGGCTTTTGGTACATTTAAGAAAAAATAATTAGAGGTAGTTCCTTAATATGATGTTAAGAGTTTGTCCAGTGTGAAATGTGTTGAGTTGATTACGTGAGATTACAGATAAAATAATGTAAACACAATAGAGCAAATAAAACAGGAAGCTTTGTAATGATGCTGTGTCTGTAAGCAGTGAGTGTGGCTGTCTTTATGCTACTTCCTTTTTGGTGGACCTGCTAAGGAGCAACACTAATGACTTCTCTGCCAATTTATTTCAGATAGGAATTGCCACCTGATTTGTGTATATAAAAATAGTGGTGTTCTTTTAGGAAAAAAAAAAAAAAAAGTGCAGAATAGAATCATTTAAAAGCAAAAAAAATAGCAACAATCCAACAACCTCTGTACTAATTAATTTCTGTCCTGCTTGGAGCGGAGTTTGCTTGGCTGGTGGCTGGCTGGCCTTCACTGCAGACCTGGAAGTGATCTTTGGATCAGTCTGCCTTCTCACTCTCTCTTTGTTCCATATTTGCATCTGTCTGTGTTCCATCTGCTGTTAATCCAGGTTTCCGCTGGCATAGCTGGGATGGAGTCTGATCCCAAAGCAGTGGAGACTGTGATCTCTAATATAAAAAAAGAAAAAAAAAATCACGTTGCAGCCATGCAGCCGAATCACTATGATTTCAGCTGATGAATAGAGAAATTATTGTGAGAAAAGGAAGAAGACCCAGCATGCATGGGAGTGACTTGTCACGGAATGTTACAACAGAGGATAGAGATGTGGGAAAGAGCACTTCATAGTCCCATTGCTGCACAGCATTTTCAGTGATCTGGAAAAAAAAAAACATCACTTTCACACACGTAAATCTAATAAAAAGTGCTAGACTGGGAAAATAAAAGGAGAATGCCACTTGAATAATATTCTGTCTGCATAAATAAAAAGAGAAGAGGCACAGAGCTTAGGAAAAGTAGAAGTTATGATTTTGTGGTACACAAGAAAGGGCTTTTGCTATAACTTGAGAGATAATAATTTCTTTTATTCGCTTCTGTGTCAACACAGTGACCAGAACCAGACACTGAGATTTAGGAATGAACTTTGAATACCTGAAAGGGCATTTAGAAAACCACAAAGCACTGAGACTTAAGTAGGTTTTATTAAGGAAGTCTTCTGAGTGCATGAGAATTCTCAGTTGGGGGTTGGTAGAAAGTATTCACCTGAAATCCATAGGAAAACTGTGGCTTGTGTTGGCAGGGTTTATGAGCAACATCAAGAAAAGAGCCCTTAAAATATTTCATTAAGGTACTTTTCCACAGGATATGAACCCAGCCATAGGCAGAAAATGGAGATTTGTGATGTCTGCTCCAGCAAAACCATTCTTACATAGCTCACCAGGTCTGTCTATGGTCATGACTGGGGCAGCTCTTTGGTGTGGATATGGAAGTGGCAGTTGTGCACTAATTCACATTTTAAAATGACAAAAAATGCATTCTACCACTACATCTTCTCTATCTGCATGCTTAGTATGGATTGAATATGGATCAGTCAGGAGTCAGGGAGTCAAAATTCTGGCAAGGCCTGGTCAGCACTTTGCTTTCTGTTCTTGCAGCAGATGTGATTTGCCTCTTCCTAAGGCCCTGCAGTTTAACAGAGAGTGTGAATCTTCATACTAATAAAGGGGATAAATATTTTCCTATTTAGTGTTGTTGCACTTAAGCATAGCGTATGGATAGGGCAGCGTACTATCCAAGTTTTGCGTCCTTAGTGAACTAAATGTGCCTGATGATGATGTGTACTTCTGAGCATTATGGCTAAAGGAAAAAAAAACCTCGGTTATTTAAACTGCATGCCTTGTACAGGGAGATCACACTGGCTCTGCTGTATAACTTGAAATTGTTTCTTGTTTTAAAAATTTTACAGAGCGAGCTTCCTTTAGGAGCCTGAACATCCATGCGGAGTCAGTGAAAGGCTTTGGCATGGGGCGGGCCATCAGCACGGGCAGCCTGGCCAGCAGCACCCTGAACCGCCTTGCTGTGCGCCCTCTATCTGTGCAGGCAGAGATCCTGAAGCGGCTGTCCTGCTCCGAGCTCTCGCTCTTCCAACCACCCTGTGGCTCTTCAAAGGACAAGAATGAAAAGACTTCGTGGGAGGAAAGACCCAGGGTTATTAGCAAATCATTCCATGATCTGAGCCAGAGCCATATCTCAGTTTACCCTCCGAGGAAGAATATTATCACAGCTTTGGACTCTTCCTCACAGAAAATAGAGGACTTAATGGGAAGAGTCTTTCAGCGAAAGCCAAAATTTGATAGTGGATCAGCAGCAGGAGCATTAAAACTGAACAAGTAAGAGTCTCTCTGAGCACCCTGAAATTCCTTTGTGTACATTTGATGTACATTTTGCATCGATTTTAATTTATTATTCATACCATTATTTTATTACATTGATCCTTCCCTTCCCTCTCCCAATTTCCTTTTCCCTCTGTCTGATTTCCCTTCTCTCCTTCTCCCCTTTAAGTTCAAAATCTCATGCAGGTTTAAGTAGAAGTCCTGAAAGAAAGAAAAATGAATCGGACTCATCATCCATGGAAGATACTGGGCAAGCCTATGTAGTAGGTCAGCACGCAAAAATACTGTTACTGTATTTACTAACAAACTCTACAGTTGCTTCAGATGTACTGCTTTGATATTCATATAAACTGATGGTAACTTTTTGACTTGAAAAAGGGATGAGGGCAAAGTTAATGCAGGCAAATTGTCCATTATTCCAGGTCAGTTGTAGCAAAGAAAAAAAAATACTCCTATGGACAAAGTAACCAACTGTTCTAATACCACAGGGGTCCAAAGAACTATACACAAGTAAGTACTAGTAGCAGTAAAAAAAAAAAGTGTGTTCACAAAAACAAAACAAAACAAAAACCTCAATGCTTTAGAGCAGAAAAAGACATCAGTGCTCCAGAGCAGCTGAATATGCTTATTTCTCACACTGGGATATGGTATGTTAATTTTTAATATCTCTGTCATCAATTTTTGGTTGCAGGAGGTTCCCTGTTACAATAATAGAAACTTAGGATGACGGAAGTATTTGCAACATTAGCTTGCTTTTTGTGACTTTAATATCGTAACTTTGATTATTTATGTAGCTTTACAACAAGTGGGAGATGGGTAAGCACTCAGGCAGTAACGTACAAACACTACAACTGCCTACACTGCTCTGAAATCAAGACGGAATAGGGAACTGGGGCTTTTCTGCATTGTGAGCAGAAGATACTGAAGAGGGACATAAGGCATGTAGTTTCTGTAGTGACTGAAGCCATTTGCCCAATGCATGTAGCTTTACCCATGATCTCTGGGGCAGCAATTCTGATCTTAGGTATATACAGAGGGTAGTCTTGCTGAATTCCATTACTCGTGGTGGGGAACATAGCTCATCAGCTGAAACTTCAGGGTTCAGATGGTTGAGAAAGCCTGGACTTTGCTTAACTAAGAAGCTGGAATTATCTTACCTCCTTTATTTCTTTAACTTAGTATGTTTTTTATCCGCTTTAAAATACCGTAACATTTATTTGGCATTTTCCAAAGAAAACGTGACCCTGTGTGCAAAGCAGTTTGAATAGAAATATGTAGAAATGCTTGTTACTGCCCAAACTTGCTTGTTACTGTATAAAAACTTGTAAGTCTGCAGTTCTGATGCTTTATAAAGTTAGGCATATCCATCAAATGGCACTATAAGATTTAGTCTTTGTCTTAGGCTTTTTCTTAAAGCCTCGCCGATTTCTTCTGAAGTTTAGAGTGGCTGAGAAGGCCATAGCTCTGTCCTTTCTTTAATTCTTTGCCTTTGCATGAGCTTCCACCTATCCGATCTTTGATTTGCGACCAAAGCACATTAATGGTTGGAATTTGCTCAACCATAGCTACATTGGTGTTTGCTCATTTTAAAAATAAGTACTCTGCTATTGTGATGGGCTCATGCATGTTCTGTGTAAAGCCTAATGCGTCTTGGTAGGTTTCTTGGGGGGGGAAAAAAAATCATATTAATATCCAATACTTGCATTCATGTTGCAGGTGTTAGCATGAATAGCTCTGGAAATCTTCCATCATCAACACCATTAAAAGAGAGCAGTAAGTTGATCAATAGTAATACATCCATTCCATTGGTTAAGTCAGTAACTTTTAATTTGTACTTTTTGAGAGCTTCACTGGCACTTGTCCTGTTCTTTAACTACGCTCACATCAGACACCTCTGCCCATCAGTTGAGTGGGACCTTTGTCTAAATCTATTTCAAATACTGGTCTGGGGTTGCTTTTGGAGAGAGATTTTTATATTTGTGTAATGCTTTTCAGCTGCAGAGAGTGTCTAGATTGACTCCTTAAAGGTGCTGTTGCCTACAACAAACTCTGCTCTTCAAAGCTCTTTTCCCATGCTTGTGAGGCTGATGGTTCTGCAGTGCCTTAGATGACCACGTGCTGACTTTCGGAGTGCAGAGGTGTGGGGATAGAAACCCTTTTCTGATTGGGGCTGTCTGCTGTGTTCCCTTGCGCCAGTTTTTTTTTTTGTTTTTTTTTTTTGCCTGTTGCTGGTGTGTAGAGTTCAGTAACTTTCTGTTGTTGTGAAGTGCCTGTACCACTTACAGCAAAACTGGGCCAGGCACTCCAGTCCAAGCAGTTCCATCTTCTCCAGGTAGATAATTCATGAGTTCAGACTGACAGTAGGCTGGCAATTTAAACAAGATAGGTTCTAGTAGATATTTCTAATGTTGTTGTTTCAATTAAAGATTGTTATTAAGAGAAGTCACTCAGTGACCTTTTATTATCTTAGAACCACAGAATGGCTTGGGTTGGAAGGGTCAATCAGGCTGTCAAGGGCCCCATCCAGCCAGGTCATGAGCACCTCCAGGGAGGGGGGGGGCATCCACAGCTTCTCTGGGCAACCTTCTCTTCACAGCTGGACCCACTATTTTAGAGAGGATTTTCGGGTTATCAAAGGAGTGATCTGTTCTGTGGAATAGAACTTAAAGGCAAACCTGAAAGGATGTCAATGTGCCTATGTTCATCTGGTGTCTGACTAAGAAATGTTGGCTTTTCAGATGAGTCTCTGCAAACAACACAGAGCAGAGTTTCCTCACCAGAAAGAGAGATCACTTTGGTGAACCTGAAAAAGGATGAAAAAATGGGCTTGGGTATGTGGCTTTAACATGGTTGAATTGTTTTGGATATTTATGGAAGCTGAAAATAATATAAAGATTTTATGTTCTGTATTTAAGCATTTATTGTAGGACTGAGGAAAATAGTCATGAGCTGTATTTTAAAGACATTTAAGATGCAGAAGCCTAGACTTCCTTGGTTACACCTGCTGCTGCTGACTTGAGTGGTGTTGGGCAAATCTGTTTCTCAGTTTCTTTGTATTATGTGTGGGCTGATATTTCACAGTAATCAGAAACAATCTTAAAAAATGGCATTGAAGGTTTGTCTTTGTGTTCAAATGAAAGGATTGTGTCATGTGGAAACCTCACAGTTGTGATGACTTAGAGGTTTTCAAGAAGTAAAGCTTATAAAGCTATTATAAATTAATTGTGTACTTTTTTTATATTCTCATCATATGGCTGAATTGAACTTCAGTTATGAGGTTTAGTGAGCCCAGAATCTGAGATATTTGGATTCCATTCCTTGTTTTTCTACTGTCGTTTTTCATAAACCCCCCATCATTTTCCCCTGTAATTTGGTATCACGTACAGTTTAGGGGAGTTCTTTGAAGCATCTCTGTTCTGTCACAGAGCACTATAATGTAAATTTGAAGGGAGAAGAAGTCCTGAAGATCATATTTAGTACTGACGCTGCATAGTTACTTAAGAGTTGACCAAGAACAAGAGCAATTTGTAGGGACCTTCCCTTCTGCCTTTTCTGCTGTTACTTTGCTCTTTTTGTTAGAGCAGAGAAAGCCTGACATCTTGGATGTTCATTTTTCTTGATCATGAACGTCTTTCCCAGATTGACCTTGTCAAATTGGTAGAAATAGATTGGAAGCTTCAAAAGAAAAAACGAGTTTGGTGCACTTTTAATACAGACCACTGGGTTTGAAGAAGCCAGCTCTTAACACCGTGGTCAGATACTTAGATGAGGCATCTAAAATTTTGAGTAACAGAAAAAGCATGTCATCTGGCCAGTGGGAATGTAAACAGTGTCATCAGAATGTGCATACATCTCCCTTGCCCCAGCTGGGGGTTTCTGGAAAGACAACTAAAACCAAGTCTGAACTGCTTTTTTAAAATCAAGAAAGCAATGAAACTTTATCCAAAAGCTTTACCATTTACTTTCATGTAGACTTCTTTGAGATGTATAGATGTATTTTTCTTTTTTCTTTAATTCTACATTTAATAGAATGGCAAAGTTTTTTTGTCTGCTTTGAAATACCAGCTTGTGCTGAGCCAAGTTAGACTCTGCTCACTGACATATGTGCACGCTTTGGGCCGTTTTCAATAGGCTTTCAGATAGTCGGTGGAGAGAAGACGGGAAAACTTGATCTGGGAATTTTCATTCACTCAGTTACTCCTGGAGGGCCAGCTGATGTGGAAGGATCTCTGAAACCAGGTGAATGGTGTGAAAAGGGAAAGGTGTATGTGATAGAAAAGACCAAAAGTGAGTGTTGGGTTGTGTCTAAACAAACGCTTTCGCGCAGGACACCGACTGATATCCGTGAACAGTACAAGTTTGGAGGGCGTCAGCCACCACACAGCATTAGAAATTATAGAGAATGCACCTGAGGATGTAACGCTCGTTATCTCTCAGCCCAAGGAAAAGCCATCCAAAGGTAAGGAGAGAAGTATTCCTTGGTATTAAACCACTGATCTGAGCAGCTGACCTGGCCATACATCACTTCTGTGCACCCCAGTTAATATGTGCTTACAGTTGTGTTAGAAACTGACAGCGGAAGCATTAACCTTTACAGTAGGATCATTTGGGGTAATTTTCAGTGAAGGCACACTGGTTGCACCTTAAATAGAAAGCATTCTGCATGGTATAGAATGGTAAAGCCTCACGTGGCTGTAAACTGAGAAATGTGTTTAACATTGTAGACAGGATGTGACCAGTCCCTGCTGACTGTCTTCCCTTCTGGCTTTCAGCATCGTGCAGCACCTCACACCTCACTAATGGAACCAGGACCTATGTAAGAAGACCATCATCAGTGCAGGACAATGAGGCAGAGTCCTCTTCAGAGGAGCCTAGCAGGTCCCGTGCTCATCAGAGGGCTGTTGCAGGCAGTGTGTCTGCCTTGTCAGGGGGCAGGCGGGATGGGAGTGTGAGCTCCCAGGACTCCAGGACTGAGAGTGCCAGCCTGTCCCAGAGCCAGATGGCTGGCTGCTTTGGCAGACGTGCCAGTGGTAGAGCCCAGCAGGATCCGCAGAAGTACAGTGACTCCCAATCTGGGGTTCTGAAAACTAATGAGAAGAGAAGGTTGTCATCGGACAGTACTCGAGCCAAAATGAAAAGGTCTGGAGTTGTGGAGTCCGTGGAGTATTCTGACCGAGGAGATTCTGACATGGATGAAGCAACTTACTCCAGCAGTCAGGAGCAGCAGGTTGCTCAAAAGGCACAGTGTATTTCATGTGAAAGTTTCCCACTGGTGTAATAGTGGCGGTGAAATATCTGTCTGGTTTGAATGAGGTGAAAGGGGTATGGGGGAAGGGCAGCCTAACCCGCAGTTAGTCCTCCTAATGCCAAACGCTGATAGCTTATTTCTACCAGTTTGGTGATTTTGTTCAAAATAAGTGAAGAAGTTCACTCCTGGAATTTCAAAGCATTTTCCAGCTTCACCATGTAATGTCATGGGCATGTCTTACTCAAAGCAGATTCTGCTTTGGAATGAATGTGTAATGCTCTTTTAGATTCTGTAAGAAACATTCATTCATTTAGTTTTGTCTCATGTGATCATAGTCTGATGACAGTCCTAAAGAGATAAGAAAAGTAGTACTGATGTAACTGAAATGAGAGACTAGAGTAGCAACTGAACCTGTATCTTTTGACATTGATCTAATCAATGGAAAAATACTCATCTAATGAAACTTCATTCTTGTCTCATGAAGCTCTGAAATGAGCCATGCCCTGAGCAAAGACATACTTTGCTTTGCTGAAGGTGCCAAGTGGAAAGTACCACAAATTCATCCCTAACCTGTAATGACCGCTGTGTTCAGCTGATTATGCCAATTAATGCAACAGAACCTAGGCTGCTATAATGGTGAAGCTCTAGTTATGTTTTCTGTGTTCCATGACATTAAAGACTCAACTGCTGAAGGCCAAACGTGTTTCTGCACTAATGCTGTTTGACTGCAGCTGTGGAAGAGTTAAAGCACTGTATCTCATGTACCATTCATACTGGTACTTTCTCAGTGTGGAAACCTTTTGGCTGCAGCTGATTCAGAAACACATCCCTTAGGATCTTATCTGTACAATTCTGTTCTAACAAAAAATCTCGTTTTGTTTTGTTTTTGTTGTTGTTTTAAATAAAGGAATCTTCCTCAGCAAATACAGCCGACAAAATGAATTCTAAAAAGATTTCTGCAGAACTTCTTAAACCTGGAGATATCTTTGAGGTTGAACTAGCCAAAAAAGATAACGGCTTGGGAATAAGTGTCACGGTACTGTTTGACAAGGTTTTCAGATGTTTTCTCTTTTTCTCTACTCCCATAACCCATTAAATTACTAAATTCCAAGGAAGCAAAATATTTTCTGGAGTCACTGCAGAGCATGTAGTTTTACTGACTTACAATTAATCTTATCAAAACTGAAAAATAGCGTTGTAAATCCTTCATGCCATCTTCCCTTCAGGTAACCTTCATTGGATGTTTTACAGTGAAACCCCAAAGTCAAAATAGAATCTTATCACGGCCGCTGCTTTGCAAGTACAAACAGAAAGATGGGCTTTGTCCCTTGCTCCCCAGTAGCATGGCAAGTTTGCAAGGGGGAGAAATTAGAGCTCTCCTGCTGGGCATCACATGCAGGAAAGGCGTTGTGTTACCTCAGAGTATTTGCACTCCATGCACACGTACTGTGTTGTGTTCTCCCTCTGCTGGTTAAAAGGCAGAAAGCAAAAAACTACTGAGATGCAGCTTAGACCTGTCTGGCACTGCCTTCTTGCAAGGTTACTGCCCTTAAGAGACAAAACTGTACTTTTAATGGATGAATTTCTCATCAGGTTATAAAATTTTGATGGTGATTTGCACTTAGGGGCTGCCGCACCTCACAGTGGCACTTCAGAGATGAAGAAAATTAATCATAATTGATATGTACACGTCTTTCACTGCTCTATTTTTGTTTTGTGTTTAGAAATGCGTCTGAGTATTTTGATATTCCAGAATTATCTCTGGTTGATAGATCAGCAGACTATGCAATGATTTGAGAATGAAAAAGTAGCATAAATAATAACAATAGAGAGCAGCTATTAACTGTAGATCAAATCTGTTGGATTTTAGTGGCTGCTTATATCTAAACCAAGTCATTCTTCTCCCGAGTGTGGCAGTGTGGATAGGCATATGGGTGGAGTTGGAATTTGTAACCCCTGAAGTCACATTGCTCTGTCAAGCTCTCAGTGTGAAGTGACTGGAGGCACAAAGGGTAAGCAGGACTTGGTTACTGAACAGCAGCAAGCCTACAAGGCCTGGGGCTTTGCAGAAACCATCACAAAATGCCAACAATGCAGTGATTGCCCTTGGAGGATTACCAAGCCTGCACTGCGCTTTCTTTTTTTAGCCTCCATGCTGAGCCTTGCACTGCCATCCTGCATTGTGGAGAAAAGAAGAGGGACACAACCAGCTCTGTGCTTTAATCTTTCAGATGTAACATCACACGCTTTCAGAGTGAACATTCACATTTTGTTGGTCTCCTTCCTCTCTCCAGTTTGTGGAGCGGTTCTGGCAGTGTAGAGTTGGCTGTCTGAGCGCCTGGAATGCAAAGGCCCACAGAAAATAGTGCCATTTGAGCTTGAGCAGTTTTTTTCAGTGTAGACCTTCAAATTTCTATGACCTGAGAGAAAAGAAGCACTCCTCAGTTTGTGTTACATCAGAGGGTGAATTGGAGTAGGACACTGCATGGGATACATCTCTTCGGCTGTTGCTGCTGGATGTGCTCATACAGTTCTTGGAGCTTCGTGTGCATGCAAGCATGTTAACTCCAGCACAGCAGACCTGCTTTGCTGCAGGATACCTCTTTGATTGGAGTGCATTTGCATTGTGATGCATTGTGTTTGTACAGTCTGCCACCCTGGCCTCACTCGTAACAAACTGCATGACTGTGAACCATGCTTTTAAAATGTTTTTGTTTGACAATTTGGCTTTTTCCTTTTATGTGCCAGTAGCCAAAGTGCTTCCTTGAGTGCAGCTATCCTTGTAGTGTGTTGAGTTGAATTACAGAGTGTTCTAGCTGTAAAAAGACTGACATATTCCATTTTTGCTCTCCTTTTAGGGTGGTGTAAACACAAGTATAAAGCATGGTGGTATTTATGTGAAAGCGGTTATTCCAAAAGGAGCAGCTGAAGAAGATGGCAAAATAGAAAAAGGTATTTGGGGTCATTCTGTCGGGGATTCTGAATGTGAGAAATGGTCAGAGAGCTGTCCAGGGTAGGCTTGAAGGTACACTGTGGCTTGGAAGCTGGGAAATCTGTTTAACAAAAGCACAATCTGAGAAGGCATCAGGAGGAAGAACCCCTTTCCTAACAAGTGTTTATGGTTTTAATTCAAGATTTTGTCTCGAATGATGTGGCAGGTAATTCTGCAGATGAAGTTAATGTGAAGACAGAGTAGAGTGCAGCAGCAGAACCAAAAGAAAACTGAAGAGATTGTGGAGGGGAAAGCAGGAAATCTGCTGCAGGATTATTATTCATAATGCAGCCTGTGGTGCTGGAGAACACTTCTCTGTGTTGGCCCTGGGGAGTAAGAGTTTTTGTGCTATTTGTGGCCCTTTCACTTAGCGTGCAGGGTAACTTCATGCACAAAATTAATGTAATGGCTGTGGCCTTTCTTGTTTTTGAGCCAGGCTTCAGTCCTTACTAAAGAGAGAACTGCCCTTACAGATTGAGATTGGTTTTTAATATGGATGTAAGAGCTTTGTGGCAGATCATCATTCCAGTAGTTAATGCTGGCTTTGATGTGGGGTTGTCCCAGGTTGGTTTAGTTGCAAAGTTCTCCTCTTTGCTCAGAAAAGGGAGAGGAGATTGGGTACTATGAAACATTTCTTCTCAGAAAGAGTGGTGAGGCATTGGACAAGGCTATCCAGGGAGGTGGTGGAGTCACCATCCCTAGAGCATTCAAGAACCATGAAGATGTGGCATTGGAGAGCTGTGGTCAGTAGACATGGTAGGGATGGGTTGAGGTTAAGGATAATCTTAATGGTCTTTTCCAACGTCAATGATTCTGTGATTTGATTATTTATTTCAGTCACTGCCTTTGTTAGCTGAGAGTTTAAGGTTTCTGTGTTTTATTTACGTTGTGCTTCATTTTTTCTCAAGTGATGGATTACTTATTTCTAGGTGACCGTGTGCTTTCTGTCAATGGGGTTAGTTTGGAAGGTGCTACTCATAAACAAGCTGTGGAAATGCTGAGAAACACTGGGCAGGTCAGTGGCTAAAGATCCTGACAAACTAGACTATGCCATCTCCATGACCACTGCCAGTTAACCGGAGGATATTTCATCTTTTCAGGTGGTGCATCTGCTGTTGGAAAAAGGACAGCTTTCAGTGTCAAAGGCTCATGCTCCAGTAACACCACAGTGCACGCCTCCAAATCTGGTGGGACCGTGCGAGCCTCAGGAGAAACCAGCAACAAGAGCTACAAACACCAAAGACTACAGCTTTGTCACTGCAGGTCTGGCCACGTAGAAAAACACTGAAAGCACCCTTGAGTTTTATATAATTGTTTTTCTGTATCTCCTGTGAAATAGAAAGACAGGAGTCAGAGCTGATAAGGAATCCATACCAAGCCTCTGCACATCGTGCAATTTTTGCGTTTGTGTGCCTTTGCAATTTGTTTTGAAGGTTTCCTTTCATATCTTGTTAACACAGTTCAGTGACTGTGAACTGTTTGCTCTCTCACTGTTCCTTTTTTGTTCCCAATTTTGCCAGCAGGCCAGAGCTGTAGGATTGTTGAGGTAGAAGGGCACTGCTAATTCTGGTGCTGCTAAGATAAGTGTAGTGGGGGTTAAATCCTCATATAAAAGTGAGAATTCCTGTTATATATAACTGCTGCTCCTGTCTAGATGGGAGCAGGCATCCAGAGTTGGGACTGGAGAAGGGCCAGCTGTCTGCCTGACTGGAGGCTGATACCTCAGCTCCTTCTGCTGTAAAGCAGTGCAAAGGGAGGGAAATCTGTACATGCGAGAAGACTACTGCTGGTACCTGTTGGTCTTCCTGGGTAAGGTTTATCGTGCCTGTGAGGAGCTACAGTTGCTGCTCTCGCAGGTGTTTGTTCAGTGGCCAGAACAGACACATCAGTCAGTTATGACAGTCTCCTTAATAGGCTTCTGGAGAGCTGAACTGTAAGGACACCTCCATGTGCAGTGTGGTGTGGTGTTAGGAAGGCAAGCTATCAGCCAGAGAACATCATGGCTGAAGGCAGAGTGCACACCACTTGTTTTAATGGCCAGTGTGCTGCAGGAAATAATGTGCTACCGCTTCTTTTACAGAGAACACATTTGAGGTAAAGCTGCTGAAGAACAGCTCAGGTCTTGGGTTCAGCTTCTGCCGTGAGGATAATCCTACTCCAGAGCAGCTGGGCTCAACCATTGTGAGGGTGAAGAAGCTCTTCCCTGGGCAGCCCGCTGCAGAAAGCGGACAGATAGACATTGGGGACGTCATTCTCAAAGTGAATGGGGCATCGCTCAAGGGTTTATCCCAGCAGGTTAGTGATTTTTACTGTCTGTCTTCGTGGTATAAGTCATGCTGTGGTAGTCCTGCGCATCTTGGTGGCTCTGTCTAATACTGCATCCACATATGGCCATAGGAAGTCATCTCTGCGCTGAGGGGAACATCTCCAGAAGTCTCTCTTCTCCTTTGTCGGCCACCACCTGGTATACTGCCAGACATCGATCCTGCTTTGTTGGTAAGGCCTGTGGCATAAGATTCTTCTTCTTTAATTACTATTTGAGGGTTCATTTACTTGGTCTGGTGGGTTAGTTAATTAAATGCAAGATAGAGAGATGTAAAGATGGGGGAATTGTGCTCACAGAAGGTTGGCTCCTGTGATAAATTCTTCAGGAGTGTACGGAGAAGTTCACAGACATGATAAGAACAAAGGCCTTTTTGTTGGTGTTTTATTTGGGGATTTTGTCTTTGTTGGCTTTTTTAATTTCGTATTTCAAGATTTTTAGATGGGTTTACTATGCTGTTTCTGAGGCAGGTGTTGCTTTATGGCGCATAGATTTGAAGTTTATCTCAAATAGAAACTGTAACGTGTGTGAAATATATTTTATGAAATAGCAATTTGTCTGCTTGTGGTTTATGTACAAGTAGGGAAGAGACTGTTAAATTTACTTGCTGGAATTTAGAGATGCCCCAAAAACTATTTTCAAAGTGTTCTGGTACTTAAATTGGAAGAACAGGAAGACATTGCAGGATGCTTGGAAAAAGTGGAAATTAAAATATTTCTGCAAGAGAGACTGTAGAGAAGAGTTTGCCTGAAAAGCAGGCTTTCCATAATGCAGGGAAGAAAGTGTAAAAGGAGCAGAAGCAGATTTTCTATGCTAATTATTTTAATTCTGTGTTCAAACTAGCAAAGCTCTTCAAGTCTGATTGCAGAAACTTAAATGTACAAATACAAAGTGATGCTAAAATTAGAGTAAGAAAAGAAGATGGACAATTGAACAAAATAATAATACAAATAACTCATCCTGTAATTCATTTCAAGTACAAAATGCCTTTGATAAAAGCATGTATATCAAAATAGGTGAGGGGGAAGCAATAAAGAAACAAGTGACAGTTTTTGTTTATAATGCTATCGCAGATTGGTATGTTCATGAGTGTGAGAATTTGACCATAATAGCATATATGAGGCTTTTAAAATCTGTTTTCTTTAAATGATTTTGCAGTTCTTTAGCACGGTATATTTCAAAGTTCTGCATACGTTGTCTTGGCAAAATTACATTGAACTTAACTGCTCTGCGATGCATTCATCCAGCTGGGGCTACGTCTTGGTGGAAGAGGCCACTGAGTCACAGTCTTTGGTAGTTTTATGCAGTCTTTGCAACTGCAGAACTGGAGTTTAATCCATTTAAATATCCTTGCTTTTTCTGTAGACTCCTATCAGTTCACCTCTACAAGTGTTTCCAGATGTCAACAGAGAGAGATGTCCATCAAATGAAGAGCAGGGTGACAGCTCGGATGAAAATGAAACTACTGATTTGAGCAAGAGAAGACTGAAGTCTCCCTCAAGGAGAGACAGCTACAGTGACAGCAGCAGGAGTGGTGATGAGGAGACAATGGACTCACTGGCACAGTTGGGCCGGAGCTGGAATTCTGCCCTCTGCCAGCCTCCAGATGAAGCTGTGGCACAGGCACACAGCCAGCACGAGGCACACGGTGCTCTTCGCACCATCTTGTATTCTGCCCATGAGACTCCTAGCAGGTCAGAGCTTGAGGACAGGTGAGTAGCTCATAATGATTCCTGTAGTGCACTCATGGGAATCTTTCTTTTGTTTTGATTGCTAGATCTGTATAAAATCAATATTGGTTCATGTATTAATTTACTGTTGACAGCCATGTTGTATAAGCTGATCCTTGATGCGCTTGTTTATCTCCAGCACTCTGCTGTTGGATTTGACATCGATCCCACCCTGTAGAACCATTCCTGAAGTTACTACATCTGTTTTAACAAACAGCTGCTATGCTGCTCCTGCTTCTGAGCTGCATCCACGCCTGGAAGGAATGGCCTCGCTACTCAGCCAGCTGGAAAAAAGTGCTGAAGAATATGAACCGGTAATTTCCTGTTTCTGTCATTCAGTAGTTTAAGTGTAACCTCTGCTGTGGCAGCTGGAAGTCTTTGTGGCCATAGTTTGGAGAGTGACTGAATAGAGGATAGGCATATTAATTTACAAATGTGATGACTGTAGGTTATACTTGCACTGAACTGGGGATGTCTTATAAATGGCACTTACACTCTGAACTGTGCTCATACAGATGTCTGCAGGTGTTTTCTCTCTGAGGTTTTCAAGGATTGATAATATTTCCCTCTGTGAGTATGAATGCATCCCTGTGTGCATAGGCAGATTTGCACACACATATTTTGTGTATCACTTTAGCCTAGAAGCTTGGTGTTAAACATTTCCCTAGCTCTAGACAAGTTCTCAGGCCAGACATACATGCCAGTTACCTTGCTGTGTGGTTGGTTGGAGATCATGGGATATATCAGGCCAGAGGGGGCCTCAGGAAACCCTGTTCTTAGCTGCTTTAATCAACATTTTGTACTCTGCTGCAAAATGTAGCCTAGTTTTGAGACTTCTGAGAAAGCTTCTTGCCACCCTGAAAACATTTGTGCAGAGTATCAGAAGGAGCTTGTGCTTCCATAGCCTCACATAATTGATTCACAAATAAAAAAGAATGTGACAATTGAGCCTTGGTATGTTTCAGTTGTGGAAGCCTCCCAGGTTACACAGCTGTTCATGCCCATACTCCCTTTTGAGAACTAACAAACCGTCTCCTTCTTAGTCTCTTCTTCAGAAGTTATTCACAAACCTTCATAGTGTTGTGGGAGTGTCTGTGCAAATGAAACAGATATGCATCTTTCAAATGACAGTTCATGCAAATAAAAATAGAGAAGGTATATGCATGCGTGCAGTTCCCAGGACAGACATAGTTTTGGCTTGTAGGAAAACCTATTCACCTACTTCACTTGACTAGTTCCTGCTGTGTTGTCTTCCTCCAAGAGCCTTTTTATGTATGATAGCTAGTTCAGAATAAAGCAAGGTGCCAGTTTTGATGTGAGCCTTCACAACTCTGTTTAGATCATTAGGCCTTTGGTCCAACGTCAGCTTCAGGCAAAAGAGCGTCCTGTCCAAATGAGAGACAAGTGCTGGATACAGCTCAGCTGAGCCTGCTCTTACAGATGTCTCAGTGCGATCCAGGCTTGCGTTCCAGTTACACCAATTGGTGCTTTAGTAATCTATTTTTATCAGTGTTAAATTCAATTTGCCCATGGTCTAAAGCCGCTTCTGTTTTTTTTTTTGTGTTGTTAAGTGCTGCTTTCTTCCCCTAGGAAGTAGAACTCCAGGTCACCATGACCAAGTCTGAAAAGGGCAGCCTGGGCTTTACGGTGACCAAAGGGAGCGATAACGTGGGCTGCTACATTCATGACATTGTTCAGGATCCTGCCAAAAGTGATGGGAGACTGCGACCTGGAGACCGACTCATAAAAGTGAGAGAATTACCATTTCCAGACAAAGGGACTGCATGAAAAGAGCAATTTTGAGCCAAAACCAAAGTAATTATGTGAACTCTGTTGCATGCTAAGGTTAAATAGAATCACAGAATCCTAGAATGGCCTGGGCTGAAAAGGACCTCAAATGTTATCTAGCTTCAACCCCCCTGCCATGGGTAGAGTCACCAACCACTAGACCAGGCTGCCCAGAGCCACATCCAGCCTGGCCTTGAATGCCTCCAGGGATGGGGCAACCACAACCTCTCTGGGCGACCTATTCCAGTGTGTCACCATCTACTGGGGGAAAAGCCTCCTCCTAATAGCTAACCTAAATCTCTCCTGTCTTAGTTTAAAACCATTCCCCCTTGTCCTATCACCATCAACCCATGTAAACAATTGTGCTTCCTCCTGTTTATACGTTCCCTTCAAGTACTGGAAGGCAACAATGATGTCTCCTCGGAGTCTTCTCCAAGCTAAACAAGCCCTGTTCCCTCAACCTTTCTTCATAGGAGAGGTGCTCCAGCCCTCTGATCATCTTTGTGGCCCTCCTCTGAACCCATTCCAAAAGCTCTACGTCTTTCTTGTGCTGGGGCCCCAGACCTGGACACAGTACTCCAGATGGGGCCTCACAAGAGCTGAGTAAAAGGGGACAGTCACCTCCCTCTCCCTGTTGGTCACCCCTTTTTTAATGCAGCCCGGGATGTAGTTGGCACACTGCTGGCTCATGTCCGGCTTCTCATCCACCAGGATAAGAATAGCTTAAGAACAAAGATGTGCATGTTTTTGTGCAGTTAGACAAAGGGAATACTAGTAGGAGAGCACTGGGAAGGTTGCTGAAAGGAGTTACAGCGCATCCTACTTAAAGAGAGAAGTATTAATTTAATAATATACTTACTCAAATACATGGAGAATTTGGTACATACATCAATGGCTCCCACCTTGTTAGGAAATAAACATAGAGAGATTTGCTGTGAAAGAATTTCATTTGAAACCTTACTACTTGTTGCTTGTGTCTCCACAGGTTAATGACATTGATGTCACCAACATGAATCATACAGATGCAGTCAGCTTTCTCCGTGCTGCCCCAAAGACTGTCAGATTGGTTCTAGGACGTGTGTTGGAGTTACCCAAGATGCCAGTATTGCCTCACTTGCTGCCTGATATTACGCTAATGTGCCATAAAGAGGAGCTAGGTAATAGAGAATTATAGTGCTCTTTCATGCTAATGTGATTATTTTTCTTAAGTTCCAAAGAAAGTATTAGATCTTTTGTTTGTTTGTTTTTGCTTCTTCCTGCACAGGTCTGTTGTTAGCAGGCGGTCATGACAGCATTTACCAAGTTGTGTACATCAGTGACATTCTTCCCAAATCAGCTGCTGCCAGAGAGGAGAGTCTCCGTGCACTAGATATTATCCATTACATTAATGGGGTCAGCACACAAGGAATGACACTGAAAGAAGCCAAAAGAACATTGGAAACATCGCTTCCTTGGGTTGTGCTCAAAGTGACCAGGTGTGTTCTGGAACTGCATGTTTCCCTGTACTTATTGCTTTTCTCACTGATTATATGTGGGTAAAACATGTTCCTGGTATGAAAGCTATTCACCAGAGCAGTATCAGCTGGCATATTATTGAGGGCTGGTGCTACAAAAACTGAATGTGTACTTTCAGATTTGCACTTCAGTGCAATAGAAGGGCACTTAGTACTTGCTGCGTTTTGTGTTTCTTGGGAAGACAAAGCTGTGTCATGCTATCAAGTGTTGAAAACATTTGCAAAATATGGCACAGATTGTTTTAATGCAATTATTCCTTTTTTTTTTCCTTTTTTTCTTTTTTTAATCAAAACCATTACTGCGCATTCTACAAATATATATATTAAAAGAGAGAGAGAGAGAGAGAGAGAAAGAAAAAAAATTGTTCTGTGCATAAATAATTCCATCATGTGGATGTTCTAGCACAGCTCTGAATGTCAGAACCCTCTGGCACAGTCCCTGGCACACCACCATATTTTCACTAATCCCTGCTTCTATTTTTATGGAAATACTGCAGTCTGACAAACATCAGGCTACTCTTAAGTTTTAAGTTTTGCTTGGAATGGGAAACCTGGCAACATTCCCCTCCATTTTGAAACCTGCTAGTCGTGCTGATGTTCTTTGCTCCCTCCCTGCCTATCCTTTAATTTGAAGGCAAACAAGATCAAATCTTACTGTCAGAACCTAGAATGAAACTGCACAAAGCCCTCATTAATTTCCTGAAGTAAGAACCAACCTAACTACCAGTGCTTCGTTAAATGTCTGTCATTAAATGTTTTTAGTATTCCAGAACTGTTGAAATGCAGAGTGCAATGACAAGTTTTGTTGATTGTTGGATATTAGGATGCATGTCTGTGTGTTTTTTGTTTGTTGGTTGTTTGGTTGATTTTTATTTTTATTTTTATTTTTTTTTTTAAATAAAAACTTCTGTGCGCATTTCTTTTCATAGAGATGGTCATCCAGTACTTCCAAAATCCAGGAGCCCAGATAGCTCAGATTCATGGTCAAAGAAAGCTAATGGTAAGATTTCCATGGTCACTTACTGCATGTGAAATGCACATCTGTAAAAATGAAGGCAGTGGTATGGGTCTTACATGCTCTCTAGTGTGCATATTGCTGCACTATAACTGTGTGCTGCAATAGCTCCAGCAGGCATTTATTCAGTTTCTCTTGCAGTTCAGAAATTTTCTCTCATAACAAGCCTAAGTCATTCAAGGAGTAAGTTTAACAGATCCATTATTATTATTACATATATTTTTTTTTCTTGTGTCCTGTTTGTTCTGACCACAAATGAAAACATCATTCTGTTACATCTGCAGTGACTTCAGATCTGATGTTCATCTTCTCTTTACCAAGAGTAAAGCAGCCCAGACTGATTTTACTGTACCCCCAGGGTTTGTTTCCATCTGTCTGCTTTTCTCTTCACATGTGGTGTGTGCAGTCCCACACATCGCGTAGGCTCAGGTCCACCAGCGCCCAGCAGACAAGAGCAATGGCTTTGAGCATTCTGTAGACAGCACTCCTTTTAGTACAGACCTAGTGAAAGCAACTCCCTTTTGCTAAGTACTACTCAATTGGATTCAGTACGTTTCACCAACTGCATTTGCTTCTCTGCTGAATCACTGTGTATGCTGCCTCTTATATCTGAAACATTCACTTTTTTCATTGACATTTGGTGCTTTCATTTGTTTTGATTCATCACAATCTTGTTTTCCACACTTCTGCGTTAATGCATCATTAGTTTTGAATATTGATCTTGCCTCGTCACACTTTAGTTCTTCCAATCGCTCACGTACTTTTCAACTATACTAAACATTATTTCCAAAAACTTGGTCAAGATATTGGTTAGGAACCAGTCCTGTAATTGGATCTTGGAAGACACTGCCTTAAACACCTTTATCTTTCTGTGATTTCGTCTAAATGCTTCATTTCGTACGCATGCTTTTACAAGCAAATCCATAGCTGCACTAGAATCTAGGTACATAGCAACTACTTGTTCCACCATGTCATGTTTATTATACCAATAATGCAATGTTTGGGATAGACAGTGGTCTTTTATATCATGGTATCACTCCTTTTGTTACTAAGGAGGGGAAGGTACCTTAGAGTGAGGACCCAGGTGCAGATTATATGTGTTAGTTTGGTTTTGTTGTTGGTTGTTTTCTTAGGGAAAAAGAAAAAAGTGATAGATGATTGCAAGGTTGTAATCTATACAGTTGAAAGGAAGGGAAATCACAGCTTATTTCCTTAAGGTGCAAGTATTGCCTTTCCACTGCAGGTTGCTAGGCTGTTTATCAACACTTATCTTTGCTTAGAGTTGGTTATTTTTATGAGCATTCCTGCTCTCTCATTCCATTGGACTTAAAGTTCAAATAACTGTAATCAAGTATAGGTCATCAGTCATAATTTTGTCAATGACCATTAATCGAACAGGCAGAAATGTTACTCATTTCACAGCACATCTTGTTTCTTTTATAAAAAAGATCATCAGTGGAAACTAAAGTAATTACAGTGAAAATGATGTTCTTAAGTTGTTGGTTTTTCCCCATTTTATTTAGGCTGCTCACATGGTGATCCCTGTGATAAAACAGAAAAGACAACTGATGCCTGTGGGCCCAAGGTAAATATCCCTCAGGGGAGTACATTTTCATTACTTAGAAAAAAAGGTATAGTTTATACAAGTTGTTTTTTAGTGTGTTTTAAAAAATAAATTAATTAAACAGTGCTTTACACCAAACTGTGCAAACCCACTGTTGCCATTGGATGTGTAAAAGCAATTACAATAATAAATGCACAAGTTTTTGGCATTAATCTTCTCTGTTTTGGGATTGCTCTTTAGAAAGACAAATTACCTCATAAGGTAATCTGTGATCTGGTCTCTTTCCAGGTTTTGCAGATGCTTGTAGTTGTTTCCTCCTTTTTACCTCTCTGGTTTTTCTTGTTGGTTTGGTTTGTTGCTTTTTTTTCATGAAGTGGTGTGATGTGGGATCCAAGGAATTGAAGCCTGCATGTGTGTTACGGAGGATGTAATAATGTGAGATACTATTTTGTGTTTTCTTCTGGTAATTAGTTCTCCACGTGTTTTATTTTTCTTAGTTACTGTATTTTTTTTGCTTTTCTCATTTTGTTTGAAAATTCTAACACAAAAAAGCTACCAAATGGACAGGTAGAGTTCTTCTCACCCCATCACCCAGTTAGCTCAGATGAGAAAGGATATGCCTAGTTTCTTTCCGTTTATTCCTAATGGAGCTGTGTGCAAGGGTTGCTTGTTACTTTAAAAAAGTGCCAAACTTTAGGAGTTAAGTTGTATTGTTCTTCACTTGTCTTAGGTCAATGGCAACAGCATCATAGGACCTTCTCATGCAAACACAGAAAATAATATCCATCATACAAAGGGAGAAATGAATCTCACAGGGTCTGGAGATGACTCTTCGCTTGGCTTTGCTGCTCTGATATCAGATGTTTCTAAACACAGTGACAAATCAGGTGAGATGAGATGAGATGAGGGACCATGTCATTCTATATTTGGTTCATGGATGAAGGAGAATCAAGGCAATAGCACGGTTTGAGTAGACTGAAATAAGTCAAAGTAAGGATGGCAGTCATGTTTAGGAGATCATCTTCAAGCCCTACAGTGTGCTCTTGAGGAGTTTCTTAATGTTGGAAGTAGGTTTATGAAATCTGGATTTTATGCCAGAGACGATGAGAGAAAGTCGTAACAACTGGAAATAACACTTTAGTGTCTGCTCCTCTCTGCTCTGTCCCCTCCCCTGTTTAGGAAAAAAATATAATTTTACACTATTTCATTTTAGAAGCAGAGGTTCCAGATGATGAATATTATGATGAAGATGATCACAATGAAGTAGTCCAGTATCTGTTGGATGTTGTAGATGAGGAAGCCCAGAACCTTTTAAATCGTAACAATGCAACACCAGAAGCCCAGAGCCTTCTGCACATCAAGAAGGCCGCATCAGAAGATCATCTGCCAGGTACTGAGTCACTGGAAAAATGGATCACTGGAAACTAGGCCTCTTGAAAGTACAGTGCCTAGTGAGCAGTGGCAAGCATGATGGGTGACATGGAATTGTTTTGTACAGTATAAGTAGAAATCAGACCTTCTAGAATTATAATTATTTCAGCACTTTTGCTCCTCTTGATGTTCATTTTGGTTATTATCATCCATTGTTACATTAAAATCAGGGAGAAATGAGGACCTCAGCCAGTTGTATGAGCTCCACTACTTCAAATTTATTTTAGATGGGAATTGGCCTTTGCAAATAAAGATATATTGATCTTGTCAGATAGGACAGCAGAGAACTGCTGGAGCAGCCAGAGAAGTAAGACCTTTTCTATAAGGTTTTCATTATGGCTTATGACGAGTGAGCAGAAACCTGGTTTAGAACTGCTGTGGGTCTAAATATAATGGAGTTGCAAACACACTGCTGGTGTGTTAATCTGCTCACTTAACAGCACTGGCCTGTCCCTCTGTTGCACTGTGGCACAGCAATTCTGTTAGCTGTGCCAACAACCTCACTCTCAACTGCAGCTGTTATGTTTAAAAAACAGGAAGCCTCAGATCTGATTCTTCAGCGTACTGATAACAGAGGGGCTTATTCTGGCACCTGTATTCTGGTATAACAAGATTCACATGTTTGAGTAGGTGATTTCTGGGCATCTTTCAGTGTGTTTATGCTCTTTTTTCTGCATTTTTATTTTCTTGCTCCAGTGGAGATGAATGGGAAACTGGCAGAAGATAAGTCTGAAGACACAGACTGTGATGGCTCATCTTTACCTGAAGATTTTTCAGAGGTGAGATGGCAAGAAGCTGGCAGACTTTCTTTCTCAGATATTCTCTTTCCATCTATTATCTTCCATATTTGCATGGAGTTTTTAGAAATACCCTTATATGCATTTTAGATAATAATTATTTTTGAAATGTAATAATATAACTGCCTTTTAGTGTTATTTGAGGCATTTCATCTAAAATTTCCTCAATTGCTGCACGGAGAAAGGAAGCAGGGACAATGAATATTGTGTAGACTTTCCAAAATGTAAATGTGAGGCTACTTTCCCCTTACGTTTTACTAAAATACTCTCGTTAATTTGAATGACTTCTATATATTGCATCCCGAACATTATTACACGTCTTCTTTTATGTAAGTCATTCGCTTCCCAGGTGTTGTCTCAAATTAGCAGAGCTCTTGTCTATCCAGCATGTCCCTGCAGCTTTCTGTCCAGTGAGAGGAGCGAAGGGATAAGTCAGCCTTCCAGCTCTATCAGTGTTGTCTGACTATGACAGTAGAGACTTTTAAGGTGTCGTAATAAGCAAAAAGCATCTTAGAGACTTGCTCTTTCTTTAATGGAGAACTGAAATGTCCTCTACTGAGTCTTCGTTGTCTTTTGGGGAAGAACTATGTCAGAGTACCTCTTATTTAGAGTTGAAGCTCTGTTCTGTGGCAGTTGTGGCTCAGCAGAATAATAAAAGTGCTCACAATCAAACTTGTCTTGTGAAAGGTTTTTAAGGATTACGAACAAAAAAGTCAACTGGAAGAAGTGTAGATGGCTCTTCTGCTGCCACAAGTGGGAAATTATTTTGAGATAGCTTTTGGCTTTATAATAATATGGTCTTTTCTAAGTGCTCAGTATTCTCCCTCTCTGTTGTTTTGGGTTAGTGAGCTGTCTTGAAGAGTCAAGTCTTGCATTACTTGATGTTTTGAACTTACTCCCCTCCAAAAATACTGTGTGTAGCCATTCACATCCTTTAAAATCTACAGTAGGTGAACTTTATAACAGCAACCTTGATGTGTTTCATCATTTCTCTTCCAATAGCCCATGCACATAAATGGTTGTGAAGACCATGGTGAAGAAGGAGCTGTGCCAGAAAGGTAACATTCCTTTTCCAGTGTTTCTTAAAAGTAAACCTGTGAGATTTGAAGTAGTCAGTAGAGACTTTTTATAATGCAAATTGGATGTGTGTGTAGGATATATATTTGTGTAATGTCTTGTCAAATTGCTCTCTGTCCTTGTTATTTGAAAGGTTATAATTCACTTAAATATTAGACAGGTTTATGTGTTTTACTATGCCCTGGCTGCATTGTAATTCCTTTGATATGTGGTTATAACAAGTAACTAGGACATTTGTCAGATGGTTCCAAACAACTTCATTTGCACTGTACTAACAGTTTGCTTCTTTCAAATGAAGAAGAAATTCAAACAATCTTGTCTTCAATTTGAATCTTCACAAGGTTCCCTAATGTGGTTTCTTCAGGTCTTAAAGTGCCTGTGTAATTCTGCTGATCAGTCTAATAACCACTTGGGTGCTTGACACTTACTGTTTGTACGTGGGAAAACTAAGAGCATGCCTGACCACGTTATTAGCTTTTGCTTTGACCTGCCTTGAGTCCTGGAAATTCCCATGTTATTATTTCTGTGCTAAATATTTAAAAAAAGAAAAAAAAAATGTGGGTTTTTGAGATCACTGCTATGGATCTGGTCCACGGGTACCTGTAGCTGTAAACAACTTTATGGTGATGCTTCATGAGGTTGCAACTGCATTGGGTGTCTCTAGGTGTCGCTTCTTACTTCTGTTCTTTGCTCTCCTTAGATCTCCTCCACAACCTCCCTCGAGTCAAGCAGATGAAGATGAAATCACGTGGGGAAGTGATGAATTGCCAATTGAATCAATCAGCCAGGAACGTGTAAATAAAGGCAAGAGCTTCGGCAAACAATTAACTGAAAACTGAGGATCACATTAAGAAGCCAATATGTTCAGATGTGAATTTTAAAAGTCTTGGATATGGTTTGAGGGTCTGATGTAGTGCAAAAACTCGGTGGCTCAATGGAAAGAATCTTTACAGCTTGAAGTAACGTGTGTATTGGGGCACATATTGGCGAGGTTGGACCTATGAGGGGAGCGGAGTTGAAAGCAGCTTTCCTCCACCTGTCTGACAAAATCTTTAACAAGATGTGATGGTTTGTGGGATTTGATTGCGATCAAATCAGTATCTTGTGTGCTTGAAATTTTACCTGCTCAATGCTCACATTGTTCGTTATTTTCCCTGTGCATGGACTCTTATTTTTCCATTGTTGCTCAGTTTGGCAGGGTGGAGTACTGCTAAGTTGGATGTGTTTGACAGATACTAGTCTTTACTTTTTGAGAATTTGAAATGTCGAGTCCTGAAATCCTTATACAGAAGCACTCTGTCTCTAGTGTGTGTATCCGTTAAAAGAAGAAAATAAAGATCAGTGCAAGCCTTGTGACTAAACAAGTAGGTTTAAGACAGTTAATTGCAGTAACAGAAAGCCCTTGAGTTTGTTAATATTGTCATGTTTCTGAGGGGCACCACAGGCCTGATAGGAAGCATCCTTTGACAGAAAAAAAGATGATGCTTAACATGTCTTTTAAATGGTAGTTGTAGGATATTTTTTACTCTAAGTGCTACAAATGGGCACTCAGTTAAATGCTTATTTAATTGAGAGTTCTGAACTCATCCCCCTGCACATTTGTGGATTTGTGTTGATTTTGTTTTAAGAACTTACATTTAAAGCACATATGGAGTTTGTTTCATTTGTTCAGAGCTCGGGGAAATCGTCTGTTCCCAGATTGATCCAAGTCAGTTTTGCTTCTTGCTGGTCATGTTGGTTAATTGGTTCTTGTCCCTCAAACTGAGAAGCTCTTTGTATGCTCTCTGGGTTGTATGGAGGGATTCTGAAGATAAGAGGAAGCAAACCATGTTGGAAGGACTGTTTCACTCAAGGATGCTCTATTGGTCATGGCTTTTCGTGTAAGATAATACATAAGAGGCAGCCTTTCATGGCAAGAAAACCATCTAGTACGAGGACATGCAGCATTGCAGTGCATTCTACATATTTCCTTCCTTTAGTTATTAATTTAGTTTAGTTTAGTTTGTTATTTGCACAGCCATACAAATCAGCCTCATTCTTCTACCAGATCTCCCTCTGGTGACAAACGAGGAGATCTCCATGCTCCGTGCTGTGAGTGTGCTCCCTGGCGGCAAGTACTGTGGAACAAAGCTGAAGGCGGCCATCAGGGTACTACGAGGACTGCTGGAACAGGGAGTTCCTTCCAAGGAGATCGAAGTGAGTAACATCAGTCTTGTTAGGGTCTTTGTTCTAAAACTTGGCCTTTTAAAAGGATGAAACAGAAATAGAACTGTTGATTCATCACTGCCTTAAATACCACAGCTTTTTAATTTGAAGCTCTTTAAAAGAATGAGAAGAGTTCCTTCACAAACATCCCCCCCATCCCCCAGCAGCTGCTGAGAGATGAGATTGGGTTGATCTGGGAGTTCAGTTCAAAAATGTGGTTGCGTCTTTCTTATTTTGGGTAAATTACCAAGGGGATGTGACGCTAACAGACATAGACAAGGAAAAGAAATGCTGCAACGTTGAGCTGTAGGATGTGAAAATAGTCCTTTCCAAGTCTTACAGTCAGTCTTGTTCAGTGAACTCTCTTTTGGGAGAAGAGGCTGAGATACGTACTGGATCTTTAATGGGTTGTTTGTTTGTTCAAGGCAGCGTATTTTGTTAGCTACATGAAATCAGATTTCCTTCTGTGGTTGAATGATTTCGCACATCCATTATGGTTTTGTTAATTTTAGAGGCTGCTCTCAGCACTCGTATCGTTCAGAGCATTTTAATGCATGAGTAATTTGTAGAATTGTAGAATCCTTAGAGTTGGAAGGGACCTTTAAAGGTCATCTAGCCCAACTCCACTGCAAGGAACAGGAGCACCACAGCTAGATCAGATTGCTCAGAGCCTAATCCAGCCTCTCCTTGAAAGTCTTCAGGGAAGGGGCATCTCTGGGCAACCTGTTCCAATGTCTCACCACCCTCACTGTAAAGAACTTCTTTCTTGTATCTAACCTAAATCTACCCTTTTTAAGCTTGAAGCCTTTTCCCCTTGTTCTGTCACAGCAGACCCTGCTAAAGAGTCTGTCCCCTTCTTTCCTGTAGCTCTCCTTTAGATATTGAAAGGCCGCTATCAGGTGTCACCTCAGAGCCTTCTCTTCTCCAGGCTGAACAGCCTCAGCTCTTTTCAGCCTGTCATTGTAGGAGGGGTGTTCCTTCCCTTGTATCATTTTTGTGGCCCTACAAAAAATTCTTTCCCTACAGAATCTTCAAGAGTTAAAACCATTGGATCAGTGTTTGATTGGACAAGCAAAGGAGAACAGGAGGAAGAACAGATACAAAAACATCCTCCCTTGTGAGTATTAATTGGTCTGGCATTCAGTGCAGATATTTTGTCTCAATTTGTATGGAGAATTAATTGGATCTGCTGCTGAGTAGGAAAAAAATAAATACATCTGACATTTTCTACATGTTTAGAGCCAATATTTATAAAGTGGTATAAGACTGGTGAACCACAAACTCATGCAACAGCTAAGAATGAATGCCCAGAGATTCTTCAGGTGTTTCAACAGATCCCACTCATTATTAAATGAGATATATGGATGTAGGCAGACATGTATTTATTTATTTATTTATTGCCCAGTTTTACTTGTGTAGATTTGGAATAACAGACAGGTATACTACTGTCAGTAAATTTCCTGCAGCAAAACATTGTTTGTTAGCTGGGAGAAGTGTTGAGGAGCAGTGACAACTGACACGGGCTTAGCCCTGCATGAGAAGTATTGAGCCTCGGCATCAGGAGTGCTGCAGCTGAGGTCAGGCACCATAATGTCTGTTGGTTAGATTTCTCCCCTGGCCATCTTTTTCTTTATTCAAATAGAAGTACTGATTTGTATCTTGATGCAAATATTGTATTGGTTTTGTTTTCTGTTTTTCAATAAAATGTTGAAGCATCTTTGGAGATAAACACCACGCGAGTGTGTAAGGCTCAGCATCTCTGCTGTGTGAGGATTTAATTATATTCACGCCTAACGTTGAAGTATTTCTGTTGTGTTGGAAACGCAGACGATACCACCAGAGTTCCTCTTGGCAGTGAAGGTGGATACATCAATGCCAGCTTCATCCGCATGCCAGTGGGGAATGAGGAGTTTGTCTACATTGCTTGTCAAGGACCTCTCCCCACTACCGTAGCAGACTTCTGGCAGATGGTTTGGGAGCAAAACTGTACTGTGATTGCCATGATGACTCAGGAGGTTGAAGGAGAGAAGATAAAATGCCAACGTTACTGGCCAGATGTGCTCCATAAAACCACCATGATAACAGACAGACTGCGGCTGGCTCTTGTAAGGTTTCAGCAGCTGAAGGGCTTCATCATTAGAGTGCTGGAGCTAGAAGAGATCCACGTAAGTCAGTCTGATTTTTACATGCTTTTTGAGTGCTGGCATTTCTGTCCTCATGCTAGTGTCTTGCCTGGTTTTAATCACAATGTCTGCGCTGAGAGGTAATGTAGAGCTTCTCTTTGCCCAGTGATCGTTACTGAGCAACTCTTTGTCCCTACAGTATGTGCTGCTGTGGGACCTTTACAAGAGAAGGCAGTTGGGCCAGGAGGTGATTTTTTGATGCTAACTAAACTTCAGATGTGGCTACCCGGGTGCCTTTGGCCACAGAAACAGAAAGATATGTAGAGATTCAGCATTCAGTCTGGCTGGTTTGTTCCTGTGCATGGTTGGTCTGCACAGAAGACCTCATCCTATTTAATCACCTACTGTTTATTTTCAGTTTGAGTCGTCATTTCTTTGGTTTCATTGAATTGCAGGCCAATGTCATGGAGCAAATCTCTCTCTTCTAAGACTTAAAATTTGGGAACTTCTCTGTCTTCTTTTTCTTCTTGCCATGCGTAACATTTTGTTCCTGCTGTTGTTGTTAAACCTCAGACAGGTGAGGTACGGCACATTTCCCACCTGAACTTCACTGCCTGGCCTGACCATGACACCCCTTCTCAGCCAGATGACCTGCTGACATTCATCTCCTACATGCGGCACGTCCACAGATCAGGACCCATCGTCACACACTGCAGTGCGGGCATTGGCCGCTCAGGGACCCTGATTTGTATCGATGTCGTTCTGGGGCTCATCAGCAGAGACCTTGATGTGAGTACCTGAGAGAATGGGCTCAACCATGCTTCTGACTTGCAGGAACTCTGCTCAGTGGGAGTATTACTTCTATATTTAAAATGAGTGATGAAAGAAGCCATCACAAACTCACACTGTAGAAACACCTTGACCTGACACAGCAGTATGTCAGTTTGTATTTCCAGCACCGATGGGAATATACTTTCTTGGGTGATACTGAGGAAGATGCTGGCTAGTTTCTGTATGTTGCTGTCCACCATTGGGCCAGTACAGCAAATCCTTTTGTGAATTTGTAGGGAAGCAGAGCTATGCTTAGCTCAGTAGGGTTTTTAAGTACCCACCAAGTGTCCAGAAGTTTTACAGACCTGGAGAAATCGAAGGCCTTGCGTTTGGTTGGGCCGAAGGACTAAATTTTCTGCATACTCAGCTCTTGGTAACAGTAATTCAGAGAGCCAGTGGAGGCACACAGAGAAAGAAAAAGGTGTCATCGGAGAGCCACATCCTTATTGCCGTGAGGCAGCTCATGCTGGTAACCTGCCAAGTTGTGTGCAGGATACACGGAATTGTAAATTGTTTCACTGCTACATGTTTCATGGACCTGGTTGGATTCCTTGGTGTGGTGCTGGGGATATTTTGTGTATGCACGCATGTCTTTTTTCATCACTTAACTTGCTGCCCTTTGGTTTGCTAGTTTGACATCTCGGACCTGGTGCGCACGATGCGTCTGCAGCGGCATGGGATGGTGCAGACTGAGGTGAGTCTCCAGATACAGCTTTCCAGACACCGGGATTCTAACTCTGATGTGCTGGGAAGCTTCCTGTAGTGATTGTCTTTGTGACCTCTCATGCAAGCCCTGTGTTATGAGAATGAAATTGGATGGATGTCACCGAGTATCAGGATGCATTTTATAGTTTAAAAAATATATGCAGCTTTAAGCATGCTGCACTCTTTCAATTCGTGACTAAAAAGAAGAGTTGGAATTGGAGTTTTCCTCTTCCTAAAGAGAGGAGATCAGTTGAGCTTTTTTTTGGCAAAAAAAATATATATATATATTACATGCTAAAGGGAGAGCCTCACTGTAGCTGCTGTGAATCACTGAAACAAGTGGAGACCATCCTGAAGTCTCCTTTTGGAGGGAGGTGTTTAACTAGAAGTAAACCGAACCTTTGGGAGTAACCTGGATCTGGAGATACTGAACCTACATCAGACCTGAAGGACTTTTCTCAGTAGAGTTTACAAAAGCAAACAGAAAAGAACTCTCACCCCAAATTGTCCATTAGCTCCCAAAGCTGCACTGCTAACATAATTATGCACTCTGATCTTTTTCCTCTCACAGGATCAGTACATCTTCTGCTATCAAGTTGTCCTGTATGTCCTGAATCATCTCCAGCACGAAGAAGAGAAGCAAATAAAATCCTGAACTGGAAGTGCTTTTAAAATAAGGAATTGAGGAGACCCGAGGGCTCTCACTTGTTCTTTGTTCTGCCAATGCTATCAAAGTCCTTTTCTTCAGCTGCTGTCAAATGTTTTCTCTATCTATTTCTATGTGTCACTGCAGATAAGGTACATAGTGTATGGACAAAGGAGAGCTCATACTATACCACTGGTGTTTTCAGCCCATGGACACAGCTGTGAGATATTTGTATAACAGTAAATAATATTTAATAAAGCTGCATTTTTTTTGCAGCTTCCTTAATACGTGATTAAATACTCAAATAAAAATATTTTAATGAAAAAAGAAAAAAGTAATGTTAAAATACTTCTGCAGCTGCTCTGGAGTATTTGTTTCATAGGGGGTGGGATAAAGCAGTATTTTTGTCCTGGCAAACTTTATTACCATGTCATTTTAATGGTCTCTTTTAAAAGCTTGTGTATGGCAACCAAATATTTTGGCCTTTTAGTACAGGTTGGAGCTATTTTATAGAGGGTATCTTAAATCAGTATTTAAGCTTTAAGAGCTGCCTGTTAGTGTAAGGATAGCAGTGACTGTTTACTGTAAGTATCACAGTTAACAATGTTTACTTGGTAGAGTTCCATGTATATATTTATATACTTTTACAAAAAAACAAAAAAAAAGTTGTTGAATTATCAGATGTCTAACTTTATAACTTATTAGGCATCTCTACTCTGTAAATAAAAATACACTTAAAATGCACTGGTGGGTGAATCTGGGTGTTTCTGTGTCCTCCTATTACAGATGTCTCCAACCTTTGGGCTTACCTGGGCTATGTGGACTGGAGAGGACTTGTACTGGGCTGTGTACGTGTAGGTCACTGTGAAAGTAATGCCTTCTGTTTATTTCTGATACAAAGAGCACAATAACGCTATTTGATGGAGCAAATTCTCAGCTACAAAGCACTATTTTTCAACACAGTCACCACTGTTAGCTATGTGTTTTTACCAGCAAGGATCAAGAGCCCACATGCTGCACTTGTGACAGTCTGCAGGTTGGATCTGCCCACTGTATGCTGATGTTTTGGCTTGGCATAGGAACAGACGGAATACTTCCATTAATTATCTTTGATATAGCACCCACCCTCCATTATAGCAGAGTAAATTCTCAAGTAGTACACACATAGGAAGAAAAGTACACACATGGAGACAAAAATATGTTTGTGAGGCCTGCCATCAGTATGGCTCCATGTTCACACTGAAAAACCAGGGATGGTAACAAGAGCTCTCCACGCTCACGCTTGCTGCAACACACAGGGAGAAAAGGGAATCCTGTTTCTGCCTTCTCCAGCACTGAATTTGCAGTATTTCATGCAGGTACACACCTGGCCTTTCCCCAGCCCTCCCAATTTATGGTCAGCTGCATTCACATGGCAGCAACTGAAGAGTTTTGTCTGAAGCTTCTCTGCTTGGGCCTCAGACCCTCCCCTCTGCGCCTTCTCTCAAAGGTTCTGCACCACCCACAGCACCTACCCCAGCACCAGCATTTGCACAGGAGGCACATTCTCACAGATGTTACCTAATTAGATAATTAAAAAAATAATTTGGTGAAAACAGGCAGTCCAGGCAGAGTGCCCTACGCTGCAGTTATTTACAACAGAATTAACTCTCCTGCTCTATGGCACGAAATCTGCCGCTAAACCTGGGAAAATATTCACTCCCCTTGCAACTTCAAAGCCTGTTGTAAGGCTAGAGACATAAGGGGTACATGCTTTCCTTAGCCACATACTTCCAGAGTGCTTCATCTCTCTCTGCAGACCGTCTGTCTTTGCCAGGTTGCCCCTCCACGTCATTATTGGGATGCAGGATGCCGTGCTGAGGTGCACGTCAGGCCTAGGTACGTCTGGCTTGTCTTCAGCCTGGAGCAGGTGATGCGGAACAGAGTGGAGCCAGCCAGACCTCCAACTCATATCTGAAAGGCTCTTTGCTCACCAGTACAAGTTGAGGGGCTTTGCTCCCAGCCCAGGTTTCAGTTTCAGTTTCCTTCAGTATTGAGGGTAAGAGAATGTAAAATGCCATCAGCCTCTCTTTGTGGCTGTCAGACTCCAGCTCCAAGCCAGCTGTAAGGCGTGACTGTGGAGCGAGGGGTACATCTCCCAAGTAGGAGAGGGCTTATACAAGTCTGGTGAAGAGACACGATCACATTTTTGAGTTGAATGTCTGATTGCAACTCTGTGCATTCTGTCTGAAAATTCACAGGTAATGATGTTGACTGAAAACGGAGTCACGAGTATATCAAAATATGGATTATTTTCCAATCTTGAAACCCATTCCCAAATTCTTGCATCAAAAAGCAAGGCAAGGTGCCTTTCACTGTTCATTTTTCACTGTTCACAGGCTGTGTTCAGCCAGCGTATCAAAGAGCATCCAGTTACCTCCCTTAACTGGAGTCAGCACTGTGCTCTGCCTCTCGGCTAACATTTATTTGAGGCTAAAACTTTCCTCCTCCTCAAGCCATTGCGTCACCTTCTCAAGCAGTATCAGCAACAACAGCATGCTGGGAGACAAGGCCACAGGCAGCCAGGGCCTTCCCATGCTGCCTGAGGTCAGAGCAAAATGCAGTAGTTTTTCCTCCCATCCTTTCCTTTGCTATATTCTGTGCAAATAATGGCTGCGTTAAGAGAAACTGTTCTACTGGTGTATTTTTCAGCTTGAGTTTAGCATCGAGCTTTTACCAAACATGCCCACGTCTCCCCGTGCACCAGAAGCTAGAGCTTGGGCTTCAGGCAACTTGGGACTCTTTTATAAAGAGTGAGAAGCAGAGTTGTGCCAGCCTGCCTGCTGTCTGCAGAATGAGCTGGAGCTTGCCTAGCTGGGAACCAGGCACTCAAGGCATGTGCAAACACCTCTGCACTTCTCAGTGCCGTGTCCATCTCTCTTCTGACACTCCTGCACCTCTGCTTTCTGCATGAGGCTTCTGGTGGGACTGCAGTAGACCCCAGTCAGATTTCAACTTACAAGGAGCCATGGGCTATGCTTCAATGTCCCTGTTGGATTCCGGTGATGACAGTTAATTTCGTCAGTAGAACCCAGAGATTTTCAGATTGTTTTTGCAGTGTTTCCATTTATAACATTTTTCTTCGACGTTACAGGATCAGTCGTGAGACACCACTTGAGCTCATTATTAGTGTGTGTGTTTTACAGCTGCCAAGTGATTATTGCGAGATTGCAGTCTGTGTTGTTTAGCGTGAGGGGCTGATACAGTAGGGTCTCTTCCAATGAATCAGATTTGAAGGCATCGTTCAGAATGTCCCGGTGAGGCTTCAGAAAGTGGGCCATGCTGTCATTTGGTGGGACCAGACCTCTCTCTGTAGTCACAGCTCCTCAGCACAACGGTGTGCCTATTGGGAATGTCTGGACCCACTGCTGTCCTGCCCTTCCCCGCTTCTTCAGAAGCTGGCTCCATGGGGCCTGGGGCATTTCCAGCAGGACAAAAAGAGATGTTGGAGCCTAAGCCTGACGTTCATATGCAGATCAGTGTAAAGCAGAGCCTGAGCCCCTCCTCTTTCCATGTAAATTGTATTCCACAGCCTGTGCCTAATGAAGTTTGCCTTTGTAGATATGACAGAACTTCATTAAATGGATTCCTTTGCTAGTGCCCATCTTCAGAATGAATTCCTACTGGCTTGGGAGAGCCTTGCTGCTTGGTATCTGGCTTAACTCTTTTTTGTTTGTTATCTGATTCTGAAGACACCAGCAAGAGAAGAGTGAATAAGCCTTCTAATCTTAGCTTCAGTTTGGCTCTTACGTTTTCCAGTTGCGTAAAAGGAAAACTGACCTCTAGGTTTGGTTAGAGGCTGAGAGAGTTGATGAGAACCCGGTGGGCTGCCTCAGCCTCTTTTCATCTAGAATGCCTGTGTTAGAGCAAGGAGAACAGGAAAAACATATTTAAAAGGCAATGAAAAGGGCCAGAAGAGAGTTTTATTAGGTTCCTGAAGTTAAAATCCATTTGCTACCCAGCCCTTTCCTGGCAGTGGCCCCTAGAACATTGGGAGAAATGTTTGTAAATGGAAAACATTTGTCAGATTCTTTTTTTCAGTTTCGAAGTAGAAAATTCATCTTGTTTTCGTTTCGTTTTGTTGTTTTTTTTTTTTTCTATTTGTCACGTGTTTTTTCCCTGTCCCCTTCATTTGGATGCTATAGCCAGGGAAAATCAAAATTGTTTAATTTTTACATGAAAGAATCATAAATTACCGATCACGTAATGGTTGCAAATGATTCAATATTTAGGCTCTGTGGTGCCTTGGAAGTATCTGGAGACTTTTTGACCAAAAAACGGTTTTTGGGCAAAAATTAGTCATGTTACAGATCGATATGTGAAGTAACGTGGTTACCATTTGGAACTGGGCCTGCATTAGGGGCAAAGGTGGATTCCTGAGGTCTGCAAGAATGAAGAGACGGTGTGTGCAGTGGGTGGTAGTGGCTGGGACGTGGCAAACTTGTTTGGGAGAACCCTGATGAAGAAACAAATCTGGATCTGATGATTTTTTTTTCAAATACTGCAAGTGCGGATGTCCCTCAGGCTCCCAGCCAATGATTGTGCTCTTTTGCTGCCGATTTCGGAGCTGGTGGATGGCTCTCAAGTCTCTTAATGGAAAAGGTAAAGTGAAGATGAACTGCTCCATGATCAGCTCCAGGATGAACTGCGTGCAGCAATGGAGAGGGTGAGGCAGTGCATTTTGGGTAAGGTATCTAACAACAGAACATTGCCCCGGCAGCGCCTTCGTTGACGCTCTGTTCCCAGCATCCCAGCGCCATTCCTGAAGGCCCTGTGGCCTGAAGGTACCTGTGGCCCTACGCCTCCATCCCCTCGACCCTCCCATTCACACAGCTCACTTGAAAGTTAAGGCTTTGAAAAATCCTAAGTGCTAGGCTCGGCCTTCTTCAGTTTGGGCCTGCATTTCTGACACACGTGGCAAAACCCATCACAAGTTCACCATTCCCTTAAGTGCTGCTTTCCTTGGTGGTTGGGAGATGGCCACAGGCTTCCCTGTGCTGCGCCGTCCCCTGGTTCTCATTCACAGTATCACAGACAATATCTCTGACCTCAATCTCCGTGCACACAGCACAGAGGATATGGGACACTCAACGCGGTGACTCCTGGCAGTTCTTCAGCACTGTTTTCTCTTATTTCCTTTTAGGATAGAAAATTGCTGCTACAGCTTGAACTACTGACTTCTCAGCGAGCTCGATGCCATGAATAGTTCTCTGCCAGCTGTCACCATACCACGCAACTTGTAGGTAAGGCCATTTGTATTATCATTTGTATGGAATACAGGAATATTTCAGTGGTTTTCGTTGTTGCCTTCCTCACTGTAGGGCCTCGTGGTGGTATTCTGCTGTTTTATTTCCTGAAAGCTGTCCCTGATCTGTTTAATCCAACCAGAGGGCCCCCAGGAAGCCATATGGTCTGTCAGCATGTGTGTGGTGCACGTGTGAGCACTGAGGGAGTTCTCTCGTAGGCTGGTGGAAGTCAGGTGTTGAAAAGGCTTCTTTGCTCTTGGTTCCATTTAGCTGCTGATTGGTAGGAGGTGGTCTGTTGGAGATGACCTCACCTCAGGTTGCGTTTGGTTAAGAAGCTGGGATTTCCCATTAATCGTCTGGGCAGCCACAAGGCAGTGCTGCATGTTGCTGGGGTTGTGATGAGAAATCTAGAAGCTTCTGAATACTTCATGTATTCAAAGTCTGGACTTTGGCAGAGGTGCTGACTCGAGTCATGAGTACCCCCTTGGCATCAGCCCCATGGATCAGGAGCTATGGATGGCTCACCGAGGGCTGGTGGCAGATGGGGACAATTCCTCCACCCTCCAGCAGCTCTGCATTTCCCCAGTTTTAATTAATTGCTCAATGAATCTGCACCCAAGTGGTTAACCTGAGCATGGCTCAGCAGCATACAGGGCAGGCAGTAGATGAGCTTCCCCTCTTGGCTGCCTCCTCCTGCAGCATCAGCACGGGGCAGGCTGCTTGCATTTATTTTGTCTTCCACCAGGGATCGTTTATAGTACGTTGCAGATGCCCAGACAAGCAGTGCTAACCTTTCCTTTTCTCACTGAAGAGTTACAGTCTGTTCGAAGTAGAGAATCATAGAATAGCTCAGGTTGGAAAAGACCTTAAAGATCATCAAGTTCAACCACAACCTGAGTAGTATCAGAACTGCTATTTTTAAGACTTTGGTGAAGAAAAGAATAAACATGACCTTCTCCCACGGAGCAAACTCAATCTATCTGTCCCCTGTTATTTTAGCACATTTGTGCATCACCATTGGTGTCAGCGTTTTTGGAAGACGTGTTAGCACGTGTATAGGCATTAATTTCTGTTTTCTGTCTTTTAAAATTGATTCTTGAAGAATGAAACAAGGAACTGCAAAGGAAAAAAATTGCAAAGATGGTTAGCATTTGTGCTACCTGAAAAGTGATTTCTACCAATCTTTTCTGCTTCCTGGCCAACTAGGGAGGAATAAAAACGTTGGCATTCTGGCTTTCCTGAAGCACCAGGGCAGGAGGCAGCATGCGTTGCTGAAAATGAGAGAAGAAATAAACGGTTTTATGCCCTTTAAGCAAAATGCACTGGTAATAATATAGTTGTTTTTGGAAGAAGAAAAGCCATCCTAATTAGATTACCCAGCTAGTTTGATTGACATCAAAGAGGAAAGCTGTAGGTGTTTCCGTTCATTAAGAAGAGCTGGATCAGATGGCCTTTAAAGGTCTCTTCCAACACAAACGGTTCTGTGATTCTATAGCTCTATGATTTTAGAACTGCCGTTACAGTGGCATAAGGGGCAGCCTCTTGCAATAACTACTGCAACATCCTTCCCCTTCTGTTTCCTCCTTGCTTCCTGAATGCTTAGGCTTTGAAGTAATTTTTCTGTGTTACCTTTTCATCTATAGCTGTATTTTTTTCTAATACTGTTTTTCCTTTCCACAAATGCTTCCACTCACCAGCAGGCAGCTTGGGTGTCTAAAGAGAGTGCCTTCATGGCATGTTTGTTCTTAAATTCAATAGCTAAGCCTGGAGCCATAGCCTCGGTTGGCACACACTTGGCTGAGCCTACAGTAATGGATTCTCATTGCTCTAAAAGATCGCTTTGAAACCAACAAAAGCACTTAACAGGAACAGTCCAGTGTTTACAAGCTTGCCCAGAATTCAGTCTCTTAACCTACAAGTGGTTTTCATGCAAAGACTGTCTGTAGCAAAAAAAAAAAAAGAAAAAAGAAAAAAAAGAAAAAAAAAGGAGATAATTTGCTGCCTGGGGTAAGCATCCATTCATCAGGTTATGCCTCACCTTTTTGCTAGGCAGTATTTCACACCATCATTCTAAACATCACTGAAACGATGTGCCAAGGGAGGTTCAGGTTGGATGTTAGAATTTATTCTCAGAAAGAGCAGTGCTGCAGTGGCACAGGCTGCCCAGGGAGGTGGTGCAGTCACTGTCCCTGGAGGTGTTCAAGAACCATGGAGATGTGGCACTCAGGGATGTGGTCAGTGGGCATGGTGGGGGTGGGTTGGGGGTTGGACTTGGTGAGGTGGCTTGGGACAGTGCCTACAGCACTGCTGAGTCACCGACCCTGGAGGTGTTCAAGAACCATGGGGATGTGGTACTAAGGAACATAGTAGGCAGTACCGGAGGTAGGTGGACTTTTGGACTAGATGATCTTCAAGGCCTTTTCCAACCTCAGTGACTCTATGATTCTATGAAGGATTTAGGCTGCTAGGGAGAATGGAGGGATTCACACAGTTCTGAAAATATCTGCGAGGGGAGGATGAGGACCGTGTCTCCAAATGGTTTTGGAGAATTAATTTAAAACAGATTTCGGATGCAACACAAATCCAAACTGAAATGCTGAGCACAGAGAGAGAGAAAGAAAATATGCATTCAGATTTCATTTTCTGGTCAGTATGACAAACAGTTTGGACATCACTACATTGTCATGACTTACTACTTCAGAACCTGAAGACACGTCACATTTGCTTCTTTAACTCTCCCATTTCCCTCTCTGTGCAGATCTTGAGGAAGGATGTTCCTGGGTTGGTCTTTGACTGTTCAAGCAAAGCTTGGGTGGCACCAGCTGGGTACAGCGTGCTATTGTTTTGCAAGGAGATGTTCAATATCTGTTTTTTCTCTTTCAGATGAGCTGACTGCAGAAAGGCAGCTATGGCATCTCCAGGCAAAGAGAGCATCCCACATGATAGGTAGGAATTAATTTGGTGTTCTCCTGTCTTCCTGGGTGCTGGGACTAATTATTAGATTATATTTTCTTAAGGAGTAACAAAAAGTAGAAAACTCAGTGCAAGCATCACAGTGATTGGGTAGGGCAGAAGGGTCTTCCCTTAGAAGCCAGACCTGCAAAACTGATTTTTTGGAGTCTTTTTCCTGCAGTTCCCACTGCTTTTTCAACATGGCTCTCTTTGGCTGCCAGTATGTTTTACCCTCATAGCAGAGATCTGTGATCTTTCCCCCTGTTATGCTGTCCTGAGGCACAAAAGAACAGTGACTGCTGCATATGGGAAAGGCATGGGTGAGCAGAGACTCAAGTACTGAGGAGATTCAAACCATTCTACTGCACTTCCTCTGCTGCCATTCTCCAAAATACGTATTCATGTGTATATGTACATACTTAGCTGTCAATATAACTACGAAGAACTGGTTAAAAAAAATCCACTTTCTGGAATTCTGGAATATAATGCATAACAGCCGGGTCAAAACCAAACCAAAATCACAGGCATTTAGTTTCTTGGTGTCCTACATACCTCTCTGCCTCATCTGGGGATTGAATATTGCTGCAAAATGAATCTGACAGCTGTAGTGAATCTGAAGGGTACATTGTGTTCTGTACATAGATGTTATCTTGATTCAATTGGAATATAAATCAGGATATTTAACACCCTTGCACAGTGTGGTTTCTGACAGTTTCAGTGCCAAAGCCAACAAGGACTATAAACCTCTCTCTGACTTTAACTGTTTGTGAAAGTTCTTACTGGTGATGGAACATTTGAAGACATTAACAGTGATAAGTCAGTAGTGCCTGGGGAGATAATGGAAATTCCTCCCGATGGCTGCCAAAATCTCATCGGGTACAGCCTCCAGTGCGGTCTCGCTTGTGGGAGAAGGTGGTTTCTTTTTTAAAGTCTATTTCCTCTAATTTAAATACTGAAGCACAAAGGGTTGCTTTCCTCTTGGTTCTCAGAAATGTTTCATTTTTAACATCTACATCTTTTTTCTTTTTTTTTTCCCTCCTTTTTTTCCCCTAACTAGCTGCATGTATCTTGGTCTTCTGTTCTTAAAGCCCAAACTACCTATTGGTTACATTCCTCCCTTCCCATTTTTTTTCAGCGCCGTGCTGGTTTTCCTTTCCCCTGCCACTTCTGTAGCCGTGCAGGCTGGGTGAGACCTGGTGCTGAGTGCTTTGCATGCTTTGCCCAGCAAGCGTGTGCTGCTGGCAGCCAGATGGAGATCTGGAAGTGCAAAGTTTAAGAAGGTGCTATAAAGCAAAGCCTGTGGAGAGGTGTTTGGTCCAGACTCCTGCCATTGCCCACAGCATGCAGCTTGATTTGCCTCATTAAACTGGTTTTTGTCTATGCTTGTGTGTTTGGGTTTCTGGGTTTTACTTGCTTTCCAGCTGTACATTGGAGGCAGGAGTTTAGGGGAAAGATTAAACTATCATCTCCTTTCCCCCGTACACGTGAAGCCTGTGAAACACTGTGCTGTGTGGTGTTGTAGCCTGTGCTTTACGGCATCAACATGTGTGTTTGTTGCACAGCTGCTTCTGCAGCTAGGGCTGGGGGAAGACAGGAGAGTATTGAGCCCCTGTCAGGTTCGTATACACTTTGGAATTACCAGAACACAATCAGTTCCTTAGGGATGAGCCCTCTGCTTTTCTGTGGAGGTGATGAGAAGGAGCAGGGCAGGAGAGCATTGGCTTCTAGGGGTGCTAAAGAGCTGCACTGTTAGGGGTTCTCCTGCAAGTCTGCGGCAGCCTTTGTCTTTCGACCTGGTGCAGAAGTCCCCTCTGCAAATAAAAAGGCTCTGCTGCTTCACACGCCTAGAATCACAGCCTGGAATCACAGTGCATGTGTGACCCTTCTCACCTTCAAATGTGGAGGGTTCATCAGTGGCAGTGGTGGTGGCAAGATGGATTTCTTGTCAGCAGACCTGGAAGGACGTGCTTTAATTAAAAGAGAGCAGTGCCTCTTGAAGGCTGAAAGTAAGGGTGTGTGTCTGTTTAAAAAAACATGGTGTGGTACAATATAATGAGATGTTTGGAAAAGGTTGGTAAGGGCATGAAGCTGACCTATTTCTGGGGATAAACAAGCACCTGTTGTGTTGTACAGCAAATGTGATACTTCAGGAAAGCTTACAGGCCAATGTCTAATTATTTTAATACTGTGTGGTATCTACTGCATTTATCCTTTATGCTTGCTCAACTGTTTGACAGTAGTGTAAGCTTCTGGGATTTATCCCACAAATGTAATGGACCATCAACCCAAAAGTTGGATGCTGGTTGCTGTGGGTATGGTGGGGTTGTTCTGATGAGCCAAGAGATGATGCTCTCCCTCCTATAGGAGTGGAGACCCTCAGCAATGCTGTAGGCACCATGCCAGGCCACCTCTCTTCAGCACAATACCTGAAATCATTGCTGCTTCATGCTCAACACATTGCACCGTGCTCATCTGTGTGAAGTTATGAATCACAGAATCATTAAGGTTGGAAAAGACCTCTAAGATCACCAAGTCCAGCCCCAGCCCACTCCCACCATGCCTGCTGACCACGTCCCTCAGTGCCACATCTTCATGGTTCTTGAACACCTCCAGCGATGGTGACTCCACCGCCTCCCTGGGCAGCCTGTGCCACTGCAGCACCGCACCTTCTCAGAAGAGATTTTTTTCTAATATCCAACCTGAAACCTTTGCCCCGTGATGTTTTTTAAGGAACGGTGCATTGTCAACACTGTTCACGTCAGGGATGAACTCCTCAGTGTGACAGGCTGTGTTTTATTGATCTGTTTTGTTTGCATTTTACCTCACGGAGACTGTTTCCTTCGTTTGGAGCACACTTTTCAGAGGCAAGGGCTCAAAAAGTGCAAACTTTATCCCCAGTGGGTGAATGAAAAGTATGTGGGGGAAGGCTGTGGCCCGCTGATGCTGAGCACAGCTAGCTGCACAGAGGGCACTTTGGGAAGTCTGGGAGGAATAATGTGGCAGCGCAGTCTGACTGTTTGCTATAGGAGACAAGGAAGAAGCCTTTTAGGATACAATTTTCACAATTTGCTCCAAGAAAAAACAGGTTTCAGCCTGGCGAAGCGCGGCCATACGGCTTTCGGCAGCTCGTATTTCGTTTTTCCCTTCTTTTTTTTAACCACCTCCCCCCGCTCAGCCCTTCGGCCCGCCCCACGCCTCCACCACGGGCTGCGGGCCGTACCACAGCGCCCGGAGGGGGGGGTAGAAGGGGGGAGCGGCGGGGGGCTGCGGGCCGAGCGTCAGCCCCGTCCGTCGGCGGGCGCACAGCGAGGGGGCCTCGGGGAGCCCCGCGGCCGCACCGCCCCTTCGGGCCGCGGGTGGCCGCCGCTCCCTCGGTGGCGTCGGGGAATGCGGCGGGCCGGAGGAGGGCCCGGATGAGCGTAACCCAACCCGGGCCGGGCAGCTCAGGGCAGAGCGAGCGATGAGGCGCTGCGGGGCGTAGCGCGGCCGTGGGGCTGCGGGAGGGCCCCATGGAGGCGGCGGGGCCGGCGGAGTGAGCTTCGCCATGGCCGCGCAGTCCAGGTACGGCTGTGAAGGGCTCCGGGGGGCACGGCTCGGAGAGAGTCACCGGCTTCGGGGGGGGGGCGGTCACCCGGTTAAGCGGGGGGACCGGGGGGGTCACCCGGCTCAGTTGGGGGGGTTCCGGGATTCCCCGAGGAGGGGATGCCCTCCGGCATCCCGCAGCAGGGAGGGAGGTGGTGGCACACCCCCACCGGAGGTGGGCACCCGCACGGCGCTCTCCGCGGCTCTCAGGGCAGTGAGAGGACCCAACTGCAGCTGCGGGTGGATGGCTTCGTAAGCGGCTGAACTCTCCCTCCGTGCGAGCACTGCGCACAGACACCAAGGCTTAGTTTTACGGCGGTTTTTCTTCTCGTTCTTGTGTTCCCTTACTCTCTAACTAACCTTTGCGTGCTTGAAGATCAGCACTAAAGTCAGATTGTTGCTTGTTTTAAGAGAGAGTGGGAGTGACGGTGAGCAGTGGTGTTCCCCATGAAGCTCGGCGCTTGCCGTGTTTTTGGGTCAGCAGGGTTACCCATGCTGTGCCAGAGATGCGTGCCGCACGAGTGCATAATAGCCTTTATTCAACGCCAAAGACGCGTACGCTCGGTAACTGGAGTCATACTACATAGGAAAGAGAGGCCAAGCACCCACGGAACCGATTTGTTAAAGCGTGTCAGGGGGTTCTCTCTGTTAGGTGTGAGCCTTTTGGTTTTGCATCTCTTTTGTCAAAGAAAACCAACCAACCAAACCCGCAGTCAGTTTCTGCAAGCTCAGTAAATCACTGATGAGGTGGTGTGATACAGAACACTGCAGCGTTTTGGGTATCGCTCGGCGTGAGGCCTTTTGGGCAGTCCTCCATCTGCTTGGGTTTGCTATTTCTCGCTCGCTGCGCATTTCAAATAGGCACAGCTAGGGGAACGGAGGTGAACCTGGGGAGGATGCGGGTTTGGCAGCGAGAAAATCCTGCGTCCTTCTTTCATTTTCAGTGCTCCTACCGCATTTGGATTCATTGTTTCGGAGGTGGCAGAGTAAGGGAAACAAGGAGGTAAAACACACCTGTTGCTGCTCAGCAGTGCTTCAGAAATTGCAGTGGTGATGACTGAGAAACTGGTGTGCTAGTAGATGCCATAACTATTTATTTTTTTTTAAATACTGAATCCTAAAATGGATTGTGTGGTGAGTTGGGTGTTTTAGTTGTTTGAGATGAATCAGCTTTTACCACCAGCTGCTGTGATCACCTTGCATCTAGAAGCAGTCGGTGGAGGAGCTATCCCTCAGTCTGCGCTGTTCTGTGCAGAATGTGGGGTGTTTTCAGTTGCTGGCTGGGCTGTAGGCTTGCAGCTGCAACTCTGCGTGCTCCCTTCTGGAACATGCAGATGATCTGATGCTCATAGCATCCCCGAGCAGTGTGTTGGGCTTTTGTGCTGCGTTCAGGACTGCATGAGCAGAACTGAGTACAAGTTCACTTCCTTGTTGGATGCAGTGTGACATCCAGCTTTTTGAAGATGTAGGCTGCTGTTCTCACACTTAGTTAAAATTGCTGAATAGACAATCACTTTTTGTTGCTAAGAACTTCTGATTGCTGTACAACTTGGCTTTAGATGTGCCCCTTATTAGTATGGCTGCAGGTTTGCAGAACCAGAACCTCTGCAGGTGGTGGAGAAACACAGCCAGAGCACTGCACAGTCAGTGTCATGCTGCTGTCCCTGCTGGCTCTTCTCCAGAGCTGGGGACAATGGGAAGCACCCCAACAGCCACATCTCAACTTCTAACTCCATGAGAGTCAGGGAGTAGTGCTGGGCCCTCATATCAGTGAAAAAAAAGAAGGAAATGCTGTGCGCAAACACCGTGTAACTACATCTGCATTTGAAACAGTCAGTGCAGCAAAACAGTTTCTTCTGAAGGGAGTGGTGCCGAGGCCTTTCCCTGAGGAAGATGCAGCTTGGTTTTTGCCCTGTGTCATTTCGCAGCTTTCTGGGCCAGATCTCCAGGCACGTTTCATAATGTGTTTGTTCGGCGGGTCCTGCTGATACAGGCAGATACTAGTATTGGTGATACTGCATTCCAGGCAGCTGATGCAGGTGAAGAAGGGCTGAAACATTGTCTTGTGTTACCTCACCTGTCAGCCGAAAGATGAAACATCCTCGATCCCATGGTGGCTTTGCCAACACGCTGCTCCTCCTGAGGGCTGCTGCAAACATAGGTTGGCAGGGTCTTGGGGTTGTTCTTCTGCCTGGTGAATGAGAGTAGGGATCAGGGAGATATTTCGACAGTAGGGAACAGTGGGAAAGCTCTCCTGTTCATACAGCATGGAGGTGTTTTTCTTGCAGTGTTATGTGCTGCAGTTGAGGCTGCTGGATGAAGTTGGCTGTGGCCATGGTGAGAGCATGAAGACACACGTAGTGCTGGCTGGACTGGCTGGGGCAGGTGTCCTCCCAGGTGCAGTGCCTTGCTGCAGCAAAACACTTCGTGGGGAGCAGCTGAGCACAGTTTTTCCATAGCTGTGCATTCACACAGCTTGGGGATGAGACCCCTGTCAGGGAAGGTGCTTGCTCAGTTCCAGTTCTCAACACCTCACTGGTTTGGGTATTGTCAAGATGAGATGCCTCAGCAAGTTCCAGTAGGTGAACTTCTTTAAGTTGTTTCACACTTCACATGGGTATGTTTGTCCTCTGGGTTGGTCTGGGGATAGGTATGTTTAGTGTTTGGAGCTGTCATTTGTAGTTGTATTGTGGTTTATTGTAACAGCGACATGAAGTTGTGCTACTGTTGTTTCTTCAGCCTTATCCATCAGGTTAAGGGAAAACTGTCCCTGCTTTAACTTATGGAGAGAGGTTGACAAGGAAAATGGTTAATTGTAGAGTCATAGATTGGCCTGGATTGGTCCCCTAGGTTGGAGGGGACCTTAACGATCATCTCATTCCAACCCCCCTGTGGAGGGCTGGTTGCCCACACCAGCTCAGCTGCCCAGGGCCCACCCAACCTGGCCTCGAGCACCTCTGGGGATGAGGCAACCACAGCCTCTCTGGGCAGCTTGTGCCAGTGCCTCACCACTCTGTGAGAAAAGCTTTCATCCCAACATCTAACCTAAATCTCCTCTCTTTTAGTTTAAAGCCATTCCCCCTTGTCCTGTCACTATCAGACCATGTAAAAAGTTGGTTCCCCTCCTGCTTGTTAGCTCCCTTCTGAGTACTGTAAAGCCGCTATGAGGTCTCCCTGGAACATTCTCTTCTCCAAGCTAAAAAAGCCCAACTCCCTTAACCTTTCTTTACGAGAGAGGTACTCCAACCCACTGATGACCTTCGTGGCCCTTCTTTGGACCTGCTGCAACAGCTCCAAATCCTTGCTGTGCTGGGGGCCCCAGGCCTGGATGCAGTACCCCAGCTGAGTCCTCACAGGGGTAGAATAGAGGGGGTCAGTCACCTCCGTCTCCCTGATGGCCACTCCTCTGTTGATACGGCCCAGGATACTATTGACTGCAAGTGCACGCTGCTCACTCATGTCCAGCTTTTTGTCTGCCAGAACCCCCAAGTCCTTCCCTGCAGTGCTGCTCTCAAGGAGTTCTTCTCCCAGGCTATACTCGTACCTGAGATTGCCTTGATCCAAGTGCAGCACCTTTTACTTGGCCTTATTGAACCTCATTAAGTTCTCACACACCCACTTTTCAAGCCTGTCCAGGTCCCTTTGGATAGTGTCCCTCCCATCTATTGTGTCAACTGCACCACTCAGCTTGGTGTCATCAGTCAACTTGCTGAGGGTGCATTTGATCCCATCATCTGTGTCATTGATAAAGATGTTGAAGAGCACCGGTCCCGAGATGAACCCCTGGAGGACACCACTCATGACCGGCCTCCAACCTGGGCATAGAGCCATTGACTACAGCCCTCTGCCAGCAACCGTCCAACCAATTCCTTACCCACCTAATAATCCACCCTTCAAATCTCTCCAGTTTAGAGATAAGGATGTGGCGGGGGACCATGTCAGAGGCCTTGCACAAGTCCGTGTAGACAACATCAGTTGCCATCGGTTAATGTTTAACCTCTTTGGCAGCAGCAAAACTCATTCTCAGAACTGGGGAAAAAAAAAAAAAAAAAGAAAAAAAAGGAGAAAAAAAAAGCTTGCTTTGTTTTTGTGCTTGTTGCAAAAATTAAAAATAGGAAAAGAAAAAAATCCTCACCAAAACCTAAACAGGAAGAGTACAGCAGATGCCACTATCCAAAAAAGAAAAAGGCAAAATGAGAAGCGTAGGCTGGTGTTACATTCGTAATACATTTTTTACTCCGAATGCCCTGTAGTGTATGTCCCGTAAGCAGCAGACGATGCATCCATTGAGGGATGAGCACAGAGGAGTTCAGCAGCTGGTGTGTGTGTGTGTGTGTGTGTGTGTGTGTGCCTCTTCCTTTTTTTCCCCCTTCCCTAAGCTGGGTTGTGGGCATTATAGTTTCAGATACTAACAGCTGCTAGGACTTGCATGTGTAGTGGTAAAGGGATTTTTAGCCCTTTGAAGAGTTGTAGGCACCTGATAAGGAGTTACTTTCGGTATTCTCGTGCTTCTGAAGTCTGTGAGATTGTGCTTAAAAAAGCGACAGAGCTAATCTTGTCTTTGGCAGTGTGGTTTAGAGGCTCAGCACCAGGCTGCAGCTCTTTCCCCAGGATCCTCTCTCCCAGCAGGCCGTGTTGCAGGCAGGGGTTCTGCTGGCAGACGGGAAGCCCTCTGGTGCGATGCAGCTCTCCCCATCCCCGTGCCCTCGGCAGCACACGCTGTTCTAGAAAGCGTTGTTCCCCCAGTGCCAGTAAGCCCGTGGCCGTGCTGTCCCAGCTGGCGGTCGGGAACATGTTTCTTCATGCCTGCACCAGAGCCACGTGTGATGGGCAGGGAGCGGGCCCGCGGGGCGAAGGGCAGCGTGGAGAGTCATCCATCTCAACGCCGTGGTTTCTGTAGATGAGGAAACAGAGGTGCCTGGTGTGTAAATCCCTGGGTGTGCAGTCGTAGAAAGCGGCTTTTTGCCTTGCCTCGCCCGGTCTGACATGAGGAATGCTCTCACTTCTCCGTTCCTGCTGGGAGTCCTTTGGCAGAGGTACTGCGTGCAGCCGCTGTTCCTTGTTGTGAAACATCACGTTGCGTTGTCAGCAGCGTGTGAGTGCACTGATGGCTCTCGGTTGTGAGACTTGATGGGGCCATTTCCAATTCCAAAAGCACGTGAAGTCTATCTGAGGTTGTTTAGTGTTGTTTTTATTTTAATCTGTGAGTATGCATTATGCACGTGGATCTCTGAAAGCTTCTGAATTCCCATTTGTTTAAAAGCTGTGTGTCAGTGAGTTGTTACACGTGGCATTTTAGTTCTGCAGATTTTTTATTTCAAAGATGATGTTCTGTAACTTTATGCAGACAAAAGACACCGGGATCTCTTAGTACTGGGGAAACGTGATCGCTACACCGAGGTTTTAGAGCACCGTTTATCAATTTATCTGCTTGCAAACCCCTATCTGTTTTACATGGGCTGGATTCAGCACATTGATAATAGGTTTGCTTTACCTAGCTAGGCCTGTGAACCTCCTAGGAGTAAATGCCTGGCTCTGTAGGATAACAAAGGCTGCGTACTCACATAGAGACTAATGAAATTCCATTGAACTGCCCAGATTCTGGAGGGAAAGAAAAACAGGCAGATCTGTGTCCTGTTTTGAGAGTGGCTGGGCTCCTTTTCTCCTTATAGAGACGCTGTAATGATGAGATGTGGTCTTCAGAGACTTCTTTTTTCCAAGCTATTCTGCGTGAAAATCAGTTGACTCATACACCGAGGCGTTGAAAATATCAGACCAGAAGACTTCTTAAACTGGCTGACATGGAAAAATTCAGCAAGTTGGATGTTTCATCTCTGAAAAAAAATACTTTAGGTCCATTAGTGATGTTGTGTACAATATTCCATATATTTGGTACCAAAAAAAAAACGGCACCAGCACCCCCGGCCTTCTCCATTAAAATACATACATAAAGGAATAGCTCCACGTTTTGTGTTCTTCCAGTGTGAGGAATTTTCAGTGTCATCAAGCTATCACAGTGAAAATGGTGTGATGTTGGAAGGGGCCAGCTGAAATTCTTCCCTGCTGGGAAAAGGCAGAGTTTGTGAGTTGGGTGGTGCAGTGTAATTAAGTACGGGCAAGTAAGAAAGCTGAAATAAAGCTAGTGATGCTATAGGAAGATGTGCCATCTAGTTGTAACATGCTTTTTGTGGGCTGCTTATGAAAACAGTCTATTCAGTGAGGAAAACAAAAGCTTTACTTTCTAGTCTTTCTTTGCAGGATGCAAGAGTTTGTATTGAGCAATGCTGTAGCCTAGTAAGGAGCCACTGATAACAACCGCTGAAGGAAGAGTTACCTGATAGATGAATTCATCCGATTTAACAAGCATCTCCGAGCACAGAGATGTCCTTAAGGATGGATTATGAATAGCCGTCTGCAGGCTGCAGCCTCTTGTGCAAAAGGAAACCATGCTAGGAACCTGGGTTTTGCAGTTCGGAGACATCGTATGTGCAAGGCAGCACAGCCTGTTTGGGAGGAAGAATTTAACTTAGGGAAGGAGAAGAGTTTTTCCCTCTTGAGTTGCCCTTAGATTTTGTGTTAGGTTTTTGGAGGACCAGCACAGACAGCCCAGGAGTTCCTCTTCACGACTTTTCAATAAGTGAAAACAAGTTTGTCATTGCCACACCTCCTGCTGGTTGCAACCAAACCCACCTCAGGCTGGTTTTGGTGCAAGTAGCAATTGATTAAGATCTGTTTCCATATGCAGCTTTATTAAAACAAACCAAGCCTATCCTGTAATGCTTGTACAGCCGGACACAATCTGGATTGGTTCTTACATCTAATGAGCATTCAGGCCTTTTGTGGACTGAATCTTATGTCATTTCGGGGGTCAAATGCTGTTGCTTTGGTGCTCACCCTAAGACTGCTGCTAGTTTTTTCCCACTTGGTGGTTAGGGGATTTGGTCATGGGGCAGATGGAGAAGTAGACAACTTCTGAGCAGGGAAGATGTCAGGAAAATCATGTCTTTGTGGTCCTATTCCTTTGTTTGTAGATTAAATATCAAGGTAATGGTTTCCCTTTGAAAATGTGCTATTCTCCACTCTCTGATTAAGGAAACTTACAGATGGAAGCTGTGTTTACTAGAGTAGCACAACTTTAAAGACTGTTTATGTGCGGCAGGCTATGTACACTCATTTCCAGCCAATCCGTCCTCTCCATGTGTTGTAAGGCAATGGACTGCTTTCAACACCAAGAGGAGAAATCTGTTCTTTTCCTTGTAGCGCTTGCCAGCAGTAAGCTGCTTTGGGGCAGGAGGTTTGGGAGGCTCTGGCACCTGGCACTGGGCATAATACTGGGCAGACATGGGCAGAGGGTGAGGAGGGATCTGGCAGTGTGCACAAAAGGATTTAAAAGCCTTTTTAAAAACCTCCAAGAGATTGGAGCTGGGGCTCACTGCAGGGCATCCACTGGGAGAGCCTAAGGGCAGCTCCTTCCCTACACGTAGGCGATGCATGGGCCTCGCTGGGGTGAGAGGGACCCCAGGGGCAGCACTGTTGCATTGCCCTGCAGCAGCTTGGTGCAGTTTTCCAGCCTCGGTTGCAAGATGGCACGAAACCACTTCAGTTTATTGTCTGGGCTGATGTAGCTTCCTTCCTTCTGGAAAGGAGAGCAGTCCCTTAGAGGGCAGTGACCCGGGGAAGAAACCCTCCTGTCCCGCGCATGGGTGTCTCCAGAGGCTCCCCAGTTTTGTGAGCTTGACTCGGATCCTCTCCACAAAGCGTTGCCTGTCCCTTGCTGGGCTACCTCCCACACTCCTGTGGTTGCATCGCCATCACCCTCAGTTGTTTTAAAGGAAACATGAAACCAAGTAGAAACACAAAACCTCACGGAGCAATCTCTTAATTGCAGTGCTGCCAGTGGCTGTCTGCCCTATGAACACTGTGCTTACAGGGTGTCAGCGAGGAGAGAGAGGAGTATGAAATGAAATACACTGAGTGGTAAATTGCTGCCAACCTGAGCTTCAAGCTAAGCGTGGCAAATGAACAGACAGTATCAGCGCTTTTGGAGGTAGAAATTGCCTCATTCGGTGCAGTCATTGTGTGAGACACTTATATTCTACCAGGATAAACACACAAAGAGTGATTAATGAATAGTGGCAAGATACCCATGCGTGAGCTGTCCTGAGGCAACCCAGAAAAAGTATTAATCAACGCATTTCCCAGTTGCTGGCAGCTAACTCCTGGTATGCAGCACTTTGCCATTTCAGCTGGAAAATGCATTGTCCCTTGGCTTCACTGTACAAATCATGCCTTGCGCTGCTATATGGGCTGCGAAAACCAGCACATGGGTTTTCAGCTGTGGAGGGGCTGTGTTTAAAGGCACGTTGACCTTAGGATGCCTTGGTGTTGCTGTAAAACAGGCTGAGTATCGACCCGGCAGCATGTTTGGTTGTACAGCTGCGTGCTCTCCGGAGCAGAGCAGGCTTATCAGTCAGTGTGTGCTCAGGGCAGCAGGTAAATATTTTGGAAGCAGCCTTGCTGGTTCCCACCAGTGCTGCCCTTTCCCAGTTTCCCTGTGCACGCACGGCTCCTGCAGCAAACGTTGTGCACACCAGTAGGGCTGAGCTCTGGTTCCAGTCTGGCTTCCAGTGCCAAGGGAAACACACCATTCGCAACCAGTGGTTTGCATGATAGAAGGAAAATGGTCTTTTTTTCAATCGATGGACTTCAAAGTCGTTCAACAGCTCTGTTCAGAATTGAAGGGAGAGGGGTATTTGTAGCCTTTTTGTAGTTGCTAATAGTGCTACTAGGCATGCTTCGGTACCTGCCTAATGCAGCCTGTCATGGGTTATTGCTGTGCGTGGCTTGAATGCTGTCCAAGCCTTGGGAGTGACAATGAGCTGCTTTGTTACTCAGACAGCAGAGCACGGTCCAAGTGCAGTGTGAAACTCCAGCACGGAGAAGTGCCCAGATAGGCAGTGTGCGTGCCTCGGTGCAATCAGATGCGGGCTGCAGACCATGGGAAAGTGAGCAGATGTTTCTGTGCGGAGATGGAAAACTTTGGACATAGTCGGGGAATCATTATAACCTGGCAGAGGCTGCGGGAAAGAGTTTTTAAATGGGCTTTTGAGCGTATGAGCGGACTACTTCTGCAAACACTGCTAATCTCCTTCTGTTCCTGCTTAGTCCTTGCAGTGCAGATAAGACTTGTTCAACCTGTTACGTGGTACCTGCTGTTATGTAAGTGGAAAGCTCAGAAGAGCAGGGAAATCTTTTCATTTGCTGCACAGTTTGTCTGCCGCTGGTTGCAGTGAAAGCATGCAATAATTGTGGCCTTCGGTAACCCATTTTTTCTTAGTTCATAGAATCGTAGAATGGCCTGGGTTGAAAAGGACCACAGCGATCATCCAGTTTCAACCCCCTGCTATGTGCAGGGTCGCCAACCACCAGACCAGGCTGCCCAGAGCCGCATCCAGCCTGGCCTTGTATGCCTCCAGGGATGGGGCATCCACAACCTCCTTGGGCAACCTGTTCCAGTGCATCTGGGTGAAAAACTTCCTCCTAATATCTAACCTAAACCTCTCCTGTCTGTTTTTAAAACAGTTCCCCTTTGTCCTATAAATTCTCAGGATAGTTGCAGCATCGTGCTGCTTCTGTACCAACTGATGTCATCAGTTGCATGGGATGGATTTGATGCATGCAGAGCACACGTCAGAAGGCATCAACAGGTTGGAGGGGTATGAAAAGGCAGGAGGCAGAATTACACATAGCCATACTTGTGAGATGCTTTGCAGCGCTCACTTTTGTAGGTTTCAGAGCAAATCAAAGCACTGAGAGCATGGGACATGCAGCTTGTTCTCAGCTTTACAGCTTTATATCTGCACTCAGAAAAGGACCAAGTGCTATGGCCGATTTAGCAAAGCCATGCTCACTCAGCTGGATGTGCAGGAGTCTTAGATGTATGGTGAAGAGTAACATTCAGAGGAGATGTGAAACACAGACAATCAAAGCAGCTGCTCAGTAAATGCTGTGGAGTCCTATATATCTTGTTGGAGACAGGGGAGTTTTAGGTTAGATATTAGGATGAGGTTTTTCACCCAGAGGGCGGTGACACACTGGAACAGGTTGCCCAAGGAGGTTGTGGATGCCCCATCCCTGGAGGCATTCAAGGCCAGGCTGGATGCGGCTCTGGGCAGCCTGGTCTGGTGGTTGGTGACCCTGCACATAGCAGGGGGGTTGAAACCGGATGATCTCTGTGGTCCTTTTCAACCCGGGCCATTCTACAATTCTTTGGTGCTGTGGAGAACAGCAATGGGATATTTTAATAGCATTTAAGCAGCCGGTTCTATAAAATTGGTGAGCAAAAAAAGCACATCTGCTTGAATAATCTTAGCATAACTTTAAAGACAAAAATTTATTGCATTCGACTTCTTGCATTTGCAGTGAGCATTTCTGTGTGCTAGAAGAACTGATGTAGAACCAAGGAGCGTAAGGTGTAAATCCTTGTTTTGCCTTGCAAAGTGGTTTCGGGTGGATAATGAAACATTTTCTGATATGTAATAGCTGACAGCATCTGGATTTTTTTTTCCTTGTAACCTAATTTTTCTTATCTTTTTACTACTAGTGATTTCGATGGGGCTCTGGGGAAGCAGTGAGTTCCCCAAACTTTTGGGCTTTCCTTTACTGATTACTTTGGTGCGAGGTCAGGCTTAAATTGTTTGGCCCTTTGGCCTGAGGAGGAGGTAGTTCTAAGCAACTATGACTTCATTTCTTACAGTCATGTAAGACAAAAATGTGTGTGAAACAAAATCTTGTAATCGTGTGAACAAAGGAATGAAATAGATCTGTGAAGTTTTTATTTAAAAGGGAAAAAAATGGTTTTCTTGATCCCCACTGTTTCTCTCAACCAATACTGCTTTGCTGCAGCTTTTCCCACGTGATCTCAGGTCTCCAAGATTTACTTGTGCAAGACACTCTTCTGCAGCCTGTTGTAGGGAAACAGAAAGCTAATGCCGCTGTTTGGCTCCCCTTTTGGTAGCTTGCTGCTGTGGATACATGGTTCTTTTGCTGCCCATAAGCATGTTACCAATTAATTGATTGGCCTGAGCCACAACAAAAGCTACTCGGAGCAATATTTCAATGCAAATTTGGCGTGGAGATAATAGCACAGAGGATTTATGTTAGCTGCCCTAGCACATTCAGGCAGTGGGTAGCTCGTTGAAGTGGCGTGGTTAGAAGGCCAGTGGTTTGGAAGGCCATGTGCTGTGACCATAGCCCTTCTGCAACCCCAGGTGCCTGCGGTACCCCCTGGTTAGTTAAGCACACACCTTCTCTGGTGAGATTTGATCCTGGGCTGCTTCCTTTTAAATTTACTTTGCACTGGGGCTGTGTGGTAATATTTAGACTAGGAGGAGCCAAGTTGGCCCCCATCAACCCTGGAGAGTGCCTGTGTATAGCATCAAAGCGTGCTTTCCAATTGTTTTCCTCCTTATCTAGGGAAATCATGATGGTCGTTAGAGATAGTTTGTCCCTTGCCCATTGATGCTTATTTTTTTAATCAGGATTCTCAACATCTGACATTCAGAAGTCACTGGAGAAGAAAAAAATGGAGGAAAGTCTGGATTTATTTCTCCCTGTCTTCCTTCCTTATTCTTTCCTCATATCATGCTTGCATTGATTCTATGGTGAAGTAAGTGTGTGGCACTCGCTGAGCATTTCAGAACATTTTTCCTTATGCACTATTTGGTAGATGTCTGGACTCGGAGCAGCAAATGTTTGATCAGAAGTGGCCCTCGCTGAACACCATATTAAATGCAAACAGACTGCATTTTCAGCTTAAAAATCTTGCACTTGTTTTCAAAACGGGATTCTCGCGTGTTGATTGTGGTGTGTTGCTCTACTGCGAAAAGGTATTGCTTTGTTTTGTGTTTGTTAAGTGGGATTGATAAGCACGCGTTAGCCCAGGGTGCTCCTTTCGGAAAAGCTCGTGGGCCTGCACAGTGTCTGACACAAGGGCTCAGAAGCAGTGGGGCGATGTGGGGCCGCAGGAAGGAAGATCCTTGTCTCTGGAGCGACTAGAGGCACGGGCTCCTCTGGCCTGCTTGCATTTTCCTCTCCTTCCCTCACCTACCCAGGAAGGCAGAAGCGCCTGCGGGGCTGGAAGGCGGTCGGACCGCATGCTTGGCTTGGGGAAGTCCTGAGCCTGGTGAGTTAGGCTGCTGTATGCAGAGCACTGACTCTAAGAGACAAAGTGGGCAGGATTTATCATCGCTGCTACCCGATGATTTACATTTTTCACATTTCCTCCTTTGCCTGCGCATCCAGATCAAACGCAGCCTTAAATCTATCATAGTTCCGACGCCTGGCTGCTGTCCTTGTAATTACTCTTCACACATGCACACCTTCCTAGAAGCCCTCCTGGTGTATTTGCATTTAGATGGAGAATGACAACTTTGGTGTTCCCTGCATAACTTCTAGTTAACGCCTTTCCTGGCTGCATTCTGTTAAGCTCAGCGCACTGGGGTCTTAGAAGACAGCAGCTTGGTTAAGTTCTTTTACCGAAGACAGCTAAGTGGAGATTGTATAAACACTTGTGGATGTGCGGATGGGCTGCGAGGTCTCCATCTTTTGCTCAGCATCCAGTGCTGCTGGTGTTGATGGTGCTGATGCAGAAAATAATTGACTAACTGTGCCATCTGTTGCGCTGCTGCCACGTGTTTCATCCTTGGTTTCTGCTCAAACTGTGTATGTGCTGTGAAACAGTGTTTGATGATGTGAAAAGGAGCTTAACAGTATCCAACAAGTCACAACGTGACGGCATTACCATAAAGGAAAGGAAGGAGAGGTTAGGATGAGGCACGTTGCATGCTGTTCTGTGTGAATGTAAGGTCTGTCTTTGATCTGCACGTCTCCACCTCGTGGGGCGAGCTGCCTGGGCCATGCGTGGCAGCATTTCTTTCCAAGTTAAACAAGAACGTGTCCCTTGCTCTTGGGAAATGTTGATCAGCAGCTTCTCATCACAGAAGAGAGGCTGCCTTAATGACCAAATGACTTGAATAAATTAATGTTTTCCTGCAGTTGTACTAAAAGGAAATGTTCCCTCTTAATGTTTAGGAGGAAGAGGTTCTGCGTGTTCGGAGCGAAGCAAGCGTTGTTTGTGTTTGCTTTTAGCCTTTCCCCACCCCCTTCCCTACTGCTGGAGTCATTCCTTTCGGGGCCAGTAACAGATCTGATTACAATTAAAGCAAATACACATTTTTATTTTTGTTTTGTTTTCATACAGAGAGCACCCAGGACAAGAGGAGAGGCAGCTCTCTGTCCACAGCAGGCTATTTTCTGGGAACGGTGTCATGGGCTGTGTAGTCACACACCAGCATTTGAACCTGCATTAAAGACAGCGATGGCTCTGAGGACAGTTTGGGAGCACGCTGGCATCCTCATGGCTTGTGTAACAGACCACGATTCTGCTGTTGTGCCTTCCTGTGTACGGCAGCACGCAGCCCAGAAGCATTTGGCCATCTCTGCCTGGAGCAAAGCATGATTTAGGGGGTTGGGTTGTTGGGTTTTTTTTTGCTTGTTTGTTTTGTTTTCTGTGGTGGGGAGGGAAGATCTGTGCACATGCTTGCTTGCTGTGGAGCTCAAACTCCGAAGGCAAATCAACCCACTAGCTGTTGGAAAGCAAGGATGGGGTTGGAGGAAGTTTCTTGGCAGGCACGCAGAGCTGCAGAGGTGATGGATGGCTGTCAGCTGGGAGTCAGCACTGTGACATGGAGCAGCCAGGGGAAACGGAGCAGGACTGACACTATGCTCAGAGCCCCGACTTGCAATCCCCATGCCTACCTACTAGCCCTGTAGCAGTGGCACATCCCTCTGCTTTCAGAGTTGGGGAGCAGGCGTCATGGCAAATCACTGAATCCTTCCCTCCTGCGTCCCTCCTCCTCTCCTCTTCACAGCTTTGTAAAAGGAATTTATTGCTGGGAAGCAAGCTGGGGGTCAAGGAGGGTTCAGGGAAAGAAAAGGTCTTAAGAGGGCTCACTGCTGCTGCAGCAGGCAGCTCACAGTGTGCTGCACGCAGTGTTGGGATGCAGATAGGGAAGAGTTAGTTTTGGTAAATACTACGGCTGCAAAAGATGCAAGTTACAAGTGTGTTGGGTTTTTCTTTTGTTTGAATGCAATCAGGAACTCTGAGGAAAACAGTTTGATTGCTCTGAATCTGGATGCTTGCCAGCCCAGAAATAGAAGGATATCCATAATCTACTGGGGACGCAGCACTGGGCTTGGGTAGAAAACAGTTTGCAAGGTCATGCTATGTGGCTTGGTTGGTTTTTTTTTGTAATTGTTGCTGTTAAACTGCTTGTGAGTGTTCCGCTTCTCCTGCTCTAAGCCAAGAACTTGTGAGATACTTACGACAAGGCAGGATGTAAAGGACGAACTGTGCCATCTTCCTGGGAGGACAAACAGAAGAAGCCCTCGGGGTTTTACCTGGTGTTCTCTGTATCTCACACTGGTGTTCCTCTGCATCCTTTCCTTCAGTTTCTGCTCCCATATGTATGTGTAGATGCGTTCTATTTTATCTTAATAGGTGTAGTGTTACTGATGGGAGAGCTTGTGGTAAAGAGGATGAAATACACCCGTGGTACAAGAAGTGATGTGCTGCTAATGCTTTCATTTGCAATTAGTGCTCAGGAGCTCAAAACAGTTGAGTTTTTCAGGTTTGTTGCTTTTGTTTTTCTTTTCTTTTTTTTCTTTTTTTTTTTCTTTTTTTTTTTTTTTTGTTGGCAAAGCACTGAAGCTCAGCCTTATGCAGCATCCAAGTGGAGGATGCTTTGCTTGTGTGTACCCAGGGTCAGTTCTGTTTCGCATAGCTGAAGAATGCTTGCCCATTGCCTGACATGAAGTCCCTTGAAGCCGATAAGAATATTTTTGCCTTTTTCAGTGGGTTTGGCTCACCCTCCTGCTCTGCAATTTGGAGCAGAATTTGGTCAGAATTTCCACTTGTTTGCTCTGCAGCAGAGCCCAGCTGTGAAGTGATTCAGAATCTCAGCGATCTGCCAGCCAGGGAAATACACAAGCGCCGGTGTTCAGGGATTATCACTCTTTTCACTCTTGATTTGCTGTGGATAGTGGTGTGATCTTTTGTTCTTTGAATCTCAGGTTTTCAAGTACTGCTGCAGGTACCTCACCGAACAATAGAACAGATGGTAAAGAAATGTTTTGTGCTCTAGTAGTGACTTCAGGGGCTTTTAAAGGTAACTGAGATTGTTGTGGTCTGGAGTGGGCCTGTTGGGAGGAGAGGAATTACTCTTCTAGTCAGGAAAACACTCCCCAAGAGGCATTAGTTCAACTTTGTGGCTCTTCTGTCTTCCTGCCCAGCCAAAAGAGGTGAGCAATCTCTCACCTGGGGAGGTAAAACAAGACGTAGCATCTGCTGCTGCTTTTATCCTTTTGTATTGTTTGGATGCATATTTCAAACAGCTCTTTCTCAGTGCTGAGCTGTGCCAGCTCAATGACCCGTCGGCGGGAGGCCTGGATCTGAGGTGCAGTGAAGTGTATCAGCAGAGTGTGCTTGGCGAAAGCTAGTGCAGTATCTGTGCATCCTCTAGCCCAGCCAACACTGTCAGAAGTTCAGTAAGTACTGGGAGAAAACAAACAAAAACAAGTGTGTGTATGATGGAGTGTTCGCTATTTACTTGTGGACCAAGACAGAAATAGCCACAGGGCAACCTGAGACAAAATACATATCAGGAGACATGAAGAGGAGGAAGCAGCTTAGCTCTGTGTAATGCTGTCACATTGCAAAAAGCAGATACCCTTTATGTGTGCTAATTTCCTCTATGTGCTGCCTGCGCAGTGATGAAAACGATGGCTGAGAGCTGCCATAGGAAAGCTTGGCTGGGAGAACGGCTGGTGCGGAGGAAGGTGGTGAAGAAACCTGTTTTAGAAAGCCCACTGCAGCCTGAGATGGGATTATGTCCAAAAGGTGTTTCTGCAGCTTTCCCTGTGAGATGTGTGTGTGATGAAACAAAACCATGTGGCACGTGGCCAGAATGAGCGCATGTGCATTTTGTCTGATTGTAGCAGCAAATCTCTGCTTGGATCACCAGGAGGAGTTCGTAGTAATTGTATTTCTTGCCACTGGTGTGGTTGGGATGGGGAGGGACTCAGGGAACTGCAGGAAGCAGGCTCTGTGTGCATGTTCCTGTTGGATCTTTGTCATGGAGCTGAGCACTGTTGGTAGCCAGTGCACGGTGCTGGCTTCCACAAGGCAAAACTTAGGGCAGTGAAGGTGCTGGTGAGTCCAAAGAGAGCTTTTCATGCAGGAGAGCTGTGCAGCCTGCAGGGGAAGCCAGCAAATGCGGGGTGAGGTGTCCAACCTCTCCATTGCATTGCCTTCTGCAACTACGTGGGAAGTAAGCTGGGGGGAAGGAGGAGCTGCTCCAGGTCTAGTCCTACTCATCTAACAAATGTGCTCTACAGTCGGTGTCCATGTCCCGAAATGTGGCCGTAATCTCATGATGTGTACAGGGGAGGTTTCAGAGATCCACTTTGTGCTAACAGACAATGTCTTAGCTGTTAGATCATCTTCTGGGGCTTTTCCATGTTTACTCTAAAGGGAATATCTGTAAGTTTATATGAAGAGTATTTACAGAATCCTTTTCTAGTTCCTGGAATGCTTGGAAGGTGATGTTTCATTCAGTAAAAATTTTCCAGATAACTCACACAGGAACGTTTAGAAAATACTGTCAACACGAAAAGTATTCATTTAAGAAATCACTTGTACACAATTTCAAGTAGTGGATGTAGCCACAATTTCTTCTAGCTCCCCTTATCAGTCTTCCTAATTTGTTGTCTTCTGCAGTTGTGTTGCACATCTGCCAGTGCTCATAAGGAAACTGTGCAGCAGACTAATGATACGTGGGTCATTTTTTACTTGCTAGATGCCATCAGATGCACAGAGGAAATGTTTGTCTTGCATATTGTTTTTAACAAATGGGTTGTATGTTTACCGAACCAGTGATGTGTGATTCCTTTTTATTTTTCAACTTGCATTGTTTTCAGAAGTGAGGTACATAGTGCTTACTGGAAGCTTCTGGTTTTGCTGTGTTTGGAAACAATCCAGCACTAGCAAAGTTGGAAACTATTTTAAATGTGCATAGTTTAACCCCTGAATATGTTTATCTGTGTCAGTAGAATAAGTACCTCCTTGCTGCAGTTCCATTTATGGAAATTTCCCACTTGGCAGCATCATCTCCAGAGCTCTCTTGGAGTCAGGAAAACCACACTGCAGCAGTCAGACCTGTTCTCTGGGGACAGCTGAATTTTGAGTAGTTGACAGTGTGTGATGGCTGAGGAGGCATCACTGTGGGTAAGATGTGATGATTCCCTGCCAAACTGGGACGCATCAGAAGTCAAACTAAGAATAACTCAGGAGCTGCCTGTGTGCAAGGAGGCAGCAGAAGGAGAAGAGAAATGCCTGTGTCAGCATACTTTGCCAATGCGATTTTTCTTCCCAAGTGTCCATAAATGTTAGAGCAGTGGATCCCCTTATTTTGCAGTGGTGCCTCACAGTGGAGCTTCAGCTTGCAATATATGGTTTTCCATGGAGTCTTGCTGCTGTGTGTGTGAGACAGCTTTATTGCTGTTTTGATGTAAGGCTGGTGAAGTGAGGGGGATGTCTGTGGTTCAGGAAGAATGGAGTGCTCCTGTGTTGGGTTTTCCAAATTCCTGAGACCCTCTCTTTAAACGTGGTTATGTGATGGCTTTAAATGCAACTACATGGTTTCCTAAGTAAGCAGTGAGTACCCAAGCGGGGGTTTTCAAGCCAGTTTCTAAAGTTGGTAAAGTTCAAACTCTGAAATTGATTTTTCTCCCAAGTGAAGAGTTGAAGTATTGAGTAGTACTTCTCAGATTGCTTTTCACCATTAAACGGATGATTGTTTTCCTTCTTCCTGCCTTTCTTGATAAATGGTGTTGGCAATAGAAATCTGTGAGGTGGATGCATGCTGTACATTGTATGTTACGTTGCGTTGCAGTACTGCAAATACTAGGTATGACCATTTTATTGCCTGTGGCCAACCTGTGCATTTCAAGATGCTGTGCTGGATGTAATTGTCTGAAAACAAATGGTTCCACACAAAGCAGACACCCGCTGATAGCGCTGCTGTGAATCACTGACCACTCTTTTCATCCTCTCTTTCCCAAAGCTTGTACAATGAGGACAGAAACTTGCTGCGTATTCAGGAGAGACAGAGGCGGAATCAGGAGGCTCTGAAGGAGAAAGACAGGTTCCCTGAGAACACCCCACTCTTTCCTGAGCCGTACAAGGTAGTGATGGGGGGGCTGCATGGTGGTCCCATCTGCTTAACTGAGGATAATAGTATGTGCACTTAAAGTCCACGGGTGGTAACATGCAGCGTGGACTTCAGGTTGGGCAGGTTCTTCTGGGGGTCTCCTGAAGTCTGGGAGTTGGTGGGAGAGTTCTCACAGGTGGCTGGGCTATACATCTGTTTGCAGCTGTGGTTGAAAACAGGTGTGCCTTCAGCATTTGCTCCAGGGAGTAATACTGATAAGAGCAGCCCGATCTGCTTTGCAGAGACTGCCTGCAGAAACAAGATGACCTTGATAGCTTAACTTGTGGTGATTAGAGTAAGATCTCAGAGGGTGTCCCTTCTTAAGCTGGCTCTATGAGGTTGTTTTTTTCTGTGCTTTTCAGATTTCCCACTCTGTTCTTCTGTTTCAGACTAATAAAGAGGATGAGTTGTCAAGCCGTATTCAGAATATGCTGGGCAATTACGATGACTTGCAGGATCTTATTAATGACAGATGCCATCAGAATCTCATAGGGATACCGGAGAGCGACATTCCTCAGATCCCACAAAGAAAGCCCGATCGCCCATCCTTCCCTGAAAAGACCAGCTGTACGTTATCGACTTCATTCCACCATGCAACCCGCTATCCACACATGGGACCTCCGGTCATTGCTCCTCCCCATCCAGGCCACTACGCTCCCCACCAAAAGGCACAACCAGGAACAGGACCAGCTCCAGGCTGGCATGCCAAGAGTCACAGCTCGTCCAGCAGCTGGGGCCAAGGTCAGGAACACAAGCGTGGCAGGGCAGACAGTCATGCCGGTTCTCACCACAGCAGAATTGATAGGCATCCTGCTGGTGGAGGTCGTGCTCCTGAACCTCAGGCCACCCTTTTGGAGCTTTCCCCATTGCTGCCATCTTTGTCTTCTCCAGTGGCACCCCTGTCACCTCTACATTCCATCCATCACACTAATTCCAAGTCTCAGAAGAGCAGCAAAGGTCATGGGCCGGCCTACACTCAATCACCTCAGGACCGAGCGGTGGGTTCACGGGAGAATAAAAGTCAGGACAACTCAGCTGTCGTCTTGGCTGGCACCACTCAGCCTTCCTCTCAACTCTTTCCTCCACCTTTGCCATCAAAAACCAGTGCAATGCAGCAGAAACCAACTGCCTACGTCAGACCAATGGATGGCCAAGAGCAGGCTCCTGTGGAGTCACCAGATCTCAAGCCTCTGCTGGAGGAATACCATGGTGAACCATATGAAAACATCTCAGATTTGAAGGCAAACACCAAGGCCAAGTTAACCAAATTGAACATCTCTTCTGAGCCCACTGAGGTGAGTGCAATTGTCAGAGGTCTTTGCTGCAGGAAGGGTTCAGCCGTGGGAAAGCAGGGCATTGAAGAACAGAGGCTGCCAGAGCACTGATGGCTGTGCATGTTATCATGGCTGGAAGGTGCATTTTGAGGTAGAATTCTGCTTGGTTTTCTCCTGGATGGTACAAGGAAGAGAGATACCTCCTTTGCTTGTACGTCTAGTTTTATAAAACAGCATTGTTGTGCGTGTTTTGGGGAGCGTTACTGTGCTTATCCTTAGGCTTATCTGTGACCTGTGGCACGTGGATCTCCCAGTGCTGATTTCTGAGATGTTTGGGTGAGGAGACCTATGGAGACCTGTCTAGAATTGCATTTTGACTTTCTAATAAAAAGGAATAGAGTGGATGCCGTCTGCTTTTCCTGGTAAAGTGTTGGAAGATGTTTTGATCGGCTGCAAATAGCTGTAGGCAGTTTCATGTGGAAAAACAGGAAGCTGGTAATGTAACATTGTCAAGAAGTTGTGAAAATAGTTTCGTGCTGAGAGACAGTGTTTGCTTCAATGTTGATTTGGCATAGCGTATCATAATTCAAAATGGGAAGAGCAGTGCGTTCTGAAGTTCATTATTTGCTCAACCAGATGTTTTACTCCTAGGGGGGTAGTAAAGCAGCGTGGAGTCTTATCTTCTTCATTACCCATTCCTCATTACCCAAAAGTTTAAAAGCAGAAACTCGCTTTATAACCATACTTCTAAAGCCTGTTGTTTTATTTTTTTGTGTGTGTGCGTGTGTGTATTTTCTTCTTTAGAGAAAAAAAAATGCTTATTTGTCAGAAATGAAACTTCCGTGTTCTCTCTCGGCTCTCTTGGCTCCTTTTCTACATCCATCTTTTCTTTTTTCACATCTGCAAGATCTTTGTGTTACCTTGTGTGTGCGTCTGCATTAAGCTGAGCTAAGACAGGGCAACGGTGGCGATGATGCTGTCTGCTGAGTGACCTTCCTTCCACTCACTTTCCATTAAGCACGTACCTCTGGAGCTCAATGCGTGTCAGAAATCCTGTACCCTAATGAGGCAGAAGTGCTATTGGTCTGTGGCCTAGGAAGAGCACCATAGAAAGGGAATTGAAACTAATGCAGGAAAAGATTCTGTGCTAGACAAAACCCTAATTTCAGTTTCATTTACATGGTTGGGTACCTGGATAAGCTCTGTGCTGGATGTGTGGCGTGAGATGGGTGTCAGGGGTGAGAGGGTGGGCTGTTTGCTTTTAGGAAACAGCTTTTTCCCTGTGATGTCCCTTGACATCGTTTAGGAAAGCCATGTCTTCTAGCATGTGTTTTGTGGTTAATTGAATTTCAAAGGCATCTATCACCTGCAGCTGTGGATTCATTATGGGCAGCTTCTGCTCCTGGCAGCACTGAGGAGTTGAACCTTCCTGTCTGAACAGACGAGCAGATTCACTGCAGGGCAGGTGAATCCACAGCAGATAACAGCAGTGACTCACTTTGCATTCGCATATAGAAGCTCAACAGCGTTTCTCCTCTTGTCTGAATAAAAAACCTCACGTTCAGACTTTATCCCCTTCCTATTACTTCTGTTTACAAAGGCTTAAAGGAAATAGGCTTGATGGCAGGGCTGGGAATCAGGGAGGCTGCTTTGAGAGACATTGTTGATAAATCCTGAAGCATTCTTAAGGGCATAGAGTCTAAACAAATGTGCAGCACTTGGTGCTTGCGGAAGACTGGACTTCTTTTTTCTTGGCAGTTTTATTAATGTTGGTAGGTAGCTCCTTTTGTCCCTTATAATGAGACATCACCGGATAACTCTTTCACCTACAAAGTGGGAAGTAAGTTGAGAAGCAACTCATTTGACAAATGAGATTGATTTCTCTCCCCCTTTTTTTGGTTCGTTTGCTTCTGTTTGTTTGTTGTTAAGCACCATAAAGTGTTTCCCCACTACCCACTTCATGGTCAGAGGTGTTGGATGGGATTTGAGAAGGGTTTTCTTGCTTCACAAGCATTGCATAAATTTGTCTTTTTGTTGATTCACGACTACAGAATAGCTGGTCAAACGTGAATGACTGTTGTTATTCCTGGATTCTCAACTTAAGGCCCTGGGAGCAAGGAATGCTCTTGTTAACAGTAAAATGCATACCCTGAAGTTGTGGTTGTGATTAACATCTCCAAACCTCCATCTGAACAATGTGGACTGACGCACACACTTTACAGAGGGTGAATGAATACATTCAGATGCAGCACTGAGAGAGTGGGATCGAAATAAAATGAAGTCTGTGCTGAAAGGGTGGTGTTAATAGTGTGATCTAGGGCACAAGGCAATACTCTGGGAAAGTAGTAAGGTTGATAAGCTGCTCATCAAAGCTTCAGCTGTCCTTTAGAAAGCGGAGAAGTGTATATGTGACACAAAGATAACGTGAAGACAGCTTCACTTTCCACATTTCTGCTGGGCACTTGGCCAGGATCCCTTAACCACAGGACAGCAGCGCTGTGTGTACTGGGACGTGTGCTCAGCCTCTCCCAGTTAAAGCACATTGTCTGATAGAAGTGTTAGCACTTGCTGGGAACCTGGGGTTACGAAGTGTATCTTGAGCAACATGGCTTCTTCAGCTTCCCTGTTAGTAACCCTTGCATTGGCACTACTCAAAAGGGGATTAGAACTCTGATATTATGGGCTGTGTGCCCATGTCCTACCTCTGAAGGATTATTTTTGGCTCCTACAGATGAGTCCCAGCTTCTTCTTGAAAGGATTAACCATTGCTGTCATTGCTTGAGCATTTGCGCACAGATAGCAGCTGCTTTGATTGCAACTTTAGGAAAGCAGCAATTCAGTGAAGGGAGCTGATTGCTTAGAACTATCTATTAAAAAATTAGCATGGGCATGGAAATAGCCGTGGCTAACTGCAGCTGAGTGCTGCAGCTGTATTAGCTGCTGTGTTTTGCCAGGCAGCTTGTTAGGGCGGAAGGCCTGCAAGGGGAAATGAGCTGCCAGCTGCTGGGGCATAGGGACTGCAGTGCTGGCTGCACAGCAGCATCTCAGAGAGGGAATTGCTGCGGGGAAAAGCAACAGGTGAAAGTACAGCTTGGGTTCCTTGCATGCAGGTGTGTGGCTTATACCGAGAGGCATCCTGTGCTGTGTGTGTGAGTCGTCGCTGCTCGACGTTGTAAGCAATAATGTGAAAAAGGGCGATCTGAGAAGGCTGAGAGCTTGTGACAGCCAGGTCTTCCGGCAGGGTGGCTTCACAGCTAACCAGAGGTAACTTTAATTCCTGATTTATTGAAGAATTGTATCAATAGCCATCCCGCTACAAGTGTCTCTTACGACCTGGGGGGAGTGTGCGTCATTGGGATTGATTACTGGGCATCAAGCGGCTGGACCTGGGCTGGTCCTTGCTTTCAGGCAAAACACAAGCAATTTATCCAGCTTGGTTAGAAGGAATTTTGGTGTCACCACTCTGTTGTGCTGGGCACCATGGGCCCTGTGGTGCTTGAGGGTGTGCACCACATCTTTGGAAGAGGGCACCATAGGACTCTGCTCACTGCTGTGATCCCACATGTTCTTTGCAGCCCTCTGTGGCTCTCTGAGATGAAAGTAGGTACTGCTTTTTCTGATCTCACATGAATTGTGTTTCTTTTTTCTCCTGACGTGGTCGAGCATCCTCAGCTGTAGTGCTGAGCCATCAGAGGCACTGATCCCAACCAGCATTCCCCAGGAAGCTGCGAGCACTTTGGGTTGGACAGAGTTCAGGTGCAGCATTGCGGGCAGCTTCTGTGCTTCAGGTGCACTAAGAGGTTATGGAATCCCTTGTTTTCTCTCACCTGATAGGTGCACAGTATCTCAGGAGGAATCAAACCCAATCCCAGTGGACTGGGGAAAATTATATGGCCGTGTTATTTTGTTTCTTTTGTGTTTTTTTCAACTGTGCCGAAGCATGCAGATAAAATAACGTAAACAGAAAAAGCGACTCGTTGTGCTTGATTTAATAGGTGAGTCCCACTGGAGGCAAAAGACATTTTTCCCTTGTGTGCCTCCTCTTTGGAAGGAGCGATATGTTTGACCTAGGCTGGAAACAAACCAGCAGCCCCATGCCAAAGCAGCTGCAGCAGCTCACGCGGAACACCTTCTGCCAACCTGATGTGGATTTCAAAACTCTCCACGCCGTTTCTTGCACTGGTGCAAAGTACCAAAGGGACAGAAGTTGCCAGTTTGAACCATACAGGGGGAAGGCAAATATTGCTAAGCAACCGTGTGCTTGAGAGAGCGTTTTTCGGAGAGGAGCCAAGGGAGCTGTACCTGGGAGCATCACTGCGCTCACGGCTCGGCACGAGGGAAGAGATTAAAAGTTCTTTCCTGGCAGGGCCACCTCCAGCACAAAAGACACAGTAACCTCCTGACACTGATCAGGGCTGCTGGGGGGGATGTGTGAAAACAGGAAATCTCCCTTGCCATGTAGGAAGGCGGTGAGCGATGCTGACGGAGGTAAGTGCTGAGCTGATGGCTACAGCAACCTCACTTCTGACTGTGGACTGGGGCTAGGACCGTGGGCACACCACCTGCACCCTGGGGGGCTGTCGAGGACAGAGAGCTCACCATGAGATGAGGGAGACAGGCTGTGCGGTGCTGGCGTGGGGACCAGAGGCCAGGGGCCAGGCAGGGATCAGCCTGCTGTCCCCAGTGCTGCTGGAGAGAGGGAATTGGCTTCTTTTGAGCCCTTGAAGTACTTTGATGATATGCCTCTGGTATCTTATTCAAGTGATGCATTTTCTTCCAGATTCCTTTTCCTATGTTGGGCATCACCTTAATACTCTCCTAACACTGCTCTGAGCAACCTTCTGCTTTTGCTCTGATTCCTAATTTCTAATTCCTAATGCTGTGGAAGTGAAGGGAGGTGGTTATCACGTTTCACATTCTGTTGCTCTTTGTGTACTCTGGTGAACTCAGGTGAAGGGTGTTTTGTAGCTCAGGGATGCTCCGGGGGTGTCTCCTGTGTCAGCACAGTGATGCATGCTCTAGCAGCCTGCTGGTACTGCTCTTTCCTCCTGGCACCACAGCAGTTCTTGTGCCCTTGCCCTATACAGCTGCAAGGAGTGACTACACCGAAGTGTGAGTCAGCTTTGGTTTGTGATGAGCATGGTCAGAGTGATGAGTGACTGCAGAGGGCAGCTGGGACAGCCCCGTAGCATCATCCAGGTATTACCTGGTAGTGTGTGCTGCACTGTTTCTAAAGCATGACTCTACCAGTGTGTTAATTTCTGAAATAACATCCAGAAGGTAGTGGTGTTCTTGCTGCGCTGTACCATGCAGCACTGTGTTCTGTGCTTCAGAGTGTCAGGTCTCATGTTTCATTCTGACTTGAGTTCTAGAAAGGTAGTTGACTGAATTATCCGCAGTATCTCCCTCCCTCCCAAACTTTTGCAGCCAATTTTCATCATCTTCGTGACAAACATTTATTACTTCAGCAATAAATTAGTACCTAATTGATTATTTCAACTTTTCAAGCAATCGTTCTTTCTCTTTGGCTGCTTGAGTTTAGAATGAGTAGTGACCACACAGCAATGCCTTCTCCTTGTCTGAAGAGTTAAGTTCAGAAAATTAGTTTCTGCACCACCAACATTTTAATGAGAGAGCTTTTCCTTGCGGCTGAATGGCCACAGAAAACCTTTGCCAGGCACAAAGCTGTTGGCAGCGGGGATAAACGCGTTGGTTGGTGTGTGTCGCATCATGATACCAGACCCCAGGAGCAGGGCCTGTGGCACTGCTTCTAAAGCTGGAAGTTAACACTGAGCCGTGTGAGCAGTGGTTTTGTAGCAGGATGTTTAAGGGTGTGCTGGAGGAGTGGCTGGGGAGCTTTGGGCACGGCTGGCTGCAGCCCTGAGCTATGGCACATGTCTGATATCCAGCCCAGGGATGCTGCCTTGCATCGATGTGTGTTTGTGATTTACAGTGACACAGCTACTCGTAAAGCACTCTGCTCTCTCACTTCCAGAGCATCAAATCTAGAACTACTCCTTTTGCTTGTAGATCAGTTGTAAGACAATAGGAAAAGTTGCCTTCACAAGCAAAAGGCTGTCCTGTTTTTTTCCCACAGGTTTAGTTCCTCGGCTTGGAAGCACTTGGAAAGACTTCTTACATTTCCCTGCAGGTTTAAAAATAGCACCTAGGCTTTCTTGGTTAAGAGTGGTCCTAAAAAGTACAGTTCTGTTTTCTTGCCTCCTCACTGAATTCAGATGAAGATCAGAATTGATGGTAAAATAATTTCCCAAGCTAACAGCAGAGGGTTTGTGAAGGAAATGTGCATATAAAATTACCATTGTCATGCAAGGGAGACCACAGTAGTGCTAAAATAATGTTGACATTGAAAGTCAGCCTGCTCAATGGCTGCAGCTCCTGTGTGACTTGGAAGCTGCTTCCTCCTACGAGTGCCCCAGGGGCCGTGACGCTGGCACTGAGTGTTCTCAGATAAACAGGAATGGTCAGGAATGGCATGGTGAAGAGAGGAGGTCTGGGAAACCTGTGCTCTGTTCTCAAAGTGGTGCTCAGTGCTTTCGTTTTGAAAGTACTTCACTTGAGTACTGCAGGGCATCGTAAAATCATAGAATGGCCCGGGTTAAAAGGGACCACAATGATCATCTGGTTTCAACCCCCTGCTACGCGCAGTGTCACCAACCACCAGACCAGGCTGCCCAGAGCCACATCCAGCCTGGCCTTGAATGCCTCCAGGGATGGGACATCCACAACCTCCTTGGGCAACCTGTTCCAGTGCGTCACCACCCTCTGGGTGAATCCTGTGTACTCACTGCTATTGGTAACAAATATCATAATGGACCGTTGTGTTTTTTTTTTAAAGAATTAAAAAGTTGCTATGCTTGGCTTTGGTCTTAGTGAGTAGAATTTATTTGCAAAGGATTTGTTTGCTTTTAAGAGCCTAATTCCCGCAGACTCTGAACAAAGCGTGCTCTTAAATGGGTGAATAATGCTAGCAATTAGAGCTGGGGCTACTGAGAAATTGAAAACTTGTGAAATATGCACCCCATCTTTTGAATTCCAAACTTGTTCTGCTTCTTTATTCAGTTACAACATCTGGTCATTTTGGTATAGCCTTGTGATTGATACAGTACTTCATTATGCATGTGTATTAATGCCAACAGAACATTCCTTGGCATGATTGTGAATGAGATTTTGCAGAGTACATGTTGACACTGCATGACTTTGTGTGATTCTGCTTTAGGAAAAGAACCCATCTCTGAGAGAGAAAACCATGTGAGATCTTTAAAGAGCATATTATTTCCTCCAGGCAAGCAAACAGGAGCACTGCTGAGCATTGTGCACTGAGCATGGGGGTGCAAGATGTTGGGACTGCAGGCAAGCCGTGTGCAAACTGCTCGTGTAGCACTGCAGTGGGCAGTACCTCACATAAATGGTTTTGGGCTCTGTGTATCAGTAGCATCAAGGGAAACGTCAGTCTGTGCAAGTATTCCCATCCTGCAGTTGGGAAGGAGGTGACTGCATCCTTAAAATCTAGCTCCTTTCTCGGTCTGCACAATCTTTGGTTTGACTTGCTGCTATTTAATTCGTAGCTTATAGGAACTAGTGCAAAGGCTTAATCATCTCAACAATTTTTAGGTCAAATTCTTCATTTTTCCTTTTAAAAACTCCAGTAATTTTGTATGACCTTTAAAAAAAAAAAAAAAAAGCGAAACAAACCAACAAAACAAAACCCTCCAATAACAGTTCCTCAACTTGAAAGGAATGAGAGCAAAATGGTGTTTTAGCAGCCTCCTTGTGCTCCTTTTACTTGCTGCAGCCTGGTTGCTTTTCTTGGCTCCTTGCTGGCAGTAGTGGCTCCCATGTGCCATCCGTTCTCCTGTGGTTTGCAGGGGTCTTTTTTCTACTGCTGCAGTTGTGATAGCAGTGCTTTCCTTTCGTGTTCTGCAAAATCACACAGGCTTCCAGAGCATGCTCTGCTGATAGCTGATGAATGCATTCTAGCTTGTTTTGTGATACAGAACATGAGAGCATCCTTGGAGGATAACCCTGGTGTCTGGTGTTCCTCACTGCACTCAAGTGGTGAAAGCCTATGTGGTTGTCACGCAAAAATAAATGTGAAGGTCAATATTTGTATTAAAATACAATATTAATCAGGAAGCAGCTCAAAATGGGAGCCCAGTGGTATCTTTTTTAGCACTAACATTGGTGAACTTTTCTGCAGTGACGAAGTTAGGAAAGAAAGAAACATAGTGAATGCCTACTTGGTGGTAGCTCCAAGGCGTTACTCTGAAGTGCAGCATTACGGCTGTATTGCTTTTGCTGCTACAGTATTGAATGGCAGAAGGAAGGGATGCCATCCAGAGGGACCTAGATAAATTTGACAGATGGGCCCATGTGAATCTAATGAGGTTCCACAAAGCAAAGTACAAGGTTTTGCACTTGAGTCAAGGTAATCCCAGATATGTATACAGTCTGTGTGAAGAACTTCTTGAGAGTAGCCCTGCTGAGAGGACTCTGAGGTCCTGGTAGGTGAAAATCTTAGGTGAGCCAGCAGTGTGCACTGGCAGCCCGGAAGGCCAATGGTATCCTAGGCTCCATCAGAAGAGGGGTGGCCAGCAGGACAGGGAAGTGATTGTCCCTCTCTACTCAGCCCTTGTGAAGCCTCAGCTGGATTACTGCATCCAGCTCTGGGGCTCCAACACAGGAAGGGTGTGGAGCTGTTGAAGAGGGTCCGGAGGAGGGCCACAAAGATGATCCAAGAGCTGGAGCTCCTCTTCTGTGAAGACGAGCTGAAGGAGCTGGGCTTGTTCAGTCTGGAGAAGAGAAGGCTGTGGGGAGACCTCATTACAGGCTTCCAGTATTTAAAGGGAGCTTATAAACATGAGGGAAATCGACTTTTTACATAGGAAAACAGTGATAGGACCAAGGGGGAATGGTTTTAAACTAAGGGAGGGAAGATTTAGATTAGATGTCAGTCAGAGGTTTTTCATGAGAGGGTGGTGAAGTGCTGGCACAGGCTGCCCAGGGTGTTTGCAGATGCCTTGTGTCTGGAGGTGTTCAAGGCCAGGTTGGATGGGGCCCTGGGCAACCTGATCTAGTACCAGATGTGGTGGTTGGCAGCCCTGCCTGTGGCAGGGAGCTCGGAACCTGGTGATCCTTGGGGTCCCTTTCAATCCAAGCTGTTCTATGATTCGATTCTGTGATTCTATGATGTTCCCAGGAGTCCAGGAGCTGGGATTCAAGGACTTGGTGCACAGTTTCTCCACTCAAAGACCACTTGCAAGTGGTCTTTAAGTTTGCTTTCTCAAGCTTAGGGCTTACATTTCTTTGTTGTCTGAGTGCACATGGGTGCATAAAAATAAGGAGGGAAATAACAAAATGCAGAGAATCTTAGCAAATGACCCTTTTGGTGGCCTCTTTCTTTTTGCCCGTGTTTTTTTTAATGGGTTTCCATGAAGTTTATATAATCAGTGGTAAGCAAACATTTGATGAGTGCATGTCTTATGTCAGTTGGTAAAAACAAACTCATTCTTCTTCCCTCTTTTGTGTTGTAGCAAACCTTGCCCAGTGATAGCCAGTGCGTTGAAGAAATCTTGAAGGTAGGTGCTCTGAAATACCAGGTCTCTGTGCTTAACTCTGGTTTTCCCACATTAAAATAGTGTGAACAGAAACTCTGCTGTGCTTTAGTTTATTAGCCAGAAGAAGAGAGACTTTGGGTGCACTGCAGAGAAGCAAAGCCACCAAATCCAGATAGAGCTGGAGGTGCAGCTCCAGGCTTCCTGTCTGCATGTGATGTCATGCAGCATGGTGTGTCCCGGGACATGTCTCCTACTGCAGCTCGGTGCAGCCTGGGAGGTGTTACCTGAAACTGAATGGCTGCTCCTGGACTGAGCCAGGGCTGCTGATGAAGAGCCGACTCCCTGAGCACCCCACTGACTCATGATGCTAATTCTGTATCCGGGTGGCTGCACAGCTTCCATGCAAGCTGCTTCTTGTTCTTGCACAAAAGCCCCTCTAGATTGCTCCAAACCCTGTTTTGTAGAGCAAAGGGTAGCAATGTGGGTTTATTTCCCTATAAATTGTCGTGCCTTACTCAATTCCTGATTGATAAGGAACCTGGAGACACTTCTGAGCTTTCTTAATTGTGCCTTGATGAAAAAAAGGCGTCTGCAAATTCCAGCCCAGTAGAGATTTTAACACTGCAGTTGATGTACTTGCTGCCAAATGTACAAAATGCACTTTGCACAGACATGCTCCCCACACATTTTCTTTCAAGCCTTCAGGCAAACTGTGTGGTGCAGCTTGGGCTATGCAGGTGTGCTTGCTGGGAGTGAGCCCTTTCCCTGGGGTGGGTGCTCTGCCCAGAGGAAGGCTTCTTGCCACACCACACCATCTCCCAGTGTCCACAGGGACTTCAGGTAGAGCCATGCAAGTCTTAAGCTTAAAAATTCACCCGCGTGTATCAGTGGAAATACTGCATTTTGCTTTTCTCCATCTCTTTCCAGGAAATGACACACTCATGGCCACCTCTCTTGACAGCTATTCACACGCCAAGTGCTGCAGAGCCCTCCAAATTCCCCTTTCCAACAAAGGTAAATCAGCTTCTTTTTCCAGACCTTTTGATAGATCACAGGGGTTTCCCATCTCTGGCACGTGCTTCCATCTGATTTTCATCTACCTTTCATAGATAAAGGCCGACAGGAGAGATTCTCTTCTGTAGAAGTCTAATAAATTAAAGCACAATGGCTCTAGTTGTGACTGCTGTGCAGAAACATGTTCAGCATCATGTCTGTGTAGCAACACAAAAAAAGGTTTCATCTTTGTTTTCAACAAAAATATTTGATGCCTGCGCTAAACAGAAGTATTTGGCAGCTCTGCTGAGATGTTCTGTATTTCTTCATAAAGGCACATACCATGAAGGTGCCAGCAGCACATTCCTGATGGCAGCAGCGCATGGCAGTTTGTCAGTGCTAAACTGCGTCAAAGCAGCTGAAACTCATAGGCAGCTCAAAGGCATACTTTGGCAAGGCAGGCTTTTATAACACACTGAACTCGCTGATATGAAGAGAGATCTGCTTGTTTTATTCTCAACTTTTCGCTTTGTCTTTTCTTTCCAGGAATCGCAGCATATCACATCTGTAGCACAGAATCACAGTAAGTAGAAATCCAAATAACACACAGTGATATGTATGAGCTGGCAGATAGCTTTGTGTGCTGTGTTTAACACTGGGGAGAATATCAGATGTTCACCTTGATTAAGGAGCACAGTTTCCTGGGCTTGGCTGAATACTAAGGAATTTAGATAGTGCTTAGGAGATTGTGTCCATTACTTACCTGGAAATTAAGGCAGCAGTTCGGCAGAGAACAAACAGTGTTCTGTTAGGAATTCTGTTAGGAAATCCTATTTGGGGTGGTGAATAATCCCACTGGCAAATGATTACACCCTGGAAGAGAGTGACTTTCTAATCTGACACCCAAAGCCCATAAGGTAAAATATGGTTCACGTGGGGCAAGCAAAACCAACCGCTTCGTTTTTGATTTACAGAGCAGTATGACGCACCTTCCAAAACGTTGCCTAGTTCTCATCCAACAGTATCGTAAGTAACCAGACTCAGTACCGTGCTCTATTCTGCAGTTACATGAAAGAATCTGTAAAGAATTAAGATTTGGCTTGCTTGGTGTTTCTGAAGGTTAAAGGCTTATCGGTTTGGTTTTTCTCAGAAAATTTCAACTAAGTGAATTTACAACAAAGAAACTCCAACCACACAACGATGAATGCACCAAGTGGAGGGGCTTTGCTCTGTTGATTTGTGGCCACTTCATGTCATCGCATGCTGTGTGTGTGTTAGTAATGTGTTAAACTGATACAGATTGCAAAGGAAACAAAGTGAAGCTGATTCGTTGCGCATAACATTGGGAAGTTTGTGAGGGTTCGTAAAGCGATGGGATGGAATTTGTGAACGCTTGAAGTGATATTTTAAAAGAGATCCCTTGGTCTAATTTTCTTCAACTGTCAGGGAAAAGTTCCCTAAGCAGTGTTGTACTTCAGTTGATTTAATTAAAACAAAACAAAAAAACCCAGCAACAACAAAAATAAAACCTTTCATGCAAAGCTTCTAAAAACCTCAGCTTACGTTCTCTATAGCGGGGTGGATATGAAATTCCTGTACCTTTTTAATATTTACTTATTTCTTCTCTCTTTGGTGTTTCTTTTCCCTATCATTCTGTGGTTCCTCTGAGCAGAAGGCTTTGTAGAATTCGAGCCTGAATTTGTAGAAGTTCATGCATAATCACAGTTTCGCGAAGGCAGGGAAGGAGTGCCAACTGATGCATCTGTTGCTTCAATGCCATTATTTAAGCCAGAGGAAAAGATTTGTAATAGCAGAAAGATAACTTGGAGCTGTTCCGGTGGGTTAAAGCGGTTATCTACTAATTAGGTTAATTACAGGAATTTCTTGACAGTAGTTTTGTGAAGGCTGACTTTCAGTCCCTGGGGATTAAGCTGGCCAGATGGCAGCATTGTTGGGTCCTGAGCCCTGAATAGCAGAAACCATTCCACATCTCAAATAGGAGGCTGAGTTGTCTGTGTGCAACCACTGAACGCCTGTCAGTTCGGTGATAATACAGAGCTCATTTACTTCAGGCTGTGTTGTTGGAGGGCTGCAAGCTGCAAGCTACAACACTTAAACCAATTTCCTTTTAAACTTTTCTTTATGATGAATAATGAAATCAGTGACAGCAACAACAACAAAAGCCTGGAATGGGCGCAAGTGAGAGGAAGAGAATCTCCCCGCTTCGAGATTTCTCATTCGAGCTCTTCGTGGAAGACTTCCTGACCTGAGCAGTCAACCCAGCCAGAAGCATCCTACTGTTGTTGTCGGGAGCATCTCGCTGAGTCTCTGCAGTTAGAGACTTCATTGCGTGAAGACAAATCAAAGCCCTCTGGAGCCAGCTAGGAAGAAGGGACCCTATCCCACATCACCATCCCACCTCAGAGGATGAAGAGAACCTGTGATCACTGATGTCCATTGTTAAATGCAGTGTCTGTGGCACCTCAGAGCCAGCTCTCATGTACCATGGACACACTTAACCTGCTTAATTGCCTACAAAGGCAATTCAAGCCAGAGCAGCAGAGCAGTTTACATCCAGAGGGGAGCGAATCGAGATTTGCCCAAGGACTTACCCCATGTTTTTCCCTCAGACTGCTACGGCCCTCCTTTTTTGTTTTTGTTGCTCTCTGCACAACAGGGCTTTCTTTGCTCTGCAAAAGCCACGTGACTGTCTGAAAGCTCAGCTGCCCAGCATCACTCGTGTTACCCAGCGTAGCAGGCTGAACAGAAATGGTGCTTGTGCCTCTTAATTAGAGACTGAAATCCCTGTGCATCTGTGTACCCAAATTAAGCATTCAGCTCCCTGAGGGGCCTGGGTTCCCAGATGGCTTTCATTGTTGGATGCAGCCCCTGCACTTGCAGCTGCCTGTGCTGGAATTGGGAGCTGCCAGCCTGGCGTGGTGGTCGGAGGGAAGCAGGGAGGGAGCAGCCCCTGCTTCAATGGAGTTGTTTGGCAAAGCCGCTCTGGTTTCAGCACTGCTTGTCTGGTGAAAAGAGCTCTTTTTAAATAGATGTGCGGGGAGATTGATGGTGTGCACGTAAACTGCTGGTCCTGCAAGTGAGAACCTAACATCTTTCAAGTGCTGAACTGATAAAACCATTACGATTATTAGAGCAGATTTATTTTCTTTAACCAGGCTATTTGACAATTTACTGAAACTTTGTTTTGGGGAAACTAGCTTTGTCTATCCATGCAGAAGTATGACTCATTTAAAGTTGAGGCAAGCTCCTCCTCGATCCTGAATTGAACTTCAGTGGTTGCAATGCTCCTGCACTCTCTGTTTAACTTAGCAGCAGCTTAGGCAGAAAAGGCAGATGTAAAAGACTATCTAGGTGATGCTTCCTTGTGTTATCTCTCACCTCTAAAGCAATGTCTGTGGTCCAGGACGCTTGAAGCGAAGCAACCCGAAAACCAGAAAACCACTTTCAGGATGCAGGGGGTTGTTTTCCACCTTGGTGTCTTTTATTGCTTCCCTCTGGTGTTTACTACAAGAAGAGGCTCCAGGTGGTGTCTGCAGGGGAGGTGTGTGCGGAAATGAGGCGCTGGAGGCTGGGAGATGGAGGAGGATAGCCCTGGGGGAAGGCAGAGTCAAAATGCCTGAGCAAAGAAGGCTCATAGCTCTGTGAAGGTGCAGGCGAGCCCTCATGGCACAGAGCCTTTTCTGCATGGGTTAGAAGTAATGGGGGCTGTGGGTAGCTGCAGTCCCTGCAGGAGGGGCTGGCCCAACTGGTGGGCACCAAAAACCTTGGGTGTTTCTTCGTGCTGTCCTGCTCTGTGCCAGCCTCAGTCTGACTCAGACAGTTGTCAAGCAGAAGCAGAGCCTTTTGAGACAGGTTTTTTTCTGTGAACTGTACAGTAGCAGCTGCATGGGCGTGTTTCAACAACAGAGCTATGAACTGGAAAAATAACCACAGCAGGAACACGTTGCATTGTTGGTGCTGTAGCATCTGTAGTTTGTCTGCTAGGCTTGGGGAGAGGGGGACGAGAGGATACGATTTCTCCCTTCTGGTATGGACACCCAGGCCTTTGTCTTTGCATCCACTCTTGAGTTTTGAGTGTCTTACAACCTGAAAATAAACTGCGTCAGAGTTGCTGTGTCATCAGAATCGGCAGTTGGTGTCCAGCACTGCCAACCCTGGCATCTTTGGAAGGAAATTGTGCCAGAGCATACATCCTACCAAAATAAGGATGCACCCTAAGCTAGCAAGGTTCTATGGGATTCAAAGATGTAAATAAAAAGATGAGAAGAATTAAATAAAGGCTTCTTTACAAGCAGGGAAGCATTCCCATTTTCCTTTTCCAAACCAAGAACTTGGAAGTGTAATATTTAAAAGGGAGACAGCCTCTCACTCAAATCCCATTAAGAAAAAAAAAAAAAGAAGGAAAAAACTAACCTGGCAGCATTACCAGTAAGAGATGGAATTGGATGGATCGAGTTCTTCAGTTTAATGGTGTAAGCAAGTGGGGTGGCAGTGATGCAGGAAGATGGGAGCATGTAACTCAGTAATGGAGCCTGCTACTGTATTAGAGCATTGTTTTCCGCAGAGACTGAAGATATGGGGTGTTCTCTTTAGTGGATATTCAGTTCCAGGTCACCCAGGTCCAAGCATGAAGGAGTCAAGGATTTGTCTTCCTTTCTAGAAGGAGTGGACAGGACCATGGGTGTGTTAGGAACTGATGTGCTGTAACTGCTGGTATGTGGCTGTACAGAGGTGTGGAGTCCCCTGTAGGATTTCATCATCCAGCTGGGCTGGACGCACCCTAGAAAGTGGGTGCTTTTCCTTCTGTGTGAGCAAGAATGTTTGCAAGTAGCAGCAAATAACAAACTGCCATGCTGTGGCTTTATGTAGAGGGGCTGGATTCCCTCCTGAAGTTCTGGAAGCAGAGGAATTGTTTTTGGTTCTGAAAGGAAGCAAAAATATTCATCAGCATAACAAGCCTTGAGAATAATTGCTGGAGTCTGTTCTCTCTCTGTTGTCTATGTGTAATTCCTATTAGCTCTGATATTAATGATGGAGCTTTTTTTTTTTGAAGGAAAGATACAGCCTTTGCTTTGAATTACAGTGCTTGAATCTGCTGCTTGGAAAAGTTCTGAGAGAATGCCTGAGTTCCCCTTCAATCCAACTACTGACTGGTGAAATTGGAAGCAGCAGTTACCGGCTGCAGCCTTAGGATTCAGTTGTGCATTTGAAAACACTCAAAGCATCCCACTCTGTCCTCTGACAGCATTAGATCAGATCTCACCTGCTCTTTGCTGTACCAGAACTGGGCTTCTTCAGTAGCTGTCTGTGCATGCACCCAGTGATGCTTTGCACCACTGGACAAAGCACCCCGAGGCTGGGAGTCATGTTGTCGTTCCTTCTGGTACCCATAGGATTAACAGCTTGAGCATGCCAAAAGTAAAATAGGATTTGGGAGATCTGTTTAGGAAAGTGCAAACTGAGTCTTCTCTCGGGGTCTGCTGCTTGAAAACGTGTCTGCCCTGGCTGATGTATTTCTTCTGGTTGTCTTTCAGAGTGCTCCAGGAGGACCTGCAGCTCAGTGATAGTGAAGAGAGTGGTGACGACCAAGTCAGTTTTAGATGTTTTATCCCCTCTGCACACAGACATCCCATAAAATCATCGCAGCTTGTTGCATTGCTCTGAGCTCCTAAAGCTAACCTTTCCTTCCCCTCTCCCATTTGTTTTTTGAACAAAACAGGTTGTTGAACAGCCACCTTCTTCACTTGATCCTCCAAGGTACATGTTTGTTCCCAAACTGCTAGCTAGACCAAATCGCTTGGAGGAGGGGGGAGAACTTTGGTTTTTTTTGTACATGAGGTGAATGGGAATGGGTTCCTATTTCTGTTCTAGATACAAGCTCTGTTTTGTAGCTGCCTGAAGCTGCTGTTCAGCTTTGGTTTCAGTTGTGGGGAGTTTTACAGAAAGTTTAAATTAGAAATAAATAATCCAGACAAGCTGGATTTTGCTTTTGAACCAGAATTGTATTCCCCCTGCTGTTCTCCCTGTGCCATGAGTGGGAGATGAAGGTTTTATTATTTCCAGAGGTGTTTTTTTTATTCTGATGCTTTATCTGTGGATATGGCTGTGTTTTCCTTTGGCCTTCTCACCTTTCCTCCCAGTGCCAAAATAAGGGGTTTAGGTTTTATTTCTGGATACTGCCATATCTATATAATAAGTAACCTTCACGAGTGCTGCTTTCTAATTTTGTCTCCTGGTGGCCTTGCAGTGCCCTGCAGTCCCAGCCCGAGAGCGTGGCATCAGCACATTCCAACAGCACAGAGTCAGGGAGCAGCAGTGACTCAGACAGCTCTTCAGACTCTTCAGAGACAGAGAGCAGCTCGAGTGACAGTGAAGCCAACGACCCTCCGAGAGTGTCAGCTCCTGAGGTGAATGCAAAGTAAATGTAGAGGCTGCTTAATGTGGACTCGCTGCTGTCAGACCTGAAATATCATCATCCTTCAGGTGTCCCGGTGACACCTATACTGCATCATCAAAACTCCTCTTGCCTTTTGCTTCTCTGCCAGAGTATGTCTACCGAATAACCCTCAGTAATACCATAAATAGACTTTTATGTGCCTAACCTTGAAGCGCTCCCCCTCTCTTTTGGCATCGTTGGCTGGCATTGCTGGAGAATTTATGCCTTCACCTGTATGGTACAAGCAAATTGCAGGTGGGAACTGTAGCTTGCCACAGTGCTTTGGGGCCTGTCTCTGGAGGTGCAGCTTTTCTGGAAGCTGCTGCTGCCTCTCTTCAGTTCCTACGTGTGAGTGGCAGACTCAGCTTCTCCCAGATTGCAGCAGGAGGGATAGGACCTGCAGGAAGGGCAGGAATGTGCTTAGCCTTGCTTCTGTTGGGTTTGGCTCAGATAGTGCTGCACTGGCATTTCTGAGGCTGTTATGGGGAAACGCAGGGAAACAGAGCTCAGTGCCTCAAAGTTGCATAATAACTGAGAGAGTGCAGCTTTTAAAAATCTGCTGCAGCTGTGTTCCTGTCCCATGGTTTAGAGCAGTCCTCCAGTTTGCAGAACATTCTTGGGCCATTGGGAAGTGCATGGTTCAGTCTGATGGACCACAGCTTACGTAAAGCAGTTCACTGTCCACTCTGAGGGATTCTCACGAAACCCAGAAACTCCATCATTTATTCCCCCTGCCCTCAAACTTTCCTTTCTTTTGCCTTAGAAGAACGCTAACATCTCACATCTAACACTTTTCACACTTCAGCAGTTCACTTACAGACTTTGCCTTGTGCAATGGCAGAAAGAGATGTTGCCTTCTCATACCCAATTGTGCCTGCTTTATACTGATAATGTTACATTATAAGATTGTTCTCGCTCTAGTGAAGTCCTAGCTATTGTGAACTGACCATTTTATATCCCTTTTTATTCAGCAAACTCGTGATCCATTTTGCACAAGGAACAAGTTAGCACTCATGGCTCGTTTTTGTTAGATCCAATTCTTCATATGAGAGCAAATAATTTAAGAAATATAGTTAATATTTCCTCATTTGTATTTTGTTTTTTAAAAATATTGTCTCCTTATCCTTTGTGTTTGGAAAGGCTGAATGTCCCTGTGAGGGTGTAGATCACACACGGTAGCTGATGATAAGTGCAGAACAGGGTCAACATCTGCCACTGTCTGCTAGCTGCCTACTTACATTATAAACCAAAACTTAAGAAATTCCTAAGCGAGGTCTTTATAGTGTTAACAACAACAAAATGCTCCCAAGGAGCTAATAAGTTAAAATGCTAGCGAAAATAGGGAAGAGATCATTATCTGAAAACAAGATTGGTTTTTTTTTTTGTATATATTTTTTTAATATTATGTGATTAAACCAAATCTGTTTTTAAGCCAGGCTCCTCTTTGGAGTCGTGGTTGAAGACATGTCACTGTGTTCTGCTGCACAAAGAAGGGCTGAGTCTGGGTGGAGAAGAAAACCACTGCAGAAGGGATTAATTAGTCCTGGAAGACCTTCCCTGTGCTAGAGCTTTTTTTCTGAGAAGTGCTGTGGCTGTTCTCAGAACAGGGAGTTGTGGCTGAGAAATAAGTGGTATTTTCTGAACTGGCTCCAGAGAGTCATGCCCTTAATTTGCAATTTGCAGCTTTGATGTCTGTTTTTATGGCTGTTTGGTTAACTCTTCTCAATTTGTCAGACCTTTGTTTTGATCTGTAGGGCTTCTCCTAGTCGTATGGTGTATCCGATCAGTGTAGCTCAGTGGCAGCTCATACCTTGTGTGATGAGAGGGACATAACTGTCAGTCAGCACAGGCAGAGGGCTCAGAAGAGACTGGGCGTGATGCTGTTGGCTGTATATTTTCTTTTGATAAATGCTTTAAAACACAGGAGCATGCCAGCCTACCTGTCAGACTTCAGTGAGATGTGACAGCTCTTGATCCATCTTGTGCAAACAATTTGGTAAAAGCATTGTGAGGATAGCACCTGTTTTGTTTTTGCAGTGGGTATGTCTGTGCACATCTGACTGTGCAGGGTGTTGGTTAGTGGCACAGAGCACACCAAGGTGAGGCTTTTGTGCAGAGCAGCTTCTTACTGCACGACAGGTGGGGCTGGAGAAACCCAGGTGTGCTGTGCCACATGTTTGACTGGTCCTGTGCAAGAAGGGTGTCTGTGCTTCTGAATTAAGGGTTGGTCTGCATGTACCAGAGCATTCCCCCTTTCTCATGGTCTTCTGCCTTCAAGATCATCTAGTGGTACAGGGAAATTTAGTGGGTTCTGATAACCAGTGCTCAGTTTGAGATAAAGATGTCAGCCTTGTGTACTTCCTTTCTCTTTCTATCTGCAGCCCGACCCACCAATTTCCAATAAGTGGCAGCTTGACAACTGGCTCACCAAGGTGAACCCACCAGCAGTGCCAACAGAAAGCCCCAGCGACACTGCCTGCGCAGATGGCCATGAGGAGGATAAGGAGCAGCCCATCAGCATCAGTTCCTCCTGCGAGCATGTTGCGCCAAGGGAGCCTCACGACAGGAACTCCATCCAAGCAGCCCAGGCTCCTCAGGATGTTCATCTTCCGACCAAACTTGGCTGCCAGAAGTCTCCTGTGCGCACTGAGGAGCCCTCACAGAGGCAGACTGTGGGGATCAAAAGGCCCAGCAAGCCCCCAGTGCATGAAGAGCCCAAGGGAGGCCTGAAGGTGGAGAGCGAGCCTGCTCCTTATGAGATCAGGGAGCAGTCTTTCAGAGACAAGCCAAAACCCAAAACAAAAAGCAGACCCAAATCCTGTGACCAAAAAGAACTGAAACCCCAGCTGCAGGAGGCCCCTAAAGAGAAGAAGCACAAGAGCTCCCACCACGCCAATGCCAATGCCATGCCGGACCACAGACCCGTGAGGGATATTCTGGTAGGCAGTGCCCAGGAGCGTCCCGCTCTCAAACACCTCCCTGAGGGCCAGGACACAGCTCCCACCAGGACTAGTGGCCACAGGTCTGCTGCTGAGGTCAAGGAGAGTTTTCACAAGGGGAAGCTTCCTGTGCCCACCAAGGAGAAGAAGTTGCTGCCACCGGTGAGCAACGTGCCTGGCAATCCCAGCCTCCTGGTTAGAATTGATCTCCCGCTCCTGTCAAGAGTTCCCCAGCCTCCTGAGAAGGGGAGCCAAAAGAAGAGAGAAGAGGTGAGGGAGCACCCTGGCACCAAGGAGCAGGACTTGGAGAAGAAAAGCACAGACACTCCTGACAGGTCCTTCAAAAAGAGGAAGGTGAGAGGTGGAGGTGGAGGTGGAGGTGGAGGTGGGTTTGTGCAGGGACCACAATGGTGTCCACATGGAACTGTCTGAAAAACCCCTGCATGTGGTTTGTTTCTTCTTCATAGCTTCAGAGTGGACTCATTAACCTACTCCTACTGCAGCATTGCCTAATTTTTAAAGAGAGCACTCATCAAAAACTATCCGATGTTTCTTATTGGTCAAAAATCCATCGTCGAACAAATGAAAAGCCCTGCAAGCTGTCTAACAAATGCTTTGGTGTTTCTGAAAAATTAATCCTAGTTTCAGCCCTAGGAGAGCTTTGCAGGGCTGCAGTGCCTTCTCCGTGCACCTCGTGTTACAGTCATGGCCTCAGCCATCAGATGTCTCTTTCAGGAGCGCATGCTGCCCCTGCCTTGTTCTGCAGCTATCAACTATATTATCCTACAATTAGAATAGTTGCTTTTCCTTGAATTACAGTACAACCCTTGTTTTGGTCATTGATCACAAGTGTTTCAGCTGCCTCCCTGAGCGGACTGTGACCATACAGCTAGTTTTCCTGCAGGGTTAGCAGTGAGTTGTTCTGATACACCCGTATCGTTCTGGTCCCTCCTTCAGGAGGAGGTGGCTTGGTATATGTGAGTGAATAATCTTGGTTTGGGGCAAGTTTCATTTGCTCCTGTCACCCCGTGAGCTTCCTTGTGGTTGTGTGGGAGAACCGAGATGAGCAGGGAGATGGTGAAGAGATGTGGATGCCCCAGTGGTTCCTGTCCCGTGGTGCAGCGGGAAGAAGGCAGGTGGGCAGAGAATCTGTCATTGCTCCCACTGGTCTCTCCAGTGCCAAAGAGGAGCTATCTGATGCCAAGCACATCGTGCCCCGCAACCTGAGCGTCTGATGGCAGGAAAACCCATGTCCTGGCCTTGCCACGCATGTTGGGTCAGTGTGCCACAGTGCCCTTGGCAGTGTAGGCTCCCACGCAGCCAGCTGGGTCAGCTGCAGCTGCCAGACCTTTTCTGAAGCAGTGTGGAGATCAACCTGAGAAATGGCATAAGGACATGATCCCAGTGCTGGAGCCCTGCCCTGATTGCTCTGCACCGTCCGTGTGCAACCCGCCAAGCTGCATCACTGTGACATGAACCTGCTCTTAGGAGATGGACAGAAAGTACTTGGATGCTTTTTGCTAGCACCACGTACTCCATGGGTTGTGCTCCTTTTCTATGAATTTTCTAGAGTTGTAGTGAATCGTAGTGAACATTTTTCCATCTACGTGAGCAGGTGATTTGGCATCACACGGTTTGTATCGCAGGATCTGTGGAGTGTGCGTAAAAGATGTCCTTTATTACCCCTCCGCCTCAGTGGTTCCTGCTGTACCAGAGGACAGTGTGTAGGCAGCAGATTTAATTAAAATGTCACCGTGTAATTGATTCTTGCTGGTAAAACCCAAATCCCTGCACCTGTCAGGAATCTGAGTGGTTCAAGTCTCCGATGAATGCTTTTTTCCCCCTTCTCTTAGACAAAAAATAAAAAGCAACATGTCACAAAAAAAAAAAAGAGAAAAAACAGTGTGCAGAAATCACATCATGAAATGTGTGTTTTCAGCTATGGAAGCACATTAGTTTTCAGCTATTGGCAAGGAGAGCTTTAGCTGCTCCATCCCCTCCATGACAAAATAATTATTCTGTCCAAGCAGAAGTGGACTAAGGTCATTTCAGGGTACTCGTCAGTGAGCCTGAAATCTGCTGTACTCCGGCTTTCCACTTTGCCAGTTCCAATCTCTTTTTTTAATGCGAAACAATCAAAGTTAGCTGGCTCGTTCTGTACTTTATGTGAAATTTGATGTTTTTGTTTGTGTTTGTTAGAGAGAAAAGGAGAAGGACATCGATAGGAAGAAAAGGAAGTTGGGTAAAGAAGCAAAATCGTTGCAGTCTTCACCTAACAAAGACTCCTGTAAATTGAAGTGAGTATACGGTGGGGGGATGGTAGAAAGATGCATTAAACTGAGCGTTTCTTTACAACCTTAGGAAAGGAGCTGTACCTTCTGTTCTTCCTGTGAATTTGCTTAACATAATGTGCCTTTGGGAAACATAATCTGCTGCAAATTTGTCTGCCACGTGGCTATAGGAGCGTAATTTGCTTTTTATTTGTTGCAGATGTGCAGTTGCCCTTAGTGTCCCTCATCTTCCTCTCCCTTTGTAGTACTTAAGGTGATGTTTTGATCTTTTTGTGCTTGGCCTCCTCCCACTCTTGCATTTTGTTGCTGTGAAACTGCATGTGGTGGCACTTGTCCCGATTTCTAGCAAAACGAATCTAGCAAAACGAATTGAAGACTTGGCCATTTGAAACACAAATGTATCCATCCTGCAGTTCAGATTGCTGAACTGATCCATCCATTACACATAGCTCAAAAAATCTGTTGAGGCTGCAGGAAATGAAATCACTGGTTGTGCCAGCGCTGCTTTTCCTTCTAGGCTGCTATCCACGCAGTGGCACTGCCATCTTTCAGAAGAGATGCTGTGCAACAAAGTGATTGCGTGGAGTCTGGTGTTTGAGTTGGAAATACTGCGGTTGATTGCCTGCCTGCTGGGACCCTGTCTGACTGCAGTGGTAATCCCTTGTGAGGAGCATTTCCCTTCTCCCCTCAGATCGTCCCATTGTGCAGTTGAATGGGTGCACATCCACTGTGCCTTGTGAACCACGCCAGGAATTTCAGGTGGCCTTCATAGCCAAAAATGTCTCCTTTATTCCCGCAGTTGCGTGGGCAGTGCTTCTGGTAGTTCTGCTGAAACTCCCCTCATGATTTGCACAACACTAGCATTTTGGCTAGGTCTGTGTGAGGGCTTCCAAGAACGTATCTTGATGGGCAGCACTCCTGAAAGAGGAGACTGGTGCATCCATTGTGAGCTGCTGCAGTCATTTTCAGCTTACTCACGGCCTGAGCTTGAGGTATTGGCTTGGATTTGTCGAGGATTGCATCCTGACTCAGCTGCTTCTCTGTAGGGAAAACCTTGACAATCTTACAGCACCGAGCTGTCAGGGCCCATGTTTAGCACTCCTTGCTCTACACACTTTCTGTTTTCTTGGGAACTTTGAGGAACTGAAAGAAAATGATGAAAATGAGTGTCAGTGAAATTAGATTTAGAGCTCCTGAGTTCTGCTTATAGCTGCAGGAGTTCCCTCGTAATCCCAACCCCAGATGATCAGAAATTTGGCACAGTATTATTAAATATGATCAGCTCTGCCATTTAAAAGCACAGCATTTTAAGTCTTTCTCCCTTGAATCTTCACATGTGTTGTCTAGTAGAGTTGGCAAGTCCTAATGGACCAGCTGGGCTTAATTCTGCTGAGGCCTTGATTCTGCATGGGATCATGTGTCAGGGCAAGTATCGCTGACGGCAGAAGATGCCTTCTTCCATAGCAGGGGGAGAGAGGCAGTGCTGTGGTTCCCTTGCCATCTTGGGTGGCATTGGTCCTGGGGATTTTCCTCGCTGGAATTACCCCCTCCCTTTTTCAGTGAAAAGGTGCTGTGGCATTTCTGCAGCATCGTGACCTACTGCTTGCACGTGTTTCCTCCAAGGGTGAGTCCAGAGGCTTATTCCTACCTCAAGAGCAACTTGCTTGTGTGTTGTTGACAGCTGAACACGTGGTATCTAACGCACAGCAGAGTCCCTGAAGCTTCATTTTTGTTTCTGTTAGAATCTTTGTTAATAAGTCATCTTGCATTTCTGAAGAAATTTAAACAGTATTGGTACACAGTGCATTTAAGGATGGTTTTTTATTTAAAACAAAAAAAAAACAAAAAAAAACCAACACCCTCAATATTATATAGATACCGTATTCATCCCAACTGCAAAATTCACTTCCCATCTCCAGAGCATGGAACGCTTCATCTGAGACCCAGAACAAAGATCTCAGGCAACCCCTGCCACTGCCACCTGTGTCTCCCACGCATACTGCACCGAAGCCAACCAAGAAGGCCCACAAGAGGCCCAGGAGTGAGAACGGACAGCCGCCTGCCACTGCCAGCAGCACTGCCCTGGACACAAGCAACCACAAGGATCCTTCTTCCACCAAGCAGAAGAAGGTGGAAAACCACTCTGAGCAGGTGAAGGGCAACAAAGTAGGTATTGGTTATTAATGGTGGGATGTGTCCTGCAACTTGTGGCTGCTGTGTGATTCTCTTTAGAAACCATCTGTGGGATATTAAGTGGGAAGAACAGTAAACCAGCCACTGGAGAGAGCTCTTTGAAATATATTTGTCCTTTCAATGGCAATCTGTGACAGGATCTTGCTAGCTTAACTGGCCATGCTGTTGTGTCGCTGCTTACTTTCCATCACCTGTTTTCATCTCACTGGTGAAACTCAGTGTGAAGGGGTGACCATGTGAGAAAAAGAATGGTGTTTATGACATGAACTGGTACTGACTGTAGACAACTGCCAGTACAGTATGATAGGCGTAAAGAGAAATGTGTTTACAAAAAACAAACTAACAAAAACAAGTGGATTGCTTCCAAGTAAGAAATAACCAAACTCTGGTTTTGGCTGTAACCTGTGTAGATAGCTTGCATTAAAAAATATTGTTAATGATTCTTGCAGCCGAGTCTTCACATTAGTGGGTTAGAAAATTCAACTCTATTGCCATTTCTGAGTGCCTGGACGTGTGTGGTCCAGAACTTCCATGTGGGTGCACACTAACGGAGACTGTGCATGCTGTATTAGCTGGCTTCTCACTACTTTCTTTTTCCTGACATTGTGTATAGTAATGCAGAATCAGCAGTTGCCGTGGTTAAGCTAGATGTAAGTGTGAATGGATATTACCAGTTCCTGTCTTTTCCAGTGGCTGTGAAAAATGTGCTGCTGGCAGCCTTACTGCTGTCTTAGCTATTGTATGAGGAAACCTGCTGCCTAATTTCTGCCTGCTCAGGGAATGTTTGAATGGCATTAAAACCTCAGCAGCAGCCTTGTGTTAAGCCAGGTTTTCATTTCCAGTATTGGTCTGGGGTCTGGGAAAGAAGAGGGGGAGGAGCCTTGAGAAGTAGCTTCTCTCTCAGACAAATAAACGTTTTCACTTCAAATTTAGGAAAGCCTTGTTTCAGAACTATTCTAAATGGATCTCTCTCATCAGCTTTATCTTTGCTTCTGATTTTTCAGGGATCTGCAGGGGATGTCACAAATCCTTTACCAGTGCCTTCTGTGCCAAATGGTACCTCCAAACCAAGGAGACCTCAAATCAAGTTTGAAAGGTAAGATTTTGTTCTGTGCCCCTCTGAAGATGCTGGGCAAGGCTGGCCATGCACTATGGCTCCTGCTTTGTACCAAGCATTGCTTTTGTTAGACCTGCCTTGTCACCTCTGGGACGTCCCCACAAAGCAGTGGTCTCTCCTTTTAGCAGCTCTCAGTTTGAGGGAAGCTGCTGTAGAAGCCAGGTACTTGTTTAACTCGGAGACATCCCACTCTGCATGGGGCTGTGCAGTGTGCCTGACAGCAAGGGATGGTGTTAGTTTCTCTGAGTCCTGGCAGGTAGCAGGCCACTCTAGGATATGAACCTCTAAACAGGCAGATGACATTCATGTAATGATTCTTCTAAATCTGATGTGTGTATGATAGCAGTATCAGCTTGTATCGGAGTCACAGCATCACCTAGATAAGGAAAGTTAACATTGTTACTTCCCCTACCTTTTTTCTCTTACATTTGTTTTCCTCTGCTTGTTTCCATTTCAGACAGCATTTGACAGAATATTACCTAGAAGAGGCCAAGAAGATGAAGCACGAAGCTGATGCCATGGTAAGCCTGGGCCGTGTGCTCGATACTGCTTTTCCTCTGGGATCTCATACCTGTGGGTACGTGATGGAAGTGCGCTGGCCAATGTTGCTTCCACCTATTGGAGCGTGTTCCAGCCATATGTGGGTAGGCTGTTTTTATTTACTTCCCTATGTATAAACACATCCAGAGAATGAGTCTGGAGAACAGGAATCAAAACTGACTTTGCTCTGCAGAGCTATCACAAAGTCCTGGCAAGTGGATCAGAAAGTCAGTTGTAGGGCAGTTTGCTCTGAAATATCAGGGTCCTGGTGATAACTGCATTGCTGTTGAAAAAGACGTGGAAGTGCCCTTTGCAGATGTAGCTGGCCTTCTCAGATGCATGCAGTTCAACAGCATGCATGATTAAACTACAGGTTCTTGTTAACTATGGCTCAGTCAGATAAAATCACAGAATCACAGAATTATCAAGGTTGGAAAAGACCTAGAAGATCATCTAGTCCAACCATTACCAATACTTCCCAGCTAAATCATACCCCTCAACGCAACATCCAAACGTTTCTTGAACACTCCCATGGTCGGTGACTCCACCACCTCCCTGGGCAGTGCATTCCAATGCCTAACTACCCTTTCCGAGAAGTAATACTTCCTAATGTCCAGCCTGAACGTTCCCCTGTGAAGCCTGGGAATAGCGGAGAGAGAAACCTCCCCGTGCCTTGCAAAGAGTGGGCCCCCAGGTGCAGCCAAGAATACCTAAAAAGTGTGAGGACAGTAAATTACCATAGGAAAAACACTTGCTGTGGCAGAGCACAAGGAAGAGAGGCCGATAGCACAGGCACACAGGGCTGGTGACCAGGACAATATTTGGGGCTCAACAGAGAACCTTCCATCGCTACCCAGAGGCCTGATGTGCGTTTTGTAATTTCTTCAAATTCCACCTATTTAGAGAGACAAAAGGAATTAAGGTACACTTGAGATAAATAGTTTTTGCTGTAGTCTGAAAGTGAGAATTTTTTTCCAACAGATGGACAAGACTGGAAAGGCCTTTCAGTACCTCGATGCTGCCCTTTCCTTTGTTGAATATGGGATGGCCCTGGAATCGAATGCGGTAGCACCAAAGCCTGCTTACAGCATCTTTGCTGACACAATAGATCTCCTCAAGTAAGTGGCTTTTGAGCCATGGTGGTCAGGCAGTGTGTTTGGAGGGAAGCAGTAGTTGTGTTTGCTAGTGATTCGTATGACATCTGCAGGCGGTACAACCCAGGGAGCCAGACACTGGATAGAAAAGAGACAGGAACCATTTTATTCATATCGAAGTTGAGGGTTGTGTGAGTATTTTCAACAGCTGCTTTGACTTCCTCCCCATGGAGCTGATTGAAACAGCTGCCAATATTTTTTTTATAGCAGACTTAAACATTTTTAAATTTCATTGCTTTCTGAGTTTGATGGACTGTATTTTCACAGTGCTCTTGTTGCTTTGTTTTCAAAAAGGAGATGTGCTTGCTTGGATTTTATTTTTTGTATTTTAGTTTTTGGTTTTTTTTACCAAAAGGAAGAATTCCTCCAAGATGTCTTAGCTGGCCTGGAATTACTATTCCACCCTCAGTGAGGAGAGCTCCTGCTGAGGGCCTCAGGCCTACACCCATGGGGGCATCAGCTTTCCGGGGTTTTGGAGCATTGTTTGAGGCAGTGGCGTACAGCAGATCTTCTAAACAGACTTGAGAGCCCTGATGACTGAGAAGATGCTGTTCATTTTGTTCCCTCAGATACGTAATGACACTAAAGCCCTTTACGGATGTTTCAGCGTCTTCATATGAACACGTATTTGCGGTGTTATGGTGCGTAACTGTTTTTCTGCCTTCATATTCTGTTTGTAGACTTACTGTAGTGAAAGTCCTGTTACTTGTAGGGGCAAAGGAATGAGTTAAATGGAAATCAGAGTTCTTCGAGGGAAAAAAAAAAAATAAAAACCAGAGTAAACCAGAACATCTTTAAAGTGGGCTACGATATAACAAGAGACCAGGCATGGAAGGTGTAGGCTCCAAAGTTTGCTGTTGGTAACTGGAAAGTGCATGAAGGCTTTCACCCCAGGTAGCAGAATGTGATTTGCCTGCCCACATTTTGGCTGTGAAACTGATGCTGTAGCTGAGCACAGCTGATGCTGATGCTGGTTGAGGGCTCACTCAGCCCTGGCATCCAAAAGGGTTGTGCACCTGTCTCCTTAAAACACAGCCCTTCCTCTTTTTTACAGAATCTGATTCATCTTAGGTTGAGCCCGAGAGGAGATCCTGAACTTGGTTTGGCAGAGAGGCTGATGGGTGCTGGTACCTACCTGGCGCTGTCATTGCTGGCACAGTGGCACCAGGCATGAGTGCTGACTCCTGACTGTCTTTCTGTTCACAGCATGCGCTGCCAGTCCCTCCTGCACATGGCAATGTTTCGTTACAAAAGAGACACTGCAGTAAAGTATTCCAGGATTCTGAATGACCACTTCAAGGTAGGGCACTTGTATTGCCGTGCTGCCAGCTCAGGGGCTGCAGTTGGTTCTGTATTGGCCAAGAAAACTAACAAAAACTCTCTTCCTTGCTGCAGAGTTCTTCCAGAGTAACACAGGCACCTTCTCCGTGTGTTGCAAGGTAAGGTGTAAAAATCTGCATCTGTAAAGGTGTGAGCAGAAACTGAAGTGGGAATCTTTGAGATGCTAGCTACATTTGAAGATGACTTGCCACCCGCTCCACCTTGCCACCTGACATCATGTTACGGGGCACAAGGGTGTTTCTGCTCTCTTTCCTGTCTTTTGCATCAGTGAAGGATTTTATTGTTATGAGATCCAGAGTTACTGCCTGTCCCGGGGAGCAGTTCTCCATCAAGGCAGTGGGGAGAGCAGTGTGGCTGTGCTGCTTTCAGAGCTCCTGCTCTTGTCGTCCTTCTATTCCATGTCTGAGATCTCTAACACTCCCTGGAACACCATGCCCATCTCCCTGGCTGCTGCCTGGTAGGACAGCGCTTTCACACCATGGTAGAATCACTTTGAGGTGATACTTGAATATTTTTCTCTGTGTTAGTCATCAATTAAGAAACTCATTTTCTGATTTTTGAATTATTGAACATTTGTCATTTTTTCTGTATGTACAGCACAGTTCTTGTATGTGTAGTTGCAAAAGGAAAAGGAAGGCTGCCATTTAAGAGTGTTTGACCCAAAGCTCAGCACACAGGGCCTGTACTTCAGGGATACAGAATAAGAGTTTTCCTGTGTTTTGCAGTGATTGTATTTGGGAAACAGATGCCCAGTTCCACATTGGTCCCCTTTAAGCCCTATGACTGAGAGGCTCACTTGGTCTAAAGCTCCAGTTATTTTTCTGCCACGTGTGCAGAACAGCCTGCTGATATGTAAATGGCCTCCCAGGTGCAGTGGTGGAACTAGTGGCAGGAAGCAATGATGGAGCCTGACCCTGGCAGGCAAGCGAGCTGGCCACGTTGACTGCAGGTCCAGATGACACCAAATAGCTCCTGGCATGAAATGGTCTTGTGATAAGACACTTACCTCTGAAAACAGACATTCACGGTGGTGTTTCTTTCTCCCGCAGAAGCACAGGCATGCCTTCTCCTCATTCTCCAGTGCCCTCTCCTGCCAGATCTGTGAGTTCTCAGCAGGGATCAAATGGTAGCAATTGTGGTTGCAACACCGTTGGCTCTTCAGTCACCATCCCAAGCATCACCTCTTCATATGTCAACATCACTTCCTATGTCCTCTATGCGTATAATATTTGGGAACATGCTGATGCACTGTCCAAGAATAATAAGGGTAAGATTTCTTCACTTTAGCTCTTCCATTTTGCACACTGTGTTTATTTGTACAAACCTACTTAAATTCTAACACCTGGTATAACAAACACCGTAACTACAGGAGAAAGCCTTAAATATGTTGAAATAGACACCTGTGGTGTATTGGCAGGTTCTTGGCAGAAATACTTAGTGATGATATATTGGTGAGTGTTCCAGTTAAAAGATTATCTTGGCAGACTCAGATGTCTGTGAACTAAGGGTGAGAGTTCAGTGCAGGAAACCAGGCAAATTGCTTTCTGCTAACAAGAGAAAGCCAGCCTGGGGGTTTTTCTGCTCTTTGTTTTTCCCTTGCAGGGAGCCTATGTTTTCTGAGTTGGTTCACTTCACTTTCAATCAGATTTGTGCCCAGTAGCCTTGTGTTTCATTTTGTTTGTCAGAGTCTCTGGAATTCTTGACTTGAAAATGGTGAGACTGGTTTCCTACTATAAGACAGTAAGCAAGCAACACTTGCTTCTTAGTCCTTATTGAGTACGTGATGAACGTTTGGCAGTAAAACCACTGCTACGTTCTTATTACACAGAATCACAGAATCGTACGTGTTGAAGGGGTGTCCCTCTGGGGATTATCTGGTCCAACTTCCTTGCTAAAGTGGGTTCCCTAAAATAGGTTGCACAGGAAAATGTGAAGGCAGGCTTTGAATGTCTCTAAAGAAGGAAACTCCACAGCTTCTTTGGGCAGCTGTTCCAGTGCTCTGTCACTCTCACAGGAAAGTTCTTCCTCATGTTCGTATGGAATTCCTGTGTTGCAGTTTGTGCCCGCTGCACACCACAGGAAAGAGCCTGACCGCACCCACTTGATTCCCACCCTTTAGATAGTGATAAGCACTGATCAGATCCGCTCTCAGCCTTCTCCAGGCTGAACAGCCCCAGCTCTCTCAGCCTTTCCCCACGCAGGAGGTGCTCCAGGCCCCGATCATGCTTGTCGCCCTCCGCTGGACTCTCTCTGTCAGTTCCCCATCCTTCTTGGGCTGGAGAGCCCAGAACTGGGCACGATGCTCCAGATGTGGCCTCACCAGGGCAGAGTAGAGGAGGAGGATCACCTTCCTCACCCTGCTGGCCGTGCTCTTTGAAACGCACCCCAGGATCTCTCTGCCCCTCTTGGCCACAAGGGCGCACTGCTGGCTCATGGCCAACCTGCTGTCCACCAGGACACCCAGGTCCTTCTCCACACAGCTCCTCTCCAGCAGGTCAGCCCCCAACCTGTACTGATGTGTGCAGTTATTGCTCCCCGGGTGCAGGACACGTGTCTGTTGAACCTCATCAGGATCCTCTCTGCCCAGCTCTTAGCCTGTCCAGGTCTCGCATTTTATAGTTGTATTGTTAAAAACGCTGTTTTGTTGTCCCGTGGCACAAACAGTGGTGGACAGGCAACAGCCCCAGTGTGGACACAGCTCAGTCTGCAACGAGGCAGCCCACGTAGTACTCGCAGTGCTGTCGTTCATCACACACACAGTGTTTTGGGGTGAAGGGATATATTGCCAAATATGCTGTGCCTGTTGCGTGAAATCAACCAATCGTTTTTTCTCTCCCTAATCTTTTTGCAGAGTTTTTTGCTGAACTCAGCACAGCGGTGTGCCCTCTGGCACTGACCAGTAGCATGGCCGAAATGGTACACTACACTAGACAGGGTTTACATTGGCTGAGACTGAACACAAGTACGCCTTAACTGGTGCTCTCGGTGGCTAAGTACCTTGAACTCTTTTGCACTTTGGAAGCTTCAGAAACACTCTGGCTTGCTGAATTATTGGATACAAAGCACCTGCAAGGGAAATAAATAAAGGTGAAGTAATCTGGTTACACTGGAAAAAAATGAACTTTATTTTAGGGTAGCATTTTGTTGCCTTGGAAAAGAAGAGACAGAGGAGGGCCTCAGCGTTGATGGCACCTTCGTTTAAAATGGTGAAGTGCAATGAATCGTCTGAGTGGCTCTATGTGTTGATGGTCTATAAACATTTCTATTATGAATAACCAGCAGGACAATAATCATACCTGAAGAAGTGCCGACAAGAAGGAAATCTGCCTCCAGAAGTTATTATGCAACACACCACAGTCTGCGCTGGTTGTGTGCCTGAAAGAGATGTGGAATGAATGTATTTGCGAGCATGGGTACAGTCCATCACGCTGGATCTTTGTTTCTGGATGGCAAGTGGCATCCCCATCACCGTAACAATGCAGTACAGACAGCAGAGTGCTCTGCCTCGCCGGCCCCAGCTTCACTCACATGCGTTGCCTGCCAGCAGCTGCACTGATGGCATCTTACCACCGGTGCTGCACATCCACTTTCAAAGTCATATCACTGCACCTCCACCTCACCTCACACACACCCTAACATGAAGTTGCTCACCATCTCGCTCGGTTTCAGCTGCGGAAGCCAAATGCAGCTGGGGCTTAGCATTGGCCCTGCAATGGAGGGATGTTGCTCCTGCTGAGGACACCTTGTCTGCTCACGCTGCGCGAGTTCAGGGGGAGTGGACAGATGGAGAGCTGTCTTGGGTCACCGTGCTCGCTTGAGAGCTGCTTTGGGTGGGAGAGGTGGGACAGGGAGAGGCCATGTGGCCTCATGGGGCACGGGGTGAGTCCTGTGTTTGGATGTTGGCCTGCAGCCCTTGCTGGTCCCAGTGAATATCCAGAAGGATTTGGATACCAAAACCAAGTGCCCTTCATGTGGGAGGTAACCGTGTGCTCTACCTCAGCTAAACCACAGAGTGGGCCCAGGGATGTGGAACCTGTCTTCAAGGGAACACAAAAGGGAAGAGCGAGGTGTTTGTAAGCCTTTGTCCTTGTCAGGAGTTGCATATTTAGAATTCTGATTTGGCAGGTGGCAGTAGCAGTGAAGGCAGCATCCACGGCACTTGCAGGAAGACAGTCTTCTGTACCCAAAGATTTCCTGTTGCACGACAGCAGCATCCTGCCATCCTCGTATCTGATAGTGTGCCTTAGCCCTCTGGTCTCCTCTCACATTCCTCACAGCTGTGGGAGTGGTGAAGAGGAGGACAATATCCCAAAATAAATTGTGCTTACAGGGAAGAATGTAACTCCGGTGAGTTAGCCCCCTTTCCCTACATAATTTCAGTGTGGAGGAGCAGGTCTGCACAAGTGCAGCAGTAACCCCTTGCAAAACACCTGCCAGGAGTTCAGAGGCTCACAAGAATCCACAGTAAATACTTGGAAGCAGGGGGGTCTGCATTACCACACATAGGTCCTGCAGGAGTGGGCCCCCCCCCTGCTGTGGGCTAGCCCAGCAATGCTGTGCCGGAGACGCACCTTTGAGTTGTCCTATGTTCACTTTATTAAAAGCCTTAGTGCATTTTGGGGATAAGCTGCCCCGGGCAGTGGTGGGGGGAGTGACTGGGAGCCTGTTCATGGCGTGCAGAGCAGAGGATCGCTGCCACTTTCTGTTTTTGCCTTGCAGCAAGGCTGTGTCCAGGCACTCCAGCTGAGGAAGAGGACAGGGAGTGCTGTCATGGTTGGAAAGCAGCTGGAAGGTGGAACAGGGTTTCTCATTTCAAAGCCAGGGGTGGGTGGAAGCAGCGTTTTCTTTCTGTTGGTGGAAGAGACAGCTTAAGTTGGAGCTAATTTTCAGAAAGCCATCGTATTTCCATCATGAGCCAGGTGAGAGGCGCGCAAGGGATAGGGAAAGATGCCCATCGTTTTCACCTGAGTCTGATCAGGCCCTTTAAAAAATGGGAAGGAAAAAAAAAAAAAAAGAGGATTTGCCATTAGGAAACAAAACCATGCATCCAAGGAAAATTAGAGGTGATGGTTGAGTCCCTGAAGGAAAGGAGGCTGTGGTGGCAATGCAGCATCGTTTCCACGCAATATTTATTTAGAAGAAATAATGTGTTTGAATTGTTAAATGTTCTATTTTTAAGATGCCATTTATTTAAGAGTCAAAAAGCCCCACTTCCGTGGAGACAGAGATCTCTTCTGTAACTGAAGGTCAAAGTCTGATTGCAATGTCCTTGTGTTTGGTTTTCTCCCTTCCATCTTGGTTCTCATTACAAATCTGTACACCTTAAACTTATTTTGGGAACACGTGTCCCTCTTGTACATAACCTCTGCCCTGTGTGCGACGGAGTGTCCGACATGGTCAATTCGCTCATGTGGGTAATAAACAATACATGAAGTAGCCCATTTGTTGCGAGTCGTTGCCAGAGTCCTCGTGTTCTCAGCTTCTGGGAGAGAAATTGCTGTTTGCCCTCTACTTTGTTTGCTGGTGGTGAATGTCTTTGTTCCCAGGAAGAGTGATTTTACCTCTCCACACTGCTGGGATACATGTTGAATTCAGGTCTTTTCTGCAATACGCTTTGCACCTATCATGTCTGCCGCTAATGGATGTGGTTTTGAATGTAGCATCTGAAACATTCAGAATACTGGACCCTGTTTTGAATGCTTGCTGGGTATGTTGCTGTTAGAGATATTGTATATGGAAACATAAGATTTTTTTTAGGTCAGTGCACTTTTTCACAGCACACTTAAAATCCTACGGGCAAAATTCAAATTGGAATACGTAAAAGAAACAGCCAGTTAGACAAAACCTGAGATGTGAAGCACCCGGTGCAGTTTTCAGCTGCAGATGAGGTGAGAGGAGCTTGGTGTCACGTTTGCAAACGTGGTTTGCTGAAAGCAGATGGTGCTTGGAGCAGGATGGAGCTGGGTGGTTCGGTTGTTTATTGAACCATTGTTGACCAAACCTGATTTTGCAGCGATGTGTATTTTATTTTGAGATTTGTTATCCATTCTGGGTTAGCTGTCTTTCTCTCTTTGGCTTTGCTTACCCTTTTCAGAGGCAACAGTTTTTGGCAAAGCAGCTGCGTGAAAGTTGACTGCAGTCTTACTTGGCTCTCTCTGGCAGCTCGTGCTTGCTTTAAATTAATTGCAGTGTTAATGATCAAAATCAACAGCGTTCCTGGGCCACTGTCAGCATTTCTGAATAAGTTTCCAAAAATTGGTATTCCGGACCCACGGGTTTGTACGCATATCTGCAACATGCTGCCGCTGCTGTTCTGGGGTGTGTTGTGTTGAGCCACAAGGCCCCTGGAAGTCCTGTGGGGCTTCTTTCCTCCTCCCCAGTGTTGCTGAGGTCAGGCTTTTCTTTAGGTCCAGCGTTTTGCATCAGAATGCTTCTGTTCAGCCACGCCTCTGTTCAAGCAGGGCTGACGGCTTTGTTCTGTTCCACTCCTACGTTTGGAAGAGGCATTCCTGGGAGCTGCATGGAGCCCAGCATCTGCTGGCACTCTGAGCATCTCAGAACAGAGCAGCTGAGGATGGAGAGATTTCAAATGTCACCACTGTGATTCAAATTTTTTTTTAACCCTATCTTGCTCAGCGTTTTAAAGTGCATGTGAAACACCACAATTCTCAGTGGAGGTGTCCTTAAAGTAAGGTTTGAATGTTGCTGAGTGTTGCCTGCCAGGAGTTGGGCCCTTGGGCACACGGGATCCATGGCACAGCTTGGGGAAAACAAGGTAAAGTTCCCTCCAAAGAAATTGTGCCACGGATCTTTTTGTCTGTCTTCTGTACTAGGGGATGAACTGCTGGGTGTGTGTATATGGATATATAAAGACAGAGTTTATATATAAATTTAATTAATTTTGACTTGCTTGTTTTTAAATTCTTCCATTGAAAGAGATGGTAGTGTGATCTGTAATGACAAAATGGCAAACGAGCTGCCAAGGGGTGGAATTTTTTGTTTCAGCAATCCCAAGCTGAGTGGCCACAGCCTCGGCTCTGCTCTGCTCTCCTGAGCACCTCCTTGGGGGCACCCATGTGTGGCTGTGGCTGCTGCCTCTGCCTCGCTGTGGCCTTTGGGAGGAAGATGGCAGCATGGAACATCCCATCTTGCTGGGTTGAACGTTGACTTTGAGATCCAATGTCCTGATGGCCTGCATCTGTAAGTATCGCTTCTGCAAAACATCAACGCACGTTTCAGGATCATATCCCTCATGGTGAGAGGTGGGCGTGTTATACCGGGCCACATGCCCTCAGCTTTAACCTTCTTTCAGCAAGAATTTTAACAAAGGTTAATTAATTAATATTAGTTAACCTGCTAAAAGACAGCTGACAGCAGTAGGCTGGCTCTAAGGGCTGGAGGTCACAGTGCTGGGTTGGGGCTAAGGGCTGCTGCACAGCTGCATAGGCTCAGCTGTAGGCATTTGAGCAGCACAGATCACTGCTCACATCACATCTCTTTTTTTTCTTTTTAATTGCCTTTTTTTTTGCCTCTGACAGGCTGATGGAAGGCACGTTGGCTTGCCTTTCTGAAGCCCACACAGCGCAGACGTGTCAGGACTGGGAGGAGCACCCGTCGGGTGGGTAGCCATCAGAGATTTGTGGTTCCGACCAGCAGGTGCCTGTCTACGTGGATGCTGTTTATCCACATCTGACTGCAGGCAGATGGCTGCAGTGATGTAGCTGCATGTGGACTTGGTTTTGGTGCCATAACAGCTTTCAAATTGGAAGCCAGGGCACCGCATCCAAAAACGCTGTGAGGTGACAGCAGCACCAAGCTTGATGACAGAGCCAGGAAAGAATTACAAATGTTAGTTTAATCTCCTGGCTAGGAACGCTGTGCTTTCTGCCAGCTCCAGTCAAGAGACCACGCAAAGGTTCAGAAAACAAATACAGATGTGGCAGAAGAAGCCAGCAAAACATTGTAGAGCATCTGGAATAAAGTACTTGCGTTTGCAACACATGGTGCTGCTGTGACAGAGATTTGTTTTAAAAGTCAATTCAGCCTAAATGAAAATACAAGGCTTCATTTCGTAGAATCACAAAACCACAGCATGGCTTGGATTGGAAGGAACCTTAAAACCCACACAGTTCCCTGGCAGAGAAGGCACAGACATTTGCTGCTCTCCTGTCACCTGAATAAGGCAGTAACTTGGGGTTGTGGTCACAGACAACTGTAAGTCCCTGTTCTGTGCGTGCCTGGGCAAGAACAGGATGCTGAGGTCTTTTCAGCCACACGTGACCTTGCAGTCAGGGTTTGTAGCTGTGTAACAAGTCAACTTTGCACACAGCAGTGTCAAGTTCCTGTTTCAGTCCTTGACCTAAGTATTGCTGTTTTTCCATTCTTCCTGCTGATGGCTTCCGACTGAAAGCTTCAACTGCAGTATCTGTTTTGAGATTTTTTTGGCTGAATAATCCTAAGGACCTAGGACCTCAACTATTACCCCACATTTGTTACTGGATCCTGAAACTGGGCCTGGCAGCTAGACTTGCACTTACAACTCTCAACAGAACACTGCAAATTCCTTTGTGTGTGTCCCTTTCCTGTGACAAAGGGGATTCAGAGACCACTGAAGCCTTCAGCTGTTACTTTGGGGTTGATCTCTCCACAGACAGAGCCTTTCAGAGGGAGTCATTACTACAGATTTTATTGAAGATAAAAGAATGTCAGTATTCCAGTCACAATGCTCAGGCTTTGAGAGTCTTTTCAGCTTTGTAACAAGCGTGAGGGGCTGAGGGAGCACTCGAGCGGCAGGTCCAGGCTGAGTGCTGCCATCTCCGCCACAGCCAGCAGTCCCACAGCAGATGGGCAGCTAACATCTGTATCCAGTTAGCTCAGGGAGAACCAAAAAGCTCTGTTTCAAAGCTCTTCTATGATTAGGAAATGTTTTAAGATTGCATTCCTGATAATAAATTAGTTATGTTAATAAATGGCACTCCAGTCCCTCAGGAAACACACAGCAGGGCTGACAGGTGAGGCTCAGTGATGCTGCCCACTGCTCGCTCCTCACCTGTCCACACCTGGTTTGCAGTTCAGTTAGTCCCTGCAACAGCTGCCTCAAATGGCTCTTTAACTTCACTTCTCAAAGATGAGATGATCTCAGCAGGTTTTCTCCTGGAAGTCACATTGCTGTCCCATGTTTTCACAGGCTCTTCTATACTGCTATAGTCAGAAAGCCACCAAAAGCTTAAAAGTCACAGAAGGTAACGTTTTCACAAGGAAAACATACTGTATTTCTTAACCTACCACACAAACCACCATATTTAAAAGCTCTGCAGTGCTTCTGTACGATTGTTCCCCTGGAATTTGGAGGAGGCAGCTGAGTTCACATGCAGTCAACTACATTGCTGGATCCTTGGCCCACATCACGGATCTGACTGCTGAGGCAGGCGCACACGGCAACGCCTGCCCCAGCTCTGCAGTGCGACACAGAGCCAACCAGTTCCCACCTGGAGAACAGGGCAAAGGAGAAGAAGACAAGTAAGTTTGTGTCCTTTCTGAGCAACCTAAAGTATTTATTTCCAAGGTCTGAAATTCTATTATAGAACCTAGCTATTAACTGCATAAAAATATACTCTGTTCATTTATTCTCATTATTTCTCCAGTAAGTTTAGTGCAAAATCAGATTGGAACCACCACAGGAACACAGATTCTAACTGAATGAAGGTAAGAGGATGAGGGACGGCCAGGAGGAGGGAGGAGGATGTGCTTAATTATTTCAAGAAGAACCTAGTGACACGAGCAGCACTCCCACATTGCTTATGTATGTGAGTATTACTCAATTACTGTACACTGCTTCTGTTATGCTGTGTTCCATACGGGCGGATATGGTTGCTTTTTTAGGCCAAATAAAAAAAAAGAGAATTACCTGTTAACTATGGGATCAAATGCTTCCACAGTATTCAGATAGGCGTTGCCGTTGTGACCTCCAACTGCAAAAATTCTGCCCATCAGCGTTGCAATGCCAACTCCCCCCCGTGGGGTTGTAAGCTCTGCGACATACTCCCATTTGTCACTGCGTGGGTCAAAGCGCTCCACGGAGCTCAGCGGAGAGTTGTCATCGAAGCCACCTGCAGAGAGTCACCAGATACTGATATCTGGCCACTACCAGTGGTGGTGATAGCCTAGATGTGCATTACAGGGCTTTTCTTAGCATGCAGTGGGCTAGTGCCCCTGTCTACGTTTTTAACCAAATCTTAAAGCCACCTGAAAATGAATCCAACAGCTCTCTCCACTGTCAGCAAGCTTTTGCAGTACTTTCAAAACAAGTAAGTCACTGCTGAAAACCAAAGCAGGAAACAAATCCTGGAATAAGAGTGACTTCAGTAATGCATTCCCATTGGTGTGAGCCAGTGAAACTTCTTATTTCCTAGCTACCATTCCTTTGTTCAAGCATGCCCTCATGTTTTCTTCTCCTGCACAGGAGCACATCATACAGGACAGCTCTGTCCAACACAGTGCCCCTGGCCTACTCACCGACAACATACAGGCAACCATGGAGCTCACTGACACCATTGCCGGCTCTTCGCTGGCCCATCTCTTTCACTTCCATCCACTTGTCCAAATGGGGATCGTATTTCTCCACACTGGAAAGAGACGCTATGCCGTCATTGCCACCCACGGCGTAGACGTGGTTCTGAAAAAGTTGCATAGGGAAAGATTGTTTAGGAAACTTAGATAATATTTGAAAAGCAGCCCTGAGAGGAAATAAATAAACTCACCATGAGGGCTACGGAGCCGACTCCCCCCCGGGGCGTGTTCATGGGGGCTATCGCACTCCATCGATCGGACTCGATGTCATATCTTTCCACATCACTGAAGCACGTGTTGTCATCTAGACCTCCTATTGCATAAATGGGGCCCCCGAGGGAAGCAAGAGCAATTCCTCTCCTAAGAGAACCACAGAATCAATGCCTCGGTGCACATCCACAAAGGGGATGGGAAAGACATCAGGTACAACATTAACTGACTGATAAGACTTTCAAAGTAATGGGAAAAAAGTAATGAAGTAATGGGTTTGTAATACTGAGCCGTAAGTGTGACCAACCCTCTGCACACCGATGGCAGTGTTGCATCATAATTACAAAAGTCTTTCTTGTGTTTGCAGCATCCCATTAGTGCTTTATCTTCACCTCAGCTTCAGCTGTATGTCCTTGCCATCCACAAACAGCACTACTGCAGCTAGAATATTTTTAGACTGCAAGAAGAGGGAGCTCTGGTTTGAAATAGAAGGGAGGGAATAAGGCAGGAGGGCTTGGAATACACTGTTTTAATTGCGTGTCATTAAAGGTCCAAGCCTTCTTTTCAAGTGTTTGGATATTTGAGGTTTTCTTAGTTACTGGACTGTTCTTCCTCAGTACTGAATCTTCCGTCTCCTATCTCATTTGATGTTATCTGCTGGTTGTAGCTTTGTTGGTATAGCTGCTCCTATGGCTTGGGAATTAATTTTCCAGGGGTGATAAATAATACATACTAAAAGAAAGACAAACCTGTGCTTGACAGTAGATGACTGAATTATGATTTTTATTAAGTGTACGTTGAAGTAAGTGGGTGATTTTTTTGTGAAATCTACCAGTACTCAGAGTGCTGTCAGTACAGTGAAATGAAATGTATTGTCATTAGAGAAATTATTGAGAAAATTCATGTGTTACTGCACAGAGTGTAAGGTAACGTGCAGTTTTCCCTCCAGAAGGTGTTCTGGGACCACCTTCTTTTGCTGGAGAGGTAGGATGTGGGCAAGGCTCTCCCCAGCTTCCTGAGTAAGAAATGTCACAGAAACCCAGAACTGAACTTTGCCAGAAGGAGGAGGTTCCCTGGCCGTGAAGCATTTTACTACACATGTGCTGGTGGCATTATCGTTGTTTAAAAGAGATAAAATATCACAAAACCACTTAACCAGTTTCAGAATCTTTATCTGTTATCAGAACATAAGCAGTTGCAATGGAAAAGCTTCTCTTCATTTCTGAAGCCAGCCCATCGGAAAAAAAACAAACCCAAAATGGATGTGAGTGGCATTAGAAAGCAAGAAAGCGTAACCCACGTTAGCAGCCAGGGCCTCTCCCTCGAGACGGGGATTTTGTAGTTCTGCACTGAAATACTTAGTATATTACACACAACTTTGTGTTTATGCAAATATGCGATATATGCAAGTATATGACGCAGATTTTTGTTTGCTTTGCAAAAGATAAGCATAGCATTTAAGCCACAACATTGAAAAAAGAATCCTAAAAATAGCAAAGTTTGGAAACCCATATAAAGGCAGAACAAACAGGTTTTCAGCAGTAGTAGCAAATGATGTATCATGGAGTAGGACTTACTTAAACTTTGTACCATGTGGGATCATGACACACATACCTCTTTGTGTTCATTGATGCCTTAATCATCCACTTATTTGTGAGAGGATCAAACACTTCCATGCTTCCTAAATGTTCATTTCCATCATGTCCACCCACTGCATAGACTCTACCTGAAAGGCATACACATATTTGGATACAGAGGTTGCTTGGTAACATTTCAGTTTTCATTTACGTGTGTGGGGCAACGAGCCCAAGCACAGGGTCATGTTTTTAAAGGTTTTCGGTACCAGGATTTTATTAAGGAAGGACTCTGTACTTTTACATGTTCTAATCAACCAGAGAAGATCTGTTTTATCACAGATTTTACACAAATCTTGAGATCCATCAAAGTGGAATCCTCCCATAACTCAAGTAGTGCAGGCCAGGTCAATTTCAGATGTTTACCTCAGCTTCCCACAATTTTTACAGGGAAAGATTTCCAATCTGCTGCAGCAACACAGGGGCAACTATGGACAGAGGGGAGCTGCATCATGGATACTAAGCTGCCCAGGCCTGGCAGAAGTTGTGGACCCAAAAATAAAGGCTGGTCTGGCCTTGCAGTCTTAGTGACTAGTTTGTATGGATTTAAATATGAAGGAAGCTTGTATGAGTACCAGCAAACTCTGGGTTACTCTGCTGTGCAACTCCATTTTTTTAGGAATGGTCTGGAAATGGTTAAATCATTTAAGGCACCAAGCTACGTGCAGTTGGCAGTAATTGCTTTTCAGTAAGTGTGCTCTCAGATATTGTTTTAAAAGGAACATCTTTGTGGGGAAGAAGCTTTATAAAAACGAAGAATATTCAACTGATAAGCCATGCAACTCTTTGGAACAAGGTTGCCTGAGCAGGGTTACTAACCTCCGACCGAGATTACACCCACGTGTCTTCTCCTGCTGTTCATTTCAGGGCCGAAGAACCAGCTGTTCTTATTTATAGAGTAACACTCAATGCTGCGGAATGGGTCACCTGATCCTCCTCTGCCACCAACACAGAACAGCACACCTGGAGGAGACAAAGGAGGTTTCCATAGAGCTAGCAGAGAAAATAGGGATAAAATTCTACACCAGAGTAAACTACATACTTCAGGAGAAGCCTTATTTCACTTCAGGGGGCGCAGTAATTGCCCTGTATATGGGACGATGGCCTTTGGCATTTGTTTGGCATGCCTTTAGGACAGTTAATTGTCTACTCTCTTGTAAAAGCAAAGCATATTTTAAACAGGCTTTTTTTTCTGATTTGCTTAGGGAGAGAAACTGATTGATTGCTACATCTTAACTGAACATAAAAATGAGAATTTGCAGTCTAACATGCATGACTTGCTTTTGGTGTTGGTTAAGCAGAGTTTAACAGCCAGCTCAACCTTCTGGCACCAAAAGGTGTATGTCCACTGGTTTCTGTACAGCTTTCTGCTTACTGCCTGCACATAATACTCTTAACAGCTCTAGCCAATCAGATTAAATGCTGCTCTAAACAAAGAAACTGCCAAAATTCTGTTCAGAAAATGCAGCCCTTAACCTAATCACCAGGGGGGCACAATGGCTTTCCCAGTTACACATTAATCTTCCACCAAGCTGTCTAGCCCTATGCAGATACGCTGCCTTTTCTCCACACCACTCCATACTGGATAATCAGACACACATTTAATTACCAGCAGTCTGCTTCCTTGGTGTTGTGCGAATGGAGTATTCAAAGTCTGGCACTGCCCTGCTGCTCAGGTGAAGGTGGTAGTTTCTTGCTTCATCCAGCAAATCCCTACATTTTAGATTCTGCTTGACAATCTCTTCCTTTGCCACAACACCCATAAGGAAACAAATGGGCAAGAGAGGCAGTCGTACCTGACAGAAATGAACACAGTTGGAGTAACTGGCTAAACTGAACTGACCATTTACAGTGATGTACACGTAACGGACTGCAACTTCCAAGCCAACTGTCAGCCCCACACCCTTCAGTAAGAAGAGCAGCTTTTGTTTTCTTTTCCAGACTAACCCTGATACAAACGGTTATTTTTGGTGACAATTATTTGCCATAACCATTTGCGACTGTAGGCAAATGCTTTTGCAGTGGAGGAAGAAGGGCAGCTGCCCATACCAGGGGAGCATGAGCACTTCGTTCCCGAGCCAGCAGTTGTACTGGAATAGCACATTTCAGATTAGAGTGGTAATGGCAAGTCAGAATGGAAACCCTGTCAGTGTGAACTAAGGCGCAGGAATACCCTTCTCTAGGCTGGGCTTGACAGACCTCACAATAAAATGAAACAACCAGTTACAGCTAATTACCAAAGTCTGGAGGGAGCAGAGAGCAGACTGGGTGGCAGAGAGGACTACAGGGCAGTAAGTACAGTCTTTTCAAACAAGACTATAAGATCCTGGCATCAGATTCACACTGGAATATAATAACAGGAGAAGGTTCAAGACTGTTGAAAAGATTAATGTGAAAACAGTGTGATGACACAGCGACATAAAGAAGTGTAAGGATGTAACTATACTGGCAGATGTCGATATTGTGAGGTTGCTACTGCACAGAGTTCAGTTTTCCTAATAGCCATTGTTACCAAGGTGTTTCTTTCCCCAAATCCTTCCTATCCTTCCTTAGAAGAGCTGATTGACGGTCAGGCTCGATGACGAAGCTGCCTGGGTGAGACCACTTACTACCAGCAGCCACTGTCTGGAGCAATCCCAAAGACAGAGCAGATCTGAAGAGAGGTCAGCCTCAAAAAAACACCCTGAAACGTCCCTCCCCATAGGAATTCATTTCTGCAAACTTTTCATTTGTCCTTCTGGGAGAAGCAATGAGGAATATGAAGGACAATTGGAGTGGGGTGTCAAAAGGAAGGCCAGCAAGTGGGACAGGTCTGAACGGGGGCAAACTGAAGTAAAGCAGCATCTTGCTTTTGATGAGCTCACAGATAGCTCATCAAGGTGAAGGACAAACCCAGCATATCAGGAGCTCCTCAGAGAAGCAGAACGGTGCTGTTACACAAGTGTCCGTGCCTCTCAATTGGTCTCTCTTGCAATTCTTCCTAAACCACTTGGGTTCAATCCTGTTTCTTCATTTACTTTGGCACTGGTTTATTTCAGGCTGACTCAAAGCACTGCCACTGCCCTGCTAATAGACTCGGGAGGTTAACGATGCATTAAGAACTCCAGATGAACCGATGAAAATTCAGAAGCTTATGATAACAGGAAAACCCCTAAGAGTGCCTATGATGTAATATCAACTGTTAGGAAGCCCAGTCCTGTTTTCTGCTAGCAATAACGCCGTATTCAACTGTAGGCTCTACATATCTTGCTAAACAGCCCTTATTTTCAGTAAGGGTTTTACTTTTTCAGTGCTTTGCTCCAGACTCTAGTTTCCATGAATAAAACTATTAGTCTGCTAACATAACTGTATTATAAAAATCAACTGCATCCTTTTAAAAACCTCCAGTTATATGGCATGTATATTTAAAGGAGGTGTTTTTTTTTTTTTTTACTAAAAACCTTATGGCAGTCTAGATGCAACTGAAAATGTTTAAACAGTTGTGATCTTTTACTGGGAAAAATTAAAAATGATGTGTCAAGACAAGAACAGCACCATGTTAGCAGACCTCTTGTTACTCCTATGATGCAGCGTGTTCCCAGTGGAGTTCAGGGACAGCTGTGAGACCCCCAGCTGATCCCATTTACTATGATGCGTGTGACACTCTGCAGCACACAACATGTTCCCCCTCCTCCTCAGGGCAGGTTCCTATCTCAAATGCTGGCTTTTAAGCTTCTATAACCAGCACGTGCAAAACTTTATTGAAACAATCCACGTTTTGATAGGAAGGGCTCTGGGTGTTCATCCGAGTGACCCTGTGACGCCGTTACGTGTTTCTCTCAGCAATGAACACTTAGCAAGCCTAGAGGATTAACTGCACACTCCTTTTGAAGCCTACAGGTAATCAGCAGTACTACTCTAGCTTTAAAGGGTCTGCAAAATCTTTTCCTATTTGTGTATACAATCACTTGATGACTTATCTCCATTACAGTTTTGCCTCCCTAGCCATCCAACTATACTACTTCAACAGCTTTGTTCTCCTTTCTAAGTACAAATGCTTACCAGCAAGGGAAATTACATCTGGGCTGTAGTAACATAGAGCCACATGAAGTGATGGCTCTGTGTTCTCCACCTCCCTACGTGTAAAACTAAGGATACTGTGCTGTGACACAGATGCAGCTTCCTCCTTCCCCCTTCCTCCCCCCACTGATGACTTTACAGTAAGTAATCTTTTTCTTGACAGAAACCGAGTAACATAACTTGGTCATGATATTCCCAAGGCCTAACCTGCTTGCACTGTCCATACATAACTGTGAATACAAGCACCAACCAGTAAAAACATTTTTCTTCTTAAAATCTACCTAAGTAAAAGCAGCTGACGCAGAACCAAATCAGTAATGCCTGCCCTACCTGTGCGAGAATTTCATCCAGCCATGTGGCATGATGCTGTGGATTGGCTAGCAGCCACTTGATAGCAGCATTGTAAACCTGCTTTTCATTTTCAATGTTCAGGTCGCTGGAGGACAACAGTTTATGGAGATGCTGAGGTGAGACACTCACAAAGTCTTCACATTCCACCACCTCAGTAAAATGTTCACAAGCGTACTGATCGGCCATGTCCATCAGGTCAATGCGGTTGTGGCTCTCTGCAAATGACCTGACTGCCAGGCAGTTGGAAGGATGGAAGTGCAGCTTCATGTATTCACAGCACGCCTTTGCTACCAGTTCCACCTGAAGAATGCAAGCAGCATACAGGAGTGGCTGGACATTATCCACAGTCAGTGTCAGCCGGGAGGAGTAGACAAACTTCACGAGGTCTTCTATCGCATCGCCATCAAAGTCCCTGATCTCAATCAGCGTCTGCTTGGCTTCAGCCATTTCTGAAAGAAACATGGCTCTGAAGTAAGGTATAACACACGCCAGCACCAGTTTGTGGCAGGAGATGAGCTTTGTACCAACCTGAGAAACAGAAAACAAAACTATTTTACTGAAACATCAATTTCAGTAGTTTTCTTCCAGCTATAAAAGACAGTTAAGCTGAAAAGGTAAACTTCTGGGCCCAATATACATTGAGCTTCTGTGTTTTGCTGAAACAAATGAACTCCATCTCCCTCATACTGCCGACATCACATCAGTGCATCCCAAGCAGATTTCAGTTGTAAACCTGACCACCAGAGTAAGACAAGGTTGTAGCAGAAGGAAACAGCACTTAATTAAGCAATACTTAAAGTTTGTAGGTGCTGGCAACCACAGCTGCATATGGTAGTTTTAAATTTCCTGTGATCAGGACATAAGTAATACAAAGCTGAGCTGAAAAGAATGCATTTAAAACACTGTGCAAGAATAACAGAACTGGTTTCATCCTTTTCGTTTCCTCTTTGATCAGTTGTAGAACAATGTGATGGAGGGTTTTTTATTTCCCAGGAGAATGCTGGAAGCTAGATTTGTTACAGAAATCCTGTTTGCCAGGAAAGATCTAGCACGGAAACACAGAATGCAAAACTATGGATAAAATTTGGGATCAAAGTGTGTGAACAGAGAGGCTGCAAGGAACTGGAAGCACACCGAAATGACATAGTAGTAAACAAATCAACCATGGGAACTTCCTTACAGAGCAAACTGGGTGAGGTGAGTCATGTACGTGCTCTCTTGGATTGCCAGTATCTTAGTTATTTACTTTTTAGTTGTGACCTATGTAAATGACAAAAAATCTAAGAGCTTATCTAGAAATGCCTCAGCTCCAACAGGGATTCTGTCGCTTCCACACCCCTGCCCAAACTCAATGCCATCTCCAACACATTTATAGCTTAATCTTCAGACTGTTAAAACACAATGAATGTAGGTGGTCTCTGTCACCTTCAGTGTAACATCACAGAGCTCTCCAGCCTCAAAGAAGTGAAGAAGGGAGCTGTGGAAATCCTTCCAAGCCTCGTTTGCTTCAAATACAAAGATATCATCTTCACCGTCACCGCTGGAAGATCGAGTTTGCTGCTGCTGCGGCCGCCTTTTTCCCTTCATTGGATGTTGTTTTGCCTGCTCTGGGACCATGGATTCTGAAGCCATTGGTTGTTTCGTCTTTTGCAGCGTGAACTGTCAAATATTCCCACCAAGACAAAGTCCAGCCCATCAGGAGTCAGTCCTAAAATGTAGCTAAGTTCTTTTCATCTTCCTATCTAAAAGCACATACACAAGCACAGAAAAAAAGACAAGAGGAGATATCAGGTAATGTCAGTATCCACCATCAGATTACATGCTAAAAATACTACCTCTGATCTTATCTGGGGGGAGTGGGAAGAGAAGAGGGGAAAAGAGTCCCACAGGCAAATCATATGCAGGTACCTTTGGGAAAAGCCCTTGTTTATGAACTTGTTCCCCACACTTGTTGAGAAAAGATATGAAGAAGAAAAGGCGTGTCCTCTGCCATTCCTCACCTAACATCTATGGATGGCAGAGGAGCAGAAGGGCCATGGACCAGACAGATGGGCTTCTCTCCTCATCTCATCACTGATGCCAGTGACAGACTGATTTGACCCCAACAGGTATGTTTGTACATACTTATTACTCAGTATTCCTCAATCTCAACAGCTAGAGCAATCCCAAAGTATTATCTGTATTTATGCATATGTAAGCAATATGTAAAAATGAAAACACTCTAGTAGTGTTTCAACAAGAATTAAAGAGTAAAGGAATTTATGTTTAAGGAAAAATTTTGGAATGACTTTCTTTTACTTAGTATTAACCTAAAACATGAACATGAGCATCCAGCAAATTGTGTCACTGTTTGCTAGCTTTTTAGACTCTGTCTACCCGTCTTAGCTGCAGATGTTTTTGGTGTCTAAGATTTATGCAGTTCTGACAAAAGGAATCATGGTTGTTCTGCTATCACAACTTTCCCATCATTGAATGACACATCTGCGATACACAGACAACAGAAAGGTTTACTTTGGCTTCTGTCACACAAATATTTTACTCTTCCTAATAGTGTGACCTCCAGTCTGGCTAAGTCTGAAGTCCACCTTTTTATTTGTAGATAAAACTCAAGCAGTAGGGAAGAGCACATAGTTTTCCAGCTTGATAGCACATGTGAAGTTTCAGCTCTGTGTGTCTAACACGCATGACAATTTGCATCCTGTTAAGTCAGTAAGATTTAGGCTGTGCATCCACGAGCTTTGTGGAAGATGGTAAAGCGCACAAGAAAAATATGAAATAAATACTATTTGAAAGCATGAAGATATTGATTCAAGTTACAAACTACTAGATTTCTGCTGCATTCTGGCAAGGGAGACCAACGAATTTGTAAGGTTAAAAGACAAACGTCTCTGGAAAGCAGAGAGAATACTGAGTAGTGTGCTCCTCTTTTATATTGGGATAGATTTTATTTTGGTGTTTGCTGGTTAACTTACTGTGCGTTCTACTAAGAAATGATCCTTGCTCTAATTCAGCGATTTCTGCTCCTGGGATCTGGCACTGGAAGAAGTTGACTGACTGAAGAAACAAACCAAAGCTTTTAAAATAAAGATGTAAGTCACGTGGGTGGGCGCAGAACTTCTGTTCTTCTGGAATATTTTTAAGGTAAATGTATTAAGTGGCACGGATACAACTCCTCATGCATCAGAAAGAGAAGGAAGTGACTCCAGGTGATTGCATGGTCTCAGTCTCAGCGTTGCTGACAGCTCTACGTCCTGTGCAGTCGCAATGCTGTTGGCTGCAGTCAGCCAGACAGGTTACAGTGAGACGAACCGTGTTTAGAATATTTACTAATGCTGCAGTAAGCAAAGCATCCTTCCTGTAAAAGACATCCAAGAAAAAGACAGAAGTTGGAATACTGTACAAGGATTTTGAAGAACGTCATGTGTTATTCAGAAGTAAGACAGAGCAAACAATGGTACTTTTACAGCTGAGTACAAGTGCTACTTTCAAACAGAACTGCCACTGATGACAATGGTTTGCAGCTCGTAAATCATAAGGTTATTTCACTTGGTATTATGTGCTAAATTTATCTGCATGTTTTAACTGACTGCACACATGGCTTTACCACACACATGTGGCTCTTTGTAAAAGTGACTGGTGGTGTAAGGTTTACCTATTCTGGACATGCCATTGTAAACACCAACACAAGGCCCACAATTCCTAAGCTAAATCAACACTGCTGGGTTAACTTTTTTTTTTTTTTTTTTTAATATAATAAATTGAACAGTTGCTCAAAAGCCAAACTTAACTGGTTGTAAACCACGTTTTTCATCCTCACAGAATGCTCGTATCAAATGAAGCTGCTGGAGATGGTCTGAGCAATCATCTGGATGAAAAGAGCACAGATGTGGACTGATACATTTACGCGTGGTTCTGCAGGAGCAGAAACTGGAGGCCTTAGTCTCATCACACCGGAGGAAATCAAGACACAGGAACCACACGCACCAGGGAACTCTCAGTATAAATCATGGCAGTATCAAGTAAGTGTATGGGCACACAGAATCACAGAATGGCTTACGTTGGAAGGGACCTCAAGGGTAATCAAGGTTAGGGCCGCCAAATTCTACATTTAATACTAGACCAGGTATTAATATTAGACCACATGACAGTTACTCCTCACATAAAAAGAAGTTTCTTCAAGGCACTAAAGTCAACAGGCTTAAAAAACCTGAATTTATAATTCAGACACCAAGCAGTCTGACACACTGTGGCTTCATTGCGATGAGACTTTGTGACAAATATTAATACCCTGTGAAAGAGTTTGTTCTTCCCCCACGTCACCAATTCAGGAACATCTTGTTCCTGCAACACTTCTTGCTTCCCAAATCACTTAGATACTCTATCCGTAAATCCTCCGCTTGTCTTAATTACAGTATCTCACATTTTGAGTCTTCAAACAAACCCTCATCATCTGTGGAAAACAGCATCTGAGATTACGAGACAGCTGCACCCTTGTAGGAGATGGAGGTCTCTGTAGATATCCAGCTCGCTGCTGATAATTAAGAGCTACCAAGTTGCATCAGACTTGAGAAATATCACTGTCAGTGTTCCTATCATTTATTTAAGAAATCAAGCAATGTTTATGACAGAGATTTAAAGTAAGTCAACAACCAATGCCATAAAGAGCTTGTCATATAAAAATGGTGCGCTTATAGAGTTAAGCACAGAAGTAATACTATGAGATGTAATACGCAACATTAAGGTCACGTATTTGCAGTCTATCAGGATCCTGGCACGAGGAGAGATGTTTAATTTGCAGAAACTAACCAGGCTGGGCTGATTTAAATGCCCGGCTCTCAGCCTTTACTGTCCTTATACTTTAAACAGAACAGAAATGAGTTTTAGTAGTCCTTTAATCAGAACAGTAAATGGAAATCTGAAGGTCTCGCACAAGTCGTGAAGGTCAGTGTACTTCTACTCCAAGCCTACTCCTCCTCCTAGCCTGAACTGGAATGATAAATTGTTTTGTCACTGCACAGCCTTAAAGGGACAGCATAAGAAATTGGTATTTTTCAACTCCAGAGTAATGCAGAAGTTCACCAGTTTAAGCATCACTTGCTAGGAAGCTTAATAAGCATTTAGGGTCATGTGCACAATGGTCTGTCAATTACGCACTCAGAGTCCACTGACTGACACAGAAAAGCCATTCAGATGCCCCTCAAATAAACAAGAATCCAATAACAGCAGCCAGCTGCTTGAGGTGAGGTTAGCGCTGGCTGAACGCTGCATGCAAATAGAGGCTTTCTTCTCTAAAGTATTGTCACAGCTGGCCATAACCATTCTTTCATCTCAGCGGTGAAGAGCTCTGGCCTGGATACAGCCTGACTACACACTTCCACAGCATAAGTGATTGGCTCTAAGGAATCTGAAGGAAGTGCCTCATTCATAACATCAGTTGTCACTTTGTAGGCAGCTGCTTAGCACTTTTCATAGAAGAGTAACCCCCCCAATGCAAAAAGGCCTTACTCCCTGTTTACAGCTCACCACTGTTTGCTGGCATCAGCACAGCAATTTTACTTCTTGAGTTATAAACATTTAGAACATTCGTCATGTCTGTGTTGGTAGCGTGCAGCTGGCCAGAGCTGATATTCAAGGATCCCAAGCTGATATTCAAGGATCCCATCTGGGCTCTTCTTTACTACTTTATGTATACAAACAAGCAGAGATGGTAACTCAGAGCCCCCATACATTAAAGATGCTTTGGTTCAGCTAAGAGAAACGTCCCAAAGTGATCTGCTTTAGGTTCAATCATTTTGGCTACATCATCTGAAATTGAAGTGAGCACAGAACAAAGTGTTTGTCTTCAGTGTGAGTAACGTGCCTCAAATGACTTTGAAGCTAAAGGGGATAGGAGCATCAGCCACAAGCAGGGCATAAATGTCACTCATGAAGCGAAGGAAACAAGGATCCTCCCCTGTGACACTGACCTGGGAGAGGATTGTCCTCCTGCCTCCGCTGCCAGAAGTAGAAAGATGCTTCCATAATACAAGAAACAAAGGGACTTGGTAATAACCGCAATGAGGAAAGTGCCCAAATGAGGGGTTCTGTGACACAGGTAGATCCTATGCTTGTTTATCAGTCCCAGTACTGAAGTCAGAAAAATAAGAAGCCCAATGTCCAGGAGAATTAAAGATACGGGTAAGGCTTTACCCACACTCCTGTATGTAATTTTGGTTACTGACAGGGAGACAAAATTCATGTTCTTACCTGTGCAGAGACAGACAGGCATCTAACCAGGGAACTGAAAGGGCCCGTTAATTGCAGCAAACTAGAGGTTTGCCTTCTGTAAAGGCAAAATACATAGCTCTAAGAGCAGGGAGTTTTGGAAAGTGACTCAACTACCAACAGAATGTATGCATATAAATATATATCATTTTGCACATGCAAATGTGTAAAACTAACTTGTTAAGATGGAGCCTGATGAGTCTCTGCAGGTAATTGTATAGCGCTGCTGCTGCTCACAAAGTTACATGAAAACATGGGAAAGTTCAAGTTACATGCTGCATTGCAAGCCTATGCTTAGTTTAATTCTCATTAAGTACACCTGAAAATGAAAGTAGCCAAAACAACAACAACAAAAAATTTAGGTACCACATGCCTAACTGGTTTAGCTTGTTTGAAACCGCTTGGCTTTCTGGTATAGAAAACCATAAAAAAGCTATCTTAGACAGCACTACTGGGGGATTCCTAGGTACCTATCATGATTTCAAAAGTTCTCTGTAGCAAAAGCTTGCAGGTATAATAACTGTTTTGTATAACTTGTCACACAGGTATTTCAGAAAACTGAAATGGGTGAGTAAAAAGCTTCCTTAACGTAGAACCAAGAAGAAGCTTTTAGTTGCTTCTATAACCAAAATCACATCAGTGCCATGGGCACAGACAGCAAATGAAGGCTGCTATTTCTAGGAAGAAAATATGACAGAAAAAGGACAGAAATGATGTTTTGCAAAGCACTGATAAAATCTTACTTTGGAAATAATTCTGCAGAAAGAGTGGTGATGCAGTGGCACAGGCTGCCCAGGGAGGTAGTGCAGTCACTGTCCCTGGGGGTGTTCAAGAAGAGGGAAGATGTGGCACTGAGAGACACGGTTAGTGGGCATGGTGCGATGGGTTGAGGGTTGGACATAGTGATATTTAGAGGACTTTTCCAGCATTTATGACTCTATAAACCAAACCCATCGGGATCCCCAGCACAGTGAGGAAGGACTCCGCTTTACAGATAAAAATAGTATTTAAGAGGCACTTTGTTTATTCAAGGTAACCTTGGGAATACCCAAAAAGTAGAAAAAAAAAAGAAAAAACACTGCAAATGCATGCAATTCTCAAGAGCAGGGCGAAGTGCTTACGTATGCACTTAAAGCAAAAGAAATGGTTGCTGGTACTTCATGTCTGTAGGAATAGATAGCAGACTCACGCTGAGGATTTCAATTAAAAAACAGCAGTCTGATGTTTTTTAAACACGACAGCAGTGTTTAGTCCAGCCCTTCCTAGGAAGCATTGAAGTGAGAGCAAAACAATTTCCAAGAAGCTGTTTCCTAGTAGCCCTTTATCCTGGAACTGTAAGCCTAGGAGTGGTACCTGAGCTGTGAGCTCCTTCAGCACCTGCACACAAACAACAGGCACAATCTCAGCATGTAGCACAGCAGATTTACACAGGTAAGAGTTCAGGCACAGATTACAGAGTAACCAGCTCAAGCTAATCCAATGTTTTATCTCCACAAGGCTGCTGAACCTTGCACAGTTTCACCTCCAGGACAGGCAGAGCACACCCACCTGCTGAGATTTAAGCCTGTGCGCATTCAGTGTGGGATTTCAGCTGCTGTGGTACTTTGCTGTGCAAAATATACACTGCTTGTGCTTCCAGCAGCCTTTGTGACAGGCAAAGAACACTCCAAAAACTCTGCATTCTGTCACCTTTATGACTACATTGTGCAGGAGAATTATAGAAAAGGGCATATAGGAACTAGGAGATGCACCACCTGCACATCCCTTAACAAGGCCTCTGTAATTGCAATTTCCCACCAACCAATACGGAACCGGCCAGGGGGGATGGCAAGGTGGAACCCATCAGCACACAGAAGACACCTGGGCAGGGCAGATCATAATGGGCTGAAGGTGCACTTCCCTTTTGCACGAGCAGGACGGAAGTGCCCGGAGCCTCTCCCTGGCAGCTGCAGGTAATTTTTTCCACGGTTAAAGAAACGTAAGAGCTGATGTGATCCTCCGCCCCTCCTCTCGCAGCCCAGGGCTCCCCTCAGGGCCCGGAGCCAGGCCCAGCCGCGCCGCACTCCCCGCTGAGGGCCGCGGCCTCCGAGCACTCTACCTCCCTCTCCCTCGAAGCGGCTCGAGGCCTCTGGAGCCACCCAAGGAACTGTTCGTCGGGCAGAGTGAAGGGAGAGAGGGGTCGGGGTGTTGGGAAGGAAGGACGAGTGAAGACCCCGCGCCGTCGCTCACCTGCGCTCCGCCGAGGGCCGCCGGGAGGAGGGGGCGCGCAGCGCGCATGCGCGGTGAGGAGGCGGGGAGAGGCGCTGCGGGGTGATGGTTTGGGGCTTTGGTGCCTCATAGCAAATCAGCTCAGGAAACGCGAGTTGTTTCTGGCAAATATCGAGCATCGAGGGATAGTTCCTGAGGTGATGCGCCGGCTGGTAGTAGGAGATGTAAAAGGATGGCTGCACTTGATAAATTTGCAGAAAGGGGTGAGTGGCTCTAGGTGACTTGAAAAGGGCGTTTCTGAGGAAATAAACGCTTTGAATCTTTTCATTTCTTCATCCTGCGTTACTCTGTGTGCGCTGAGTCACCACAGAGCCTTTCTCCACACAAACTCACTGATGTCCCTGATGGGTTTGTAGTTGGTACTGAAGGGCTCCTGGCACGCCTGTGTAAAGAGGTGACATTGCTGAACTAGCTAAAGCTAACCAAAATACACTTGGTCTGATGTTAAGCATACTTAATTGAATGATATTTGCCTTCACAAAACCAGCTAATGCTAAGTAAAACACAGTGGGTCAAATGATAAGCAAAACATCCTTTATCTACCTACGAAGCCCAGAAAATTGTTGTTATCTAAGTGTAACTGCACAGAAATTGCCAGATAGGAGTAAATACGGACTGCTGCAATATCAATATGGCAAATAACATCTACGATGTCATGTACGTTTTGTGCTTTTCAGCATGCCATCTCTTGCAGTGCAGGTGCTGATGATGGAAGTCTCCAGGCACCACTGCTGAACTCTGCTCCAGACCAGCAGCGTTTCATTGACACCACTTCACCACTGTGTGGTCATCAAGTGATTATGTAAGTTCTGCCCACTGCTTTTCTCCACTGCAGTTTACCTGTGACAAGCTGTAAACAGGCACCAGTGAGCATGAGTGCCTGGAGCTGTGTAAAAACCGCGGCTGTAGCTGTGTACACAGGATTTGTTGTGAGCAATGAATGTATTTCCCTGTTGTGCATCTGTTGAACTGGAGTGTTTCTCAAAAACTTTTGATTGTGAGCATTAAAAAACTGAGAATGCAGAAGAGAAATAGTTTGTATGAGAGCATGTTTATTCACGGTAACAGAACCGTAGGTTGATGTAAACTTATTCCTGTTCTAACTGAGGTTTTGCAGTTAGGCTGGGGTATTCTCAGTGCTGAACTCTCATGGTATCCTAAGTAGAAAAAGCAGCAGATGTGCTTAGAAAAGAGCAAAATGCATGGCTGTATGCAGATAGAAAGCATCTGCAAGGTTTAGTGTGCCTGAAACTTGTTTCAGAAAGGAATTTTGTAGACAATGTTGCAGCCTTTGTGAATGGCCAGTGATCTTGGACATTTAAAGGTGCTGGGACAGCAGAAAAAATCGATTTAACTGCTGCATTCTGGAGGTTCTGTGCGTATACAGTTCAGTTTTCTGAGACACTGCCTAAAATTTGATACAATTGCATGCATGTTGGTATTGCCAACAAGTATTAAAATATTTTGAGTACTGCCCCAGTCATCAGGTCAAGGCCATAGTGCATCCAGCTGCTCTGGATGAAGTTACCTGGTCTGCAGGGAAAATGTTTGACTCTGCTGGAGATGCTCAGAGCTCCATAATTTCTGTTCTTAATTAGCACATCAGTAGTGCAGCCAGATCCTAATTTCACAGCTCAGCAGTGCTGGCATTCTCCTGGCACAGGGCTCAGGTCAGAGCTGTGGCTGAGGCAGGGAAGTGCCAGCTCCAGGAGACAGCTCAGAGGGAGGCAGAGCATGAGTCCAGAGCCTCTCACCCGACTCAAGTACCCTAAGCTAGTGTGTGAGAAGCCAGTATTCAACTGTGGGACTTTAATGGAAGTTGCTACATGAGGTTTGATGGCATAGGCTTCTGCTAAGTACCCGTAACAAACAGATTTTGGGATAAACTTGTCTCTTGTGGCCGAGAACCAAGGAGCTTAGGAGGCCTGACAATTTGATTCACTGTCACTGGTGTTCATGGGATGAAGGTTTAAATCCTCTCTTATGTTTCTTTTTAACAAGCAGAAGTGGAAATATGCAGCTCAAATAAAAGCAGGAGCAGCATAAAACAACTTATTTCAAGAGAGATGCAAGACAAAAAAACTCTTCTCGGATTCTGGGATTGTGTCCAAGAAAGGGAAAACAGATACAAAAATAATTCATGTGTATTAAGTTGGCCTCTGTTTCCATCATGACTCAAAACATGCTCCTCAAATGTTCTACAGTATGGAATGTTCAGCTATTAAATGCAATCCATTTAGAAGTCTTAAGTGTTTTATAACTTTTCATTACTTATTTTAACTTATTTTCCATGCATAGAATATTGAAAAACCATTTTTCAGCCACAAGATTCATAAACTAGAGTCCAGTTGTCCCAGTGTGAGAAATGGTACTTTGCCACACCCTGAATGCCCTGTTCCATGCTGGTTGTATAAGCAGCAAAAGAACCTTTCCTCCCAATTAGCCTGTCAGCAACACAGACTTAGGCCTGTTACTACCTAGGAACAGATGGAGCCATATTAAAACTTCTCCATCTTCTGAAGAATCCAAGTTTGCAGTACAAGTGCTCAGGACATCAATATGGATTACACTAGAAGCTGCTTAGTTTTAGCTCTGCTTAACCTGGTGGGTTTTCAGGCCTCCCTCAAATGGCCACTTGCCAGCCAACATCTGCCACAGTCTGGAGTTGCACAAGTAGGCAAAAAGTCGATCTGTGCTCTACAAAGGTCTTTGACTGGTATTTCATCACATGGTACCACAGGGTAAAGTGTTCATACAGAACTTTGGAGGATTAACCTCCTGATCACTGCAGTCATACTAGAGCTGGCTTGAGGGCAAGACCCGGGCTCATCTGAGGCTGTATCCCATACACCCGCTGCATGTTAGGTATCCCTCCTCCTGCAGAGCATCCCTGCTCTGCTGCTCACCTGTACATGGAAAAGCAGAGCATGAAGGGGAAGCCCAGAATCATCCAGGGCTGGCAGTGCTAAAGCATCCTGTGCAATGAGTAGGATCAGCATTTCAGAGGGTTGGTATAAATAAACCCTCACTTCTGTACATGCTGTTTGAAGAGATAAAAATAGGTGCATGGAAGTGTGCATGCTCACTGGTGTCAGTACTGGTTTAAATTTGTACTGCAATGAGTGCATTAATTAGTTGAAATGAAGACATAGCAAGCAGTCTCTTGCTTCCCAGTTGATGCCTTCTCTTGTGTTCTGTACAGGCACAGGAGCTCTGGGGACTTGCATTTGAGCTCACCCTGGGCACATGAATGAGGGGTTTTCAGGCTTAGCACAGCCTTGTTTTTCCTTCTAATAGAGGAGGCTGATACTGGAGCAGGTAAACAGCAGTTTTTTATTAGGCTGGACTGGTAACCTTCTAGTGTAAGGACAAAAATAGAACCACACTTCTGCATTCTGCATGAAAAAAAAATCACATTTTGTGGTAAGCATGAAACAGAATAGGGCACCCAGTAATTTGTAGGAAATACTACACTTGTTTCAGAGGGAGGTGTTTGAATCTGGTCTGGAAATCACCAGCAAGCAATTTGAGAAATGACATCAGCAGAGGGCATGTATTACTTAACACTGCACCTTAAATACACCTATAGGATGTGGTTGTGACTGTAACTGCTCAAAGACACCTTCTGGTTAGAGAACTGCTTTTATTCTGCACACATTGTGCTGGTGGAGCTCATGCATAATAGACAATCAACGTATTTAGGTAACGCTTGATTAAGAGGCTGTATTATTTCAGGTACTCACTACAAAAAATGCATTAAACTGCGTGCAGTACAAGGCTTTTTGAACTTAAAAGATTCATTAAGGTGAAGCAGGCCACCTTTAAGCATTCCTCCCCACAAGATAATTTTACTCAGCGATAAGACCAGATTAGTTTATACTCCACAATCCCACTGCACACACATAAGCAGTTGCGCACATTCCAGAACATTCCTTCTGACTTCTCGAGCTGCATTTCTTCTCTGCTAACACACCATGTTATGCACATCTGTTCCTGCTGCAGGTGTGGGATGGTCCTTAAGGTGCAATGGGAAGTGGTTGCATGGAAGAAGTACCCATCTTAATTCTGCTCTGAATCAAAATTGCTGTGCTACACTCAGCATATGTTCCGCTTTCAGTCATTTCATAGGGAAATAAGAAACAATTTCCTTTTCACTGATTGCTTCTATGCCCAATGATTGCATCAAACTTAACATTGGTCAGCTTTTTGAGATAATTCAAGGCACGTTCCGGGAACAACCTGGAAGAAAAAAAACCCACAAAATTAAACCTAGGATAAGAATTCAGATTTTGGAGAAAGTGGCACCACAGGTGGGACTGGAGCTCATCTGGGCACAGAACCCATGCTCACATCAGACTGAGACCAGAACTTAAATCTGGAGAGTACTTCTAAAAAACTCAGTGCCTTTGTAACTGTTTATGTAGCTTGACTTCCTGTCCCTTCAGCACCTTCCTCCTTTTATGATCACTTCAAGGACAGACATCCACTGCAAAGGATGTTGATTCAATTACTGCTTGCAGGTTTACTGTTAAACGTAGACAAGCACATTAAAATGAAATGAGAACTGACTTTGCTTTCCCTTTGCTTTCGAAACCTCATCTGGTTGGTGGAGAATTTCCGGAAGGCAAGAGATTCTTTATGTTATCATAAAAAAGTTTTGGCTGTTTCCTGGCTTTCGTGAATACGTTAGTATGAAGTCTTTCTTGAGATACCGTAGAAGCTAAATGAAGCGGTAATGTAGTTGCTGTGATGCAAATCTAGGTTTTGAATCTGAGCTGTGGACAAAACGCAGCCCCAACAAAGCAGCTACAATGGATGTCTAAGAAGTATGAGAGGACAACCTCACTTCACATGGCTGAGGAAAAGCAGAAGAACACTTCTAAAGCAGCATTCCCAGCACTCATGAAATAGAACTGGTGTTGCCATGAAGAAATGAACACCAAAAAGCAGGAGATCCTTAACTGTTTCTGGACGTTGTCTGGGGCTGCTAGTTCAGAGAAATTATTCTTTGCAAGCCCATGGGAAATTCAATTTGTGATGGAAAAGCAATCCCTTGATCCCCTTCTGCATCCCTAACAGCCAATGGAACATCTGAGTTCATCACTCAGCAGCTTGTACAAAAAAAGGATCATAACAACCTACAAGACAACTCAACAAAACCCTCATGGTGTCTGCTGTTGTCAGTGGAAAGAAATAATACACTGTAGCACTGACTTGCCCCAGCTTCTAAAATAGCACAAAATTGAATCCGATGTTATAAGAGCTTTCAAGAAATGTTTAGGTGTTGTACCAAGGGACATGGTTTAGTAGGAAATATTAGTGACAGATGGACAGTTGGACTGGATGACCTTAGAGGTCTTTTCCAACTTTGGTGATTCTATGAAGTGTAATGCTTGTACAATCCCATGGTTATTCCTTATGTTGCTGTATACCTTTCAAGAAGTAAAGCAATGCGTTGATGAGATGGAACAAAAACCATTTTCTGGTTTGTCAGTATTCCTTCCATCAATGCCTTCACAACTTCATCAACCTCCAAGATCTTTCCAAGCCTAAAATCAAAGGAAAGCATATATGTAAGGGCAACAGTGATAAAACATGGGCAGCTGCTGAATACGAAGTAGGATGCTTCACGTGTGCACAAAGTCAGGTAAATAAAGGACAACTGCTATGTGGGACATACACTCAGTTTGAGTAGGAGGTAAAGCAGGGGCAAATATGTACTGCCGACTTGTGATCATTACCTAGTACTGGGGTTTTTGACAAACCCAGTATTTATAAAAACTGGACAGAGACATGTTGTTTTTATTCCATCCTTTCCCAGTGAAGACAGTTCGTCCGTTAGGGCTTTATGAAATCCAACTGCAGCAAACTTGCTTGAACTGGTGGAGGAAAACAGCACAAATCAGAAGGCATGAATGTTATTTTCGGCCTGATAGAAAGGAGCTGAGAGAACATGCAGTACTGACTAGCGAGGGAAACAATGCAATCCACTTGGGAAGGTAGGGACTAATTCTAATTTTTGCTGTATTACAGCGTTGTCCTAAAATAGCTATTGCTGCCTGGGGAAAACATTTTGGGATGTGAAGTGGAATATTTAAGTAATCTTAGCAGTGAACTGTCAGAGGAGTGTTAGGAAATATTAATTGGCATGCATAAGTCTAATGTTTTTCTTTTTGAAAGCTAAATTCAGTGGACAGTGTAATGTCCAGCATTTCTTACTACAGGAAAAAAAAAATATGAGTCTGTAAAACTAAGAAGAAAAAAATGGTAAAAGCAAACAAGTAATAGTTTTTCTTATGGCTACAGCAACTCACAAGAGCACTATGTTATTCTAAGAAGAAGGAAAGCGGATACCTTTTTCACCAATCAAAGTCTGGATCAGTTATGGGGAGAAAAAAAAATAGATTTCATTAGTTTATTTGTCATATCATTAGTCTTTCATTGAAGCATTGTTCCCGATTCAGTCAGAGCTAACAAGTAAATCAGTGGACATCCACATGTCCTTAAGTGCTAGGTGTTGTGGATTTCTTCCTCCTTTGGAAGAAGCTTACTGAGTGTATTTCTTTCCTCTCCATGTTTGCTGATGGAGAAGACAAAGATAAGAAATGAAGAGAGCTGATTTTGAAGTCACTTACCAATAAGCCACCATGAAAGGAACTACAAAATGACCTGCTGCAGAAGCCACTGTGACAATGTGACCGTGGTTGTTGTTCATCATTGTTGGCAGAAAAGCTCTTGTTGTCTAAAACGTATTTAGAACAAGGGCCAGAAAAAGGGTTGGGGGAGGAGGAAAAGAGGAATGTCTTAAGTGTTTTCAATGCTGTTCCCAAATACATGCAATTAAGTGACTAATGCTTTTCCTACTGCTAGATAGGTTCTGAGAACCACAGAAACACCCATTCTCCCTCCAGCTGATGAACTCTGTAACCTGATTTCTGGAAGGACTCTTTCAGCAAAGTCAGGTATCAGCAGAAGATGATGTTCATGGTATTACTAGCCTGCTTTTTTGTTTCACTTGTCAGTAGCAACTCTAGCAGTATCTCTCCCCAACACACACACAATTTGTAGTACCCCTTTTTTCTCCTGTGAGAAGAAATTCTTTAATACTAGGAATGCTGCTGAAAGCTGTCCCATCCCCAGGGTCTGGTTGCCAGAGTCCCAAGGAGCCAAAAGCCCAGCTCAGGGATGTCCCAGCTGCATTACCTCCACACAGGCTGCTGGCAGAGAGCTGGGAGAAGCCCTGCAAGAAGATAAGGCAGGTGGCACTTGCAGGCAGCGGCAGGACAGCTACAGGATGGGATTAAAGCAGTGCCAGGAGCCCAGAGTGGAGCCAGCAATGAGACAGGTACAAAATGCTTCAGGACGAATCCCCAGAAACTGGCTAAGATGCTGGTGGCAGCCAGGGAGAGGCTGGGTCTGGCTGCACCACATGGCATTGCTAGAAGCTACCAGCCAGCCATGCCCTGCACCTGTCTGTGTGTACCAAAGGCTGCCTTCTCTCAGGGGCCAGCTGATAAAAAAAACAAAACACTTTGCATTATATGAGCAGTTTTCCTACTGCTTGCAGGCTCTTGGTGCCTGGCTCAGAGTGCCCAAACAGCCTGACCCAAAGAGAGACACTAAAACACTTGTGACATAGACCAACCTACGCTGCAGGAGAGGCCATCACTGGCCAACTTGTGTGGAAAGGAAAAGATGAGAGCCAGGCCAGCCCCAGATTAGCAAGAGACAATCAAGTTTCCCAACAGCCAGACTGAGTGCATGTTTGCTATACACACAAAGCAGCACGAGAATTTGGTATTTGCCTGTAGCTTTAAATAACTGTTGTTCTAAATACATATCCTTAATAATGCTCACATGAATGTGGCATGAATGTGCTGGAGACCCTTACCCAGATGTGAGCAAGAATGTTGACTTCAAACGTTTTCTCAACTTGGTGGTCCTGGGTGGAAAGCAGGTCGGCAGCTGCAATCACACCGGCATTATTCACCAGGATGGAGACATCACCTATGTCTTTTTTCACCTTTTGGACCAAAAGATGTGTAGGTGAACATTGCTTGTTAACATACATCAATCATAAATCAAACATAAATCATCTCGGAGATATGATTTAGCAGAGGGTTGTTAGAGTTAGGGTACTATGGTTAGGCTGCAGTTGGACTTGATGATCTTTGAGGTCCCTTCCAACCTTTGTGATTCTATGATTCTATGATTCATACAAAGTGCAAGGTCATGAGTAGCAAATGATTTAATTCTTACAGTGATTTTCTTGCAGGTAGGAACATGCAGTACCCTTCTTGTGGCCAAAACCACAACAGTCATGAAAGCTGATTTAGAGCTAATGTTTTTCCCTTTTTTACTGCCAGTTATTACAGCATCCTATGCATCACCCATGGACAAACATGCTCTACAATTACAGCTGGCCCTCTGGACATACAGAATGATTTGAACCATGCCCTACAGTGCAGCCTTGCACATTTCCATGTCTGTTCCTCAGCAAGCCAGTAGCAGGAAGTTTGGTTGCAGGGTCTAAAGTCTGAAGCATGAACTCAGTAGGACAAAGGCTCCCAGAGGAGGATGGGACAGGCTGCAGTACCTGAAGGTTTGTATGTGCAGCAGCAAAAAGTGGGGAGATTTCAGGGGCTTGCACAAATTGAGTGGGACACCTCGGGTGCTGTTTTCCAGCCTTTCCCAAATCACCGCATGTCTGGTAAGCGCTGGCACATGCACCTGCTCCCCTACCTTATCGGCAGCGCTGTAGATCTCCTCCCTTTTGCTGCAGTCCACCACAAAGGTGTGAACGGTGGCTCCCAGCCCTTCGCATTCTGCTGCTGTCTCCTTAAGGCCATGCTGTGGGAAGAAGGATGCGTGCGTGACACAGGTGCCACGGCCTCCGTACAGCCCGTTTAGCTGCACCGCGGGCCCGGCCTCACCGCCTCGACGTCCCACAACACCAGGCGGCTCTGGCGCCGGGCGAACTCGCGGGCCGTGGCCCTGCCCAGGCCGTGGGCAGCGCCCGTCACCAACACCAGCTCCCCGCGGACGGTCTTCCTCTTGACGGGCAGCAGCAGCTTCACCAGCGCCTCCACATAGGCGTACAACAGCGTGCCCAGGAACAACAGCAGCTCCACCGCGAGGTTCATCTTGCGACCGCTCCGCACGACCAGGACAAGTCAATGCACGCGACCCTGCCGGGGGACGGGGGAGAGCGATGCAGCCAATCGGGAGAGCGCAGTGAGCAGGGGGCGGGGTCAAAGGAGGGGCTCAGCCAACGGAATGGTGGCGCCGCTGATTGGCTGGATTCCGCCCAATGAGAGGACGATGAGCTCTCGGAGGTGGTCACATGTTTTGTTTACCAACCACCTTAAAATCGTAGGTAGGAGCTCGTGGTTGGTTGGTGATGCAGCAGAGGTTTGTGTGCTGAGGCGACGGTGAAAAGAATGGGATACAGGTTTGACAGAGCCCGAAGTCTGATGGCACAGCTGCTGCAGTAGTGCCCTTCCTGTTTTGCTGACAGTGACAGTGTGCTCACTGAAGTGACATGGGAATATTTGTTGTTAAGAAATGATGAAGAAATTGTGGTTACTTGCTGCCTAGCATTTATTCACATTTAGAAAGTAAGCAGACAAGGGCGGGGAGAGCTGTTCACTGTGACCCGCGCTGGCTTCAGTCACAGGGACCCCACTGCTGATCTGTGGTTTCAGTGTGCTGGTGACAAAAAGCATGAGGGAGCCGAAGGAAGCAGAAGATGATCGGGAAGCAGCACTATTTCATAGGAGACGGCTCTGGTTGTCCAGATAGGTATCTACAGAGTAGGAATAGAATTGCAGGTTAGAACCAATGGTATTCGTGGCTTTAGTCTGTTAATTGATGCGTGATGTGAAACACACCCGCAACACTGTCACTGGCTTTGGAAAACAGAGCCTGGTGAGCAGACTGTGCTCTGTGCATGGGAGGTGACCAGAAAAGTTGCTGATGGCTGAGGATAAAGCTGGCTGTGCTGTGATGAGTCAAAATTGCATGGGTTTTCCTTCCACGTGAGGTGCTTATGTTAACATAGAGTGCTAAAGGTGGAAACAGAAAAATAAAAATTCTGGAAGTACCATGCTGAACGAGACATAAAAGCTGCACTGCTTCCAGGAGCTGTATGTTATTTCTGGAAGGAAAAAATTTTCTAAAGAGTGTTTATTGCATAATAAGAATAATGCAAGTGAGAAGTAAGCAAATGTAGTGGTAGAGCTTGCTGTAGGGTTGTGTCTTATACTACAAGACAGATGGCTTACCTCAGACTCACAGCAAAACAGATGGCTGAGCATGCTTGGGGTGTTTCAGGAGGAGGCGAAGAATGGGATGCAAAGGCAAGAGAATGCTCCTTTCTTCTTGTGGGTACTGTGAAAGGAGAGGAATTGTGCATCAGTGTTTCCCAGTTCAGTACCAACCCCTCCAGGTAAATCTGAATGTTAGAGCTGGTGCGATTCAGTAACTAAGGAACAGAAGGCTTACCTCTTCTGAGCTGTCTGAACCAGAGCTATCATCACTGTCACGCTGCTGCTGTAGAAAAAGTATGATTTTTTTTAATTATTTTTTATTTTTTTTAGCAAAGCATAATTCATTGTACTTGGGTTTTGTTGTTGGTGGTGGGTTTTTTGCTGTTGTTAATTATTGTTGAGAATAAAACTAACAGGCACTTCATTTTTCTTTTTAAAAACATATATATTTTTAATCAACATGTCCTGTTAGAATGCTACATCTGAAAAGGGAAGTTGTTGCTCAATGTCTGAAGAACTGTCAGCTTAATTCTGTGCTGATGGAATGAGGACTTGGTTGATGGGCTGGGTATAAGCTTGCTATTGGTTGTTTTTGCTTTCAAGTCTGAGAAGGGCTTAATCTTAACCTGGAAATCTAGATTGGGAATACCATAAATGCATTTAACCATGTAACAACCTTTGGTGTTCTTGAGGCTGTCCTGAAGATAAAAGCCATGTAATTTCCAGCTGACAGTGTTAAGATTTCCCACACCGGATGCCTGTGTATTTTTGTTCAGTACTTACTGCGTTGGTGACAGCAAGGACCATGCTCAGAATGCAGGACAGCAGCAGGAACTTCATTGTGAGAGAGACTCCTGTGAAGCAGACAGCAAGCAGAGTTACAGCTTTTGGCTGAGGGGGAGATGTGGAGCAGCAATGAGGCTGTACTCTGAGAGGAGTGACAGGGAAATGGGGCAGCAGGGGCTGTGTTGCGAGTTGTGTGCACCATGTTGTGTGTCCTCAAGTGCCAGCCTTGTGTTTGAGCTGCTGATGTGTGCAGTCAGGGTAAGTAAGGGGTGTTTTTTGAGTGGTCCTTGCCAGGAGCTGTTTCTTTGCAGCCTCGCAGAAAGGCAGAGGGATCTCTGGAGCTGATGGAGTTCACCCCGCTCCCACATCCAGGCCCCTCCAGCAGGATCAGCTGGAGCAGGTTTGTCCAGGACTGTGTCCAGGTGGGATCAGAGCCTCTCCTGTGGTGGAGGCTCCACAGTCTGTCTGGACAACCTACTCCAGCATCTGCCTGCAACATAGCACAGGTAAGAGCCAAGGATCTGTGTTACCTTTGGGCTGCATGTTGAGCGGCTGGCCAGTGGGTCAGAAGGAGGCAGATGTCTCTGGCGATAGCAATGCATGGATCGCCAGTGTCTATATATATGGTTTGGGGTAGTGTGGCTTGCATCAGAAAACCACAAGATGTCATGAGTCATGTCTTCTTTGGACCTGCTGATTGTTTAGTTTAATTACTTCCCACCTGGTAAAGCAGCCAAAATTTTTAGTTGACCTTTATGATTTTTGTATAATCCTTGGGGGATTGACAGGTTTGGCAATGGGAACACATGTTGTGTTTGCGCTGTGAAAGGAATGTCTGTTTTTTTCACTATGGATGTTCTCCTAACTATGCAGGAAGTACTTGTCCAGAGTACCGAAGCTGCCAACTTAGAGGAAGGGTTACAATTTCCAAAATGGAAAAATCAGTTACTTGTGGAACCCCTTTCCAGGGTCCATGTGGTATAACGACATCAGTAGAACTCGCAATGTGTTCACCAAGGGGAAGTCATGCCTGACAGACTTGACAAGCTCCTGCAGTGAAACAGTCAGCCTGATGGATGAGGGGAGAACGGTGGATATTGTTTTCTTTGGTGTCAGTAAGGCCTTTGTCACTGTCTCCTGCAATGTCAAAAGAAATCTGACTTCTTTGAAAGAAAATAAGTCCTTCATCCTGAGTGAAAAGAACTGATAGTGACTGTAGAAAACAAACAAAAATGCACACCTCCCCCCCAGAAAAAATGGGCGGAAGTGGCAGTAACGGCAGATCTATTTGAGAAATGTGTGGAAATCGTCTTGGTGATGCAGTTTGCCTCAGGGAACTTGGATGGTTTTAAGGAAAGTCTTCCTTGTTTGTCCTGATGAGTTCTGTTTTCACTGCATCTTTTTCTACCGCTTGGCTGGAGCAGAGCACTGGTTGGTTTTAACCTCTGTGGAGAATAAGGCAGTCCCTTGTGTGCTGATCTTTCCTACACAGGCTGATGAACTAGCTTTGATTGCTGTAAGCAGGCTGACCCATGGCTGTGGTCAGGCAGAACAAAATGCTGTCCTAACTTCTTCCTCCCTAAGTGATTTAAAGTTCCAGACAAGGGCTCTTTATCAAATGGAATTTGCACAGAGCAAACTAACATACAACTAATCCAAATTAGTCTGTATGCCCTGCTGTGTGATGTTACAGAAGGTGCAGTGGGTGACATGTCTGATTTACAGGAGGAACTGTCAGCAAAATATGTTTTGGTGGTCACCCATCCTTTGCTTATGAAAGATGTTCCTGTGCTGAACTTCCTGGTGGCTTTATTCATTGTCTCATGAGGGTATCAGGACAGAGTTGTGCTGGGATAAGAAGCCCTTGCTCATACGAGGGCAAAGGAGCAAGAGGCTGGTGGAGTTCTGTGTTCTGAGCTTCCCTAATGGCATTTCTGAATGTCATTCCTTTTGACATGGTTCAGGTGAAGGCTGTTTTCTGGTCTCACTCCGTAGGAAGTGTTTGGGGTCTCCTGCTTCCAGCAGAGCACATCTGGAGTGGTTGTTTTTTGTGAAGTGCTTGGCTTGACATCACAAAGCTACTCATATACTGGAGTAATTTATTTCCTTTTTTAAATTGGCACGTGTTTTACCAGTATGCTTTTGTAATGTAACTGCTTTTGGATCAGCCTGTTGTATTTTGCATATCTAATTGAGTCTACATTGCCCAGTTTGCGCTTTGACTCACTTCTGTGTAATTCAGCATCCAGAACTCTAACCAGAATAGAAATCACAGAATCACAGAATTGTAGGGGTTGGAAGGGACCTCCAGAGATCATCGAGTCCAACCCCCCTGCCAAAGCAGGTTCCCTACAGCAGGTCGCACAGGTAGGCGTCCAGGTGGGTCTTGAATATCTCCAGAGAAGGAGACTCCACAACCCCCCTGGGCAGCCTGTTCCAGTGCTCTGTCACCCTCACCGTAAAGAAGTTCTTGCGCACATTCGTGCGGAACTTCCTATGCCCTAGCTTCATCCCATTCCCCCTTGTCCTGTCCCCGTGCACTACTGAAAAGAGTCCAGCTTCACCACTATGGCCCCCACACCTCAGGTATTTATAAACCTGGATCAAATCCCCTCTCAGTCTTCTTTTCTCAAGGCTAAACAGACCCAGTTCACTTAGTCGTTCCTCACAGGGGAGACGCTCCAGGCCCTTCACCATCTTTGTGGCCCTCCGCTGGACTCTTTCCAAGAGATCCCTGTCTTTTTTATACTGGGGAGCCCAGAACTGGACACAGTACTCCAGATGAGGCCTTACCAGGGCAGAGTAGACGGGGAGGATCACCTCCCTCGACCTGCTGGCAACGCTCTTTTTTATACACCCCAGTATGCCATTGGCCCTTTTGGCCATGAGGGCACACTGCTGGCTCATGGCAAACCTGTCATCCACCAGGACGCCCAGGTCCCTCTCTGCAGAGCTCCTCTCCAGCAGGTTATCCCCCAGCCTGTACTGGTGCATGCAATTATTCCTCCCTGGGTGCAAGACTCTACACTTGCTTTTGTTAAACATCATCCTGTTTCTTACTGCCCAGCTCTCCAGCCTGTCCAGGTCTTGCTGAATGGCAGCACAGCCTTCAGGCGTGTCAGCCAGTCCACCCAACTTCGTATCATCAGCAAACTTGCTGAGGGTGGCCACTATCCCCTCATCAAGGTCATTGATGAAGATGTTGAACAAGACCAGACCCAGCACAGACCCCTGGGGGACGCCACTAGTTACAGGCCTCCAGCCAGACACTGCACCACCAACAACGACCCTCTGCACTCTGCCAGAGGGGAAATGTTCATAAAAAATGGGAGAATTTGAAAGATCACTTGAGTTTATTCCTCCAACTCAAACAATGTAACTGCATTGTCCTATTTGAAGGGTATTACTTGCTTTTCTCTTTTCATTTAGAAATTCAGATGTATTCAAATTGTGTTCATAATTGGATATAGAAGGATTTTCTTTTTACCTACTCTGAGGAGAGTGAAGACTCCATTAATGTCCAGAATTGGCTTGTATAACATTAGTTGTTAATAGAGATTTTGTCCCAGTGCTTTGGCTGCACAGTTATTCATCCTGTATGTGGGAAAGATGTTTGATTCCACTGGAGATGCACAGAACTACAGGCTTGTTACTCTTCTCCTGGAACCTGTTTCTGTTCTTAATTAGCACATCAGTAGTGCAGCCAGACCCTAATTTCACAGCTCAGTGGTGCTGGCATTCTCCTGGCACGGGGTTCAGGTCAGAGCTGTGGCCAAGGCAGGGAAGTGCCAGCTCCAGGAGACAGCTCAGAGGGAGGCAGAGCATGAGTCCAGAGCCTCTCACCCAACGCACAAATGCCCTAAGCCAGTGTGTGAGATGCCAGTATTTTCAACTTCTGCTAAGTACCTGTAACAACCATATTTTGGGATAAGCTTGTCTCTTGTGGCTAGAAAGAGAACTGAGGAGCCTAAAAAAACATTGGTATGCAGAACAAGGACTACGTTAGAAGCCATCCATTTCTTGCTGTGGGCAGTGTATTCAGGCTTCCTGCAAATGGCTACTAGCCAGCCAATGCCTGCCACAGTGAGTAGGCAGAAAGACAATCTGTGCTCTGAAGAGGTCTTTGACTGGTGTTTCATCGCATGGTGTTCTCTTGTACCTCAGGGCAAAGGCAGTTAGTTCATGCAGAGCTTTGGAGGCTTAACCTCCTGGTCATTGCAGGTCCTGGTAGAGCAGGTGGCTGGCTCATGGCTGGATCGTGAGGAAGAGATGGGCCTATCTGGAGCTGTTCCCATTATATTCCTGCCCATTGGTCTGGCACACACATCTCTGCCTGGGCCCAGGTCCTGGCAGAGTATTTCTGCACTGCAGTTCCCCTGCACTTGCACGGGGAAGAGCAGAGTGGAAAGGGGAAGCCTAGGATTATCCAGTCTGTGGATGTATCTGTCCATGGCTGTGCTACAGCATCTTGTGCAATGAATGGGTTTAGCATTTCAGAGGATTGGAATAGATAAACTCTCAGGAAGGAGAACAGGTATGGGGAAGTGAAGTGTGTAGGTTAACTGGAATCAGTGCTGTTTCAACTTCATGCTGCAAGGAATGCATTGCTTAGTTGAAATGAAGACGTAGCCAGAAATAGCTGGCTTATCAGTTGACGCCTTCTCTTGTATTCTACACAGTCACAGAAGCACCATGCACTTCCACTTCTTCAGCTCACCCCAGTATGTGAATGAAGGCATAGCATATCCTTGCTTTTACTTCTAACAGAGGAGCCTGACTTTAGAATACTGGAACAGATAGCATAACTTACACTAGGTTGAATTATTTGCCTTCTGGTGAAAGGAGAAAAATAGTGCTACTTTTTCTGCATTCTTATGAAATAAATCACGTTCTGTGGTGCACATGAAACAGAACAGGGCACCCAGAAATTTGTAAGGAAATATTACACTTGTTTTAAAGGAAGGTGTTTGAAAAGTGTCTGGGAGGGAGAGAGTATGTATGTTATTTGACACCTTCTGGGTCGAGGTCTGCATTTATTCTGTACAAGCAGTTCTAATGGTGCTCATGCATAATGGACAATCAACATACTTAGGTAACGCGTGATTAAAAGGCTGTATTATTTCAAGTACTCATTACAAAAGCACAACATGGAGCGTGCAGTACAAGGCTTTTTGAACTTAAAATGATTTGTTAAGATGAAGTGGGACACCTCAAAGAACTCCTCCCCACACAAGACAGTGTTACTCGGTGATAAGACCAGACTAATTTATACTCAGACAATCCCACTGTATTCATGTAGGTAGCTGCTCCGACCCCACAATAGGCCTTGCTGGATTTGCTGTCTGCCACCGCAGTAGGAGCCAAAGATGGTAGAATACACAGTCAGAACATTCCTTCTGACTTCTAGAGTTGTGTCTCTGCTCTGCTAACACACCACGTTACTCACGTCTGTCCCTGCTGCAGGTGTGGGATGGACCTTAAGGTGTGATGGGAAGTGGTTGCGTGGAAGAAGTACCCATCTTAATTCTGCTCTGAATCAAAATTGCTGTGCTACACTCAGCATATGTTCTGCTTTCAGTCATTTCATGGGGAAATAAGAAACAATTTCCTTTTCACTGATTGTTTCCATGCCCAACGATTGCATCAAACTTAACATCGGTCAGCTTTTTGAGAACATTCGAGGCACGTTCTGGAATCAACCTGGAGGATGAAAAAAACAGCCCATGAAATTAAACCTAGGATAAGAATTCAGATTTTGGAGAAAGTGGCACCACAGGTGGGACTGGAGCTCATCTGGACATAGAACCCATGCCCACATCAGACTGGGACCAGAACTTAAATCTGGGGAGTACTTCCTAAAAACCCATTGCCTTCATAACTGTTTGACTAGCTTGACAGTCCCTTCAAGCACCTTCCTCCTTTTATGATCACTTCCAGGACAGACATCCGCTGCAAAAGATGTTGGCTGCAACACTGCTTGCAGGACCCTGAAAGGTTTAACACTGAGTAGAGAACTGCTTATTAAGTGTTTTTCTGCTTTCGAAAGCAGCAGTCTGAGGAAAGGATGGGATGGTAAAAGAGAGACCTTGAGGTGCACTTTCCTCTTCTATGATTTTTTTTCTTAGCATGAGCCATATCTCTTTGTGTCTGCCTGCTCCTCGCTTAACATGGAGTTATCTTAAGGGTTATGACAATATTGAGCACCACTTGTTTGTGGCTTTGCACACTTCTACTGTCCAAGCATCCCTTGGAATGCAAAAGAGTTGTTTTTTAACTGTCTGATGTTGAGTTTCATTAACAAGTTATTACAAAGTGTTTCTTGGGATGCTGTTGAAGTTGACTGAAGTGTCAATGTAGTTGTTCTTACGTAAATTTCAGGTTTTGAGTCAGCTCCAGTGAAAACAGAGCCTCAATAGACGAGCAGCTACACTGAATATTTAAGTCTGAGAGGACAAATTTCACTTCACATGGCAGAGAGAAGCAGCATTCTCAGCCTCCATGACCTAGACCTTCTGGTGTTGACATCAGGAAACGAACACTAAAAAGCAGCAGTTGTTCAGCTGTTTCTGGAGCTTGCCTTGGGCTGCTGGTCCAGAGAAATTGTTTTTTGCAAGCCCTGAGGCAATTCCCATTTGTGACGGAAAAGCGATCCCTTGATCTCTCTCTGCCTGAAGTTAAATAAGGAATGACATAAATAAACCAATGCTGTGGTGAAAAATATTGACGATAGTAGAAAATAAATGAAACTGGGTTGAACCTAAACTTCTCGTATCTAGCTGTCATGTAAGAGTATTTCTACGCTGCCAAATGTTCTATTTGACTACTAACAGCACTAATTACACTTCCTCCTACAGTGAAGCTTAAACTTGAAGCCGATGTTACAAGTGTGATGCTTGTATAATACTCTTGCAGTTATGTTGCATCTTTTTTTTCTTTCTTTGGTGGTTTATTTGTGCGTGTGTGTGTGTGTGTGTGTGTGCCACTTACATTTCAGAAAGTAAAGCAAAGCTCAGCTGTGGTGGAACAAAAACCATTTTCTGGTTTGTCAGTATTCCTTCCATCAATGCCTTCACAACTTCATCAACCTCCAAGATCTTTCCAAGCCTAAAATCAAAGGAAAGCATATATGTAAGGGCAACAGTGATAAAACATGGGCAGCTGCTGAATACGAAGTAGGATGCTTCACGTGTGCACAAAGTCAGGTAAATAAAGGACAGCTGCTATGTGGGACATACACTCAGTTTGAGTAGGAGGTAAAGCAGGGGCAAATATGTACTGCTGACTTGTGATCATTACCTAGTACTGGGGTTTTTGACAAATCCAGTATTCATAAAAACTGGACAGAGACATGTTGTTTTTATTCCATCCTTTCCAAGTGAAGACAGCTCCTCTGTTAGAGCTTTATGAAATCCAACTGCAGCAAACTTGCTTGAACTGGTGGAGGAAAAAAACACAGATCAGAAGGCATGAATGTTATTTCCTGCCTCAGAAATGGAAAGGGGCTGTATGAACATGCAGTACTGACTAGTGATGGAAACAATGGGAAGGCAGGGACTAATTCTAACTTTTGCTGTGCCACAGTGCAGTGCTGAAATACACACTGCAGCCTGGGGAGGACACTATGGGATGCAAAGTGGGCGTCCTTCAGAAAGTTACCTTTATAATGAAGAGTCCGATAAATGTTAGCGCATAAACCCAAAGTGTTTACTTGTTAGACTGGTGTTAGAAAATTCTTGGCAAGCAGAAACAGATGAACATATTTGATGCTAAGGATCTGAACAGTGAAAACTGGTTAAAACTCCTGGCTCAGTTCTCCTGCTACCAACAGTGACTCCATGTGCAGGAATGTACCCAGGGAAAATGGTTCTGTTTGGAACCACCATGGTAGAGGGCTAACAACATGCAGTCTGATAATATTCCATGTTAGAGTTTTTCTGTAACTTTGTGCATGAGTTATAAATGCTTCTATTTTAAATGGACAGTGCATTGACCTCTCACTAGTGATGTGACGCTTGCAACACTAAGTATTAGCATGTTTCTTTTGTCATGTGAATGGTTTACTGTCAAAGCCTGCATTTTACCACGTGGTGGCAGAAGTATTTCTATGTACTGCAGTCATTGTCACAAATACTAGAAATATGAAAAGCTACTCATTATATGTTTACTTGATAACACTACAGTGACTCACAAGAGCACTACAGTCTAAGAAGAAGGGAGTAAAATACCTTTCTTAGTAAGCAAAAATCCAGATCACTTATGGAGAGAAAAAAGATTGAAGATTGCATTAGTTGATTTGTAACACATTAGTCCTTCATTGGATCACCTGAATCAGGCAGAGCTAATAAGCAAATCAGTGGGTACCTCTATTGGTCCTTATGTTGTGGGTTTTTTCTCCTTAGCACTGTCCTTTGGAAGTAGCTTATTCAGTGGGAAGTTTAATTCTGTTACTCCGTGTTTGCTGGTGGAGAAGACACAATTAAAATTAAATGAACAGAGCTGATTTTGAAGTCACTTACCAATAAGCCACCATGAAAGAAGTTACAAATTGACCTGCTGCAGAAGCCACTGTGACAATGTGACCATGGTTGTTCTTCATCATTGTAGGCAGAAAAGCTCTTGTTGTCTTGAAAAGGAGTTTTAAAAAGGGGCAGAAATAGGGTGGGGAGGAGGAGGAGGAAAAGAGCAATGCCTTCTTAGATGTCCTCAACACTGATCCCAATTGCATGCAATTAAGTGAAGCTATCCCTAGTGCAAGATGCCACATAGCACCCAAGGCCCTGAGAACCAGCTGCCCATTCTCTGTTCAGTTGGCGCAATCTGATTTCCAAAAGGAACCTTTCAGCAAAGTCAAGTATCAACAGAGGCTGATGCTCATGTTGCTCCTAGCCTGCTTTCTAGATTTTCCTTGTCAGCAGCATCATTGCCAGTGTCTCTTCCCCAGCATGTACAATACCTTAGTACTCATTTTTCCCCCTGCAAGCAAAATTTCTTTAACACTTGTGACCTCCATCCTTTAGGCCCTGCTGACGGCTGAGTCCCCAGGGCTAGTTGCCAGAGTGCCAAGGAGCCAAGAGCCCAGCTCTGAGATGTCCCAGCTGCATCACCTCCATGCAGGCTGCTGGCAGAGCTGAGAGAAGCTCTGCAGGGGACAAAGCAGGTGCCACTCTCATCCTTAACAACACTCACAAAAACACAGAGGCATAAACACAGTAGCAGCCCTTACCCAGATGTGAGCAAGAATGTTGACTTCAAACATTTTCTCAATTTGGTGGTCCTGGGTGGAGAGCAGGTCAGCAGCTGTAATCACACCGGCATTATTCACCAGGATGGAGACATCACCGATGTCCTTTTTCACCTTTTGGACAAAAGGAATGTGCAGCCCCATGACATTCATTATCACAGAAGTGCAAGGCTGTGAGCAACAATTAATTTAACTCTTACAATTCTGTGTTGTTTTTTTCAGAGAGGAGAAAATCATGTTCTTTCCCAATCTGGTAGGAACTGTGCAGTATCCCGAAAGCTGATTTAGATCTGGTGTTTTTCCCTTATTTACTGCTAGTATTTATAGTCTCCTACACATCACCCACAGAAAATATGCTGTACACAGTCACAGCTAGTACAATCTGCGTGGAAAATCTCAGGTGCTGTTTTCTAGCCTTTCTCAAAACCCACATACGTTTGGGTAAGCCTTGGCACATGTGCCTACTTCCCCTACCTTCTCAGCAGCACTGCAGATCTCCTCTCTTTTGCTGCAGTCCACCACAAAGGTGTGAACAGTGGCTCCCAGCCCTTCACACTCTGTTGCCGTCTCCTGGAGGCCATGCTGTGGGAGGAAGGAAAGAAGTATACATGTATGACATGAGTGCAGTGGCCTCAGTACAGCCCACTTAGTTGCATGTGCGACCATACATTGCCTGAGCTTTGCTGTTTGGGCACCATGGTACCGTGCGGGAGGACTTTGAATTTAGGACCTGCACAGGACTGCTGCTGGAAATGGAATGGAGAGACAATAATGCCCTTGCCTCAGTGAAGCTCATTTGGCTGGACAGCGGGAAGCGGGCACCAGGTGACATCTGGCAGCCTCCTGATTGCAAGCAGAGGACTAAAGCACGGCTGCAGGTGACAGCCTGGAGATACCACAGGTGCCCAGCATATGGCATGAGTAACAGTCTGGCTGTGAGAAAAGAGGTATGCCACTCAATGTACAACCTGGAAAGACAGCTGAATAAGGTGTCCATCTTTTGTGTTAGACTGAAATAACAAGGCCATCTTTTACCATCAAAACAGATCAACAGTGCCATGCTCCTTCTGACCTTCCATCATCTCTTACACTGTCCAAAGCTCTGGGCTCCATTGCCTCCCTTGGCTGCCTAATTCATTGCTTGCTAAATGCATTCAGGCATTCCTCCCAGAATCATGGGTGAGTGCTGAAGCTACAAAGGTAAGGTTGGTACCTCTTCCCTTCTCACAGAGGGTAAAACACATAAGCACAGATCATAGGGGTTGGAGGCGACTTCTGGAGATCACTGAGTCCAAACTTGTGATAAAGCAGGTTCCCTGCAGCAGATCTCACAGGTAAGTGTCCAGGCGAGTCCTGAATATTTCCAGAGAAAGAGACCACAACCCCTCTGGGCAGCTGTTCCAATGCTCTGTCCCCCTCACAGTAAAGTTCTTCACTGTGTTAATATGGGACTTTCTGTGTTCCAGTTTCTGCCCACTGTCCTTTGTTCTACTGTTGCATGCCACTGAAAAAGAGCCCACCCCCACCAACTTGACTCCCGCACTTTAGATATTTATAAACAATTATAAGATCCCCTCTCAGCCTTCTCCAGAATGAACAGCCTCAGGTTTCTCAGCCTTTCCTCATAAGGAAAATGCTCCAAGCTCCTAATCATCTTTGTAGCCCCCTGCTGGACTCTCTAGGAGATCCCTTTCTTGAACTGGAGAGCCCAAAACTGGACATAGTGCTCCAGATGTATTTTAACTAAAAAAAGGGGAGATTTAGGTTAGATGTTCGGAAGAAATTTTTTACTCAGAAGGTGGTGAGGCACTGGAATAGGTCGCCCAGAGAGGCTGTGAATGCCCCATCTTTGCAGAAATTCAAAGCCAGGTTGGATTGGATCCTGTGCAGCCTGGTCTGGTGGTTGGCAACCCTGCCCATGGCAGGGGGTTGGAACTAGATGATCTTTAAGGTCCCTTCCAACCTAAGCCATTCTGTGATTCCGTGTTGCCACACTGGGGCAGAGTCAAGGAGGAGAACCTTCCTCTGTGTGCTGGCCACACTCTTTGCAATGCACTCCAGGAAACTGCTGGCCTTTTTGGCCATGAGGGCACGCTCCTGGCTAATGGCCAACCACTGATCAACTGTTGGTCAACGAATGGTCAACAGTTGGTCAATGAATGGTCAACAGTTGGTCAGCCAGTACACCACTGGTGTTCTTGACCTCCAACTTTCTCTGCAGAGCTCCTTTCCAGGAGGTCAGCCCCTAACCTGTACTGATGCATTCGATGGATGACACGATGGATGACTCGCTGCTTGGCTTCAGCCCTTTGTGCATCCCAACAGCAGTGCCATGCATGCCACGGAGTCTGTGCTTGAGGTGAGCAAGCAAGTACACTATTAAACATTCCCACCGTGGGTCAACTGTACTTTGTATACATTATACTCCCCGCATTGCACACAGAGACGGCTCCCAGCTCCCCACAGCCACCTGCAGCCACAAGCCCCGCTCCCCTCGCCCCGGCAGGACCTCCCCGTCGATCCCATCCCGTTGTTACCGCCTCGACGTCCCACAACACCAGGCGGCTCTGGCGCCGGGCGAACTCGCGGGCCGTGGCCCTGCCCAGGCCGCGGGCAGCGCCAGTCACCAACACCAGCTCCCCGCGGACGGCCTTCCTCTTGGCGGGCAGCAGCAGCTTCACCAGCGCCTCCACGTAGGCGTACAGCAGCGTGCCCAGGAACAGCAACAGCCCCAGCGCGGGGTTCATCCTGCCGCCACACGAAGCCCGGAGCGCTCCTTCGGCAACTCGCAGCACCGCCGCAAAGGGGCGCACACACCTCCCGCCGTGACCAATCGGAGAGCATTGTGGGGCGGGAGGAGGAGTGTCCGGCGGAGAGGAGTACGCCAATGGGCGGGAGTCGGCGCTGATTGGTCGCGCTCCGCCCAATGAGAGGGCAGCTTGTAAGGGGGTTGGTGGTGACGGCGGCGGCGGTGAGTGGTGGTTCTGGTCTGGGGTCACTCTGGGAGTCTGGGCCGAGAGCTTCGCCGCTGTTTGTGGCGCGGGGGGATGTTGGCCTTCGCCCCTGTGCTGCGTGCAGTATCGGTCCCCGGTTTCGCTCGGGCTGTCGCCGTGTTGTCCGTCACAGTTGTGTTGTCCTCGCCAGCCCGATGTGGGCTGCGCCGCCGCCCGCCCTTCAGGTACAGCGGCACCCGGGGTGTGTGAGGGACAGTAGGCCGCTGCCGGCGTCGCCGCTGGGGTGTAGGCTTGCCTGGGACCAGGCGGATTTCGTCATCTCAAAAAGCCGTAAAGCTTTTCACCAAGAGCTCTTAAATATCTATGCTTCTGTAGGTTGTGGCCTCTCGCTATGCTTAGAGTATCTTATTTGGGACAGTTTCCTTTCTTTTTGGAACAGTTAAAAGAACAAAACAAAAAAACAAGCGTTTGTGTGTTGAGGTAAATCTATGTGGAGTTGCAAAGAGTTGCACGTCAAGCACCATAATTTAAACTGCTGTTATCAGTGATGTAACTGCCTGCAATTTTGGCTCTAGAAAATCCATGTCAGGGTAAGATTACTCGTGGTCTTGAGGTTTTCCCTTGTGAGTGAGTTATTTGGATGTTCATTGCCTGGTAGTAGAAAAGCTAGGTGTGTGTTACTCTACACTGCGTCGCACCAAGTGTTGTTTCACTGCTCAGAGCAACACGTGGAATTACGTGGAACTGTAGGAGCTGGAAGAGGCCTTTGAGGATTCTCCTGTCCAAGCCTGCTGGTGTTTGGATATTTTGTATTTACTTTCACTTCTGTCAGTGGATGTGAGAGCAGGCCTCTTGTAAAGCTGAGCTGTTTGTTGGTGTGTTGCCCACATGGAGTGTGAGTGCTCGGGCAGGGCTTCCAGCTGCACTCCATGGTAAATACCTCCCAACCAGTCCTTTCAAATGATCAGTAACTGCTCAGAGTGCTGCATAGCCCAGAAGGGCCCTTGCAGTTCTCAGCTTCTTACTCATGAAATAAGATCTTCGTGTCTAGCAGGAAGCTCAGCTTACACTTTTGTTTCCAGGTATATGTTTGCATGATCGCTGAAAGAAGTGATAACATATTGCTGTTCTCTAGAAAGCTCCAGTCTGTTCTGTGTGGTGCAGTCTAATATTTGGATGAAATGTTTAGTAGCATGGTTAATACTTAATGAATAAGTATTCTGTGATTCTAGGAATAAGGTGTTACTTTCATTTTTTTCTTTCAGTAACTTCTCTGCAGCTCACTGGTCCTACCTCCATCCCATTAACATGTTTGACAGTTGTAACGTTAAGAATTTCTACCACAGCAAAGCTCTCACCTCCCCATATCCCAGATCGCGTGTTGAGCGTACCCATGTTCCTGCAGATAAAGTGGACTGGTTGACTGAGTGGAAAGACTACCAACCCGTGGAGTACACTGCAGTGTCTATTTTGTCTGGACCTCAGTGGGCAGATCCGCAGGTCAGGTGAGTGGAAGGAGACAGGTAGAAATTCTAGTGTCCTTGCTGATTTGTCTTTTCCAATCATTTTTTATGTGAGAAAACAGCATTGTGGCCTTAAGAACTTGGGAGAAAATTGCCATAATGTACTTGCTTGTTTGTTCTTGGATTGTGTGCAAGATAAGAAGAACTCGAGCAGAATTGGAGGCCTGAAGCAGAGCGCTCTGACTCAGAAAGTGCAGCAGGCTGAATGCCTGATGGTAACATTGTGACTATTGCTTTGTACTGGTTCTGTGAGTATATTCTACTCCCAAGGAACGCATTGTGCTGCTTAGCTAGGAGGTTAGATTCATGCCTTAACCTACTGTCAGATAGTTTTTTTAGTAGGTGTTGATAGCACTTGAGAATGCAGAGTCAGTTTTTAATGTAGATTCCTGCATTTTTTGTGTGGGAAAAATCTAGTTGGTAGACTGATTCTTGTGACAGTTTGAGGGGAATTGCTTTGGGGAGCCATAAATATGCTTCTGTAGACAGCTGCCTCCCTACCAGCATGCTGTTTCATTTCCAGAGCTGCACACAGAGCGTAGGCATTAAACACTTTTTAAAGTCAGTGATTGCACTTAGCAACTGTGATAAAGCATACCTAAGAAAATATCTGCACACTGCACTTATATTAGGAAAGCATTTGTTAGTTTCGTCGCTGGGAAACATCTTATGATCCCTGATATGAACAAGAACAGCTTTGAAATATTGCCTAAATGAGGAGGAGGAAATATTGAGTGCTTTAGAGCATCACGCTTATCTGCAGATTTAAACAGACCGTCATTAGCAATTGCTCAAATTTTATACCCCCTATGGAAATGGGAGGAGCTGCATTTTAAGTTTTGGTAAAAACTGCTTTTTAGCCAATTGGGTGTCACAGATTGGGTGGCTGGCCTTCATACAGGGGGATGTGATGGGCTTTATAACTTCTGATTACTCTTTCTCACAGTGATAAAAGTTTCTCACCCAAATTTAATGAGAGAGATGGAGAAGTGGAGAGGACAAGTTGGAATGGCTTGTATGTGGTTGAAAATGGGAGGCCCCGGTGAGTGATTTTTCTTTGTGTATGTGTTTCAATGATTTAGCTATAGAGCTCTTAAACATCTGCATCGGTTCTAATACCGATGTATCTAAGTACCATCTAATAGATGGTACCTGCTAGAACAAAATAAGGGTAGTCTTCCCTAGAGACAGAAAAGAATGATGCCTCAGTGTGAGAGTGCTGTTCCTGGAAAAAGTTGTGCAGCAAGGCATGAAAAGGTTGGCCTGGACTGCCCCAAGAGTGGGTTGTGGGGACCTGAGGGAGGCAGAAGATCAGGGAAATGACAGCCATTTTGTTCTCCTTTACATACTCTGTCAGTTACAGAAAGATGATGACAGAGAAAACTGTGTTCTTTTTTATTCTTTAAAGCTAATGCTGACATTGGGTGTACATTGCTGTCCTTTTCTTTCTGTTATTCAAGCTTCATTAAAGCTACTTTTTTTAGTGTACTTGGGGCTCTGCATGGGCGAATAGTGTTGTTAAATACTCTGTGCCACTTATTTCAGAAACCCAGCGGGAAGGACAGGTCTCACAGGGAGAGGGTTGCTGGGGCGCTGGGGACCAAACCATGCCGCTGATCCTGTTGTGACCAGGTAAGGGGTGGGTGACTGGAAGGTGATGTATAGTACAGCAGGAAAATACTAAGTGACTCAGTTGCAAAATCAGTGGCATGCCTGTTTTTGCACTGTAGGAAATGCTGTGTTGGCCTAGCATATAAGAGGAGGACATAGGGTTTGGATGATCTGTTGTTGGTTTGTTTGGCTGTTCGCTTTTTGTCAATGCCTGCTCTGCTTTGGTGTTTCTGCCTCTGGAGTCTATGTGACTACATGTGGAGTCACACACAAAGGTTTTAGGGGAGATGGTGTAGGTAACAAAGCTGCAACCTAGGAAATGCAGTGCTTTTAAGGTACAACTGTAATGAAAGACACTACTGCATTTTGCTTCTTGCCGTTATCAGAATGCTACCAAAGCTACTCATTTATTTCCATGAAAGCAATGCAAATCCAGGTTCTATTTTTCCTCTTCAATTAGATTACTTTTTGCTTTAGTGGCTGCAGTTCTTCTAAATCCTTTACTGGACACAGTACAGTGGATGCTTTTGGCCTTCTGTTGGTGCCAAGTAGATGGTTTGGAAGTGTTGCAGCCAAAATTTACTCTTAGAACAGAAGTCATCATTATCCTCATCTCATGAGTAGACAAAAATAAAGTTAGAGGTGAAAGCTTTATAATGAGAGTTTCAGTAGATACAGATGTTCTGGACCTAGCAGTAAAACTGCATAGAAGAGATCTTCCCAGGCAGCTGTTGTCTGTTTTTCTCAAAGACTGTACTTTACCTAATAGACTACTATGTGAGGGCCCCACTGTTATGTTTTCCTCCTACAAAAATGCAGAAAATAATGCTCTTGTTTGTCATTTTCTGCAGGTGGAAGAGAGATAGAAGTGGCAATAAAATAGCTCACCCAGTTACTGGCAAAAACATCTTGCAGTTCGTAGCTATCAAGAGGAGAGACTGTGGGGAGTGGGCCATCCCTGGGGTAAGAGCAGAGCTCTGGAAGTGGAAGACTTCCCCCTTTTGGCAGAGTCAAGAGCAGATAACTGATGTGTGTGATAAAATTGTGCTTTGTAAGGATGACCTCATTGTGTAGAGGGAAGGAGAAAGGTATTACAAATATTTTTTTCTCAGGCATCTCTTAGTGGACTTCTTGCTTTTTCCACATTACGAGGCAATATATATACTTAATTCTGAGAGTGTCTTTTGCTTAATCTGCTCCACGTTTTGGAGGATGGGATGCTTGCGCTTTATCCACAAATACAGACTTCTTATATCCAGAGCATGATGCAGGTGGCTGTAATATCCTACATGCCAGTCAACACTATGCCAAATGAGGTCTCAGGGTGCTCCTATTTCTCTCCCTGTCAGGGGATGGTGGATCCAGGGGAGAAGATCAGCGCTACTCTTAAGCGGGAATTTGGGGAAGAAGCTTTGAACTCCTTACAGAAATCACCTGAGGAGAAAGCAGAGTTGGAAAAGCAACTCCAGAGACTGTTCAGCCAGGAGCACTTTGTGGTAAGTTGTGTGTCTTGTGGTTGCCTCTGAGCTCTGTAGGTAACCTGCAGCTATTGAGAAACTGATGAAGCGTAGCTGTTTTTAAAATAAGCTGTGATACTCAATTTCTTGTCATGTAAGATTGTGAATGCATCTGAGGAAAATGCTTTTTAATGATTCCACCTCGTTTTTATGCTGTTGTTACATTTCTTTTGGTTGTTCAATGTATTAGGTGTACAGAGGATATGTGGATGACCCTCGTAATACCGATAATGCTTGGATGGAGACAGAAGCTGTGAACTACCATGATGAAACTGGTAGGTATCTCTGCTTGTGTTCTAAGCTGCTTTTTAGTGCAGATACTCTTCTGAAATACTGGTGTCTGTGAGGCTGAGGTGTGCAATGGAAATGTATGAGCATGAAAGTGGGGTGTGAGTTCTTGGACTGAAACAAGTGCGTGTCAGGATCTCGTGTTTTGTGATGTTCACCCACAGCAAGTAGTAGTTGTTCCCCTTCGATTTCTCTCTATCCTGAACTGAGAAACTCAAGTCATATTCAGGCAAATTCTGTATTGTTTTGTTAGTTCCAACCCACAAAATGTGCATTTGTGTGGAGACTGAATGCTAGGCCTGATTACTTTTTGGCCACTTGAGTTGGTTTAATTTCCAGTTTCAATGGTGGAGGACCTTCAGCTCTTTTTTATTCTCCTTCAGCAGCTGTGTGCCTCTGGTAGTAGGCAGATTTTCACTTCATTTATTGCTTAGATGTCTTGGTTACTTTTGACACCTTTTATCTTGGGTACTCTGCCAGAGTAATTTTGTACCTTATTTTCCTTTTGTAAAGCAATTGGAATGGGCATATGTTTCTGGTTCTTAGATTGATCTGTAATCCTGAATTCTCATCTCTCCCCTCTTGAGATTAATTGGTTTACTTTACCATCATTTTTGCTGTTTTGGGTAGTTAAAAAGTAAGTGTTGAAGCTTAGCACACTGCTGGTTCTTGATTAATCAACTCCCAGAAGTAATGAAGGTTGTTCCTTTGATGTTTGTTTATCATACTTTTTTATAATAAGCATTTATTGTCTTGTTTATGCAGTACTGAGACTTGACTCGGAAACCAGAGTTAAAAACTGTAGAGAGTAATTCAGAAGCTTTTCTCTGCATCTCCACTGAAGTGTTTTTTAAAAAACTTTTGAGGCTTTAATAAAGTGTTAATTATTCTCATTTTGTGTAGGTATGAATCACTTTCAGAATTTGGTTCATAAAGTAGTAGAAATAGAATAGTGGAAGGGAGGAACTGATTGAGTGTGAGATGAGAAAGTGGGAGAGAAGATGCAAGAGCGTGTCCTAACTCTTGTTTTGTGGACAGGTGAGACCATGGATAACTTGCCTCTGGAAGCAGGTGATGATGCTGGGATGGTAAAGTGGGTTGACATCAGTGAGAAGCTCAAGCTGTATGCGAATCATAGCTACTTCATTAAGCTCGTGACAGAGAAACGGGGAGCCCACTGGAGTGAGGAACCTGGTCCTGAGTGTCCTGAGTGATGAAAGGAGGAACGGAGCCACGTTTGAAGGCTGATGTTCAGCAGCCTTGGAATTGAGATGATGCCGAACTTCTCAGTGCTCCCTTACAGTGTATGCCTCGTTTAAGGGACTTTGTTGTTGCAAGTAACATGTAATAATGACTCTATTACCTGCATACAGCATTCCAGCTGTGGGGTTAGCTCTGTATACACAGGTCAGGAAGAGCTGGCTACAATGGAACATGCAATGACAAGAGCTTTTAGAAGGCTTGAAATGGCTTCTTTGAATTTCTCAGTGAAAAATGAGGTGAATGTGGAGCAATTAACTTCTTGTCTTAATTATTTGCAGCCAAATCTTTATATCAGCAGAGCTGCAAAAGAATGTTGGGATTCTGACTGTAGTTCTGAGCTACACTTGAGCTCTATTTTTGCACTGGTTTCTTGTCAGGGGTATGAATCTTTCACAAGTCTGTGGCTTGTAGGATGATGACGTGAATAGTTACTAAGATGAATTAAAGAACTATGTATTTAAGTGATTTTTATTTTTTTTCTGAGTGGTTTCACTTAAGATGTCCTATCAGTGACTTTTCTAATTGGTGATTAATTTTCTCCTTTAGTCGCTTTCTAGCTGGGGTATGGATGGTGTTCACATGTGGATGTCTTACAGCACCTCCATCTAAAAATATTACTGTTGGAGGATGTGTCTTGACTGATTTTTGGTAGATTTTGAGCTTCTCTTTACACTGCATGTGGAAGTACAGCTGCTGGGCAGGCAGTGCCATAAGCAGAATCACTGGAATGCGTGGCCTTCAAAGCAGTCTTCCAAAGTGTGGGTTGTTTTCTTAGGTGATGGCAGTGCTTTCCAGTCAAAAGGCAAGTGTGGGCCCTTGGAGATACTGGTTATTGAAGAGTTGCTGGTGTTTTTCCTGTGTGTTTTTTTTGTCAAGGGGTAAGTGTGTTTAGTTGTGTAATAGTATGAGAGTTGATTGTAACAGCTAAAACTTGGGGCTGAGAGCTGGGCTGTAGTGTCTTAGTGAATTTTAAGCAGAGTGATGATGCAGAAGAGTGAAAACTGTCATCAGCTGGACTTACCTTTTATAGTGATACTGTGGTGGGCTGAGACGTGCCCACATCTGCTTAACTAATGAATGTTTTTAGGGCTTGCTTCATGTCGGCAGCACGTCTGTCTCCATTAGCTAATGAAATCTGGAGAAGTGGTCTGGGCTTAGATGGGAGAATCCTGGGGATGTTCTAGAGTTATTAGTTTACTCTTTTCAAAACAAAAAGTAATGCCAGCAGCTTTAGTTTACCTTTCAGTCCCTGCTCTACTCATTCCTGCACATTTCAACTCAGCATTTATGTTGTCTTACTAATATCACTGTATACATTTCCAAAGGTTTTGTTTACCAAAAATACCAACCTGTCTTGAAATCACAGGAAAGCCCTGGTGGTTGCTTCAGCAGAGTTCCTTTCCTTTTCTACTGAAAGTGAAATTACTTTAGTGCATGGGAATGTTTGTTCTTAAGAGACAATGAAGAGATCATGGTGACTTGTTGCTTAGCATTTATTCAGGCTTAGAGAGTAAGTAGACTTCTCCTCCATAGGAGAAGCTGTGTAATGTGTTTTCTACTGGCTTCAGCCACGGGCATGTGAAATGGAACCTTATTGCTGATCTGTGGTTTCAGTGTGCTGGTGACAAAAAGCATGAGGGAGCTGAAGGAAGCAGAAGATGATTGGGAAGCAGCGCTATTTCATAGGAGACAGCCCTGGTTGTCCAGGTAGGTATCTACAGAGTGAGAACAGAATTGCAGGTTAGGATCAATGGCGTTAGTGGCTTTAGTCTGTTAATTGATGCGTGGTGTGGTCCAACAGTGATGATCTCCAACTGATGATCTTCAACAGTGTCATTGGCTTTGGAAAACAGAACCCGGTGAGCAGGCTGTGCTCTGTGCTTGGGTGGTGACCAGGCAGTTGCTGGTGGCTGAGAATAAAGCTGGCTGTGCTGTGACTAGTCAAAATAGCATGGGTTTTCCTTCCACATGAGGTGCTTACACTAACATAGAGTGCTAAAGGTGAAAACAGAAAAATAAAAATTCTGGAAGTACCATGCTGAACGAGACATAAAAGCTGCACTGCTTCCAAGGGCTGCGCGTTGTTTCTGGAAGAAGAAATCCCTCTAATGAATGTTTTCTACCCTCATCAGTCTTGTAATAAAGTCTATTTTGGTTGAGGAAGTGGATTTGGCTTTATGGGTTTTGGTAGTCCTTTGCTTCCAGGAAAGCTTTGTAGTCAGATATTTCTCAGCTGGAGTACCTGATCTTAAGTGGTACATCGTGCCATTACTTTGTGTATACCACTAACTTAAGAGTTAGGTCTTTGTGCTTACTTGGGCCTGGAAATGTATTGGGTAATTAGAATAAGGCAAGTGAGAAGTTAGGCAAATGTAGTGGTGGAGCTTGCTGCAAGCTTGTGTCTTCTACTATGAGACAGGTGGCTTAGCTCACACTCTTAGTGAAATAGATGGCTGAGCATCCCTGAGTTGTTTTACAGGGTATGGCTCAGGAAAGTCAGGGGAAAACATGGAAGAATCTTCTCAATGCGGTGAAAGGAAAGGCATTGTGTATCAGTGTTTCCCAGTTCAGTACCAACCCCGCAGTTAAATCTGAATGTTAGAGCTGACGAGATCTAGCAATTGAGAATCAGAAAGCTTACCTCTGAATTGGAGTTTTCAGTGGTCTTACCCTACTGCTGTTGAAGAAAGGTTTTTCTGTTTTTGAACCAAGTAGAATTCTATTTGTGGTGTTTTTTTTCTTTTTAGGTTTGTTTTTAATAAAACTCTCAGGTACTTCACTTGTTTGCTATTTTCTTTTTCAAAGAGTGCTGCTAGAAAACAATCTTCAAAGGAAAGTCATTGTTTTTCAGTGCCTGGAAAACTGTCAGCCTAATTCTGTGCTGGCAGAAATGAAGACCAGCTTGTGAATTGAAATCATTGCTAGCCTGTGATGCAAGCGGTACACTGGTAGTGTACTTTTGGTCTGAGAACTTCACTTTCAGTTATCTAAGGAAGTTAAACTCATCTGTTTATCTGGGGAAAATCTGGCAGGATGACATTCAGAAGTTGGCTTTGTCAAATATGTTCCAGACCACTGACACCAGCAGTTCTACGCTGTGTTCTTTTCTTGGTGCGTGTCAGGGTGCAAAACAGAACACTTATTGGATTGCATATATGTGCTTTCTTGGTAATGGTGCAAGAACTCTAAGATTTGTTACCAAGCATGCTATATGCGTGTGGTGGAGGCAGAACAATCTGTTACAGAGCAAGGGGATGAAAGAGCAGAAAGAAAGCAGTGTATTTTTTATTGGGTCTAACCAACCACAATGGATATGATTATGCCATGGGGGAGTGTCAACAGTGAGTGTGATTGGGAGGATACTCTGTGTGTGTATATACACATATATATGTATGTGTATCTCAGAGCAGGGTGCCTGAGGATGAGGGTGAGATTTCATTGTTGGTAGTCTGTAAAACAATCACAACCCAAATACTTTGTCATATCATGAAGACATAAATAACTGATAACTATTAAGGTATTTGCAAGTTAATCTAAAATACTGCAGGGTGAAACTAATGGTCATTTATAATCATTATTCTTACTGCTGTTATTTCTGATTTGTAGGTTAAATGTTGATTAGTGGAGCTTCCCTGCCTTGCAGAAAACAAGAGCTCAGCTGATTATTTTTCTGGTGTAATGCTCTTTGAGGGCAGCATCGCTGTGCATGCAGTTGCAGTCGCTCCCCCTCTGTGCCATGCAGAGGGAGTGTGGGGACAGCATGGAGACTTCCTCTACGGGTGTGGTGCTGGTCTGTTCTTTCATGCACTAGGTGCTCCGAATTTCTACGGCTGTACCAGTCTTGGTGGTGTAGTTGTTTGTCCAGCAGGAATCTACTGTGTGACACGGGTCCTGTTACTGCTGTGTTTCAAGAGGCTGAAGAAGAAATACCTGAAAAACACTGGCTTTTCATGTAGTAGGATTTGCAGTTTAAGGACTGGTAAATGTGATCAATGCCAGGGGAAAAAAATAAAAAAAAAATGACCAACACAACAAAGAAACCAAAACAAAATCTGGGTAGACTTTGTTTATTTGACATTTTTATGCAGAATGCTAAACTGACAGTAAATGACAAGAAAAGAAAACCTATTTCAAAGCAGTTTTCTTCGGTGTATTATAAAATCCACATCCTATAATTCTACGGAAAGGTTTTGTGAACAACTCAGTCGTCAGGTTAGTCCTACTAAGAGATTATTGGTATGTGCAGAGGGAAACACTGTTTGGGTATGAGCTACTTTGAGTTCTTAAACACTACTGCTGTTAATGAATTTTCAACAATTAGGCACTTGTGTTATCCAAGAGTAACTCATTCTGCCTCCAAGAGTCTTATGCCAACTTATTCCTGAAAATTACAGGGCTGTTAATTGCAGTCATAAATGGGCATCACATGGTTGACAAGCTGTAGCGCTGCACAGGGATTCTGCTCAGCCGGGCTCAGAACAGGAGACTTTCACTTATATCTTCTGCAACAGAGAAGGAAATGTTATTAACATTTGCCAAAGTGCTGTTTTTATGCAGTATTGTTATTAAAAATGGTGTACTGAAATTTTAGAGTCTGTACAAACCAGTTCAGAACCTTGCATCTCTTGCTGTTCTGTCTGCCTATAGTTTTTCTTCTAATATGGAACTTTGTGGTGGTAACGCTTTGTACTGGAGCATAGGAAGTTCCACACAAATGTGCGCAAGAACTTCTTTACGGTGAGGGTGACGGAGCACTGGAACAGGCTGCCCAGGGGGGTTGTGGAGTCTCCTTCTCTGGAGATATTCAAGACCCGCCTGGACGCCTACCTGTGCTACCTGCTGTAGGGAACCTGCTTTGGCAGGGGGGTTGGACTCGATGATCTCTGGAGGTCCCTTCCAACCCCTACAATTCTGTAATTCTGTACTGTGCGCTTTCCTGGTCCTGGTCTTCAAGGCTTACCTTCCTTAATCCCAAAGCAGTGGCACCACTCCTTCAAAGTGATAAGTTTGTCTTGGTCTCCATCACACTCCTGGAAGAAACGGGTTATGCAGTGTTCCATGGGAACGAGGGAGGCTCTCAAAGGAGCGAGCTCTGAGTGAGTCAGTGATCTGAAAGGAGGAGAACACGGATAGAGGTGTATTTCTGCAGTGCTCTTTGCTCTTAGAGCAAAGATGCTCCAAGTGTCTGAAAGGTGATAGCAGTGACATTGACATAGAAATCTATATGTTTAAACTACTCATTGTTCTTTAAAAGCTTTTTTTTCTGGAAGGGTTATTACTGTCACTGCTTTACAATTCTCCAGTCCTGTCATTTTACCATTAATCTTCAGGAGAAGCTTGCAAAGGTGCTTAGCTATGATCTAAGACACTAGGTGTGATGGACATGAGGGATTAAGGCCTTTAAAACACAAATGCCATGACCAAGTGGCATGACTAAAGGCCTGAAGCCTGAATCTTATTCTCAGAGGTAAGTTATGGAGGATCAGTGCTTGCTTGTATCGGCTGAGGGACCAGTTGTTTATGCAGAGAATAACTTAAGTGGTTTAAGATAGTAAAACATCCTTAACTTGACCTGCAAATCAGAACTTACTTAACATAAAAAAGGGTTCTTACCTATCAACTGGGTGCTGGTCAAGCTGATAAAATTGCCAGTGCACAGGATACACATACATGTGGTAGTTTTTCTCAAAGTCATGCAGGAGAAGCTCAACTGGATGCTCACCAGACACGAGACGCTTCTCATTCAGGTATATTTTTTTGACCTGAACACATCAGAGAAATTGATTTTTGTTTTGAGGTGAAGACGTGGCCTGAAGTTCTCCACCAGGGAGGCAATTTGGAGAAATTAATCTTGATGAAATGCTACTGAGGAAATGCTTTTAATTGTTTATGACTGTACAGTGTAGAAAAACTTGTCTCAGATTTGCCAGGTGGATGTTGGTGGTTACTGTATGAACTTCAGTAGTAACTGGAAAGGAAGTCTGACCCCATATGACTCAGCAGGCATCAGACCCAGGTAAACAAGAAAGTAGCCTCAGACAGTTGGAGGCAAAGCTGACTCTGATATTAGCGTATCTTCAGTTCTGGGATAAGCAGCTCAGCTTTGCTATATCAGATAATGTGTAATTCATACCTGTTAGTATGAGTTTTTCATGGTGGGCCATGATCCCCCTTGGTAGTTTAGGGTGTAGTGTTTAGAAGTCCTCATGCGTATTTTGTGTAGAGTGAGTATCAGTCAATTTTATCCCTTGAATATCATGCTGCAAGCTTGATTTGTAAATTGACAGTGTATGAAACTGTATTAAAAACTGCAGAAGACACCCATAACTCTTCATTCCATTTTCACATACTTCTATATTGATTGCCAAGCATAAGGTGTGTCCTAAGAAAATGAAGAGCTGGAAAATGGCCTTGACCGCATGAATCAGATCCTTATTCCATTAGCTGATCTACCCAAAAGGTTTGTCTCAAAGTGCATACTGAACAACCAAAGCAATGTTTTTTCTTCTCAAGAGAACAATTATCAGATAGGTGTGCATTAATTCTTTTTGTTTGTTTGTTTGTTTTTGCCCCTTGCCTGTAAGTATGCAATCAAAAATAATGCACCTGGCTTTGGTTCACTTTGACAAAATGATATTTATAGCAGAAATGTGTCTGAGCTTAAATTACTGTGAGGGGACATGTAGGTGTATTTGGCAAACTGTAAATGGTATGGAGATTGTCCAGTTCACACTTTGACTTTCTTGCACATGATTTGATATCCAGAACTCTACCCAGTACAGAAATGCTAATATGTAATAGGGAAATCTGTTGGAAGTGGCCCTGCTTGAGCAGGGGGAGGGTCCAGGTGACCTCCAGAGGTGCATTCCAACTTCAGTGTTCTGTAATTCTGTAAATCACTTGTTTCAGCTCATTTGTACTAACCATGTCGCTGCATCTTCCTATTTGAAAATGTATTGCTTACCTTATTCCTTTGCTTTTCAGTTAGAAATCCAGACGTATCTTGATCGCGTTCATAATATTGCATTAGGATGTTTTTGAGCCAGTCTCTCATACGGAGAGGGAACTGATCCACTTCGTAATCAGTACAGTGGGGTATGTCTGTGTCAAAACACAAAGCTTTTGTTAAGTCTCCATTCAAGAATTTCTGAGCCAAGTTAGGCTTGATCCTCACTGGCAGACTTTAAATTCAGCTTAAAGTTGATGTAGTTGGTAATATATGAAACTGGGAATGCATCTAGTGGGTTCAGTAGTACACCTACAGTTTGCTGATTGGTGCGTATCCTTCACAGGTCATGCAAGCCTCAAGTTTAACCTATCTGTGCACCTTAAAAGCAGAATTGTGCAGTGAAGCCATTAGTGGTCTATTGGTTGCATGAAAGAAGAGTTCTTAGGAGCAAAGGAATATTCTGGCTGAAAGTGAGCCATCTTTCCTCTTAGGGTACATGGCAATTGAAGAAGAGCTTAGAAATCAACTTTAGCTTTTGGATTGTGACTTTGTCCCCATCTCTGGGTGCATTTGAGTTGTTTGGGTGTGGCATTGAGGGGTGTGGTTTGTTGATGGGATTTTGTAGTTCGGGTTGAAGGTTCAACCTGAAGGTCTTTTCCAACCTAGATGATATTATGATTCTGCATTTGGTGTCTAGATAGCTTTATGGGTTTTTGGGTTGTTTTTTTCGGTGCATGATGTTTTAATCTATGAAGTTGATGTACATACTGTGTAGATATGAAAAAAATCTTCATGTGGTAAAGCACAGGACGCTATAGTAATGCGTAAGACAGTGCTAGGAGAAGATAGGGTTAGCAGCCAGTTTTAAGCACAGGAGGGATGTATTTGGGATTCTGCCGTTTAATAACCTTAACTATGGAAAAAGTGAGTGGTATGACATGGCTAGACTTTGAAGGTTGGTTTTGTTCAATGCGTAATTGATGGAGAAGTGGGAGAGCACAAAAGAAAAAAGATTCCTTATGCTTAGCTGATGATGCTAAGGCTCCTTATACATAACAAAATTTATATGGAAAAAGAAATCTTACATTTGCAGGCGCCCATATAGTCTAGGTGCAGCTGGCGTCCCATTTTTGTCCCTTCAAGTTGACATTTGGTGCCAAAGAGTTGGCATGTGCCATCGTAAGTCTTATTATCCGTGCCACAAACCTAAGGGAGTGAAAAACAGACATGCACACCCCTCTGTCTGTTCAGAAAAATTACCTGGTCAATGGTGGAGGCCTTACAATAAAAGGGTTGCTGCAATACGATGTAACAGTGGGAATACCCACAGAGGTTGCATGTGATCAAATGCATTGAAAATTCTAGTCACAATATGCTTACTTAAGGGTTAGGTGGCTGTACTTACACAACTTCTTTCAAGACATCCGAATTTATTTTTGTGTGGTAGTAATACAGTGTCTGAGATGCTACTGGATTATTACACCAGGTATGTACTAGTATTTGCTATGCACTCTGAAAGATTGAATGGATAAATTATTCCTTTAAACGACAGGAAAAAGTGGTGTTCCCTGGGAAGCTAATGGAAGCAAGTCACACTGGCTATGTAGGTTTATACTATTCTCAAGTAATAGTAAGTATTGATACTCTACTCAAATTGACAGTTACTGAAACGATTCAAGCCTATTTGCATGATCCTTAGGGTAGAATTATTCTAAATAATAGCAGGGGAATGTGGTATCTTGTAAGTGTTGTTGCTGGCTTTCCCACACGCTGTGCACTGAATGTAATACTTGCACGCTCATAATCTTTGGTGGAAGGGCAAGCAGCAGGATCTTGGCAAATACAGCTGGGTTTTCCTTGCTTGTCTGCTTGGCAGACTTTTCCTCTTTTGCAGTGGAAGTTCCTACAAAGATCTAGAAATAATATCAAGAAGGAGAGAATGTGAGAGAGAATGGGATGAGAACAAGTGTTTCTGTCAAGTGCTACTCACACTCAAATAGAAACAAGTGCTCACCAAGAACTCAAGTGCTTTTTGCAAGTTTAAGACATCGCTGAATCATTCACTGAATAAAAGTCAAGTTTTAAGTGAACTTTTCTAAACAATTCCTAGCACTCCCAGGTATGAGTTACAAGGGGAAATACATTTCTCAGAGAAGGCCATTTGTCCTTTAAGGGCTGACATTCACTTCCAACATTTTTTGAAATGTGTCCCATCTGCTCTTGCTTAATCCAAGACGCTTGACCCATTCCCAGCTTAATTCAGGCTAGCACTGTTAAACTGAGGGCTTTTAGTAGAAAATGATTCCCAGCCTGTAGTGCTGACACTAAAATGTGTGCAAAAGCTAAATATATTTTTCAGAAAACAGGAGTAAATCCGAGGGTGGCATGCAAAAAGGATTCTTCTCTGGAACGTATCTGGTGTGGAATGATGCACCAGCACAACTCAGTCATGTGAAATCGCACACTGCCCAAGGCAGAAAAGAAGTGCAGGCCAGCAGATTCCCAAGCCACAGTGAGTTAGCAGTGATGTGTGAGCTTGGCATAGGGTTTACTCACCCGGGAGAGCCTTCCCAGTGCTGTTCCTTGCGCTTTCCTCATTATATGAACCTCCTGTGGTCTTATCCTGTGTAAGTCATAGAGACAGAAGCTGTGGTAAATCTTGGAAGGAAAAAATACTTGGAATTTTTTTTTTTCCTCAGATACAAATATAGCAAACTGAGTCAGATTTATATTTGCTTCAGAAAGAGGTTGCTATGTGAAATATGCAAGAGGAATAAGACCTCTAACGGCACTAGGGTGCTCTCTTCTCTGGAGCAGCCAGAAGTTCAGTAAGACCTGGGCTCCTCACAGTCTACGGTAAGTGACATGCAGCATGTGGTACCTTGAGGCTAACATAACCATTGCTTCAGTCCTTACTTGGCATCAGCGAGCACGGACTGCATCTCAGCAGTGCCTGGGGAGCTGCTTGGGGCTGGAACACCCCATGGGATGTGAATTGTGCTCACTTCCTTTCTGGTCCTACTTCAGTGTTGTGCAGGAAGTGACACATGGCAAACTGAGTGAATAATGTGCAAAAGAGATGAGACCTCCAAAATAATAATAATTTGTTTGACTTGTTTGTCTCCAAAGTGTACTTTTGACCACAAGGAACTTAAGTATGTTTTTTTTTCCCCCTCTTCTAGTTACATTTTAAAGAGAATTTACCTCATCCTCATGCTCCGTTGAATTCATGCTCTCAACAGATCTACTTGTTTGCAGTTGTCTCTTGCTGCTGGAATTAGGTGGCTCATGGTGGTAATGATTGTCTTTGGAGTGAGTAACATCTTTAATTTTGTCACCTTGGTTATCCTGCATCTCCCTATCAACTCCACTGTCATCTCCAGTGGTTACTTCCTCTTTTTGCTTGTTACTGATACTGTCCTGGTCATTGCTTTGCATTCTCTCCTCTTCCTCATAGACTGCTTCACTCCAGACACTGCTGAGATCTTCCTCAACATCGTCACCACTATCATTATCATCCTCCTCAGCAATGCTGCCCTCCTTGTCCTGCCTTTTCATCACTGCTTTGTGTTTGCGCTGATTGACTACTTGAAAATGGTCTTTGCTTTCTTGGCTTTGTCTTTTTTCACCTTGATCCTCATTCTGATTTTTCTTTGAGAGAAGGAGTTTTCCTTCCTTGTAGGGCTTTTCCTGACTTTCCTCCTCTATGCCAATTTTCTCACCATGTCTCTTGGTTATACGTACTGGCAGACTGGAATCTCTCAAGAATTCACCAAACGGCTGGCTGTTTTCATTTTGCCGTCTCCTGTATTGACTTCCATGACTTGTCCCATGGGCTCTGTGTTTCATATCCCTATAATCAGTTTCTTCACCCCATTCCTCAGCTTCTTCCTCCCCAGCTTCCTCTTCATCGCTTTCACTGTTGTTTTCATCTAGGCCAACTGCATTTTTATTATATTTCCATGTGTTGAGCTCACGAACCAGACCAAGAGCATCCACTGGACTTTCTCCGCTCAGAGCCTGCTGACCAGCCATGTTGCTGTGTTTCTTGTGCCTCCTGGGCTGGTGGTGCTCAGAGTTGGTCTGTTCCCTGCTGCTGCCAGAGTTGCTTTCCCAGTTATCAGAAGCCAAGCTTGGATTACTGTGCAGAGTAAGGAAGTTAATGCTCCTCAGGCTGTTTTTTGTTTGATGCTCACCATCACCTCGTCCTTGTCTTCTGGCAGCCCAGGGCTCATCCCTCTGTGTATCTAGTACCGGTACCTCTGCTTTTATGGTCCTGTGGCCAGACAGCACATCACCTTTGTTTACCGACCCTGTGTTCTCTTCCTCTGGGGTTTCGGAATGAGTATATTTAGTCTGTAGGGGGGGGGGGGGGGGGAAGGGGGGAAAAAGCACCACCAAAGATTTAACAAATAGACTAATAAATCTTAGAACATATTTGAAGTTCTTTGGACAGGATTTTTGCCTGATTGGAAAAACAAATAAAACTCTGATTTTCTTGTTTTGTGTTGTGTTTAGTTTGTTGGGTTTTTTTTGTAATTTTTAAATATTAGGGCATGAAATTCACAGCTGGTATCCTTTCCATGTTTAGCAAGTTTCCATCCCCTCTGCTCTTTTTCTCACTTGTGAGGATACTTAGTACAATGACAAAAGGTTTAGTCAGTGTGGCTGTAGTCAACTACTGGTAGGGGACAACTGTGCCTTTGCATCTTCACTTGGAGCTGATTATTCATCTGTCACTGATACTGCAGTGTTTTATTTTCATACAGATGCTTTCTGTGTGAGCTGTTTCTGGGATATAACTGTAGGCTGCAAGCTGTTCAGAGAGGTGTTCACATCAAAGTTTCTGCTGGAAACTCTTAAGAGGAACAGTTGCTTTCTGCTTTTTCATTATAGAGCACTATCTGGATTGGCATGAGATGCATCTAGAAAGCTGCACAGAGCTAGATATGATTCATTATTTGAAAATGTTATTGGAAGGGAAGGCATTTTGTATTTTGTTTCTATACAGAATTCTCTTAATTTTGTTTTTATGAAATGTTCGTTGGTTTGGAGCCCAAGTCCTTTGTGTCTGAGCTACAGGTGCTCATCAGAATAACACAATGAAGACAGGTTTTCACTTGGATTGACCATGAATGCAAAACTCTGAGCTCTGTGCTTAGCCTGCATACATGGCATTGTGATGTTGAAGGCACCTGTCTCAATACCACCAGAGCTGCCTGTCTGGTTTGTCAGCTACTGTATAGCTTGCCAAGATGAGCTGTGTTTTTCTAATACTCTGTGTAGTGTTGTGGCCAAAATTCTTACATGGTTGAGAATCTGTGTATGATTTTCTAACTATTGTGTATGTGGTAATGGCTTCTATGTGGTTGATACGAAAAATGTAGGTTGCTTCTTACTGCTTAAAAAAAGAGAATACCTTCTCTGCAGTTTTCTGTCCGTGAGCCCCAAATTGGTAGTTCAATGGATCAGTCTAGAAGAAACAATTATATTAAAAGTCTATTTATAAATAATTTTGTTAGCCCACAGAGTTATACTGGGTTTTCAAGGAAATGGACAGTTCAAGTACATAGTAGTAATAGCATGGTAAGTGCTTACTGGAGTGGTGAAAGCAGATCCTAGAAGACAAATCAGGAGCACTACAGTCTTCATGTTCTTCAGATCTTAAACAGGATGGTAGTTAATGGTTCAGTGGTAGGGTTTGAAGGTTTCCTTTCTGCAAGTAACATGAAATGAAACAAAGTTAGGGTGTAGGCATCATGGTTTAGAAATTATTGATGGAAGCAATGTATGGTTGCTGTAGGTTGAAAGTCAGTCTGAAAACCCAACATTTCTATGTAACGCCCAGTTGTACATAAATTCAGGATCTTGACCAATTTATCATGGTCCCGAGCTGCTGGATTTCAAGGAGCGTTTGGACAGTGCTCTCAGACAGGGTTTGACTATTGAGTAGTTCTGTGTGGAGCCAGGAGTTGGACTTGATGATCCTTAAGGGTTCCTTCCAACTCAGGATATTCTTTGATTCCATGATCTAGAGGGAACATTGGTTCTGCCCCTGTTGCAGGACTTAGGCTGTGTGCTGTATTCACCAGCTCTAGAGCCTTCCTGCTCAGAAAGCTCCAAACCCACCTCTGCTGCGCTGTAGCATGAGGCAGGTGGCTGGAAGAGCATGCAATGCAGTAGGAGTTTCTTCAGTCTGTGCTAATGGTTTCAAGTGGGCAAAAGGCAAATTGTTTTTACCTGGCAGAAGTCACTGGCTTATTTTCTCACCTTAGCAGTACTTATGCACTGGAATTTCATATGACTGTAGCTGTATCCTCAGGAAAACAAAAAAATGAACAAATTATATCGTTTCAGATTTTCCTTGATCTTACTCACTGTTTTGCTTTCGTTCTGTTTTTTATTTTGTCCTATATTTTTCCCTGTGGTTGTGAGTAATCACTGGGATTTTCCTTTTGCTTCTGCATCTGTTTGCATTCTACTGACTGTTTTTATCTCTGGAAATTCTCTTTTGTCCTCTCCTTGCTGCTCTTTAAAATATTTTAAATTTCTGCCTCACATATTTCCATCTTCATTCCTTTTCCATGTATCTTTATGAACATAAATGAAGCACTTGTCACTTTGTTATCTGAAGCTCATGGTCTCTTTTTTTTACTGATTGAGCTTTCTGGCATATGAGAACATTGGCAGTAGTTCAGTCAGTTGAGTCAACTGTATTCAGATGCATGAGGCTCAGTGTATGTTTTCAAAATGTTCTTGGTTGGGGGGAACACCAAAACCACAAAAGGAGGATTCCAGGGAAGTTTGTATTTATGTGAGCTAAGAAACAACCAATCTGGCTGTTGCCATGCCTAGATCTGTTTGCATTATAGATATAGAGCCCTAATAACAGTATGCTGTGCTCTTGAAGACCTGCTAGGGAAGAAGTACTTTAACTGTAGTACTAGAAGCCAGGTAGCCTTCCTCTGTCTTTGTTTCAAATCAGCAGTACAGCTCTGGGCACTGAGTTTCTCAGTTCTGAAATCCCATTACGTGTATTTGTTTTGGTAAAGTAGTTTGATAGCTATAAATGTATTATAAATTTATAATTACTTGCTCACTAGCTGGTTCCATTGCCTCTGCCTTTGTCCAGATAGTGAAAAATGTAGTTGAAGTAAGTCTGAAGTTCATATAGCAAAACAGAAATGTGATGTTTTTTTTTTTCTATCACCAACATGCGGTGACCCATGAGAAGCATTACTTTTTATTTATTGAGGAGGTCTTGACAGTCTTGAATTGTCTACAGGAATACAGCCTAGTTGGGTATTTTCTTTCTTGTCACAGTAGTCCAAAGGAGTTGCCAACATCTATAAAACTGCCCCAATACAGGTTAATCTGCCCCAAACACTAAGAAGCATCTCTAAGAGTTAAGCTCCTTCTTGACCTATGATGTTTGTGCAAGTATTGCCCTTGTTAATCATGTTATTTCACTTTTTCTGAAGGGGCAGCAAGACTTGTTTCTGAGCAGAAAGCATCTCCTCACACTGGTTTCAGAGCAAGGAGTTCTGATTGTGCCTCATATTGGTCCTGACTGCTGAAATAGGTAATTTCTTGTCTTATGCTACCAGCTCCTTTATGGCATTGATGCTGGGAGCTGTTTGCAATAGGTGGATGGAAACTACCAGACTACTTCAAAAGCCGCAGTAAAAAAATATTTTTCAGTGCTGACTGCGCTCTCAAAGAAGAGGGAGCGGTGGGGGAAGCTGGGATTACTGTCATAAAAGCTGCAAAGTCAATAACCACAGCAACTGCCTTAACAAAGGGAGAAAAAAATCTTTGTACAGTGGACTGTTGCCCTTCCATCCTCCAGGGTTGAGAGGAGTGTTTCTCTTGGCATCGCTTCAGCTTCGGTGAAGTGCCAGGGCATGACTGTGAAACATGCCAGAACCTTTTGCCAGAACCCAAGAGAACAGTTTTATTTTGTACAAGCAATCTGGGTGAACGATTGGAGGTGGTTTACTGGAGCCAGAGGCAAGGGATATGAAGTTTGAGCTTAGGGGGAGAAAAGCACCAGGAAATCCTCCTGCAGGCTCGCTGCCCTTCTTGCTGTAAAGGTTGTGGCTTATGGCAGTGGGATTTTTTTTGCACTTCCTCATTAGGTGTTCTGGTGTTAGAAAAGACAAGTCATTCTTGTTACAGACTTACATCCAGCCTGGGCAGGTGCAAACGTAATGCACAGTAAGTAAGATGACAGTTATGGAAGAAGCTCAGCATTATCTAATGTCGTATGATGCAAGGATTTGCATTGCGACACTATTCTTTTTTCTACCCTGAGATCTAAATGTGAAAACACTTTGTTCTTTCTTTCGTTTCCGATTTTGTCCCACAGAACTGTGTTTCTAAAAACAAGCTTTTGTGTCACTTCAGATGAGCAGAACTGTCGGTATTGCAGATGGAGCTATTCTGAAAGCAGCACGCCTCCACCTCAAGAAATGCAGTCACTGTGCTTTGCAATGAGATCTGTAGGGAAGCTTGATCTAAAGACAAACATGGAATGAATTCCTTGCATAGCCAGTATCTTGCACCGAGAAATGGGGAATTTAACACCTGGTGTATTGAGAAAGCAATGCTAACTAGGCTTTCACCCTCTTTTTCAGTCTTGGAAAGAAGAAATTGACTTGCCTGAGATCTGGAGGAGGCAGAAGCTTTGACTCACTTACTCCTACAGTGAGTTCCCTGTAGGATGCATGCAGCTCAGTTTAAAATGGGAAAAAAATTCTGTCTTGATAAATGGCAACTATTTTGAGCAGATAAACCTAGAATGATGTTTTTCCAGCGAACAGCACAGAGTTGCTATGTGGAGATGGAGCTAAGGATGCTCCTGTTGCTTGGATGCAGGTGCACTGAGTCATATTAAGCAGCTCCAACTTTTGTGGTTGCATCTCTTCTCTTGGGAAGCCTGAAAGTTATAACCACCAGTTCAAGTTTTACCTAGACTTCTGATCATGTCTTCCAACCTCAGGTTGCAGAAATGTTCGTTTATGGCTTTATTTCACGCTTAGTGCTCCTGCAGTTACTGGTGTCTTTCCAGGCACAGGAGCAATTCATTATTGGTGATCAGAGATGACTCATGAGCTTATCCCTGGCAAGAGGACTACACAGGGGCCACCACTTTTATCAAGTGTGGCAGCAGTCACTTGTAATGTGATCAATTACTCATTTTTTTTTTTTTTTTTTGTCTAGAGGCCTTCAGGTGGTGATATCTGGCCTGCCAGTGTTGCCCATTCTTAGCTATGACACTTTGAAGACCAGTTCCCCTTCATCAACCAAGAAATTCACCAAGGCTCACTGTTCGTCGTTGCTCACAGCATGAAGTATGCAGCTTAAATGGGGAGTGAGAGAAAACCATCTGCAAGAATAGATGATGTGGAAAGTGCAGCTTTTACTGTTTCCTTTGTGTTTTGTTCCTAATTGAGCATTTTTGGTCAGCCGCTGGTGCAGCAAATCCAATGCAGCCATCATGTTCTCAAGGCTTATGAAATGCCACCCAGAAATGATTAATTGGCAGAGGTTGCAGCTGAAGGTGATGAATGTTTTGTGATAAACAAAAGCAAGCATGTAAACTGACCCAGTTTCAGCTCTGGCAGTGGGAGAAATCTTCTGCATAGCCCTTTGTCATTAGACCTAACTCTAGAAAAATGGAGGTGCTTTATCTGCCACCCTTAATGAGAGTGGCAGCTGTCCAGGATTTGGGAAAGAGAATGAGAAGACAAGTCAGGTTTGGAACTCAGTATCTCATTGTGTGCAGTGGACACAAATTCTTTCCTCATGAGGATGGGTCTTAGGTGATGAGTTTTTTGAGTAAAATGTGATAAGTCACTGCGATTTTTTTCATAATCATTTATACAACAGAGGCTTCAGAACTGAGCTTTTCCTCACGTATCCTGAAATACCTTGGTAAAATGATGCAGTATGAGGTTTTGAAATCAGCCCATTGCCTGTTTCAGCAGGAAATGCAGATGCTGATGCCCACATCCTCACCGGTAAATACTTCAAATATCTGGACCTCATAGGCAGGTGGTAATCACAGCATTCATAACTGTGAATTCCAGTATCTAAGAGAAAGTCATGAACTGCAGTATGGAAACTAAGAACAGTACGAAGTCTTCCTGTTACCAAGATCTGCATTGATTTTCTTCAAGTGCAGCTGGTAAAGCACAGTCTGTTTCTAAAGTTCTTGTAGGAGTGCGTGCGTGTGTGTATACACACATACATGTACATAAACTGATTCATGTGTGTGCATATACACAGAGAAGACGGAGTTGGATCCAAACAGAGTCAACAAAGAGAGGGTAATTAAAAAGTAGATCCCAGAAGAGAAGCTAATTCTACTCTTTTATTCTGCATCAGTGATAAGAATCAATCTCTTTGACACTACCTGTTCTTTAGCGGCAAAAGCCATTGGCTGTAAGTCCTTCACGGCCGCTCACTTTAGTGATATGAAAAACAGCATTATTTCAGGACACCTTAGGAATGGTTTTTAAACAATTCACATGTGCTTAATATAAATTGTTAGATCTATTATACTCTCTTTCTACAAAACGAGGCATTTGATTTTATTTTCCCCAAAGTTCTATTTTTTTTCTTCCATATTCCCCCCCCATCCCTGCTCCCATGTAGTTTAAGCCAAATTCAAGCCAACAAAGAGCTATTTTGATTAAATTTGAGAAGTGCCAAAATGAGACCTGTTGAACAGCCAGGATGATTTTCCATATTTGATAAAAATTTGTCTGTTATCACGTCCTGGAATCTGCATTTCCTTTGCAGATCCTATACGTGTTGCAGGTTTTTACCTGTTCTACAACCACCTTTGTTCAAGATTCCTCAAGACCAACCACATCTCCTGCCTCAGCTCTCACCCATGGGAAGGGACAAGGCTGTACCTTGTCTTTTGTATCCCTGTCTGTTGGAGGAGGTACCTGAACTGATGCTGCAGGAGATGTGGCAGGTGTTGGGAAAGCAGGTCACCTAGCAGCTCTCAAAGTAGATGACTGTATGTTTTCTGTTGGTTATCACATAATGCTTTATTGTTCTGTGGGATCAGAAGGAAAATAATAGTCTCATTGGTAAGGTAAAGGTCACCTTCTTCAACACAATAATTATATTGTGCTTTCTCTTCTACAACACTCTGCTCCAGGCATAAATGCCTGGTATGATTTATCCTTAAAACAAACCACAATACTCTAAGAAATTCAGTTGGTTGGAAAAAAAAACAAAAACAATCTTGCAACAACAGCAACAAAAAAGAGGATTACATAAAAGACATTTAAGATTAACTGAAAAATTAAGAACAAACAGTACCATAGCAGTAGAAGAGGTGCTCCTACTTGGTTAGCCAGTGGTGCACTGGAAATCCGTGAGCCTTGCAAAATTTTCCTGTGGTATATTTTGGCATTGAATATGGAATCTTTCAGAAAGCGTGTTTTTCTGTGAGCTTCTGAGGAGGAAGGTCTGACTCTGGATCTCAGTAAAATGAAATGAAACACCGTCCTGGGCATCCACTGGATGAGGTGGAGGGATTGGGGGATGAATTAGTGAAATTCTGCTGAATTAATCGAATGAGAAAAACCATTCAGTGCTCACAGGCTCCGGGCCAGTGGGGCTCAGCCATAGTGTGGGAAGGGCATATTTAGCCTTTCAGGGGGAAGGGTGCCAAAAGGAATGGGTGCAGTAATTTCTGTCACTTTGGTTGGCCCCAGAAGAGCTGAATAAGAGATCATCTGGGGCAGTCACATTGCCTGGCTGCAAGCAAGCAAAGCAAGGAGGATGCTGGTCCTTGCTAAGTTTTTCAGTGCTGTTTCAATATACTGTACAAAGTGCATGCAGGTCTGTGGAAAGAAAGAAAGAAGGAAAAAGAGAAAAGCAAAGCTCTAAATTAAAATAATAATAATAATTTAAAAAAAAAAATAAATCAGTTGAAATCTTGGAGTCTTGCATAATTCTTGAGTTACCTGTGTTAGTGCTGTTGCCGTGGCTGTGTCATCTCTTCAATAGTGATGGTGCTAGCAGAGGGAGCTGATATATGTGTGAAAATCTGCAAGTTGTTCTGTTGTGGGTGGAAACAACTACAGTATGCACCTCACTTGCAAGAGAAGCTGGAGTATGTTTATTGGTATAATACAACGTGGTGGTCTGACAAGTTTGGAGATGGCTGGATACACTTGATTATTTACTGCACAGAGGGTTCAACACCTTTGTCCAGGAGGCCCCTACCTTTGTGTTATGAGGTGTGGAGAGGACCTCATTGCTTTCTTAATCCCTGAACCACAGGAGTGCTGGATCCACTCCTACAGCGTACAAAAACTTAATTTCCGTATGGCCAACTATGGAACTTATTGGTAATAAATCAAAAGAAGTGAAAAAAAGAACGACATCACTGCCAAGCCCTCTTTCTGTAGTCCGTACAGAAAATAAAACTTGACAAAACACCATGAGAAACTCTATAAATCCCTTTCCCTTTTATCTCTGCTTCTCTGCCTGGAAACTGATTGATGCCTATTGGAGTTGAAATTCTGCTGTCCTGTCAGCTAGTCAGCGTCTGAAGGGAGAGGTGAGCTTTCAGAGCTTATGTTTTTTTCCTTTTGTTATGCATTAATAAAAAGATGATCCTTCTTCTTTATTCAAAGCTTTGTGGTATGCCATGAATATCTCTATGCGATATCTGACTGGTTTTACTGGGAATGTGTGCAGCAACCCCTCTATGTCTGGGAGGGAATGCTTTTGTTTGTGGGTGGATGGTTCCATCCCCAAGAAGAGGTGCTGTGCTGTCTTGGTAAAGTATAGGTGGGTAAAGAAGCTGAGTGGCTGCTTCCCTGGAAGACTACAACCTCAAAATTACTGTTGTGACTCATTAGATGATATCACCTGGAAACTGAATAATTATATCCTATCCCCACCTGTATTTGACTTGGGACGATGGATTGGATGCTAGTGTGTCTGATGGGGAGGTGACAGCTGGTGAGTTGTGTGGCAGTATCGATGGTGGTTTGACAGTAGAAGGTCAAGACCTCATTGCATACCTATGTTATGCCAGCGGTCCCCATCCTCTGCATCTCTGCTTTGGCTTCATTTTGCATTTCAGGGCTGTGCTTGTTGCCTGTGTGTCCGGGAGCCATGTCAGTGGAAAGATGCTTTCTGATGCCTGTATGCTTGGGACTGAACACTAAGTGAATGAAGATCAGCAAAGTAAGAAGAGGACGAGCTGGAGGAAGCTTGTCTTAGTAACACAACTGTCTAGTGTTGCATTGCCAGGCAGGAGCAACTGCAAGGACGGGTTTGTTGTTATTGGAGTTGCGCTCATCTGTGTGCTCAGTGCAGTCGTAGACCTTCAGACCTGCGCCCACAAGGGAGTGGTGTTGAGCCACCATTTGCATACCAGGTGCATGGGATGGATTCACAGGTTTCCTGCATGTCAAGTGTAATATAACCTCAGTGCCGGTTCTGATTCTGAAATAAAGAAAGTCAAAGAACTGACTTTTCTGTCAGATTTGCTTCACACTGCATTAGGAATAATACAAACACCTTGAAATTCAGGTGGTCTTTAGAATACATAAAGGCATTGTGTAAATACACCAGGGGTTGTATCTATAATAATCTACTTATGTGTCTATGCTTTTTTTCCTGTTTTCTTTTTTAACAATTGAGTGAAGGGGAAAAAAGGGTGTGAAAGCATTTGGAGTCTGATGTGCCTCCTCCAGCTCTTGCTGGGGGCCTGAGTCTATATTCAGCCAGACGGTGCTGATGGAGCTCAGAGCATAATTGCAGTGGTAATTACAGGGACTGTATAATGCTAGTTTATATGCCTGATTGTCTCACAGGGTTAGATTTTGTCCTCTGTACCAACTTAAATGAGTACTTGATTCCATCTGTCCATTTTACCCCCAAGGAATGAAAATTCAAATGCCTCCTGAGGGCATCCCAAACTCAGACTGGAATTTTTACGATCTGAATAAGTGCTCTCGTGGCTTTCTGAAATTTAAAACTTCTTAATTAGAGACAGCACTGTCCTATGCCCTGTCTAAATGAGCACTCGGTTGGAGCGTGACAATAAATGCGTATGAGCTGACAATGAGTATTTTCTAGCTGAGCTATCTCCTATGAATTTAGCGAGGGGAAAAATGTCAACAAAATGTGGCAACTCATTAAAAAGGAAAATGAAAACAAACACTTGCAGAATAAGATTTTAAAAAATAATAATAATAAAAAGAGGGTTATTAAGTCTCTTACTTAATCGGCTCCATTTCTACATTTCTGCAACCAATGTAGAGCCATACAGACGAGGTACTTTCGTGGTTCATCTTATTTCAGCATCCCACCATCCCCTTGTTATTCTTTATTAAAATAACTGAAGGAATTCCTGGCTGTGGCCACATGGATTCCTTGGGCTCATCCCTGCTTGCAGCGCTGATCTGCGCCCTATCTACTGCATAGCACAAAGCCAGCCCAAGGGGGAACTCTGTTTGTCAAAACCAATCATTGCTTTGCTGTTTTGTATTGTTTTTTTTTTTCCTTTCATTATCAGTCTTGAATAAACCTGTTCTGGCTGTGCTTTGTATTGTGATTTTCCTGATGGGAGATGAGAAAGAACAGCAGCCAGGACTCACATCCACCCCAACGTATGGAGGTGATGCGCGGGAAGTGGCTCCGACACTGCTGCCTGCTGCCTGTATGCGACTGCTAAATCGGGTGCTGGTCCTCCAGGGCGTGCTGCACTCTCTGTATTAGAGACTGGAGCCCGTCGCCCCTGAGCCACAGTGCTGGGCTGTGTCATGTTTGACCACATTGCCTACGCAAGCTGAAATTAAAAGTTTAAAAAAGAGGGAGAGAAATAAACATCCCTGCCGGCCCGGGAACATTTGACTCCCATTGGGGAGGAGCTATTTTAAAGTGCAGACAGAGAGATGGCTATTTTTTGCCCCTCAGCCAGACTGACTCAACTGATGCTCTGTATGTAATGCTCTGTGAATTCTTAAAAAGATGAATTAAAAAAAAAAGCAAAACAAAACCAAGAACAGGAAGGGTGGTTCAGCCGGCACCAGGTAGATACGGATGTAACCTGAAAGTTTCTGAGCTATATTAACTCAGAAGATGTGAGATGTCACGACGTGCTTTGGCAGTGAGGTGTGTGTTTGCATTTATGAGACACTTGAAGTGTAATGTGCAATGTTACACATAAAGCACTTTTTGGTGACCGTTTCCATCCAGTGAAGCACAATGCACATAGTGTCACCATGCGTGGACTCCATGGCTCCCAAAGGTGATGTGATGCAGCTGGCACGAACAGAAACATGAACACCAGCCCAACGGCTGGGATTGGATCGGTGCATGCGGTCAAGATGCTTAGAGGTGGCTGTTGGAAACAGCATTTCCAGCTGCTCTTTCATTCATTGCATTTGTGTTTCTTTTGTCCTGCTGACACTTGAAGCTCAGGTTCAAGGAAGTGGTGGAGTTGTCATCTCTCGAGGTATTTGAGAGCTGTGGAGGTGTGGTGCTGAGGGACATGGTCAGTGGGCATGGTGGGGATCGGTTGGTGGTCTGACTTGGTGACCTGAGAGGTCTTCTCCAACCTTAATGGTTCTATGATTCTATTTGCACCCTTTTGGGGGGGAGCAGAGGGCCATCACCTGCTGCAGGTGGGCACACTGCTGCTTACCTCCCATCCAGGGTTGGAGGGTGGGGCTGTGGCCATGCTTCTGCCCAGCTACAGCAATGCATTTAGCTGGAGGACAGCATGATGATGGCAGAGCTTGGTGATGACTGTCACTGCCTTTCAGCCATCTCCATCCTGGGGAAAGATGATGGACAGAGATGCTGCAGTCTATGCCTGGAATTTGGGGTGTTTTACTCCAATTTTAAGCTGTGTTCTGTTTCCCAGGGTTTTGGCTGTGCACTGCCTGGTTTTGGGTTCACTGGCGCCAGGTCTTCAGGGGTTGAGTTAGATGCAGGCCAGACACCAAGAAACAACAGCAGGCGGTAATTGTTCAAGGCACCTAAAATAAGGCTGGTGATATATGCTCACATCTTGCGGGGGCCAGGGGTATAATTTGGTCACAGGTCAAGAGGAAAACACATCCCACCTCATCTGCAGGATGAGACAGAGGAGGAGGAGGGGTTTGATAGTGCAATACAGGCAATGCACATAACACTCCAGGGGCATTGGCATGGTCCTGGTCCCAATTCCTTGCCCCAAGGAACCCTGGAGTGACTGCTGGATGTATCCATCCGCTGGTACATCCATACACTGTATGCTTGTAAGGACGTTTGCCTATCACTGTTCCCTCCCCCTGCCCCACACTATACATCCGAGGACCGGGGTCCAGCGTGCGTGCCCCATTTCCTGCACGTCATGCCTGGAAGTGTGCACTGAGGGGGTAAATTTAGCAAGGAAAACACAGGGCCGAGCCAGCTGCTCAACACCCTCCCCCCCCCCCCCCCCCAGCAGCTGTTTTTGGGGCTGGCGTCCCGCCGGAGGAAGCGTGGGAGGCCGTTTCCCGCTGACACCTCCGCACCTGGCCCCAGTGCCATTGGCTGTCCATGGCCCCGGGCAGCAGTTAAATGCCAGGCAGCCGTGCTGGGACGGCAGCACGAGTACCACACGCTTCTACACTTCAGCTGCAGGATGAAGGCTGTGCTGCTGATGTTGCTGCTGTGGGCTGCAGCCCGCGCCCACCCTGTAAGTACCCAGCACAGCCCTGAAACCAGCTGGTTCTGCTCTGAATCCAGCTGGCTCTTCTCTCAGACCTGCTGGTTCTGCCCCAACCTGACCCAAGATTTTCTCTTTGTGTGTAGGTGCCTGGCCATCTCTCCGTGTCACAAGAGCCCGAGGTAAGGTGGTGTGCCCAATGGCTGTAGGGTGTCTTTTATGGGATGCTGATGGGGAGCAGTGCTGTGGGTCTGGGAGCTTTACCCACTGCTTTTGGCCATCAGAGCTGAAGTTCATGCCATCTCTTCTAACCTGGTATGCTATGCTGTGCTCATGCTAAAAAAAAACAGGAGTTTCTATGCTCCAAACTGCTGTGGTCTGGACTTCCCCAAGCTCAGAGCCTCCTTATACTTGTATCTGTGCGAGATGAACATGTTGTGAAAGACCAAAGTCATGTCTGCCCATGGCTAAGAAGGGCTGTCCCACTGCCTTGTCCTCCCATCATCCAGGCTCAAGGGGTGAGCTGGGAAGCACTGCGGGGCTGTGGTTGGGAGCAGCGGGGATGCGGTGATGCTTGGGCACCCAACATGCTGTGTTGTCCACAGGATGCAGCACCAGGGGATGTGGCAAATGCGCTGGGTCCTGTCCTGGGTGATGAAGACCATAGGCACCTCCGTGCCAACGTGGGGCCATGGGACACCAGTGATGCAGATGTAGCCATTGGGAACCACGTGGAGCGAGACCTCGCTGAGCGCAATGGGCTGCCTGCCTGGCCTGGGGACGAGGAGGATGACAGTGGGGATGACACCTTTGATGAGGATAAGGAAGAGGGTGAAGGGCCTGCTTACGGCACTGGGGACACTGGAGGACATGGTGACAGTAGCAGCAGCAGCAGCAGCGAGAGTGCCATGGCCCCACGCCACCACATCCGATACCGTGGCGGCTCCAGGTGGGGAGGAGGCAGCAGCAGCAGCCAGGAGGATGATGAGGAGAGCATTGGGTTGGGCAGTGAAGGCATGCAGGGTGACGACCCCTCCGTATTCGACAGCCTGGGTGGCAGGAACCGCGGCCGGGGGACTTCTGGCAGCCCCTGGGAGGATGAAGACAGCCACTCCCCAGAGACTGAGGACACCAATTCCATAGAAGACAGCAAGGAGAAGAGTCACTCACAGGAGAACAGTGAGGCCAGCAGGTCCAGGGAGGATGGGGACAGCCCATCCCAGGAGGATGGGGACAGTCCATCTCGGGAGGATGGGGACAGTCCATCCCGGGAAGATGAAGACAGCCCATCCCAAGAGGATGGGGACATCCCATCCCAGGAGGATGGGGACAGTCCATCACAGGAGGCATCAGATGAGGAGTCTGCAGAGGATGGCTCAGAGGAGGCAGTGAGTGCATCCCAGGGACGCAGCAGGGAGGAGAGGGCATCTGCAGAGGACAGAAGTGCAGTGTCTGACCTTGACACTGAGGAGGAGCAGAGCAGGTCCAAAGAGGACAGCTTGGAGACAGAGGAAGATGTCTCCAAGCCTGACGGGGATGCTCCAAGTGCATCAACTGAGAGCCAGAGCTCATCCCCAGAGGGCAGCCAGGAGGACAGTGATGGTGAGGAGGACAGGGCAGTGAGCGAAGAGAGCACATCCACAGAGAGTACCAACAGCGCATCCCTGGAGGAGGATGAGGATGATGACGATGAGCACTCCCAGGAAGCTACCAGCCGTGGGGATGCCAGCTCACTGCGCAGCCTGAAGAACCGTAGGCGGCGGCCAGGTGCCTACCACAGGAAGCAGGCTGCTGAGCTCGACGATAACGACTGCCAGGATGGGTACTGATGGCACTGCTGTGTCATTTGTTTGTGGTGGAGTTGTGTCAGCCTCTGCTTCTGCAGACAGACAGGGTGAGGGCTGGCCTTGTGGGCAGTGAGTGGTGGGGCCGGCTGTGGGGAATCCTGAGTCCTGACCTGCAGGTGGGGGCACCCCAGTGCTCTCTCCTTGCCCTTGCTGCTGGGAGCCGCACATGGCATCACACCGGCACACATCGCACCACGCTGGGGGTGGGGGGGGGTGTATGTAATATTTTGTAAGAAATGTACAGAAAGCCTTCTATTGTAACCTCTTTGTGTCCATGGCACTTATCTCTCCGTGCTGAAATGTATCCTGTGTATGTCCTTGATTCACATTAAAACCATCAGACCCCAGTGGTACAGCTCTGCTGCTGCTTCTCTCTGTGACGTGGGGTCAGGGCTGGGCAGAGGGGACACAAACAGTGGTTTCAGTGCACAGCCGGAGAGAGGTACTGCTTTAGCTCCATGTCTGGAATCAGGTTTCTGTGTACCAGAGCTGAAACAGAGCAGAGCAGCGCCAGCACCAGCCCACTGCTGGCTGAGAGCCGGTGCTGAGCCAAGTCCCTCCTGTGTGTGGGATCCACTGCGGCACAGCATAGCCCCTACAATACACCAAGTCTATTTACAGTGCACGAAGTCTGTTGCAGTGCATGAACTTCCAAACCCCTCTTGGTAAAAACACTCTCCTGACATGCTGGTGCCCAGCTCCTTGTGCACACCTTGCAGCTCCATGTTGCTGCTGAATCTGGATCTACAGCAGCACTGCAAATAGCATCATTCCCTTCACCTGTCTTCCTGCCACGTAACGTGGGAAATGGCATGAAACACAGATTGAGTTGATGCAAGGAGCCAGGTCAGATGCTCATACCTAAGGCCTGATGCATTTAGGTGCACCATGACGCCAAGCACCGTGAGTTCCTGCCTGTATTTGCTGTGCTTATTTTTGGTGCTGAGGTTTCCTGCCAGCATAGCTGCAGGGAGATGGCACCGCCTCACCATGCTGCAAAAATACCCACCGCACACTGCAACGTGCTGGGCAGCACCTGGATGGGGCATGGCTCCGTGGGGCAGAGCACAGGGTGCCCTCCTCACCTTCCTCCTCCTCCTCCTTCCCCTGGGGGGCCCTGCGTTCGTCATCACATGCCCTAATGAGCCCATTGTGGAGCCTGCAGGTGTTGAGTTGCGCTCTGTGGGGCCGAGCCCCACGTGTGGCACCACAGGGACATGGGGCTGGCTGGTGCCAGCCCGCACTCTGCCCTGCCAGCTAAAATAGGCAGTGGGTATGCGGTCATTATGCCCCAGCTTTTTTTAGGGATCTTGGGTGAAATCAGCGCTTTTAGAGTCAAAGTTCTTTTTTTAAACCAGTGTCCCTCTAATTACATTAAAAATCACCCCTGGCAGCACTCTCCAATTAAATTTAGACTCCAACCTCAGCATGCTGTGCCTGTCCCCATCCCCATCTCCATCTCCATTGTTGATGCCCATCTCCATTTTACTCTCCTAGCACCACATTTTTCACCTCTTTAGCAGCGAGTGCAGTGTTGGCACTGGAAAACCACATTGCTTTTTTAGATATTTCCTTTTATTTTTATTGTTGGGGTGGTTTTTTTGTTTTGGTTTGGTTTGGTTTGGGTTTTTTTTTTTTTCTGTGGCTTTTCCTGGCCTGAGGCAGCATTGGCTGAAAGCCGTGGCCAGCCCTGTGCGTCCCCTGTAATTATGACTGCAGGGACACCATGGGCAGCTGCACCTTTGGAGATGGGGACAGGGTGGCCACTGGGGGCATAAGGGCCATTGGACCTCTGGGTGGCCACAGGGACCTCTCTGCCCCACTCAGATGTGGGAATGGCATGAGCTGTTCCCCAAAACATTCAAGCTGATGTGGGGGTGGAGGTGAGGACAGAAATTAACGTGGTCTGACCTGCACTGACGGGAAGCACTGCGACCCCAGGCCATGTCACCCCATGGGAGGTTGGAACAGTGTGGTGGTCTCACTGTGGCTCTGTCCCGTGTGGTCTCTTCTTCATGTTGCACAAAGGGACATCTCCAGGCAGTCTCCTCTGCTCACATTCTCAGCCTGCTCTCCATCAATGCTTTCACCCAAGGGACTGTGGTGAGGTCACTCTTTTTCTTCTTTTTTGGGTTGCTTTACAGTGGCAGAATTTCCCAAAAAGGGAGGCAGCAAAAAAAAAAAAAAAAAGAAAGAAAGAAAAAGAAAACAACCCCCAAACCAGATTACCCAATATTTATTTTAACCAAGGCCCAGCACATTATTATACCCTCCAGCCCTGGCCAGACCCTCAATTAAGTGCTGTGGCGCTTCCCTCCTGGCAGCGGGGCACTTGAAAATTTGGGGGTTTTCTGGGCGGGCAGAGCCAGGGCAGGGCGGCAATGGGCTGTGGCGGGGGGGGCCCACAGCTGCCTTATAACCCACAGGGCAGCGGCCACAAGAAATCAGTGCTGGCCCAGTGGCATCATGAGGACGGCGCTGCTGCTTGCCTGCCTGCTGGCCGCTGCCTCTGCCTTCTCGGTGAGGAGCTGGCTGCGCAGAGCCCGGGCAGGCGACTCGGAGGAGAATGCGGTAGGGTTGTGCCACGACGGTGCCGGAGCACTGCAGCCCCCCAAGCTGTGGGGCTGACTCCCTCCCTCTCCTGGCAGGTGTTGAAGAGCCGGCACCGGTACTACCTGTACCGCTACGCCTACCCTCCGCTGCATCGCTACAAGGTGGGTCCATCGGGTTCCGTGGGTCCCCAGCCTCGTGTTCAGGGATATTGCCCCAAAAAGCCCCTGCTGGACTGAGGCTGTGATGCCCGTGATACTTATGGCAATGGCTATACTCTCCCTTCACATAGGGCAGTGACTCCTCGGAGGAAGAGGGGGACGGCTCAGAGGAGGAGGAGGAAGGGGGGGTGAGTATGGGCCTCCAGCATGCAGAAATTCAGGGACTTGCATATGAACCATCCCACGGATTGTTGGATGAGTGTGAGCCCCTTGCCGTGTCTCCTCCTCACTCCACAGGCACCGCCCCATGCAGGTACTCAGGCAGCAGGCGAGGGGCTGACCCCTGGGGGTGTGGGGCCAGGGGGTGACGCTGTGTCCACCCATCAGGTGAGCTCTCTGAATTCAGAGCCTTGAGGTGTGGCTGATGCCGGGTTATTTACTGCCCTGTCCCTGTGTGCAGGGCTGCAAAGAGGGCCAGAAGGGCACACGGGGTGATTCGGGTGATGAGGACAGTGATGAGGAAGAGGAGGAAGAGGAGGAGGAGGAGGAAGAAGAAGTAGAGGAGCAGGATGTCAGTGTCAATGGGACCAGCACCAACACCACGGCAGAGACACCCCATGGGAACAGCACTGTGGCAGCTGAGGAGGAGGAGGATGATGATGAGGAGGAGGGAGAGGAAGAAGAGGAGGAGGAGGAAGCTGAAGCCACCACCACTGCTGCCACCACTGCGCAGGATGAGGCGACCACATTGGGCGATGAGCAGCACTCTGAGGCCACTACAGCTGGGGAGCAGTGGGAGTACGAGGTGACAGTGGGAGCCCGTGGGGATGAAGGTCCCACTGAGGGCAGCTATGGGGACCAGGAAGGGCCAGCACGTGGGGACAGCTACCGCGCCTATGAGGATGAGTATGGCTACTACAAGGGGCATGGCTATGACATCTACGGGCAAGATTACTACTATAGCCAGTGAGTGAGTGGTGGAACACGCAACACCACCCTGGCCTGAGTACTGTCATCCATGTATCGCAGAAACGCAATAAAGCAACAAGTGGAGCTTGTGCACAAGGCTTGGTTTGCTTCTGACCATATGTTGTGTGCGCCTTGGGGATCCCTGCAAGCCATGGGGTTATGGTTGCTTGGGATGTGGACTTTGCACATTGCCTTCTTCCAGCCAACGGAAAGCACCTCAGTGTGGTCCCCTCCTAAAAAGTGTTTTGGGGCACGGTGAGATATATGCAGCATCCAGTGGCGGAGGCAAGGCAATACTCAGGCAATAACCTCACAACATTGCACCCTACCCAGCCCCACAACCACAAATGCACCGATAAGGCCCTGGGGTGGCTGCCAACGTCAGGGCCTGGTCCCCACGTCAGCCCCGGCATTCCCATGGCCCTGTCCCCATGGCAGCAGGGCTGGCTGGGCGCCGTGCTAATTATCAGGCAATTGTGGCCCCGGGGCAGATATTTATACATCGTACTTTCTGTTTGTGCGACCAGGTGGAACATTTGATAGCTGCCTGCCACCACAGGCACATTTTTAGATGGAAATTACTCCCCCCCGGCACCCGCGGACCTTGACAAATGGCCCTGGGCTGGAGCTGATTGGCTCTGGGCACCCCTGGGCAACTTTAAATTTCAGCACAAGGTGCAGAGCCCCCAGCATCGCCTGTGGAACTGGGCTCCAAGCAGCACAGGTAACCCCCTCCCCAGCACCCCCAGGCTGCACCACAGGGCTGCACCTCACAGCGGGTCATGCTGTACCCCCAGGAGCCAGCCAGGATGCGCGCAGCCCTCTTCTGCTTCTGCCTCTGCCTGCTGGGCACCGTGCTGCCCACACCCGTGAGTATGGCACTGCCTCCGGGAATGCTTCTTCCAATGCCCCATTGAATTGGCCATCTAATGCCCCACTAGCTGCTCTAGCAACTACTTTGTCCAATACCCCATTAACTGCCCCTCTAACTACCCCATTGAACACCCCATTAACTACTCTATTAACTGTCCCATTGAATAGCTCATCCAATATCCCATCTAATACCCCATCAACTATTTGGTAAAATGCTCCATTAACTACTCCATTAACCGTCCCATCACATATGCCATCCAACATCCTATTAATTATCCCATTAACTTCTTTATTAACTAACCCACTGAATACTCCATTCAGTATCCCATCTAATACTCCACAGAATATCTCATCTAATACTCCAGCTACCTCATTAACTACTCAGTCAAATACCCCATATAATATCCCATGGAATATTCCATCAAATATCCCATTAACTGTCCTACTCAATAGCCCATTGAACACTCCCATCAAGTATCTCATTGGCTACTCCACCAAAAAACTATACTCCAATGAATAACCCCATCAAATACCCCACAAACTGCCCCATCAAATACTCCCTTAATTATCCCCATCAAATATTTCATTGACTACCCCATTAACAACCCCATCTAATACCCCATTAACTAACCCATCAAGTAAACCATTACATATCCCAGTAGCTCCTCTATCAACTACCCTATTAACTACCCATCAAATACCCTATCTAATACTCTATTAACTAACACATCAGTTAACCTATTGGGATATCCCATTATATACCCCATCGATTACTTCACTGATCACCCCATTGAACACTCATCTAATACTGATTTATTATTCTTTCCTGCCTGCAGGTGCCACCTCCAGCCAGGGCAAGAGGAAACTGCCCCGGACAGCACCAGGTAGGTCACATCCTACTAAAATGGGTATGGAAAAGGAGAAAAGCAGGACTTAAGTGCCATGGGATGGAGACACGAGGGGCAGGGCACACATAAGAGATGAGATGGGAGGAAATAATTTTTTTCTTTTTCACCCAAGATACTGCTGAAAGGTTGCAACACCAAACATGGCTTCTACGTCTTCAAGTATATGTACTCCATCACAAGGAAAAACCAGACACAGGTCAAGGTGAGCAGGATGGGGGCACAGCACGGGACCCTGGGGTGTTCCTGCTGCCTTGTGCCCACCCTCCCCATACCCCCATAGAAAGAAGAAGGTGACCACCAGGGCACAATCCATGGCCGCTGGCTGGGTAAGGTGGATGGGGAGACCCTAGGGCAAGGTGCTGGAAGCAGCCATGTGCCAGAGGACAAGGACAGCCCCAAGCCCCACAGCCACATAACTCCAGCAAGCAAAGTGGAAGGCCGTGCTCTGCGCCCCAGTATTGGTGACAGCAACGGTGTGTATCCCACCTCCACCAGCATGGAAGGCAGCGGTGACATGGGTTCGATGTTGCTGGGGGAGATCATCAATGGCGAAGATGGCCTCCCCCAGACCACCCGTCCTGGTGGACCGCATGGAGATGTCAATGGTGGTAACGGTGTTACACTGGGGGTCCTGGTGGATGGGGCTGTGACAGCAGGGAGGGAGAGGGCCACCGATTCCAAAGGGGCTGGGGGTGAGGGTGGCAGCCATGCCACTGTGCCTGACCAAGGGCAAGTGGGCACCATGGCGACGGGAGACTCTGCCATCACCTCTGTCACCAAGAAGGAGGATGTACATGTGGACGCGGAAGGCATAGATGAGTTCGCATTCATCCCAGATGTAGATGCTGTCACCATCACCCGGGGGCAGGATGGTGAAACACATATCTCTCCGGAGGATGAGGTGCAGATTTTCATTGGAAGAGCCAACATCCAAGTGGGTGAGAATGACGGCAGTGTGGGCAGCACTGGTGCTACCAGTGAGGCCAATGTCATCCCTACGGTGGTGACTGCCAGGCCTCAGGGACACCCTGAGGAATCAGCCTCCATGGCCACCATGCATCCCGGGGACGGTGCCACCAGCAGGCCTGGGGGCCACCCTTCTGCAGGAAACAGCGGGGATGGTGCCACTGCCATCCACAGCGGACAAGAGCTGGAGGCCCCTAGCCCTCAGGAGAGCACCGATGGCGATGCCACTGTCACCATGGCAGCCGGTGGCCAAAGTGGAAAGGGGAGAAGTGGACAGAGGCCAGTGGGGAAGCATAGCCTCCCAGCCACCATGACAACTCAGGGTGCCAGAGGTACAGCCTCCTCAGGGCTGACTGTGGGGGACTGTAGCACTGCTGCCAGCACACCATCTGGGAAAGGGAGCCAGGTGGCCACTGCAGAGCATGGAGGGAGCAGGGAGGTGGGGACAGCAGGCCCAAAGAGACAGAGGGCCAGGGTCCAGCAAAAGGTGGCACCAGCACTTGGTGTGGTAGGAGGAATGGTGGTCCCTGAGGGGCGTGGGGCTAGGACCCAGCCGGAGGTGTCATCAGCACCCAGTACGGTGGGGACAGCAGCCCCAGAGAGGCACAGGAACAGGGATCAGCAAGGAGTAGCACCAGTACCCAGCATGGTGAGGGAAACAGTCACCCCAGAGAGGCACAGGGCCAGGATGCGACCAGAGTCAGCCAGGATGCGACCAGAGTCAGCCAGGCTGGGACAGTCAGCGAGGCCAGAAGTGGCACCAGCACCCAACACAGCGGGGGGAATTGTGGCCCCAGAGGGGCACCGGGCCAGGGTTTGGCCAGGGGCAGCACCAGCACCTGGAGTGGTGGGGGTAGCCAGGCCAGCCCCCAGCAGAGTCTATAATGGGGACAAAAGGGATGCCATGGGAAAGTCCATTGATGTGCCAAGGGATCCCTGGGTGCGGGGCAGCACCCACCCCCAAGCCCAGCACACCAGGGGCAGCACGGTGGCAGGAGGCTTTGCCCACCTGCATGGAGGGCAAAGGATGGGGGGCCTGACAGAGCTGGAGCACTCCAGGCAGGTGGAGAAGGTGAGGCAAGCTGACCGGCTGCGCCTGCATGAGCGGGCCCTGTATGGCCTCAGTGCGCTGGGCGGCCCCCTGCAGCCCCCTGCAGCCCACGCTGACCCCTGGAGCGCCGACAGCAGCCAGTCTTCTGAGGGGCAGTGGGGCAGCCGCAGCGACAGCGGTGAGGAGGATGGCGAGGTCAGAGGGTATCCCCACGGCCGAAGGTCCTTCTGAAGAGTGCCCTCAAAAGCGTCAGGGTGATGCAGCACCTTCTTGGCGGCGTAGGGTAGCATTGTTTCTGAGGAAAGATGTGGGGAGAAAAGCCCTCCAACCTCACCGTGCTTCTGAAGAAATAAAGGCCTTTCTGTCACTATGACTGCCATTTGCCTAATTCTGTCCCCGGCCCGAGCACGTCCGCATGCCGGCTATGGCCACCAATGAGTGTTGGGCACCATCTAGTGGGGAAACATTTTGGTGGGGGAGCGATTCTCAGCCTACACACTATCTAGGAATGGGATAAAAGCACGCAGCAGTGTGTTTCATTGAATCGTAGAACTGTTTGAGTTGGAAGGAACCCTCCCAAACCTTCCAAGTTTCCCGAGGAAAGGCTGCTTACTGGGGCATTCCAGCAGAGTATGATTGCCATTGGCACAATGTGCTTGCTGGCTCAGTGGGGCTGCAGATGCTGAGGGAAGCCCTGGTTTATACAGCTGTGACGCACACCATCGCTGGTCCCAGCGGTGTCCCTGGGCTGGGAGCTGTCACCAGGTGGCGTTTGGGGCAGTGCTGTAGGGTTTCTTGTCCAGCCCCGTGCAGGAGGGAAGCCCAACATCCACATTGCAGTACTCTGCAGAAGCCATCGTGACTGCCACTGATGTTCAGCATCTTGGCACCTTCCTCATGAAGTGCAGTGGTTTTTGGCTGCAGCCCCAGCAACAAAAATATCCAGTTTTGTCAGGTGTCACTCCTTCCCAAGGCAACACACAGCTGCACCAAGAGGAGCTCAAAACTTCCCTAGGGCTGCCCTGCCCCACAGCTATTTAGCCCCCAGGAAGCCCCACCCCTGTTTTCTGGGAGGGCAGCAGCTATTCCTTGTCCCAGGCCACCAGCCTGTTTGCAAGCCCAGTCTGGAGATCTGCAGTGCCATGGCTGCCAGAGCAGGAGTGAGCAGCAAGTGGGGCCACTACTACCCCAAGTTCCCTCCACTACCCCAGCTGTCTCACCACCACTGTAGTCCTACAACCACTGCTTCAAGTTCTATCTCATGTACCACCACCACCAGTGCTCCAAGGTTCCAACCCCTGTCCCACCACCACTGCCCAAGGACCCACCCCATATCCCAACACCACCAGCACCTGGGTCCCACTACCACTCCAGATCCTCCCACCAACAATCCAGGTCCCATCATCATCACTATCACTGCTACCCAGGTCCCCCCACCCTCTTCCCACCACCGTTGCTTCTGGTTTCACCCCAAGTCCCACTACCATCACCCCAGTCCTTCCATCATCACCCCAGGAATATCTGGGGGTAATTTTGCCATCTCTTTTCTCCCCATACCATGGATTGGTTTGCATCATCCCCAGCAAAAACCTCCTCCCAGGAAGGCTCCTGGACATGAGAAATGCACATCAGGGGATTCAGCTGTAATGTCTGTAGCACCTTCAGGGAACAGGGTAGGAAGTGGTTGATGTTTTTTCAGCTCTGTGGGCTGAGCTTTCTAGAATCCTGCTGGAACATCCCACATTGCCGAGCACGCAGACACGTATATGTGAGGGCTGTGGGGAGCAGTGTTTGCACGTGGGTTTTACAACTACCTGAGATCAGAACGGGGTTTGTCGTGTCCAGCAGAGGCTCACAAGCACACGCGTGTTGCGGCATATGTTTACTCTTTGGAGAACTGCATTTATAGACAGGGAGAAAGGAGCAGCAGGCCAGCTGTCATTATAGGTTGTGGCAGCCCATCCTAGACCGCTGCCCTAAACAGGAAGGCAGAGAGACGTCTGCCCTTCTTCAGTGTTACAGACCAAACCCATTGCAGTGTTTTGAAACACACAACCCATAGCTCAAAATAGCCTCATTCTTGTGCTTTGGGTTCTATCTGCAATTATACCTTGTGACAGGAAGATCACCATGTTAATTACATTTCACAGAAGACACGTTTCTCCTCTGCTTTCCTAGGCTGTCCTGCAAGAGATTACTGCACTGAAAGAAAAACACAAACAAGCCAACCGCCTGCTGTTTGCATTGGAAAGCCCCATTTCCCCCTCACCCCCCCGCACTAGTTAGGGCAGGTTCTGTGTGGATCGAGATTTCCTGGAGAGTAGTAGCTGATGGGAAATCAGTGTGTTAAGAGAAACATTGGCATTGCTGTGGGTTAGGGATGAGATTTGAACTTCTCTCAGGCATCATTGCCATGTCTGATATGTAGGCGGTGCTGAGCCAGGAGCTGACAATTGATGGGCAAAGTGATGTGGCACCAGTGATCCTTTTTTAAACCTTCCCCAGGAGTGATAAATGCATGATCAGCAAGGACCAGTTTATACTGTGCAGCAACAATGCAAGAGTGGGCCTATGCAGGAACAAAATTAATATTAACACAGAATAGTTTGTGTCAGAAAGTACCCTTAAAGGCCACCTAGTCCGACTCCCCTGCACTGAACAGGGACACCTACAGATCCATCGTATTCTCAGAGCCCCATCCAGCCTGACTCTGAATGTATCCAGAGATGGGACATCCACCAACCCTCTGGATAACCTGTGCCAGTGCCTCATCACCCTGAGTATAAAAAATGTCATCCTGATATCCAATCTGTATTACCTGTGCTAAAAGTGATTTGAACCTCTTGTTTTAATATCGTGGTAAGTAGATGTAAGGTAGAATGAAAGTTTGAACATTTTCCTGTGATAGCTGCCAGGGAGCTACTTGGCTTTAGTTGTATTTACCTTTGGTGGAAATTCTGCATTATACAGCCCTCCTCTTCCCATCTCAAGCCTCAAGCAGGGAGCTTAGGTTATTTGCATTAGGATTTCTGGCATTGCACACATCCAGAGTGTTTTTTTCCATTTATTTTGTTACTTCCGTATGACTCAGATCTCCAGAATTTCATTAGGTGCAGTGAGGGGGATGTCACACATTAACTCTGTGTGTATTTGTGTTTCTATACCTGTGCCTGTGACCCAGCACAGCAGTGCTATAGGAATAGAACCACAGAATATCCTGAGTTGAAAGGGATCTGTAAGTACCACTGAGTCCAATTCCTGGCTACACACAGCGCCACCCAAAATCCAAACCCTATGTCTGATGGCATTGACCAAAAGCTCCTTGAGCTCCGACAGCTTGGGGCCATGACCACTACCCTGGAGAGCCTGTACCATACCTACAAACCGCTACCACCCTGCTCCCAACCCAGCCCTGCCTCCTGCTGCTTGGTTGATTGCTTGGCTGCAACTTAAGCCATGTTTCAACATCAGCTATTTTGGGCCTAGCAGATGGAGTTTCTCCATACAGAATGGAAGTTTCTTCCCAAAACTGTGTGTCATCCTCTATGCTCACATTTTCCATGAATGAGGAGAAGTCATCTGACTTCTTGGTGATAAGCAAGGCTCAGTGAGCAACCTGCAGTTCTGGATTGTTATTTATTGACCCCAGTGTTCCAAATGCAAATCCCTGATGTCATGTATGTGTCTGCAGAGCCGGCTGCCCCTTCTTGCTGTTTGTTTTCCAGCCTGCTCATTAACCAAATTTCTTAGGCTCTCCTTTCCTCTAGTTAATGTATAGCTACAGTTCACTTCCTGATTTGCATCTATATGCCAACCACAGTTTGCCATTTATCCTGCCAAATTTATAGCTGCAAACTCAACCAACAATCTTTCTAGGTAGCCACTACGAATTATGTGCAAAATGTAATTTCCTAAATCTGGATGTGATTATCTTCTTTCCTTCTCCAAAACACCCTCCCTTTCAAAGGCTCTGGGAGGCATGGAAGGGGACCAGGACTCAAAGCATCAGTGCTGCCATGCTGTCAGCCATGCTGTGCCACTTTCCTGCGCCTTGACAAAATCTGCCAGTCTTTGGTTCCCCCACAGAATCAGATCAGGCTGCTTACTCCCCAGACCAGGTTGCCCAGGTCTCTAATTTCCTCCCTCCATGACCACAGCTGGGTTTTTCCTCCCACTCTAGGCACACAGCACCAGGGGGAGATATTTGTTTTCATGCTGACTCAGCGCTGCATCTGTCCCCCTCCAGTCTTGGAGCAGAAGTCATGAAAACCGCTCACAAAAAACATGAAACTTGTACAAGAGCAAGGTCGTTTGTGGTGTGCAGCCATGGCTGGGTCTGGGTTCAGGTTGAGCAGCGGGGTCATAGCTGATCCCAGCAGCACTGTGCTATATCTCAGCCTTCCTGGAGCTGGAGGAGCGGGCTTCAGACAAGAGGCCCTGTGTGCAGGCAGCCACAGGTGTGTGGGCTGCTATCCTGCCCAGCGCTGTTCCAACTCAAATTAAAAAGTCAAAAGCCAGGAAAGAACTTCCTCTGGCTACCATTGTTAAAGAAAAGTGGTTATACAGATATATATTATGAGCAAGAGGGAGGTCAGCGAGTCTCTCCCACTTTTATTGGACATAGTGGGGACCATATTATCACTGAGGACAAGAAAAAGACTGAGGTTCTCAGGGCCTTCTGTACTTCTGTTTTTAATAGTCAGACAAATTATCCTTGAGGTACCGCAGATGACACCAAGTTGGGAAGGAAGAATTGATCTGCCTGAGGGTAGAAAGGGCCTCTGGAGGGATCCGGACAGCCAGGATCAATGGGCTGAAGTCAATTGTATGAGCTTCAACAAGAACAAGTGCTGGGTGCTGCGTTTTGGTCACAGCAACCCCATGTATCTCTACGGGATTGGGGCAGAGAGATTGGAGAGCTGCATAGATGAAAAGGTTCTATATGTGTTGGTCTATGCTTGGCTGGACAAGAACCAGCAGTGTGCCCAGGTGGCCAAGAAGGCCAGCAGCATCCTGGCTTGTGTTAGAAACAGTGCAGCCAGCAGAATCAGGGAGGTGATTGTCCTTCTGGGCTAAGTTCTGGTTAGGATGCATCTTGAGTACTCTGCTCAGTTGTGGGCTTCTCACTACAAGAAACACATCAAGGCTCTGGAGTGTATTTAGAGAAGGGCAATGGAGCTGTACAGGTTCTGGAGCACATAAAGGGCTTATGGGGAGCAGCTGAGAGAAATGGGATTATTCAGTCTGGAGAAGAGGAGGCTCAGAGGGGAGACCTTAATGCTCTCTGTAACTGTCTGAATGAAGGTGGTAGCATGGTGGGGGTCAGCATCTTCTCTCAGGTATCAGCAACAGGACGAGTAGGAATGACCTCAAGTTGCACGAGGGGAGGTTCAGGTTGGATATTAGGAAACGTTTATTCTTAGAAAGAGTGGTGGGGCATTGGAATAGGCTTCCCAGGGAGGTGATGGAGTCACCATCCCTGGGGGTGTTCAAGAACAGGGAAGATGTGGCACTGAGGGTCATGGTTAGTGGGCATGATGGGAATGGGCTGACAGTTGGGCTATATGATTCTATGATCGTAATGCATCTGTTCTGCACCAGCCCTTGCCAGGGACTAGGTGCCCTACAAAACACTTACTTCTGGGGTTGGCAGCAAGATTTTTGGGGCTCACTTCTTCCTGAGCACATGGAAATGTGACTGCAGGGTTCATGCAGGGTGCAAAAAGTGCTGCAAGCTGTTCTGCTGCCTGTGCTTCTGCGTCACAGTAGTCGGGTGACTTTCCAGTGATTTCGCAAGGTAGAACAAGGCGACGTTGTTCTTTCCACACTTGTTCTAAGCATGCAGATCTTTCCATTTGTGTGGCCTCTTCTTGGAGGAGGACATTTTGCCATGGGAATAGGAAATGGGGATGCTGAGATGGCAGGGGATCGGGAAACAACTAGTCATCATGCTTTTTGCAAAGCTTAGTGCAAAAAGCAGTCTTCTACAAAGCTGTGTGTGAAGCTGAGTTCCACTCAATGCTCTCTCTTGAGGATGCTGCTCTGTTGTCCCAGAGCACAGATGGAATTGCTCAGCCCCATGTGTGCTAAGTGGAATCCATGGCAAATACCAGAACCAGGATGACCTGCAGCTGGAGTGCTGACGGCTGTAGGATGGCCAAAAGCACGCTGGGCTGACGTGGGTTTGGCTCTACTGTAGAACAGGTCATCATGGGCAGAGCTTTCCCTTGCCAAGAACTCAGGATTTAACAGAACATCAAAGGGAAGGCATCACCTAGCTGCAACAGATTACACATTACAAACCCCAATAGCCCCAGAAGTCAAAATCTGGCACACTCCTGCTCATCCAAATGCAATGAACTGAGCTCAGAGGAAGATCAGACTGGATATTAGGAACAATTGCTTCTGAGAAGGAGTGGTGAGGCACTGGTACAGGCTGCCCAGAGAGGTGGTGGAGCCCCCGTCCATGGAAGTGTTCAAGGACTGTGTGGATGTGACACTGAGGGATGTGGTCAGTGGGCATGGTGGGGATAGGTTGGTTGTTGGACTGGATGACCTTAGAGATCTTATCCAACCTCATTTTTTCTATGATCCTGCTGTTCCCTTGCTCTCCAGCATTGTGGAAATTTCAGGGTAGGAAGTGGAAATGGTGAAAGTCCCCTTTTTGCTCTGCTTGCTCCTTATTGCTGGGAGGATGAGGAGCACTACCTCCTGCCAAGGCACGGGAATTTCTCAGCTGGGCAAAACAATTTACAGGATGAATGACCACATAATGAGGGACATGAGACGAGTGCTAAATTTACTACATCTGTGTACCAGTTGATCTTGCATAAAATTAAGCTCTTTAGTAACTGTCACTTCACGTCCTGTTTGTGAATTACTGCAAAACATGGATGTTATTCCTCAGCTCTTGCAAAACAGCCCTCCAGCTCTGGCAATAGTGCTCAGGAGTACTGCCATGTCCCAGAGGGTGGAAACATCAGTTGTCAGCCAGAAACAGCTCCCTGGGGCCACATCATGTCCCTGGGTGGTAGGAACACTGCCCTTTTGAAGCAACCACTGAGCAGTATCTACATGTGTTTATCTGGGCATATCCCATGCTATCTAATGCTCAAGTGAAAATTTCCACCTGCAGCTGGAAGCCTGTGTCTGCATTCAAGGGCTTCAGGAAGAGCTCTGCCTTCCAGAAGCACCAAGCTGCAGATGTTGTGGGAGGTGACGTAGATGGGCTAGATGATTGGACTAGATGATTTTAGTGGTCTTTTCCAACCTTAATGATACTACAACAGAACCCACCTAAATCCTCAGGAAATTTCTGTTCCTGAAAGCCCTGGAGAGTATGCTCTGAGGTAGTAAGTAACAATGGTCCCACACTGCTCCAAGGATGAAAACTGTGATGGTCCTCATTCATGTGGATCTATACGTGGGTTTATGGACACATAGAACAGTTATTGATGTGCTAGCGATGGACCAAATCCTCCTAGGCTGTTCACTTGCATTATGATGCAGATTATGCAGGCTGTTGCTATTCTCAGATCAAAAATATCATTAGATAGGTCTGTGTGATGTTGTGGTGAGCAGTCACTGAGCAAACTTGGGTCTATTTCTCCTGCTGCTTCTAAACAGACAACAAAATGTAAGCAAGTACAAGATGTCTGGTGGCAATGGCTGTGACAAAATGTTTATCCCATTTGTGCACAATTAAGGACAAACAGCGATTCTCTCACAAAGTGAACATCTTCAAAAGCTGCAAAATCAGTAGCCAGGTATGTTGTGGATTCTCTATCCCTGGAGGTGCTCAAGGCCAGGTTGTTTGGAGCCCCTGGGCAGCCTGATGTGAGGGTGGCAGTCAGCCCATGGCAGGGATTTGGGGTGGGCTGGCTTTGAGATCCCTTCCAACTCAAACCATTCTGTGGTTCAATAATCAAAATTGCAGAGAGATAACAGCTTTAAGACAGCTATGAACACTTTGCCTTCTAAGGGACTGCATGGAAGGATTTTCTGTGCTTTAATGACACACCACATTGCAATTTCAAAGATATACTGAAGGAAAGAGAGTCTAACACGGGCTGCCCAGGGAGGTAATGGAGTCACTGACCCTGGAGGTGTTCAAGAAATGTGGGGATGTGGCACTGAGGGACATGGTTAGTGAGCATGGTGGAGATGGGTTGGGGTTGGAGTTGGTGCCCTTAGAGGTCTTTTCCAATGATTCTGTGATTCTCTGTGAGACTTGCAGTATGTCATGGATGAGGCAGGCATGGTCCCAAGATCCAGGCAAGGCACAGTTGGAACAGACCCCCATCAGCAGAGCTGATACTGCTAGATAGCAGACATTAATCCTTCTTACGATGTCCCTTAGTTCTCAATACTCTTGGAACTCCTCACACTGCAGACATGACACATCCCTACCCCTTACAGAACAGGGCGTGAAGGGTTTCTGGGAACCGGGCTCTGACTCCTCGCAAAAGGAGGACGGATGTGCCCCAAAGCCCTCCTACACGATACCAACAGCTGTGCATTCAGCAGACCTGCTAGTTAATGATCTTGCCCATAAGTAATGTTTTAACCATAGAGTAGCTTTTATTTGCTTCAGAAGCCACAAAGCCAAAGAGGAAGTGGATGAGAACGTGGGCAGGATGGTGGCCAACAGCCTCGTGACCTCAGCTTGTTCCGCTGCACGGGGATTGGTGGCTGCTCTCTGGGACAGGGTTTAAATTCCCCATGGGTGCAGATGCCAGGCAGTCAGAGACGAGGGGAGAAAGCCAGAGTCTCACTCAGTCCACAGTAGGAGCTGCTGCTGGGATTGCCAGAGCACCTTTGAGCAGCTGACTTCTCCAGCACAGGAAAGGTAATTTTTTTGCATTTTCACGTGCTGTGTGCCACTCTGCACATAGCTTTTGTCCAAGAGGCATTGGGCTACAAAGCTGCGTTACTGGGGAGGAACGTTTGATGCTTTTCTATGGTAATAGTTCTGCTTTTAGGAGGAAGGTGTTTTCTTAACAGATGCCAGGTGTGGCAGTTAAAATCACAGTTTCATGTCTGTGTGCTGATGAATGTCAGGAGGTCACTGAAAGCCCTGAAGGCTTCTCTCTGCAATGTGAGCTGATCTTTGACTCCTGCTTGGAAATGTAGGTTGTTGTGGTCAAATGTCTGCCAGGTGAAATGAAGGTCTGGCCATAAATGCATCATGTAAACTTAATTTACAGCCACTCCGGTTAATAATTCTGAAAACTAGTTTTAAAGTAACTGAAAAACAAACTTGAGTTGGAATTCTTGCTGCTGTTCCGTTTCTAAGCATCGTAAAGCCAGCTAGCTGTGAGGATGGAGGAATGATATTGCCATAGGCAGGCTGAATCCTTGTCAGAAAGCTGCCTCTTGGCACAGCAAAAAGAGGAGAAAGGAAAGTTTTGGGGTGATTTTTGGGGGGTATTTGACCTTGCTGATTTCCTGTTCCAATCTGCTTTCCAGGTAAAACATCACAATGAAGCTGGCACTTCTTTGCTTGTGCTTTATCAGCATCGCTGCTGCATGGCCAGTGAGTAAACCCTAAATGTGTGTTAGCAGTCACATGCATGTCTTCTAGGCATGTTAGCAACAAATTAATGCTCACAAATGCTTTTTCTCTTTCCCCCCACTTCAAGGTGAGCAAATCCAAGCAGCATGCCATTTCTGCCAGCTCTGAAGAAAAATACGTAAGCTCCTTTTTGTTAACATTCTGCCTGCTGTTGTTAATAAAACGGTTCTTGAGTCTAATGTTCTTTTGGGATATGGTGCCTTATTCCCAGTTCTCTCCCTGTGGCAGTGAATGGATGAGGATGTATCCTGTGCTGCTCTGCCACACGTGTACCATCTGAGGTGGCGTGATGCTGTCAGCTCTGCTGTGCTTCTCTGGGCATTGAAACCTCCCTTCTTCTCCTACAGGACCCCAGGAGCCATCACACGCACAGGTACCACCAGGATCATGTGGATTCTCAGTCTCAGGAGCACCTGCAGCAGACACAGAATGACCTGGCTTCACTTCAGCAGGTACAGCCAGCTTATGTGGAGAAAGCATGACATCTCCCAATGTCAAAATTTAGGATTAAGCGCTTGAAGAATAGCAAGCTTGTTTCTCAGCAATACCGTGTATGCTAACACTGAGCTTTCTATTACTTTCAGACTCATTACTCTTCAGAAGAAAATACTGATGTCCCAGAACAGCCGGTAAGTCTTTTGAATGGCAGCCAGTGCATAGAAGTACTCACTTTCCTCACCCAAATGCAGCTCTTGTAGTAACACCTCCCCCTAAATAATGTGAGGCTTTGGGCAGGATAAGGCTGACTGAGAGCAATTTATGCACTTAGGTCTGCAGCAGCACCTAAGCACTGGGTTACCAGAGGGACTCCTCTCAGCACACCTTATAGAATCACAGAACCTTTTGAGTTGGAAGGGATCTTTAAAGGCCATCTGGTCCAACCACTCTGCAATGAACAGGTTGATGCCTTGAATACATAGATCTGCCTAATGCATGTTAAATTCTTGCCAGGACTTTCCTGACATTCCTAGCAAGAGCCAAGAGGCTGTGGATGATGATGATGATGACAATGATTCCAATGACACTGATGAGTCTGATGAAGTCTTCACAGACTTCCCCACAGAGGCACCCGTGACACCTTTCAACCGTGGGGACAACGCAGGCCGGGGTGACAGTGTGGCATATGGCTTCAGGGCCAAAGCCCACATGGTGAAGGCGAGCAAGCTCCGCAAGGCTGCCAGGAAGGTGAGCATGGCTGTGCAGCAGATCCTGGGTTTTTGGGAAGGGTGGTGAGGATGAGAACAGTTTATCATAGAACCATTAAGGCTGAGATAGACCTCTAAGATCACCAAGCCATTCCCTCTCATCCTATCGCTGTTATCTGGGAGAAGAGGCTGACCCCCACCTCACCACAACCTCTTTTCAGGCTGTTGTAGACAGCTGTAAAGTCTCCCCTGAGCCTCCTTTTCTTCAGACTGAACCACCCCAGTTCCCTCAGCTGCTTCCCTGCCCTTCTCTGAACATGCTCCAGGGTCTTGATGTCTTTCTTGTAGTGAGAGGCCCCAAACCAAACAGAGTACTTAAGATGCAGCCTCAGCAGAGCTGAGTCCAGAGGGACGATCTCCTCCCTGCTCCTGCTGGCTGCACCATTTCTGATGCAAGCCAGGGTGCCGTTGGCCTTCTTGGCCACCTGGGCACACTGCTGTCTCATGTTCAGCTGCTGATGTTCTCCATTTCCCCTTTGTGAAATGCAGCTCATTGAGGACGATGCCACCACGGAGGTTGAGGACAGCCAGCCAGCGGGCCTCTGGTGGCCCAAGGAGAGCCGCGAACACAACAGCCGTGAGCTGGCCCAACATCAGAGCGTAGAGAACGACAGCCGGCCAAGATTCGACAGCCCTGAGGTGGACGGAGGTGACAGCAAGGCCAGTGCCGGTGTGGACAGCAGGGAGAGCCAGGGTAGCGTGCCCGCCGTAGACACCAGCAACCAGACGCTAGAGAGCGCTGAGGATGCCGAAGATCGTCACAGCATTGAAAACAATGAGGTCACCCGTTAAGGGGAATCTGTGCATTGCTTCTTTTTTTTTTGTAATTTCTGTGCAAGCGCAGGGCTGGGGGGAGGGAGGAGAGCCATAGCGGTGTGTGTCTGTAAATGCAGAGCGTGTGGCGGTGCATAGGTCGAGGCACCGTGGTGCCATTGAGCCTCACCGAGACGGGGCGAGCGCTGCCTGCGGGGATGCTGCGCGTCCCGCTGCTCCTGTGTATATTTTGTAACCGGATTGAAATAAAAACCACAAAAACCTCTGGGCTTTGTGGGAGCTGTGTGAGCTTTTACCCCTTTCCTCCCTGCGTCGGGTACAACACCCAGCGCCCCCCGGGGTTCCACGCCAAAAACGCTTTTTTCCAGCGGGACGGCCCCGAGGAGGGGAAAGGGGGCGGGAAGCAGCAGGGCGGCCCGACCCCCTCTCCCACCGTGCCCCGGGCTTTCCGGGCCGGCCCCTAGGGCGGGGAAGGGGCGGCCCAGCGCCGGGCGATGGCGGCCCGCGGGCGGGAGCAGCTGGAGCTGGGGCGGCTCGGGGAGGCGGCGCGGGCCGGCTGCTGCCCGCCGTCCCCTCCGCTGTCCGCCTGGAGCCGCGACAACCCGGGCTTCGAGCCCGAGGAGGAGGAGGGGGCGGTGGCGGCGGGGCCGGCGCTGGAGATGGACACGGAGTGGGGCGGCCCCGCGGCCGCTCCGTCCTCGGTGGGCAGCGGACGGCGGCAGCGGCGGATCCCGGCGGAGGTGCGGGGCCGCCTCCCGGGGCCGCCCGAGGGCTCCGCGCCGCTCCGCAGCGCCTGGGCCAAGAGGCTGGCACGGCGGCTGCGAGGTGAGATGAGCTTTCCTCGAGTCGCTGCCTGTCGTGGCGTGAGCAGAAGCGCCAAAAACACACTTGGTTTTATGCAGGGGGTTCGAGTTGGGCTGTGTCCTGTGCTTTCTGCCTTTGCTTGTCTTTCGTATGCGTTCAGAAGTTATTTGCTCTAACGATTTCTCTGTCCCAGACCGCAGTTAATCCCTCCTGATCTCTGCGGTGGTTTACCTGGGTACTGTCAGCTTGCAGAGGTCATGGCCTTGCCGGATCTTTGCAGCAGAAAGTGTTGCAATAAATAAGTCACTTTATAACAAGAGAGCAAAACACCCAGGACAAAATAACAGCGATAGTTACGTGTTTTATGTCGAGAGTGTCGGGCTTGAAGGAGCACTTGGAGAGCTGGTGCCCATCTGTCGCTTGAACCTTTGATTTCTGCTTTCAGGCTGAAAGATGAGGACAACCTCTGGCATAGTAGCATCCTGCATACATTCAGCTGATGTGGATGAAAGCCCGTTAATCAGATGTGTGCTATGTTGAAAGTGGTGTAAAGTTGCATCTTCTGGGTTGGTTCAGTCTGAGAAGGAGAGGCTTGAGAGAGATCTTATCACTCTACAGCTCTTTGAAATGAGGTTGTGGTCAGGTAGGGGGTTGGCCTCTTCTCCTAGGTAAGAGAAATATGATGAAAGGTGATGACCTCAAGCTGCACCAAGGGAGGTTCAGGTTGGATATTAGGAACAATTTCTTTTTCAGAAAGAGCAGTGAGGCACTGGCACAGGCTGCCTAGGGAGGTGATGGAGTCATGGTCCCTGGGGGTGTTCAAGAAAAAGGCAGATGTGACACTGAGGGACATGGTCTAGAGTAGTCACAGGCATGGGCTGATGATTGGACTATATGATCTCAGTGATCTTTACAATCTTAATTATTTTATGATTTATGATTTTTCTTGCAATGCAAGAAAGCAGAGGGCTAGTCCTTTGTATATCACAGATGGTGGTGATGGTAACATGGATAGACTGATTGCTGCTTAGCAGCTGAGAGACAATGACATCTTGAGTTTTTCTTGCTGTTAGTTGTAAAATACAACTGCATGTAATAGGAGTTTGATAACTTCAGTGATCAGGGAGAATGTAGCAGGATCTAGCAAGTGAATAGAAACTTGACTGCATATGATTATCTGTCTTTCCTTTTTCTGTCTTTGGAGATTCTCTCTGAATTCTGGTGTAAGTGGCCTTAATCCCTCTTCTCCCGCAGATCTCCCCAGCAGCCATCCCAGCTGCCCAGGGAGAGGAGGTCATGGCTGTTCACCTCTGTTAAGGAGAAGTCATTCAGTCTTCATTAGTGTTGATGGACGAGATTAATGTCTGTTTCCAGAGCCAGGTTGGGAAGGCAATCTTCCCATCGGAGTTGTACTCCATCTCCCAGTGTTACTATGTCATCACATGCGTCAGTACAAAGTTGTGTACGTGGAGGCTGTCTTGAAAGATTTTCCTGGTTATTGTTAAGTGGAAATATCAAATGCCATTTTCAGTCATTAATTTATTGTGGTAAGAATCAACCAGTTTGTACTGAATCGAATTACTGCTGGCTCTGATAGTACCATAGGAAAGAGTGTGAATTTCTTTTTGAATGTTATGTGGTTTTGTTGCCCTTGTTCTTTTGGGAGGATCAGCCTTTGCCCAGGGCTATGGTCCTCACTCTCTGCTAGTGCCTGAACTTCTCTGTAGGAAGATCAGTTAGCAGTGCCCATCTGGGCTTGCTTTTGGCACTGTGTGTGTGGTGAGGGACAGTTGTAATTGTCTCTACCCAACTACTGAATACTTTCAGAACTTTTTCATAAAAACAAATAAATGCATTCTGTACCTTATAAATTGGATTTACCAATATAAAGGTGTATTTGTGTGTATATTCCTTTCCCATTCTTTTCTTTATTGCTCTCCTTCTCTGTTCCTTCTCCATCATTTTCTTTTCTTCATTACTTTCTATTCATCATTCCATCTCCTTCCCAGCTCTTCCATTCCTTCTTCTCTGCTTCCCGTTTCCTTTCTTTCTCTGTTCCTTATCCTTCCCTTCTCATTTTTCTCTTCATTCTTTCTCCATTGCTTCTTTCTCATCTTTCTCTTTTCTTCATTTCTGTTTGTCATTTGCACTCCTCCATCCCTTCTACTCTTCTACTTTCTTTGTTCCTTTTCTATCCTTTTTTCATTCTCTCTTCTCCTTCCTATCTCCTCTCCTTCATCTTCCCTTTTCTGTTCCTTTACCTTAGCCTCTCCATCCCTTCTACTTTGCTTCTCCTTCTCACGTTCTCTTTTCTTCATTTCTATTCATAATTCCACCTCCTTCATCTCTTCTCCCTAACCTGTTCTCCCTGTACATTGCATGCTTATATTACATATATGTATATATATGTAATATATACAAATTGTGTGTATATATGTATATGTAAAGTCAGAAAGTTGAGCAATAGCATGTTTTCATAAGAAATGAAGTGGAAATCCTTAATCAAGGCTAGAAGCAATGTTTCTAATGCTGGCAGAAGATGTCTGCTTGAATCCGGCATTGTTTACAACCACTATGCATTTAGATGCACCTAGAACAAAATTCAAATAAGGCAAGAAGGAGAATGCTATACTTGTCCTCTAAAAACACGTCTACTGTTGAGTGCTTCCAGGTGGCTGCCAGGCAAATCTAGAGGTTGTTTAATGGAAAGGTCATTATGTGATCTCCGGTGTTGGATTTTTGTTGTTGGCTTTTTTTCCGTATGCAACTTTCTGCTCACTGCTGACTTGCAGCTATTTTCTACCAAGACAGAAATGGAGCTTGCAAGCTTTCTGTTCACTGCATTTCTTGTTGGTGAGTAATGTGCTGACGGCCAGAACTCAGCATGCTCGCCAGCTTGCTTGCTGGCTGTTCCAGACTGTTCTTCCTCTCTTCTGTAATGTTTTCCTGCCTTTATTATGAGGGTTGCTAGTGCAACGTACTGCTATACTGAAGGCTGGATTTGTGGAGTTCTGAATTAATAGTGACTCTGAATGTTCTTGGTTTTGTGCTTCTGCCTATGAGAATGACCTTATGATGAGCTTTTGGCACTTTGTTTAGTAGAGCTGCAGTCCTTATCTTTGTGCTTTCAGATTTAGCCTTAAAGAACAGCTTTGAAAATGTTCTACTGGGGGCTGATATTAGCAAATGGTGTGATAACCAGTCCAGGGATGTGACCAGAGTTGAGCAGGAAGGTTGCTGGTGCACAACTTACGTTGTCTACTCCTTGTTGCTGTTCCTTTGTCTTCAAGTTACTGTGGTGTGTTTGATGGATTGAAGTTTTTTTTCCTAGGAATGTTGGGTTTACACTGTTTCCATCCTTTGGGAATGTGAAGGACACTTTAAAAGACTGGCAATTTAAAATATCTGAAAGGGGAAAGGGTGGGAGTTTGGCAATAGAGAACTTCTATTTTCAGATGCCTTTTTCTCCCATCATTAGCTTAGATAAATCACCTTGCCATATTTAGACTTCAGTAAAGAGAAGTTCCCTAACAGCAGCAGTTCTTGTCTGAATGTCAGCAGCCATTCCCAGCTTTGCTACGGTTTGGATTAGGCACCAGAAATAAGGATGAAAATCACCACCTGCTTTCCATTCTCACACAACTATTTCTGATAGCAACTCCATTTAAAAGATCCTTTTGCTTTCCTATTACCCTTGTGGCAGGATTGACTGCTGTCTGATAAGTTCTCTTAGGCTGCACTTTTGGGAATGCCAAGTTGTAGCAATTGGACAGATCAGTGCAATGGGAAAGGCGTTACGCCAGAGATGTAATGATGGAAAGATTGGCATGATAGAAAGTTGCTATAAAGAAAGGGAAGAAGATTGCTCACCTATATCAGAAGATGCTAGGTTCATAGGGGAAAGCTCTACCAAGGAGGTCAGTGGCAGTCAGCCCTTAAATGAGGTCTAAGAGGTGCAGCCAGGATCCACCCCTTCCAGTCACACAGCTGAATTGCCTTCACTTGTGCTCCCAGGGCTGACTGGGCCCTTTCCCTAGGTGCTCAATTAGTGGTTCAGGCTGTGACTCAGTTCCCATACACAAGTATAACTCTGTGAAGCTCAAGGTGTTTGACTGACATACCCTTCTTTTGGTCAATTAATTAAAATTACTAAAAATGTTTTGATATGGAATGTGCATTTTCACTTATGTCATGTCTGAAAATATTATCAGATTAGTGAAGCTTTCAAAGCCATTTGGCTCCTTAGTCAGTGTATGATATTGGGTGTGTCATTGGCTACATCTCCAGGTATCCAGTATCGGACACCTGTGTATGTAACTATGTATGTTTTCCTTGCTAGGTCTGTGGGGCACAAGGCTGATGGAAGAAAACAACACCAGCAGAGAGAGATACCTGAGAAGTGTTTTGCGGGAGCTGATTACGTATGTGATCTTCCTTGTGGTGCTGTGTGTCTGTAAGTACCACTCAGCCTGTATGTGTGCAGTTCTGCACCACTTGCTTGCAAATCCACAGTGTTTCAGGGAAGTGGCAGAGTAATGAAGAGGCCACTGCAGGGGAAAATATTTTGAGTTATTTCTTTCTCTTGATTTTGTAGTTGGGTTGTTGCTTGAGATTCTGCACCTTAGCAGTTCTTGAATTTTTAGTAGTCAAAACTATTAACATGTTCATATATTTGCATAACAATCAGGAAGACAGTGCCAAGTACAACATATTGTGATGTTTTATTTGGTCACTAGGGAAACTAGCAACAAAATCTGCATGCATTAAGTTTGTTTATCTCTGGAAAGCTAATGGGTTTCAAGCCCTCAGTTGTTAGCACGGGCAGTTCTGTTCTAAATGCCTCCAACGCCAATGACTGTTGAGTTGTCTTTGAGACCAGCTGTGATGGGACAAGGTGCCATTTTTATTTTTAAAGAAAACCTTGCACTGAAAAAAACCCAAACCGCAAACAGTGTTAGTAGTCTGAGAGCAAGTGCTTTGCTTGTCCACAGTGGAATTCCTACAACAAGAGCAAATGAAAAAAATCCAAACCGCAAACATTATTCAGTTGACACAGCTCAACTGTTTTGGTGACGTACTGCACAAATCATTGTATACTGACTGTCATGTTCATTTCCTGTATGAGACTTTTGGTGCAGGTTTATGGACAAGGGAGTATAGGAATGCCTGAGACTCTACCACTGGGAGAGGTGTAGCAGTGAGGGACTTGAACATGATTCTGTGAAAACAAATTTGTCTTCATAGGGATAAGTTTGCTTGCTGGCTGCTCACAATTTGTTTTGTGGTAGGAGATACTTTTGGTGACACATGCATTATGTCAAATAGGCACAGATGCTGCTGCTAACTCTTCATCTATGCTTTAAGCGTGATCATTTTTAGTTTTACACTTAAGCAATAACTGTGGGGCAGACAGGTCTGTGGTGTACCTTAGGAGGATGCTTTCCACTGCTGGCAAAGTGCTGTTAGCATTCCTTGTGCTGTTGTATTTTTGAGAGAGTGTATGTAGAGAGAGTACAGGTATTGTGCAATCAAGTCACACGTGCGATTTGCCTCAGAGGAGTTTATTAAAAATAGTTCTTCTCTGGTTGCTCAGGAAAACACATTTTCTTCCCTGTTATAAAATGCTTCTGTAAGTACTGCAGAAAGTTGTTTGCTGTAGACCTGATCTTCCAAGCTTCACTGAATTTTAACCCTGAATTGTTGGATTATTTGCATGTACTCGCATGTATGTATTTATAGGCAGTAGAGGCATCGGTGCCAGAGGCTGTTCTCCCAAGCCAGCTTGGCTTTGTACGTCATTTTATAATTTATGCTCTGTGGTCCTCAGCCACATGCTTGGCCCAGAATGAGGAACAGAAGCAGCATGCAGTCATTACTTTCTGTGCAGTGATTCTCTTAGAGCACTGAACATCTGGGGTGGAGTTTTGTTGTCTAACCACTGACAGCTTGTGTCATTGGCAGCATCCCATGTTGAGCATCCCTTTCTGCCTGGACAGGGCATGGATGTTCCAGTGTCTGTGGTCATCCCAGCTCTCAGGATGACTGAAGTGGCACTGGCTTCTTCTCTTCAGGCTGCTGAGTGCAGCCTTTGTGGTTCTTGAAGTTGTTTTTTGTAGAAGCATTAATACTACTATTTCCAACAATTGGCTTCTTGTTACGGATTTTGTTCTGATTTTTTGTGTAGGATCTATACAAGTACAACTTGATGTATTCAAAACTCCTCTGTCTTTTTCTTCTCACCCCTTGCCAAACCACATGCAGTGACATATGGGACAGTGAGTTCCAGCATGTATTATTACACGAGGGTTATGTCGCAGCTCTTCCTGGAAACACCTGTATCCAAAATGGAGAAAACGGACTTCAAAACATTGTCCACAATGGACGACTTCTGGAAGGTAATACTAAAAGCAAGTTATTATCTTGCTGTTGATTTGATGTATGAAAACAGTGCTAGCAACGCGCAAGCTAAAATTCTGTCTTCCTTTACAGTTCACAGAAGGCCCTCTGCTGGATGGTCTCTACTGGGATATGTGGTACAACAATAAAACCATAGCAGAAAACAAAAGCTTCATTTATTATGAGAACCTGCTCCTAGGGGTGCCCCGCATTCGGCAGCTGAAAGTGAGGAATGGTTCGTGCTCGATTCCTGAGGATTTAAAAGATGAAATCAAAGACTGCTATGATGTCTATTCTGTGGCCAATGAAGATACTGCACCTTTTGGGCTTCGAAATGGAACAGCGTATGTAGTATTTTGTAGGCAACTAAATATGTTTTTTTCTGACCCAGATTATGCCGAGTAGTACAGAAAGTCACTTCACAGGGGCAGCTCTAGAACTGCTGTAGATTCTGTCTGTAAAGCCAGCTAAATTCATAGTGCTGGGTGAGTGTTGGGAGTTGCTGGGTCATCTTTTCTGGCTGAAACATGGGAGGAGTTCTGCTTCTCTTGAAAGACAATGTGTGGGTTACACTGGAAAGGGTTTGGGAAGTGAAGCACAGCTGTATCAATACCAGTTTTTCTTAGCTTCCCCTAGAGAAGAGAAATTTTGTATAAGCAGATCAATGCATTCTGTTCTCACAGTTAATTTACTTGTTGCCTGTCTTTGCTTCACCAACATAACAGAATGTGGATAGGAAACTTGTTAGTTCTTTCCCCAGGGTACAGACATGAAAACTTGCAAGTAACCCTTAAAACCCTTTGACAGTTGGACTAAATGATCTTAGCAGTTTTTTTCCAACCTTAATGATTCTATGCTTCTAAATAAAACTGCTCTACGAATCATAGCATATCCAGAGTTGGAAGGGAGCCACAAGGATCACGGAGTCCAACTCCTGGCTCCACACAGGACCACCCAACCCACATATGTGGGTTTTTTGGCCAGGTCTTGTTTGTTTTGTTAGTTGTAAGTTAAAAGTAGAAGATCTAACATGTTCCGTCTTGCTCCTGACCGAACCAGTTGGACATACACCAATGAGAAGGACCTGAATGGGAGCAGCCACTGGGGCTTGCTGGCCACGTACAGTGGGGCTGGTTATTACCAAGACCTCTCAAGGACCAGGGAAGTGACAGCTGTGCAAATTGCCAGCCTTAAGAAGAACCTGTGGTTGGACAGAGGGACAAGAGCAGCTTTCATTGATTTCTCAGTCTACAATGCAAACATCAACCTTTTCTGCGTTGTAAGGTATGACCAGGAGCACTGACAGTGTTTAGATTGCAAAGCATGAAGCAGATAGAGATGCAGGCAGGTCTTTCCATGTTTTTGTGGAAAGCATTTAAATGAAGTAATTTTCTTTGCCGTTTTAAATTCCAGGCTGCTAGTGGAATTTCCAGCTACTGGAGGCCTTCTTACATCCTGGCAGTTTCAGCCAGTGAAGCTGATTCACTACATCTCCACTTTGGATTTCTTCCTGGCAGCCTGTGAAATGGTGTTTTGTCTTTTTGTTCTGTACTACATGGTGGAAGAGATCTTGGAAATTCACATTCACAGGCTGCACTACTTCAGAAGTCTCTGGAATTGTCTGGATATCCTCATCATTGTGGTAGGTAACCTTTATAAGTCTAACATTGCTTTCTGAAATGCACTCTGTGGGAGACATTAATGACTCCATGTTCACCAGCAATCTCAGTGTAGCTGAAAATCTGAGCTTTGAATTTAAAGCTATATGATCCAGACTTACATTGGGTCGTTCTTTGCAAAGGTATCCAAAGCCAGCAAAGCTGAAGTAGATCCTGTCCCGCTTCCATTCTGTACCTTCAGTCTTGGACAAATCTAGGGTTCAAGACTTCTTTTTTTTTTTTAAATGTTTTTTCCTGTTTCTTCCACTTCTTCCATATGACAGCTTCATTTTTCTGAGCCCACGAGTTTTCACCATGATTTTTTTTCTTCAGCAGGGGCAAGGAAGAGATTCCCAAATCCCCTTACTCCCAGGCTATTTGTCTCAGCCTAGGGCTGTCATAGTTTCATTGTAAAATACATGATCTACCCCAAAATTCTAGTTTGAATCTTGTCTAACACAAGCTGTTTTAAAACCACAATCACCTTCCATGTGCTCATTTGTTTCTTTTGTGCTCAGCTCTCCGTGGCAGCGATAGGAATAAGCATCTACAGGACATCAACTGTTGATATGCTCCTAAAGAAGCTGCTAGAAGATCAGAACTCATTCCCCAATTTTGAACCCTTGGCATATTGGCAAATGCAATTCAACAACATTGCTGCAGTCACTGTATTTTTTGTCTGGATTAAGGTAACTCTAAGATGCATACCCATATTCTAAAATAAGAAAGTGCACATTCAGTGTTCTGAACGTTGCCTGTTATCTTTGAGTTTAGTCATGCTTCTTCTAACATTGGTCATGGGAGAAAGCGTGAGCACAAAGGTAACTTTGTGCAGATTGAAAACAGGGCTGTCATCCTCTCTCTGCTTTGGCCCTTGTTTAAGCCTATAAGATGCATACAGCTCTTTGTCACACCAGATGTGTGAAGAAATGTTTTCATTTCTCCTGTATTGAGAAATTGGTACTTCTTACTGGATACTGCTTTCTCCTATGTGTTCTTGGAAGCAGCTTGATGCTCTGAAACCAGGGTTTCAAATAGGAGTGCAAGTAGAAGTTGGTTTTCTCAGTTTTTTTCCTTTAAATTTCAAGCCTTAGGTTTTTTGGAAGTGATGTATTTCTAATTGGAAATCACCTGGCTTGGTCCCCATCCAGTTCATTAAGTCATCTCATGTGAAGAGCTGGACAGCAGTTGGGATTAGAAATCGTCTTCCTCGTCTTCACAATTGTTGTGGTTTGTTTGTTTCTTTCTTTCTTTTAACAGCTTTTCAAGTTTGTTAACTTCAACAGAACGATGAGTCAGTTGTCCACAACCATGTCTCGCTGCGTCAAAGATGTCGTTGGCTTTGCAATTATGTTTTTTATCATTTTCTTGGCATATGCTCAGTTGGCCTATCTTGTCTTCGGCACTCAGATTGATGACTTCAGCACTTTCCAGGACTGCATGTAAGCAAAAAAACCCAAAACAAATGAATAATTTCTCAATGCACTGGTGAATGGATTAGGTTGTCTCACCAGAGATCAAACCAATCTGCCTACCAAGATGAGCTGTAAGCATCTTACTGTTGTAATGATAGCGATAGCTCCAGTAGTGATAGCTGCTTTTTAGAAATGTAAACTTTTTTATAGTTTGTTGGAAAAACTGTCTTTATACCTGACACGTGTGCTCAATGGTGTTCTGTTCCTGATATTCTGATTAGTTCACTGGCTCCCAGATGGAGTCTATCATCTTTAACAGCCAACTGGTCCAGCTGAGGTAGTTAGCAGGTTGTTTTTCTACCCAGCTGTGTCCAAAAGCCATAAGTAGCCACATTAGTTACACTTTGTGTCCTGCGTCTGACTGCATGTTTTACTAGTCTTAGGAGTAGGTATGAGAAGCTGACTACTGCAATGTCTGAGTGAGTATTACAACAGTGCAGACCTCTCTGCTGCCCTTCATTCCGACTGTTATGGTAAAATAGATCAAGAATTCCTGCACAGCTCCAAAAGTGTTTTTCTCAACCCCTGGATGTGTTTTGTTTTTTAAGATTTACTCAGTTCCGCATCATTTTGGGAGACTTCAACTTCACAGAGGTTGAAGAAGCTAATCGCATTTTGGGACCAATTTATTTCACTACATTTGTGTTCTTTATGTTCTTCATTCTTTTGGTATGTACATCTTTGTTTTCATGGGGTGGGTAGGTGGCATGTTGGTTTTAGGTACATCATCATTTTTGCATCTCTTTTTCTTGGATTCCTATGGCTACCTAGAGTGAATATATCAGGCCTCACCTTTACTTAGTCTGCCACAAGTACTCTTTACTTTTTACTTCCTTTAAAACAGATTTGCTCTGTATATTTGTTGTCGCTCTCTTATAGTGCTCCACATTCTTGTTTTGTTTGGTGGTGGTTGGGTTTTGGTTTTTTTTCTTACTATGAAAAATTTGTCATTTCTAAATCCCCCCTCTTAGAAACCTAGGACACCAAATAAAACAGTTTTGATACAAACAAGTTAATATAAAATAGTCATTGACATAAATTAAGAGCCCCACCACCTTCTCGCTGAATGTAGTTTCCAGGTAGTTTGGAAGTTACGTTACAATATGGTAATCTGATTTGTGGTGATACCACTTGAAACTGTTATGTGAGCAGGACGTCCTCAGGTATTATTCCCAAAATGGTGTGTGGTTTTTGGTAATTTGATAAGGTAGCAACCATTAATGCAGGATTTCGCATAGGTTACTCTAAAATTAATGCCTTCCATCTATTTGCATGGAAACTACAACAGATAAAAAGAGCAGAATTAACACTGTTTATAGAACAAAATCTCAGCTACAAAATACTTTTTAAGACATTCACCACCATTAGCTATGCGTTTTCGCATGCAATAAACAAGATCCTGTGTGCCATGCTTGTGAAAATTGACACCAGCAGAGGTGACCTACTGTTTCCTCTGCTGAAACACATCACCCACAGCCTCACTGTGCTCACATCCACTGTTTGGTCACCATCAACATTTAACAGGCAGAATACTGGTGGGAAGGTTCAGCCTTTACTGCCATGCCACCAGCATCCACATCTGATGTCATGGGCCTACAGAATAAAAGAGAAGGCACTGCCTTCGAAACTGTCCTCATACTAATCTTAGCATTCTGTAGCAGTCATTGTATATTTCATTGTAACTTTCAGATTTTTATAATGTCCCTTGTACTTAATGAGGCTTTTTATTTGCTCTTTGGGATGAGAAGAAGTGATAGTGAACAATAGGTCAACTTGGACTTGTAGAGTTATTTTAAGTGGACTTTTCTCTTCTGTCATGAACAGAACATGTTTTTGGCCATTATCAATGATACATACTCTGAAGTCAAATCAGATATGGCACAACAGAAGGCAGAAATGGAACTGTCTGACCTTATCAGAAAGGTAAAAGTAACGTTTTGTTGGTTTGACGTCTCCATCCTCACTGTTCCATAAAGCAGTATAGAAACTGTACATAGGAAGGCTGGCAACAGCTGGGGAAGATGCGCATCTCTTAGTTAAATAAAGGAGTGTGAGTTGAGTGTAAATCACTCAACCAAAAACTTTGCATTACGAAGTATTCTAGCAATCTGAGACTGTGTCAAAGGATCGTTCTAGTGAATATGACATAGGATACGTCTGTCTAGGTACATGCAGAAATACTAAATTGATGAAGCTAAACCATCATTCAGTTTGTGCACAGAATTTTGAGTTATCCTGTGCCAGGCAATGAGATGAATCAGGTCTTGGGTTTTGTGTTGGGAACTCCTGGGGTAGGCTGCCGGTTAGGTTGTCCAACACAGACTTAAGAGCTTGACCTGAATTTCAGTTTTGCAAAAGCACGTGCACTTGCATGATGTCTGGCATGGGTGTGGTGCTGTACCATGGTCAGAAACATTTGAACGCATACTGCACATGGACCAGTAATTCGGAGTTTTAAACTTTGGAACTGCAATCAAAAGAAGTATATTAACATTGTTTTAACAGTGCACGCCAAGTGAAATGTGAAATTTCATTATTATTTTTTTTCTTTTTTTATTTTAGGGCTATAACAAAGCCATGGTCAAACTTAAATTAAAGAAAACCACTGTTGATGACATTTCAGAAAGCTTGAGACAGGGTGGAGGAAAACTAAATTTTGATGAACTCCGGCAAGATCTAAAAGGGTAAGGAAGCTGTTACTACTTTTATCTTGATTTGTATGTCCAAATATTTGATGCTGAGTCTTTGACAAGTTTCTCTTGCCTCTGTGATGCCTTTAATACAAATTAAAACAATTTTTGGTTAAGTTGTATCTTGGCGCAGTACAAAAGTTTGTTATGAATGTATTGCTTTTCTAAAACAAGGTTGTTTTTGCACCTGAGAAATGAGAAGTAAGGGATCTGTTTTTACTGCCTTCTCAGGAAGGGCCACACTGATGCAGAGATTGAGGCAATATTTACCAAATACGATCAGGATGGGGACCAGGAACTGACAGAGCATGAACACCAGCAGATGAGAGATGACTTGGAGAAAGAGAGGGTGAGGTTGGCAATAGGAATAGCATTCCATCAGTGCTGATGGTGCTGTTTTCTGTGCAAGGTGGAGCGTGGAGCTGATGGAGAAGCTGAAGGTCCTTGGCCTGGAGACCCCTGGCCCCATGTGAAAGCCTTTACCTCTTTCCTTTCTGTGTCTTGTGTTTTCATAAAGGAGGATCTGGACTTGGACAGGAGCTCTCTGCCACGTCCTCTGAGCAGCCGCAGCTTTTCTCGGAGCTTGGATGACTCTGAGGAAGATGAAGATGAAGACAGCGGGCACAGCTCAAGGAGGAGGGGCAGCAGCTCTAGTGGAGTGTCCTATGAGGAGTTCCAAGTGTAAGTTAATCCACCTGGGGGAGAAAAACTGCATGGGTGAGATTTTTTTTTCTTGTCCAATTTTTGCTTAAGATATGTTGTAGTTTTTCCTATAACTCCAAATATTCATCATATAATTCAGAAGAAAATATGTTACGTTTTTTCTAGGTTCTGAAGTCAATCAATTTAATAGCTTTCAAGTCATATCTGAATTGCATATAATTCAGAGAGGCTCATGGGAACCAGCTGGAACTGCTCCTTATTCCCCAAAAGAAAAGACTTCTAATCTGGTCATTGAGAAGAGAGAAAATGGCCATGTCACTGTCAAGTCAAAAAACTTGTTGTCTTAGTAGTAAAATACTGAAGTTTGTAAGTTTAGCGAGAACTGAACTCTTGCTTTTAATGAGCTGAAATAATTGTTTGTTGCCCTCAGCCTTATGAGGAGAGTGGATCGCATGGAACACTCCATTGGCAGCATTGTCTCCAAGATTGATGCAGTGATTGTGAAACTGGAAGCAATGGAGAGAGCCAAACTGAAAAGGAGAGATGTCTTGGGACGGCTGTTGGATGGAGTGACAGAGGTCAGTGTGCCCAGCTCTGTCCTGTGCCATCACTTGCTGATCACAGCCTGCATGTTTATTTAGTGTTATTACATTTCTCTTCTGCTTGGCTTGGGAGCGTGAAGGTTATTGTGATAAGGTTGTAGGACTTCGCTCAGGCTGAGCAGTCTTGAGTTTTGTTTCTGTGTTTTGGGCTGCCCGGGGAGGTGGTGAAGTCACTGTTTCTGGATGTGTTCAAGAACTGTGGAGATGTGGCCACGAGGGAAATGGTTAGTGGACATGGTGGGGATGAGTAGATGGCTGGGCTGGGTGACCTTAGAGGTCTTTTCCAACCTTAATGATTCTATGATTCTATAAAGAGATGTGAAACAAGTTTTGGACATGAGAACCCATCTTCTAGAAGACCTGTGTCATGCAGAGGCCACAGAGCACATTTTAATGTCCTGGGCAGGACAGCAGTGGCATTCAGTAGCTTCTGAGGCAAGTTGTTCATCCCTTGGCTGTTGTGATGGGTAGAGAGTTTTCTTTAGAGGAGTCTGGCAGAATCCAGGGCATCCAGTATATTTTACATTTCTGGAGATAATTTTGCTTGCTAAATAGTGTAATGCAAACCGTGCTTTCACAAGTGAAAGTGAGAATCTGGGAGTTACGTTACTGGAAGAAAGCCATTTACTACAAAACAGCAGCTGTGATTTGATTCTAGCCTACAAAATATTGAGTGGTGTAGGGATTTCCCATAGGAAAGGATTCCTATTCATGTAGAACAGGGCTTTTTTGATGGCTGTTTGAATGGGCTGCAGTTTGGGTACTACACTTCCATCTTTTATCTCTATCTGTTCAGGATGAAAGGCTGGGCCGTGACAATGAGATCCACAGGGAGCAGATGGAGCGGCTTGTACGGGAGGAATTGGAGAGGTGGGAGTCAGATGACACAGCATCTCAGATGAGTCATCGTCTGGGAACACCACTGGGACTGAATGGACAGCCTCGGTCAAGGAGCTCACGGCCATCTTCCTCGCAGTCAGATGGCATTGATGGGGGAGGAGGAAATGGGGGGAATAATCTCCATGTGTAGCAGAGGCTTTGCTGTTTGGTCAGCATCAAGCCAACTACACCACTGCTTCCCAGCATGAGGTCATCATCCTGGTCTGACCACTAAAGGAAAGCTCAGTGGTGAGTAAAACAAATACTCTGTTCATGAAGGCATTTTGAGAACTTCGCAAGCACGTGCCAGGTTCAATTTACTGACATTGAGACTGTTGGCCTTGGAAATGAAAATACAGAGGTAGAATGGAAACCAGATGTGACAAAATCTACCTGGACAGAATTCTGTTTCCATACATCTATTACAGTTTCCATACATGAATGGTTTCATGAAGGCAGCAAGCTTTAGACAAAACGTGCTATGGCTAAAGCATCCCAGTGACAGGCTGTGGGTTTTCTGCTTTCTACTAGAAAAATGCAATGCTTAAAAGCTTTGAAAAGCACTTTTTAAAAAGAAAATGGCATCAGTTATATCGTCCTATTCGTTTTAACAGCTGACATTTTTCAAGAGCCAAAGCAGCATCTCTTTTTTAAGTAAGTGCGTGGGGTTGTTTTGTTTTGTTTTGTTTTCTTTCTGGAGTTATTCTGTAATAGAGGCTGCAGAGGTTACTCTGTAATAGAAACTATAGGCTTTGTGCCTCTTTCTGTTTCATCAGCATTTTAAAAGTAATATTTAAGAACTGCCTCCCCACACTTAATCAATACAATCATCTTCAGCTCTGTCACACTGTGCCTTTTTTTTTTTTTAATTTGCCACGTTTTGCATTTATCCTAGGATAAATAGAAGGCACTTTCTGTGCCTTCCATGTCATAGACAATTTGTTGTTGGAAGGAGAAATGCACCACTGAAGTTAAAATGTTGCTTTCCAATAGAAAGCACTGAGGCACAGCATTCTTTGACCAGCAACGTTTCAGCCTATGGCATGTTGGCTTAGCAAGGAGGCTGCCAGCTGTGCCTTTTTGCTGAAGATGTCACTCATCTTTCTTCATACTATATGTTTTTTCATGAAAATGAATTTGCATTCCTAGCTGTATGTGTTAAGGTATATTTCTGTAACGTGTCGTTACTTATAACAAACTTCATCTTGAAGTGCTTATAGTTTCCATGGGATATCCATGTGTGTGACAATGGCCGTGCAGTGAGCACATGGCTGCGTGACAAATGTTCTGAACATTGATATAATCTCATTTTGTAATTTTAGATCCAGCACAATTTTTTCACTTAGCAATAAGGTTTTGCATAGAAAAGCTATGTACAGTGTTTGGTCTCATTAGGAAGCTGTTAATTATGCAAATGATCAAGAATGTATTGATCTGTAAACTGAGCACTTTACTTCCCAATAAACTTTTGTATTATCTGCAAAGCTAACATTGTTTCCTATCTTAGTCACCATGTACAATTAGCTGAGGACACATTTTTGACAGGGTTTTCTATTGGCTAACGGGCTCTTAGTTCATGCCCCATAAACAGTTGGAGAAAGAATGAGATTTGGAGAGGAAGTACTTATATTCCGCTTAAAGATCTTTTGGGGAGCTTGCAGTGACATGACTTTCGGTTTCTTTTAGAAGACTATTGGAATAAAAAACCTAGCAACGTTAGCTCAGAGGGATGAGTGTGAAAATATTTCATGTGGCACTGAGGGACATGGTCAATGAACATGGTGGGGGTGGGTTGGGCATTGGAGTTGAGTTGGTGATCTTAGTGATATTTTCCAGCCTTAAGGAGTCTGTGATTCTATGAAAAAAAAATGGGACAACATGCAATACTTACTGACAACACAGCTGTATTTAAATGTTATACTAAGATTATTATAGAACCTTTTTCATTTTCAATCTGCTCTGGGAGCCAATGAGAAGGCTTGATAAAGAAACATGAAAAAGTAGTAATAAATCTGTGTAAGTGAGGTACATTCCTTTCTCAAATACACTTTTAAACTGGTAAAACCAATTGTATCAGGTAAGCATCAAAATAAATTCATTTTTCCAGTACTGCTGAATCCATTGGTACTGGATTTTCCAAGTCTGTTCCAGTCTACTGGTACATTTCAGAGCTTCCTTGTGCCTCGTATTCATTTGTTCCTCTTGCGATCTAGAAACTGTGTATTTATTAGCAGCTCCATCGCTTTTAACTGTCTGTCACGATGCTACATTGCCCTTCTGCTTTCCCCTTCTATGCAAAACTCTGGAAAGAAGGAATTGCAGCTGCTTTCTCAGCCCAAAGTTTTGTTGGAAGAGAATCACAAAGAGGAAGGGCAATACACATCAGGGTAGATTTAAGCCTCCTTTTTCCTGTGTTCTCCCTTCAGCAGGTTTTCTTGAGTCTGTGTGTCCAACGTCTTACCTGAGGATGGACCTTACTTTCACGGTGGCCAACTAGGTTATTAAGCAACTGTGCCTCCTGCTGGTGGCCCAAGAATTTAATCAATCAATCAGAGTACTCATTGTGGCTTTTGATGTTGCTAGCCCACAGCTCAGTAAGAGTAATGGCAAAGTACCCTAAATATGCTTTGAAATTACATTTGTCACTTCTCAACTGTTGTGTGTCAGTGAGGTGCTGGCAATGGTAGGTCAGCCACAGCTTATGTGACTTCTGTGGGTTCACCTTATTTCAGGAGCTCTGTACAATCTTCTATCAACCAGTCCTAAGCCCTAATTTATCAGAAGTGGCACAAACATCCCAATCTGATCATAGTCATAACCATACATTCAGATCTCCCACTGTCTCCTGCCCTGTGGAAGTTGTCTATTATTTGCCCTCTTGTTTTGCAACAGCATAACCTCACAGGTGACAAGATGAAGCCTATAGTACATCCATCTGCTAAAGATAGTTTGAGTCAGTTCAAGCAATGTGTAGGCTGGACTTCATCATCTTCCGGTCCTGGAATATTTCAGCTTAGTCATCTGCACACATTTCGGAAAAGAAATACACATGATCCCCTACATAAACACAACAGAGACCTGTAATCTCACTTGTAACTTCTTGCACATCATTTATTTTCTCAGCATCCCCTAGCATACGTATATTTTGAGTGGGAGATATGTTGACTGCTGGACTTGATTATCTTGGAGGTCCTGTCAAACCTTAATGATTCTCTGAGAGGACACGGTGTTGATGGTTTGATACTTGGACTAGATGGTCTTAGAGGTTGTTTCTAATCTTAGTGATTCTGCTGTGCAGAATGAGACTGTAAAAAGGCATTGTCCTACCCACTGCACTGCAAGCTTATTTTTATTTGCACACACTGCAAGTTAAACAAGCAACATAATTGCTTCATAAACAAAACATCCTGTTGTTCCACAGACTTAATTGCTAACTGCAATGAACAGTGCACTTATATTTCTTCACTTAAAAAACAATATATATATTTATTTTTATGTATCTCAAGGGAAACTACCTATAGATAAAATGGAAAAATACATTCAAAATCTTTTTATAAAATTTAGCTCAATATTCTTTTGACTATAATAAAAATATGTATGAGAAACAGACAAACACACACAGAAGCACACATCCATAACAACTAGTCTTGACTAAGTCCTGAAAAGAACATCTGTTCTTTGGTGGTAATAAGTGGAGCTGCTGCAAGGGTCTAAAGCACCTGTAGTCCTAGCTTAAAGGCTCCGACCCACCCTCTTTGTCCTGATAATTTTCCAATGGAAAGTACTCTGCTGCCTTTACTTGGGCTGAACACTGTGCAAAATATTTAAATGGATCTTCTGTCAAAGAAAATCTGTCTGACTGCTCAGTAATAAAAAATATTTGTTAACACGGAACAAATCAATTAGCCTGCACAGTGTAAATCATCATCAGTTCAAGGATCTTCTTGTTTCCTACAATTTTTAATGAAAACATTTCATTGGATTTCTGCCCAAAACAGCCGAATGAATGTTGTCCTACAGCACATTCAGAATTTCATCAGGCAGAGGTTCAGTGAAGAGCAATTCCCCCTCAAAAGAACAAAACGTGTTGCACATCAATTACAGCCCCAGCTCCCTACACTGTCTAATTAAGGGCAAGCTGGAGCTTGATGCTGACCTCAGATGTGGAAGATCCGGTTCCTTCATTCACCAAAAATGGGGGAAAATGGACAGCCTCAGTTGGGATAGGTCATAACCAGCAGCTAATATGTCAGCCAGTGTCAGTTGTTAAGAAGCCCTGAGCACATTTCACAAGTTTCCTGGGAGATTTTCCATCCAGCACGTGAAATGCAGTGTGCCATAACAGTTGTTTAAATATCTAAATTTAGTTTGGGAACTGAACCAGTTCCTATCAGGGGCTACAGATGCACTGATGAAAGAAAACCAGCATGATCCCCAGGAAGATGCCATGCCTTCACGGCAGAGAGCAAGAGAGTTTTATGTTTAAATCATGGGCACTTGCCACCCAAATGCATTTATCATACAATCAACATTTCAGAAGAACTCTTCTGTTCTAATAATATAGACGTTAAGAGACAAAAATCAAGCATCTACAAACTCATATGGGGAAAAGTGTCATGATATATTGTAATTATGCAAGTAGCTGACTATTAAAATTAATTCCTGGAATCACAGGATCATGGGACGTCTCCATTCCAACCTCCTGCTTAGAGAAGGGTCAACAGTGAGTCCAGATGGAGTTGCTCAAGTCTCTGCCTGACCATGTCCTAAAAACCTGCAAGGAGATATTGTAAAACCCATCTGGGATACTAGTTCACTAGGAAATGCCAAGTCAGCAGCTGTGCTTTTTTTCATTTATGCCTACCACCCACAGGTATCCACATCTAGTGATAGAAAGGGACACCAAAATGAATGGGAGTTTTAGCTTCGATGTTTCAGCAAATTTCATAATTTCAGCAAAATACCAATGAAGGCAAAATATCACTGAAAATATATTTAAAAGACAAAATATGATTGATTCTGTACTTACATATTTCTTCTTGCAAGATAAATGCTTTTTGTCTATCTATTTTAGCTTCACACTACAGAAAAGCACAACATTTTGAGATGCAGACATAGCTCTTCAAAGCAGTTAGGGAAATACATACCAGAGTCTGCTTTTCCAGGAAAAATCTATTATGCATTTACCTAGTTCCCTGCTGGATTTTCATTTGACCTGTTATACCCTGTTTCACGTACTCAGCCTGGTGCAGAACTAAGCAGATGATGATAGAGAGGCAGTTTCCACAGTGATACCCTTTAAGCTGCAGCATCAAGTCAAATCAATCTTGTAGAAAATGTCTTTCTTCTACATGCTTCTGGATCAATGCAGTATTGCCCATTACTGGAAAGAGCAAAACACACAGTGGACTCATTATTAAATGAAAAATAAATGCCTGTAGCTTCAGGTATTGACAAATTCCACAAAGTTATGGGCCCATAATCTTCCCTCTGTTCAAAATAAATAAAGACACGTGGTAACCTTGTTGATATCAAAATATGTGCTAGTGAAATTCCCGATGGAAAAACCATGCATCCCATCCATAGTGTCAGAAAATGTTCATAGAGATATTGTGTATCAAAAAATATTCAGGTTGCATCTGCATGCTTTTTCTTTTGTAAGGAGATGCACACAGAATTTGGTGCATTACCCAAAAAAGTTCTGGTTGCTTCTATTCTCCAGGGAACATAACGTTTTTCAAAAACATTGTGTACTTTGGTTTTAAGCAAGAAGCACAAGAACATGTTCAGAACTGATGCCCATGAATCTCTATAGATGTCCTGGAAGAGAAAAGTGTCAGAAATCCTTGTCCCAGCCAGAAAGTTCGTCTGGAGGCATTCCCTCTTCTGGTGGATAGCTGTCAAAGTAGCTGTAATCAGTTGGTCCAGATAACTGCGGCATTAAATACACAAACAGATGACGGTTATTTCAGAAGCTACTTTTTGGAAATACTCTCTATTCATTAGGCATCATTTGTATTGCTACCAGGGCAGGAATGAAAGGCCAATATGATATGGATCCTTTCTTTCAATGGAGGAAATTCCGTGTTCTTTAAAAGCTAAAGTAACAGCAATTAACTTGTGCAACAGAACAAGGCCATTAGCCTACTGATACAAAAACACTCCCCAAATACTACAAAATAATAGATGTCACCTAAAGCTCTCTAAAGCTAATGAGAAGACTGATACGTCTTTGATTCAAATTTGTTTGAGATTGCATCTACACTCACGAGGTAACTTCTCAAAGCAGATCTCAGAATTATTATTTAAGTAAGTAAGTTTCACCCAAAGTGAATTTCAGAGTCTTTACACTCAATCTATTTTCATATCACATCATCAAAGATAAATGGGCCATTTAAAACAGGAATCTTATTCAATGATATGCTGTAATAGCGTAAGAATACACAAGTTCATATAGCACACAGCCATGTGAACAGTGCATCTTAATAATACGCCCATCTCAGAAAGTACATTTTTTCACTGTTCATCAATAAATCATCACCGTTTATTCTAATAATGATGATAATCTAATGCAAACTACACAAGCAGAATAACATTTCCATTATCTAAATGAATTTAAGTTACATATTGCTTGGATCTATCTTTTCTTCCTTCGATTTTCTCTGAACTGGAGAGCTATAATAAAGCAAGTCCATCTCTGGGAAATAATTCTGCACTTGTCCTCAATTGTTTCTTTGCAGACAAACCTTTCACACAGTGAAGCCTTATGAAATTGAAAACCAAAGCCAGTACCTCTCTTTTTAAAGGTGATGCTATTTTCCTCAGTTTCAGACCATCCCAGTTAAAACCATTCAACCACCTGATCAAAAAGAAATAGGAGATGATTGATAGAGGGACAGAGACTGAGAAAGAGAAACGGTGACTTTTCTGTTAGAAGCTTGATATTATTAAAAACTTAATTACATGCAAGCAAGGGCTCTAAACCATTTTACATGACAATGGTCCACATGACCACAGGGTTGCTAGAAGGGGGAAGCTTGAGCACTGTCAAAAGTACAGCTATGCAGAGATGTGCATGCCCCATGGAATTCAGCTGTCTTTTAACAACATGAGAAAATAATGGACAGAAATAGAGGAGCCAATAGAAGAGCACTTCTTTTCCCAGGCACAAACTGCAGGGCTTAGAAATCACTCGGATGAAAAGAAAAAGCAGTAAATGTCTAATCCACTGTGGACTTTCTTCATTAAAAGGAAAAGGATATAAAGATAACACTGCACCAGAACCCTTAAGTAGTGTTCTTAAAGAGCAACTGTTTGGTTTTAGATCAAAGGGTCAGGAGGTCTTAAAAGGGCAGATATGAATTCTACTGGCATCAACTTCTCATTAATTAACCAAATCCAAATCCTATGTCACCTGTGACAAACAAGCAAACAAAACAGTAACCAAGATGTTTCTAGCTGATTTTTTGTTTATAGTGATGCCTGCTGTAGTAGAAAATATGCATGGTAACAGTGGAAGTATCTCTTTTGCAAACTGCCTGGAAGTGCCTGAAGCTTTGTGAGGTTCTGAACTGAGCTCTAAAATATTCAACGTATTTTCAAATTGAAAAGCATATTTTCCTCTTGGCAGCCTCCTTCACTTACCTGTGCTTCTTAATGTCATTAATTCCATTCCTCAGATTGCCTAATCTTTCTGTTGGGTTCTGCCTTAAAAAAGAGAACAAAAAAACAAGCATAAGGATTGAAAAAACATTCTTATTTTTGGGTAAGAGCACTTACATGGCCTAACTGGCCATATAACTGAACAGTTCTGCAGGGAGGAAGCTTGCATACAAAACGTAGTCACATCAAGAGACATAAAGAAGTTTTTCTCCCTTCTCCTTTCTTCTGAGTATGGTAAAATGTTCCAGGAAGTCACAACAACGTCACAGTGCTGTGAGGAGCAGCTAAATGAGGTTGAAAGGAACTTAGCAGTCTGATCTTAATCTTAAATAGCTCAACCTGTCTATACCCAGGCTCTGTCACAAATCATCACTCCTACCTGCAGAGTCTGCGGATCAGATCCTCAGGCCGCCTTGTTATTGTTCTAGGAAAATCCAGTTTTTCAATGCCTTTTAGAATCAAATTGTATGTTGTCATCTGATCAGCCCCAGAGAATGGCGGACTGGAAAAAGAAAGCACACTGCTGCATGGAATTGCTCAGAGAAAATATTTGAGAATATGGAAAAAAACAACCACTTTCCTGCTTTGACAACCTGTGTTTCAGCCTGTTTGAAATGCTCGAAGGGTGTGAAACTGAGAGACTGCCTGTAGGAATCAGGGATACTACATGATCATGTGTATATAAGAGACAAGAAGACATATCATTTTGCAAGTCATTCCTATTTACTCTGGGAAGAATAACAAGATGTTTATTTTAAAAACAACCTTCTTAAAATAAATGGAGTAAGAACTTGGAGTAGGGGGCACTTACCTGCCAGTAAGGAGTTCATACACAAGAATCCCAAGGGACCAAAAATCCACACTGAAGTCATGGCCCTTACTCAGAATGACTTCTGGAGCAACATACTCAGGGGTTCCACAGAATGTCCAGGTTTTCTGCCCTGATCCGATCTTTTTTGCAAATCCAAAATCAACCTGATCAAAACCAATAGATGCTGCATAACGGAGAGGTTACTGGGAAGCTTTAGGGTCTTCATTGCTTCCACACCTCCTGCAGAGATCTCACAATCAACAGTTGTTTATAGCTAAACAATTACACAGTGTTACTGCAAAGAAGAAAGATGTAATTCTACTGGATAACCGAATACTATAGGATCATTCCATTTATTCTCATGAGTAATTTCCCAAATGATTTTCCTTTTGGGTAGAACAACCCATGCTTTTCTCGAGGACACAAGATTTACAACCCGCAGAAAAGGGTGGGTTGCTTTTAATCCTCAGAACAGATGTCTGAAGCTCTCTAAAGAGCACCGTACTTCTACTTCTAATGTCATCCCAATCAGGCAGGAGCTGTTCGCTCTGCTCCCTCTCAACTGAAATAATGTAGAGCCTGTGACTACTTGAGGCTGCACCTGAGAAATGTGGATCCTGCTTTTTTATATTAACAGCACACAGGTACAACAAGATAACACTGCATCTTACCAATTTTATATATCCGTCAGCATCCAGAATTAAGTTTTCTGGCTTCAAGTCTCTGTAGACAATTCCTATGTGGTGTAGATAGTCCAAAGCCTCTGTCACACATCCAACACAGAACTTCGTAGTGGGTTCATCAAAGCTGCCTCTGAAAGAAAGTCATTATCCATGCAGAACAAATTAACTTCTAAAAATACCTCACTCATTAACCAGATAACACGTAACACCCAGAATACTAATGATTTCTTTTGCACTGGCATTCAGAATGTCACTTGTGGTTGGAAATGAATTTTTTCATGGGAGTCTTTGAATTGCTGGATCTTCTAAATCACTTTTTGCCTGTTTTGACTGTTTTCATTGATACGTCATCTCCCACTGCAAATAAAAAAGTCTAGACAGGCTTCAAATGCATAATAATATCAACTGATGGTGAAATGTAGCCACTGAATAATAACATAGAGCCAAATGACAACACAGTTTAAAAGAAAAAATCGAGAACAACAACAACAAAAAAACCACCATGTGGTATTACGGAGCACAATCTCTCTCTAACAAATTTGCCTTAAATGCTTTCTGTTAAACAAAAGGAAACAAGATCACTTGTGTTTCCTCCCTGAAGGACAGCACTCCCAAGTGCATCATACATTGTGCATTGTGTTAGGACAATAGTATTGTTTATTCAAATGTACCTTCAACAAAATTATGATCATATTTCTTGCCTGATTTGGTTGTCCCATGCTGACAGATTGGATTTTATATCTATCTCTGTATACAAAGAAAAAGCTAGGAGAGGCTCTCTCTCCTAACTTCCGTGCAGCATCTGCATTTGCGTGCTTGTATAAATTACTCCAGGTCATATTTTTTTGATGATTTTTCAAAGACTGCTCTGCTGCTTGTTACCTGATAATGCAGTATCTTATCTTAGAACAAACTAACTTCACTCATTCCGTTCCCCATATCCCACATATCCCTCCCTAACTGTATATAAATCTGCTCTTATTTGTTTGTGAAGCTTACCTGTCTCTCAGCAAGCTCCACAATTCCCCACCAAGGCAAGCCTCCAGCAGCATGTACACGTACTTACTATCCTTGAATGTGCGATACAGTCTGTGGATGCAAACAACAGCTATTTAGGATGTTCCAAATGATATGCAAGATCCACAATGCCTTTTCTCCGGCAGTCAATTATGCCAAAAACTTCATTCTTAACGCTGACCAGTGGGTCAGATTTAAGGAAATCTTGTGGTCAACTTACTTCACAATGAAAGGAGAACATATCTGCTCAAGGATTTTTTTTTCAGAATATATATGCTCTTGTTGTTTGGTGTCCACTACATGTTTCTTCTTTATACACTTCATAGCAAAAGCCACATTCTCATTTTTTACCTTAACCTGTGAATAAAAATGATGAGTACATATGGGATAAAGAAAGAAAGGTTTGCCCATCTGTTCTCAATAGATAAGCCTGTCTCTTTCAATACAGTGCAGTATGGAAACTGATGACTGTAGCAAAGGGCAGATTTCAGATTTTCTGCACAACAACACTGTATGATTTTAAGACAAGCATCAAATCTTTTTGGGATTCCAGTCTCTACTTGAAAAATGAAATATTCTCTTCACCCATTTTACGTACACCAAACAGCATCGGTTTGAATAGGTATAATGTATCCTACAACTAGTGTATACCACGATGTGCCCTAATTTAAATTTAAAATCACTGGCCACCAGTACAACACAAATTAACAAAACGCGGAGTCTGTTAGTGAAGAACGTTTACAAGTGATTTCACATTACACTGAAATACTATCCAAAATGAAAAAAAAAAAAAAAAAAAAAAAGATGAAACTTAAAACAGGGCTCCCAAAAATTCAAAGTAGTAGCTATTTACAGCTGGCTGGAAATTTAATTCTTGTTAATTTTCCAGGTGATGCTGTAGAATTCCCAAACTGACAGCCAACCAGTGAGGAAATCTGGTTTGTGAAGAATGGCTCAGAATAAAGCAATTGATGGTTTAACTATGACAAAGATTTTATTTAAGACTGAGAACTATTAAAAATATGTTTAAAACAAACTCTTACAAGCTCAACCCTTCCGAACCCACCAACACCGAGAGTTGTGACAACTTCTAAATTCTGAAATGGGGAAGAAGGGAACTGGGCTACTTTCTCCTTCAGCTGTATCATCTCCAAAGACACCTCTTTTGTTGACTGTCCACAGAAGGATCTTCTTCTGCATTGAGACAATTACCATAGGTTAGTGATTTCCTTGCCAGCAAAACGTATCATAGGACTCTAATACTCCTATAAACAGGAAATGGAAAATAGAGGAAAAAAGGAAAAAAAAGGAAAGCCGTCCTACTTCCTAACGTCATCTTTATTTATTCTGTGCATAACCACTTTCTTTCTGGACATCATTTAAAAATAAATTAAAAGTGAAATCCTTCTGAAATTAATCAAGTACTAACAATGGTAGTTTTAGACTGAGCTGATCCATGGTGAGGTTGCTAATGAAGGAGCCAGCCAACAAAATGTGGGCACTCACATTGGAGAAAAAGCTTCTGCAGGGCTGTGTAGCCACCACAATAGAACCACAATTGTGTGGTTCTATTAACACTTCCAGAAGCTGAAGCTGACCTTTAGTGGCTTTAGTGGTCAAAGAATTTATCATCAGAATGCGAAAGGAAAGTACATCACATGAGCACACTTTTACTGCTTCTCCTTGTTCGGTTTTCTTGGACAGAGTGAGCACCTGTTTGCAAGTAAATGTACTGAGATTCTCTGTACTCTAATTTTCAGAAAGTCCTTGGACTCCATAAGTGTACTCAGACAGTTTTATTCTAGTGATTCCAATCATTCCCAAATGATCATCTCCATCAACCACCATCCATTATTTTACTGATGTATCTCTCTCTTTTTGTGATTATATCTAGTAATAATATATTAAACAAAGGATCTGACTTACTTGGCATGTCGCTTTTCATCAGCCCGGGCCAGATTAGCCACATAACCTTCAAGGTAGGTTTGTAACTCCTCGTAAGTTCCAACGGTTTGATTAAATGTCCTAAAATCATCAAAGAAACAGCATAAACTACCATACATATTATGAGAAGAGAGAGAAACCAAAATCCATGTGGCTGCATCAGGGTTTTTACATACTGTTTCTTAGCTGGTATACATTTTCAGAGCTTTCACTAGTTGCTAGTTGACTAACCTGCTGAAATATCCAACCTGGTTTGCCAGAGGGTAGGGGAACAAAGTGCCCGGTCTCCTCAGGCCATTTCCTGTTACACCAAAATAATTCAGAGAAAGAACCCCAAGAAAGTTGGGTTTGCTGTTTTACTTTCTGCTAGTTCTCTTCTTCACATCCTCTAACTATCCCTCTTTTTTTTTTTTTTTTTTCCCACATCAGGAAGTGTGCAGCTGGCCTCTGCTGGGCAATATCAGGAATTTGGCTGCACGGTCCCCTTGACAAACGAATACCCCCTAAACAAGGACGTGCGTGGCCTTTTTGTTGTTCCCTGAGCCAAGGAGTAGTGTTTAACGATGTGAAGCATCATCAGCACAAGGAGAGAAAGAAAGGAATAAACCACTCTTAAGCTTCTGTGCTCCTGTGCCTTCCACTGAGCCTCTTTTCATTAGGTGTCTGAAATCAGTGTACCGAAAGGATAACCACCCATCCAGTATTCACTTAAGGAAAGACAGTGATTATGCCTACACAGTAGTCACCCCATATTGTTGATCTACTGAAAAAGAATGTAAGTCTTTCCTTAAGGCACAGCATAATACTTACTCTCTGTCTATAACGAGGCACTCCACATCATATTCATCTGCAATAACGTTTGCTGATCTGACATCATCACTAAGAATTGACAAAAATTAGAAGAATTCAGAAGTATGTCAAAATCCTTAAAGTATTCTACACTTTACTTACTCTTGGTGGATCACAGCTGCTCTAGGTGAAACTCCTGGAAGGCCTCCACAGCCTGTATTTGGATTAACATTGCTGAACCAAATGAACTGTTCTAGTATGTTATTAGCCATTATGACCATCTGGCACAGAATGTAGTCTCATTTCAGTGGGGTTTGGATCATGACTCTCTTTAGCAACCTTCTCAAAATCAGGAAGATATGTAAATAGCATTGCAACAGATTCATTTCAGAACTGATTCTCAGAGATAAAATATTCCACACACCATTCTCTATTTAATCATCCAAATAAATATTCATAGAAAAGACTATAAAGGTGCCCAGAAACTAATCTATGCATGATTTGGGTGTTTTGTAAGTACCTTAATCATCTTTTTAGTTGTTGCTGTTTGGTAGACTCTGTGAAAATACTGCAATTCCCTATCAGTAAAAGTCTCGGTAAGAGATAATTACTTTTACATTTAGGCAGCTTAAAATTACTTATGGTACTGATTATTGCCTAATCAAATACAGACTGCCCACACATGAAACAACACAGTAATCAAGAACTCTAAGAAGAAGTGCGGTTTTCTTCTCTTGGCCCAACTTTTCAGTGGTTGTTTTATGTCAATATGTATTTGGGAGTTTTTATTGTACATTACTCATATTTGTCACCTAGTATAAAGTATTTTACATCCTATGTAAATTTACCCATCCGATTTGTTGCTAAAAAGAAAGACCTTTCAAGGTCTTATTGTAATCTGTGAGATATGAGTGTTACAACCTCCTTGAAGGCCAACAAAGTGCAGAGAAAAGAGATTAAAGTAAGGAGGTCTTGAGGTACTGAGCACAAAGTAGTTCTCCAATGCTTAAGTTTTTAAAAATGTATTTATTAGAAGCGCTATCTATCTCAGGCTTAAGATTAAATTAGTGATCACAGAAACTTCCTTAGGCAAATCCAACACAACATTTCTACCAGGAAAAGAACCCCAGAAGCAAGAACTCAGCTACTTTACCAAAGATTGGTTGTAACATCATGAAAAACATCAGTATCGGCAAAGTCCAGATACAATAAATCAAGGCCTTCTGAGAACACACAGAAGTCTGAAAACACATTCCTGGAAGAAGGTACATGGCTCAAAGGTCATGTATTCTCTATACTCCTTTTCTCTTTTTCTTACTATCATGGGCACTTGCACAAACAGAGCCTTTCTTTCCAGTAATGATAGAGCTTATCCATGCTAGTAGTCATCCAGAGGTTGCAGCAACAAATTCTCATTATTGCTTTTACTGGAATATAAGCAAAAATACAGAGAAAACCAGCACTTGGTTTTTACAGGAAAAATCAAAAGTAAGAGGCAGAGGAAGTTTCATAGTTGTTTCTGCAAAAACCAAAACATTAAGACAAATTCAGCCATTGCCTTCTTTGGCTGACACTAAAATTAAAACAAGGATTATATTAAAAATAACCACAATATGTATAATCCGGCACACAGTGACAGATCAATTAAAATATGATACGTCGGGAGTCAGTGCAAACTAACCTAATGAGGGCCTTTTCTCCGAAGTAATCTCCTTTATGCAGATTTTTAATCAGCTGAGGCTGTGAGTGATCTGCAGTACTCTGGGTAACCTTTACCTGGAAAGCACAGGAAAAAAAAATTAGGAAGGTAAAAGTCAAAGCATCCCATGGTTTATTTATTTCATAAACACCTAAAACTCAAAAATACCGCAATAAGTTACAAATAAATCAATATATACTTTCTACTTCCTCTCAAAACTTAAAGCCATCAAACATCCTGCGGTCTGTCCCAGATTTTGCTGAGAAAGGGCAAAAATTAATGTATTTATTATTTCCCATTCTCCAAAATTTTCTGCTCACATCTTTTAAAATGGAACAAAATAAATCCCCTTTAAACAAAAAACTGAAAAATGCTTCTGTTTCCCAAAGTGGGCAGATATCACATGAGCTTGTCCTCTCAGTTAACAGCCTATAGAGACAGCAACTAACATTTTCCACCTTTAGAAACAAATCAGACCAGAGAATTTATGAAATAATGTTAACATTTATAACACTTCTTCACATTTTTTATCATCCATCCAGTTTAAAAAATAAAGGCAGAAAATTTTGTTGATTCATTTCTTAAAAAGCATTTCACTGTTTCAATTTAGATTTCTGATTCCCAAAATCATGGAATAAATTTAATGAATATGTAATACGCAGCTCCTACAAGGGTCTGGATTGCAAAATGCTCTCCTTCAGATCTTGAGGAAAGGTTTGTTGCAGGGAACACTCACATTGATACGAAGTTCCTCAAGGGCTTTTGGTAACTTACCAACTTCAAACACTATCAAAACTGGAGACAACACATGCTGCTGATGTGCCCACAGCTATAAAAAACCCAACCCAACCCAACCCAACCCAACTCAACTGAACACAACCCAGCCATACCAGCAAACATCTCCAGACACAGACACTTTGGAAATCTAAAATGTCTCCTGTCAGTTTATTGATGAAATTCTCCAGCTTTGATTCTCTAGAGTCCTCTGCTAGCCCTCACCAATAAAAGTGTTTGTAACTTTATTAGTTTGTTTTATTATATCTTACCTTTCCTTTTGCTATTATAAAGAAAGTATTTCCTTCTTCTCCTTCCCTAATAACATAATCTCCTTTGTCATAGTACTCCTGTTGGGAGGAAAACAGAGAGACCACGCTGCTCAATATGTCATCAGCCTCTTTGAAAAATTTGGTTATTTGTAGAGTTCATCAGTGCTACTGATGTCTATCTTCCTATGTGCAACACAAGTTACATCCCATATTAATATGCAGGCATTCTACTATGTAAAATTGGCATGGTGGCCAATCTGTAACACACCTAAATGCACCTTCATCAAATATATTAGCACTGCTGTTATTTGCTGCCAACCTGGAATCCCACTCTGACCAGTTAAAAAAACATTGCCATGTTAAAAAACACAATTTTTTCCTATTTATTTATGCATTTATTTCTACTTTTTCATCCTTCATTATTTTAAAAGCTTACTAAACATTATTTAGATAAATCTAACAGTATCTTACCACCTCCAGGCAGTCCATGATTTTGGTCAGTTTATCTTCTGGTAAGTTTTTTAAGAGAGACACACTACCAAAAAAAAGCAGAAATACAAAGCACAAAAATATATGTATATATTATGATTAACACTGTGACTTATTCTCATCCATACAACTGCCACAAACACAATTTATGACTACCTAAACTGGTGGTGTTTTACCAAATACACAATATGTGCTATCTAGAAGGTTGGAGCATTCTTATCTTGCTTTTTAGATAAGCAAAGCCTGCACAGTTAGAGAAATGTGGCAAACATTCATCAGTCTGTAGATCAACTTTGCATTTTGATTGGGGAAAAGGCTCTAAATTCAAAATTCAGTCATTCAGGACCCATTCATTTAAAACCAAGAAATTATAATAATCCAATTATTTCCAAATGCATTACAGAGACTGCAAAATCAGACAACGGTAAAAATTTCAGTATCACATTTACAACCATTAAAAGAGAATTCGGCCTTAGTGATGACTTAGTGAACCTGCTGCTTAGAATGAGAAAACCTCTTGTCCTGAGAACTCTAGCTTGCGAAAGTTTGGATGTCAAGTGGTTCTCCAACTACTGGCTTAAATGCAGAAATACTTACAGAAATCGAAGATGGAGACAAGAAAAAATAATACACAAAAATACATTCTATGTATGGTCAGGCCTGAAATCTCTGAAACAATATCAGAATGGCCATGCTTAGAGAAAAAGTTAAAGAAAAGGAAAACATGAAATCAGCTAATTATGGTTTGGAAACTCAAAGCATGCTTTTCTACAGAAAAATAAAAAAGCACCATTTATCTCTAAATACCCTACAGGAGGGAAAAATACTCCACTCCTCTACAGTCTTCCCAGTACTGCATGTAGGAAAGAGTTCATAAAGAGAGCCACGTAGTTCTCATATTGAAGTCTCCAAGGGATGAGGTATATATTACCTAACCTGCACCAGCAGCAAATTAACTTCTAGTCAGAGGATCTCATTAACTTTCTTTATTTAATACCTTGTTTTGACTTCAAGACAATGTAGCCTTCCTATACATTTGTTCAATTACTTAAAAATATTCATTTTGTCAAGCAGGTCTTGCTACTTCCTAATGAAATACAAAATAAGGATAATTAAAATGAACAAAATGATTCTGTGAATCCTAGAGAATATTGAAAGAGATCGGTATTCAGGTTATCAAGTGCCTAATGCAAAGGCATTAAGATGCTCTTAATGTTGTTAAGCACAATGTTATTGTACATCTTACCACAGAGCCCAAACCATTGCTCAGAAACTCAAATGCATGATGTTTACCTTCTAAGAAAGTTTCTGTACTGTTCTTGTCTTGTCTGTGCTGTCACTCTCATGATGTTTTGAAACACTTCTCTGTCCAGTGCCCATGTTTTAACATTGGTGATTGCTTCAAGAAAACAAAACAAAGACAGACAAAAAAACCACTTTTTTTTCTTTTCCTATGGGAATAAAATGTAATAAAAACAAACCTCATAGATTTCTGATTACCTTTAGAAGCGTAATCAAAATATGAATGCAGCACAAGATACATCATCAAAGATGCAAACTATTGAGTGGCCTCTATGTGCAACCATTGACACAATAGACCCTACTGCACTTTTAATTTTTTTTTGAGAAAATATGGTGTTTCTATTTAATTTATTGCTTTAAAAATAATAATAATAAAAAAAATAAAAGATGCTGCATCATATTCAGCAGTTTTCCTTCTGTAGTATAAAGGAATTAGAGTTTTCACATATGGATTTACCATTTGTGCCCAGTGGTGGCATTGTGATGTTAATCCTCCAATACAAGAAACACGAGAAAGCTAGTGGGGAGGGGTGAGCTTCTGGAGAGATTTTAGCTATTCATATACCCTTTCTGTTCAACTACTGGACAATTCTCATCCTACCTCAAAACCAATTAATGTTAACAAAGGTCTCAAATAGCATGACATCTTACTATGCTGAACCATTACTTTACAATGCTAATACTATACAGAAGGCAAATAAGAAAAGCAAGAAACATATTCAAATGCTAGGATGAAAAATAATCACATTACGAATACTGTTCTATTTATCAGGCAGCCACAAAGAAACAGATTACAGGAGGTTACTCCCTCTACAGAGCCAGCAATGATTAAGCGCTTATACTAGGTGCAGGAAGAAAGAGCAGAAGTTTTTAAAGCAAACAACTTCTTGTTTTAGTGCCTTTGCTCCTTTTTTAAGCACACGTGAACTCTTCATACTTACTGATGGTTCAAGGTTTCTGCAGATTTAGACAACAAAAGAAATAAGCTGCCAAACTTGAGTTATTTTTACAGGACAGTGGAGAGTGGAAAAATGGGGATGGGGAATTAAAACCACTGTTGTTCACTTACTGTCAGTGGATACTGAATGGGTTACCATCCAGTCTTACACAAGAAGATGGATACTTATATCACAGAATTGCTGAACTCTATGGTGGTCAGGCAGTAAACATAAAGCAGGAGTTGATATTTGTCTCGGAGAAGCAGCATGTCTCACTGAGAACTTTCTCCCACTACCTCATTGTTATCAAACTCAATCTTCTCCTGAATGCCATGCGCAAATGGACCTTGGTGAGACTCAGTAATTTACTGAGTGATATGGAACTAAAAGAAATACAAAAGCAACTAATTCCTTTAGGTTTTATTTCTTCTCAAATCAGGGTTTTTCTGCTTTATTAAAAAGAGAACAGCATATGGTTCTGAGATCACTTCAAAATCAGTGTTTGAAATATGAACATTAAGAGTTAATGATCACCGCTGCTACTAAACCATTCTGCATTGAAACGTAACCCTTCCTTAGTAGTTAATCTGGTACAGATTTGGTTAAAAAGCATATTTTGGAGGTGCATGATCATTTATCAAAGGTCATACTGGAGATAAAAACATTGGCGACAGAGGACTGTTCAACTGTCCAGGAAGAACAAACTCAAAGAAGGAAACATGAGCTTGCCATAGGTTCTTAGGAGATGCAGACATCTATTAAATGACAACATCAAGGACAATCTAGATACTGCAAGGATCTCACAATAGTACCTACCGACTTATTTTTGAGCAATGTTTCTGTAGGAAATGTTATGTACCTTTCACAGATGCCGTCCGTGTGCAGTTGTATAAAATGGCCAGTTCACCAAATGCTGTCCACACAGGTATGGAGGAGAGTAGTTTATTCTGCTGGAAGACTTCCAGTCTGCCCTCTGTCAGAAATCATCAGGTTAGCATGAATTGAATCTGAGCTCTATTGCACGTACGGAAATGAAGAAAAATTAATGCATTTCTGGCTTCATCTTTCTCTCAAGTCAAGCAGGGATAGGGACACTGCCTTGAAACACAAACCATCAGAGTGACTTCTTTCCCTTTTGGTTGTGTTGCTAACATAAGACTTAGGAAAGGCAAGGAGAGTTGAGAAACTTTTCAGCACCATGGATAGGCTATGGAGAAGAGTCATTCTAAACCCTGATGGCATAAACTTTTGTTACAACAAAACAGTCTGCAGTGGTTGAGATGATAGCCTCATGTGTTTTAAACAAATGCATATTAAAACAGTAATGAAAGAAGAAATTCCTCATGAATCTTGTTTGTTCTTGCAAACACATACGTATGTAAGTGCAGACTGTAAGGGAGAGGGCAGAAAGATGAGAAGCAAGTTACTTTGCTACTTTAGAGAAAGTGGTCTTGAGCCTTACCATCAATTTATCAGAGGCAAAAGGTAGTCTGAATTTCTTCACAGATTATGGCCCCCAAAAAACCCATCCTGGCAGCTTGGACCTCTTCTTTTCAACATACCTACTGGCCCCTCAGGAAAGCTCTACTGAGTCAGGAGAAATTCTGGGTGCACTAATCTTGCTTCTTTCCTTCTCCACACTCAATCTTTTCTTTCCAAGCACAGCTACCATCAATTTTTTCACACTGAACTGTCCATTCCTAATTAGAATTAGTAGTTGCCCTCCTCTGGAGGTCTTCATGAACCTGAACTCCATTTTCTTTCTTTAAGTATGCTCCTGTACTCTGTACAGCATGAACTCTAAATCTTATTAATTCTTGTAAATCTAATTCTTTGAAAAAAAGGTGAAACACGCATTGACCTCAGTGGGGCCAGTATGAGTACAAATAACTATGCTGCTGTCTCCTACAAAGATTTCTAAATTGCTTTCCTGATTCTGGCAGTTATACACTGCATAAGCAAGCAGTACTCACCTTTGAGGACAAAAATGTGATTGCCTGGCTCTCCTTGTCTGATGACATAGCTCCCCTGCTGGAAAGTCCTCTCATACATACATTCCACCATCTCTCGGATCTGCTGAGGTTCCAGTCTCTTCAAGAACTGATTTTTATTCAGGGCATCCGTGATGAGCTTCTTCTCACTGTTTTCAATGAAAAGCAAAATTTAATAGATCAAGCCCAGCTGGGTTACATTACTCATCAGGAGTTCATTCTTCTCAAAATGTTTCCTCTAATTTCTAACACTGACAACGTGATGAGGATGCATGTAACAATCCTTGTAACTTAAATGAATCCTGTAAGAAGTGCCAGCACTGCTCTTGATTTTTTCTTCCGTAGGGATTTGGGCACCACACTGTAAGTACTGTGGTCATGTATCCTGGCTGGAACATGGACCTGACCGATATCTTTTTGGTAAGGGTTGCTGATGGTTGCTGTTATCAACATCCTGCTGTTTCATCCATTTGGACCGTGTGGGACTGTGTCCTGGTTGATTCTTGGCTCATATTTCCTGACACAATGTCTCTGCATCGCTTACCGCAGTAGTAAATGTTGATTTAGAAATGATTGCAGTGTCTGATTGCAGAACAGTATGTTTTTTCTGCTAGTGTAAGAAATGAATGGTTGGATTTTAAAGAGAGGATGTGAGAAAATCAACATTGCCTGGATTGTCTACTAGTGACTAACCAGCTCGGACAGAGCTGGTTCTGTGTACACACCAGGCAATCCATGCACTCTGATTGCTCTGGGTCAAGGGCTTCCTCTAAATGTCGCATAGTATCTTGAATCTGTGCCAGAAACAAACACAATTAAGCAAATGCTGCACTGAATCCTTTATGGACCAATTGGGCAGTTCTCTTTTACTGCTAGTGAAAGCTACATTATGTCTTTAAGTCCCCTTGTTCCTTATTCAGCATGTGTAGACAAGCTGCCCAACAAAACCAGACCCCCACAGCTTTCTGCAAGTAAACCCTGCTTGCTTGTATTTGTAAAAACAATGCAAATCAGTCATTAAAACCAGGGAACATACAAAGTCTCCTGAGGGAAATCAGCGATGAACTATCATGGAAATGGGGAATGAAAAGAAAGTACATTTACCACGTTACTCACTGCATAATGACTGTAAATCTGTAATGGTAATGACAAGAAGTAAGAAAATAAAATCAAGTAGTTATGGCAAAGATTGCTTAGAAACAGAGATCATAACATGGCTTTTTCTGAAGGCAATAGGGTTATTGGAATAGAGTATCTAACTTTGTTTCCAACTAAAAATGGCTTTGCTTATTTCATTTACCCTGGCCTGCATCATGCACATTACACCACAATAAATATATAGTAATGGCTCATGAAATGATACTTAAGAACAAGCACTAAAGTTCCCAGAAATACAGAGCAGAGGACTGTGCTGCTCTCAGTAAGTGCAGTGAGGACCTAAAAGCATCACAGTCATGCCTCAGGCTCTTGACTCAGTTGCCTGCTTATTTCATATACATCCAGCACAATACATCATTGCTGACTGTTTTTTTCAGCTTCCCCTACACCCACCCCAGTTTTGTGATTTGCTAGGAGCATATGCCTCAGGGAGAAATGCTTACTCTCCACCTAGCTTTCTCTTAGCAATGAGAGATTTTGGATATAAGCTGGAAATGGCTGAAAGGATAAGTACTAGTTAAGTAACAAATAGTAATAATTTTATTCTCTATCCAATAATTGCTGGTAGTGGTCAGGTCACAATCCTGAGACTGTAATGGGGAAGAAGTTTACATAAGCAGCATAAATGCTACTGATCATGATAGCAAGCTGTGAAGGGACACACAAAAGTGGAGAAAAAACACCACAGGTCATCAGACATTTAAATTAGTAATGCTGTACAAATGGTAAGAGGTTGAATTATTTTCAGACTGAAAGATAGCTGGAGTGTAATCAGTTTTCAAATACCACTCTCAAGGGGTAAATTCTACAGACCTGTACTAAAACGTTTCAGTACCCAATCTCCCTTAAAGAACACACTCATTTTTGGAAGCTGGGGTGGATTTATCCATCTAGCTCAGGAGACTGCATATATACGAGAATACGCATTCATAGTCTATGGATGAGGAATCATCTGAAGCTTCTAGAGCTTTCATCAAAGCATTTGTGTTGAAATACTCCCAGTGGGGTATTCCCTTCAAAACCCTGTTCAATAAATAGCAGAGAACTATATAATGAATTTGTACAGCATTAGTACAAAGTAAATGTAAACAAAAAACAACACTATTGTTGTGGCACCATCAATAAAATCCCATATCCAGCCATTTAATAGTCCTTCAAACTGCTAGAGTCTGCTCCTGCACTTTCAAATAAAAGCCAGGTATATTGCCTTATGTCCTACTCAAGAGTTAAAGCTGGAAAATGAATAATTATGGAAGATTCCTTGGTAATTTAGGAACAATTGGGAAAATATGAAGCTGAATTTAAGCTTAATAATGTAAGAAGTGGTAATTTAATCTCTGGTGTGATCTACTGAATACTTAGGATACCCTAGAAATTATTTGTTTTCAATTCTGCCTTCTCTGACTTATGCCAATGTCCAAGTAATAGCTTGCGTTAAAAGGTGATATTTGTTGCACATCCAAAATTGTTGTGTTTGTTATTTTCTAATTTGTTTCTCACTGCAAACTGAAAAGCGACTTTTGTAAAGAACACATGGCCAGCTCTCTAATGGCAAACCCTCTAACGCTAATTACAATGGCAAAATTGAAACACTTAATAGCACTTGATAATGAAACAAACAATGAGTTCAGCTTCACTCTAAAATTATACTCAGGGCAATAGTTAGCAGGCAAATGAAAGTTTAGTGGCCATCATGGAAGATGAGAATTCCAATAAAAACTAAAGTGCAAATGAAGGAAATGGGGAGGTGTTGAACAGAAGGGAATAGAAGGGAAGTAAAGAGAACAGCAGGAGAGCTGGAAACAGTGGGGAGGAGAGAGGACAGTGGTCTGTTCTTAGTGCTGTTGCAGTGAATATTAAAACAGTTGTTTGCAGGACAGTAAAGCTCAAAATAAATGCAGGAATGGTATATTCTAAACTGTTATGAATCTCTGGGAGCCTTACAAGTAACAATGATTATTTTTGAATCAGATTATAAAATATTAATGCGAGGGGAAATGAAATGCAGTGCTGGACACAATGGATGACAACTTGACTGAGCCAGATGGCTTTTAGGTCTACGGCAGTACAGGTTCAAATGCAGCATGAATGCCTCAAAATCACAAAGATGCGCAAAACTGAGACAGCTGCTGGCTGAAGTTCAAAGATTCCGGCTATTGCTATGCTCAATCACATGCCTGGGATTTGCCTGAACTGAAAGGTAAAACTGTAAGGTAAGTTTAAGGATACCAGCCTGAGAACTGTCCCCATGCTGAGTGGCAGCTTCTGGTTCTTCTGGCTTTTACATGGGTTGAAGTGTAATTGGATTCAGAGAGGTACAAATGTGTTCCTAAACCGTGACTGTCAGAAGCAGGAGGAAACTACTAACAGGATAATCGTGCTGTACAAAATATCTTGTCATCTTTTGCAACAGGGAGTTGACATCAGGATCATAGAATCACAGAATGGCCTGGGTTGAAAAGGACCTCAAAGATCATCCCTGCCATGGGCAGGGTTGCCAACCACTAGACCAGGCTGCCCAGAGCCATATCCAGCCTAGGCGACAAAAGCAGTACATAGCTAAGAATCATGCCCACACTGCTCTCTAGCTGAGGCCACCTGCTCTTTCTCAAGCCATCCAGAACACAAGAACAAGGATCTGAGCCTTTGTGATTACATCTGGTCTTCTGCCCTTCACTGCTCCAGAGCAGAGCTTAAGATGTAAGCTGAGGGCAAACCTGGACCTGAGACTTACTTTCTGCTCGGTTGATAGTAATAACAGATCATGAAGAGGATAAAAGCTAAAATACAGAGGCCACCTACAACTCAGTCTGAAGTCTGAGACACAGATGATTGTTTGTTAAAAGTTAAACAAATCCAGCTAGCACCTAACTACCAGAGTGACAAAGCCTATACAGAAAAAAAGATGGGTGTTTTGATTGTGATCTCTCATAAAGAGACAATATAATCGGGACAGCAATTACATTCTTGCAACACAAACATAAGTCATTCTGCAGTGAGCTCACCTGGAATCCTTTCGGACTCTTGATTTTTCAAAGGAAAATCTAGCTTGTTTGCTGGAATCATAGAGCTGTGTTGTTGGCTCTGCAGACACACCCTCCTTAGCTCCTTTCCTCCTGTCAGCAGAGACTTGATTCTTTGGAGTCACTCTAAATGGAGAAGGCTGAAGAGAGTGTTCTCCTTGAGTGTTAATAACATCCTGCAGCTTGTTCAGCTGTATGCACTTGCTCTGAAGTTCCTTGGTGAGTTCTGCTATGACTTTAGTCTGCATAGATAGCTGTTCCTGAAGCTCAGCAACAAGGCTTTGACCCTCTTGCAACTCTTCATCTTTTCTTTTCAGCTCCTTTTCCAGTTCAAGCACCCTGCTGCAAAGCACATCAACTTGTCCAGTCACATGGATGCCCAGACCAGGGTCCGTTAGGAACTTATAGTTGCTAGCACAACCAAGAGCTAGGTTTGCTACGTGTCTGTCTGGCTGCCTCAGATGTTTGGGTTTCATTGATGCATTCCCCATTTTGTCCAGTGACCTAGGTGCAAAAGTACATTTGCAGTGTTACTTGGTTGCCTGGCCAGAAGGAAAATATTTTTGTTGAATGGTAGGAAATGAATACTAACTATTTAACTAGCAGCAAAATTTGAATTGTCTATAGTAGTTGATAGATTTCACCCTTTTCAGTCCTGAAAGTGAGAGGGATACAGGGAAAAGAAAGGGTGGTGGGTTGGTGGATAGAAAGCAAAAGATCCGACGGTAGCAACTTCTTTTTGTCGGCTGAAGGAATGTGCAAGCTCGTCTCAGCCCAATACAGACAAAACGAGAATAAAAACACTACAGCTTTTTTTCTCCATTGTGGTCATTGATTATGCAAACTTAACCACTGGGTGCACATCTACCCAGCAGAAAGGATATGTTTTTTGATAAGGATGTGCGTAAATAACATGTTGGGTTGGTTGTTTTTTTTTTAACTGCTATGCTGATTAGAGCAAGGATCTGACTGTCTCCAGCTGTATCCAAAAGGAGATCCCTACAGAAAAATCGCATAGGCCACTTGATTCATGTGCTGTTCCAAATGTCAGATTTACTGACAGGAAAAATAGTTTGGACTACAGTGGAGACACTCCTCTCCAAACACTTGATGTTTATCCCAGCAGCCCCCCAAGGGTTTCCAAAGTGATACATCTTCTTCCCTTCAGCGTAACATTTGTTTTAAGAGGAGCAAGGTGTATTAAATATACATATTTTGGGGGAAAAACAAACAAACAAACAAAAACAAAAAACAACCCCCACCCCCTAGCATATTGCATTTGGGCGTCCAGCAATACAAAAAACAACACCTAGCATATTGCATTTGGGCGTCCAGCATTCAGCTAACCCACAGTATGTTAGAAGAAGTCTAAGAGCAATGTCTGCCTACAGATCCCATCTGTGGACCATGACAGTGCCAGTTTACAGCTTTGATGCAGTTCAAAAGACCTAAAAAGATCTCCACTTGGAAAGAAGAAATGAGCTTAGGTCTGCATTGCCTTAGCATCGCACAGAGCTGTGGTTCCCAAACACCTGCTCAGACTCCCAATGAAGCCTTATAAGACTCCCAACACAGTTCTGCCCTGGTTTGCTGCTTTTGACAGGTGACAGCAAAAGTATTAGACAATATAACTTACGTTTCACATGTAGTTCTCCTTAAAGCAGCCCCTGCTCCTCTCGGTGCTCACTGTGACACAGCGTACCACTCACCTTCTGTTCCAATTTCCTGGTGTCTCCTGGCAGCCAGCGTTTCAGCTCATCGTGAAGTTCACCACTGACGTATCCGTGCTACAGAGGAGAATTCAAACAACACACGTATCAAGGCAACATTTGGTTTTCTCTGAAGAGTGACCTATGGCACAACCGAAGATCCAAGCTCAGCATTCAGGCAGATCGAAGGGAGATAAAACTGTTACGACACATAGAGCAGAAACGAAGATTATGGGAAGACTGTCCTCACACCCAGCAGCCTGTCATAGGAAATGCTGCAGTGGCAGTCACTGCATTCCAAAGAAGGCTCTGGCAGGCGTCTAAAACCTCTGAGAAAGGGATGGGGGAGTGCACGCAGGCACAGGAGAGCACGGTGTGGAGATGGAATGCAAACAACAGGTCAGCCTTACCTGCCTGTGGGCGATGAGTCAAAGCAGAGCGCGTTCTATCCGCTGACTGCAGCGCACCGCGCAGCCCTGCTGGGGTGCCGCCGGCCGTGCGGTGCGGAGGGGGCGGGCAGCGAGCAGCGGGCGGCCCCGTGAGAGGCGCCGGGTAGAGCTGTGAGGCGCGGTCGGACCCGCGAGCCGCCGTGGCCGGGGCTGGTCCCCGCTCCCCTCCCGCCGCCCGCGGCGCCATCTTGCGGCCCCGCTCTGCCAGCGCCGCGGGGGCCAGCGGAGCCCCGATCGGTGCGGTGGATCCGAGCAGCTCCCGCACAGCGGGGACTGGCGGCTCGGATGGTGCAGGGAGGGTGTTACTGCACGCGTGCCTAGATCTCCAATTTTCTCCTCCAACCTTTCTGCTCTCCTTTTCGGAGTGTCTGTTCACCCCCAGACTGTGGACTGTGTTTCATCCCGATTGCAAACTCAAACTTGCTGCTTGAAGCACTTGGAGGAGAAATACCCAAGTCTTTATGTTGTCTCTGGATCACAGAGTCACTGGAAAAGACCTCCAAGATCCCCAAGCTCAATCCTAACCCATCCCCACCATGCCTACTGACCATGTCCCTCGGTGATACATCTCCAGGGCTCTCAAACACTCCCAGGGATGGTGACTGCACCACCTCCCTGGGCAGCCTGTGCCACTGCAGCACCACTCTTTCTGAGAATGAATGTTTCCTAATATCCAACCTGAACCTCCCCTAGTGCAACTTGAGGTCGTTACCTCTTATCCTATCACTGGTTCCTGGGAGAAGAGGCTGGCCTCTGAAGTGCTGGCTGGAGATTTCTTTGCAATCAGCCTCACGGTAGTTTTGGTAAGTTTCAAATAACCAGAAAGTGCTCAGCAGCAGCTAGTTGCTCTGCTGCCTACTAACTCCAGGATAAAACAGGTTACAACAGAGCTACTGTTGCAGTTTGAAGAGCAAGCCCAATTCCCACTACAGTCAAGGGGTAAAAATTGCATTGAACTTGTTACAATTGTTTTTTATGGTCATGTTCACATATGTTACATTGTTAGCAGAGGGTCATATTTTAAACAAACCCACGGGAGGCAGCACCACGTATTCCAAACACAGTACCTAGAACATAAAAGATGTGGAAAGAGATGCTTTAGGAAACTGAACTGGCAAGAAAATACTTCAGAGCACACCAGTGTAATAGCATTCCCAGAAATCCCACGCTGCCTTTTTCTAAAAATTCCTAGCACGTGCTAAAGAATGTCTTTTTAGTGTTTCAGGGTGGCAGTATGAGTGGGTTACAACTAGGAACGCTTGGTTCAGTATAGGTTTGGAATGAACTTGATTTGGTTATAGTCTAAAACTTACGAAAACTCCTTTTTTCCTGTTTATTTCTTTTAGTTTTTAGCTTTGTTGTTGTTGTTTTTTCTTTGTTTGTTTGGTTTGTTTTTTTCTTTTGCCTTTTGAGTAGCTTAGTGTTAGTGAACCACTGATCAAATTTAGGGAATTGGATGGAATACAGTGGCACGACCTGCTTGCAGCCATCAAGAATCATAGGCACAGAAACATACAGATTGGAAAACTCCCCTAAGATCACCAAATCCAACCATCAACCCACCACCCCCACACCTACTAAACAACAGCTTTATATTCCAAAAACAGGCAGAAACTGATGGAAATGCAGGATCTGGAGATTAGCACTGCAGGCTATTGGGCTCAGCAGCCACAACGAGGTTCTGTGCTCCTATGAAGCTACGGAAATGGAACAGAGCCTTTCACAGGTGATGTAAGTGGAAACCAGCCCATCCAAAGGTGGGTCCTCATGGACAAATTTTGACTGCTTTAATGTCTCAAAGATGTTTTTGATGAGAATGGAGAAAGAAGATACTGATTTCTTTTCTCCCCTTTCAGATGTCTGCTAAATCACTAACAGAAGATACCAGCCCGGCAACTGACTCAGAACCTGGGAACTGCTGTCCCGGGAAACCAGAGATCCTCCTTGAGCTGGGTATCTGAGAAAGTAAATCATCCTGACAACCATAACAAGCATAAAACAAAGGAACTGTGATAACTTATCAGCCTGGGAAAGCAGATGAAAGGTGACAAGGACTCCATAATAAAGGAAAGGGAATACATCTTGTTACAGAAAGGGAAAAGGACTTCACAGAAACCAAGAGAAGGGAGAGAAGGGAATAGTTTATGTTAAGGGGGGACGGAGAAAAGGGGGATTGCAGACAGTAAGTCTGGGAAAACAAGGGGAAGAAGGCCATAATGATAAGGGTTTAAGAACAGCCCATGGACATCTGGCAGCAAGGTGATTAGATATTCACAGGGCAAGATGACACCGATGTGTGGGGGCGCTCCTCCTTCTTTATCAGAAGCTTACACCAGAAGAAAACAGGAGCTCTCGCAGCAGGAGAGGAACCTTCATCCCAAAACACCAGCGGAGGGAGAAGCGGGGGGAGGAACCGTTGGCCAATGGGGTAGCGGGGAATGTAATGAATATGTACCCAAACTCGGGGGGGGTGGGACTATTGATTATGTATTAGTTTGGCCTATATCTGTAGCACGCTTTTTCCTTATGGGGCGCAAGTTTGGAGTGTTAACCCCTTGCGCCAGGGCTGTGTGCACATCTCTTTATTAAATCATACCTGCTTTATATCCTAAAAGGCTATAGAGTTTGATTCCGCACGTCAATTTGGCACCCCAGATGAGACCACCTCTGTTCGGCCGCAGGACCAGCTGAGCAGGGGGACGCCTTTGGCGCACCCCGAGATTTCTCGGAAGGACTCCCCTTCCTCATCTGATCACTGCAGGAACAGACAAGGACCATCTGAGAGCGGACCAGGTATGTGCATGAAATGGGGAACCCATAAGTCGTGAGGAGACATCCTACGAAGGGTATAGAGGAGCCCATATGCTCCCCCCCAAAGAACGTGAGCTCACGGGTTAGGTTGCTGGCAGAGTTAGGAAGACTCCTTGGGGAGTTACGAAGGGGCCAGTAAGTTGTACGCGTGGAAACGAGCTATCACTCACCCCTAGGTGGTTGTTAATAGGACAGAGCTTGGCTGCTCTCTCCTGCAGGGTAAGACGCAGTGGGCATCTTACCAAAGGGTAATTTGGGTAATCCTGGCTGGGATAATTGATATTGTATTTTGTACTGTAAATGGTACCGCCACCTGTTGTAGATTACCAGTACTGTGATTTGAGTCAACAGCTAACATCATTATTCTTGAAATTGTGGTTAAGCTTAACAAATGATATATACCATGGTTGTGTTTGAAATGTCGGAGTGAGTGTGGTGTGAGTGAGACGTGGCACAGCTGCGGGACGAGTGCGGAGTCCCGACCTGCGGTTCCATCCTCCCGCTGGGAAAACGGCTGGGGACGGACGAAGCGAAAGTCATATACATTGTCTATTACATATGTGTGTATTCTTGTTTTGTTGATAGCTGGTCATTGTAAAGTACATAGTTGTAAAGTGCATACGGGGTTTGCTGGGAAAAGGGGTATTGCTAAATCTACTGTAAGATTGTAGCGCGGTTTAAGTGTGATAGGGTTGGATTAGATTTGATAGATTGCGTTAAGATGGGGGGATCACAGGGAAAAGAGGTCCCGAAGCACACACCCTTGGGATGTATACTGGCACATTGGCAAGATATTGCAGGGGAGCCAGGGGGAACCCTGAGCCGGAAAACTCTGATTAAATACTGCAATCGGTGGTTGGTGTATAAGTTGGAGGATGGGGAAAAGTGGCCCCCGAATGGAAGTGTAAACTATAATACAATCTTACAGCTTATGCTATTTTTGAGAAGAGAGAGAAAATGGGATGAGGTAGCATATGCAGATATGTTCTTCACCCTCCATAACCATCCCGAGTGGCAGAACGAGTGTGGGATGGGGCCGCTGCAAGATCCTTTTGTACTAACTGTAGAGAAAGAGCAGCGTGAGACAAGGGAAAATAAAGTAAAATGCTGCTGCTCATCCTGTAGTATCGGCCAGCAGTGCATAAAGGCAGGCAAGGTCAGAGAGCCCGCAGAAATGTTGGAACATCTCCAGGCTCCCTGGGCAGCAGGGGTGATAGGCAAAGAAACCCCACTAGAAAGGGAGAGATCCCCTGTGATGCCTCCTCCTGAGGCCCCTCCTTCACCCCCTGATCCTCCTGTTCCTCCAGCACCCTCGGTGCCCCCTGCCTCCCCAGTAGCCTCACGGACCCGGAGGCAACAGCAACAGCCATTAACAATAGCCCCGCTGAGGGAGGTGATAGGGCCAGACGGAAGTACAATGTTAGTCAAAGTCCCGTTTTCTTTATTTGACTTAGAATCCTGGAGAGAGATTTGCAAAAACTATGGGGATGACCCATTAAAGGTAGCGAGACATTTTCAGTTTCTAATTAGACAACATGAACCAGATTGGAATGATATTCAGCTGCTGTTAGATCTGCTGACTGAAACAGAGAAACAACTAGTCTTAAAAACAGCACAAACCCTAGCTGAGGATAGTTTGCGAGGAACGAATGAAGATATTAAAGACCATTTCCCATTACAAAAACCTCACTGGGACCTGAATACAACACATGGGAAGGAGCTTCTGGAGAGGTACCGAGAATGGGTAGTAAAGGGAATGGAGAGAGCTATCCCTAGAAAAACAAACTGGTCTAATCTATTTGAGGTAAAACAGGGTCCTAAGGAGTCTCCCTCAGAATTCCTGGTCAGATTGAGGAATGCAATGAGAAAACATACCTCCCTGGACCCGAGGTCTGAAGAGGGCATACAGCAGCTAGTATCATTGTTCACACAGCAGTCCACGGAAGATATAAGAAAAGAACTGCAAAACCTACAAGCACCAGCTAGTCGGAACTTGGAAAGTTTGCTAGAGGAGGCTTGGAGCGTGTTTAGCAATCGGGAGGAGGTACGTAAGAGAAAGGACAGAAAAATGTTGATTAAAGCTTTGCAAGAAGCAAGAAAGGGGGGGATGAACAGAGTGAGGAAGCCCCTGGAGAAGGACCAGTGCGCCCTCTGCAGGAAAAAGGGGCACTGGAAAAATGAATGCCCGCTGAGAAAGCAGAAAGAGAAAAGGGGGGCATGGAATAAGATCCAAGCCCCTGTGGAAAAGGACTGACGGGAACTGGGAGAATCTACCCTAGCAGATTCACTGGTTAAGATAAAGCTAGGGAATAAACAGCAAAGTGTGGAATTTCCAATTGATACTGGTGCAGCCTGCTCAGCTCTAAATGAAGAATTAACCCCATTAAGCAAAGAATTTATGACTGTAAAAGAGGCCACTGGTCAACCCGAAAAGACTTACTTCCTCAAACCTCTGAAATATAAATTGGGAAAACAAGTAGGGACACATCAGTTCTTACACCTACCTGACTCACCACATCACCTTTTAGGGCGGGACCTGTTAGAACAATCAGGGGCAGAAATAAAATTCGAGTCAGGAAAGGTGCAGTTTAAAGTGAAGGACGATTCTTTTATTGAAGTACTTAGTCTGGCAGTGATAACTACCCCAGTGAATACGGGGATGCCTGAGGAAGTTAGTAATCAGGTCTACCCAGGGGTATGGGCAACCGAAATCCCAGGGCATGCGAAAAATGCCCCCCCCCCCCGCCCCGCATTGTAATTAAGGTAAAGCAAGGGAGCCCAACACCTGTGAACTAAAAAATATCCCCTAAGGACAGAAGATAGAGAAGGAGTACAGCTGTTAATTGATAAATTCATGAGACATGGGTTACTAGTGGAGTGTGAATCTAAATATAACACCCCAATACTCCTAATTAAAAAACCGGAAAGGAGCTACAGTATAGTACAGGATTTAAGGGCAATTAATAAAATAGTAGATGATTTGTATCCTCTGGTAGTAAACCCATATACTGTGCTCACTAAGTTATCTAGTGAATTGGCTTGGTTTACCGTACTGGACTTAAAGGATGCATTCTTCTGCCTGCCTCTAAACCCTGAAAGTCAGTTATTATTCGCATTTGAATGGTAAAGCCCCAAATCCAGCAGGAAAACACAATTGACATGGACAGTGCTCCCCCAGGGATTTAAAAACAGCCCGACTATCTTCAGGAATCAGCTAGACAAGGATTTGAAGCTACGGGAACACCCCTTGGGGAAAGGAGTTTTGTTACAGTATGTAGATGATCTGTTGATAGCTACAGAGACAGAGGGATCATGCATAAGATGGACTATAAGTCTGTTAAATTTTGTGGGACTCAAGGGGTATCAAGTCTCCCCACAGAAAACCCAAGTGGCCAAACAACAGGCAGTCTATTTAGGCTATGAAATCACAGCTGGACTGAGGACACTGGGAACAGCGAGGAAGGAAGCCATCTGTCAAACCCCCGAGCCTCGGACTGTGAAGGAGCTGCGCACATTCCTGGGGATGACAGGCTGGTGTCGGCTTTGGATCCATAACTACGGACTATTGGTAAAACCACTCTTTGTGCTTTTAAAAACTAACCCCAATACTCCCACGTGGGATGGGGAGAGCAGGAGAGCCTTTAAACAGTTAAAGTGTGAGCTCATGCAGGCTCCTGCCTTACGGTTGCCGGACACAACAAAACCGTTCTGGCTGTTCTCATAGGAACAACAGGGAATAGCCTTGGGAGTTCTGGCTTAGAACTTGGGGCCCTATCTAAGGGCAGTAGACTACTTTTCCAAACAACTGGATGAAGTAAGCAAAGGGTGGCCGAGCTGCCTGAGAGCAATAGCTGCACTGGTGTTAAACGTTCAGGAAGCATGCAAATTTACTTTAGGCCAGAAAATCACAGTATTGACATCTCATACCGTATCAACTGTGCTAGAGGTGAAGGGCTTGCACTGGCTCTCACCACGGAGACTCCTGAAGTATCAAGCTATCCTAGTGGAACAGGATGATGTGGAAATAATAGTAACTAACATTATCATCCCAGCATCCTTCCTCAGTGGGACCTCGGGAGAACCATTATTGCATGATTGTCTGGAGACCATCGACTCTGTGTATTCCAGCCAACTGGACCTGAAGGAGGAACCGCTAGAGGACGCTGAGGATTCTCGGTATACTGACGGTAGCAGCTTTGTGCTGCAGGGTGTATGCAAAGTGGGCTACGCCGTGACAACTGCAGACGAGGTAATAGAGTCTAAAGCCCTGACCCCAAATACCTCCGTACAAAAGGCAGAAATAATGGCTCTAACTCGAGCATTAGAGCTGGCAGAAGGAAAAAGGATCAACGTATGGACTGATTCAAAATATGCCTTTAGTGTGGTACATGCCCACAGAAGAATATGGAAGGAGAGCGGACTATTATCAACACAAGGAAAAAGGCATTAAACATGCCGAGGAGATTCTCAGACTCCTAGAAGCAGTACACCAGTCAGAAAAGGTGGCCGTTATTCATTGCAGAGTGCATCAGAAAGGGAAGACACCAGATGAAGTAGGAAATGCTTCTGCAGACCGAGAGGCAAAGAGAGCAACAGAGGAGGATCTGGTGGAACGGCATTCTCTGATTCCAGACGGTAAAATCCAAATTGATAGTGAGCCCAGGTACTTGAAGGAAGATAAAAATCTCATAGAAGATTTGGGAGGGCAAGTGGGAGAGGGAGGATGGGTCACAACTCCACAGGGTAAAATAATTATTCCCACAGCCACACTATGGGCAGTGATAATAGCTGAACATAGAAAAACACACTGGGGAACTGAGGCACTGTATAACTATTTGGTCTAAAGGATAATTGCCCGGAACTTATACTCCACAATTAAGCAGGTGACACAGCAATACAAGATTTGTTTACAAAATAACCCCAAATCAGGCCATAAGATCTCACTAGGACAGATAGGGAAAGGGAATTACCCAGGACAGCAGTGGCAAATTGATTTTTCAGAACTCTCAAGAAAAGGGGGGTTCAAATACATGTTGGTATTAACAGATACCTTTTCGGGATGGCCAGAGGTATACCCCTGTAGACCTAATAAGGCTCAGGAGGTAACAAAGGCTTTGTTACATGAAATCATTCCGAGGTTCGGGGTCCCTGCAGCAATTTCATTGGACCAAGGCCCATATTTTTTTGCCAAAGTGGTCCAACAAGTGAGTACATTATTGGGGATTGATTGACAGTTACATACTCCTTACAGGCCGCAATCCAGTGGCCAGGTGGAAAAAATGAATCACTTAATTAAATTACAAATAGCAAAATTGGGCCAAGAGGCTGGGATACCCTGGTCACAAGCATTGCCTCTGGCACTCTTAAGAATTTGTACAAAACCCCTAACCAAGGAAGAACTAAGCCCATCTGAGATTCTTTATGGATGACCTTACACTGTACAAAAGGGAATCTCTATGCAAATGGAGGAAGAAGTATTGAGCGAGTATATGGTTAGCTTGACAAAGCAGCTAAGGAAGATTGAGAAAACAGTACTCGGTGCTAGAGTGCGGGGCCTGGATGGCCCAGTGCATAATGTATTACCAGGCGACTATGTCTATGTTAAATCCCTCTCAGATTCACCTTTGGAACCAAGGTGGAACAGGCCGTATCAAGTGCTCCTGACCACCCACACTGCAGCAAAGGTGGAAGGACTGACACCGTGGATACACCATTCCTGCCTGAGGAAAGCTCCTAGACAAGAGTGGACAGCAGAAGAAGAAGGACCGCTGAAGATCAGAATCTGAAAGCATGTATAAAGGTTTAGTGACAGTTAGCGTGACCATAGCAACAGTCATAGCCTGGCATGAGAACAGTTACTTGAGAATGACTGAGAAAATTGGCCAGGCCCTTAATAAATCTTACTGGATATGGATGGCTCTCCCTGGAGGAGAGTGAAGAGTGCCGATGTAAGGGATAGTGGCACTAAATTGGACAATACCAAGCTGGGTGGAACATGGGAAATATAAATTTGGTATAGAAGATAAGCCACAGAGGGTCCTAAATTTGATCTGCTAGTTATAGACTCTACTAGATCAATCTTTGTAGGTAGAAAGACTAATAGTAAAGGTGGAGTGGGATGGTGAAACTTAACGTGTATAGGGCGCAGTTGGGAATATGGGAACTCCGAGATAGTATCAGGGATCAGTGAAGTTGGAAGATGGATGCAAGGTGAGGGATGTGACCCCAGAACAGATTGGGCAACACAATGGGTCTCAGATGAGAACATACTTGGAATTGTAGGAATGGGAACATAATTTACCCACCAAGAAAAAATACCCAAGCCACGTAAATAACCGCATGGGTACTGGTGATTATGTGGGGACGGGCAGGCATGAAAAACATTACTTTTAAACTGGACAGGGATATGCACTGCAGATACTTGGTACCTCAGACCACTGTGCATGAAAAAATCCCATGGGGGTACTTTTGAGGACTCCGTGGGTTCGGACATGGACATTTACAGGATGCACTCACTAGCTGGCTACCAAATCTGGGATTGATAAAACAGCTTTTCTTGGTCGGTATCATCCTACTCATCTTGGTATTATTAGTAGGTTTTACCTGTGTGGTAATTAGGTGCTTTATGTGCCTGTACCAGAGTACTGCAAGGGAGTACGAGGTTTGGAAAAGACATGAGCTAAGATAAAATGTAGAGAGTGGAGCTTATTCTGAGACCCATTAATAGAAAGTAGAATAATCTAGCAGAAAAAAAAGTCCTGCTAGATTAAAGAAAAGGGGGGAATTGAAAGGTGACAAGGACTCCATAATAAAGGAAAGGGAATACATCTTGTTACAGAAAGGGAAAAGGACTTCACAGAAACCAAGAGAAGGGAGAGAAGGGAATAGTTTATGTTAAGGGGGGACGGAGAAAAGGGGGATTGCAGACAGTAAGTCTGGGAAAACAAGGGGAAGAAGGCCATAATGATAAGGGTTTAAGAACAGCCCATGGACATCTGGCAGCAAGGTGATTAGATATTCACAGGGCAAGATGACACCGATGTGTGGGGGCGCTCCTCCTTCTTTATCAGAAGCTTACACCAGAAGAAAACAGGAGCTCTCGCAGCAGGAGAGGAACCTTCATCCCAAAACACCAGCGGAGGGAGAAGCGGGGGGAGGAACTGTTGGCCAATGGGGTAGCGGGGAATGTAATGAATATGTACCCAAACTCGGGGGGGGGGGGACTATTGATTATGTATTAGTTTGGCCTATATCTGTAGCACACTTTTTCCTTATGGGGTGCAAGTTTGGAGTGTTAACCCCTTGCGCCAGGGCTGTGTGCACATCTCTTTATTAAATCATACCTGCTTTATATCCTAAAAGGCAATAGAGTTTGATTCCGCACGTCACAGAAATCAGCCCAGCAATTGGCTGTGGCATGTGGGAAAAGAGAAGTTAACCTGGCTTTCTCACAATAAAAAGGAGTTGGAGCTGCAGTAGCTCTGAAACAACTATGTTTTCACTTTTCATTATTCCCTGGACAGCACGTGTTAAAAGAAAACTGTGCACTTGTACTGCACAAGCCCTATAATCTATAATTCCCATTCTCCTACTTGCAAGCCTCTGGGGCAGAGATAAAATAGTGTAGTACAATGGAAACCTTCTACGTATAATCCTTTCCATTTGCAATGCTGCCTGTTATCAAGAGCTGGATCAGATTTACAACCATAAAGTTATGAGGAGCATGAACTTGAAAATATGGAACTTCAGATTGTGCCTTGCTTTTGCAGAGCTCACATTTTGAGCCAGAACAAACCAGATGTTTTAAAGATATCATTTCTTTTACTTTCAGACAAGAATCAAACAGTTGGGGATTACAGGTTGGTAATGCTATTCCTCCTTTCTAGCTTCTAGACACATATTTGCATTCTGAGAAACTTACTTTTAGTTGTGTAGCTGGCCTACTGAATCAGTAGTATAGAAGGATACCCTTCTATCAATTATCATAACTATCATTCACCTATTTTAATGCTTGGAACGGTATTATTTTTTTATTTAATAAATGATGGCTAAAAAAAAAAGGTCTGAAGTTCTCCCAGAGCCCTCTGACATTACAATTCTCACATAGTACTCTACAGAAATGGCATTTTCTGTGCTCCTAATGTCCTTTAAGAAGCAGTAGGACTCATCTCAATATAAGAAAACCAAGGCATTTAAGGTTATTATGTTTATCCCTAGCCAGCCTTTCAGAGTTGTAATTTCAGCACAGAAAAGATTTTAGTGTGCATTTTCTGGTACTTCAAAACTGTACTGAATTTGGCACTGGAAGTAAAAATGAAATCATAACCTAAACAGAGTACAAGAATTATGGAAGGTGTTTTAGAAAATATTATGGAAAAAAAATTGTTTCAATGACTTCATGAAGTCAACCTGGGCCTTTCACTTGAGGTGCTGTTTCTTGCTGATGTTTTTCAGTTATAGAAGTAAAAAGCAATTTTAACCAAACTACTATACCTAATGTTTAACATTGAACCTGTTACAACAGCCTGTTCTGTCTCTCCTGTCGCAGTCTGTAAAATGCATCTTTATAACAATGCAGCAGTAGCTTGTCTGAACTCATTGTGTGACCTCAACAATAGCAATCAAATTATGTATAATGCTACAAGAACATATTCAAGGCAAACAGCTAGCAATTTTGTTACATAGGACATGACTGCCATTAACTCTGGCAGAGAACATATCTTGATTTTGCTCTAGGCAAAATTCGATTGACAATACAAAGAACCAAAGTCATCCTGAGGTGGATACAGGGACAATGGGCAGCTACATCTCTGAATCCTGTGACCATGGGTATCATGGGACAAATAAGACTTATTACTAATTAATATCCCATAAAAGTCCCCAGAGCTGACAGCTGGAGGGTCATGCCAATAAAAGTCTTCACTGTGAATAAAGCAGCATAGTATGCTACATTATGACCAGGGCACTGCAGGATGGTACCTTAAAGAAAGAAACCCCAAACCTAGTAAGAGAGTAAGGAAAGATAAATGCGAACTGCAGAAATAAAAGAATGGGGAGCAAAAACTGGAGGTAGGCTTGTGCATGACAAAGGAGATATAGGTGGAGTTTAACACTGGACCTAGAAACCTGGGGAGCACAGTGCTCAACTGCCCCAGTGCCTGATCTGGTGCACTCCATGCTTTCTGTGGGTACGTGCATGTCACAGAGCTAGGCTCTGTCATCCTGGATCATTATCTGCTTCCTCACATACTCCACCACTGAAACAGGGAGTCTCCAGGACATCCTTGCCCTGTGCCATTCTAACCAGAAGAGATCATAGAATCATAGAGTCATTCAGGCTCAGAAAGACCACTAAGATCATCTAGTCCAACCATTAACCCATCCCTACCATGCCCATTAACCATGTCCCTCAAAGTGAGAATCTCCATGGTTCTTGAACACCAGAGACATTGACTCTACCACCTCCCTGGGCAGCCTGCTCCAATGCCTCACCACTCTTTGGGGAATAAACATTTGCCATTATCCAACCCGAACCTCCCCTGGTGCAACTTAAGGCTTGTTACGTCTCAACCTATCACCATCTTCCATCTACCAGGTTAAATCACACTAAGAGTGCCCCCTAACATGAATGGAAAACATGCCACTGCCACATCCTAACACCAGGCTGGAGCTGGAGGAAGTGCTTTTTTTCCCTCCCACTCTCCAAAGAAAATAATATCATCAGTTCAGCATTCCTGGTGGTGGCAACATAGCCCTGGGCACAGAAATGAGAGCTTGACAAGAGAGGCCTGAATACCATCCCTGGCTTAAGGGTGTCTGGGCCTGGCTATGAGCCCTTCCAGATCCTTTTGCATTCCCCCTTCCTCTCCCTTGGTTCTCTTTTCCTTTTCCTAACTGCTTTTCTCAAGGCACCTTTCAGTTTTCTGTGCATTGCAGACATCTAGTGGTTGGGCTGGTGACAGCAGCTGAAAAATGAGAAAAGGGGAGAGGAAAGGGGAGAGGGAGAGGAGAGAGAAGTAGGGAGGGACTTTCAAGGATCATAGCATCCAATTGCCTGACCACTTCACAGCTAACCAAAAGATAAAGTGCGTGACTAAAGGTACTATTAAGACCCCAAACAAAAGCTCACATGAGCATTCCGACAATATACTCTTGTTTTTCTGTAAAAGAATTACAGAGCTATGGAGTTTAAAGAATCTTCACAGTTACCTTGGTCTGGACATCTCTGTAACATGCTTCTAGAAGTTCTGGATAACCACAATACGGTATTTTCAATTATCTAATAGTTATCTTTAAAAAAAAATTGTTAAAACTGACTCCAAAGTGGGAACAGTTAAGGAATTTGCCAGAAATTGACTATTCTCATAGGATTTACTACGATTTTTCAGTTCCTGTGCCACTCTGAGTTTTCCTTAGCAACCTCCCATGTTTTGTTTTACTACATATGACTGTTGCTTTCAAAAGATTTCTGGAAGTAAATTTGATCTTTGATAAAGGAAGTGGTTAACATTATTGTGGTTACAAGAAGCAAAATATCAAGTTAGCTACTGTGGTATATGGACAGGGAAGTCCAGAGCCAATAAGGACAGCTGCTTCTGTAGAAGACAACTTCCTTAGCACCATGGTAATTAATCTGGATGCAACTCAGCTGCAATGGGTTTCACTGTTAATATCTTATTTAAAGATGTCCACGGAGCCCCTGGATAACAGCATAAAAAATGCCTTGCGGAAGTTCATATGAAACCATTTCAGCAAACAGTTCTGTTCCCTGCTACAGAAATCAGTAGAGTCAGTTCCAACCTTTGTAATCAAACACAGCTCTTGGAATTCTCACAGTCTCCTCAGGAGAGGCAAACTGGAGTGCACCTTCTCACTGCTGAGCAGTATCACTTACTTTGCTTCACACAACATTGACAGAAGAGGATGGCTGAGTGGTCCCAGAAAATGAAACTCTCTCCTGCTTCTTAAAACAGGCTCAATAGAGCCAGAACTATGTGAATCTACCTGGAATTTGTTCCCATGTGTAAGGGACGAATTATCTTTGCTGGTTTCAGCTCTTGAGTTTTTTCTTGGTATTACTCATCTTTTTCAGTAAACTTACCATGTAAATGTCACAACAGATCATTCCGTGTGATTTATTTCAGTTAGCTGTACCTAAATTATCTGCTTCTTTATTGACAAATTGTCACCGAGCAATAACTGTGCTGAGAAATGGCTGAGAAATACATTAAGTAGATCAGTTACTAGATGGGGATAAGAGGGAAAGCCTTTCTGCACAGTTCTGATAATCTGTGTGAGATATGAAGATGATAAATAGAGCCATATTTCAGAACGAAGTTAGAGAACCTTCACTTCATATACTGTTGTGCCTATCCTCTTCTCGCCCCAAACATTCACAACACAGAATATTTCTATGGAAACGGGATATCATCAGAGCTGCAGTCAGACCTCGCTGGACTTTCACACAGCAGTGACACCCTTCTCTCCACTTCATTACAGCAGCGTGCTACTACAGGCCAGTGACAGTCCTGTCTTCCTCTGCCCAGCTCCAACAGAGCCACTTCTTCATTTCTTTCCATCACTGCAACCTAGTCTGAGCTGGGAAAAACAGGGCAACAGTATAAGGCAAAAATATGACTGTCTCTGCTTAATACGGAAAAACAAAATCTATGTCAACTTTGGCAAGTGCAAGGGCTTCCACTTGGTGAACTCATTTGCCTTGGAAGATATCTGTGCCACTCTTTAATTCCAAGGTTCCACTCCAAGTTTCTGAGACTTTTCATTCTCTTCATGTTTCATTCTTTTTCCCAATAATGTAATCTTCCCTACCCAGGTTTTCTAAGCAGCAAGATTCCCAGGGACAAGTAAAAACAATAACATCAGGAATAAATGATCAGAACTAGAATAAATTCCTACATAATTTATGTGTAGGAAGCCCAGTCTAACATACATTGTCTCAAATTGGCTCTGCCTTTTTTGAGGCTGCAGTGCCTGCCATGGGAACCAAGGACCTAAGCACACATTCTCCTCATCACACACACATTTTCATTACTGAGTGTTACATTTTTCCTCGAATCTCACACTGCTAAACTGCTTTTTGACAGTGGATGACAGCTCAGTGAAATCATTTAGCTCTTGGTATGGAATTATCTGGATTAGAGACATGCTAGGCAGGAGCACTTTCAGCAATTCCAAATGCTTGTACAAAAATTGGTAGAAGGTTCCAAATTATTATTACTGTTATCATCTGATTTTTTTTTTACTGTTGTATTATCAGGTCACTTTTGCTAGAATTTCACATGCTGTTGTTATATTTCCTCTCAATCAGTAGATCACTCTGTTTATTTCTGTGAACGAATATAGGTTCTGCATCAGCAAGCGCATGTAAGCCCAACCACCCTAACTTAACTTTGCTTGCATGCATTTCTATTCAATACTACTTATCCTAATTGTCTCAGGAAAGGGATGCTTACCAATCTCCTATCATATCCTCTTCTCTTGTTCCATAACTTGTTCTTACGTTCTTCTTTTTCTCTTATTTCTCTAACTTGTTTTACAGAAAATGAAAACTAGAGCCAGCTGGGGAAGGGGTGTAAGTAGAGCCTCACTCCCTCTGAAATGACAGACATGCTCCCAGCCCTAATCATTTCTGTCTTTCTACCAACCTCTGCTAAAAGCTGTTCTCCTGTAGATGTTTTCATTTGCTGTGTTTTAGTCTTGTTTCCATACTTTCATTCAATTTTGAGAAAGATGGCAGGAATAAAATGTGGGAGATAGATAGCCCAGTTCCAAAAGGCATAGCCAAGAAAATGCCGGTGTTCCCTGAGAAATAGTAAGGCCCCAATGCAGCTGCAATTTTAGCAACTGATAGATCATTTCCTGTAAGTGGAACCAACCTCTTTGTCTGACAATATGTGCTCCTTTAGACTTCCTTGCCCACATCATACACTGTTCTCAGCCATCTGCTTTCAACTTTCAACCACAGCTCTTCCTGATCATCCGCTGTATGCACTTTCTCTCCAGAAACAAAAAAAAAAAAAAAAAGAAAAAAAAGATTAAAAACCAGCGAAGCACTCAGCATCTAAATGCTATTGTTATGCTATTGTTACCACCTAAGAATAACGTCCCCTTCCAACCTCTGGACTTGATAGAACAGGGGAGAACACCACTATCAAAGCAGAATTTGTCCTATAAAGAAACATCCTTTAGGGTCACGCTATAGCTGAAATTTTCTATTCCAGAAGAACTTTGCCCAGCACAGTAGAATTGTGGCAAAGTGGACTGTTGGTGCCAACAATGCACTTTCTGGCACCAATCTCACACTTCACATCTGGCAGTTTGGAATCTGTCATGTCTGTTAAGCAGAAGTCTAACAACAGTAGCATGGTAAATAGGCTGCTTCCCTCGAAAATCCTTATCAGCCATGATTTCAAGCTGAAAAGTAGCTGATGACGCAAGACCCAGAGACCATTAAATACAGCGTAGGGTATGTCTGCTTGGTAGAAGTGAGCCATCTGGATCTGGCTGATGATCAAAAGCTTCTTCTCAAAAAACTTTTCAGCAAATACCACCAGATGCCCACCAGAGGTCCCACTGCACACAACTAATACAACATTACCACTCTTCAGTGACAGGGAACATCACTCATTACGAAAAATGCCTTGGAAGATGAACAACAGCTTGCCTACTGCTATGTGACAGAAAATGCTGTCTAGAAAGACTGCACACAAAAACCCCAAAGAATTCACTTAGAGGTAGAGCTTCTTGTTGCTGTGTTGGAGGTGATGGCTTTAAGCAGACTTTGGCATGTTTCTGCATACAACTGAAAATTCTTTTTAAGATTTTGCCCTGAAGCTGTACCTAAATAGGGAAATGGGAAATATTTGAGTAACAGGGACAGGCATTGCTCTTGTGGGCACAGCTGGACATCTTGACTCTTCTGAATAGATGGTTTAAGCAGATCCTTAACACCCCCGTTTCTGTCTTTGCTTGCACCACAGAGAGAAAGAAATCCAGGTCTCGTCTGAGTCATTTGACAAGGCAGATTTTGATTTTTCTGTCCCTGTTAAGCACTGAGCATCTGTCAGCACTGTACAGGGATTTTCAGTACTGACTGAACACTCGATCCATACGGTTAATGAGTCATTTTAACTTCTCATTTCTGAGCGTTTGGAGCATTGTTTCCTTCAGAAGCTGGATAGCTATATAAGGGTAATTTTCTCCCTGAGTTGCTGCAGATATGTGCTATTGCCTGTTTCCAAATCAATGGTTCAAGAACACAACAGTAGCTTGGGATATTCAAAACTGAAGAACAGAACACAGTCTGCACGGAGCCTGCCCCAAAATACAGCACACAGAGCCCCTGCTCTAGTGAATGCTGCTTAATGCTATTTCTCCTTTAGGGCTGTAGAGAGAAAGGTTAGATGTGATCAAAGCTGGGGTACAAATGTGCGAACTGGAGAAGCAGACTTCTTTCAAAAAGTCGGTCTCTTCTGCCTCCTCCACCCTAACTCACCAAATAGGAAGGCACTTCCATAGCTGGTGCTCATGGAATACGCAGTTCACCGATTTCCAGCACCTTGTACTAGCAGACAGACAGTATGTAAGGTCAGTATGCATTCCTGTTGATTAAGGCTACTACAGCATATTCTTAGAGAATTCAGAAGTTAAATACTGCCTGAAAAGGGATAGACAGAATACTGAATTAAACATCAGCCTTACCTGAAAACTCAACAGATGAGTGCAACAAATAGATATCTTTATTCTTTTTTTTTTTTTCTTTTTTTTCTCTCCCTTAATAACAGTGGTAGGATAATTGCAAATACCTGTTTTGCCAGGTATCTGCTTATGCTTAGTGATTTCCCATCCAGGGTGATCTACAGCTACCGTTTCTTTTCCCCCCATCGGTTCTTCCTAGCATAAATAGAGTGGCTACGTATTCAGAGCTACTACAAACTTACTAGGTGTGTAACACAGCGAATTACTTCACAGAACAATAACCCATAAAGCAAACAATGAGACTGCTTTGTTCACAGATGTACTTGGGAAGAAGCCTCGTTGGTATTTTTTGTTTCATTTTTTTTGCATCTTGCTAACTCCATCAAACTGGATTGCGTTCTCCATTGTTACCTTTCCAAAAAAATGCAATTATAAAAATGATTTTAAAACATACTTTCATATTTCAACATAGTTTGTGCATCCATTTCTCAGAGAACATTCTAGAAAAGTCAGCTTGTTCAACCTAATATAAGAAGGTCAATTATGGAAAATTAGAGTAACAAAACTGTATAGTAAAAATGAGAATGTCTGTAGCATGTAGTGGTTAGTTGTAAACAACTGAAAGAAAGAAAAAAACTCTCTATAAGTCGTAAAATAGTCCATGCTACATAGCTACTATATTTTTTTAGCAGGTTTTTGTTCTTCCACAGTCTTAATTTTTATTACTTAATATATTTTTTAATAACTTATAATGAGTTTGCCTGCCAGCAGCAAACTCAAAAACATAATGGAAAAAGAAAAAAGCCACCATTACAGTGGTGGGGAGAAACTCTCCCCAGCAGCCAATTTGTTGTGTCCAGTCCTTTCCCTTGTTAGCAGTCCTGACCAGAGTTCCTGGCTATCTTCAGCTTATCAGGAAGTCAATGCAGACCTGGGTTTCCACTGTAAGGAACAGTGATGGTTTTTTTCTCCTCCATAACATCATATCAGCTCCACAGAGTCCTCGTAGCAGCTTGCTCCAGCATGAAGAAGGGAAAAAATATTCCATCCAGGTGTGAAATGATTCATGGGCGGCATCTGAGCTCTTCAAAGGTTTCTGTCAGTGCTGTCCTCAATCAATACTGAATTTCAGAGTGGGCTGTCATTTAATCTCATCTGTCTGATAGGAGAAGCTGCCTGTTTGTTCTTGAGTTAACTTGTTTCATCTTTGTTGACAAGTTATCTCATTTGACTGCACAGTTTTCATCACTTTGAATGTCACTTGGTGCACAAAAACATAAACCACGCCATGCCCCTCGGTGACAGCAACAGCAGAAGCAGCAGCCATCCCATGCATTACACTCTGCCCAGAAGCGTCGACCTGAAATGAAGAGGGAAACATGAACAAAACAGCCATTAGAATGATGTAAATCTCCTCAGATAGTTTCAGAGTGCCTCAGATAAGGATCCTGTGAAACTGAGGTTGGCGTTATTGCAGATCTACTAGCCCACAGACTTTCTCTGTCCACCTTGCTTCTGTGTGGAATGCACATACTACTTAATTCCATGTCTCTATCTATTCACATGATCAGTTTTCTCTGCTGTACGCTTTAAAAAAAAAAAAAAAAAAAAAGCCAATTGACAAAGGAGGAGCTAAAAACAGTGCCTTAACAGTCTGCGTATCTTTCTAAAATCAGTAAAACGAAAGAGTTGACTCATCTATGTTCAGCCAGCAGCAGAAGGAAAGCCAGTAGTTGATTCAACTTATTTTTCCCAGACTGGGCTCTAAAGCATTACCTGGTCTTGTGAATACACTTGACTCAGGATGATCTTTGTGATCTCTGAAAAACTAGGTACAGAAAGGGATATAGTATCTCCAGAAAGGGCTCCCTGAAAACCAGATTCCTTTGAAGCTCAGAAAGTATTTTTCCTACATTGAGTAATGTAAGAAATTAAGACACTCAATTACTTCTTTTGATTCCTATTGTCTAAGGGACAGAAGGTTTGAGAGGGCTACAGATGAAAACTGTGCTCATTTTTCCAAGAGTTCCAGAGTAAAAGGGTGATTTATGCTGATGCTGAGGCCCATCTGTTGAAACACACAGTGTGCCATTTGGTTTTAACTGTTTGAAGCTAGTTCCAGATCCTATTCTCTTTATTTATTGATGTGAGTAACCTTTGACACAAACCTCAGAGTCTTCCATCTGTCCTTCTCGATGTGATTCTCAGGACTTTCGCTCTCATAGGAAGCCAAGTAAAGTGCTGCAATCACAAGCAAATACAATATGTTAAAACCGCTGGCATTTAAAAATCTGCTCAACCTGGAAAATGGATGGAAGTTGGAAGTTAAATTAAGCAGACTTACATTACCCATCCCTCAGATTAGGGCTACAGAATGCCATCATAAAGTACAACATTGCTTATAATTACATCCAGACAATTCTAACAAAAAGTGCATGAGAACAAAGACTGCCCTGAAGGAAAAACAAAAACAAAATAATAAAAAAAATCCAGTGTGAACTGAAAAGCATGAGAGTGGAAGAAAACACTCAGAAGGAAAAATTGAGCCTAGGGCCATGGTGCTTCATAAGAAACCATCCAAGTCCCAGTTTCCTTTCTCAAGAAGCACCCTTTTAAGTGTCCTGAAAGTCCATATAAATAAACTTCAAATGATATTTACAGGGTCTGTATATCAAATCGAGTATTTTCATTCCATTTCAAAGAAAAGGTCACAGTCAATTTTCACAGCTTAAAAAGGAAAATCTTATTTTCTCTCTTATTTGTAAGGGAAAAGCATTTTTTTTAAACTTTCCAGACAGAGATGTTTCAGGCCAAATTCTTTCTTTACTGGGAGGAAGCAATGACCTAACAAGGACAGAAGCAAAACAATAACCAGTGACACAGGATCTGCAGGAATTCCAGGGCTCCTTACCATCATCACTGAAGACTGGGATAGTGAGCAAATACTGCAGAATCTTTCGATCCCTTTCAAACGGACACTCCACTTGCTTCCATGTCATAAATTCACTGACTTGTTTTGCCAATTCCCAAAACTTCTGCCAGAGTAGAACGGGAAACAAAGATACAAGAGGGTATTATTTACCTGAACATATCTTAAAAAGCAGCTAGATCCCAGTTTTGAGTCCAAGGCTTGGGAGCTCACTAAATTTTATACATGACTTAACTGAACAACTCTTGCGTTTCTACCTCAACCTGGAATGACTTCCCAATCCTCAGCTCTGGTGAAATCGTTGTTATTTATGAGTATAAATAGCACATCATGATCTGCACTCAATTTCCTTTAAAATAGCTGATAACAGTTCTACACCCAACTTTCACATTTGATGATACTCATTGTTTGTTTCACAGTGAAGTATTCAGTAATTTTCACATCAAGTCTACAGATGCTTCACACTGACATTTGGAAATCCAGATGTTCCATTCCAAGTTAATCAACACGAATCACTCCAGTTTCCTGCTGAAAGCTGATGCCAAAAATAAAAATTCTCCATGTAGTGTGTTGATGTCACTCATTGATAAGCTCTTTCAATTAAAGTTTAACATGCCTCAAGGGTACTTGTATTCTTTGTGGAGAAAGACATTCCAGACCATCAAACCGTCTAACTTTAGAACCAGGCTAATTGAGGCTGATTACAAGTGAAATCAGTGTAATTTTGTGTGAGTGACCCAGACGTCTTTAGAAGAGAAAGCACTAGAAAACAAATCACGGGGTAATCCACAGATAAAAAACATGAAATCAAAGGCAAAAGAATTACTGGAATGGACTCAAAACTCTTCATTGTTCCTAAATCACACAGTTCTGCAATTCACACATAAAAATACCACGTACGTATCTCGGACGAGGAAGAACTCGCCTTTTACTTTTGGAGTTCTAAAGAAGACCCAAAATACTAATTTCTACAATTAGTGGTTAAGCATAAAAGAATGTATGAGTTGAAATATTTAGATGAATTTGAGCACTGGGAAGAAGTTCTGAGTTTTCTGGCTAAAAACCTGTGACTATTGAATTGGTTTCCATAAACATTCAAACTCCACCCTAACTGCACTTTTCTGATGACCTCCTCACTCCTGTGAGAAGAACAGATGTACTCAAGTTATACGCTAGAATCCAGTGGAAGCTGAATCACGATCTGCCTTGAGTTTTCTGCTGAAGAGGTTGACGCTATACAAAAATCCCACTCGGTGCCACAGTGGTCTACTTACTTCAAAATTGACATGACCATTTGGAAGACGATTGGCACAACCCTCGTTGAGGAAGTAAATATCTTTGATCAAGAGGCTGAAAAACGGTATCACGATCTAAGGAAAGAACAAAATTACTCTGAGTCCGGTGCTGACTGAAAATATGCCGCTCTACAGAGGACATTCAAAAGAAGTCAGGTGGTACAAAAGCTAAGCAAAATATCAAAAATAAGATCCGCGTTATTTCTCTCTCCTTTCACCGAACAAATATTCTGCATGTGCTACATTTTATAATACATGATGTTCCTCTATGAAGAAAGTTCTCCCTTGGATGGTGAGCTAGCCTATGTAGCTTCCTTTCCAGCTTTGTGCCAAACTGTTTCCATTATCTTGAAGTTTTCTTGGCGTGTGGTTCTCTCAAGGTCACAACCGAAGCACTTGTCGGCACTCGATTGTTTGCTCACTGTGGCTATGAGGTGTGCTTAGAAAAACAGTAAATGACTTTTGAACTACAGTTCCCTGAGTTAAAGCAAGTCTTGGCACTGACTGGCTCAAGCACAGAGCAAAAATGAACAAATTAAACTGTTTGTCTTTGGAGAACATTGTAACATTCTTACACCCTTCAGATGACAGTATTTTAATTTGCACACAGAATTTTGCATAACCAGACATCCTTGTAGCAAATGGGAATAAAACAAATGTCACCGTATCTACTTCCAAGCAAGACTTCACTACAACATTTCACGATGCGTGAGCTCTTCCTCTGAAGTCTTAAAACTCACCTTACTCTCAAAAAAAGTATTTAATCAGCAACTGCTTCTATGGGTGGCAGCTAGGAATGGGTGGCTCCTTTTCACAAGAACTACAAATGTGATTCTGGGTTCATGTGTGACCAAATCCACTTTACTTCTCAAAAGCTAATTTATTTTGAAGAGTAAAGAAACAAAGCCACCCCTGTTAATGCATAATTTGCATCAAGTCCAGAAATCAGTGAAGGGGGACTTTAACTTGCTGTTTCCCACAAATACCCGATTCAGCTCACCTTCTCAAGTAAGAAAATATAGAGTTTATTTAACACTCATCTAACACTGTATAGGAAAGAGACTCCATGGAATCTAGACCAAAGATCTGTCTGTATTTCAGTTTTAGAATATCTTTCTTAGTAGATTTTAAAGCTGTTTAAAACTGAAAGACACCCAGCTACGTCTCTTTGAGACCACTGGTTACTCTTCCTGTGTCTAATTTGTCCTCTTGCATTTTCATCAGCACTTATCCTTCCTTTAGCAATCATCAGCACCTCTGAAAATCAGAATCTCCAGAGAAAAGCTTACCATGCAACTTAATGAGCTTATTTCATCTCTGTCCATTGTCAAGTCATTTGTGAACATACCTTCTCTCTGTTGCTATGAGCTGTCAAGGACCTTTGGGTTGCTCCACGCAGAGCAGTCCGGTAATTATAAAAATTGCTAGAAGGGTCCATCTGATGCTACAAAGCATGAAGAAATGTAAATAATGAGCTTCAGAGAGCCACTGTCATCACCAGGCACAACACTTTTTTCACTTGAGCAACCGTTTTAAAAAGAGAGAGCTTTTAAAGTAAAGCCTTTTAAAGAACTGGGGCATCTTTTCATTTGTTCCTTCAATCAGAAGAGAAGCATGATTTAAAGAAACATTCACTCAGCACAAGAAGGGATCCAATACAACTTGGCAGCAGGAAAACAAAGGCAGGCATCATAGATCTTTTATTTTCTTCTCCATCAAGAATTTGGCTCATCTTTAACTCAAAAATCAAAGTCATGAACCACTATAACAACAGGTCTTAGCAGTAATATTCTGCTCTTCCTACGTATGCAGATTTTTCAGAGCTGACTCAACTGCAATGACAGAGGGAGATCAGGCAGCTAAACCTGGTAGTGGTCAGGATGACTGTACAGATCACAAAACATGTTCTTAACCAGCAGAGCCCAGCCTGCATAATATGTTTGAACAAAGTAGGACTGTGACATTAAGAGCTGATTAAGAGCTTTGCAGTCACCCTTGACACAAAAAAGGCCATCTCCCACCCAAGGGTGCAGGAAGTAAGCGTGGCTACAACTGTCAAGCTTTAATCTGTTGTCAGAGCGCAAGTCAAATCTCTTGATATTAATAAACACCTCATGCTCATGTCATGAAAATTACACTGACTCCATATTACTTATAGAGTGAGTTAAACAATTGCCATTTTGACCAAGCTAATTAACTTGTTAATAATTTCCTGAGTATATCACAAATTCATATATTGCTGCCCCTACACAATCTTTGCCAAAGGTCTCTACTATCTGAAATTAATTGGCAATCAATCAAGTTCAATTTCTCTGAAAGGCCAAAGCAGCTGCCTAACAGCTAACCTTCATTTTCAAAGACAAAACTGCATTAGGTGAATCAGTGCCAACCTTCTCTTATGTATCTGCCTTTCAAGAGGTTACCTATTTTAATGATGGAACTGCCATTTAGAAGGTGGGTTTTGAAAGTAGAAAGACAATTACTTCCATTTACTCCTTCCATGTTGAAAAAGCACAGGTCAGATGAAAGATTCTTATTATATTCTCTGAAATTTCCATTAATCATAGAATCATTAAGGTTGGAAAAGACCTCAAAGATTATCTAGTCCTACCACCAATGTTGCCCACTAAACCAAGTTCCTTAGAACACATCAACATGTTTCTTAAACGCCTCCAGAGACAGTGACTCCAACAACTCCCTGGGCAGTCTGCTCATGACTGACCACGCTTTTGGACAGCAACTTTTTCCTAATATTCAACCTGAACCTCCCCTGATGCAACTTGAGGCCATTTGTCCTATCACTAGTTACCCCAGGAGAAGAGGTTAACCCCTACCTCCTCACAACCTCCCTTCAGGTAGTTGTAGAGGGTGAAAAAGTCTCTCCTGAATCTTCTCGTCTCCAGACTAAACAATCCCAATTCCCTCAGTCACTCTTCATAGGACTTGTGCTCCAGATCCCTCAGCAACTTCACTGCCCTTCTCTGGACACACTTCAGGGCCTCCATGTCTTTCTAGCACTAAGGGGCCCAAAACTGAACACAGTTCTCAAGATGCGACCTCACCAGAGCTGAGTACAGCAGGACAGTCATCTCCCTGCTCCTGCTGGCTACTCTACTAAGAGCAAATATATACTAAACTAAACTCGCCATAAAGCAGCCAAACTTGCACTTCAGAGCAGTTGAAAGTAGCATGCTAACAACAGCCATGCCCCCAAGTATTGGTTGAACTTACCTCAAGAATATCAAATTTGGCTGTCTTCACTTTTGCCCATGTTTTCTTTAATCGAGAAACAGGACTCATGTTCATGCCAGCTGGATATAAGAGAAATTGTTTGAACATTTAAAAATCTTGGAGATTGCTTAAGGCTGTTAGGTATTTCTAATGCAAAGGACCTATTAACAATAATACATATTTTCAGAAGTCAGACTTACTATTTTGTTGAAAGTCTAGTGATAAAAACACATTGGAAACAAAGATCAGCATATTTTGCAGAAAAAAGGCTCTAACAAAATACTGTAACATTATTTCACATGGTCTTGTTAAACATGAATATGCAGTAAAAAAGCCAAATTCTCTCAACTCTTCCTTTTACAAATTTAACTGAAAATTCCATGTATCTGGGAAGCTTTCCCATTTCAACAAATACTCCCAACAGTTTCCTATCAGATATAAAGGTGTGGAATTTTCAAACCACTTGGATATTTGTGGTGCTGTAGAAATTATGGACGACATCAATATTCCATATTACAGGAGCTTCTATTTCAATTTAGCATTAAAGCATGGTGTAAAAAGTGGAGATCTAAGAGTCACAATGAAAACTTATCAATGATGTACATTGAAAAGTAAATAATTTCTCATGGAGGTAATACTACAGTATCATTTAGCAGTTTGCTGCCACTGCCCCTCCCAACTGCATGCTAAGCAGCACACTTCTGTAGAAAGCATCACACTTCATTTACCCAGATTGAAACAGGGACAACATGTCTGAGGATGCATACTTACAAATAATAGCCATTAAGGAGTTAAAGTTCCCAATGTTAAAACATTCCCGTGCCACATCAATGAAATACTCTATCACTCTTGCTCTGTGCTTCTTTTTCACGGGCTGCAAGAAATGCACATGCCTATGATTCTTAGCAGGAAACAGTACCAACACAGCCCCAAAAGAAACAACACCCATTCCAAGAAGAGCTAATGCACTATAACATCACCACAGCAAAAAAGACTCCACGGTTCTGATGATTAAACAAAACATTTTAGCAGATGTAGTCCTTGCTCACCATACAGATTTCTGTTGCAACCAAGTAACTGAGCCTGTTAAACCATTCCACGTATGCTTCCAGGTTACGGCTCTTCTTTCGATCTCCGTAGCAGCTCTGCAGAAGAAAAACATCCGTTTTTACTACAATATTCACCCAAGAGGCATCTTTTGGCTTTTTGTCTTGCCATCTGAAGATGCTGTAAAGTGATCAGGATTCACTCAATTAGCCAACAACAACAAAAAACTTAGCAGAATTGACAGTATCTGGGTATGCATCACCTCTTCTTGAGCTGCTGACCCAATAAAGCACTCTACAAGCCACGTAGAATCCATTATCTGCTCTTAGTCCCACCAGCATGCTTTGAGGAATCAGGATAGACTTCCCATCCAGCCTGGCCTTGAATGCTTCCAGGGAGGGGGCATCCACAGCCTCACTGGGCAGAACCTGTTCCAATTAGTCATCCTATTCTGTTGGTCAGTTTTAGGCTGGATGGTAATTCTAGTGCTAGCTGACTCCCTTTTGTACAGTTTAAGGAGCATAAATAATCTTGAAGACAGCACCCAAAGAGATAAAACAAGCAGTTACCTAAAGACACTCATCTTTGTCCTTCATTTTAAGCTGACCTAGAGCTCCCCACTTGCTTTTTTTAATGGCTGTTCTACCTTCAGTTTAGTAAAAGGAAGAGCAGATGTTGAAAGGAGTAATGTAAAAGCCAAAGTTAAACTCAGTTTTGTGCTGTAGACCACAAAGGTTGCTAGAAGAAAACATTCACAGGATTAAGTTTCCCCTCAGACCAAATAAAAACAAACAAACAGCAAATGTGTTAGACTGATGCAATTTGTTTTCTATGTTCTGGATCTCCTGGAGACGTGCTCCAGGAAGAAAAAGCATTGATGAAACAAAATTGTTACGATGAATACTAAAGCCTTTTCACTTTAAAGCTTGCTTCTGCTGGTCCTTGATTGCAGTTCACAAGGCATTTCAATTCAGGATGTTAAATGCCATGTTTCAGAGCTGCTCCAGATCTCCAAATTACCTTGTCATTATCCAAAGGATCCTTTTGCACAAACGCCTGGACAAATTCTTCTGGCCCAATATAATTAAGTCTCTCCTAAATAAAGCACACAAGCAATCAAGTCAGATCCTCCGTTAACTTGCACTTCAAAAGAAGAAGAATAAAGCCACACTGGAAAAAATTAAAACTCACAAGCTCTATATGTGTCAGCTGCTGAGCTAATGTGTAGGGATCATTGCAGACAGTGATTATGTCCCTCTGGATAGACTGCGGCTTGGTCTTTAAGACTGTGAGGCGATCTGTGGATGCTGCATTAATTTTTGCAAGTACTTCCTCATACTGGCTAACAGTCGCGAGCTTTCGAAGCAGGTTCTGGAGGAGCTGCTGGACGTTCTTCCGATACATCTGTGACATGAAACAACCAAGAGATGTTCTCAAGATGGAAAAGAACAGTATTAAAGTCTGCATGACACCAAAGCAGATTGATACTGATACAAAGCTCTGTAACAGACCCCCAGCAGTCCCTCTTCCAAATTCTAGACACAAGCCTACAGCAATGAATGGAAAATATAAGTAGTTGAAAAAAAGAGCATCCACAACCTACTAGCAGCAAAATATTGTGTGAGCAAACACAGGAGCTTTTTTCATATTCTAATAAACTCAGCCTTCTCCCCAAAGCTGCCATAAGTATTTCCAAATTTAACCAAATAAACAGAACTATTTTGGGTCAAATTCATTCTTGAGGTCAGTGGTATTCAACCAAGGCTGAATTTGGATTGTTCTGTGGTAAATAATTGCATTCTGGTCTCTATGTGTTTTGATTTTCTGTAGACAAATGTGCCTTACTGGCCTTTTTCCTTTCCCAATTTTTTTGAAGTACAATGTAGGAGGACTTTATGAAGCATATTCTTGTTCAGCTGGAAAGCGACTGAGATAAAAAATGCATCTGAAACTCTTCAGATGAATACTGGCTTGTTGTGGAAATCACCTAACAATCAGTGGGTTGATCATCAAACAAAACCAATAAACCTCATCTGAATTTGTGGTTCATGTCAACCCAGAACTGATAACCGAACTAGGGAGAAAACTGGTGAATTTGTGAAGCTGAACCACTTGAACTCTTGTGTTGCATGACCACACAGAAACAAGGCAACTTGAGCTCTTAGCCTGCAGTATCCCGTTCCTTAAACTCTTAATTGAACTCCAAAACATTACACACTCCTCTTTCCTGGTAGATGATACTTCAACGAGTTTACCTTCTGGTTTATTTGGACACCTTATGACTAAATTGTCTCTTAGCTCCTACATCAATGCATCAAGAAGAGCTGTGAAATCAGGATTATCATCATTAAATCTTCCTAAGCTCTAGTCTATTTTATTTTATTTTATTTAAACTTAAGCTCCTTTTTTTTTTTTTTTTAAATACACCACTTTTTCTATTTGTACCATACCTAACAAGTCTTGTAGCTGTTAATAAAAGGAACAACGCTGATATTTAGTTATATTTTAAAACTTCTGAGGACTGAACAGCATAGGAGTAGCTTTGATGTGGCTTTGCATCTACCCATCAAATGTTTTTACAGAAAAAGACAGCATTTTCATGGAACTGATCAGGCAACCAGAGGCAACAGCTGATGTGAAAAGCTTCATAAGGCTTAACTAGTAAAAAAGGGTCAGTTAACTAGAATAAAAGGGACTAGAACAATATCTGGAACTATTTCATATGCATGACCTCTCAGGACAGCGAGAGGAAGAGTGGCAGGAATTGAATGAAATACAGAGATTAAATATATATATATATTAAGAAATTAATAATCATGCTTCAATATCATATAGATTTTTTTTGATGGAACAATATCTTAATGCAGTGAATGGTTTTATCTGGATTCTCAGTGACAGCTCTTAGCAGTGGAGCACAATAATTCAGAAAATAGAATAGGAAGCTACAAGTAAAAGACAGGTGAACTGGAAAAGGCTGTTTCAAAGTAATAACTCACAAAAACAAATCCAAGCAATCTGCAGAAAAGTGGGACCAAGGAAGCTGCAATTTGCTGTTACATGCAGTTCACAATAATGCAGGTCAATTTACTGCAACACTTGCTTTTCCCTTATTGTTCTAAGGGAAAACTTGAAGTCACATGGACATGCAGCACATGCAAGCTAGGGAAAATCCGCAGCTCCCTGTGAGAGTAAGACTGCTGCCCACAGATCATCTTCTAGTAGCTTGTCCAGCTTTTGCAAAAGCAAACCTATCTTGTCCACAATCCAAAGTCCCCTTTAGAGATATCTTGTAGTAACTCTAAATTTGTGTTTGCTCTTTTTCATATACACTCCATATTGCATCTAAGTCCCTTTATCTCTCTTCTTTTGTTCCTTCTCTCTTTCACAACACAGAAATGTATTTCAGCTTCCAAATAATTTTACATTTGTTCTTTTCCACCCTTATTTATAGTCTCTCAAGGTCTTTTCAGGCTTTGGCAGCATCACAACTCCTCCCAGTAGAGCTTACCTACTGAAGCTTGTTAACAGGCTGTTTGCTGCCTTGTCCATATCATTATTAAACAGCTTATGCATGTAATATTACGCTGAGGAAGGCTAGAAACATGATGCCATTTAGCAATTGCTCTTTGTGTTTATAGCTCTTCCAAATGCCACTCCAATGTCTTTTGCAATCTTGATGTCGTGCCAGCTACACATTAGATGCTTATCAAAGCCTTGTTAACTGCCTTTCCATTAAGTGAAAATAAGCCTTGAATTTTGGTTTATTTCAGTACTCAAAGACAAGTATCAATTAAGCAGCAGAGTATTTCATAAGACCTCCACGAAACTTTACTTTGGCCTGAGAACTGGCACTTAGAAAAAGATGAACTGATTTTCTCATGCGCTGCTTTCAGAGGAAGGAATACAACAGACTGAATCCAGATCCAATCCTTTAAACACAAGATGATTCTTCTTGATCCAGTTTTTCTTTCAAAACTTCTTCCCAAGCCTGCAATAACTATTCCACTGTCATAAAGATCAGAGGCCTGATTCCAGCAAATGTTATTCACATCGCACAGGTAGGGATTTCTCAAGGTGCAAAACTTCCCAATACTTTATCCGGCTTCTTCCAAGCAAAATAATTAAAAATGAAAAATATAAACCTCCACAAAGCTGTGCTTGTCTGCACACAGTGTGATTGTTTCATGGTTTTAGGGATGGGGTGAACTCTGTCTCTGCTTTGAAGAGGATTTGCTTTCGCTGTAGAGTTCCTTCTTAGACTAGGTATGGGAAAACACTTTCTGCCTTCAAGAGCTATCATAACAAGTTACCTTAATCTCCCAGAGCCATACCATGTTATTAACAATAAGAAATGCGCAATATCAAAGCATTTCATCCAATAACTTTGTTCACAGGCAACTTACCTCATCACCACTGGTTATCCTTTGTGCCAACTCCTTTAAGTTTCTCATCATTCTTTCATCTCGAAAATCATAAGGAAATGTCTCCGTCCATTCTGTCAAGAGCTGCAGGATTTTGGGAGCAATTTTTCGTATTCGGTTCTAGTTGAAAATACAAAGGAGGAGCATTATGAGGAAGAGCAATACAGAACACAGCTAATCCAAAAGAAATATAATTGCTTTCTGGAGAATACAACAGAGCGCAAGGGTATGAAGGTCAGTTAATTTTTTAAGCTTAACTTAAATCTTTATTGGATTACAGGCCAGAGTCAATACCCATTAAGGCCAATGAAAAGACTCTCATTGGCTTAAATGAGCTGGAAATTAGGTCTCAGGTAACTGGAAAATCTTAGAATAGCTATATCCACGTTTCCCTTCATTATTAGAATGTCACAGAGCAAGACATACATTAGCGGTTCAGTAATTTATGGCTATCAACTATCAAAGCGGTAAGCATCATTTACCACTTATGTATGTATGTACAGTACATCACAGGGAAAAACTGGGGCAAGGATTCAAGTATCTTGATTTGTGCTGTCTTCTACCGGCAAAGAGGCTCTGTGACAACATTTACATTCTGTTTCCTTTTCACAATATATTATATGAATGCACAGGAAAAAAAAATGCATTCCCATGCAAGTGGCCAGCAAGTTAAGCCACTCCACAAAGACTGAAACAAGAATGCACACGTCAGTGAAACTCCCATTCATGTGCTTAATTCATTGTTACATCTTTCCAACATTTTGACATTACACATTAATACGTTTGGAACACTGAAACAAAAGCAAACATTGCGGAGTGTGCCATTAATAGCCATCACTTTTATTTCTGTCCCTCGCAATGGTAAAATGAAAAGTGCAGCAGCAGCAATACGCAGGATGGTCAGAGCAGCGTGGAGATTTCCCACAAATGGTAGTGACTAAAGGTCAGATTCTCAGAGTGAGTGATTATTACCTTGTCCTGGCCAGGCTCACTTAGTCTCTGTTGCTCAATGCACAGATGGCAAACCTTGGCCATAAGCTCATGGGGATGCATGAATAAGCGTGAACTGAGAAGGAAGGTGAAGATGTATGTCCTCTGCAAACAGGAGAAAGACAGATCAAGGGTAAATAACTATCATTTCATATTTTCTCAAAATCTGCTCCTGACAAATCACTTTAATATCTGCAGAACAAAAACACATTTGGCTGTATCAAGTGCTATTACTACAGCAATAATCACTTAATTGAACACTTGTCATTGCTCCAGACTCAGTGCTGTACCATCACGTTTGAGCCAAATTTGGCAAGACTAAACCAAAACAAGGCAGGACTGGACTGGTTTAGCTCTGCTTTTGTACACAGTGTTCTTACAAGCCTAGTACTTGAAAATACCCAGAATCCCAGCTCATTTCCCTTGCTCTGCAGTACACCTCTGCAAGAGCCAGTGCCCTATGGCATAACTCTTTCTAGCCCAACAAGAGAATAAAATTCATGCTGCGAGTCCAATCTACATCAACTATCAACACAGATATTGGTTGTTCCCATGTTTCTCTAGATAAAGCAAGCAGACTTTGCACAAAGTTCAATTTTACAGAAAAAATAATAACACCTTCTGGGACTAGAAGAAAAGGTTCCTTATTTTGCCTTGGCTTTCCATATATAATTACTTAAACTCACTGTGAGATGTATATTCAAATTATTCAATCCACTCCCATGCTGCTGGTAGTTTAGTATTTATGACACCCACAACAAAATCTAAAATGTTTCAGTTCTGAGAGCTTGAAATATATAATGTTTGACTAACCAGTACATAAGTAGCTTTGTTTTTAAATTTTACATTGAGCGCTAATTGATAACCAAGAGCTCAAGGACAGTTCTGTCTTGGAGCTGTAAGGGTCCTGTCTTGGAACTGTAAATTCACCCATGAAATCAAGTAGTTATGTCTTCAGCCAGAGATTTTCAACAAAAAGTGACATAGTTCATCCCTTAGCCATCCTGCCCCCAAGACCTTTTGGTATCGTTCTTCTTTTCTAAAAGATATATTAAAGCACCTTAAGGCACACATGCATCTGGACAGGACAAAAACTCTCAAGTGACAGTTGTTCTCTTCTCATGTCCAGTTTCTGTTGATTCTGAACAATGTGGTGCCAGTGCAACATCTCATACTTACATCAGGATAATAATCTACACTGGGCACTAAGTGCTGGATCAGAGCTTCCAGAGACCCTGACAAGAGGTTGTTATCGTGGTAATAGAGTCCTCCACAGCCATCCTCTTTTGACTGATACAGATTCCTGTTGTAGCCGCTGCTGTCAAACATTGCTGCAAAGGGAGGTGTCTGTGGCATCCTTTCCTAGAGAAACACAAATGCAGAAGAGAGCATTATCAGAAGGTGTGATGGTGTTCTACGCTCAGAAGATGGGATCATACTAAAAAAAAAAGTAACAAAAAAACAAACAAACAAACAAAAACCAAAACCAAGAAGCAGTATCACATCCTGGGTCAACTGCACACTGCAGTAGAGATAATTTCTATAGAGTGTGTCTGAAAAAAGCTGCAGGCCCCCAAGCCACCATTGTGAGTGCAGATGCTGTTGCTTTTCTCTGCATTGTACCAAATCCTATTTGTGGAAAAAGGTTCTCTAAAGCTGCAGACCTCAGCAAACCTCACTCTGTAAAGGCACCCAGTTCTGAGAATAACCCCAATGCGACAGCCTGGAGATAAGCAGTGCTCTGCCATCTGTGTGCTCCCAGCTCATAACAAAGCACTTTGCAGAGAGAGCTGGGTAGGGACGAGAAGCTATTAAGTTATTAGCTGGATTCCTGGGAACCTGAGAGCCAAAGCTTCCCTGCTGCTGGCAGCGTGGCTGCACAACCGAGGCATTCAGAGCAGCACAAGACCAAGGGATTCAGTGAGTAAACAGTAAGGGAAAGCCAAACTCTGCTTCAAGGACAGAGAGAGGGATGGGAGCAGAGCTCCTGCCCTGCATGACCCGTACTAATCCGCTTCGCAAGATGCCAACAGAGATTTGCATCAAAATTGGAGAGTGTGTCTGAAAAGTCACATTAGTCACTGTGTGCAGCTGTTCAGCCAGGGAATTCAGTTCCTGCCAGCCTGATGAGCTGGGGAGAAGTAAATCATATGAAGGAAATATAAAGGAAATACGCACTCTACAGTGTAAGAGAGCAAGGTGCAGGAGTGACCAGGAAAGGGACTCTTCAGCAGGGTCTGTTGTAATAAGACAAGGGGAAATGGTTTCAAATTAAAAGAGGGGAGATTTAGACTGGATATAAGGAAGAATTTTTTTTTACAATACGAGGCACTGAAACAGGCTGCCCAGAGAGGTGGTGGAAGCCCCATCCCTAGAGACACAAAAGGTCAGGTTGGATGGGCTCTGAGCACCCGATGGAGCCATAGGAGTCCCTGTTCATTGCAGGGGAGTTGGACTAGGTAGCCTTTAAGTGTCCCTTCCAACTCAAACGACTCTATGGTTGTATGATTTTATATAACCATCACCAACCAGGAGGGAGTTAGGTATTATCTGACTTCATCAAAGGTTTTGGTGATAAAGCGGCTGGGGAAAGGCCCCCATTTCTACCATATCACTCATTTCCACCATGGTAAAAACCCAAACAAGTGAGAATCACAGAAACATCTTCTCTAACTTCTCTCTTGTCCACATGCACAGTATATATTACTCCTCATTAAAATACCAAGTTTTCTGCATAAAATCAGCAGGCAGTGCCTAATTCTAAGAACTAACTCCAGAAGGGATGAAATCTTTTTGAAGCTTGCAGTCCTCTAGCTCTTAGTACAACAATTACTCCCTGAACTACACAGATCTTTTTTCCAGACAAAACTGCATTTGAGGCACAGTGAGCCTCCTGGTACCTGAATCAAGAGAAAAGAAAATTATCCGTACGTCATTTATAGATATCCTGATTCATAACACTAAAATAAAATTCCCAAAAGATGTCCCTGCAAGGCACATTTTGGCTTACTTGCTTGCTGTCTATTTCTGGAAGCTGCTTGATGGAGATGGCTCAGTTCTGCTTCAGTGAGATGTCATGCTGCACGAGGGAAGAGATGTTCTGTATGCCCCAGGTTTGGACACTGAGCGTTTCACTTGTAAGTGAACAAGAGCCAGGACACGTTCTCCATGTGATGAAAAGGGATGATATCAAAGTGTGACAGAGATAAATATAGCACAGCCAATGGGATGATTCATACAACACGTGGTTGTCCAGCAGGGTTCCTCAAGTACCCAGACCCTTTTGCTGTCTTTAATAGGGAGGTGAAGATACAAAGCAGCGTGCTCAGTTCTAAGGAGCTCAGGAGCTAAATCCATAGCACCAACCCTGCCTTCAGAGTAGTGTGAGTGGAATTGAAATAACAGTCAGCACAGAATCTGGTCCACAAAGTCCTGGTGTATAGAGCAGATATATCTTAGGACCTGAAAAGATTGGCAAACCACAACAATACGCTATCTGACAAGCAGTAATTAGACAATCAGAAAGAAAAGATGATTTGAGTGAAAAACATCCTGAGAATTAAAACGGGAACTTTTTATTAGAGATAGCATTTGACTATTTCTAACATGCAAAACACTTATTTTTCACCTCTCTTTTTGAAAAGGAAATAAGTGTTGTTTTTTAAAGTTATCATTAAATTCCAACTTGATCTGACTTGAAGGAAAGAGCAGTGGAATAATTTCCTGGCTCTACAAGCAATGCTCTCCCCTGTGGCAGAGGGCAGTCAGTAACCATGCACTGTGGAAAGAGAAATAAAACTTTTGTTTCCACACTTGGTATCACTACAGAGAATGTGAGATCTTGGATGTTAAGGTCCAAGATCACTCTGACTTCAAACAGCATTTGTTATGTAACTGAAGCACAGCTCCTTTAGACACAGTGCTAACCTCAAACGTGCAATCACATCCCCACAGAGCTGCTCTGCCATACATGTCAGAAACCCCAAACCACACATACAGAAGGATTACACTCCCCCAACTGTTCTTAAAGGAGACCATTATAAACTAGGGCTATGGCAAAGCCCAAAGATGATGAATCTTAACAGTCTGCACTAAGATGGGAAACCACGAGCAAGTAGGAATGAGCCTTGGTGCAAGGTATAGAAATGAAGTACAGTTTAGGAGTTCAGCAGCAACATTCAGTCCTAAGTATTTCTAAAAAGTTGGTGAAAATTGCGCTGCTTTTTATACACTGACTCCAGGATCCCCAGAACAAAGCATACCACACACAAAGGCCACCCTTCGCATACCATAGATCCTGGGTGTGTTTGCTCTGTTTACAAAGCATCTGAAAGGTGAAGTGAAATCCTACAGCTCAAACTGTTACAAAGATAAGAACTCTGAAAACTCCTCAATCAGCGTTTCATACACCTTACTCACAGAAACCACCATGAAACGGTTCTTGCTCAAACTTTGTTTCCTGCAACTCTTCCTCGATGTGTCTTTGGTTTGTCGTACAATTCTAACTTCAACTTACAGCTCCTTCATTGTTGTTCTCCCAAGGAATATTTCAGAAACACTTCTAATTAGCTATATCCTGTAAGAGGCAGAGAGGATGGCACAAGAAACCAGACTGAGCTTTGAGCCCCTTCTTTGTCTACACCAAAACCGCAGAGGGTGAACAATTTTGTGAAGCTCTCAAAATAACTGCCCAAGCAATAATAGGCTGCAAATGAAAACGTCAGTAAGCATAAAAACAGACCAGGAAGTGGATTGCAATAAAAGGCATTTTCCTCCTGAATGCGGAAAGGAATGCTTTCTTCATTCTTTTTAAAAATAGAGCCAGCTGATATGTGGGAAGGTCAGATGCACTGCTGCTGACTGATAGCTCATGTATGAGAACTTTGGCACAGTAATTAGGCAGAGCCTGAGTCACTCGAAACTGAAGTTCCAGGATCCTAGGAGCATTAAGCATTCTTTGAATTTCTTAGTCTGCAAGGACAGAAAATGGAAGATAACCAAAAAGCTCTTCCTGATGCTGACGTGCTGAAGGTCCACACCTCAAGGACCAGCCCACCTTCCACCCTTTACCAGTGCTCTGCTTTCATAGGGCAGAAAAAGCAATGTGAGCCCCTTTAACATTTTTCTTCAATTTTAGCTCAAGATAAAACTGATTCTGCCATTTATGTATTTGTTTCAATCTGTAAATCAATTTGATAACCCCACATTCTGCTTTTTTTTCTGTGTCAGAGTAGAGGTTTAAAACACGAGCCACCCACGTATCTGTTATCAGCAGTACGATGGATCCGCACAGCAGGAATTACATGTCACAAGCCTCTAAAGAGTCTACAAAAGTTCAGTCCACTGCACACTCCACGGTGATTCCTGTAAAACTCAAGTGATTCAGAGTGAATTAAATGGAAAAGCACGCACAAAGGCATCAGGCTGACCAAAACATGCCGTGAAATACCACCCATCTTCAAAAGCAGACAACACACGAAGCTACTCCTTCCTACCCAAATTTACGAGCAGACAGCTGGACTGAAAGCAAAGAAGTTTCAGCAGGCAACTGATTGTGTTATTAAAAAAAAAACTACTTTTTTTTTTTTTTTAATGTCCTAGGATGTATTTCCTTTAGAGAAAATCATTAATGGATTTTGCTCTAAGCACTTTCTTTAAAACCGAACCAATGCACAAGCTGAGTATGCCTCAGACCTAAGAATTACATTTAATTCAGTCACATATCATCAAGCAAAATAGACAGTTTATTGGCTGTCCAACAGAGAGCATTAAGAAATCAGTTGGAAATGCTGACGGCAAAATTCAGAGCTTTGAAATAAGAGCACAAGCATACTTAATGCAAAGAAAATGCAAGGGTGCTACTAAAGCCTCCTGCTTTCTTTTACTTGCTGAAGCTGAGTGAGGTTTTCAGAGGCGCATTAATCGCACCCAGACAAGTATAGAAGAGTATTGCCATATGTTCTATTTGGGCTACTGAATATTACAGCCATAAAAATCTAAACACCAAGGAGAAGAAACACACCCATGAACCCCACCTCTGCACACAGGCAGCTGCACAACAGCTCCGTCGGGCTCCCTCTGTCAGATCCCTACGGCTCTATGGGTTGGAGCAGCTATCCACCAGCCGAGCTGCTCCCCATCAGCTGATGAACTCGTGCAGCTTGCAGTCAGGAGTTTTAAGGCAAACCAACAGCAGCGATGATTTTCTTCAAAACATCACGTTGAAAACAGTGATTCAGCAGGTGATTCACAATGGCTCAGCTGTCAAGGAACGGAGAGTGGGGTGGGGTGGCCAGCTGGGAGCTGATGCCATCCGTGCTATGCCATCCCCACCAGTGAATCAGAGCTCCAACTCTCCGTCATTTCCATACCATGCTTTGTGCCTCCCACAAGCTTCCAACTCAGCCTCTGCTCTGTTCTTCATGTAAGTGAAGAAACAGAAAATTGGTATTGTTGATGGAGTTGGGAGTAGCTATCCCAACAGCCTTTGCTAGCCTTGGGAGATACAATCCATTTTACGTGATGAGCACATGAGCCTCCACAAGCCTAACCCACCTCAGATGACCGAGGCCAAAAAAACAGACTTCTATCTGCAGGGATCAGCGGCAAAGAGCGGATCTGAACCAGCTCACAGTGGTAACGAGCTTCCTAACTGTTTACACACATGTCCACAGTCAACCACAAAAGACATAATTCCAGTGCCCAGACCTAGCAGCTGAGAGCCTGATCTCCTTCTGACTCTGCTAGAAACCCCTTACATGGTTTTAGTAGGGTCCCTCGGTTTCTCATTACCACATTTCTCTCCTTGACAATACAAAGAGGGATTAGTGTGGGGTTACCTCCTTTCATTAAGTTCCAAGATCTTTTTTCAAAAGGGCACAGAAGGTGCATCACACCGCATTCACACCATGAGCATAGTCCTATCCATGAGCACGAAGCTCTCTTGACATGGTTCCTTCCTCAACCTCATTAAAACATCACGGAGTCATGGAATCATTCAGGTTTGAAAAGACCACTTAAGATCATCTAGTCCAACCATCACCACAACATATTTTGAATTCAAAAGCTGTTTGCAGACGTCCATGCTTGGTCTTATGGCAAAACCTACAGCATGCTTAAGAAGAGAATACCATCCCCTTTCATAATTATAACAGACAGCCAGGTTGTAATTTACAACAAGCTCTAATCGTGTTAAATAACAGTAAGCATTTAAGTTTATTTAACTGGTTCTACCTAAAACCCCATCATCAAATATCACTTTTCCATTTAGATGCTGATTTGAGGCAAGAGATCCAAGTAATTTCTGGTTTTGAATTTAGTGACAGCTGATGTTTCCATGAATGGTACAGAATTTTTACTGGCAGTTACAGACCTACAGTTGGTTGAAGCAATCTGCATAGAGTTTCTGCAGGTTACAAAGACAAACAAGCAAACAAAGTGTAGGCTTAAGACAAAAAGGTATGGTCTTACTCTGGCAGTTAAGAGCAAACACAGTTCTTCATCAAGTCAGTGGTACTTGCCTGATACCTCTGCATCTTAGCTGGATATCAATCAGAGATTTCTAGAGCAGAGATGGGTCCCAGTAGAAGGTGGACCCTTGGGCTCTGCAACCAACCCGCTGTTACCTTGCCTTTGAAAGGTCTGCACCTTTCAGGTCAACACACAATAGATATGGCATTTAGCAAACACGCACCAGCTTGTGTTGTGAAAGGATTCTCATAAACACAGGTAAAGAGCATTCCAATCTCAAAAGGATGTGTAAGGGAGGATCAACTCACAGCCCTGATGGGCAGGTGCCATCAGGTCAACTTGCTGTTTTCAAGAAGAAAGTACCTGGCCTGGTACCTAGTGAGAGCAATTATCTCCAAAAATATCCTTCTCCCCAACCTGACTCAAGCATATTTGTCCTCTGTCTTATTGGTTATGAATCTCAACGCTTCCATGCACTGAATGCCAACTCACAGCGTCCCAGGCCCCACTCTCCATTGGTGTGTGACCTGGTATTTCTGGCCCTATTGTCAAACGTGACAAGGTGTAAGCAGAACACCTGGCCCCCTGGGAGGGGCAGGTGACATAGGGAACATTTTACTCTGGAGAGAAGATGCGTTTTAATGAATCAAAACCAAAGTATTCTGAGCACGTGGATCTGAGTCATGTTCTGCTATTTTAGGGCCACCTAGGAAAACTGAGCTCTATTGTTTCCATGATCCTGTCAGCACATTAAGTACAACCCACACGTGTTTCTCAAAGTAGGGATTTGGATTCTTTAATGCTTTTTCTCATACCAGCTGTAATAGAGGAGAAATTAACATTAGCTTTTGGCTGGAGGTAGCCTTGGCCTCCTGGTTGTAAATCACAGAATTGTTAAGAGCGGAAAAGACTTCTAAGATCATCCAGTCCAACCACCAACCAGTCCCCACCATGCCCACTAACCATGTCATGTCCCTCAGTGCCACATCTCCACGGCTCTTGAACACCTCCAGGGATGGTGACTCTACGGCTTCCCTGGGCAGCCTGCGCCAATACTTCACCACTCTTTTGGAGAAGAAATATTTCCTAATTCAGAGATGCACAGAATCAGTAAGGTTAGAAAAGACCTCCAAGATCATTTAGTCCAACTGTCAATCCATCACCACCATGCCCAATAAGCCACAGATTTTCTCTGCTGCAGCTGCAAAATGCACTCTGGAACTTCTGTTAGCAAGCTTGTTTTGTAGCCAAGTGTATTTTAGGTGATGTGGCTCAGTCCCACAAAACCACACCAAGCAAAAAACATACGTCAGTGCATGCAGAGTACACCTGCATACCCACCAACATTTTGGAAAGGATTCTATAGTAGCAGCAGGCGGAAGTTTCTGCCTCTGTCATTTAAACACATCTGCTTCATTCCAGCAGAGAACATTTTTTTTGTACTGTCCAAACGAACAGCAAAAAACAGAAGAGTGAAGAAAATAGAAATATGCTGAGTTAAACAGAATTAGTTTTTCATTTAGTAACACTGCATGAAGATACAAATAAATAAACAGCTTTAGATCATCCTTACCTCCAGAAGCCAATGGCTGTCTTGTCAAGACTGTACCTTAAACTAAATCTCCTCTGACAGCTCAGAGCTGGAGCTCTGACACTAATCTCTCCAAATGGGTGAGAAGGATCACAACAAATGAAAGGAGCTCTACAGAATGAAAAGGGATGCAGTGGGAAGAACACACCCACGCCAAGACTGTGCTACCACAAACTCCTCTGTTTCTAAGTCGTCGCACAGAACTCCCACCACATTTTCTACTCATGATGGCTCTGTTAAAATCAGAACAGCTCAAACAAACACTGCTCCAGCACTGCAGCACAAACTGACTGCAAACTCATGATGGTTTGACAGTTGGACTAAATTATCTTACTAAGGCCCTTCTCAACCGCAATGACTCTATGATCCTAAAGAAAGAAAAAACTTTAAAGCCCTCCAATTCAGAAAGAAAAGCCCTGCAGCATGAACCATGTGGTGCTTCTTATGCCTCTCTTCTCTGCGACACCTAGTGCCTGGTGCTCAGGAAAGCTGAGAGCCACAAAGCATCCCGGCCATCAGCAGAGACGAGCATCTCCATCCCCAGATGCTACAGAACTCTTTCACAGCTGATCAGAGGGCACCAGTTCTACTGAGTTTTAAGCATGAAGCTTGGTAGCAACTTTTCTGAAGGGAACATCAAAGCCGAAGAGCCCAGGTAGTAAAACGCAGCCGGAAGGACCCACCTGCTTGATACTGTCAGCTCTAAAATCCTAAGATGACACTTCTAGCATAAATTGGCAACGCAATACATGCACAACTCCTTCCTGCCTTCACCACAAGTTAAACAAGCGTATGAAAAGAAACTTCCAGGTTTTCAGCACGCATTCCTTTCTGATGGGACTCCAGCTCCTGATACACCAGCCTCTGGTCAACCAGCACCTGATCCACCGACACTTTCTACTTGTTTTCACAAAGAGATGGGTCTCTCCTCCAGTCCCTACCTACCGCAGCACCGTGTCCCACCCGTACCACGACACACGCATACACGGAGCTCCAGACCTACCCCCAGGCGTCCGCCGGCTCTGCGGCCCCGCTGCGCTGCTCCCTCTGGCAGCCACCGCACACTGGCGGCGGCGGGGCCGGCGGGAGGCGGAGCGGAGGAGGCGGAGCGGTGCAGACCTCGCCCCGGCGCCTCCGGGTGGAGCGCAGCTCGGCGGTGCGGAGGGAGGGTCAAGGGGGAGCGGGGGGAGGGTGAGGGATGCTGCAGCGCCTTGGCTGCCGCACTGAAAGCTACCCTGTTCCTCGCGCTGTCCCCACGGCCTGAGAGGATTGGGTTTGCCCAGCATCTTCCAGGCGGGTAGCATAAGCTGGATCGAGCTGACCATTTATGCATGAAGCTATGTACTAGCATAAAATCCCTCATTAATTGAAGAAAAAAACTGTCCCAAGGAGTTAAATGTTTGCAGACACGTGGCTCTGGCTGCTACTTCTGTATGCAATGGTATCATCCAGAGCTCCTTCAGCCAGGTCCATGTTGAAGGCAGTTGCACAGCCCTGCCTACCTGCACCTCCCTTTCTTTAGAATCATAGAATCATTAAGGTTGGAAAAGACATCTAAGATCTAGTCCAACCACCAACCCATCCCCACTCATACCCTCTGACCACATCCCTCAGTGCCACATCTCCACAGCCCTTGAACACCTCCAGGACCACTGAGTCCACCACCTCTCTGGGCAGCCTGTGCCAACACCTGAGGATAAATTTTTCCTGATATCCAATTTGAACCTCCCAGGGTGCAACTTAAAGCTGTCACCTCTTTTCCAGTGGTCTCACCAGCAGCCCACTCTCTCTCTCAGAGGATGCTTAATTACAACTACATTCCCAGGATTGTTAAATGTAGCAAATAGAGTCACACTTTCACTTCTGATGAACTCATTCTCTAGAAGGAAATACTTTGAAAGTCAGTTTTTAAAATAATTGAGCTGGCAAGCTAACTGATAGTAAAGGGACCCCCGTACCAATCCCCTTCTGAGACTGGGTCTTGGCAGATATGCTTGCAGCTTCCCAGAGCATTCAAGAAATGACGTGCACATCCTGAACTTCAGGACTTACACCAACACCCATCCTGACCCTCTGCTCAGCGTCACCATGTGATACAATGAAATGACACTGGAGGGTAATTTCTGCAGAAGATGACACAAGGCCAAGTCAGAGGCCCCAGCAGTCACACACATAGCTTTGTCCTTTTCCCTGTTTGACAAATGTCAGAGGTTGGTGCTAACTATCCTCCCTGGGCTAGAGCAGAGCCCAGTAGTTGTCCCAGCTCCATTTCCTGTCTGTAACAGGTTTCCCAGTGCAATGCACTATTTAATCTTCTTGCTCCATTCCTGCTTGCCTTACCAATCTCTTCACCAGCCCAGCACTTGTTGGCATACGTACAAGAAATCTCTGAGAAAAATATCTAGATTTCACCCTGATAAAGGATTTCTCATTTCTCCTTTTGCCTCGCTCATAAACGACACATTGAATTTCTCTTCCCCTCCTCTCCTGTATTTTAAGACACAGCCTTTGACTTTAAGCAGAAATACTCTTCTGAGGTAGAGTGTGGGCTTGCCAGTGGAGAGGGCTGCCCAAGGGGAGGTGTGAGGAGCCAATGCAGTGCCAATGAATCAGCACTGCTGCAAAACTGGCAAATGCTACAGCATTGGGCAAGAGAGGCAGTTTGTCTGCTGGCCTCACTGCAGCAGTGCAGGCGGTTATGAATAACTTGGCAAGAGTTCAGAGGAGGTCACAAATTGCAGGAGGTGAGAGAAACACAATTACAAGTCAACATGCCAAGCACAGGACATGCCCAATCTGGATTGCTCTAATGCTGTACTTATTTATGCTTACTATTTTTATAAGGTACTGGTCATAGTGGCAACGCATTAAGGAAATCAATCTCAAACAAAAACTAAAAAAAAAAAAGAACCCTAAATGGGAGTGAATTAAATTAGATCAGTACATGCTAAATGCAATTGCTGTGCAATGTTCTCCTGCAACACAGGCCTGAGTCCACAGCTGGATGTGCTGATATCAAAGCTGGCATTTATATTGAGCTTTAACACAGACCCCTCCACCGTTGTGGAAATATACCACAAAGTCTCATTGCAAATCCAGCCTCTTCTTTGTCCATGGGCTTATGAAAATCCTGATCCAAAGTCTCATCTTATCTCCACTGTTAGTATTACCATAAAAATGCATTTTTTTATGGAAATGTGACAACTGAATGTGAAAACTGAATGTTTTGCTTCAAACAACTGCCATTTTAGGAGAGAAGAAATTCTTGTATCTAACAGTCATTGCTAATCCCTAAGCATACAAAAACTTCCATGAGGCCAATGGTAACCAGGCTCCTGACCCAGTCCAGAAAGTGGGTTGAACTACCAGTGCTGATAATGACTGCTGAAGAGGGTGGAGTCTAACTCCCAACATTTCAATACTTGCATAGAATGGAAATGTATTTTTTCAAGATAATTTAGGTTACTTTTCTGATGACTGGCAGTTCAGCTGATAAGCCTCATATCAACATATTCTCTGAAACTATCTAGCGTTTCTCCAAGGCATAAGAATTAAACAGCATAGAGGATGGGGGAAAGAAAAATGAATAAAATCTAATAGTAATTTCATGACATCGTATGATGTGAGGAAATGAAACTTCAGAAAAAAAATCACCATGCCTGGAAATGCTGATAGTAAATACTGAGATATTCTAACTCTATGCAATCTCTGTTGTGGACTAACTTCCACAATGTGCACAATACGAAACGATCAGCTCAGCTAGCTGCTGGCTGCCTGCTTCAGCTCCAAAGGAACCATCAAACAACGAAGAGAAAATGGTTGATGTCCGTTCTTTTTATATTTTAATGCTTGCTGTTGTGTAAATGTCTCAATCTCTGCCCTGTGGTTTGCAGCACTTCCCTGCATGGAGCAGGAAGACATCAGGTTTCGTTTAAGCCATGTGTTTATTCATATTGAACTTGAACTAGGATCATATTAAAAACAGATTACCAATCATTTGATAGCTATTAACACTTGCCAAAACTAACCTGTGGTTTTAAACGAGAGGAAGGTCAAAGTAAATGAAAAGTAGCATTTAACTCACTACAGAGAAGTCAGTGCACAATATGCATTCGACAACTTAAAAATACTTAGCAGAATCCCATACACAGCATATTCTTGATGCAGACTGATGAAAAGATTTAGAGTTTGAATTCGTTTATCTCAAATTCAAAAGTAAGCACTAATCTGGCAATATCAGCACATGCATTTTAAATCTGTGCACAGAACTCCTGCTGAAATGGTTGAGACATCTGCACCAGCGGAAAGCATTTGCAGAACCTGATACCAAATCTCTCATTTGGATTTACAAAAAACTGCTTCAGGTTTAATTTAAGATGTGTACATCTTTGCACTGGGGGGGGGGGGGGGGGGGGGGCAAGCCCAGGAGATCACTTATACCTTGCCTTCAAAACTGAAACCAAGCATATGCTTCAATGGTATGACAACAGAGGATTCCAGCAGTGCCTTATCTGTTAGTTCTATGCCTTTTTTTTTTTTTTCTTTTTTTTTTTTAATGATTTAATTAAAAATATTCTTTTTAAAAAAAATTCTTAGGTGTATACATTAACTATATTACGTGTTTTGTGACAACAGACTTCAGGAGACAAGCTGGACCAGGTAGATTCTCAAATCTATCATTGATGGATCTCAGTGCTGCTTGGAAAGGTTCTGTCCGAATGACCAAAGCAGGGCACAAACATATCAAATTCTGTATTGTGTTGGATGTTAATACAGTGAGAAGCCATTAGTTGCTATGAAAAATGTGAAGAGTTAACTTATTTTAAGAATATAGGAGGAGAAAATGGCTCCATCTCCTTTCAAGTGAGCATAACTTTGTAAGGACTGTTAAGGGTGCTTTGCAAGTCTGAAACCATCAAAAAGAGTACAGCACAATGCAGGATTTTTCACAAGTTCCCGATGTCCCTTGTATGCTGGGAAACACAGGAGGCAGGTAAAGGTGATTCCAGCTTTGTCTGGCTTAGATCTGATTTGTTACCTCCTAAGGAAGTTGTTGATTCACTGCTGCCACTTGCACTATTGATGGCTTGCATTTAACTGACCCCAAGTGAACAAATGGTCCAGAGTGAATTAGATTTCCTGCTTATTTGGATAAAACTTCCCCAAAGTATCTTATAAATAAATCTTGCAAATTTGACTGGTACTCTACTTTGTCCTAAAGATGAAGAAACTTCTTCTAAGGGCACTTATTAGATTTTTAAACTGTGGGTAATAGCTCTCCTCTAGGACCTTGTCTGATGATACACAGATGAAGGGTGAATACAAGAGAAGCTGGAATACCGAATGTGATCTGACTCTCTCTCTTGCTGGATAACTACAAATGATTCTTTGTCACCACCACACACCTTGGTTTTTAAAAGCCGCAAGCCCTCCTTTACTAGCGTTGTTCCAAGGCTGGATGTAAGGATTTTTACTTTCGTTTAGTACTGATTTAGGGTTGCTGTTGCTGGAGGCTTTCCCTGACTCACCAGACAAGGAACCATTTCCATCCTCACTCTCTCTTGCCTCCACCCCTTTCTTCTTTCAGCTGCCATCCTCTCCATCCCACCTGACAGCCTGCAGCCATCACCCTGTGAATAGTAAGTCATTTCCTCATTGACAGCCTCCCATTTACTTTGACATCTGTCAGCCCTCCCTGACACTTGAATAAGCATCGAGACATTAACAGTCTGGCACAGGTTTAGAGTTGGAATAATAATAAACCGGCCCTTCTGCATTTTCCAGCGTTCATAAACCCTGCCTGGAATGGTGAGCTGGAGTAGAGCCTCATGCAGCAAATGTAGTGAGAACAAAACAGTCTCAATTTTAAAGGATTATCAAAATGAGGAAATGATCCAGCCTTGTTTGCTTAAAGCTCATGCTGCTACATGGTGTATTTCTCCTGTGCATTGATTTCTCGGTTATTCAGATTCCGACTGATGCAGCAGAATGCCCCCCAGCTCAAAAGCCACTCTCTTCCATTGCTTCCAACCACACCAAACATGCCAGACTCCCTTGTGCAGGGAATTCGCCCTTTTAGCCTGCAGCAGTGGTGGCTCTCAGACAGACCTCAAAGCGCCACTTCTGAGCAGCTTCTGCGCCAGATGACTTCCAGGAAAGCTGGTGTGCCTCCCAGATGTTCAGTTAACATGACAGTGCCCTCTACGTGCCTTTGGATGGAGTTCAGACATCTCTACCCACAATTAGCTCACACAAAGGATTCAAAGGCTTCCCAAACCACAACTTTTCTTTTCAAACAGGATTAAAACACACACTTGCATTTCCCTCTGCTTGCTATTTTGTGAAGGGAGCTAGAACGTTTTCTACCACTATCGGCTTACAGTTTAGCAGAAAAGGCAGGTGAAATGATGTCAAGAAACTAAGAAAACACTGCCAGTACTTCAAAGGTGTTACTTCAATTATAGCTCAGTGAGGGGAAAAAGAAAGAAAAAAGGAAGATTTATTACAGATGAAAGCAGCTTGATGGCCTGTGTTAAAGGCATTCAGTGAGTGTCTTCTGCCACGTTCCAGAGAACACATCTGCATTTTCATAACTGTCACCACGGGATCCAGCAGCTGCAAGGAGAATAGCTTTCCTACGCTGTGAGTATTTGTAAGTGGCTGAAAATCCCTGAAAATTTATCTGAATTTGTTTCAAAGACTGTGCTTTCTCCTCCTAGCAGCTTCCTCATTTGTAAATTTGCCTGGGCAAGAGAGAAAGCAGTCACTGGCACATTTCCCCCCATCTCCACTGAACTGAAAGCTTCCTGCTGTGTCTCCAGCTGTCCCCTGCAGTTTTCAGGGGTGAGGAGAATCACAAAGCCCTGCGGGATAAAACTGTCCAGGAGCTACTGCCCCTTCCTCCAGCATGAACAACAGCAAAAAGCAAGATGGCAAACTGGCTTTCAGCCCCTTTGTAGCATGGTCTCTGGATCCCTTACTTGGTGTAAGCAGAAGCTTCTCATCCATTTAACTCCTCAGTGTTTCATTTTATTAAATAATATTCATTTGAAAACAGTTTGTCAATTACTCGAGAAAAAATGAATTCAAACCAGTCACTCTAGCAATGGAAGGAATAGTGCATGCTCAAAAAGCTTGTCTAAATATGGTTTAGCAGGCATATTTTTACACTCAAGATAGGCTGCAGCTCATCCGCTGTGTCAGTTCACCAGCTTTCAATGGCAGCTTGCTTCTTTTTTCCCCCTTATAGTATACTAAAACCTACAGGCACTCTGCCAGAAACCAAGATTCAAATTCTGCAGGCTGCTATGCACACACTTACATTAACAGGAGCTGACCCAGGAGAGACTCATTAAACATTTACACACTTTAGTCTGAGCACATGAATGTAGGTATGTAGGGCAAGGCTGAAAGGAAGGGGATTTGCACTGAAGGGTACTGTCCTCCTCCTGTTAACAATGAAGTTTAAAATTCATCACTGTATTGTTGTCATTGACCTAGGACAGATGCACTGTTGTATCACAGACAATACATATATTTTTAAATAGTAATTTCTATTTCAGGTCTCTAACTAAATACAATATTTTCCACAAAATAACTTTGATTTACTTCCAAATACAGAATTTCAACAGGAAATTGATTTTCTTACCATTAGTCAAATAGTCACCTGCTATCTTTGCTCTATTTACTTCTGAGGAATAAGCTTCAACTGCTGTACTGAGAGCTTGCTCTGCACCTTCCTTTATCCATCACAGGGGAGAACTTGGCTAAATTCAGATTAAGAAATAAAAACAGACTGCTTAGGATAATCGATATAAGAGAGAATTTTCTACTGCAAAATTAATAACTATTCTTTGAGGAAAGCCAGATGAGCAGGTGGCATCCTATGTAGTCATGCAGAAGTTTCTGCTTCTTTCAGCACACAAAAGCATGTGATGAAAGCCCAAAAGGGTTTTTGCTTTTGCTGACAGTTGATGTTGACTTCCACAATCTCCTTCAGTTCTTTTTCTCTGCCTGTGCATGGCCAGGAAGGGGTGTATGGGCCTCATCTCACATTATTTGCTTATACAGAGCAATGTTATCCTTAAACATATTCTCCCACAACAAAAAGCTTTAAGAAGTATTCCACCTTGGAAGCAGGAATTAGAACAAACAAGAATGGACTGGGTAGAATGAACTTCAGCCACAAAAGCAACAACAGAACCGTAGACTGCAGTGGATAATTAAGGGGGAGGAGGGATATGACTGCAGCTCCTAAGAGGAAATCAGAGGTCATTATGTGCAGTTTTCACTAATCTGTTTCATCACTGTTTAAGCTCTATACAGCTGGGCTGCAATCACACAAGAGAAAAACCAGCAAGAAACACTGTGAAATCCATCTAGAGCTGTGTGTGTTCACAAAAATAGAGCCAGAAATACAAAATACATCCCCAATCCAGTTTCCAGCAGTTAACAGTGTTTACGAGCGCCGCTTATTATTGCAAACCTCAGACTATGGAGCAACAAGCCAAGTTATACCAGGACACAGCCTTTCGAAAAAAATAGTGATGACAAGGAGAAGTGACGGTTATACTACCAGTAGGTGATCATTCCATGATTTTATTATATAACCTGATTGGAGAAGGACCTTCTCTGGGCTCTGATGTTCTAGAAGGCCATGAAGTTTGTGGTGAACACTAGAAACGTTACGGAGAAGACTTTGCTGGACTCATCTATGCTATATATCTTGTAGCTTTCCCTTCATGAGTCTTGAAGGTGCACAGGTGAAGCACTGCTCAGTGAATTCATGTGGGCTCACGTGGGAAATAAATATCAGATCATTGCTGGTCCGACTCTCCTGAGACATCAGTCCTCCAAGAGTGAACTCTTGCTGATGCTCATTTCAGAAAGGCCATGTACGTGAAAAATTCAGATAGCCCCAATGCTAGAACCAGCAACAAGTTGTAGAGGAATTCAACTGGTGTTAAAACTGGCATTACAAACTGAGTCCTGAGGAGTGAAAGAACATCCCCTTTTCCCCTCCTTTCAATAATTCTTCTATTTACTAGTATCATCCTGAATGGAAGAGAAACTGCAAATGAGAAAACACTGATAATTAGAAGATCTTTTTGTTGTAGGTAACTTTAAATTGCAGCCTCTGCTACAACAGATAATTCATCTGCAGAGTCAGTGTTAGAGAAATTACTTCAGAGAGCAGTCATGTGGACTAAAGGCATTATTAAATATGGCTGCCAGAAAGCCCTTCATAATTCATAACTGCAGCAGCTGGTTTTAGTTACCCTGAGACTTCTTGTGTGTTCTTCTATGAAAAGCATAGAAATCATGTTTCACGTTTATCTAAAGAGCTGTGCTTGATTTCACTGTGGTGCACAGGGCAAGGCTCCCATTACCAACTGTTTCAGGGCTGGCTTTTCTATCAGCAATGGCTTGGGAACATCATTCCAGTCTGCTCTTCTGACCTTGTTTCCTCTTTTGTTGAAGCCCTACAACGATTCCTTTCCACATACCTCCCTAAGAAGCATCACAAAGATCTGCCTCAAACTTGAGATGAAAATATCAATGTGAAGCAGAGGGCTACTGCTTCCCAAAGCACACTACTCAAAAATGGAAAATAGGTGATGAAATAGGTGATAAAAATGAATTCAATTGGTCCCAGATTGCACATATTACCCAGCCCACCTCTACAAGCATTCTTTGGAAATGACCACTGGCTATTAATGCAGTCAGAAACTGATCAACGGAGGAATGGATCCCATGGCTCCCATGTCCTTCCTGGGGTCTCGCTAAAGATGAGGACTGTGAGTTTCTATAACACTTGATAATAGATAGATTTTTGTCTACAATAGGTATACAGAAGCTTCTGGTTATTTTATTTCTTCTTCAAGCATTTATGTGTATTTCCAGTTCTGGCCTGCATTCAGCATGCAAGTTCACCACGTTGCCTTGGATAACATGATTCTCTCAACATCATTCTCCAACTTCATTTATTCCTTCCTCATCATACATTAAGGTACATCTATAGAACAGCTAACAGTACGTTCCTGAAAATCACTTTCCTGACATTCTCTTTTTTTTTTTTTTTAATTGGAAAATGTGGCTGATGCAGGAAGAAAAATGAGGCAACACAACATTCATAAATTCAATGGTTGGCAAGCCAAAATATTGGCATAGATCAGCCATGATTTCCTAGCTGAGAGCAGATCAGAAAGACCAGACTAGCTCAGTTTTGCCCTCTTAAATTGCCTTTTTTTTTTTTTTTTTTAAATTTGTGATTCTCATGTGTCTTTTTAATAGGAGAGATTTGTAACCCATGGAGAACAATTTACTCCTATTTATGCCAGCATTAAAATTCAAATAGGCAGACCCTTTCAGAAGAGGTTTGCTATAATTATGAGATTGCTTTCTCCCACCTCTAGTTTGTGGCATTGCTGTAATAATGGCTATTACTCTGAATACTGAGAAACTGCAGAAATTTCCAGTCTCTTAAAGTGCTTTCAACTGATGTAACACACTAATTTAAAGAATTCACCACACTGGGATTTAGGAGACAACACTGAAAAATAAAGCGTGCTTTCTTTTTTTTTTTTAAACCTTTTTACTGTCTGTTAAGTCTAAGATAGCTATATTGCTGAGAGATCCAGCTTAATATTAATGATTATTATTCTACTGACATCACGGTGTTTCTTATTTTTAGGACATTGGTGGTTGTTGAGCTACTACTTCAGAAACAAGAGAAATCTCTTGTTATTCTCCAGAAAATATACAGAACTACACTGGGTGGACTTCCTCTAGAGTTATTTTCATTGAAACATGACATCATATTTAGAAGTAATTTCTTAAAAATAATTTGTTTGCTGGTATTTTTCAAAGCTTGCTGGAATTGAGTGCATTTATAAGCATTTCCATTCATAGTAATTATTTTTTGTGAAAACAGTAATATGGTCAATGAAATTTCAGTTTACGTAGATATTTCTGAGTTTAGAAGTCACAAATTTTACAAGCTGCCCAAGACCATTCTTCTTCACTCAGTGCAGCCCAGGGAAGCCCAAAAGTTGGACACCAATGGAAGGACCGCATGAAGGCTTCAGAGTAGCATCTCCCAGGGAGATGAAGCTGAATTCCCATTCTGAGATGAGGCTCTATGCTGCACGCACTGCATCCTTCAGTGCTGCAGCTCAATCTGCTCATATTTGAGCTGGTTATGTCTTTCCCCCATGCTTTGTTGTGACATGTGGATCCAATCAGCACCCTAATCCCTTCTGGATATCACACAGTTGCCTTGCTCAGGTTTTACCACCCCACTGCACACTTCCTTTTCATTACTGACTTCCTTTGGTTTAATAACTCCCTCCCCTCTGTCTGCATTTGGGGCACAAAGGGAAAGTTTTGTGTCTGCAACTCAGACTGTGTGGTACATGCTCTTGAAAGCTGCACATTTGGCTCCCAGGATGTGAGCTGTGGTGGGGCTCCAAGAGCTGTCCTTAATCCGTAATGCTTTCAGCACCATAGGCATCAGCCTCAGGCATGAGTTCTTCAGCTAATGCTGGTTTGTTCTGCAGTGCCAAAGGGCCAATCTGGACATACAAGAAAAAGAACACAATGAGGAGATGGATATGCTTCTGTAGAAATAATGCCTAAGAGCTATTCCGCTCTATCTCAGCCCTGCTTGGTGCAGGACATGAATACTGCTTTGCTAATGGCAGTGCTAATTAACTGTATCCCTGAGCAGCTCAATTTTTCTCCAGTTTCCAATCACCAGTTGTCTCCAAAATCACCCGGGTAAGTCCCATGTCAGCCGCCCTCACCACAATAATTGCTTCTGCTATTCATGGTACAAAGAGGAACCTATGAAATAACAGATGGTTTATGAAATACATTTGCTCCATTGAAAGACAAAAAAAAATTTGCTAGACAGCAAAGAAGCAGCTTTCAAAATTCTCCCTGACAAAGCACATTGCTGCCCAGCATCCTCCACATTTTCCTCCACATGTTTGAAGATCCACCTGCCAAAATATGATTCAGATACAGATTGACAGATGTAAGCTTAAGGTATACTCAGTAGTCTTAATCCTATTTTTGCATGGAGAACCATGGACTCATTAAGGTTGGAAAAGACCTGTAAGATCATCTAGCCAAATCACAACTCATCTCCACCATTCCCACTGACTATGTTTCTCAGTGTCACATCTCCACACTTCTTGAACACCTCCAGGGATGGTGACTCCACCAGCTCCCTGATCACCTTGTTCCAATGCATTGTGACTCTCTCAGAGAAAAAAGTTCAGAAATCTTCCAAGGTATGGATTCGAATTGGGAAATGCCAACCCAAAGAGTAATACATGTATCTACAGATCGTCTGATCCTGTCAGATCCACCTGACTCACAGGCATGTAAATCCAGTGATCAAACCAAATTTACCTAGCCTAGATAGCATGTTTTTCAGTTTTCACTCTTGCTACACTTAGTGGTTCCCAGGATCTCTGCATTTCATTGCATCATGACTATCATCACAGACCTTTTCTATCTACATAGTCCCTTGCTGCTCTTATTTTTCTGCTGGTGTAGGCCCAGACCTCTCCAGGCATCAGCAAGTTTATCAGAGTTCACCCCTGGACTTTCAAGCGCAGAAGTTCTGGATGAATCTCCTAACCTGGGAACCATTCTTCATTTTACATCATCTATGGTGTACTCTATTCAGCAATCATGTAAAAGGCAATACTGAAGGACCGTTATCCCATATCACCAATTACAAACTGGGAGTAAAATGTCTTACTCATAAGGGCAAATGACATGTAAGCAACAAGAACTTCCCAAGGGAAGAGCCACCATGGGCCTGTGTTTATGTTACCTGCGTTCATGTTACCTGCAAGTCATGAAGTCTCATCTGCTGAAATTCTAGTAAGCAATAGGAGGCTAATTAAACTCATAACACAGTGTCTTCAAGAACACTTAACACTGTCCCATCTTCATGCAAACACAGACAGTAAAAACATAACTGTAGGAAAAAACCTAAACTGCCCTTGGGGGTCTTAAATGCAACTTCCTAACTATATAAATTCAAATATAATGTAATTTCATATAATCCATCACTTCTTCCAGTCTTTGCCCCATGTGGCTGAACTGGGAGTCACAACTGGAATACACAGAGAGGGGGGGTGTCAGTGAAGGTTACTCTTACTACTTTGCAATGTAAATAGATATGGAGACAAAAAAATGAACGCATGTCACACTGCGTGCAGTTCTGACACTGAAAACTAACAAAGATACAACAATTTGAGGAAGTCCCTAGAGAAGACTAGCACATGAAAAAGCAGATGTTCTCTTTTACTTCCCTCTAATTTTGGTTTATGTTGCAAGTCACTTTCCTTCATAACCACTAGGCTTGATGCTGATAGCAGGGAAATCTCAGAGCTGTTCACATTTTTAGAACTCTGGAAATGGTTTGCTCACAGTTCTGACACTTTTAAACACCAAGAGAAGTTACCCTGCTGATTTAATGATAGTTTTCTCCTTTAGAGCACTACCTTACTTAGAGTCCTTGGCAGGACTATCAGAATATTCACTACTAATTTTTTCTAATAACATTTTATTAATCGTCTTATCCAAGCACTAATGTTTGCAGGCACCTCTACACTGGTTGAAATGAGGAAGTTTGTCTCAACAGTACCCATGCTTCCACATATATTTGCCTCTGAGCTTTTATAGAATGGAGCCACAATACGAACAACTTTTCATTTCAAAGGAAAGCTAGGTGCTTACTAGAAAGTTCAAATTGGTCCAGAATTTGATATAATCCAAAACTGAATAGCTATAAATAAATACTACCAAGCAATCTTCTGATTTGGAAAATAAAACAGTTTCTCAGGGAAAATGGGACTTTTGTTTATTTTTATTTTTAGGGAGCTTCTTCCATGGACACTATTAGGTAATTAAAAACATATTTTTAAAGCTGGTAATAGGAACTGCTGTGGACAAAATGTAGGCTGCTAATGGACTATGCAATCATTTGTTGAAGGATAACATTGGCAGAAACCAGCAGCAGGAAAGCTCTTAGCACAAAGGCAACAACTGAGCCCATTTTCCTTCCCATTAACTGGGTTTGGGGAAATTTTAACAGAAGTAATTCCTGCTGCTCCAAAGCAACACTTTGTTTGTGAGAGAAGAAACTGGGAGAGCAAAGGAAAATCTCTATCAGAATACAAGTATCTATTGGGAAAAGACACCCACCATTTTATCTTCTGGCCAAATGATAAGAAAAGCAGTACTGAGGCTGAAGGAGGAGATGGATCAATGAAATAAATTTCTTGCAATGAACTTTTCCGATGAAGGAAAGTTATACAGCAACGTATGCTTGCTAACAAATTCTAAGTAGTTACTTCATATCTGCTTTTCTCTGCAAAGAGAATTTGGCAAAACACTTTGACTTTGAGCATGTATTTATACCATCACCAGGAACATGGCTAGGGCACCAGAGATTTTCTACAACAAAGACTGGGCTTGCAGAACCCTGTTACTTATGGCTAATAAAAGAAAGAAGAGGAAGTTATCTGGTATTTCAGGAAGAAGTACAACTCATAAGGCTCCTTTTAGCTGTGAACTGCACATACTTAATCCAGCATTCAAAGAGGGATGACCTACACAGAACCATGCTCAACCAATATGACAGCTACCAAATACACCTGCACTTAATATTTAGGCAAAACTGCAATTTGCTTTTCCATCACAGATAACAGTTTTACAACTTCAACAGTTTCTGATTAACACCAGTAAGAACAGCTCGACCTATAGAAACATGAAGTTCTCGAAGAAAGAGTGAGGGTTTTTCCAAGGCTGGCAATGTTTAGCACAATCTACTTTCAAAACACAGTAGAAATATTCATTCTTGCAGGAGAACTGTCAAGAAGAGCTGTCATTTTGAGGTCTAAAATAGTTGAAAAATGACGACTCCCCTGCAGCTCGTGTTCTGTCTTAATTTAGCTCAGCAGCAAGAATTTTCTAAAATGGATGACAGGCTGCACCGAGGTCCATTATACCACAAGCAACTCTGTCTTGCAACAGAGACAAAACCTAAGTCATTCCAGATGCATTGCTATAAGAATTGAACCAAATGCTGACACATTCTGAATTTTTACTACAGTAACTTTCTAAGTATGCAATAGATTGATGTACAACAGCTACTTCCAGCAGTTGGTCTCTTAGCTAAGTAAAGTCAAATTTTGTTCTCCAGCTGTTGAGCCAAATCTTCAGGTATGTGGAAGTCAATGGAAAGATACTGGTTACTATACTATATGTGAGAACTACCAAACTGCAAGTTGCTCAACAAGTTTATTCAGAAATCATACCATGACTACTTGCATCCTTTGCTCTGAATCTCAGCTTCCCCAGCAATCCCTCACTTCCTTCTCCCTGGCCACAAACACACGCTTGGCCCTCAGCTTCTCCAGATGCTTTGGGAAGAGAAGTCTTTCAGTAAGTTTCCTAATTATTTCTGGAAAGCAAGTATGCATGCCTTCTGAGAAATCAGCAAGGAATTGGGAGAAATGGAAACTGAAAGGAAGAGCAGAGCATCACATGATGAAATAGGCTCTGTCTGTGAAACAACAATGGCAGTTCTTGAGAGAGAGAACTAAAATCAGCTAAAGCATTTCTCACTACAAGAAAGCTAAGAATCAAGCAATTCCACCTTTAGACAACTTCCCACGATGTGGAAACCAGAGCTTAGTGGGAAAACCACCTTTTTTTCATCATTAATCTAGTCACCCTCATGGTTTGGAAACCTTGCAGCTAATACTTTGGGAGTGTTTTCATGTCTTTGCTGTGCTCTCAGGGAAGAGAAGTGCCCCATGCCCCAGCCCATCTCTCTGCACTGGTGTCAGAACAGAGTATGAAGTTACTACTGATTACAACACTAGATTCAACACATAGCATCATAAAAAGGAGCCAGGCTAGGCTCCTATGGAGACTTTTCTTGCCTGGCCTCAGGTGGGCAAGGCTCACACCTCGTGGCAGATGACATACCTGATACCACCACCAGAACATGGGTAGGAGGGTGTCAGCTAGCAGCAACTAACACAGAACTGCACTCCCTTTAAGCCCCGTGGCCTTGCTCTGAATCAACCGAGGCAACTGTTAACTTGTCAGCTTTCAGTAACCATGCGTGGGTGTTGGGGAAAAATATCACACACTGCTTTTATCCAGAAAAAACAATGTATAAACATTCTGAGAGTGGGAAAATGCACATCTCTGCTCCATATTCTTCTCCCCTTACTTTCACCAATAAAAGCTATCTATCTTCTTGGCAGGCAAATTGTTTTTATGCTTTGAAGTCTGTCTCGGTTTCAAAGGCAAGGATTTTCTTCAATAACATACAAGAGATGCAAACAGACTGACAAAACAGAGGGCTCACTAGGGCTGATGCTGAAATAACCTTTCAAATGAACAACTTCTTAGTGTTACTTTATCCTGTAAAACAGGAAATTTCTCATACAAAGTATCTTTGGGCCACAAGACAAATCCTGATTCCTTAGTGCAATTGTACTAATTTTAACCACAAGCAGCATGTAACCACTGCAATACTTTCTGCCTACAACTATCAGAGCATTTGACAGTGATGCACTGAGTGGTGAGCTGCATTATTAGTGGGAGATATTCCACCTCATCATCATTAAATCTTCCTGAAAGTCAATGTCACATTTCCTACAGCTGTTTGATCACTCACTCACACCAGGCCAAATCTGTACTAATTCACTTGAGGTCAGCAGGAGTCCTTCAGCACTGAAATGCTGCAAGCAATATAAGCAGCAACCTTCAAGCTGTGCGTGCGCAGAAGATCCAGTGAAAACTTGCCTCAAAACTCAACGAAAGGAGCCAGGAGCCTTGCTTCTGTGACACGGTACCTCATTAAATTTCCCCTGCATACAAGGCACTTAACTCCAGCAGCGTAAGTATTTTCCTCTCGGAAGTATGACCTGTAGCATGAGGAACTGCTAAGTTCGTTCTTACCAAGAAGAAAGTATGTTTTGAGAAGCTTTCCATATCATGATTTGCTTTGAGGAAATAGCACAGTCAAGAAGTCACAGAACGATTTGCAGTATTTGCAGTTGAGGGTTCTCTCAGGGCACTCCCACTCAGAGTCTTTACAGGCAACTCCACTGCATGTGGTCTCCCAGGATGTGCCACTTAGGAGCATGGTTTAGTGGGCATGGTGGTGAAGGGTTGATGGTTAGTGGTCTTTTCCAACCTTAATAACTGTATGATTCTATGGCAGGCATACAGTGGTGCCTCAAGGAGAGGATTCAAGGCTGTTATCAAAGGTAGATGGAACACATTCTGTTCATTTGCGCCCAAGGGAACTTTCAGATATATGCATCAATCACCCCATACATGTTTTCTTCAGAATATGATAGCAGAAGCATGCATGTGACAGGCAGTAAACTGAAGGCACATTTGGGTCATATGAGTCTGATGTGAAGAGGGAAGCAGCAATGAGACAAGAGAAAGCATCCCTGATCTATGTTTTACAGGATCCTGAGAAGATCAGTATAAGCAGGGCAGCCTGGAATGGCAGATCTTCTTTCTTTTCCCTAGTGCATATAAATAAAATGAGCCAAAGTTTTATCCTCAAGTCAGGCAGTATTCAAGCTTCAGCACAGCCAAGGATATCCTTCTAACCCGAGAGTACAGTATCTATCTGTAATGAAGTCTCTTGGGTGTTTTGTTCATTCCTGCAGTGTTTTTACAGATGGAGGCTAGAAAGCATCCAGCAGGACTGATCCTAACACAACCACTCCCAAGTGATAGCTCATTTTGCCTGGTCAGATGTGTGAACCTCTACAGCTTCATTAAGAAGACCACCACACGCAGAAAAAGTTATTTATCCCGTTCATTAACTCCTTGGGATAGCATCCTACAAGGGAGTCTGAACAGTATCGAACACCAGATATTTAAAATGCAGAACTAAAGCACATTTTAGGTCACAGAAACTTCTCCCTACAGTCAGAGAACACAGCACGAGAGAACAGAGGACAGAAAAAAATACAGCAGTTGTTACATGCTCCACAAGAACATGGTTTTGATTTGCCCTTGACTTCCCTTTGCACAAGCTGATAGCACTATAATGATATTTCGCTATTTCCAAGCACAGAAATCCTAGTTGCCAAGTTCAATATCCAGAAGGTAGACAGGGAATTCACCAAAGCAGGTATTTTCTAATAGTAATTGTAGTTCAGTTTTAACCCTGGAAGTCATTGTAGATCCCATGAAATCACCCCAAAATTCAAGCCTGACACCAAATGTTTACAGAGTTTCAGATGAATTTTAGATTATTGCTTTTGGCTGGAAACCATGGGAAATATGTTAACTTGCCATGATCAGACTATAAAATGGAAATGGAAAATGAGAAGTTTAATCTGCACTTTGTTTTGAAAGGCTTGATTTTCATTCAAACTCAAAGCAAACCCCAGTTTCTAGGAGTTCCCATTATGCAAAACCAGAAATAAAACATAAACAAAGTTCCTGAGAAATGAAACCATGGTATCGTACCCAGAACCCCTACTTCCCTTTACATATTGAGTGAAAATTGCACTTTCTCCCACTGATTTCCATGTTTTTTCCCAAGTTTATATATAAAGACCCAGATCCACTCAAACACTGTCTTTGCTGAGATCATGATATGCAAGCATTGGTTTGGGGATTATTTACATTTTTGCCTTAGTTTTCTTAAATCTGAAAAAAAGAAACACCAGAGTTTGCTTTGCAGTCAAGGGATGAGTTTGGCAAATTTTGTGTTAAAAATTGAATGTGGGGGACCCCATCATGCTTGTCTTCTTGTAACCAGTATTTGTGATAATACTGAAAACAGAAAATAGTCTGTTTCCCAGCAGCTGTACATGGTCTGCAAGATGAGAAAACCACACGGATGCCCACAATACAAACAACATTACACTCATGATATGCCAGGGAGCCACACTGAAAGGAGCTAATGACAGATCTATGGGCTTAAAAGAGCCCTCCAAGACAGACTACGCAGGGTGGCCCTTGCCCCAAGTATCTATTGCCTTAAAGCTTTGTTGGCAGCACATCTGACTGCATTCCAGTCCCAGCTAAGCTCTACACGAATTAATTCCTTCTTCTGGATGTTTGCAGCTAGTTTTATATAGGTGATATAAATATCGATACAAACACAAAGATCAATTCAAGAGATATGACGTGCTGTTTGTGTGTTCCCATGAGAAGGTGTGAGGGGTGAAAGATGGGAGAGTGGGCTTTGTATTTTCCATGCTTTGAATAAATAACTGTGTTTAATCTTGTTTGACTTAAGATTTACTGCAAGGTCTCTGATAACATCAACACATTACTTGAAGGCAAGGCCTTGAAGCACACTGCTATGAGTTCAGCTGGCTGAAAGCACTTCCACTGTGCACTACAGAACACCAGAAAATAGCAGATGGTGGCACTGTGCCATGTGCTCAGCCCTATGGGTAGCAAGTATTACTGAAGATGAGTTGCAAGGAAACACTTTCACAGTGGCTGGGAAAAGCAGGAGGGATCTCTGGAAAGTAACAAAGACTTCAGGGTATGTTTACATCTAAGAACCAAAGGAATTTTTGACAGTGTATAATCCGCTGTAAGTAGAGGGCCTCTGGAGCTAAGCATCTCCTTGGCTAGGATTCCAATATGACTTGGACTCCTCCCTGCTTGCAGCATGTCAAACGTTTCCTCAAAAGTCATGTGATGGTAGTGTCTACAGAAGAGATCAGCCTAAATCACAAATGCCAAGCATGCTTCAGAACTGCTGCAAGTTCCTACACAGACCCAGAGGTCTCCAGGACCTATTTTTGTAAGAAAAGAAACTGACACTCAGAATCTTATGGGTTCTTCTAACAGCCCAGAGGAGTAAGAATGCATCTTCAGCCACTGCCATGCGATGGTGCAGTGCCTTTGAGGTCCTGTTATGGGGTGTGAATGAGAAAGCACTCTCACATCACCAGTTTCAAATGCACAGCCATTAAAGTTCTGCCCAATGTTTCCTTTTGTAATGAATATGCTTGGCTCTGCAAATACCCGGTGTCCAGAAGTAACCTCTGGCTAATAATAAACCAACTGATACAGACAGTGCACCAATAAGGGCAGGAACAGTGTGATGTTTGGAGAAATATACAAACCCTACACCAGTTACACTCATGCTTCCGGCTTCAGAATTGCTGTCATGCGTGATCCTTCACTCAGCAGCCTCTGGGGATATTACAAACACAGATTGTCAGAAAGACCCTTGCCCCTTCTGCTCCTCAAGGTATTATTTACAGATCTATTGTGCTTCAGCTCTGCAGGTCAGAATTTACAGAGATCTTTCAGACAGAATGACACACAATAGAACTCATTTTAAGTAGTGCTACTGAAATGGGAGGGGTGAAAAGGCCATTCTGACATTTAATAATTTTTAAAGCACTCAGGAGACTTCCAGCTCACTCTGTGTCATTACGTGCCATCATTTCTGAACTAGGAAAGTCCTCAGGAAGCTCAATTCTTTGGGGTATTATTACTGGTCAACTTGCTGTATATTTACTGTAAGCCAGCTCTCCTCACCAGAAAGCTCCCAGACAGGTTGTTGAGTGCACACTGACAGTCCCTCAGTGGTCTGCTGGTGTAGGGCCCTATTCCAAATCACAGGAGAACTTACAACAATCTAAGATATTGGAGCTAGCACTTGTTGTCTCTTCTGCCTCAACAGACATGTTACACATTGCAACTCTATGCCAAAGGCCTTTGAATCATGGTGATTTAAGAGCTCCTTTAAAAAAAAAAAAAAAAAAGAAGCTAATCATGGTGGCCTCGTGTTCTTCTCCCATTCTACAGCAGCAGAGCTTCCCGATAATGGAGTAGCATTAACAGACTTCTCTGAGAGGTCTTCAGTTATTTTAGGCTGATTTGCTTTGCAGTGGACTTGGGGGGGATCCAGGAAAGAAGGACCCCCTTTAGTTGAGTAAGTGACTTTCTGTTGCAGAGGGACGATCTTTTTACTGGAGAAAAATGGCTTTCAATGGGCTTTTTCTCCCACCTCTGATGAATGGCTTTTCTGTTAAACAGTTCATCCCAGAGATCACAGTATTCTCATGTAGGCTTCTATCTGACCACTCAAAACTTGCAGCTTTGCTTCTAGCTGTCAGCCCAGCAGTTGCTTTGGGCTGCAGCTTTTGCTTTTTGATGATAGCGGCCTTCTCTCTGAAGACCAGGCATGTACCTGACTTTTCAGGTCAGCTTTCTTACATGTAACAGCAACTGCACCACTATTGACCTGATGGATAAGTACAGCCTGTCAAGCTGAACTAAATCTTTCTTATTAGTTTCCATTTAGGTTCTTCTTTACGGTCACCATTCAGCATTCCTGCCACATGCAGCTGAAGCTCCTAATTTGTATGCCACCAGTGCTGCCCTCTGTTTCCGCTTCCTTCTCTATCACAATAAGCTGTGACAAATCTGTTATCATGCAGCTCCTTCCCACTGACTCCACTTAGAGAAACCCGAAGCTTGTTCCATTTTTCAGGCTGCAAATCCATTGGGCTGAGATACTTGCCTCCCAGCAATATGCTTTGTGGCAAGCAATCTACACCCATCAGGACGGTGCAATTAAACTATGCTGAGTAGCAGAGAACAAACTCCCTCCTGCTCTTCAGAATTATTCAGATTATCACTAAAATTCAGTAAAAAAAGACTCGGCTGGTATCATTGAGAATTCTATTACTGATCTCCATAGGTAAAGGATTTCACACAGGCTTTTTGTCGGAAGAACTACAGCTGAGACATGGTGTAGGATTTAAAGTCTCCCTTCCTTCCATGTGTGGGCCTGAAACTTAAGACTTTGAAGTGAATCCCCTCTCAAGCTGCTCTCTTCCCACACCTGGGCAGTGCAACCTCCCTGTAGAACTGTCACTTGTAAAAACTGTCCACAGTCCAGACAGATGCTTGGCACATGCTACGATGTAAAACTAAGCTGCTGCATTCCTAGATGATGAATATCATGTACTCATTGTATGACTCTAACAACACAAGCTTAATCACATACCAGAGATAAAGCCTGATAGCACAAAACCGATTACATCAAAAGATTTTCACTCTGATTTTAGAAGAATCATAGAGTCATAGCAAAATGGTTGAGTTGGAAGGGACCTTAAATCCCATCCAGTTCCAACTGCCTGCCCTGGGCTGGTTGCCGCCCACCAGCTCAGGCCGCTCAGGTCCCCAGTGGATGACCCTTGAGCACATCCACAGATGGGGCATCCACAGCCTCTCTGGACAGCAGTGCCAGGACCTCACTGCCCTGTCAGTGAAAAATTATCCCGTAACATCTAGCATGGTTTCCAGGACCATGGCTTTTAATATTGCTGTTACACAAGCTTGTCTGTACTTCCCACTCCATACAGTGTGGCTAACCAACAGGTAAAATGGAATTTCAAACTGACCGCTTATTTTCTTGAAGTATAGATGATTCATAGCCAGTTATCTCTTTCTGTCAGGACATGCATTCCTGTTAGGAAGGGAATGTAATAGTGAGGAAGCAGCCGCTGCATCTTTCCTTTCTATCACAATGTGATTGACAATCACATGCCCCATTTCTTCTACCAGTTTGACCAGGCCCACTGAGAACACTGGAGTTCCCTCTGATTTGGGATCATAAATGTTGGAAAAGATCTCTAAAATCACCAAATCCAACCACAGACCCAACACCACCATGCCCCACTGACCGTGTCTCTTAATGCCACATCTCCACAATTCTTGAACACCTCCAGGGATGGTGACTCTGCCACCTCCCTGAGCAGTCCATTCCAATGCCTCACCACTCTTTCTCAGAAGAAATACTTTCTGATATCTGACATGAACCTCCCCTGGAGCAACTTGATCCTGTGTAGTTTTTATCACTTGGCTCACCCTGGTAGAGTAGGGCAACGGGGTACATCTGGTCCTTTGTGAAAAACTGCTCTCTTTCAACTAAATTCTCAGTCACACACTTGTCTACCTTAGTTATCCATCCTATCAGCAACTTATAGGTGAGAACACAAAAAGACTTGGGCATATCATCAGTACTGTATGAGTAATACAAGTTCACTTGCCTCAAAGCATTTCAGCATAAACAGAAGCATTCATCAGTTAATGTAAAAGCAGAGTTTGAACTCTCCTGCTATTGAAAACTAAACCATATTGACCACACCCTGACAACAAGGCACATTCTGAGATTCTTTGTACCAAAGACACTTCTGTAGCATTCATCAGCAGGCAGCAGATGCTTCTCAAGCTTGTTTACAGAGATGGCCCCTCCTTTTTGTTCTGACACATGCCATTCTTCTCTCTCTGGACAAGGTTACTCACCCATGCTTGCATAAACAGTCCTATTAAAACAACAGGTATATCGCCAATGCATAGTGCATAACCATCAAAAGATGCAGGACTCATTCACTTCTACTACATGAAGCATCTGGGACAGCATCATAGAAGCAGACATGCAGCCCAACAATGGCAAAATAGGAATATTTGTCTTATCCCAGGCACTGTGATTCGGACAAGTGACATCTTAGCTGCACCACAGAACTACTGAAAGGATTAGACTGTGCTTGGGTAACTGTATTCAGGATTTTTCCTCCAAGTTGCATTGCAGGCAGAAATTACAGCAGGTAAATTGACACATTCAGTTTGCATAACACCATAAGAAAAGAAACAAATTGCTACTATTCACAGCCTAAAACAAAAATAATTAAGGACAAGTTGCTGCTGGCCACCTCAGCATCTTCCGCAGAATTAACTGTATTTTGCTTCTGAACATTCAGTAGAATGCAATAACACACATATTGTAAGAGATGACCACATCCATTCCTTTCTGAACACGAGTGAAAACCAGCTATAGAACACCTGACTTATTTTGATATCATTCCAGTAATGATATTTTAAAGCACAGTATGCAAAGAGGGTTTTTTTTTTTTTTTAAAACAAACAATAAAACAAAACTACAACATCTGAAAAATGAGTGTGCTTTTATTTAGCTGTTTTCCAATGATGAAACATTTGTTCTGCAATTGGAAAATGTATCTCCACTGACAATTCCTGCAAAATCCTACAGGTCTGCATGTAGTGTGGACACAGACCTCCCTAGCAGAACTGGCATATATTCACCCAACGTGGTAATGCAGTAGCATGCAATACATGAACAATGACACAAATCACACAACACTAATTCTATTCTTAGCCTCTGCTGCAGGCCAAGCAAGTGGCCTTTTCCCCCCACCTCTTCTTGAGTCCATTTAATTATTTATCACAATCTTCCTTTGAAAGGCATTTCTGTAGCATCTTTTTTTGAAAGGTCCTTCCATATACCATCCAAGCCTCTGCTGCTTTTTCAGCTGGGTTTCCTTTTATTGGATCCTTTGTATACCAGGGTAAATTAAAGACAAAAAACATCTGCTGCAATATGAGCAGTACGTTCTTCTCCCTTGCACTCTCAAAAAATTTCCAGATCCAGCTTATTCCTTTCCTCTAGTAAGAGGAGAGTGTTTTTCCTCTCACAGCATGACTTTTATTACTCTTACTTTTGAAGTATCTGCTAGCAGCACACTGATTTTCTAGGGTTTAATGCAGTCTTTTTGTGCTAATAATACATCTTCTCTGCCACTCCAAATGACAGAAAAAGAAGCGAACAACAAAACATGATTAGAATCATCTGAAAGTACAAAAATTCTCAAATGCAACCACCTCATTCAGCATTCCTCCTACACTGCCTTTTCTGCTCAGAATTAGCTGATTAATTAAGGCAACCCATAGTATGGAACTCCATCTGTCTTGCCTATTTACAGCATTCCTTTCTAAGATTTTCAGAAGTGATCCTTAGCTTTTGAAAGTCGTTGTGTGGCATATCGCAAAAAATGGCCAGAAAGCACCTTCGCCTCCATAAACACAAACCACTATCATTTGTCATCAAGCAGTTGCCTCAAGCCTCAAGAGAACAGCTACAGCTTCAGCATACATTTGGCCCAAAACACCACAGTAAAAGAAAAAAAAAAAAAAGCGATTTTTCATCAGAGCACAGGGTACTCAAATCGCATACCATTTTCCTACACTATTAAGTCTGAGAAAGCTGCTCCTTAACAACTCAACTTTCCTAGGGGAAATGAAGTTTTCTGAATTGCATGCCCTTTTTGTCAGTTTTAACCAAGCTTACACATCAAGAGCATAGTCTAAGCTTTTAAAATTTAGAAGAAGGACCCTGCTCAGAAATGAATGTTTAATTTGTACTTCCATCATCAGCTTTATAGCTGTCAGAACTGTTATCTTGGAGAGCTGAGCCATTAGTGTTGTAGGAGGCTTTTAGTCAGAAACTTCCTTACTGACCACCTTTTTTCCTTGCTGAACAATATTCCTCGCGAGCCAGGGTTTCAAAACAGAAAATCAATAACAGAAAGCTTGTGAAATAAGAAAAACCTCAAACCCTGATAAACCCTGATCCTGCATCTTAAGATTGTGTTAAAATCATAGAATCAGGGTTGGAAAAGATCTCAAAGATCACCACGTCCAACCACCAACCCATCCCACCATGCCCACTAACCACATCCCTCAGTGCCACATCTCCACAGTTTGTGAACGCCTCCAGGGGCGGTGACCCCACCATCTCCCTGGGCAGCCTCTGCCTCTGCATCACTGCTCTTTCTGAGAAGAAATTTCCCCTATTATTCAACCTGAACCTCCCCTGGCACAACTTGAGGCCATTCCCTCTCATCTCATATTGTGCTGGTAGGAAAAAAGCAACAGGATTCCTCTCACCTAAAAATAGACGCAGGCAATAAAATGTTTCAAACTGATCTTTGAGAGTCCCCTTGGCAGTCCAAGGAAACAAATTTACACTTCTCAGATGTGAATCACTTCCTTTGAAGGGAAACTTCTAAAATAGATCAGAGCGCACCTTGTAAGTGCCTGTTCACCAAACACAGAGGCAATCTAGGTATAGATTGTTCCATTGTAGCCACATAATATAGGTGAAGTGAGCAAAGCCTGATTTCCTGCCAAGCTGCTCCAGCATAAAATCAACAGTAATTGGTGTGACGTTACTCACTAAAGTCCCTGAAGGCTTCAAGAAGTTCTAGCAATTTTGATGAAGAAAGGGGACAAGGAGTCTCCAGTCCAGTCCCACAAAGATGGATTTTGGAAACTAATTCCTTAAGGATAACTTTTATTCATTTTCTTAAACAAAACTGAGGTACGTTTTCCAAAACAACTTGCCTTTCCTTTTCCAAAGGCTGTCTTTTATTTATTCCCTACCCGACATTTTACTCTCTCCTCCTCCCTGCTCATCTGTTTTTTCCTCCTCAACTGCTTGCATCTCTCCTTACGCAAGTTCCAGCATTGGCTTACATCTATGTTGGAGAAATGGACATCAGTATATTTGGAATAAGCATGAACAACCTGCACAACTTCTTTGCCAGAAAAAGTCTTGTTTGTATGCTGCCTCTTTCACATTCAATATTCAAATGATGTTTGTTAATTAGAGTGCAACATCAGGAAACATCTTTAATGGGCATGCCTGAGAGCAACATGCATGATTCTTCCTGAAAAATGCAGATCAAAAGCAGGAGTACAAATTTGGCAATGAGAACTACATGGGAAATACTGGATTTAGCTCTTTTTAGTATGGAGGAATGCGGTTCCTGTTGCCCTTGCGTTCTTATTTTGGAAAAAAATAAAATAAAAAGAGTTTAAATGAAATCTAACAGAAATAGAAAAACATCAAGCAATTTCTCACAAGGACCTACTGTTGAAATGCTGCTGAACCCATGCCAGAGAACAGCAAACAAAGGTTTCATGATAAATCTGATCCATAACATTCACATCCCATGTTCCCTGTCAGCAGACAGAGCTATGTACTACAACAGAAGGGAACAACCACAGCTGGGAGTGCTACACGTGCAACAGCTCACGTGGTAACTTCAGTACCAAGTATCTCATCAGGAAGCCATTAAGTACTATCACTGTGCCCAATATATTCAAAGAAAAACAGGTCTGAAGAGTCCATTGACGGTTGGACTAGATGATCTTACTGGTCCTTTCCAACCTTAACAATTCTCTGATTCTTAGACCATAGCACTGCAGGAATATGCTACCAGGAGAAGAGAGCTATATTTAGAATCATTCTGTAAACAAAACCGCAGATGGTGAAAATTGTTTTCTTGCTGAAGAGGCTGCCAGCACATTGTGTGCCCTTGGAAGGGCACAGTTCCTGATGCACACCAGCTCCAGCTGATCTGCTGCCCAACACCACTCCATTTAAGCACTGTGAAGCGCAGAGGAACAATGCCAAGGCATTGTCTGCCATTGCACATGGGACACGCCAACAGCGCAATCACAGGACCAGAAGTTTAAAGAACACCCCAACCATGACTAGCAGATAGTTCTTAGCTCTTTACATTTTAATTGTGAATGTCAATATATCTGAAGGAATGCCAAAAGAAAACCTTTAGAGGGATGCACTGATGGCATAAGCCAGTTTCAATCTGAGCTTTTTCAAGGGTTTCAGAATTTTCAGAATCAAACTTAAACCCTTGGCCTGAATATGTACCCAAAGGCAGTAATCACGAGAGCTTACAAAGCCCAACCCTTGAAATAGATGGATTGCCCCTTTTGGGTCAGCAGTGGGCTGCCAAGTTCCTTTCCTTCAGCTCTCTGCAGCAACACATTGAGAGGGAACAGCAGAGAGAAAGCTCTCGAGCCTTTTTGGAGTACATAGATATAAGCCAGCTACATAGCTATCAGTACAATTCAAATACAAAACAAGGCCCTAAAATAAACCTGTACACCAGCCATCTAGTTCATTTTAAAGATTTATCTCACTTTGTTCATCCCTCCACTGGAGAAACAGAAGGTTAATCGCATTATACACTTATTTTCCTTGCAGGTTTTGGTGAATCTCCATGGCCGTATTCTCTGTAATTGCGGTGAATACTGAAAAAGCAGATCGGTATGGGTTTGGGAGAAGAAAGACAAATTCCTCCTGTGACTTTCATTAAGCATCTTGTTATAGGATGATGCATCACAGCATGTTTGTTTTAAATTGCTCAAAGCCCTTGGGTAAATTTAGACTACATAAAGCACCCATTAAAACTATTTATTTATTTGTGGTAATCTGTTTATACTCAGGAAAAACTATTATTTTCTCTATCAGCTGGTTAACAAGAGAATGAGAGTCACACTCAGCAGGCAAAGCTGTTCTTTAAAATAGAAATGCCTTTTTCATTTGTCTCAAAGCTTTCTTGGCATTCCAGCAAGCAGCAAGAAGAAGAAATTACTGTAACTAATAGGCAGAACAATCCTGCAACCAGCCTACAAAAGACAAGAAACTACAGGTATTCACTCTGACAAAACAGAAGAACTGAGCATTCTCACCATCCCATTGGAAATTAAAGAAAATAGATAAGACTCGTGCTGCTTTTGGAAAAATGCCGCAGATTTTTAATCACAGATTAAAAATCACAGTGCTATCACAAAACTAATTGTTCCTGATCTGAATGTGTCAAGCATGTGTGTTACTAAAAATGTTCTGCCTTTTTCCCCCTTCCATCTGTTGAGCACAGTTTGCTCTCACTAGACAATCCAGAAAACCAAACAAACTTCGTAACGCTATAAACCTTGTCCTTCATTGCTATTACTCCAAAATTTAGCATCCAGGTTTAATTATTTTAACCACAAGTTTACCTGAAACTCACACCTACTGTGTTTCACAAGTGACAGTACTTCCACACTGCAGGCATCTCTTCACTATTCCCCATTGTTCATGTACTCATACTACAGGGACAGTCACATGAACTCATTAGTTTTCATTTTGTGTTCTTTCCTTTTAAACAATCAAGTTAATTCTGTAGACTCTAATGGAAAATGGAAAGCCATATGCAGGATGGTTTAATGAATATGGAAAGTTGCTTCTGAGGAAGAAAACATGCTGGCCAAAAGCTGGCTACCAAGAAGAACGTGCTTTTATATGGTTAAGAATGACTTGGCTGGTCAGGGCAGGGCTTTGAAGTTAGCAGCAGTCCAAGTATTCATGTGTCAATGGGACCTTCCTTCAGAGCCAACCTTGCCTGCTGACAGCTGAACAAAGAAAATAACTGCAAAATCAATGACTAAACAACATTCATCATGGTTGGAATTCCCACTATAGTCAAGCTAAACACAAGTTACTTAGAACCATGGAATCACAGAATGGTTTGGGCTGGAAGGGACCTTAAAGGTCATCCCATTCCATCCCTCCTCCACGGGCAAGAATACCTCTCACAACATCAGGTTGTCCAAACCAACTTCTTTGTAAAAATATCCATCAAACTATGCTTACTTGCAGAAGTTATTTGACTAAATAATGCTACAGCCAGCCTGGATGTGAAATTAGCCCCTGTGATTTTCGGGCCCAAATAAAGAGAATAAATACTAAGTGCAGAAAAGTAATTGTTATATTTTTTTTCCTTTATATTCCAAATTGGTGCCAGAAGTAAGAAAATCATTTTGATTTAAGCCTTAAGGATGCTGGAAATCTCTTTTACCCCATTTTGATTACTCTGGTTAAAAAAAAAAACAAAAAAACAAGAACACCAGCTTTCAGTAGCACAGTACTCCCCTATAAACAGCCTGCTGTAACTTACTGTGTACTTTTTAGTTATGCTGTAGCTGCTTCAGTGTTTCTCGTGCTGGATTCAGTGACCTGCAAATTTCTCCTTTTGCTTTTCAGTAGCTCTTGTGGAAATATCTCCCAGCAGCAGAGTTGGAGAGAAATTACTACGCCTATGATCAGTAGTGTTCAGAACTGTTAAAAATAAACTACACCCTGCTCACCAGAAACATTTAAAAAAGCCTTCTGAATTCTGCAGCTCTTAAGCACATTTTATATTCCAACAAGAAACACTTTGGCCTCTGCACTTCCTCCTCCTGCTGTCACTGCTTCAGCTCTGCTGTTTTTTCCTGCTCTCATTAAACCAAACTGAGGTCTTTTGTCATTGTGGAGCACCAACTTCATTTCAAGCCTGTCCCACGGTGAAGGCACTATTGTATTTGGGCAGGCAGTGAGCTAACATTTGCTGTGTTGCAGCCAGGTTTCTGCTTTTATTTCTCTGAGCAGAACCAACCCCTGGCTTCTTTTTTTCTCTGTGCAATTCAAAAGAGCTAGCTTTATTTAGCTCCTTCTTCAAAGGAAAAGCAGAAAGAGTAGAAACTGTTTTCACTGATGATTTTCAGTCTCCTGATGCATCTCATGACAACACACAGTCATCTTTGAACATCATTTTCTCTTAGACTTCACAGTTACATCCAGTAAAAAGTTTTGGGTCCCAGACACATTCAGTGACTGATCCTATGTCCAGCATAAGTCTGTGACAGGTTTAGAAACTAACCCCGTGTGTCTCAGGCACCTTTTCTAATAGTGTGTGGAAAAAACACCAGAAGAGAAACACAAAATTGGACAGTAGCTATGGAACGTATAACATACAAGGAAGCTTACTTTTTAATTATGATGAAAGAATCAGTCAGTGCTTCTCTGGGGCAGTAGCTGCAGGAAAGTTCCCTTTCACTACTGCTGAATCATCATTATTCAATATATACACAGCTTCACTATACCCAGTGTTTATAGGAATGAACAGTGCCATGAATGATCCAAAGGAGAGCTTAGCAAGCCCAAGAAGTGGTGAACAAAGCCCTTCACATCACAGTTCACCTGGTATGATAGAATCATTAATGTGTGAAAAGATTTCTAAGGTCATTAAGTCCAACATTCGAACCATTCCCACCATGTCAGTCAGGCCTTTCTTCTGCTTCCCAGTAAAGGCCAGATGCCAATACCCACCAAGTACCTACTGCTAAATTTAGTACAAGACTTCAATGTTTTCGGGATTTAGCTCCAAGTTTAACTATTTTTGATTACTCATGAGCATATGACCTTTCTATCTTTCATGCCAGCAATATTTTTCATAAGGGCAACTCTAGATCTAACGCTTGTTGATCAAGAAATAAGAGTTACTTAATCTTTTGGAATTTCAAAGTATATTCATCCTATTAGAAAATGAAGCTCTCATCTTCTCTGTGTCAAGTGATCCATCTGAGGTGACTGTCAGCTGGAAAATCAAACAGTTTTTTTCAGCAGACAAAGGTCAGCATTTGTCTTTGTGCCTGGGTCAACCACTGAAGTTCCATACCCCTAAAACTCACTTTATCTTTTGTAGGGCCTGTTCCCAGGATGGAATATAAACAGTCCAATGTGTCCCAGACAAACTGTTACAAAGCATCATTAAAAACCATATCTATTGTAGCACCTAACACAGTCTGTAGTAGAATATAATAATCAATAACTTGATTTGATGATGAGCTTCAGGGCAACTAGTATGTTCCATGCAGCAGTTTCTTTTTCCAGACTAAAATGTGGATTAAATTACACATGCTGTGACTTTTCTATGCATTTTCACACCCATGAGAGCAATCCCACCAAAGACAACAGAAGTAACAGATTACACTTTTACATAATCACCACTACACTGTAAGACAGAGCTCATACCTGTCAGCTGTGGACTATAATCAATGGGATTTGCCCTTTAGAAATTTGAAATCTGCATGTCCTCCCACACTGATTACAGCCTCAGTCCCATCAGAGAGAATGCTCTGTCAGACCCTGTTGCAATCCCTCTTTTTGACTGCAGATGTACACAGGCCTAAATCTCTTTCCCAAGCGCCCCTGTGAAGAGGAAAACATACCCAGGAAGCACGCTTGAGAAAACAGACCAACTCCTCTCTCCTTTTACCTTGTTCCAAGGGAGGTTCTGACCCGTTTAACCACCACCCTTCACTGTGTGACAGAGTGACCCGTGTCCCACACAGCCAAGAAATCTGGGAATTATCATCCAGTTTTATTTACAAACCTTAGGAAGAAGAAAAGAGCTCCAGCAACAGCCATCTGTGACAGAGGGGAATGACAGCCTCTTTCCATATGACCCACCCCACCCACACTCTCATTTAAGTGGCAGCATATCAGTTACAACATAAATTAACTGTCAGAGTGGGTTAGCAGATTATTAAGCACCAAGAAGCAGTCTAACCTACAAAGTCAAGTGTAAAACCCAGAAGAAAAGGAGGGCAGAGAGTTGGGGCTGGGTTAGAATGTAACCACTTGCACTGCCTGGGGCCCTTCCTGCCTGGACCCACCCAGAAGCTGAGCCCGGCTGAACAGTGTTGCCCAGAAGTCACTAGAGCGTAGTGAGGATTTGGTACAATGATCAGGGAAACATCCACACCAGCTTTGAGATGAAAAGCTGCAAAAATACATTGTCTACTGGACCTCTTGGACTCAAATGAGACTCGCTCTTAAGCCTAAAACAAGGATAAAGGCTGCTGAGATAAGTGGTGAAGTCACTATCCCTGGAGATGTGGCACTGAGGGACATGGTCAGTGGGCATGTTGGGGATGGGTTAGTGGTTGGAGCTGATGGTCTTAGAGGTGTTTTCCAACCTGAACGGTTTCTGAGTTCTATGATGTTTTTAGTACTCACTTGTGGTTGTACCTAGAAACGGCATTGTCTTACACCACTTCCAGTCACACTCATAAGCTTTTAGCACAAGTTAAATTATTTTCTCCTTAAGAGAGATTACAAAAGCCTATTCAAGGCTGTGTCTACACACTAAGCCAAATCCAACTATCAAGTTTATCAGACAGTCCAGTTAAAGACATCCCCTGGACCCTGCAAAAAGTGTCTCAGCTTGGTCCACTGTAACCTACATGTCTAAAGCACGTGTAAGCATGGTTCAACTGAAACCAGTTCCAAGAAAATTTCTGAGGATCTTTTTACACAAAATTGTCATGGAAGAAGGCATATCTGAAAAAATACAAAGTGTGAAATTTGGAAAATACATTTCAATTGTGACTTAATCCATAATGAAAAGTAGTAACGGGTGAGCAGAAAGTTCTCAACTGGTAAAAATCACATGCTTGAAAATAGTAGGCTTCAAAAATACATCCTTGACATGCAGTGCTTTGTCAATTTTGTTCAAATTGAAATATTAAATACTTTCATGTTGGTTTAAAGTCTCCATGTTTGGCTATTTATCCAAAAGGAACTGAGATTTAACTGAGCAAATAATCCCTCAAAATATAACCAAAGTAAAGAAAACCTTTAGCATTGTTTGGAAGACAGTAACAAAGTCAGAAACTTAATTCAATTCCCCGAAATTTTGGGAAGAGAGGAAGTTCAAGTGTAATGTGTATAACATTGATCAGACACACAGAGCTCTAAATCTTGGCAGAAAGCATGCACATCTCTGGAGGAAAGCAGGGCTGTAACTGGGGATTAGAGCTGGCACTTAATGAAGGAAATAGGAACTGAGCGATCTTTCCATCATTCATACCCTCCTCTTGAATTCCTGCCCACAGCCTTTCGGCATGTTTTTTAAAAAGTTACACAAAGATATTAAGAAACAGACAAAGCAGAGACCCAGCAGGAAACTTTCTAGTGAACTAAGAAAAGGAGTTCATATGGAAAAGATGGAGAAAACTTTAAATTAGAGCAACCATAAGCTCCAAGGGTACTTATGTGGCCTGATGGCACTCCTGTGATTTTGCTGCTTTGATTCCACAGCACAATTCTGTAATGTGACATTAACACTGACTGTGTCACAAAGAGCATGTATTCATGTTTCCTCCATACCTCCCTGTAAACTAAAGTCACATGTTACTACAGACATGGATACTCCAGCGTGTACTTAATTGTGTGGGACTGCCAGCATCATGTACTTAGGACTCAAGAATGCAACAGGGATCAGAGGAAGAAATGATGAGATTTTTGGTCAACTCCCTCATAACCAACATAGGATGAGGCTAAAACAGAAGGGAAGGCAGAACAAAGTCGTAACATTGTTTGCCATAAGAGCACATGTGTAAGCATACATACGCATGCCTGGCGCACAACCAATTAGTCTGTATTTCAGAATTTTCAGTTTCCGGGGAATGTTGAGCTGAAAAACCCCATACATTGTTGTGGATTTCCCATCCCTGGAGGGGATCAAGGCCAGGCTGGATGTGGCTCTGGGCAGCCTGATCTAGTGGTCAGCAACCCTGCACGTAGCAGGGGGGGTTGAAACTAGATGACCATTGTGGTCCTTTTCAACCCAGGCCACTCTATAATTCTATGATTCATCTTTCATTCAATCTGAGAACAGAATACTACTGAAGACCACTCAGGAACATCACTGATTCACTGACCCTGCACGAAATAAAGAGATTTCAGCTCTTTTCACTAATAACTTAGTTTAGATGCCTTGAGATGCTGAAGCAAAATTTGAGGCATAAAGATTTTGTTAAAATTAATGGCAATTGCATAGAAAATGAGAGCAAATAACAGCAGCCGCAACTGCCCCTGGGAGCAGTGACTTCAGGCATTTGAAACAATGTATTAAGAAGTTGCAGTCCTGAGAAGGCTGATATTTACACAGCCTATTAAAGAGATCTGAGCACCAGGAAGTTTCCTTTGATGTCGATGGCAGCTGCCAGATGCACACCGCTTCTGAAAACAAGTCAGCGCAACGCTTTGACCTCTGGCCATCTTCTCAAGCGGTCTGCTCTGTTAAAAACTGCAACTTCAGAGAGGGAACCTTGGAGCTAAACAGCTATTCAGGTTTTTAGGAGGAATTTGCCAACAAGGCTATTGGCCAAGGAAGAAAAAAAGCAATTCATTTGTCAGGAATTACTGGGGCTATAGTAAGAAAAGTAGTACTACAGCAGTACAGTGGATGTCTGGATTTTTGAGCAACAGATGTACTTGGACTTTCACCACAAAACTACACATTTCTTGATGTTGATCCATTCTTTTAACCTTTCACTATCAATCTGTCTTCCAAGAGGTTATTTCGTCAAGTTTACAATCTCCCCTACCTCTCTCCTTGGGACTAAAGCTTTCTGTGATGGAGTCTCAAAGCAAAAATTTCACAGAAGAGGAATTCACCCATTGCTGAGGTAGAGCCACGTGGAAGGTATATTTCCAAGACAGGGAAGTAGTGTCACTAAGGCATGCTGTTGTTACTGCTCGCTAGGTGTTTATGTATGGGGACTCTATTTGTTGGTAGCCCACAGAAGTCTTGGGCCTATGGAGTTCCCCTACCTGCCAAGAGATGTAAGGAGATACCATGTTCCTCCTAGCTACTAGAGTAGCTTTACGGCTCTTTCCTATGCTTCCTCACAACCAGTACAGATTTACACAGGGCAGAGGTCTGTGCTGGACAAATGCAAACACACCAAATTAAAGGGCTGTGGCAAGGTGTCACTACAAAGCACATGGTGACTAAGCCAGAGAAAGGCTATGTTGATGTGTTGCCAAGTAGTGGGTTAGACAAACAAAGCAAAACTTCAGAGCACAGCATGCTGGTGTTCCCAAGAACAGAAATGTCATCTTGAAAGGCAATTTTCATGGTTCACGAATTGCCTGGTGGGCTGCCTCCAGCAGCACGACAGCTGTTCCTTTGCTCATGTGGAGAATATGGCACACCTACTCAGTCTTTCCTAGCAATAACTGTTCAGGAAGGAGATTCTTTTCACAGCCTACACAGTAAGAAGGAGAAATAAACAGAGCTCACTGCCATAGAACAAGCAAATAAACAATTCCAGGTAGCTTGACTTGGCTTTATTAGCAGGTACCATTACACAACACATGTTTAAATATAATCACCCAAATTCCTATTTAACTACAAAAATGTTATGTCAGGACATCTTGAGAAAAGAAAAAAAAAAAAAAAGGGAAAGGGAAAAAAGCATTTGAGGAATTAAGGAAGAGATGTTCCTTGCATGAATGAATGAAGGACATCACTTATTAGTAGTCATGACATATTTGTTAAGGTAAGGCTTGAGTACTGTTTACATTTTAATCTGAACTATATTCCCTTTGCCAATGCATTCAAATAGTTACAGGAAAAGCAAACATCCAAGATCGCAATAGAGCAGAACTCCAGCAGCTGATGCAGCTATCTGCCAGAAGGGAGCTGGAAAGTTCATCCTGAATGCAAAGTGGAAACCTGTACTGCACCACTGTAAATCTTCACATACAATGTTAAAAGTTCACAGCTGAAAAACAAATCCTCCAATAATTGATACAACAGCTGAAATCAACATAGCAGGAATAAATATCACTTCCTTCCAACAGAGCTATATGCCACAGTAATGTGTAGCTTCTCAAGGGAAGTACACCAGACAGCAGCAAAACAACAGGGCTTGGCAAAGCAGATTCCCGAGCAAGCTGGGGCTGCTCTTTAAGCAATCTGCCTGCAGCAAAATGCATCAGAACAGTAAGATATATCAGCAAGCACCTGACAGCTCAAGACATCAGAAAGCTTCCTTCAGTCAAAGCTGCCCGTCTTTGGGAGTCTGCCAGCTAATAAAGCCAGATGAATGTGCTGGAGTGCCATCAACATTTAACTAGAAATACTTTGTTTGATAAAAACAGTCAGATAGAACGCCTTCAATGCAACTTTCTCATTTAATTCATTTACTACCTCCACTTAGGCAACAAAAAACAATATGACCCTCAGAGAAGAGAAAGTATACCTACATTCCAAGACCACCTCCTCTTGGGAAGTTCAATAACAATTTCATCCAATGCAGAAAAATTTCAGAGAGGTGCAGATGTTTTAGAGGAATTATGAATCCAAAGCCACTGAGCTGCTGCTTGCTGTCATAATTTGTAGGGAGAGTTGAAAATCAAAACAACAAGCCAGGCCAGCAACAGAATTTAGGATTCCCTCTCTTTCTACTGTCTCAGCCTTGTCCAGGCCCTGGCTTACTGTTGTTCCAATATTCAGATCTATGCAGCTCTTTGATGTCATGCCAATGGAATGCAAACTTTTCTAGTTTTTGTTAACATGTTATTACATGCCACTTTCAAATTCTGCCTTCTTCCTTCATATGCTTTCTGTTCAATACAGTAACAAATAATAGTTGCTGAGTTTGCCTCCTGTATCTTACATCATACAAAACCACTTCAAATTTGGATTTACACCCCACTGCAACGCAACATAAGATAAACAGGAAAGACATGGCATGGGGATATGCAAACAGCACTGCTTGTAGGCATTTAATTGATAACCACTTGGAGCTGTCTCCTATTCAAGAGGACATTAGGCAGACTTATCCAAGACCACGCCAGTTAAATAATTGTCCTTATTAAAGTAGCTGTAGTACTACTGCAGTACTATTTTGTCAAGGCATTGGAACAGGTTGCTTGGGGAAGTGATAAATGCCTCCACAGATGGGGACTCTAAGATGTGTGGATATGGCACTAAGGAATGTGGTTCACTGGTACAACTTTGTAGATCAGGTTGATAGTTGGACTTGAGCTCAGAGGTGGTTCTATGATTCCTGGCTTAAAGAAAGCTCAGAATGCATCTTCGGTATTGCCAGAATTAGGCTAGATATGTCAAGTGATTCCTATAGAAAACACTTAAGGGCTACATGAGTGAAATCAAGAAAGACCAGAGGACTTTCCCATTACTTTCTCAGAATGAGCTGTTAGAACATAGCAATCTCTCTCCACTGTTACTCAAAAATCATTCCTTAAAGGTATGCCCTTTTAAAATCAGTAACAGTGGCATAAGCTCCCTCTGGACTGTAGAAATTACCTGCATTTCTTCCCAGAAATGTAGAGCCATCTAGGAGGGAATAGGCTCCAGAGAATATTGAAATCAGTTGGAATAGGGAAAAGCTTAACCTAAGCTATAGACTGAATAGATTCAATAGATTATATTGAGAGCAATACCCTTTTTATTGTTGTTGTTTCTATAGAGACTTATGCCTGCGTTCCCCCTGTGGTAGTTTTGATCATCTGTTACAGTTAGCAGATCTGGAGTACATATCCCACTGTGCAGAACTATATATAACCTGTAGGCCAGCTGCCAATGCTTCCTCTGAATGTGATTCAAACAGGATGAATGCATAAACTGTTGGGCACAGTTTGGAGTCAGGTGACAAGTCTGCAATGGGCAAATTACTGTGCTGGATACAAATCCTCACATCCAGACCTGTCAACACATTCACGCTTCTGCTCTATGGACTGAGATATACTGAAATAATCACAGGACTTTCTCACAAGTTTGAAAAACAGAGTAAAACTAATCATGAAAGCAGTATTTTATACAACTTCAGCCAGAGCAAAACCAAACAGCTTTACATGGTGTGCTACAATGCCTATTTGCTGTGCAGTTAACATGATTAAAACCTTCATTTTTAAGAGCCTTTATTCTAAAAGGTTTACAGCTCAGGCATCCCACAGATCTCTGGTATACCATATGTCCCTTCAAAACAGTTCTGTTACCAAAGACAAACAAGAAGTGACAAAGCAAATCCTATAAACAATAAAGTTAATAATATAATGCAGACAGTACACACAGGTAACAACAGCTTCAGTGGTGCATCCCATTTTAATTCAAACGTGTTATATCAGCACATTGTCTTTCTTGAAAAGAAAATAAAGATCCTCAAGCATTCAGACTTTGAAGAGTTTTAGACAAGCAGTACTCTTTCTCCATACCAGAAAACTTTTTTATGATGCATTTTTAAGTTTTAAGTCTTTATCTTATAGACACTGCTTCAGAAGTCAATTTAACATGTATCACCATGAGCATGCTCCGGATTGGTAACAGACTGCGGAAAGCAGATGTTTTTCTGCTACAGTCCTTCAGGCACATGGCAAACAAAAACTTTTCCAGTGAGTCACATTTTCACAAACATCAAACTCTTCTGTTGTGCTTGGAAATGAGGCAAAACAGTGGTGACCCCTGGCAGACTTCTCTCTCCCACCCACACCCCATGAGCAATCCAGGGAGATGCAGCCAACCCAGGAGACAAGCTGTTTATTTACATGTGTCACAGCTGTATTTCAGGCCTTGCCTTTTGCTTACAGCAAGCATTAATTCCCTCTGGAGATGAAGATTCCCTCTTCCATCTCCATTTCCCACCTGTCATGTGAAAAAAAGTAATTCAAATTCTAAGGTCAGAGGAAACCCAAGGGATCCAGAATACTCTTTTTATAGACTGCTACTTTGATCCGGTGACAATTAACTTCACTGTTCATGAAGGGGTTTGACTTCTTCTGAGCCATGAGCCTCAGAACCTTTGGAAAGGTCCCTTGCATTGGGCCAAGCCATATTTTCATTTTAATACCTTGCTTCCAGTGGCATCCAATGGGTTGATTAGAAAGGAAGGGCAAAGCATTAGAACACCAAGTGCTTAGAGAGTAGTCTATCCCCAGGGAATCCTTGAAACTCAGAGGAGTCTCATCCAGTCTCAAATTGACTACTTATGCTTTTTAACACTTATTGCACTAATACCACAACCCCCCCTCGCATATTAGCATCAAAGAATGGCTTAGGTTGGAAGGGATCTTAAAGATCATCAAGCTCAAACACATTAGTTTGGAAATTCTAACAATGACGGTTGGATAAAACAGCATCTTGAGAAGACCTGTCCTTGCCCAGGCACTTCAAAAGGAGGATCTTAAGAGGTTTAATTGGATACTTTAACTCTGTACTGTGCTACGTCTTGAAAATAAAAGTTCATTCATTCATAGTTTACCTAATTTCTTATCATTTGCAACATTTTTCTTAAACACTCCTCCAAAAGTTTAAACTTGGAGGTTCACTGTTACTTCCCTTGTTCACGTACAGTTGGTATTGTAGATTTTAGAAGGTAATGAACTCTGTTCCCAGAGCTACTGCCAAGAAGAGGTAACTGAATTTTCAGAAGGACAGATGCAGCACACCTTTTCTTGCTTTTTAACCATTTGACATAAGCCTGAATTTCCAAGACTCTAGGAGGAAAATTTCTGTTAGCTTCAAACAAGTATGGAAAATAAAACTCTGGAAATACCTCAGGATTTCATCGCATTTTTCCTCTGTAAGGCAGAGAAAAAAATTCATAAACTGCGTTAACATATATTCTGACACTTGGATTATTGGAGGTGAATTCGAATGTACTTTAACAAAGCTGATCTTCAGCTGCTAACACACAAGGGGGGAAAAAAAAAAAAAAACAACACAAACATTACAGAAACCTCCATTCTTCCCAGCTAAGATGTAACTCATTTGTCTTTCCATTCCAGAAAACTTAGAGTCAGCGCTTCCTGGAGCGGCTCCTTCTGGAAAAGTGAAACAAAACACCACAATGTCTACTCCTCTGCTTTACAGTACTGATATTTACAGTTCGCTTTAGCGTTTTCTTCAGCCCAGATTTTAATGACTCAAAACATTGAGGCTTTCGCTATTGTTCTCAAGAAATTATTCCACACTTTCCCCCATCACACGAACAACTTTCTTTTCTTGTTCAGTCTCATCCTGTTTTTAACTCTTCCTATCAAAAACTGAATTCTATGCTGTCCCTGCTCTTTGTGAAGACTACACTTCCCATCCAGCTACCTTATTTGATGGAATTATCACAGAATTGTTTGGGTTGGAAGGAAACTTAAAACCCACCTGGTTCCAACCCCCAGGGGGCTGGTTGCCTCCACCAGATCACGGTTCCTAGGGCTCCTAACAACCTGGCCTTAAGCACCCTCCAGGGATGGGGCATCCACACTTCTCTGGCCAGCCAGTTCCTTGCAGCCCTTTAACTAGGCTCAGTGTAAGACTGAATGCTGAAATCATAATTCCAAACAAAGTCCGCACTCCACACTGACAGAAAAGGCATTGTGAAACTTTGGTAAATTCACGACAGCATCTTTTCTTAGTTCAGTGTCTGAAGTCTTGTTTAAAAATGTAACAAAAGTCAAAGCCTCAAATAAAACGTATTTCTCAGTAAGCGATGTTGACTGTCAGCACAGTGTGACTCTGACAATTGCTCACATCCCCCAGAATACAGCACTGTTGGAAATGTTGTGATCAGGCTTGGAAAGGGTACTAACAATCATTTCTGTTTAACAGAAACAACCAGTTATGCATTCCACCAGCTGAATTTCATCTTTTATTTCCCACTGAGCAGGCTTACTTTGTTTTGCTTTTTTTTTTGTCTACACTAGCCAAAGAAATGCAAGGCCTCTAGGCTAAAATATGTCAACTCAAAGAGCTGAATGGGGCTCAGACAGTGGTTGTCAGCCCCCTTACGTCCTCCCCCTTCATACCAGGAATATCTTATTTCCTCAGTCACAAAATCACAAGTCAACAAACAGAAGGGGGTAATGTTAAGTGACAGGAACAGCTCATAGAAGGTGAGCTGGAAGACAGCAGCAGTTGGAAGTTCTCATTTGACAGGTTGAAAAGCTCAACAAGATACTGTCAAGCTGTAATCCAACTGTTAAATAACAGCTTCAGAAAAGCATGTTGTTTCTATAATTAAAACCACTGATTTCAGGGTCTGGTAAAACGTTCTCCATTTGTTGCTCTGATGTCATCACTATAAAACATTAGGAAAAAAGCTCACTAACTTTGAGCTGGTGGGACACCTGCATAACCAATAATCTCAGCACAGACTGCCCAAGACAAGAGAATTGCATTCAGTTCCTTTGCCCTGCAATTGCACTGTCTGCAGACAAAAGCATTGAATGAATCCTCGCTATTCAGTTAGATCCTAAGGGTGCATTCAGTTGCCCAATACATGGTAACTCGCGGCAGCACAGTTGACAAACTCTCCAGAGACGTGGGAACCCACTTCAACTCAGATCAAAACTCCTCTTCACCCACAGCATCCCCTCATGTTTCTGAACAGGTTCAATGCTATAGCACCAAGTTTCATTTCATTATTTTTTTTCAACCACTTTGTAGGAGTCCACATTGAATGTCTTCTGAACGAGATTAAGGTCTCAAAAAATAAAAACCTACTCGTTACAAGTCTCTAAAGCTAAACCAGGATAACAACTGAGGCCAGTCTAACCATTTTCACGGCCTTCCAAGTTGCTCGTATTTCAATTTCTGTCCCAACAGCACATCAACAGCATCTTCAAGGTTACTATTTCATGCTTTCTACCAAGTGTAAAGCCCCTGCTCTGCAAAAGCCAGTAAGCTTAGGCTTAGTTTAATTTGTCTGAATAGTCCCACTGAGATTAAAAAGAAAATGGAGCATATATACTTGAATGCTTTGCTGAAGCGAGGCCAAAGCCTCCCAAACCATTTTAACCACAGCAGACAGAAATGGGAGTCTCAAGATTTTACCCTCTAGCTTTCTATCTTATTACAAAGTCCCCTGCTTCCAGACCCCTTCTTCTGAACTGATGCCAAAAAGCAGATACAGGCTTGCCCAGAAAACAAAGTTTAAGGCTTGTACAGGGTTTTCCCAAGTCTTGTGCCATTTCACATCTTCTTTCCTTTTGTTTATCTGATATTCTAACATCCGGAAGTCAACACTACTTCCTTATTGGAACAACAAAAGTAGGAAACCAACACCCTAGCACCAGCATCAGCAACCCCCTCCGCAACCAGACTTCTACATCAAGCCAACTGTAAATATTTTATCATTTTCTTCAGAGAAGCAACAGCCTGTAACATCAATAATGGATTATCATTAATTACTGTAGAAACTCTGGATGGCATCCTGCCCCTTGGGCATGTTGACCGTACCCCTTGATATGGTACAACAGCTCGGTGTCAACCAAAAACTTGCTGAATGTGCACTCAATTCCACTGTTGGTGTCATTAATGAAGATGTTAAAGAGCACTCGTCCCAGTACTGACCCCAAAGAACACCATTTGTCACTGATCTCCATCCAGCCATCGATCCATAAGGTAAGGAAAGATTCCCTCCAGTCATCAATTTAGAGACTGGAATGAGCCACCTGAAATATGTTCAGCTTTCCTGAATCCATGAGCAGAGTTTGTTGCATAACCTGGATGAGGTATTTAGGCAGGATGAGCACTGCTACCTGAAATGCAGCTGATCTCATCACTGACATTTATCACCCAATCTGGGGATCTGGGAGGAAACTGGAGGATAAATTAGAGTATAAGAAAGCAGGAATGGAGAACAAGACAAGAGAAACAGTAAGTACATGGCTCCTTTTTTGCTCATCTGTGGTTCAAACACATTGCTCAAGAGAAGGGAAGGATGGCTAAGGGGTTAATCCAATGAAGCAATGCATCCACAAATTCATACTTGTCTTCAGGATCACATCCCTGAAAATGAAGGCCCTTTTACAGTAATAGATGAGGTTTATTATTTAAGCCCTCTTACCCAGGAGAGAAAATACCTCTCTGGTGTCTTCACTGTGAAATCATGAAGTGGCACACACTTTGTGCAACTCACTTACATAGAAAGGAATAGGAGCAATCTCAGCCACTTCAATTAATTCATCTTTGTGCAACTTTAAAAAATGGGAAGCTTTGAGCAGCTGCATAGAAAATCCATCCCTGGGAATTTAAATTAATCTCTGGGCTACTGAAGTAGTATTATCTGTGTTAATTAACATTGATTTTTAAACTAATGCAGAAGGAGTCTAAGAACTGTGAGCTGTTAAGCTAATCTAACTTGCTGAACAATTTCATCATACTGATGCAAGTCGCTTTACATTTCCCCATAACTTCTTACAGTGAGGGAGCTCTCGCAGCTGTTAAATCTCAGCAGACCATCTCTGAAGTGCATAGAACAACTCAGTATCTGATAACAGACCCTGAGATACCACATAGATGGTGTGCAGAAATACTTAAGAACTACAATAATTTAAGAACTAATCTGCAAAGAGAAAGGCAAGTAAATCCAGGCCCTGTTCAGTAACATTTACAACTGAGTTCAGAATAAACTCATCTCTGAGTCTCAAAATCTCATAGTGTCTTTCCTGCAGATTATCATTCCTTATCTCTTTTGTTAGTCAATAATGCTCTTTAAAAGCACCACACTGATATGAGCAACATGTTTTCCAAACAAGAAAAAGCAAACATCACAATTATAGTGTATAGTATTACTTACTATACTCCTTTTTATGGTGTAACATATTTACAGTTCTTGATGCAGGTTGAAGAAAACACCATTATCTATGCTGCATAGACAAATTCCCCGGGCAGACCTGCAATACTAGTTACCCATAGCAGTAAAAAAAAAAAAAAAAAAAAAAAAAAGCTGAGCAATTGTTTCATTATAAGATACAGCAGTTACAGCAAAAGTCATTAAAAATGGAGTCACATTTTTTTCTCTTCATAAGTTCAAGCACCCAAGCCCTCATACTTTAGCCAGGAGATCAAAGATGTTCCTCAATTTGCCCAAGCTACCCATGTTCGAGTTTCAACACCACTAATTTTACTTCTGGACTTTAACATGCAAATCCCTGGGCCTAGACTTCACCTGATGTAAAATAGCATATCTTCAAAGTAAAGAAAATTAACTTAGCTAATAATTGTCTGACACTCTAGCCCACTACATTAATGGCTTCAGCCACTGAAGGGCTGAATTTGTCTCTACTTTCTGTGTTATGTATGAACATCAATGACAATGATAGCACTGACCAGATGCCCCATAACAGGGTCTCAAACTTCTCATGTTTCCTGCACCTGTGCAGCTCAGCCTCAGCAGTAAGCACAAAACAAATCCCATTATCCTGCAGAGATTTTCTTCGAGTTGTTGGAAGGACACCATTCTCAACGCTAGAAACAGACCAAGGTAACACCATGATGGCTAATTTCTAAAAACTCAGAAAACATTTAATATGAATTAGAATGGAAATAGTTTGATATGTGAACTGGTGTAGGGACTTGTGCGTGTTCTATTCTGAACCAACAACCAGCTAGGAAAAAGATGTGGCTATGCCTCCCAACATCTTTAGGCTGATCCTCTGCAAGGCAGGCATTTCCTCGTGTCTCATGCTTTCCAGTCTGTTATTGCAGCTTCCTCATGCCTCTTTTTCCAGCACTTCCATCTCTTGTCTAGAGCAACCAGATAAACCTTTGAGGGGAAGGATTTGCTAAGAGATGTCTCAGAATCAGGCAAGCTGATCATTTGCCTTTAATTGTCTCTTCCTCTCCTCCCAGCTTCAGTTTTTCCACTTTGACTTTTAAGCTTGCCACATGTGAGCTTAGGGGATCGTTGGTCAGCTTGAGACTCTTGCTTTAAAACCAGCAAAACTAGTTCAGGAACTGGACTTACATGCAGTGAAGTCTGTCCTGTAATTAGCTTTAAATAAAGGTCCCTTTCAACAGGAAATTAAATACCACGAGTCTTCAATGATAACTAGTGCAGCAGACATGGTTCTCACTTTTGCCTCCAACACAGTCTTGCAAAGCACAACACTAGCAGGATATTAAAGAACTACAAAAAATGAACGAATTTACAAAAGCATCCTCTTTGGTCTCTTAAAGATGCCATTTAAGAGTGGCACGATGCACTTCCTCACAAATCAATTGTTCCCAGGTGGAAAGCTGCGTTAATTCCCTGCAGCCACAACCGCAGACCAGAGAAAGCCATTAGCTACCCAACCACATGACAAAGCCTGAGGCACTCCAGCCCCCGCACTCAGATCGCTTTTTAGATGGATCGGGAGGCCAGATGCTGCTGCTGGCTGAGGGCTGCTCAGCTAGGCTTCCAGTGCAACGGGAGAGATGAAAGCAGGCTGAATGCATTGCTCCCATCACATCTACAGGGCATGAAGCACAGCAGGAACTCCCACATCAAGCACCAAATCCATTTCCACCAGGGCTAACAAAAAGAGAACAAAGCCTACTCACGCTTCTTGACCTTTACAAGTAGTTGAACTGATGAATTTTTTTCCCTGTTTTATCGATTCTGGGAATCGCTGAAATGGATGGGAAGATTTCACTCACCTAGAAGAAAATGAGTATTCACCACAAACAAGGAAAAAAGCTTTTTAAGCTTATTTTCTTCAGAAGTTACCTATCCCAACGACGCTAAAAGAACCTCAAAAGGCAGGCTGTGATTTCTGTGTATGTAGCTTAACACTTAACTGAAGGTAATACAGATTTCTCCCTGCACTGATATTTTTCATCTGGTTTGCTCCTGTTCATCTATCAGTTAGGGCTGCAATCGAGTAGTATTAACAGTGAATCCCTCACCTCTTCATGTCTGTGTACTGAACTTTTCAGAAGCAAGAGTGCCACTTTTTCCTCAAAAAAAAAAAAAAAACCAAACACAAAACCAACAAAACGCACACGAGCTTCTGGGTTTCATTTGCCTCTGCCTTACAGCCTGAGAAAGTTGGAGCCATAGCTGGCTCACCGCCTGCAACAGTCCCTGTTCTGGCACAGAGCTGAAAAATCAAAACAAAGTTGTCTATTGGAAAGAAAAATAGCAAGGTCAGACCATCCAATTTTGCTTCACTGTATACTTGGAAAAAACGTTACCTGAGAACTTCTTAAAGCTGATGGTCTCAGCTAATCAAAGCAATGCTTGATGTGCCCTTTGGAAACTGCACCATCACCACGAGAAGCAATATTCAGAACAAACTGGAAAACTATGAGCAAAGTTAAGAGAACTGAAAACTTTCATCAATACTTCTGTTGCTGCCTATAAGTAATCTGGACACTGCTCCTGGCCCCTTGATCTAAGAAAAGCAATACATGATTAAGAATTCTGTGCTGTGATATTGATGGGGGAGAAGATAGCACAACAGATGGAGCTGAAGACTTGATGAGATTTAACATTCTTATTTGCAAGTGGGATTACAGATTGAAAGAGACCACACTTTTCTCCTTCCCTCCTATAGCTGAACTTACCAGTGGTATTTCAAAACAGCACTGCAGTTTGTGTCTGAAAGGTATATACAGTAGAGTAATACTACACAGCTGTATTCTACCCCTTCTGACTTAGGTTTTTGATAAACTTATCTGTGTAAACATGCTAAGAAAGTACATCTGCAAAGATGCCTCATTAGGAGATTTGTTTGGATTAAACAGTATTGTGATCAGGCTGACTTCCAGATCTGTGACTGGAGATCAGCAGTCTTGCAATTAACTGTTTGCTTGTTTACTTCTGTGGACTACTTAAAAGACTGAGCAGCAGGTGTTCATAGGTACAGGACTAAATCTGCTTTACAAGGTCAGTGTTTGGGGTAGAGCAGTGGTGCACTATAACATGCTGCTAGCAGAGTTTTCTGTGCAGAACACTGTCTAAACAAACAGTGCAAACACTACAGCTCATAAAAGCAAATGAAGGGAATTTTACAGCCATATGGGCAGGGAGAAAAAAAAACAAACACGTTCAACTTGGCTGACTTAATAGCTCAGAGTATCTGGAATCACTGGCCTAAGCAGAACATCTATCGTGAGACATTGTCACCCTCTCAGGCCATCTCCCTTGAGACGGAGATCTCATATTTTCAATATGGCTCTGCCGCGTTGCCACAACTGAATTAGCAGTTTCAATGCCAATTTCAATTCAGACAGTATCAGAACCCAACGTGAACACTTCCAAACTCATTCAAAACAGCCATCTACTTGATCAGTTAGGGGATCATTGACACCAGTGAGGGTCACTCAACCCCTGACCTTGCAAGTTAAAAGTAAATCGGGAGTTTTGAGCAACTCAGCATTTCCCCATTACTGCTGTGAAATGACAGGCAATGACTAGAACCAGCAGAGAATTTTGGCCTACAGCATTGTCGTACCCTTGCAAAGTGAGGGAATGATATCCTGTCAGCCTCTTTTATCTGCAGGAGGCAGCAGCATGGTACTGAGAGCTGAGTCAGTCCATAAATGTAGAGCAGCAACGGAAATAGAACCCAGATATCCCAACTGTCTCTTCCATGCTCTCACCACAAAAACCACCCTAATGACAGCCACACTCTGATGACAGATGATCTGCAGCTCATTCTTCCTTTTTAAGAGCTCCCTCATTATTGTTCTGAAAACCTGAAATAGCTCTAAGACCCATCATTCCAGGCTTCACAATTTCATCTTCCTACACTCACCTACGTTTTCACCCCAAACTTAATAGATCGCATCTGCTAGACAGCTATCGAGTGCTATTCTAGTACATACCTTTCACTCAAAGGAACCTTCACTCTCAGCTCTGAAGCCATTAAGTTCACTTTCTCCACCCTACACACATTCCCTCAACTCTGTAGACAAAACTCCTGTTACATTCCTCCACCTTTCTCCTAAATTTCAGGAGAACATAAAAGACATTGTTCCTTGACCCTCCAGACACGTTTCTCCCTTTCTGAAGATCCTTATTTTCACATTTCCACTTCCACTCTCTTCAGTGACCTGTCCTATCATAAGTCACTGGCTATTACACTGAGATGCAGTATTACAATATATTTCTCTAAATGAGTTGGAATGTGAAGTGTTATACAATGCAGTAAGAGCAGGAATCAGCTCCAGGATAAACTCTCTCCACTTTAGGCATCTATTTCAGAATAACCTTCATTGTCTGTTATAGATCTATGCTAACTATAAAGGGACAAAGACATTTGGCCATAGCTTACACGCCTACATGTGAACACATTCACATGATTGACGCTGTCACTTTTGGCAGTTGCACACCTGTCAGCCTTCTCACTACTCCACAGCCAAGCTCTGTGCCACTGCTCTGAGCTGACCTGGTCAGAAATTTGATTTTACTTATGTCACTGAACGGCACAAATGAACCACCTTCAACTTACTGAAAGTCTTCCAATGGTAACAAGTGCAATTCAATTTCTTTAAGATCCAGGCATTCACTGTGACTTTTATGCCTCACGAGGAGTTCTAGAAAAGTTACACAAGAAAAGAAATGTAAGATTCAACAAGACAGGACATCAAATTAGAACAAGTTATCTTAGCTAAAAAATGAAGGGGAAATTCGTGCAATTCAGAAAACTAAATATTTCAACATTGTTTCAGTACTAATCCTGAGTTTTCCTCAGAATCTCTCATCAGAACTTAAACTATGAAATACAGGCTCATCTCTCAAAGCAAGAAGTCTCTCCACTTCATAATGCAAAACACTAAACTCCATTGAGGGAGCCAACAGAACTGCACTTTGTTTTTGCATTATTCTGCAAGTAGCAGAAAGAGGCTAGCAACTTTTCAACTGCGTATCTAGCTTTCTAGCATGCTTACAAGCATGACAAGCTGCAGAACACTTTCGCAGCAAATATTCAGTTAGAAATAGGATTTCTAACGTGCATCAGTGTTTTCTTTGGCTTTAGTTTCCCCAGAACAGCAAGTAAGCCTCACCAGAAATATTTTAGTATTTTCAACTTCAATTCCCCATTTTTCTCTGGCAATACATACAAGCCAATACATTACAGCAACACATTCCAAGTCTTTGGGAAGCGAAGACCTTGCCTCCTCCACTCCACTTTAGTGTTTCTTTTCTTGAAGCTTCTTAAGATGGACTTCAACAATTTGTTAGAAGTACAAGTGTTTGGTGACAACAAAGAACTCAAATTTCTCAGTGTCAAATACTTGACAGCCAGTTTTCATATATTGAGTATAAACCTTCAGAAGTTCAATACATTATTCTAAGAATACTTCCACATTTTGTGCAGAATATACCAACTTAAACATCGTGTATGTTATGTATTTATATTGTACATAACATTTAGCAAAGGACAAGCTATCTTCACTCTAAAACAGTTTTCAGTTATGCCTAATTCAGCTGTTATGTAAATACCTTACCACAAAGCCAGAGAATGTACTCTCAGAAAACTTCAAGGTGTCTATTTAGACTCATCTCCAGCCCTTTTTGAGATTTTAGGCATCTCAGTATAGTAAAATATCATTACTGTGTTCAGTTTCCCCAGAGTTTACACCTGTAGCACAGTTTATACATGGCTGAAGTCCTCCATCCCCCTCTCCCTTTTATGCCTTGCTTCATTTAAAAACAGAACTGAGTAAGACAAAGTACATGCTAAGTTTCAAGTAGGTAAAAACAGCACCAAAATCTAGGTATAACAATTGTTGACACCTTAGAAAAGAGCACACAGTTTGCTTTTGATTCACTAAGTTTCTTTTCTTCTGGACAGTTCAGCCCTAGAAAAATTCAAGTAACTGAATGACACTTCCAAATCGCAATGCTCAGAAAGGCAAGACCATGTTACAGGCAACATGTTATTGTACAGACACAAGACAGACTTAGATATGGCTTAGTGGGCATGGTGGTGATGGGTTGGTGCTTGGACTTGATGGCCCTAGTGGTCTTCTCCAATCAGAATGATTCTGTAATGCTATAGAAGAAAGCGCATCTTCAGACCAGGTGCAGACAGTTGCATTGTTTGTGATAACAAGATTAGTTCTAAACTATTATATAAATAATAGTTTTCATTGATCAGGAGAAGATCTGAATAAGTTATTTCTAAACAGATATTTTCCAGAATCCTTTTAAAAACCATGAAATATAGCTATGCTTTAAAGCATTTTTCAGGTAGTAATAATCTCCACTGATGAAAATAGTGCAACCCTACGTTCACAGATCCAAGAAGAATTGTAGGTAGGGCTCAGTTTAAGCAGCAAAGCCCTGGAACAAGGAGCATCAGGAAAGCATCCCTCTCCTAAAACCTGGGGTGCTGTTGTATGAGAAAAATGCAGCAGACTTTCCACAGCTGTTCCTTGCAGGGAAACAGGAGGGACGAGAGAAGAAATCAATCATAGCTCCTTCAAAGAAACTTTCAAAGTCTTTTTCAAAGTCTTTTCCAACACAATCCTTTTTCCAGCCTGCAGATTAAAGGTCATCGATGATACTGTCAAAGGCAAACATCCCATGTTCAGTGACTAGAAGCACATGTAATGCAGCCAACCAGTAAAGCTGGTCCTCCAAATAAGATGTCTGGTACTCCCAAATAGCAGCTCAGACTGATCTTGGAGTCAGCAGTCACCCTTCGGAAAAAAGCAAAGGAATCCCTTGACTCTACATATTACAGTACACTGAGGAGTACCTAGCATAGTTCTTTCCTCTAAGCAACCTCATATACTTTCACATTCAAGGAGGCTACCGATCACTGTCAAGTAGCAAGCCCTTGAAATCCTTCTGTCAATCTGTTTGTGCTGTAATAAAATCAACTCCAAGAGGAATTCACTAAGAAAACCACCTTCAAGCGAATCATAGACTCATTAAGGTTGGAAAAGACCTCCAAAAAAATTGTGAAGTCCAGCCCCAACCCATTCCTGCTAAAGCATGCTGCTCCATCAGAAGCTACTGGTAAAATTCCCATTACTTGATAATAAAACACCTAAAGAAAGTCTGGATTATGTTATTTGATACCAATGGTGGGGAAAACTTTCATTTCATAATTAGATAACTTGCTCAGCACTTGTTGATACTTGGGCAAACATTATATACTCCTACAAGTGCAATATCATAATAATGATGCCGCAGATTTTAAGGGGGTCTGACATTCACCCTGAAAGCAATGGCCCTAACAGGAAGTATTTCATCCAGTGAGATGTGTCCACATTTTTCTTACAGAAAAACAGAAAATCCATTTCCACACGAACTTCCAGAGCTGAGCTGACAGTCAGACTAGATGATCTTAGTGGTCTTTTCCAACCTTCATGATTCCATGATTTTGTGACACTGGAACTTCATTTGTAGAAATGCCTCCCTCCATACAAACTCACACTAAAAAAAAGTTCCACAAAGAATGTCCTCACCACAAAGCACTTAAATCTGCTTACTTAACTTGCACCTCCCTCTCCACGTTTGGCTTGGCATCTCTTGTAAGAGAAAAAGAAAATGTAGCCAACAGTGTACAAATCAAAGAACTACAGACAGTATTCCACTACCCTTCGCTCTATCATCAAGAAATTTAGCATCTGAAAGTTCACCACTAGTTTGAACATTCACAAACTTCCTGTTCATCAAAATACATTTCTTCTGCCAAATATCCCAGGTTGTATTTTCTTCTCTCTCTCTATCTTCTGTTCTACACATAAAGGGCCACTCCACACTGTGAGTACTCTCCATGCTAAATGCTGGCTGCATTTACAAAGCCTATTTCATCCTTCTGCCACCCAGAGAACACAAAAATGTTTTTCAAAAGTCTTTTAAAATGTAGAAATCCCAACGACCACAGAAAATCATCTCTAAATTTTTTTTGGAAGCAGGTGAAGAAAGCAAGGTTTTAATCATAATGAAAGCCAAGTTATATCACAAAGAAGTGTTAAGAGAAATTATACAAATTTAAATGTACCTATCACAAAAATTTACAACAGGCAAGCCCTTAAGAAGGACAAAAACAAATAGCTGGTATCATAAATCTTTTATTGCCAACTTTACAACATAAGAACCTGAACAGTCTTTCTGAAGTAATTAGTACCTTGGGTATCAGTGAACCAGTAATTATGTCCTTGTTTGAAAAGCTGTTTGGGTGCGCGTCTCAGTTTATACTATGAAACACCCTGTGCTTTCCCCTCCGATTAAAACCAGGGTTGACACTCTGAGTAAAGGAAATGTGCATGGAAAGACGCTCTGTTATTGACATTCAGTGCTGAACCACTGACTAATACTGAAGTGAAAGGTTACTTGCACCTAGGATGGCTCCAGCTGCTGTTGTTCCTGTGCTAGGATAACAAATGCTCTTCCAAAGACAACATTTTTCATGCTTACGGGGTCCCCTTCACATAGAAGTCTTAAAGGAACACTAATCAAAGAAGCAGAACAAAATCCTGGGGCAAGCTTCATGGAAAGACAGTGGCTAACAACATAAGCTCCTCTGCTCTTGGTACAGTCAGAAATAGCAAGTCATTTATCATGTGTATGTAATAAAGATTTTTAAATAAAATATTCCTCAGCATTTTCCAGTGAAGTTGCTATAGACAGTCAGTTCTTTATTATCATATGGAACCTCTCACCTCCATTAATTACCTGCTTATTAAGATCCTTTAACAACTAACGCCTATTGGAAAAGACTGATGATTCCATGGACAAGCCTACCTATTGCTAATTAAATTAGAACACAGTGCATTTGCACAAAAGGCTGCCAGGTGACTTTAGCAAGGTAACTAGCCCTCTTCACTTGAGTCATCCCACCATTTTGTGACCTTTTCTCCACTGTCTCTAAATACACAGCAAAGTGCTAGAACTCACTGCAGCACCCTACCCAGTCTTGACATCAGAGAAGAGCCTTTGATTTCACATTGGTGGCACCAAAAGCTATGAGACTGACAAGTCACAATGCCTCCACACACACATATGGCTATTTATATAGTACACAAGTCATCTTCTATGAAGAGTGCCATTTAATGATTAACCACAACTGACAGTTTCTCATCTTTGGAACGTAAGCCGTTTCCACATTGAAAGGCTAAAGCTTTTCACAAGGATATTAGTACTTCAGGACATAACACCTCACCATAGGTTCACTAACTTACTGCAACAACCAGAAAAGGGATGAAGAACCAGCCATTCAAATAACACACTGTTGCATCCTTATTTGTTATAAAATATCTATTATAATAACTCTGCTAGTGGCTGGCCACCAGCCTGAAGTAATTCAGTTCACTATAACCCTTTGGGCCCAATCTATCAGCCAAAATCCTCAGGCCTACAGCATGACAAAAGGGGAGATCCTTGTGCTTCAGTCTCCAAATCAAGTACTCCGAAGGGCTTAGCTAGGGTGCTGAAGATTTGCCTGATGTTATTGCCACCTGTGAAACCCAAGGAGAAAACTGAAGCAATGCTCAGATGAAAGTGACATGCTATAATAGAAAGTCAGCCTCTCAGCCCAGACCACGGAGTGTATGGAGGGCAGGGGAGGGAAAGGAGAAACTGCATGCAATAAGCTGTTCCCTGTAGCAACAACTGGCCGCATATAATACTGTGCTGCTGATGTTGCTACATGAACAACACCCCCTGGCAAGAGCAGAGAGCCACATTTACTAGAAACAGTAAGTCAGACTGCAGATTTCTTTGGCAATACATGCACTAGAATTTAAGAACATTAGTGATGCTGCCCCATTCCCTTTGCAAACACATTCAGATCAGCGTACGTTCATAGTAATAGAGCAATATCCAATCCTCCAGAAAACAGGTGAATTATTTAATGTACTGGGGAGACTATGTTCAAAGACATTGTGATACTTGGCCTATTTTGAAAGGCAGCATAAAACATTTCAATGGCATCCAACCTGTAATTTCTTTCCTTACATAGCACATCGTATACTTTGCATGTCTATCTGCTTGGGGAAGTGAACTGCAATAGCAGAGGAACAGCTTTCATGGGAAGCTGAAGGGGAAAATAATATTGTTCAGAAAAATCCAAGTCCTTTACCAAAAGAAGAGTTCTGAGAGTATTAGCTATTGGAGCCAGTTTACCTTATAAGCTTGGGAGTAAGCAGAAGTAGTCAGGGTCACCAGCACCCTCCTTTTTTTTCCCCAGACATTTTGAGGCATTTAATGCAAACAAAGATCAGTGTTCACAGTGAAACATCAATACACACTTCTGTTAGTTGAAGCCAGCTATACCCACTGAACTAGGGCAGCAGTTGAGGTTGAGTAAACACAGTTCAGGAAAAAGAAGGACCAGATATGCATCCCAAATTTGTAACAAAACTATGTGAAAGCCAAGTGTTATTACTGATTTAAGAGCACTGGAAATTAAAGACTACCAGCTCCAGTATTTTATCACCAAGGTCCTTTTCCTTAAAAAACAAACGAACAAAAAAACAGCACAACTGGTGGGGAAGTGCTAAAGAAGCAAAATCTTGGAAAGGAGCATTATTTAAACAAGCCCTGGGCTGTCATTATGCCAAACATCAGCTCTGTTTCCAGTAAATAAAATATAAACAGATATTCAGAACTGCCATATTCCCAAGGAAAACTTGGCAGGCACTTCTATTCTATTGCCCTCATGGTACTGCTGCCCAAATAAGCTGGCCACCAACCAAGTTATGAGCTGAAACCAGCTGAAACAGCTGCAGCAGTTTCAAGCTAAGCCCAGGCTGACTGCAGATGGGTTGTTTACTTTGCTCAGAAGTACTTCAGATCACAGCTTCAGATATGTTTTACTATTACTTGTAGATGTTAAGATGACTTAAAAAGTAAAGTAGACAGTAAAGCCTCTGTGTCAGCCAAGATATTGATGAAGATATCCTGATGGCACATTCTCGTTAAAGGAATGAAAATGTGCATCACAACTTATCTGCCATTTAGCAGTCTTACAGTGAGATTTTATTTTTATTTAAGGCAAACCAATCCATTTCATTTCCTCTTCCAGAAACATGACCGACTTAACAGTGTTTTCTTCATAATGAAAATGCTGCCATAATAAGGGATACAACAATTACCTAAAAGGTATCAATCCCATACACTTACATCAAGAACAAGCAGCAAGCTAACAAAACAGGATCTTCACACGTGAAAATGAACACACAGTAAAAGCAGAAATCCACTGTGGATAAATCAATTTCAAGAACTTTTTCAAGATGGAAGAAAAGGAGATACCATATGAGTACAAATACCAAGCCAAGATGTAGGATACTGCAGAGATTGCACAGAACACCTTCATCCCTCTGTCCCAAATAGTCTTGTGAGGGGAGCCTCAAAGGCTCTCCCCACTTTGAGGAAAAACTCATCGTCCTGCTGTGTCTTCTTCACCATAGCCTGCCATCAATTCCCTCCCTCCTGTAAAAAAGATTCAAGTTACCTGTATTTCTGGCAGGTTCATGCGGAAATAGCTTGCTGTCCTCGTCCTGGCAGTAATCCCACTGTAGGACATTGCCACCTTGTGGGTTCTGCTAGTATGAGATAGGAAGATGAAGAACGAAGAAAGTTCTCTAACAGTCCAGGAATAATGTTGAATCCCAATTCAGAAGCTTTTGTTCATGTTTAAATCAGGTAACTTTTCTTTAAGAGACAAGACACAGACAAGATCAAAGTAAAAAGAAAAAAAAAAACCTGAAAACTTTCAAGTGGAGCACTCACAAATTCTAACAAAAAGTGACCCAGAAACTCCACTCCTAGGCCGGCTTCCTAAGCAGAATGCAAGAGTTCACCTCCCAAAGCACCCAGTTGACGCTCAGACGATGTGAAAAGCTCTCCTAATGCTCTGCAATGGTTTTTCTCCTGACCAAGTACCTGCAAGTGTGTGGCTAAGTGGGAACGTCGAAGTTGTTATGGGTAGAGAAGGTAGCATTTCACTTGCTAATATATAAAAACACTGGGTTAATTGCCCTTCTACTCTTCAAGCATCAGTATCATTAACACCTAATTTCACAGTCAAGTAGACTTGCCAAGACAAAAGCATTCTTCAAAGAAGCTTTAGATTTGTATTTCTTGTCCTATTAGGATTTAATTCCTCAGAAAACTAAGTTACATTCACTTTAAAGAAAGGCACAAGAAATTTAGTAGTCCTTTTCATAAAGGATAACTTTACCGTTATTTACCTTTAGGAAGGGAAGATGTCTCAAACGCACTCTAAGCTGTTCTCATTTTCTTTTAATAATTTAGCAGAAATGATAAGTGTCGTCTCATCTTTTTGCTGACTTTTTGCCACTCAAGGACACCAAACGTGGTCATTTTAAATACCAGATGCATTTAATCAAAGCCGTTACCCTCAGTGATCACTAGAGCCAAGAACACGGGCTAAGTTCAGTTCTGTAAGTTTTCCTTAGAACTGATGAAGTTTTAAGAACATCAAAAAAAGGATATAGTCCCATCATTATGAAGCTGCCATTACCTTCACTAGTCCACTAGTGATCACCCTCCAAATGCACAAACTTGAGCAGCAGCTCCATGATACAGAAATAGTGTGCTACCTCAGTTTCCTTCCACAATTCATTTGGATTTCTAAAAGCTGTCAGGAAACATTAATGTTGTTTTACTGACTAAAAACAGCAGCCCTATTAGATAAAGGGCAAATCAAAACCAGAACCAAGTCTCATTCTCTTGCCATTAGATAGCACCACTGCCTCAAATCCATAGCCACATAAGGACACCCACCTGCCTCTTGTATTCAGGATGCAAAGGAATAAGTATTTCTGTGGAAATAAGAATTATTTCTTTACTTTCATAATATTCCCAGTTGAAACAACAAGGGTATGATTGAGCACACTGTCCCAGTTCTCAACTTCCAAGTCACAGAAGACAAGCAATGGCCAACAGCATGTTTTTCCCCATATCTGTATGTTCCTTGTCTTGGGACTGACTTGACTGCAGATAGTCCAAAATTTCTGTTCCCCAGTGCTTGCACCAGCAGCTCCTATATAACAAAACAGCTAACAGTACAAGCTGCTCTTTATACAGAACAGGAGCCCTACGCTGAGAAAACTGCCAACAACATTTTGTACAACAGCACCATCTGGATACTCCTACCAGAAACAGGCTTAGTAATTCTGTCGTTAATCTTTCAAGTGTGGATGGTTTGTACAGTCATTACTGTGCCAAACACTCAGCATGAGTTGTGTCACTTTTTTAGTTCACAAGGTCAAATGATGAGGCAAATCATGATTTTCCTACTGCTTGAGCAGCTCCCTGATAAAAAACAATGACAACTTGAGATCTTTCCCCCCTTTCAACCATCCAAGGTCCCGTGCCTCCTACACCTTTTGTCTCTACCACTCAATGATTCAAATGGTTCAGTGGAAGAAGGCAGCAACCTCCAATATAGACCTACAATCTACAAGCCTACTCATTTCAGGTGTGTCCTCAAATACACCACCTTGACTTCATTACTAAGTGAGCCCATTACTGGGTCTGGCTTCCCATCTGCTCTTTGGCACAAGTAGGCCTGTAACACCCAGCATGGAGCAACACCACTGGAAGAGAAACGCTTCAACTCAAAAAGCCATCTGCACTATTGTAGCAAAGAGTTTTAAAACTGTGGTCGAAGACAGGGTTCCCACAGCAATGCTGTTTTGTTACAACACATTGAGACTGATCTCAGGCAGCTAGGAGGGACAAAAAAAAAGGTAAGTCACGGCAGTTTGTACAGTTGTGGTAATATAATGTACCTACATTAACTTCAAAATCAATGTTTAAACACTTAGCCATGAAAATTTGTACTACAAATCACTGCAGATAGCAAAATAAACCCTTGCTGGATCAAGGACATGGCTTAGTGGTCATGGTGGTGATGGGTCAACAGTTGGATTTGATGATGGTAGAGATCTTTTCCAACTTTAATGAGTCTATAATTCTACAAAAGAAGGCTTGTTTTAATTTCTGATTAATAACAAGAATAGTCTTTATATTGTTACCACAATGGCAGATGCATTATTTGTATTCACTCCACTCCCCCTTCCCGCTCCCAATGTATTCAAGGAGAGAGTTGATGGGTAGCCAAGGGCTGGCAGTACCAATGAAATATTAACGCAGCCTTGCAGCAGCATCAGTGACAGCTACCTCCAGTTTCATGCCAACAGCAGCAGGTTGTGGAGCAGGGAGAGCCCCACACTGTTCGTTTTCTTCAAAGCCTGCCAGGCTTATCTTAAGTTGCAAGGGAAAGTTGAAGAAGCAAGAGGAAGAAAGAATTAATAAAGCAAGTCTACCATGACAGTTTCAGTCTGGAGAGGCCTCCAGCATGTTTAGTATATTAAACAGGTTCTTTTGAAACAACACGTCCATATAGTAAACTAAGCTGTAGTCAGGATGGCTTGAGCTATGTAGACGCACAGATGGGATGCCTCTGAAGCCAGCTACATGCACAGCAGACTAAAGCCTTCTCACTTTCAGGACGCTAACCCTGTATCAGATACTATCCATTGTAAGATCAATGTAATCTTTTCCAATTAACATTTACAATGAGGCCTTTCCTGCAAGAAGCACAACCGTGAATAGATTGCGAGACCACAGAAAACAGGCAAAGCATCACAGAGCCCATCCCTTTTAGGTCACTGGTCCCAATTCACAGCAGATTAGAAGGGCACAAAGAATTACCATCTGCTCTGTCTCTGGCACATTGCATAGAATGAACTGAGTGATCTTAGTCCAGCTCCCAGTAAACAAGTATTCACAAAGACACTAGCATTAATTACATACTAACCAGCACATGGCAGAGATCTTCAGCATTGCTGTCAAGTCCCACACTGGCAACAAAAGCAGGTGGCACTTACTGCTTCTGGTGGCTGCCTCTGAAGGTGGGCTCAGGAGTAGACAGGTCACACCAGCAGGCCTACAGACCTGCCTTGTCTAAACCAACCCCTACACTGCAATTCCAGATGAAATTGTCAGCACAAAGTAGTCAGAAAGGTAGTGTGTGCCAGATCATTAATCACTGTTTCTTTATGTATTTCTCATAGAATCATCGAGGTTGGAAAAGACCACTAACATCATGAAGTTCAGCCATCAACCCATTCCCACCATACCCACTAACCACATCCCTCAGTGCCATACTGCACCTCCACAGCTCTTAGAACACAAGATAAAGAACAAGCGGCAAAGAGCCTGGCTCAGGCTTAGTGGGATTTGGTGGCTGAAGATGGTAGACAGCAAATAGACAGGGAAAATTCATGCCGCAGTGAGAGGAACAGGTGAGTAATGCTGGTATTTTAATATTGCAAGTGAAAAGATAACCGGGATACCTGGAATGCAGCTGAAGAAAACACATTTAGCTCCAATTATTAGGTACCACCGCAACAAGTAATGACCAAAACCTCAACAGAGAACTTCAAACTGCAAGCAAGTAAAAAAACAACAACAACAACAAAAATTATATATATATATATATGTATGTATGTTTAGCTCATATGGTCAGTGAAAGTCTGTGGTTTCATAAAAAATACATAGGATATCCCATCGCTCAATCAGTAGATAATGAACAAACTTCTATCAGCAGAATACATTTCTTGTAACTGATTGTTGTGATGTGAGCATCCAGAAGTTATGTACAAGTGAAGCATCTCTGACAACCAAACATAAGAAATAGATGAGAAGCAGACAGCCTCATTCTAAACTATAATTATCAGTGACACAGTGAATAGCATATTTTTATGCCATTCCAAGGCAAAAGACGCTTATTGAGTAAGACAGTTTGTCCTAGAGTTTAACTAACATTATGCAGCAGGAAAATAAAGCAAAGCTAGGAAAATCTCATCCAAACACCAGGGGGAAAAACCAAAAACAGAAAAAAACACAACAAGAAAAAACAGCCCTAGGCCCTTCCACAATTAGTGCCAGAGGATTAAAAGGGAACTCAACTGGAAGGACAACATAACAGTACTTAAAGCTTTCCTCAAGTGTTGATTTCAGCAGCTCATTTGGTTAGTACTCCACTCAGCTGCACTGGTACTACATATCTAAATCAATACATCAACTTTCCACTTCAGCACAGGTCAGCTGCTGCTAGACTGCATGTATGTGGCTTGCTGCTTCAAGACCTGAGCATGGTTAGCAGGCAGTGGACAGACAGTATGCTTAATAAGCTAAGAACAGACCAATAAAAAAAATCCAAGTGAACAAACTTCCAACCCTCCCCCACAAAAAAAAAAAAAATCAAATCAAAAGAAAGTCAATTTCCATTTCATTCTAATAGTGCATGTACTACCAATATCGCCAATTGAGATTACCTCTTCTGGAAAGAAGGAATCAAACTTCTCTGGAGCACTGTGTGACATAGTTAACAGGTATGATGGGGTTGGGTTGATAGTTGGACTAGATGATCTTAGTGGCCATCACACAGATCCTCATCTGAGAAGTCATGAACTTTCATCATTTGTTCATTTGACCCATTGATTTATACAGAGCTCTTATGAATATTAACTTAATTATATGCCTATCGGAAAGTATCTACAGTCTAAAAATGATAAGATACAATCAAAAGAAACCACTACTGACTAAAAAAAAAATAAATAGAGTGCTAAGTAATTGTGGTAACAAAGGACAATATTTTTAATAACAAAGTTTCTAACTGCTGTCAAGGTGAAATGAAACTGAAGTTACTTCAATCATAATTCATGCTGCTTGTTTCTGCAAGATGAATGCCATGGGATGTTTGTATTACTGTGCTTTATCATCCTAAAAGGCACAAAGCAGAACATAGAGGCAAAGAGCCTGCTGAACTTAGCTATAGTCATACAAACTATTTGCACATCCAGTGATGAATTGATTTAAGTTCATACAGAAACCTAAAAACCGAAACAAAATTTAAAACAACAAGAAGGGAACTTTATCAGTTCTAACAAGTTCATTTTCAAGACTGGATAACATTCACAGGCATTCTGCTCACAAAGATATAAAATTGCTTCTGACAGGTTCTTGGCAGTACCAGGCAAAGTATTCACAGGTAGGTCAAGAGTCATATACAGAAAGAGGAGTTGAACTCACCCAACAAATAAAGGGACTACACAGCGCTCCTTTGCAGGAAGCAGCCTAGGTCTAAGAGAAATCCTCCCTTCAGTGGCTGACCCTTATATGAGCCCAGGATGGATCCACTCTGGGTTCAGCCCCGTCTGGTCACATGGGGAGCACAGGTGCAAACAATTTGCCCATGCTCCCTAGGCCAGCCACACCCCTCCACCTGGTGCTCCATCACCAGTTCAAGCCAGTTCCCCTACGAAGGGTATCATTTAACATCAGTATCAGCATGCTTTGGAAAGAGACTAAGGATGAAAACAGGAAACTTAGACAACGCAGAGCACAGTGCCACACCAAGCTGAACCACGAGTACTAAGACCTTGGGCTACTAGCCAGCAAGTAATCAAATATAAACAGAAAAGCCAGGGAATTCCAACAGGATTAGGGAATTCCAACACAACTCCTCTACCAGGAAAAGCTTCACTAACTACTGTTCTGGGGAAGCTCCAGCTGAAGACTTCAATCAGATTGTCTACAAGTCTTTCCAGCACTCATACACAGGACAACCATCAAAATAGTCACAGGGAAGAAGCAGAGCTGCACGAATTTACACCCCATAGAACCATGGAACCAGTTTGGCCAACACTGTGCGTGTCTCCCTAAGCTGTATTTGTTTTCAGAGCATTCATCTTAATTGCATTAGAACAATATGACTATCTGCTTTGTCTATAGGCCTCCAGCAGAGTGCTGCAAAACAGACTTTTACATGGTGGTGGCACATCACAGAACACTGGCAAACGTCAGATCTTCAAGACTCTTAGAGAAACTGAATTACAGACTGCTCCAGAAAATTAGACAAACTTTTTGACAATCAAAGGCAATTCTGCACTATAACTATTCTTAATGCAATCTTCAGCTTCATCTCTCCCCTCCCTCCCCTTTCTGTTATTTTAAAAGTCAGAGTATATACAAATATCACTTTCAACATTTTTGGAAGTAGTCTTAGAACTGAACAAGCGTATTTTTTCACCAATCCTTCAAAGTTGCTTAAAACACATTAACTATATTAAAGATGATACATTCTAGCTAGACTTCAAGTTCCATCCCAATTGTGTTATTTTTGCTGTACTCAAAGTTTAATTCTTTCTATATGAGACTCATCTTATTTTTGAGACAAACATTGTTACAGACCTGTGTAAACAACAACACAATAGGTCTCTAGGAATAGGGCTCGTTTGATCTGTGCTCTCCCATCAACTGATTCTGGAACATAACAGGAAAAAAAAAACCAACCCAGAAACTTGGCAGTATCTGATTTTACAACAGTTTTAAAACAGGCTGACTAGGACGTAGTTGGATTCATGCTTGATTGAGCAGTGTCTCAATGATATCCATTTCAAATGGATCCATGTTCTGCTTCAGCATTTTTCCAGTTGAACAGTGCTTTCTTGGAGATTAAAATGGCCTAGTGCAGGCATCAACTTCAGCTTACAAATAATGTAAATCCAGCAAAGGAAATGAATCCAATAGACATTTCCCTTATTTTACCAAAGCTTTGAGAAGGGAAGCAACAGGCAACATGCCTTACAAAGCATTAGTACTAAATTAGATTTGTTGGTAAACATCACACCGCTGTAATATTTTCTTTGAGTGAAAGACTACCCTAAATCTAGTAAATATCGATCAGCTAAATATGTCTGTATTTAACATGGAAAGTTGTTCCTTCTCCTGGGATCATCCTTCTAACTCTCTCCTGTGCAAATAGATTCTCAATTTCTCAATCCTTTTGTAGTAGTTTCTGAGCACACTGTGGGACATGGGATGAATCTCACCCCTTGGAACACGGCCATACCAAAAAGCAGGCTCAAAATAAATCATTTTGATAAGTCAAAAATATTTGGAAAGCAATCAAGACTTGGAGTGCTCAAGTAGGATCAAGTCCTACCTGTGCTGGTGGTCCCTCCTCTCCTCTGGCCCACTGCAAGAGAACTCACCTCTCATCCACGCCTCCACCAAAAGGCAGCTAAGAACCAAGCCCTGCCTTCGGTGTGGCAGTACACGTCTGGCACACTGGACTCAAGTTTCCATTTGGAATATGCTACAGAAAGGCCTAAATGCAGAGCACATAGGGTTAAGGTCAAAAGAAGAATTTCAATCCCAAAGGAATTTTAAGCTCTTTCATGAAAACAGTGTTGACAAAGGGTGATTATTAAAGAACTCAAGTCACAAGAATGGGAAACAAAAGGTTTCCCTCTGTGTATTTTCAAAACATGCAAGACTGAACTAAATGATAATTACAGTCTCATGGCAGAAAATAAGCCTCTGCAGCATGTACCAGAACTTTCTAAAAAGAACGAGCCAAGGGCTGAATGTTGTGTAGCACTCCTGCCACAGACTTCTAAACATTTCCTGCAGCATGATTTTGCTCCAATTCTGAATGCTTTCTTAAATGAAGTACATTCTCCAATTTTCTTTATCATAATGAACTCAGATATGTATTCTGGAGACTATAAAAAGTCCAAAATAATTCAGAATTATGAATGGCTTTATCCTACAACATGGCTGTCATTAAAAACAGCATTTTTACCCCACAAGGTAAACAATCTTTAGAAATGTTTAATTGTTGTACTATTTTTTCTTTTTTTAATCTTAGCACTGAATCCTGAGAATTTTTTGCATTTTTATTCAAGTCTAAGATGGTCCTTTTCATTAAACTATTTTATATTGTTATCACAATCACTCACAAAAACTGTATGAAGTCTGAAAACAGATTACACATTTGGAAACTGTAGTAGCTTCAAGGCCACATGCTAGGATACAGCCTATACCCTCCCGGCTATACTGATATAAAAGGAAAATGAAGATTATCTGCAATCAAGTTATAACACCAATTCCACTGGTCATCAACAGTGGCAGAAATTAGCCTTACCGGTGTTATTAAAATTGACGATAACAGGTCATAGAGTAAAAAGCAAAAGTGAAAACTAGATTTGTGGAAATAAGAATTGATAGCATGCCCCTTCTCCTTGGTTCCCAGGAAATAACAACACTCACTATAATACAGTTCATCACAGACAGTCCTCTGGGGGTTCTGTTTATTGAACTGCAGAGCACTAATATGAACTCCTGTACTGCAAGGTTCAACAACGCAGAAGCAATCATGACATTAAATATGGGTGTAAGCAAAGCAAGTGAGTGTCAGGGGAGACAAACCACTTAAGTTTCTTAATGGTACACACAAGTCAATGCTTTCTGGCTACCATCCCAAGCCAACCTGCATGTGCTGGTGCTGTGGATCTGTACATCATCTGTCAAAAAAGATGATCAGTTCTTTCAAATAAGGAGCAAAGTGAATGTATTTTTGTCCTTTGCTGCTTCCATTGGAAATATGCTTTAGCAAAAACATACATGTGACATAACCATATTAAAACTTCTACTTAATTCTTTGTCCTAAAAATGCCAACACAAATTCATACCTTTCCCATGTCCACTTTCCCTGCCTTCTTCATTCTGACACTAATTTGCCTTTCATAACCACCACTACCAATCCTGGGCTTGAAAATCAGCTTCTATTCAGATTGAATATGTCTGCCAATCCCCACCTCCACCTCCACCAATGCCTATACATAAAAAAAGAAAAAGAGTGAAAGAGGAATTTTACATAGCATACTCAGAATGCATTGCTAAGTTTTATCTAGCAAAATTAACAGAATTTGCATGCCTCTCCATAAAAAAGGTTTTAGAGCAGCACATCCCTCCCCCTCTCTCTTTTTCACTTCATGACTTCTTCCTGAGATAGAACTCTGGTTGGAAACAAAGGGTTGACAACAGCTGTGAAAAAAAATTTAAGTGCAACAAGAGGACACACTGCCTCCAGCATGCATTCACAGCGTTTGAATTCATATTCTAAAGAGAATAAGCTGCGTTTACACAACTACATTTTGTCCCATTAAAGCAAGACCCCAAGCTTGAGGGAACTCATACTGCTTTTCTAACTCAGGCTGTAGTACCTGACAAAGCTTTCCAGCTTACTGATTTGCTAGTGAGATGCTCCAGCTTTTCAGTCATCTTCTAATTGCACTTAAGTTTTCTGGATACAGCATGTCCAGTTCAGGCCTGTGTTTCTACTGCCTTTGGGTCCCATGACTCACGATTTCATAATAGGTTCCATTCACATTCAAATAACACATTACAAAGGCGATCTGAAATTCAGATAGTCAGCAGCAGCAGAAAATTACTGTTTGGAAACTTCCCAAAGTAACTTTCCAATGCACGCATCAAGACGGTACAAGACTTTTCACATCCTAAGCCACAGCTAAGATACTAATCTGTATAAACGCCCTTCCTGAATCGTATTTGGACACTTCTACCTCAGTTCAACAATAAATGGATAATAGTATATACATTCAAAATGTAAGCCACTCATATCACAATAACAGGACAATCCAGCTGGTTTTACATCAGTAAACTAATATTACTGCTTCAGCAGTTTCAAAAGAGTATGCTTATAGCTCCCTCCCTCATCATTCCTACCTCTGCCATTGCAATCAGAAACTCATTTCACACCTCAACTTTGATCCAACTTTGGTTATTACTCATATTGAAGCACTCAACATTTTCACTATTTTAATAAAATAATGTTTCCTGTTTCTAAATGATCTTCTTGTTTAACCAACTTACACTGCCGAACAATTAGCTGGACAAAACACCAAGGACCTCAAGGTATCGTGAAGCCAAGAACCTGAGTACTGGTTCCATATGGGGACACGCGGTCTACTCAAATGATCGACACAAACACTGTTACTCAGCTGGAAGGTTGATATCTAGGTCCAATTTTGAATAAATTCTGGTTCAGTGTTGAATAAAGAAATGGAGAGAACACAAAGCAGGGAGGGGAAGACGGTTCTGAGGAATTTGTCATTTCTAGAAAAGATACCATTTTCCACAACATTATCAGGATTACAATCTCTATACCTCAGCTAACAGAATCAAATATGCAATAGGCCCCATCTTCCATGAGCAGTTCTTCAGGAATATGACTCTGGAAATCAGAATTTTCATCTACATGCCACTTCCTGACAGAAATTCTTTGTAACATGTGACCAGCAGAACAGCTAGAACCATTATTTTGAATTAAAGAGCCATAAAAATTTATGCCTTTGAGTGTCTAAACCCAATCTTAACTGGAAAATTAAAAATCATGATGATGCATCTGAAATAAAACATTTGAGGTCAGAGATACTGCCCAACCTCAGGGGCTTTGAGTAATATCCCTGATAAAAACGTAGTTCAGGTTGACTCAATGCTTTTTAGTCTTTTTGAACAGACTTGCTTCTCACTCTTAAATTGTTCAGACAGGTTTGTTCAAAATAGATTAAATGTACTGAAAAAATAAGATAAATTACACTCTTCAAGTCCCGTTTCCCACTTTCATTTGTCAAAAGAGCACTGTGCTGTGACCTTCACAATACCCAGATTTACCCTCTCAAGTCTAGTTCTCACAAGTCTGCTGAATAAAAGTATGAAATCCTCACTTTCTTCCATATTTGAAAGCAAACCTGCAAAAAAAATTATTTTCATGTGCATGTCTACCACCTTTCACTGCTTCAAATGCTAGGAACGTTGGCTCCTTTTTACCCATGACATGAGATAACCAAAGGGTTATCTCCAATGAATCACTTGATTTTACTTCAGTGTTCTGGCATATCCTCAAACAGTGAAGGCAACACATTTGCAAAATATACCATTGTTCTAAATAAATATACATAAGGTGGGGAGGATCACAAGCTGTCTTTACGGTCTCTTCAGTTACTTTTCCCTCTGGCCATCATTACTGTGCATGGTCATTGAGATTCAAAAGTTCCTTACCATTAAGAAATGCAATAAAACTTAAGTTCATGTAATTGGAAAACTGCTAATTTACTGAAAGGCTGAGCAAGATGAGAAGGCAGAACATAATTATCCCTATTAGTAGGTAACTACCAGGTATCTTATCTGATGTTTCTATAAGAAAATAATAGATTTAATACATTTAGATTGTTTTCTTGCAAAAAAGATCCCTAAAGCTGAAGTTACTAACTCAAGCATGAGGATGGCAGAGTGGACAATCCTCACATACAGACATGCATGTATACTTAGATTCCTGTGATGTGCATCATGCCCACATCACATCAAACACACACTGCTGGGGATCTACCCCTCTCTTCTCCTCTTACAATTAATCTCTATATGTATTTATAAGATATAACCTGAAGAATTTCAGAAATACATAAAGTAGTTATTCCTCCAGTCGGCGTCTGCTTGGAGAAGACTCCAGCAGTAACTTGTATAAAAAGTATAGTACTTTTCCTGCAGTAACTATGGGTACGGTATACCAACAGTATTAGCAAAAACTGCACCTTCACAGCTTCAGGTCAGCAGCAAGCTGCATATTCACTGGGGTTTAGAAACTGATGGGCAGCTTGCACAAACTGTTTAATTCCTCTATATCTGATTCTTTTTTTAATTCAGGATACAGAAAGTGCCTTGCAGCCACTACGTATTTATTCTGTGTCCAGTAAAGCCTCAGATCAAATAAACACATAAGCCAGCCCATTTAAGATAGTAGAAAGAAGTCAGAAATGATACAAACTTATTTTCTATAGGATGCTAGTTCTTTGTATAAGGTGCTAATCTATAGCCCAGAAACCTTTCTAACTGAATTTGGACAGACACAAACAATGCCTATGCTGAATTACAATCAAAACGCCTGTTGGGAAATTTTTTTGCTCAAATAGGCTTTCTTAATTTTCCTTATCCCAAAGAGACAGAGGATAGTCTTTAGCTTCCATTATTTAATGTGACATACCCCTGTGGGTCTCTCAAAGTATTGGACTTTACAGATTCGCTTTTATTCTAACAGCCTAATCACATTTTCCTTTCCTCTTATTCTAAGAAGTACTCAGAGGTTTCAGACTTCCTGGCTCACTAGATATGTGTTCCCCTTCTATCTGACCTAATAGGCCTGCACACTAAGTCCAAAGTTCAAAAGTTCAAGTTGTCTAGAGACCTTCGTAACAATAACCTTATTTGATGAGTGCACACACTGAGTGGAAATGAATTTGCAAGCTTCTGCACAACTTGAGAGCAAGGGAACCTTGTTTGCAAGCCTCTGCATAAATGGTTTTACTTGCAACTACATTTCAAGCTTTTATCCCAATGCCTATTGCAAACCACAACCAAATCTTACACAGGTAGATTCTACTCCATATCTCTAATCCACCATGGTTTTCTCTTCCTCTTTTACTACTAGAGAGCAACCAGCAAATAAGTACCACAATTTGCCTGACACATTTGAAAAAGGTGCACACATGGGAAGGACAGCTTACCTGTTTGTGGGCAGGTAAGGGATATGCATGAGCTGATGTCCTGAAATGTACTGTCTGCAAAATAAAGAGACAGAAGATCCATCAGTCCAGGATAACATGGTCACATATGTTGGAAAACATTTCATCTATCAGAACATCTCTAAACATTAAAACAAGCAACTGCTGCAAAATAAAACAGCGTCTTGGAATCAAGGTATGTATGCTGCTTTTAAGCTCTTCATTCTCTCAGCTAGATATGGACTAAAAATACTTTTCTAGGTTTATGTTGTGTAACCTACACCCTTAAACATATGTTGAGGGCCACTTTTTAAATGGGTAGATCCTGACAGGATTGTGAGACCCTGGCACAGCCTGCCCAGAGAAGCTGTGGATGCTCCGTTCCTGAAGGCCAGGTTGGATAGGGCTTTGAGCAACCTGAGCTGGTGAGTGGCATCCCTGCCATGGTAGGTGGGTTCTAATGGCCTTTAAAGGTTCCTTCTAAATCAAACTATTTTGTGATTCTATCAATAGTTGGTAGAGAAAGAATACCACTTGGAAAAGAGGTGGCATAAAGCTTAATTGCTGGTTTATTTCATGTTGACTCTATGAAACTTCCCCCAAAATGTTGCTGATGCTTTACATACTGACACCAAAATGACACATTTCCACAAAAAAAGAAAAAAAAAAAAAAAAGAGGAAAAATGGGCATTTAGTCAAAGGCAAGAGTAAGAGAAACATATGACAAAGGCCAACAACTGGCAGCCTGTAACAGGTAAAGTGCTCCAGGCAGAGAGGCCCTTTAGTGCACAGCACCTCTGACAATTGTGATTGAGTTGTCAAGCTGGAAGACAGCTGCAAACTAAGTTCCATACTCAGTTCACTTGCTTGCAGAAGGGCCATTAAGTTCATCAATACTTTTGACACAAAATTAACATTCAGTGATTAAGGGCTTCATTTTATCTCCTTTTCAGGATATGATGCACTTCTTCACAACACAACAAGAACAGGAAGCACTCAGCTATCTTAGCAGGATGCATAGAATTTCTTACCTCCCACTTATCAGCTTGGGCTTGTACATAGCAACGCTTTCAAGCAACATTCAGATCTTTTAAATAGAACATTATATTAAGAATGAACAACCGAGCTGACAGAAATATGTTGTGCTTTCCCATAATCATTAACCCCACTCAAGTCACATATCATTTTTATCTCCAGACCAAATGCAAGGCATATCCAAGAGCTCACGTAATAAAAGCATGTTTGGTAGTGATGTGGCCTATAAACTTATGAGTTCAAGGCAAGATTAGCCTCTGAAACTGGAATTGATTTGAACATTTTTTTAAAACACGTCCAGTATTTGCACTCTTTAAGCAACCCTTTCCTTGGAGATGTTGGACATGGGGCAACTACTCATTTGCAGACCACCACATGCCTGAACACTGGTTAGCATGGAAGAGGAGAATTCTTATTGCATGTTCACAGTAGAGTTTCACCCATGCTAGCAATAACACTTGACTTGAAAGATCATCTGACACTGAAGCTGAATCCTCCCTGTACGAGCAAAGTTTCAGCAATAACTTGTTTAACTTAGCCAGCATAGACATTGGGTAACTTGCGTCAACTTACCTATAACAAACAGGAAAAGAATCATTAATTTTTTCCACTGTTGTTGCAGTTATCTTTGATTCCAGTCTGGCTCCTCTACTCCCATGCCCCTTGGATCCCACTATATTATACTGCCCAAAGCTCTAACAGATTATAGGAATTCAAGATATTAATCACATAGCAAGAACAAATGTATACTACTTATAAATTTAAGACATATTTCAAGTGCAGAATAGTAATTGCATGAAAACAGCTATGCACTATGTATGAAGTTTTAAATTGCTCACGAGTTCCAACATGACACTTAACAACAGGGAACAAGAAGCAATGGAATTCTCCTCAACGGCCACAGAACTCATCGGCAGTAGTTGGGTTGCCCAACTATAACGCAGTGTTTTAATCTGAGACATCTGTAAAACTCACAGATCAGTTCTTGTTCCACTCCGCATTTTCAGAGTTAGCAATTAAGAAAAACAGCATAAAAATTAGGAGGAAAAAAACAACAAGTACCACCCTGTAGCCACTGAAAAAAGGTGAACTCAATGTTATTTTTAGACTTCAGATTCTGGCAAAAAAAAAAAACGTGTGGGGCTTTACCCCTGATAATGAAGATTTTACCCTCTCAAGTAGAATGACATGAAGTGCTGAAGTAACATCTTCAGAGAAATTTTCACTTTGATAGAGTTATAGCAAAATGGATATTAAGTTAATGAAATTTCAGTTTGCCTCACTTCCAAGCTTTTTTTCCAGTAAGGTCTCTCTCTTTACCAGATAATCCTGTGACCAGTAAGCCCAGAACTGGGCTTGTATACAATTACTGCACACAGCCTGCATTAAATGTGTAATACAGGCTGAGGAAATGGACTTCTCCATTTCAAACTCCAAAGTCCAATGATGGGGCATTCAGTGCAGCAGTTGACAACTATTCTCCAGAATTTTTACCACTAGACATCAACCCAATACAAAGGGTCTAAGCTCCAAGAACACTGAACATACTCCAGATTTCTTCCAAGAGTGCACAAAGATAAAGCTTGGGAACTAGCCTCGTGATGAAACATTGCCTTTGATGCATTCATCCAGAGATGCAAAGCAACAACTTGCAGCAAGTCTATTCACAGCAGAATGCCTTATTAAAACTCACAAATTAAGATCCATCTCATTAGAAGAATTACAGCTTTCATCACAACACTTACCCTTTTCAGGAAGATGTTCACTTAATTGAAGACACAGCCAGGTTAACATACTTAAGGGAAACCATTTAAATACTCCAAGTCCCCACGTAAGCAGTATTTCAGAAGGCATGTCTGAATCAAATACATTTGAAAGGGATCTCGCCTTTTAATTGATAGCATGTACAATATTTAGTTTTAAACTAATGAATTGAATGACGTTTCTCATCAATAGGGATAAAATGTCCTTTGTTTGGAAAAAAAAATCCTACTTTCAGCCAATCAGCATCCACAAGGATTTATGTGGAAGTTCCACCTAGAAGAAGAGACAACAGGCTGGAAGGATAAATTGTTTTTGCAAGTCCAAGGCTAGCTGACATCTTCTTTCCCTTTATTTCCCTAAATATTCTTGTGTTTAGGATCATAGAATCACAAGGTTGGAAAGGACCTACAAGATCATCTAGTCCAACCATCCTCCCATAATCATTGCTACCACAAGCCACTAAACCATATCTTGTAGCTCCTCATCCAGACACCTCTTGAACACTGCCAGGGACAGTGACTCCACCACCTCCCTGGGCAGGCCATCCCCGTGCCTGACCACTCTCCGAGAAAAAAAGTTCTTTCTTATGTCTAGTCTAAACCTCTTCTGGTACAACTTGCGGCCATTTCCTCAGGTCCTGTTTATTGCCTGGGAGAAGAGGCCAAGCCCCTCCTCACCACAACCTCCCTTCAGGAAGTTGTAGAGTGCAATGACGTCTCCCCTGAGCCTCCTCTTCTCCAGACTAAACAATCCCAGCTCCCTGAGCCACTCCTCATAAGACTTGTGCTCCAGACCCCTCACTAGTTTAATTGCCCTTCTCTGGACAAGTTCCAGGGCCTCGATGTCATTCCTGTAGTGAGGAGCCCAAAACCGAACACGGTACTTGAGATACAGCCTCACCAGTGCTGAGTACAGAGGGATGATTACCTCTCTGCTCCTTCTGGTCACACTATTTCTAATACAGGCCAGGATGCCATTGGCCCTCTTGACCACCTGGGCACACTGTTGGCTCACGTTCAGCCAAGCATCAAACAACACCCTCAGGTCCCTTTCCTCTTCACAGTCATCCAGCCACTCAACCCCAAGCCTATAGTGCTGCATGGGGTTATTGTGGCCAAAGTACAGGACCTGGCACTTGGCCTTATTGAACCTCATCCCATTTGCCTCAGCCTAGTTATCCAGCCTATCCAGATCCCTCTGAAGGGCCTCCCTACCCTCAGGAAGATCCACACTACCTCCCAACTTGGTGTCATCTGCAAACTTACTGAGGGTACACTCAATCCCCTCATCTAGGTCATCAGTGAAGATATTAAACAAGATGGGCCCCAGTACCGACCCCTGGGGGACACTGCTTGTAATGGGTTGCTAGCTGGACTTAACTCCATTAACCACTACCTGTTGGGCACAGCCCTCTAGCCAGTTCCTTACCCAAAGGAGGGTATACCTGTCCAGGCCACGGGCAGCCAGTTTCCCCAGGAGAATACTGTGAGAGACCGTGTCAAAGGTTTTGCTGAAGTCTAGGTAGACTATATCAACAGCCTTTCCCCCATCTACCAGTCTGGTCACTCAGTCGTAGAAGGAAATGAGGTTGGTCAGTCACAACCTGCCTTCCATGAACCCATGCTGGCTGGGCCTCATCCCCTGGATGCCACACACATGCCATGTGATCTCACCCGAGATGATTTGTTCCATAACTTTCCCCTGTATCGAGGTCAGGCTGACAGGCCTGTAGTTCTCCAGATCCTCCTTGTGGCCCTTCTTGTAGATGGGAGTCACATTGGCAAACCTCCAAGCCTTCAACCCTCCAGGACCTCTCCATTTAACCAGGAACACCAGTAGATTGCACAGAGCTGCTCAGCAATCACCCCCGCTAGCTCCCTCAGCACCCAAGGGTGAAGCCTGATGTACCAGAAATTCATAGGATGCCTGACAGCTTCTCACATAAAAGGGTAAGAAATATTTTTAGCCTAACTCAAGTTCAGTGACCTAGCCCAGGCACCCTGACCCTGAAGAATGCTTTTCTTGACCCTGAAGAAGGTTTTTTTGGAACCAAGAGTACAGGGACTGTTACTTTGAGTATGCAATTCACTTTTACACTTTCCCTACCTTCAAATATCCCACACTCCCACTTGTTAATTCACTGCATGTTTTTACCTATAAACGGTACAGAGCATAGCAAAAACCAGCAAATGCCAGGGTCTGGAAATGAAATAAGGCAGTAAAGTTAGTGGGCTGGAAAGGGTGAAGAAAACCCAGAATTCACAGAAATTTTAAGGAAACAAAGAAACACAACAAATAGTGGTGGTAGGGAAAGCATTGTGAAATTTAAGTCAAAAAACTAATCAGAATGAAAATAGTAGGTCTTGTAATAATTCCAGTTCCACCATTCCCTCGCTCTCCTGACATTCACCTGACAGACTGCCAGCACTGCCTGTGGGTGACTCCAGCTGTTCTCTTGTCCCTGGCACACTGATCCAAGACAGTCTCTGCACTTGCACGTGATCCTCAATACCCTGAAGTGAAAGCATTAGAGGGAGTGACAGCCTTTTAACCTCAGCTTCGCATTAGATCCCTCAAAGCTTTTAGCTTCACAATTACCTACAAATGTACAATTACTAAAGGACACCTCATGCGCCCTTGTGGCAATTTTCAGTTATTAAGGCAGGAAAAATATACATTAATATGGATTAAGAGATTCAGGAGTTAGCTTCTTTCAGGATAAATTCATTTATTAACATTTAAAGCTGTTTTTTCACAGCATATTCATGGCCGTTCATGGTTAGCCAACAGCTACTTTTTGTCTCAAAAGGACAAACTAGCAGAGTAAACCAATTTCTTGCATCCTGGAAAATACACAGCTTGCATTTGAGAAGATGCACTCCAAATCCAGAAGTCTATGGAACAGACAGCATTTAGCAAGACAAATTGGCAAGACAATTGCTATAAAGGATTGCAGGTTCTTGCTTGTTCAGGCTGTGACCCAGACTAAATCTCAACAATGTAAACAGAACTACAATACAAAAACTAATTTATCTTAACAAATTACAAGTGAAAAGAAACTCAGAGAGACTAGTTCCAAACCGCTCCACATATATCTGCTCCAAAAACAACAGATTAATTAATAGAAAGGTTCAGATTACATCATTCCAAGCTTTCTGTATGTGACAAAAAATCATTTGGTCTAGATTAGTTAGTCACAATAGGGAACAAAGATTTGGGATCAAGTATCTTCAGCTTCAGTTATATCACTCCTCAGCTTTACCTGTAGCTTGCAGAGCCTAAAGTAAGAGCTTTGGCACAGTATTTAATAAAAATCGATAAATACAGACTTCAGCAGAGCTGAGTACCATTCACTCTGCAAAAGTTTGAATTGCAATCAAGTTTCGTTGATCACGTGGGTATCAAGAGACAAAAATAGATTCCAGTTTCATAAAAGCAAACAAATGCACGTATCAAAACCTTAGGCTGTCCCTTAGGCTTTTTAGGCTGGTTCTTCTTTTACCTGGTTGATCCAGCAGGAAGGCTAAGTGATCTACTGCCTTACCTTAATACTTCCATCATTCAAGATATAAGGGCATACTCTGACATTCAGTTTTGCTCAGTGTGTTTTTAAATAATGCACTGAGTCAGTGAAGTAAGGAAAGGGGTAAACTATCCGTACCGTCACTCCTCAAGAAAAAACTCTTTGGACTGCAGTAACAGCTGTAAGGAAACTTACTGCATATCTTTAGAAGTCCACTATGCCCAAAAATCTAACCACAATGTGTTCAGATTTTTACGCAGCACAGAAACGGATCCATTAAACACTCAGGAACATCTTCCAAATAAAAAGTAGGAACACATAAATGTCAGTGTGAAACCGATGTCTGGACTAGAAAACAAAGAAAGAAAGCAGTGAATTGAGCTGGAAGAAAAGGATGAAACATACCAGAGTCATCATTTAATGCTGCTTTTCTGGGTTCTTATCTGAGCTCTGTAGCAAACCTCACATAAGGCAGAAAAGAAGCCTGTCCCAACAATACCCATGAGTTGTCTTCTTAAAGAGCCTCAAGTTCAGAGAATTTAATCAGAGGAAAAAGCTACCCAAGCAAATTTAGGCGCATGCAATAAATCCAGGAACCAGTAAAGGATAATTGTGTTATAACAATAAGTAAAATGTTTAATTACAGCATGTCTCCTCTCTGACTGAGCATTTAAATGCCCAGAGACCAAATCCTGAGGCTTAATGCTTTGCTCCTGCACAGGCCTGAAGTTCTCCCTAGCCTCAAGTTAACTGCACCCAAAGGCAGGATGTGCAAGCAAATAAGACAGCTAATAGCACGTACCTTGATTCTGCCTTTACAAAACTTGATTCAACGGGCATTTCGTTGCACTCTGTCCAGCAATAAAACAACTGAAATAAAAGGCCATGCAAACAAGATGCACCAAAAAGTCCTTATCCAAGCTCGCGGATCTCCACGTACACAGAGCACTAAGCAAGACAGATATGTGCTGTATGACCCCACATGCAATGTTGTCGAGAATATTCAGTGGTCAGATTTCAGGAAAACCTGAACAAAAATCTCAATGCAGAAGTCATTTTGCAATGTGCTCTAGCCCTTTTGGGGGAAATATTTAAGTTGTTCTTTTAGAACAAGCTCAATTTAAGAGCAAAGTTATTAGGGATATTTGGCAAAAAAAAAAATAAAAAATCTAAATTAAGAAGCCTACAAAAAGAGTACCATATTTAAGCAATGTATACCTCCGATGTAATTGGTGTGATATTATAAAAGTCCAACAAATAACATGGAAAAGCAAAGAATAACCTGCTGCTGCCACATTAACTGTGCGCATGTTCACTCTGAGTTAAATTACATGGTATATCTAACAGTGTCTTTAAGTGCCATGGACAGCCCCTTGAACAGCATAATTTGTCTTTTCTATGTAGATATAGTCAAGGATCTAAGCACTCAGTACTGCTTTGCCTTCAATACATTTGTAGCCAAACCTACTTCAGTCTAAGAGAGCTCAGCACAGCAAAATTATAGCATAGCAATTGAAAACATCACTCAGAACAGAAAGGAGGCACACCATTAATGCATTAGTGCTGCTTTTCATTATTTTAATCTACTTCAATGTTTCCTTATTAACAGTTTTAGCTGTAGACTCAAATGAAGCATTTTGTACACAACTAGTTTTATAAACAACATTCAGCTGTAAGCAGAGAAGTATCAAAGTATTCCATATTTATTAATGGCTGTAGCAATTGAACAGATCAATACAATGGGAAAAGCATTGCAACAAAGGCATGGTTACAGAAGGACCAGCACAATAGAAAGGTGCTGTAAAGGAAGGGAAGAAGACTGCTCACCTGTATCAGAAGATTCTAGGTTTGCAGGGGAAAGCTTCATCAAGGAGGGATCTCCAGAAAGAGATCCTTCCCCAGTGGCAGTCAGCCATTAAATGAGGTCTATGAGAGGTTCAGCCAGGCTCCACACCTTCCGGTCACACAGGTGAATTGCCAGGGCTGACCGGATCCTTTCCCCAGGTGCTCAATCAGTGGTTCAGGCCATGACTCAGTTCCCACACAATGGCATACTCATCTCTCCTTTGACAATGTACTCTTCATACATCATCTCCACAGACTATTTCACCATATTAGCTTCAAAACCACTTAAACACTAAACGTGTGCACTTCATTTGCTCTTCAGTAAAAAAAGATGACTATTTAGCCTGTAAAACTTTCTACAGGCTAAATGTTCTATGTGCTATTAAAAAAAAATAAAAAAATACATGAAATCTCATGTCTCAAGTCTTCTGTGAAGAAAATAAAACCTTAGCATTTGACAATCCAAGGACTCAGTGGATTTTGTGAGCATGTAAACAAGGACTAAATTGTTCCTTAGAGTGAGATTTCTTCAATTTCTTTGGGTTTCATGGAAGCACAGAAGTTTTACCCAATGAAAAGCAATGTCTGCTGGTTTTCAGAGTCAATACAGTTCCCAGAAAACATTCTGCATCCTTTGATATTTCAGACCCTTAGAATTACTCTCTCTTCAATAGGTGTTGATGAAACTTTAATTAGTTCCTCAGTGAAGTTCCTATACCAGTGCTACTTGTCATATCTAGCTCCTCATTACCTAAGGACTGTGATAAATTTTTTACTACAGAGTAGTAAACGGAAAGAGGGAAAGAACAGACACATTTCATAGACTTGCTGAAGCAGTCTCATGTTAATAATTTGATGGCTTCTTTTTCAAACATGAAGACATTCCCAGGGCTCCCCACGCTCTGGCTTGGTAGTCTCGGCTGGGGAGCAGACTGAACCCCCTGTGATTCTTGAAGAAGCGGTCAGGGAATTACTACTCCAACTGGACTGCCACAAGTCCATGGGTCCGGATGAGATTCACCCGAGAGTGCTGAAGGAACTGGCGGAGGTGATCGCTGAGCCTCTTTCCGTTATCTTTCAGCGCTCCTTGTTAACGGGTGAGGTCCCAGAAGACTGGAGGCTTGCCAATGTGACTCCCATTTACAAGAAAGGTTGTAAGGAGGATCCGGGGAACTACAGGCCTGTTAGCCTAACCTCGGTGCCAGGGAAGGTAATGGAACGGATTGTCTTGAGGGAGATCATGCGGCAGGTGTGGGATGACCAGGAGATCGGACCTAGCCAGCATGGGTTTGTGAAGGGCAGGTCCTGCTTGACCAATCTGATCTCCTTCTATGATCCTGTGACCCGTCTGATGGATGAAGGAAAGGCGGTTGATGTGGTCTACTTAGACTTCAGCAAAGCCTTTGACACTGTCTCCCATGCTATTCTCCTGCAAAAGCTGGCAGCCCGTGGCTTGGATGGGTACACTCTCGGCTGGGTAAGGAGCTGGCTGGAAGGCCGGGCCCAGAGAGTGGTGGTAAATGGAGTCAAATCCAGTTGGAGACCAGTCATGAGTGGTGTTCCCCAGGGGTCGGTGCTGGGGCCTGTCCTCTTCAACATCTTTATTGATGACTTGGATGAGGGCATTGAGTGCACCCTCAGTAAGTTCGCGGATGACACCAAATTGGCAGGGAGTGTTGATCTGCCTGAGGGTAGCGAGGCCCTGCAGAGGGATCTGGATAGACTGGTGAGCTGGGTTGAAGCCAATGGGATGAGGTTCAACAGGACCAAATGCCGGGTCCTGCACTTTGGCCACAACAACCCCAGGCAGCGCTATAGGCTTGGGGTGGAGTGGCTGGAGGACTGTGTTGAGGAAACAGACCTGGGGGTACTGATTGATGCTCAGCTGAACATGAGCCGACAGTGTGCCCGGGTGGCCAAGAAGGCCAACAGCATCCTGGCTTGCATCAAAAACAGTGTTACTAGCAGGAACAGGGAGGTAATTGTCCCCCTGTACTCGGCATTGGTGCGGCCGCACCTCGAGTACTGTGTTCAGTTTTGGGACCCTCACTGCAAGAAAGACATTGAGGCCCTGGAACGTGTTCAGAGGAGGGCTACGAAGCTGGTGAGGGGTCTGGAGCACAGGCCTTATGAGGAGCGGTTGAGGGAGCTGGGATTGTTCAGCCTGGAGAAGAGGAGGCTCAGGGGAGACCTTATAGCTCTCTATAACTTCCTGAAGGGAGGTTGTGGTGAGCTGGGGGTCGGCCTCTTCTCTCGTGTAATCAGTGATAGAACTAGAGGGAATGGTTTCAAGCTGCGCCAGGGGAGGTTCAGGCTGGACATTAGGAAGTATTACTACTCGGAAAGGGTAGTCAGGCATTGGAATGCACTGCCCAGGGAGGTGGTGGAATCACCGACCATGGGAGTGTTCAAGAAACGTTTGGATGTTGCGTTGAGGGGTATGATTTAGCTGGGAAGTATTGGTAATGGTTGGACGGGATGATCTTCTAGGTCTTTTCCAACCTCGATAATTCTGTGATTCTGTGATTCTGTGACATCATGAAGTATAAAAACATAACCTACATTTAAAATGCAGCATCACCCAAAGAGTAACTCTTGTCCATGTTGAACAATGATATGAAAATAATATGTAGATCACCTGAAGTTCTTCTAATCACAAACAAGGGCAATATTCTGCATACTTAACAACAGTAACAAAATCTGACTGCTTCCTTCTTTCCTTTCTTGTGGAAATATAATGAATCCTATCAATGAGTATACAGCAAACATTGTTCTCATACATTTTCGAAATACTTCTCAGTCTAATGGATTCTATTTGAAAATCTGATAAAATCATACAGCTGAAGAAAAAAACACTATCTATTCTACTACTCTTCATTACTATATGAAGTCTTGTCTTTGATTGTGTGCTGAAATGAGACATCTAATCCCTCCTAAAACTTGGGCTAAAATTTTCAATAGATATTCAGAATTCAGCCAAAGAAAAGAAAACAAAAAGTTCATTTGAAGGTCAGCATGCATGCCATTCCATAACAGCAGAAAGTAAATTTAATATGCACACTCAAACACTGAATCACTAATTTTCTTACATTTTACATAGAGGAAATTTTTGCTCTGTAATTTTCAAAGAGAGTTTTTGTTGGAAGAAAGGAAGTTATTGGGCATGAGGCTTCAGTCATTCCTGCATTTTTTTTTTTCTTTATAACTGGATAGTTATCCAGAGCACATTGTAGCCTCTGAAGAATATGTTTCCTTTTAGATCTAAATCCAAATGTTTTAAGTAGTCTCCCATAGAGATGAACTTCGTATATCTTTAAGAGTTGCAAAGGCTAATGGTGCAGAAAATGGAAAATGAAGTCTAAAAACCAGATGCAAAAAAAAAAAAATAGAGAGAGAACATCTGTTGTTTCAGGCTGCTTGAAAAATACAAGCCAAGAACACTACTCAGTACAGCAGCAAGACAACTAGTCAAGAACAACTCAGTGGAAGAGCATCTCAAGAGTCAAGTCCAGAAGATCAAATCACCTACAGATCTACAGTTTACCCTTAGGACACTTAGAGTGGGACTTAAAAAGCATTAACATGAGTCTACCTCTGACATCACTGCTATCTACATAAAGGGATTGCAAAACACTCTGAAAATCTCACTCTATCACTTGACAGTGCCACAAGCTCCTCATACATCTCCCTCCTCAACTACAGGACATATAAAAAAAAATTCAAATTTAGACTCAACAGGATCCACAAGCATCATGTTTTTCCTGTTTTACTCACAGCTGTCACCACATACTCAGTCTGGTTTACAACCAGCTGTATCTGCTTGCTTTCAGTCTAGCCAATCTAGTAACCCCTTAATGTCCTTCAGCAAGGACCCATCTGTTATATGAACAACTGAAGAACTACCAGCTGTAGATAAATGCTGGAGTGTAAGTAATTTTGAGCGTTCACAGTAGATGAAGTGAAAAATACAGATAAAGAAATGGAGAGACTGTCTATTGAATAACTTCCAGAAAACTTATATTTTAATAATATGATGTCCAGCTCTGAGTGATCTAATCCCAGCACTGTTTTAGAAAAATATCACGTGCAAAGCTAAGAAGGATTCAGGTGTGAAGAAGAGCAGTTATGATTATTTGTAAATGACACTGAACATGTCACAATAACATTGGAAGTCGTGAACACAATTGTCTGTTGGTCTCATTTTTTCATAGATTTGTAAAATGTAACTTAAAATTTACAATTGCAAATCTTAGAAGTCACAACCACATACAACTCCCTTGCTATATTATAAGGTTATATTTGCATGGGCATCTAACAAACCTATTTTTTTCTATTTTGAATTAGCACTGACTACTAAACTTCGATAGTATCATGATTCCTAGGGCCTTCCAAGAACTTTTTGACCCATTTTCCATTTGAACCCATGAAAGTGAGTGTCAATTTTAAGATGTGTATTCTGGTAGGAAAACTACAAGCTATTTCCCTCTATGCGTATTGTTCACACTTGGCTCTCACTTCACAATCCTCCTTAGTGAGGTGACTAGTCATAACAGCTACTACGAACATAAGGCTTGTGTTTACTAAAGCTCCTAAGATTCAGCCATCTTTGCAATGAAACTACAGGTCCATCTTCTATTGAGAAGTAAAATAGAAATCCAGGTGCAAAGGAAGGATCTTACCTAAGTGCTCAACAAAATTGCTTACATTCACATGATTATTTTAACGGAGTGAAAGCATATCCATTCAGAAGGTAGACTGTATGATTAAACAGACCACTGCAACTAGCCAGCTAAAAACTACTTTATTTGCAAGGACACAGCTACTTCAGATCTGAAACATCCAGGTTTCAGACTAGGGTGAAAAGCCAGTACTGGAAAGATGGAAAGCTTTTTCCTAATAGCTTTGAGAAAACATTTCTGGGTGATACTGGGTAATAGTGAACTACTCTGAACCATGCTATTGAATTTCAGTCTTCAGCGCTACCTTTCTTATCAATCATGAAAGTCATTTTTAAAATACTGATTCAGGCACTCTCAAGATTTCTCTTTCCTGGCAATTAAAATGACCTGACAGCTATGTATTTATGTGTCTGATAAGTCTATTCTTGAATTCAGCACTAAGTAGTAGTAGCTAGTATTCTTAATCCCCTCAATTCAAAGCCCAAACATCTATGCCTTCTTACTGTCTCAGTACTTTTTAGCCAAAATAAATTTGAAGTAGTATCCAGATTACATTTCATCTGTGTTCAGATTACAATTAAACCAAGTATAATAAGAAAAGCTTGTTACTTGGTGCAAGCAAGCCCAACTAGTAATCCTGACATCTTAGTATGCCTGACATTGAACCTCCATTCAGTTATTCGATTTACATCAAGGTCTCAAGAGGAACTATCCTTTGTGTAATTGCAAAGTGGTTATGTATGAGCACCTGTAACACTCCCTTGTGGGTAAACTTCTCTGATCACATTTGCATGTAATTAAGACAACAAATCACATCATCATCCAAGTATCTCTCTAAGCTAGTTCTGGGTCACCAGTGAGGGAAGACTAAACAACAGGGAAAACCCTGAGTGCAACTAAATCAGTACAGTCTTTTCACCAAATGCTTCTATGGAACCAGACTCCTCATTTGGCATAATATTTTGCTGGACTACTGCCATAACTACAAGGCCTAGGGACAAGTAATGATTTAGCTTGGGATTTCCCTTTGTATTTGCATGTACTCAACCACAGAAAAAAAGTGCAACTCATTGGTTTCAAAATTAAGATAAATATTTGAACAAATTATACTGGTAGGTCCCTTGTATCATACTCTATTCTTAGTCAGATTTTTAGGACCTTCATAGCTCTCAAACTCCAAATAAATTTCATTTTCAACAGATTGAACTGCATTCAATCTCTCCCCACGACATTCCAGTATGAATTATGTACTTTTCTAATATGTAATATGTATTCTCTTTATTATCTGTTCATAATTATCTTTAAATTCTGCAAGATTTATTTAGCATTCAAACCATGTACTTTTACGATACTAATTCAACCTGAGATTACTGAAACCCATATTTCTAGATAAAGCCCTCAGAAACTGAAGTAACAAGAGTTAAGGAAAGCCATTATGCAGGGCATTATTCTTGATAAAGGAAGACTCAATATTTTATTAGATAGTAGCAAAATGCTATGCAGAGAATGCAGATGAAACCCTCCTCTCTCCATGTATGTGCTCCATAGCCAGTGGTACAAGAGACAATTCCAGGAAGAAAACAAGCAGACTATTCTTCTGCTCCCTCACTAGTAATTGACCTGGAGCTTCCCTCAAACCTAGAAATTTTTAATAGATTCATACATCACAGTTCATGATCTTACTCTACACCTTCATTGATAAAAAAATTTCTTCATTCATCCATGCCAGAATACTATTAACACGTGACCTTTATGTGAGAAAGTTCAGAGAATAAGTTAAACACCTCTGCAACCATTTTATTCAGTCATTCAATTTTTAATAAAATAGGAATAGTGTGTTCTGTATCTTAAGCTCTGCAGCCTCAAAGGAAATTTCAGTAATTAAAACTAAAGATAACATTGCACAACCCAGTACTCCCTCATTAGTACTTAATTTCCTTCATTTAAGACTTGATGAAGGATATGCTGTTCCTGCTATCCAGAGAGACCTAGACAGGCTCGAGTAATGGGCCCAGGAGAACATCATGAGTTTCAACAGAACCAAGTGCAAGGTCTTGCACCAGTATCATGGCAACCCCCACTGTCAATACAAGCTGAAAGACAAAAAGATTGAGCACAGCCCTGCCAAAAAAAGGCTTTTACCTCCAGGTTCCTCTCCAATGACAAGAGCTGCACAAATTTTGAGTAATTCTGCAAAGATGACCACAAGCTTTAAGTGAAATCACCTATCAAATAGTACAGATGCATGAAGTATAAGAAACATGCTATGGGCTTGCTCAAAACTTAGCAGAATCATATACTCATCTGAGGCTCCTCCAGCTAGTTCAATCATCTTCCAGCTTCTCAGTTAAGGAGGTGCTTTAGCCTAGCTCGTCAACCACTGGTTAGCTTCTCTGACCATACACACCTGCAATTAACCTGTATATTCTGACCTTATCAGCAAAATAATTTGGGTAGGACTTTGGATTTTCATTACTTTAGGAACCTTAATCATTTTAATTTTTACATTATTTTGAGACCAAAGGGGATGTGTTTTTAAACTTTATGTGCTTCTCTCAAATATGAGATACAATAAGCTACCTCTAGCTATCTACAACTCCCCTGGAGACTGCCAGCAAAGGGCTTCAAAAGTTGTAACCTACGAATTCGTGTTTCAATGATCACCTTTCTCAGTAGGAAAATATTTTCCCTCCTCACTCATTACACATCCTTTTTTTGCAGCACTGCTACCTAACTTGTTGCTACCCACTTTATATTTGTCCAGTGTATGCTCCCACACAAGCCTCATAAATCTGCACTTAATCTTATTACCTTGCATTAGCTGGCTCTCTTGCTGAACCCCTGGCTATGATCACTGGCAGCTGGTTCAGGCTGCAATTACAGACCTTCTGTCCAATGCAGGCTCATCCTGAGTGGGGTCATACTTCCTTCTGCATAGTATGCTCCAAGTCAGCATACCCAATCAATGTATCAGAGGACAGAGATAGCGCAAAATTTCTTCCTCTGCCTTGTTCCTCTTTCAAGTTCCTCTTTCCTCATTTGGAAAAAATAAAAATAAAAAATCAGGGAAGCTTCTATCAGCCTCTTTATACTTCTTCTCAGTGCTGTTCCCAGCTTCAGTCAGACAGATCTGAAAAAAAAGGAAACCCATCCGGGCATGTTATGTTACTGCTCCGGAACTGACACCCTGAAGAACCAAATTCATAGAATCATAGAATCATTAAGGTTGGATAAGACCTCCAAGATCATCAAGTCTAACTCCAGTCCACTCCTGCCATGCCCACTGACCATGTCCCTCAATGTCGCATCTGCACAGTTCTTGAACACCTCCAGGAATGGTGATGCCACCACCTCCCTGGGCAACATGTTCCAACGCCTCACCACTCTGAGAAGAAATTTTTCCTAATATCCAACCTGAACCTCCTCTGGTGCAACTTAAAGACATCATATTTTGTCCTATCACTGTTATTGGGAGAAGAGGCTGATCCCCATCACATGAAAACCTCCTTTCAGGAAGCTGTAGAGAGCCATAAGTTCACCTCTTCTGCAGACTGAACAATCTCAGTTCCCTCAGCTGTTCCCCATAAGACTTGTGCTCCAGACCCTTTACCAGCTTCCTTGTCCTTCTCTGTGCATGGTCCAGGGTCTCAATGTCTTTCTTCTGACCACGATGAGATCAACATCTGTGTAACTAAAGCAGAAGCAACTCCATACTGTTTGTTCCTCAAACATTAGATATATTCTACAAGCCAACATAACCTCATGTTTAATGAGAACCCGTGAAATAGGACACCAACCCTATTAAAGCAACATGAAGTGGCTGAACCACCAGACGCCAAGGTCCTGCAACACCGTTATCAAGAAGCTAGGTTCCTGACAGGAAGTCTCACACAATCCTTGCTCTAGAAATAATATTTTCACATTTCCTAGCAAACTCAGGGAAAGTTAAATACAATTGGCAGCTCAGAAAGGGATGTGCAAGAGGCAATCTTAAAGCAGTTTCTTACTATGCACACGGCAGCTTCCTTAGTGTACACAAAAGATACCCATAGAATTTACATAGGATTCTTGGCCAGAATGAAGCTCTTATTCCTCAAGCCCCAGTTCTTCCCCTTAAACACATTTTATCTTTTGATTTCCTGGGCATCTTTAATTCCAAATTGTTAGTGGGACTCTAACTTCAGTCTAGGCAAGATAACACTGATGCTGTATTAAACAACAGTGACTACATATAGCTCAAGTTCCATTAAGTAAAGTCACACCAAGTAAAGGTAAGCATTTCGTACTGCAGGGAATACATATTTGCCAGTTAAAAATACAGTAAATTTACATAACTTGCATCCATCTGGACATTTTGGTGTCTAAAAAGTGACTAAAAAATTATTCTTTTAAGTGACCAAATGAAACCTTAAAATAAACAAACAAAAAACAACAAAGCACAGATTCAAATGCAATCAAAGTTTTCCTGGAAAGAAAGTAACATTTTTAGTTTCTAAAAATTTGATGGGATGTTAAGCCAAAGGCTAATTGTCCTGTTGGGCTCTGTTGGAAAATGTTTTGCTCAAGGGCAGATTTTCTTGTTTTTGATATTTCTCAGCTACAGCTTGTACAATAACAGCTGGACACAGTCCGTAACAGAGAACTTGCTCAAGACTAGGAAAGGATCCTGGTATTTGCCATACCCCTTGTGATTCAGAAGCATGTTACTTTTAAGAGCTAACAGATATCACTGAAGGGCTTCCTCACCTCTTATAGTCTGGGGGGGGGAGGGGGGTAGGGGATAAAAGCAAAATCACATACTCTGTTAAAACCTCTGCTAAACATTGTGCACAGATATCATGCTTAATTACTTCACTTTACGTTCACTGTAATGGTTGGTTATAGCCATCGCCTAATTACAGCACAAAAAGTATACTAGGCAATTTGTTCACTTGGAACTAATTTTCAAAGCCATGCATCAAACATGCTATTTACAAGGAGAGATTAGAGCAGAGAACAGTAAGGAAGCATGCCTACATTGCCAGTGATCAAGAAAGAGGATGATGCAAGCTGTGAACTTCTGAAATTTAAAAAAAATGACTATTTATACGATAACTTTATTTGTACTGTTATCAGGAGCTTAAGGTACATGCCATGTTTCACTATATAAACCAAGGTAGCCATTTGTCTGCTAGTAGTTGAAACATAAACATCAGTTCATGTGCACATACTGGGGGGGGGGGGGGGGGGAATTAATGCCCTTCAGTTCTGCCTAAGCCAAGCACTTTTCAGGTGAACTGGAAGCAGCAGCAGGCAATTAAGCACCAGCTCCTTGTAAGACTTGAAAAGCAAAGTAAGACAGATAAACAAACTATCCTAGCTTGTGGAGTGCCTGCCACACCCCCGGCATTTACCTCAGTGGAGATTCATAGAATCATTAAGGTTGGAAACCTTTAAGATCATCGAGTCCAAACACAGACCCATCCCCACCATGTCTACTGACCAGGTCTCTCAGTGCCACATCCCCACAGTTCTTGAACACCACCAGGGATGGTGACTCCACCACTCCCCTGAGCAGCCTGTGCCACTACATAACTGCTCTTCTGGAGAAGAAATGTTCCAATAATCAGTTGTCAATAATTAGTATCCAACCTGAAGATAAAGAGGAAAGCAACATCCCAGAGACATCTCAAAAAGAAACAGATTACTGTAAACACAGGTCTAACAACATCGCTGCAGCCACCTACCTCACGCACAGAAGAGCTGCCCTTATCAGGCAATGCGCAGCCTAGGAGCTCTGCAAGAAACTTTGCCATATACGAGCAGGGAGGAAGGGGTCTTCCTTGTCACTGTGCCAGGCAAATATCCTTTGGCAAGGGGACAGCTCACTGGAATATTTCTTTGTTGCTGCAAATCCAGGGCTGCACTTGGGGCTTGCTATTCAGGCCATCTGCCAGCATCATTCCACTGAGGCTGTACAGGTTCACTGGGTGGTAGCTGAGATGGCTTACAAAAACAAATCAAGTAAACCAGCACGGTGCTGGGCTTTTCGGTGTTTGCTTCTCCCCTTTGCTGCTGAATGTCACTATTCCTATAGTAAAGGAAAGGGGCCCCGCAGAGGGGTGGTGAGAGGGACAACGCTGCAGAACTGCAGGCAAACAGAATGACGCGAGCACTGTAAATCACCTCAAGGTACAGCATTTATCCTGCGCACAGTGAATACATCTCCTTCCTGCCCACACACAACACACCCTCTAGCAGGATTCTATTTACACTCAGAAATACTTCAGTACTTTGAAGTCCGATAGCAAAGGAATAAAGCAGATTTATTTCCAGCCCTGATTGCTAGCGAGTAGCATCCTTTATAGAGCATTTCTGTTGCCATCAAAATCAACTTGCCCCAGCTGTCCACATCACCCCAAGAAGGTGACTACTTCATTCCCCATGTGCCTAGCCAAGATGCTGCAGTGGGCTTGGGCAACTGCTGCCCAAGGTTTATGATCTGAGAAGCATACTGAAATATAAGTTATTCCTTGTATGAAGGAAGTGCTTTTCTATAGAAACAAAGCCACCCAACTTCTACTTTCATCATCAGAAACAAAGTAGCAACTTCAAGTAGCCAGCGTGGCTCCTACTCAATCCAACTGCCTCCCTTTGCAGTCACGTGTACTACACAAGCTGTAACAGCTCAGTTGTCACTCTGAGAGGCACAGTACAAAACCAATCCTGCCTATCTTTGGGCTGAAGTTTACTGGAATTGATTTAACCCAGTGAAATACAACTGAATCAGCATCAGCATCAAGTACCTGAAGCACAGCTTAGGTGGTTGCTGCTCTGGATTCTTTTTTTAATGCTCTGACAGCAATGTGTCAGAAAGAGCCCAGGAAAATGCCTCTGTGCACATCATTCTTCCCAAATCTGCCTGTGTGTACCACAAGCACTGGCTAAGGAGGTTCCTCACACCAGCTTCACATGAAGTATCAAGATATAATAATAATAATAATAATAATAATAATAATAACCACCAAATAATAATAATAATAATAATAAAGCAAGCCTGAGAATTCAAGTTCAGAGGAATTTAATTGGCAGCAGCCAAAATAACACACTATATCTCAATGGCACTAGAATTCAAGCACATGCTGTCACAGTCAGTATAGCTCCCTGCTCTACCAGCAATCTCGTGATACACTTTTGTATTTTCAGGCAGCCCTAGCATAGCTACGACATCTGATCCAATTTTCCTTGCAAGGATGAAGTTTTATTTGTTCTCCATACAAAAAGTACAAATGGGTTGTCAATAAGGTAGAAGCACAAATGGATTTGGATGCCATCAGTGGCAAGGAAGGAGCAGAGCATTAGCATCAACACATTTTATTTGCACAGAACAAATGAGCTGCCTATATGGCCAGTGCACATCTCTTGTGCAATCAAGACAGAAGAAACACTGCTTTGAACAATCTAGTTTAGAGAGTTTAAGTGCTCTAGACTATAAGCGGCATGCACCTGTTCCTATCAGCTTAGTCTTGTTCCCAGCCCACTCCCATTTACCTCATTGCCAGGACATTTCCTACCACATCCTTCTATTTCCAAATTAATCACTGCCTCACTAACAAACGATAGAGATTTAAGAATCCTCTCATTCAGTGAAAGAGGGATTTTCTCATTTAATATCTGAGTTGGCTTTATTCTGCCTTGCCCCTGGCTACGATGAAAGGAGTACAAAAGGAGGTGCTCTAGAGGTTTGATGCCTTCGTCAGCTCAGCTGTTCGAGGAACACCACCTGCTGTGGACTGAGTCAGTCAGTCAAATTTCATGTTCAACACTTCTTGTCATGAATAACAGCTATCCTGGGGGGATTGTCTGAGGCCTTGGATGTTGTACGCTGTTTTAAGACCTAATTCAAGGACATTAAATAATTTAAGTAGGGCCTTGTCTGATGATAAATACTTCATTCTCATTAGACAGCTCTACATTCTTCACCAGCTGCACAAATCAGCTGTTTTGAAACCATCATAGATTTTGAAGTGACTGACTCTTTGAAATCATTTCCAGCACAAGTTGCAAGCCCAACATATTCTGTGAAATCCTTGGCTTCTTCTGGAATAACTTTATATCCTGCCACACTCAAAACGTGTCATTAAATCATGTTTGCAATACATTAACAACAGACTGCAACAGGCTGTACTAAGCTGAAGTGTGTCTCCATAGGCACCAAATTCTTGCACACATCTTACACTAAGCATGAACTTAAACAATCTGCTAAAGATATAAACTTAAGTAGTCTCCAAAGAAAATAAATATTTGACATAAAAATTGAGAGCAACACAATGCAGAAAATATTCTGTGTTCTGGATGTTTTCACAGCAGTCTTTGCTTCCAGTGGTGTCTGCCCTGCAAGAAGATTCCATGTTTTCACATTCACAGGTTGAATCCTGTTCCATTTAGGCAGCACACCTGCAAAATTTTTGCATCCATGGCACTATATCTGGCCTTATTCTAGCAAACTACAAACAGATTGCTTCTTGCCATGTATTTTTGCTAAACATGAATCATACTAAAAGCACCCCTAACTTGACAACCATGCCTTATTTCTTTATGGAAAGCACACTTAGAAGCAACAAAGGGGTACTGAGTTCTGAACACAAATATCCATTTCAATTCAGTTAATAGTACCATTTTTCTTTTCTGCTGGGCACTTGTTTTTCCTTACGCAAAGCCACTCAGGAGGTTCCCTCTGCTTTGTACTATTTTTGTAACATGCAGGAAGGCACCAAAAGGAACTGAGAACCACAGAAATACAGTCTGACATGTCATGCTCTGCATGAGAACAGGTTGCTTTGTTTGAAGCGTTGATATTACTTTAAATCAAGAGAACATGTCAAGAGAAAATGTGTAGGAGAAGACAACACTGAAAGAGGATGTCTGTTATGGTCCCTTGGTTGTAAGGGTTACAAGTTACTTAATTTTTGGTAAATTAAAATAATAATAAAAAAATAATTTTTTATATATTTATATTATATAATATTATATAATATTTTTATATTAATTAAAAAAAATAAATAATAAAAAAAAAATAATTAAAACTATTTTTTGTACCTTAGAAACATCACATGACAATCAAAGAAAATAAATGCTAAGCCTGTAATAAGCTTAATATAGAGTTTCAGACACAAATGCTATACCTCCTGTTGTCTCTCCTTTTTTAAAGGAGATTAAGATCCCAGACCAAGAGAAAAATAAAAGCAAACAAGCCAGAAATTTTATGAAAACTAAAAAAAAAAAAAAAAAAAAGCCTTAATTAAATAAAAACAGTTTTGTTTTTTTTTCTTGTGCTCATACATCTTCATACCTCTATAACTGCCTTTTATGGAAGATAAAGCAAGTATGACATAAAACAGGATAAATAAATAATGGCTACAATAAAACTAAACTGCTTGTCAACCTAGCATGCAGTTGTGCAGTACCAGCAGCACTTCTCCAAAATGAAGCATTAGTAACATGTCCAATGGAAAAAAAGAGTTTCTAGGAAACTGTAAAAGAATAAATTAGGGACAGGATGCAATCTTAAAACCCAGCCAATTATACCAGAAAAACAAAGTACATGTGTAAATGTAACATAGATCTAAAGTATGCCTCTCCTTTAACAAGCAAGACACCTGCCAGGAAGCTTTGCAGTGATCCCTGTCTATGGCTGACTCCTTTTTCTGATTAAAATTTGAGCACAATTCATTATGAAGAACAACCAGTTGCAGTACAAGTTCTACCACAGATCTCTCTGCACCAGAGAATTTTGGGGTGGTCTGGGGCAGCATGTTTCCATGAAAAAAAAAGGAAACTGGTAGCAGAAACACTGTTGCCCAAATGTTGCACCAGGGGAGATTCAGGTTGGATATTAGGGAACTTTTACTCTCAAAAACAACGGTGGTGCATTGGCACAGGCTGCCCAGAGAGGTGGTGGGGTCACCGTCCTTGGGGGTGTCTGAGAACTACAGAGATGTGGCACTGGGGGACATGGTGAGTGGGCATGGAGGGGAGAGGATGGGGTTAACTCGATGATCTTAGAGGTCTTTTCCAGACTTCATGGTTCTGTGGATGCCTTCGCACAAAGTTCTCCAGACTGCAACAACCTTTGCATCAGTCAGCACTAACAAGGACTGACTGATAGCAGAATGCTTGTTCTGTGGTATCTTACAGCAATTGTGAAAGCTGTGATATGTCAAAGTAATGCTTTGTTAAAAGCACGATGAGCAGGATTTCTGCTATCCTGTGATTGTTAATTTGGCAAAAAAAAATCAAGGTGCTTTTTTTGTTTTAGTTTTTGGGTTGTTTTTTTTTTTTTTTTTTTTTTTGCCACTGACATTGAATAGGCTAATAAAACACATCTGAAGTGCAAGAGAAAGAAAGGAAATGAATCCATTTCTGTATCACTTACTTAGGAGAAGAGGAAGATGCAATGACTGGAGCTAGACCTGCCTCTGCAGATAGACCTCCCCCTCACAACAGCAGAGCAGCAGCAGAGAGGGTGAGCCTGGCAGGGGCTCTGACAGATGCCAGACCTCAGCCTGGGAGGTCTGTGGGTCCTCTGGGAGGGAAGGGAAGCGATTTCTTGACAAGTAGATGGACACTTTCCAAACGAGCATCTGCAGTCAGAAGTATCTGCACTAGGGATTTGTGTTGTGTGCCTCAAACTCTGTGCCAGTGACAGCAGTGGGTATTATAGTTCCCTGCATAAATAGTGTTACGACAGCTTGGGTGAAGAATCCTTTTCCCAGAAAGTGACAAAACCACAGAACACTAAGCTGGGACATTAAAAACATTGATACAGGTCCTGTGCTAAGCTGAGAGCTAATGTAAAGCTAGAATACAGTGATAATAAATGGAGTATTGACTGCTAACCTGGAGAGAAACCTGAGTTTGGTAAGGACTTCTGGAATGCTTCCTTCTAGAACTTTAAATTTAGAGGATCTTAGGTTTTGTAACTAAATTTGTACTTTTTTCTTAGTTATTTATCAGCCTAACTTCTAAGTGTAAATATCTACATATAAATCTACCTATATCTACAGAAGATACTCCCTACTCTATTTATTAGCATAGCTACAGCCACTGTGCTGTGTTCGCAAGGCGGTATTTTGCCATATGCTATTAGAATTTTGGAAACAGTTTGTGAAAGATGAATGCACTTTAAGCACAAATGGGAAGCCGAGTAAACTACTTAATATTCTGCAGTGGTCCCATGATGAGCAGCTGGCATTCCCTAGTAATGGTTTAATTCCACTTTATTTCATGTGTGTTTTATTGCAGCACCTGCGGTGTGAACAGATTGGGGCCCCATGCGAATGCAGAGTAAATCACAGTCCCTGTCCTCGAGATAAGACAACATAAAAGACCTGGCATACGTGGTGACAAGACCAATAAAAGCTGACTCTGGTGGAAGACCGAAGTCATGGAGTAATGAAACTAGTTGTGTTGGCAACTAGTTGGCAACTTACTGAATAACCATTGATCTGTGAAGGCAGAGAGGCCAATTAGAGAAGGCTTTCCTGGAAATACTCAGTTAAGGCCTTATCTTTTATACTATCATTCACATGGGGAGTAGTAAGAAAAAAAGCAGTCTTCTCTACATCCTCCAGAGAAAGGTGGCCTTTGGAAAGACAACATTTCTCCAGCAGGCCTACGGACAGGGATTGTTTCTTAACCTCCAAAACATGATTCATACTGCTTTTCTGATGCGAGAGAACAGCATGGAGAGGTGTTTCCTGCCTTAATGTCTTCTGATAATTTCCTGTCAGTGAGATACGTTCCATAATGAATATGCAAAAATTGAACAAGTGGAAACAGCATAAGCAAATGTTACATTTTTATAAAGCATAATTTATTTCTTTTGTTGGCAGAAAAAAAAAAAACCCCACAACAATATATGGAGCCAAGATGTCTGCTTTGGATCTGTGACCCTCTCAGCAGTACACTGATACATGGGAAACTAGTTTTGTGACATTAATCTATATTGCTGTAGACAGGTACCTATGTCAGATGACTGCCATCCTTTCCTCCTTGTTTAGTTGGCATCAAGTGTGAATTAATCTAACAAGAAAGATTTTTGCAGAGCAAAATAGGGCACACTCAAAACATATCAAAGTGTCCACTTCCGTACATAATAAAACTCCTTTAGAACAGAGGGAAGGGCAGACAGAATTAGACAAGTGCGGAAAAAAAAATAGGCATGAACAGGGAAAGCAAAGCTTCCACTCTTCTTCAATAAGTCTCTCCACTATCTAGCCCGGAGAACACAGAGTCATGAAATCTGGAAAAGACCTCTAAGATCATGAATTCCAACTGCAACCTGTCCCTACCATACTCACTAATCTCTGTGCCACATCTCCATGTTTCTTGAATGCCTCAATGGACCGTGATGCCACTACCTCTTGTGGCTTCCCAAGGGACCACAAAACAAAAAAGAATGATTCCAGCGCCAGACTGTAAGGTGGAGAATGGTAATATGTAACTTGGAGAACATAGTACGTAGTCTTATTTCAGTTTCATCTTCTTGCTCTCCTGCAACAGTCCCAGCCAGGGGATCCCTTCCTCTGCATCACTAGTTTTGGCAGAAGAAATTAAATTTGCAGTGAGAATATCAGATAATAGGTCCAAGTTGGATGAAAGATGTAATGAGTAGGCATGAAAATCTTTTCCCACAAACACTGCATCATTTGTCACTCTGCGCTACTTTAGAGATATCATTTTCTACATGCCTATTACTAGAATTCAGTTCTCTTGTCTTAGTAGTCTTTTACAGAGCAAGCCTCCATGTAAGAATGTCCTCAACTATCACAAGCGTAGCTGCAATGCCAAATAGAGGTGAAAAAGACTTTCAGTTTCTAAGCAAAATAGTACTTTTGAGAGCCTGTCTATGTACGAACTTTGCCCTGGAGCACAAGGTCCCTGATTTCAGCACCTCCAGAATTCCATCTACTCCTGCAGATTTGGATATCTCTTCTTCCCACCCACCACATAAAGCACAAGCATAGCTTTGTTTTTTGACCAAGATGACTCATTTTCCCTCTGTTTTCTGATCCCATATCCAGATTGTGTGAGAGGTATGATGGAAAAGGGGAAAAAGAGAGAAGGAAGGAAGAAGGAATTTTTTAAAAGTTCTATTAAAAAGTAGAAGTTTTAATTGCTGTCATCATCCAGAATCCCAAAAAGAACCAGTCTGTCCTCGTACCGTCAGATAATACGGACTCAGCCCATTAATAAAATACAGATCTCATTTCTGCAAAAGTAGTTCTCTTATTCTGGGTCAGTGTCACAAGTTCCTGGGTAGCATCTCTGACTCATTCCAAGCTCTTTAGGATTTCCTCTATCTAGTAAAGTCATAGTGGTTTGATCGACATCTAAGAAATAAGTCTTCCAAGTAAGTCCATTTGTTCAACTACAAGAATGTGATACCAGTAAACAAAGCCAAGTATCACACATAGGAAGTAGCACTGTTTTTTAAATCATGAGGCTTCAGATTTTTTCAGATTTCTCCATCAGCTCCTCTGTAACTGGAAGAAATATTAAACACTGGTGATAATTTTAACTTTCTACCTCAACAAAGTTGTCTCTCAACTTGGTGCAACAGTGTGAAGTTATGCCTAACAATGCAGAATATCTAAGTTCAGCTGACTGCCTTTCTTCCAGACAGTTTCTCCGGATTACTTTTGGTCTCTGAGAAACTCTCCAGCTTACTCAGTCTTTAGACCTTTCAGGACAGCAACAGAGTTCCTCTTCCATACTCATGGAACTGTTCCCCTCCCTTCATCACCAAGTTCCAGAGAACCCAACTACAAAGAGAGAGAGATGAAGATATTCCCAGACTGTAGTTTTCATTGCCATGCACAGCTGACAGAGACTTAACAGAAAGGTTAACACAAGTTACTTTCATTCAAACACCTTTCCTAGCACATACATTCACTTTCTGAAGCTTTGCTGCTTCTATGCAGCACAAGCCAACCAAATACACTGACTTTCTGTGCTGAAGACAGCTGCCGTTATGGATAATTACTCTGCCTTGGGAAAACAATTCTGGCAGACTGCTCCAGCATAATTAAGAGCATGACTGTGCGTAAGTGCAGAATGATATATAACTCAACAGATATGTCTGTTCATTTTGCCTTCTACAACGAAGTTACTGCTTGCCCACAAACAACCCATGGCCTATATCACCCCATGGCCTCAACTGCCATGCTCCCACCTCTCTTCCTTTTACCCCTTTCACACTGTGTCAATAAACTGTCCATACTTGTAAAAAATACTGAGTACAGCACTTGCCCTTTTCTCCCCTGATCCCCACAAATACTATGCTTTCAAACTGATATACTCTAAGCATCCTGAAAAATATCGTCACTTAACTGCATCCCAAAATGGCAAAGGTGATGCAGTCACAATTAAAATAGAATCAATCTATACCATTATCAGACAGATTTATACTTTATTTCCCCCCAAAACTCCCAGTAGCCCTACAAAGCAGAATCCTCTTTTATTTTCATCTGAACCATTTAAACAGAATGTCAAAACAACACTTCATCTCTTGATGCCTCTGCAACCACAAACATAATGCACGTATGTATATTGTATCTAGAATAACCCATTTTAGAGGAAATTAGCTCAAGTCAATAAAAAGCATCAACGTATGCTGTCTGTAAAAATTTTCAAGGAATTCTGAGCTTACAGGGTATATAAGAACATCCACTACACAATAATGGCATATCTAGAAATAATTCCAACAGACAACCAACCTGTTTGTGTAATGCTGTAACCAAGACTAGTGGATTTCTCATTCTCCCTCTTTCCCAAATGAAAAATAAAAGAAAACTGTGAAAGGACTCGTCACCAACACATAGTCTTATTCTGATTTATTTATCTTAATGTACTTGTCACCATCTAAAATTTAATTCAGGATCTCATTATGTGGAAATCTCTTGTGAACTCTCCTCACATCATTAGCTGAAAGAAATTGAACAGTCATCTACAGTAATCACTCCCACTCAAGTATCACATAGTTTTCACTCAGAAGTAAAGCAAAATCAATCAGATAACCAGAAATTCAATAAAGTCAAAACATCAATATTTTCATTTAATTACCCAAAGAATCGTTCATCCAACTTTCCACAACATATGATATATTACTTAATCAGCATTCCCACCTTTGGCCCCATGACAGAAAATTACCTTGTTCCTTGGGTACACAGATGCTAAGCATATCACAGCAGGCTCTGAGTGCCCGGCCAATAGCTATCACTGCCTCCCCCTATTCTAGAGGTTTAGCAGCCCATGTTCACAAGTGAGTAACCCTGCCACAAGACATTTTTATCCATGGAATTCATGGAAATCAGGCCTGCTTTCTGCTATACAGCAGATTTTCCTCTAAATTAGCTTGCATTCAGCATCAGAATCTTGTATTTTTATGGCACCAAGTCTCATGTACAGAATCCCCTTCTGGGCAAACAATTTCATCTCATCAGTTGTAACAAGACTTCATGTCTTCTATCTTTGGGTTTTCCTGTCAGTCTCTCCTCCAAAACCTCTTTTATTCCTTTTAAAATAGATAGCATTAGCATTTTCAACTTCTCATTTGATCTTTCCAAATTTTACATTCTAAATGCTAGCAGTGAAATCGTGTATGCTTCTAAACCTTGTTCATGTAGCTTTCAATATTCTGAGATACTTTTGCAAGATCACCCTCAACAAGAAGCATCTGAGTGGAACTGTAATCTGTATTTACTAAGTAAGTCCTATTAAAACATCACATCTTCTGAAACTGAGGTGGTGAGGTGGTATTTTGTAAAAAAAAAAAAAGAAAAAAAAAAAAGCTTTGCAATTTTTGCAATTTAGTTTCCTCTAGCCCATGGTTGTTGTGCAGACTATTTCCCTCAACACACCTGGGCTCAAAATACTAAGAGAGACACTCAACTGATACTTCATTTCAACCACCACCAACTGTTTAGGTCATGATTTAGAAGTGTTTGCTGTGAGTAAATCCTGTAGGACAGCAGCTCTGAAGCTATGTGAGATAGCCTAAGTTATTAGTCAGAGCCATTTGTTAATCCTCAAATTTTTTTCCTCTAAATCTGGAAATACTATTACTAGTATTATTAAAGTATTAATAATTACTATTAATACTTATTTTCAATTCTCCAAAGATCTTCTCTTGCCCATTCACTTTAGAATCATAGAATCAGTAAGGTTGGAAAAGGCCACTAAGATCACCGTTTACGCTTTACACAGTATTTGGGTTTGCGTCTCTTTCAGGATTTTTGCCTATAAATTTATCAGTTCATAATCGGTTGATAATTCCTAGGATGAGTTGTCCTCATCCAGGCTGGGGAAAAGCACCAGCCAAAAGTGATTCCCCATCATATTTGCTTACAGCTGAACAGATGTAAATCTGCAAAATGCTCTGTGAACACTGAAGAACTAAGATGTAAAGCGTGCCTTTCAGACTGACTTCATTATATATTATTAAATTTGTCACACACTCTCAGCTCCTGTCCCTTTCCAAAACACATGGCAGCTGTTAATTAAGAAAATGCAATTGCACCGACTGTGTCCAGTACAACCTAAATGGCAGTTAATGTAATGAGGGAGATCTGGAATCCTGTTCCTAATGCATGCACAATGTCCTTTTCACTTCTTCTCAGTGAAAATTGCACTGCAGTTGCTTGTGCTCATATGTTGCAGCCACCTAATTCCTTGTTTAGTGAGGGATGACTGTGTAGAGGTTTGGGGTTTAAACCCAAAGCCTTCTTCGTTTTTATTTCACTCTTGCTTGAGAGATCAGCAAGATTTTATGTATGGAAGTTGACAGCCCTCAACAATGTTTAACTTCACAAAAAGCTGTGGCATCTCCATTGATCTACAATGTTAAAACATAAGTTTCAGATTTGAGTTAATCATATTAACACTTCCCCCCCCCCCCCCAATTACAATAATCTCAATAATGAGGTAAAGCACATCAGCATTTCTATGGATTTCTCAATCAGGTGACGCTGGGCTTATAAACAAAAGTCTTTCATCTGGAAACTAACTGAAGCTATCAGTCTTATCAAACTGTAGCAAAATAGTACTTCTGGAAAAGGAGAGAAAACTGTAATCAAGCCATGGTACTTCAAGATGCAAAGCACTCGTTCAGAGTTTGCCCACATGAGATGAATATGGCATCTATCAGAATTTTAAACATCGGGGAATTAATGTAAGGAATCCACAGCGAAACCTCTGCAACACTGAACTGCTGACATTTCCATCACAAACCCCCCCCCACAAAACTTGGCTAATGGGGCATGAAATGCCAATGGGAGCTTTGTGATACGTGGTGCTCTAAGTGTGGCTGAGTGATGATGGGATGGAAGAGATGTACTACAGCTCCCTTAAGGGCTGTTTCAGCAGAACACTGGGCAACTTGAATTGCTGGCTAGCACCTGAGTGTAGGGAAGTTCTCATTTTTATTTCGGTGGAGTTTAGCAACGGACTAGCAAGACTGCTGTAGAATGCATATTTTTTAGCTGAAGACAAAGCTCTGTAGGCTGGTAAGTCACTCAAGCAGAGGGAAAAAGGAAACTTCCAGACACCAACCTCCAATTTACCCCTGGGAACAACTATCTCACGCTCTGGTTTGCTGCTGCACACAACTCTGTCCTCATTTCCCAGACACTGCTACAGAAAAAAGAAGGGGAATCTCTGATAAGAATCTTTCAATGCATCTCAGGTCTATTTTCCTCGGAACATATATTTCTTCTACATTTTTTGTTCACGGTTAACAAAATTAAAAATTACACGACATCTTCATCAAAATAGACTTTTATGAAACCAAACTGAGAAAGCTGAATGAAGATTCATCTGCAACTGATTCTCATTTAGGGCCCTCCTCCTCACAAGCATCCAGAGGGGTGTGATCTGTTGCAAGGTACCTGCTTTAGCAGGGGGTTTTGATTCAATGATCTCTTGAAGTTCCTTCCCATCCCTGCTATTCTGTGAGTGCTCTGAGGATCAAAAATGGTGGTAAGGCTTTCTGGTTATGTTTCCTACGATTGGTTGAATGATTAAAGTCAACTGTTCTGAATTCCTTCTCCAAAAGATTGGTGAGGCATTGCCACAGGCTGCCCACGTAGGCGGTACAGTCACTGTCCCTGGAGGTGTTCAAGAGCCATGGAGATGTGGCACTGTGGGACGTGGTTAGTGGGCATGGTGGGGATGGGCTGACAGTTGGACTAGGTGATCTTAGAGGTCTTCGTAGCCATAACAATTCTGTGAATTTATGGCTTGTGCTGCATTCTTCCATTTTATGTTTCTCACTAGCCTTAACCATCTTCTCTCATCTTAACAAGTGAGCACATTTTCATGGCAAAAATGTTCTTTTCTGTCCATATTAATTTTTGCACATGCCAGAGCTTGCCTTGTGTATTAATTTCTCTAAAGATTATCTGTTTATGTAACTGTTCTATTAGAAAGCCCAGATTGCTGATAAGGTGAAAGTTTTAAGCAAACTTTTTTTTTTGGGGGGTCAACATTTTACTTACAAAAGATAAAGAAACAGAGCTATTTTGATCCCGGATAAGTTAATCAAACAAAGATTTCATCTTGAAGATTATAATGGCCCGTTCCTGCTATAACTAGAGAAGTTATGCATTGGAGGATAGGATTTTAAGAAATTGATTAGAAAATTACCAGTTTCAATGCTTATGTAAGGTTGCCCCATTGTGCAAGCAGTTTTTGATACTGCATATACATACAGGGCAACTCCCTTCTTAGGTAGACACAATTAACATGAAAGTCACTCTGTGAATAATGTTGCAGGGTATCTGTGGATTTGCTAAATGGATACACAAGGTATTTATAGTTCTAGAACAACAACAAGGATACTGTGCAGATGAGATGCAGTTTTAAAACAGCAGAATTCCTTGGCATAGTTACCGTGTGAGAGGAATACCTTGAGCAGCAGTGCCCTCTCCAGCCCAGTTCCACAATACTAAGACATGACTTAATCTGTTCTTTAAGCAAACCGAATCAGCCTCCCCATGTGGGGTTTTCAAACCAGAACTTTCATAGTTTATGTGGACTGGATAAACAATTCGGTTGATCTTTACTTTTCTCCTGGAGAGGTTTCCAAAACTGGAGACAGTACTGCAGGTGAATTACTATACTGGAAGAAATGAGAAGAAACATGATTCCACCTTACAAGGCATAGTTGCATTTAGACGGCTCTGCATGGGCTTTTCCTTTCTATGGTCTAAGAGCATAAGAGTGTTGACTCATTCAAGCAGAGAATAAATGCTTCAGAAAACATGCATTGTCCTAAAATTTGTTTCAATTTACGCAGGCTGCTTTGTCATGCACAGGCTGTGGTGACTGCCTGAGAAGATACTGTCCAACATGTTCCTTCTACAGAAACATTGGGAAACCTCACCAGTTTGGATCAAACCAAAAAATGACGCAACAAGGTAACCTTCAAACATGCATTAGGAACTCAGAGTGACTGTTTTTGCTATTCTTAGATGCACTCCTTAACATGGATCTGTTTCTTATTATGCCTGATTTACTAGGAGATCACAGGATCTCAAAAATAAAGTTACCACCAAGTAGGGAGGAGTAGGAGCTTGAAAGACAGAGATTTGGATTGTGCCTTGCTGTTAGAGGGTTCACATTTTGAAGCAGAGCAGATTTGGTGGTATTAAATATAATAATTTTCCTTGAAAGTAAATAGAAAATGAGGGAGAAAAATAGCCTTGCAATACTGAGTGATTACAGAAAGCACCAAGCACTGTTTATTTCAGTGTGAAGTGTGAATAGGGTTCTTACTTAAAAGCAATGTTTATTTTGTTTCTCCTAATATTTAGACAACATAAGGACAAAAATCAACTCAAAACTTCATACCAGCCTTATTTTAGGTGCTAACAAATGGTTTCTGAAAATGTAATTTACAGAGTGATTGCCTTTCTTACTGGGATTGGGAACACATTTCAGTGGCATGGTGGTGATGGGCTGATGGTTGGACTTGGTAATCTTAGAGGTCTTTTCCAACCTCAGTGGTTCTATGACCAGAATACACCAGCATCTGGCACAATAATGTGCAGAAAGATGCAGATATACGTATCTATGGATGCATACATTTTGAACCAGAGCAGGCATAACATTTCAGCTTCTCTTGGTTTTGCTTTCTCTTTCAGCCACTGTTTAGCACACGGAGGATAACTGAACAGTGCCTTCAGCTTCGCCCCATTTGAGAAGCACCACAGTTGAAGGGTAGTAAGCTTCTCATAGAATTGTTTTGCAAACATCCATGTCCTGTATCCTGCAGAACGAGGCAGTGATTTGTGCCTTGAGAACATGTATCTGTGCTCTGACATGGATCTGATAGCTTAACCTCAAGTTTTGTAGTAACGCTGTAGTAGCTTTCTTCCCCATGTTTCTGCTCTATGGAATCAGAAAATTATGTCTGAAAAATTATGAAAAACTGGGGTTAAGTTTTTCCAACTTCAGCCTTATCCTAGGTTTAACCTTTTTTTTTTTTCTTTTTTTTCTTTTTTTTTTTTTTTCATTTAACCACACCCAGAAACATTACAATATCAGATTGGATGTTAGGAAAAAAATATTCTCTGGTGACTCTGAGCGCAGTCACCACCCCTGGAGATGTCCAAGAACCGTGGAAACGTGGCACTGAGATACACAGTCAGTGGGCATGGTGGGGGTGGGTTGGAGTTGGACTGGATGATCTTAGAGGTCTTTTCCAACCTGTATGATTCTACGATAGATGAATAATGTAACCTGAGAACGTAACAGTGCAAGCGAAAGCTACCAGAGGAGAAGTCAACCACTTCCGAAGTAAATCCCACAGCTCTAAAAACTTGTCTTATACATAGGAAACTACTTTTGGCTATACTGAATAGTGCAATGGCAGCAGCTGAACTCAAAATCCAGCCATGAGCAGTTTAACACGAGATTCAGAGAAATTATATAATTTAAATATGATAATTTATCTTACACTGTAACCTAGGTACACATCATATGAATCATTCTATTGCTTCTACATTGAGAATATCCAGTATTGCAATAAAACAAACATTGCTAATCACAGTAAAACCAGTTCTCAAATGCAACCACATCTTCACTGCCTTCAGGCCAGAACCTGATTACTCTGCTCACATAGGTCTGTCAGTAAACCTACTCACACAAAGACTATGAGGATGACAGTGCTCCACCAGCGCAACAGACATCTTCCAGCAATTATCCTGCTTTAGGAAGAAGCCAGTTGTCTTCTTTTTTCAAGACAATAATCTCAGACAAGAAGCCTAACAATGATTCCTTGGATGAAGCCCAGAAAACAGTCACCTCAGCTATCCTGATGTTCGCTACTATTTATTTTCATCCGATAAGAAGAGCTTTATGCTCAGGTGCAAGGAGTTGAGAAGTGAGCAGCAGTGATTCATGGTTACAATATAAGGGGCCCTCCCAGACAGGTTGGCTCTCACTTGCACCTTTTTGGCAGCAGTACTGTAGATGTTTTCTATTAGGTGAAAAACAAAACCTCCAGAGAGCATGCCTTTAGCCTGATAAAAATCTCCCTGGAGTATCAACTTTTTGTTTTCCTGCATCAGGAAAGTAGTTGAGACAGCTGCTATATACAGGTGGTACTCCATATGCGGTGCTTTTATGGACGGCTTGAGGCTCCAAGCCTCTGAACAATTAATTTTACCACTACAGCTTTGACCTATCAACGCTTTCTATCAGTGCAAGAACTCCTTATCAAATCCTCATGTGCAGGTGCAACACAAACACCTTAGGGAGAATATAGGACCTGCAGCAGGTACAGTTGGGAGCAAACTGTAGACAGAAAAGGGGCAATAGAAATAGAAGCAGCAGACGAGAAAAAAACCCAACACAGTCTAAAGGAAGATAATAAATAAAATAACCCCTATTGCCTCCCCTGTGCTCAAAAACATACAGCCCCTTCTTAGCAGTAGGGTCCTTGCTCTCAATCCAGGTGCACATGAAGAAAGAAAATTCATACCAAAATCTTGGTTAATTGCTCTTCACCATCTCAGGAGCAGCTGTGTTTGCCTCAATGAGCCCCCCACAGTGAGAGCGGTGCAACCAACATCCTACCACCCTCACAATCCTTACCTCTGTCCAGTCATCACCAAGGCCACCTAAACCAGTAGAAGAGCCACAGCTGGGTACTGAGCTGGGAAAAGCCTAGCAAAGAGCCCTTCCTCCAGTTCCACTATTTCCAGGAGGGTGTTCCCCTCTGCAGAATTTGATTGCAGAGGTGGCAGCAGTGTAACGGGTAAGGTTTGCTCCGGAGACCTTAAAATTGGAGCTGTAGAAAAGCCTGCTTTAGCAAGAAGGGTGGAGTAGAAGATCTCCAGAGGCCCATTCCAACCCTTAGGGTACTGCAACAATGGAAATGAGCAGGTGTTGCTGAAAGAGCTTGCAGATGAACAAGATTGTTTAGCAAACACCATCACGTTCTGGATACAGAGGAAAAAAGTACTTTTAAAAAATACTCAAAACAATGATTTTCACTTTCATGTTACATCCATGGGCCTTGTGTCCTCAATTGCTGATGCATTTGTCCAAGGAAGCTGTTTCCAGTTCTTACATTTCTTACAATGAGAATTGGCCAAAGCTTCTAGGCCCAGATGTAGGTTTGAACTCGACAGGTGGTATGAAGAATATAAAACCACCAGCCTGTCCTGAACTATGAAGGCATTTTTTAAACACAACAGGAAAAAAACAAGAAACATAGCAAGAGACATTCATGTTTTTAGGATTTCTATAATCGTCATAAGCAATGCTAACTGAAAAGCAGCACATTTTAAACGTTTATAAACTCAATTTATGAAGTCTTTGCATCCATATTTATCTTGTGACTCTACAACATCCAATTTGCCTTCTGCTATGCTTTCTGTTCGCTGCTGAGCAAAAGGATTTATGTTTCCTATTTCATCAGCAGAGGGCACCCTTTGCCACATGACTGATGAAGTTATACAGCACTTCTTAAAAAAACAGATAATGCTCTGTTAAAAGAAGCTGGGAACCGTTTGAGAAGTTCATCATTGTTGAAGAATTGCTGACTATGAAAATATCTGTACTGGCCTTGACAAGGGAATGAGATAAGGGCACCTTTGCACAGTGGATTCCTCTTCCTTGAGGCTCACTGATAACTGAGTAATCCGGAAGAAAGTAGCTGAATTGCTGAGGCTAATAATATTTGTTTAACAACTTGCATGCAAAATATTGACAGTCATCCTGGCACTAGGTTACCTAGGTTACTTGTTGATCAGAATTATTAAGTAATGGAAAAGGGAGGAAAAGCAACCATAGCGCACCAAACTTTTGAATTTGTACACAAAGGAGCATGGGGTAGATGTTTTAGCAGTAAGTGGGTAAGATTCTTGTTTTTGAATGACACAAAACAGCCAGCCTGACACAGAGAACCTCAGTAATTTCATGCAGATTGGATTCAGCCAAGGCTGTGATTAGCAAAGTGAGATTCGGTTTCAGGTACAACTCTCTCTCCACGATTTTTACTCAGATACTGGGACGTATGAGGAAATGTTGCCTTCCTTGCTCCAAAGTTGGTCCTCACTTTTTAAGACTAAGGTCACACCTTCATCTTGGAAAGGAAATGACCTGGGATTGATTGACGTGTCCTTCAGCAGTGCCAGTGGCATCCACAGGTTACTGAGGATGTCACAGGTTTCATTTGCAATGAAGAGCAGCTGAGCTCCCTTCTCTCCCCACACTACTCATTAAGTTATCTCTGAACAGACACCTATGGTTCCCAAGGACACAGTGATGGAGCAGGGAGAAGAATTTCTATATTTATTTGACAAAGTCAGAGCTGAAGTCTTGAGAGATTTAAGCCCCTTGGTGATTTCTGAATTCCCTCCAGTGAGCTGCACGTAGGTTTGAGCATAAACAACTCTGACAGTTCAACAATTTGACTTGAGATAATAGAAAATGTGGGAAAGAAATTTAAGCCAGTCTCCCCAGCTTCATAAATTCATCCTCCCTTCCCATTTTTCACAAGGTGGCACAACAATGGCCCCTTGTATCTCTGAGTTCTCTAGCTTATTTATTTTTCTTCCTGGTATGGATGGGAGCATTAGTGATTGAGTTTATACCTCATGAACTAGGGCTAAACCACGAGTTACAGATGCACACACCTGAAAATATCTGCAATGGAACACAGGGTTTAATTTCTTACTGCTGAAGTGACCACACGCTCGTGCTCAGATCAATGGTTTCAGTGGCTGTGGTGCTTTTTAAGCGTGGGAGATCTTTTGAGATGAAAGGCCAAGGAAAATGGATTTACACTGCATTACAACCAATGTATTTTGGGTGTGGTAAAGTTTTAAGAAGAGAGGGAGGCACTACTAAAGATGCAGTGTGAGCAAAATAAGAGAATTCCTCTCAGAGGTGAAAACCAAAGGGGAGGTTGGACATGACAAAGGAGAGCAGACATGACGAGGTGAAAATAATGACAAAAATTTCACATTGTGGAAAGCTTAAAAAAAAAAAGTGATTTAAAATTAGATCCAGCTCTCTGCTCACTATTACATTTCAAATTCCCTTGGAAATCTGGATAACCTGGGGCTCAATAAAAGTCTCATTTATGAGAATGGGACTCTCTGATCTGCGTTGCAGTAAAGGAACCTCAAAGTGAAATATGATGCTGAAAAGAGGAAAACATCTTTTCATAAAGACCTCATGAAAATTCCACATGGCAAGAAAAAAAGTGATATTTTGTGCAAGCTTCATACATCAAAGTTCTAATTCTCTGCATCCTTTGAAACACACTTGTCTCCTTCTCACAAGATCAAAATACTTTATGGGAAAAGATTGTGCCTCTTGAAAGTAAGCAGATAAAAAGCGTGAGCTTTGCTCAAAAGGAGAACATTGGAGTTTTTAAATGGAAAATTTGAGCGAAAATTGAAGTTCAGAGACAAATGCTAACCCTTAAGACTCTGAACATCTCTGTATGTGCAGATGTGGGTTGTGACTTTTGGTACACTAGGACATAGGGCTGGATGGTGGGGGATAGGACAGAGCTCCTGAAATAAGGTGAATGCACAGAAGTCGATGATAAGCTGTGGCTGACCTCACATAGAAAACATCTCACTGATGCACAGCAGCTGAGAAGTAGCAAATCTAACTTTAAAGCTTATCTGAGGTAGTTTTCAGAGCCACAGCCATTACCTTTACTGAGCTGCAGGCCAGCAACATCAGAAGTCAAAATGAATTAAATTAGCAGGCTATGAGCAGGAGGTGCAGCTGCTTAATGATCTAGTTAGCTGCTAGGGAAGTAAATCACAAAATCACAGCATGGCTTGGATTGGAAGGTACCTTGAAGCCTACCAGACCCCAACCCCCTGCCATGGGCAGGGTTGCCCCCCACCAGCTCAGGCTGCCCAGGCCCCTTAGGCACCTCCAGGGATGGGATATCTACAGCTTCTCTGGGTAGCCTGCGCCATGGTCTAACCGCTACCTGAGTACAGAATTGCTTCTAATCTAAACCCTTCCCCTTTCAGCTTAAAACCATTCCCCTTTGTCCTATCACTACATGAACTTGTAAAATACAGTAAAGTCCATTTCCAGGTAGATTGCTTGACATACTGCCCTGCTAGAGAGAAAATAGGAAGACCATGGATCCACCCCAAATGGACCCAAAAAAGCCCCCGGTATGATTACACCTCTTTAGTGCCAAAATTTTATGTTAATGTTGTTTGTGAGCAGATTCTCCCAGCCAAAAGGAAGAGCAACAGGAATTTGCCAGCCCTTACCTTGAGCTATATCCTCCATGGAACATGGCCAACACAGGACAGACAACACTGTCCCTTACCCACCAATCTCACTCAGCTAGACCAGGGGAAGGCAGAGATGAATCCAGATGGGACCTCATAAGAACAGCATCTTTGGAGGCTTCTATTTCCTCCCTTGCTTTGCAGGACTGTGCTATGTGCAGTAAGGCTACAGCAATTACTTTTCTTCTTGGTTTTAACAGAGCAGTCTTGGGTTTTGTCCACCAAGAAAGCAACTAAGCTGGTCTTGCTCTTGTGATAAACTGCAAGGTGTCAACACAGTTCATGCACTGCTTTTGTAGGCTAGAATAGACCACAAGTACATGGTAAAGACAATGCACAGAAACCCACAAACATCTTTGGGCCTTGGATCAGATCCAATGACCTTTGTGGCTTATTGCTGTTGTACTAGCTAACCTTTAACTAAGTCCACAGTACTCATTCCCCAGCCACCGCGTACTTTGCACTATAAACACAATCTCTGTTTGGATTGCTTCCAAATGAGCACCTGAGATGGATGCACATGAACACAGAAGCAGTGAAAACTTTAAAAATTCTTGGAAAGACCCGAATTCAAGAGAAAACAAGTGAGTTTTCACATAAAAAGTGATTTTATTTTATATTTCATCCAGAGTTCATAGTGAAAGTTTCCTGATACTGAAAGGAAACCAATACAAATTAGGCAAGCTTATACATCAGTAGTGAAACGTGTCTTTCACAGTGCTGCTGTGATCTGCCCTTGCGAACCTGACCATGGTCTTTGCTTCTCATCTTTGCAATGACAGTGACAATGTTATTGTTTAGAGAGTGTTGAAAGGAAAACTGGAAAAGGACAAGATGGCCACAGATATAAAATAAATTAAAAAGTATCTGTAAAAGTTTCTTTCCATATACAAAATAACTTTTTTTTTTTTTTTTTTTTTTGCTATTCTTCTTTAATTGACATTGTCTGTACAAACATTAACTTCTAAAAAGAAACCATTTACAAAGGCTGTTTTTACAAGGAAGAAAGGGACTCTCAACAAAAAGTCAAAACTTTTGCAGACTTCCAGGCATCTCCTTGGAGATGAACATCCAAAGCTTTTGGACCAGTCCTGCACCAGAGCAGAGTGATTCATGACCCCATGGGTACGTGGCACCTCACGAAACGTGCTCTGCCCCTGTATAAAAGTAAAGCCATAAAAATAACGCACAGGCATTAGGTTCTATATAATCAGATGGGAAGCAGAGCCATTCATCAATTTATAGTATTTCAAAACACAGAATATGAGGCAAAAGCCCCTCATGCTGATTTAAGACTAGAATGGTGATTAATAACATCGGTTGGATGTTTTTTTGAAGTCCCTACTCATACAATGTCATATACAGAAATCATTGCTTACGTGATTAACATCTTACAGGTTCTAAAAATGGCTTTATTTAGAAAGCTGCACGTAAAAACACAGATGCGAAAACAAGTCCTGTGCATAAAACGTATCACACACAGAGTTAACACTCATTGTAGAGCTGGAAGTGGCAGATCAGATTTTACTTGGGAGGCTGCACCTGTTCTGCATTCCACAATTATTGACAAAGAGTGGGTGTATCCCAGTGACAGCCAAGCAGAACATCTTTATGCTCCTTTTCAGGTGATGCTGCTAAAGCCTTGGATTCCTAACATACAGCAACCAGGTCTAATAGCTGTGCTGGTTACTCTTGCTTAATTGAAGCCAATAAGAAGGTTTCGGGCTGCATTACTGGGATATTCTCCTCAAGCAGGATAATGGAAGGGCTGTGAGCATGACTTGCAGCTGAGACTAATCTGCGCTGTTACTTTTTTCTTTCTTTCTTTTTGTTTTGTTTTGAAGTGAAACTGCCATCAGCTTCCACTGAGACTTTGCGCAGTAAAAAAAGTGATTGCTGAAAGGATCCTGGGTTATACGATCCACGTCCACACCTCTCACACCCATGCACATGACTCAGACTGGTAAACACGATAGCACCAGTGACCAAACACAAGAATCAATCATCAAGTGTTTAAATTACCTTCGCGTAGCTATGAAGCTGCAAGGAAGCATTCACATGGGAAAGCTGATCACCTTCAAAACACGGAAGAACCACTGACTCCAAGTAGAGAACTGAACTCTCCTGATCATGGGGAATTAATTCATTCCCTATGAACCTTTTCCCTTTAAGCACACTACAGTCTGTTTTGTAGATAGTTTACCCAAAAGATAAATGTTTACTCTTAGCATGAACTAAAACATGGTTCTTGCCAGCCAGAAGTGCTTAAAAAAGCTTCATCCCCTATGGAGGACATTGCTAGAAACTTAAACCTTGAAGAGTTCCTCTGATATCCGCTCAAAAACAGAACCAACTTTTTTGCAGAGGTGCCTATGATTCATTAGATCCTTCTTTCCCTGCTTTTAGTTTCTCACATTAATTTTTCTCAAGGAAAGCATGTTTTGTATTTTTGTTGTGCAAAACTTGCTGGTAAGAAACCTTAAAGGTAAGAACCTATGATTCTAAATTGACAGCACAGGTACAGCACATTTCCAGAGCAGAAGCAATGAGAAAAAGAAAAGCTGCTATTTGATTAATGCAACATCAAAACTCACCAACCAGAGCTAATTCTGGTAAAATACCTGTCGTTAAGGTATACAGATAAGAGTTACAAACCGAATAATTTCACGTTAGGAATTAACTATCATAACTTACTCATGGATTATTTGCAGATACGCTCTAGAATATCTGTTATGAACACGTCACCAAGTGTGACACTTTCATACCCTTCACCTGATGAATTTGTACAGTGGCATGGAAGAGAAGTCCTTCCGAAATACCACAATTTCCCATGCTGCAGTGATATGCTTTGCCTTCTTCAGCCAAGGGCACTGACATCTTGTAAGCTGGGTTATGAAGAATGTGTTATCAAAAACGAACGCATGCATGCAGTCAGCAACATCTCACACCAAGGAAATAGATATCTGAGTTGTGTTATCTAAGACTCTTGGAATGTCAGATTTGTTTAGTTTTTTTCCTTTTTCTTGCTGCATTACTCAGTAAAGTATGATGGAAAGCTTAGGTTTAAAATGAATAAAAGTAGACTTCTAATCTCCCTCCCCCATCAGTCACCAGAAGAATGGAGACAAAATTTAACAGCTACTGCTGTTTCCAAAATCATGTACAAAAATAGATCAGTGTGTCCTCCTGACAGTCCCAAAAATTTTTGAAGTCTTCTGTAAATTTCTCTTTCATCTCAGTTTCAACAGCAACAGTCAGTCCCCGTAGACATGACTTAACACCTCAACCAAATTTAAAGATGAATGAAGTTCACGATCCCTTGGAATTGCTATTCAGAATCCACTCCATTTTCATCTTTTTTCTGTTTGGATTTCATTACTTTTTTTCCCGTCCCCGGAAGGAAATGCCTTGACAGTGCAAACAAAAAATAGCAACCATGATAAGAACCCCAATGAACGGTGAGTGATCACCTTAGTGCTTCTAAAGGGTCTTCTGAGACGTTATCTGCACGCACAGGATTCTACTGTCATGTTGGGGTACACTTTGAGAACCACATTCTTATTTTCATCAAAGAATAAGATGCTGAGAGAAGACATTTTGTCGGGAACACAGCACGGCTCGGGAATTCCAGGGACAACGCCGACAGCTCTCACTATGCTCTGGATGGTAGCATGGTTGGATGGCTTCAAGGCCTGCAAGAGCAAGATAAAGCAGAAAATAGAACTGCATAAATGTTATATAAGCACACTCTAGAATAAAATTTGTTTCATGAAGAAAGGATCTGTGGATGATTGGTTGCAGAATCTGGTGTGTGCAACCATCTCCAGGCATCACCATGGGTGGGAATGCAACTCCGGTGCGGTTCTGCTGGCCACTGGATGTCACTGCTGCTCCACCGCTTTCGGCTGGAGCATCCCACTGGGAACACGCCTTCCCAGGAGAATGCCCAGGCAGCAGACCTTGCACTAAGGTGTATCTATGGGTCAAGGCAATCTCTTCTGCTGTGAATTCAGTTTCAAGAGGGCTGCAGTTTCGTCATAAAACCTGAACAGCTAGGAGTGAGGCAATCAACATGGTAGCAGCCCGATTCATTGGGGGAACAAAATAAATATAACTTCTGTGCTGGGAAATTAGTGCGAATGCATCAAGAAAAGCAGAAGTGAAGAGAACATATACAGTGGACAGTACAGAAATATGTTATGTCATGAAGTTAATTGCTCCAGTTTTCTGTCTTCCAAGGCTGGGTTGTTTTGCTCTTTCTTCCAAGCCAGATCACTGATATACATAAATCTGTAATATACATCAGCAACATTGCTGAATAACTGAAGCCCCCAAAGCCCATGACAGCTGTACCTCATCTTATGGTGACATTTTGCTCCAAAGGACAAAGCTTCCTGGATTAATACTCACGTAAACTGGAAAACATTGTTGGTTAGTATAAATCACAAGTGATTCTGACTGCATTAATTATATTTATTTAAAAAATAAACAAACAAAAAATCACACATACAAAAAAGCCCTGAACAAAACAAAACAAAAAAACACAACAAAAACCCAGAATTTGAATATATTCATAAAACGAGAAGTCAATATATTCTGAAAAGTGAAAAATGAATATGTTAAATTTTACCTCCCAAGCACTTTCAGCTCCGAGTATCTGTAGTAATGACACGTGAGCATGAAACATACTCAAGACAGTTTTTAGCCAAAGAGTTTTGTTTCTGTAGGAGTGAAATGTTAACGATGCACTTGAGAGCTCATCTTACACACTTGCCCGGGAATCCCCTAGTTAAAAAATATGCTCACTCAGAGATGTTGCTGAGAAATACATGCAACAAGATCAGCTGAGCCATATTTTTAGTTTTGCTGGGATAAGAGATGATTTCTCTTGGAACCAGTGCTGAGGGTCAGATATCTGACCTCATCCTCAAGTCCTGATGACCTTCTATGCAAGAAATATGGCTGTAGATATCTCAGCATGATTACAAAGCCATTACTCTCAATCTAGCTGGTAGATCTCAAGAAAGGCATTTTTATTCACTTGTTTTCTCCTCATTCAAGAATACCAATGTTCCTTAGCAGTATAAGGATTTTTAAAGTGTCTTAGGCAAGCACACAACTCAATTTTTTTGTATAATTTCTTCTTGAAAAGGATGTGAAAGCAGCCAGGCTCGCTCCTTTAGTCAAGTCCAGAGCAACATTCTCCACAAAAGTCATTGGGAACCACGCAAACGCCCTAGGTGTGCTGATCAGACGCATAGAAGTAAAATATCTAAATGAGTTTGAGATATTTCCCATTGTTAATGGTACTGGAATTAAAATCAAGTTTAAGTAAACGCCATGTTAAGGACTCATCAGAAACCATTCATTTCAGATAAGGAATCCATACCATCAAAAATGTTTTGGTTTCCTAAGGAGTGCACATTTTGGTTTTCCTTCTGGCTTTCCACTGGACAAGTCTGAAATTACCAGTGATAATTATAGGCTACTGAGGAGGAGCCTGATACTTCACTGGCTCTACGCCCCATGGTAGCGGCTGAGGTTTTGATGTGGATTACCAAACAATTCAGCTCTTTGGGTGGAGTTCTAAACTCTTCCAATCTACTCTTTTCAGGCTTGGCCCTGAGACATGTTATATTCCAATGAATTCTTCAGAGAAAGCGTGGTTCTTTTACATAGAGAACTGATTTCAAGAATCACCAAGACAGCCTCAGATATCAGACTGGATACATTCAGCCATTGTACGTTATGAGAGCTCAGCAAGAAGTCTCTATTTGATACAGGTATACCTTACAGGCAGAAGATCACCTGTGCTGACTTCACATCTGCCATGAACACACTACTCTTAGAATGCACTCCTGAAGATAATCAGCTATGGCACTGGTAACTGTAACTGCAGGAAAACCCAAAGGCAAGTGCTTTTGGGAGAACTGAAATCCACCTCTGGGTACTAAGGCATCATGTCCTGCACCTGGAGGGGTGGCTGGGTCACTGTCTTCATGCTCTGTCCAGAACATGCTAATGAAAAGCAGAAAAGATTTTCTTGTAGGAGGTGAGGCCAAGAAGTACAGTGGGAGGGAACAGCACTGAACAGACTGCAAGCTGCCAAATCTGTGAATGAGTCCAGCTGTGGCCAGGGCTGCACCTGCTGAGCTGTGTGCATCCTAGGGAGACTTGCTGCCCTGTTGAGTTTCATTAGAGATATATTAGGAGTGGGGCAAATGATGTCAGTTATGGGCTTTCATTCCTGACTTGGGAGAGGGTCTGCCTGGCTGTGTGCTCTACAGTGCTCTGTAAGCCCAACACACATGAGTATAACAGCGGTCAAAGCAGCTAATTGAAATCAGGGGAAGGGTAGGGCCAGAAAATTTGGAGGTGGAGAAGGGGGGGGGGGGCCGAGGCACATCTGTTCCTAATTACACAGCAGGTTGTCAGCTTTAGGAGCTAGCCCTCAGCAAGGGAACATTATATACCCACAGGCACAGATTAGTTTGTTATTGCCTGATGGTTAAGGTATCATTTTGCAAACAGTCTTATTTGTAGCACCAGATATTATGCATGGCTCAGGAATAACACATGGCTCCAGAAGACACTTGCTTCACCTTTACGTAGAACTCAGCTTTTCTTTCTCCTTGGAAAACAAGGTCATTTTGTTTGATGTGGACAGAACGAACAATCTGAATCTCAGTATGGACAGATATCTCCCTACTGCTCGCAGGGTACCAGGCTCACCATAAGGTCTCAGTTCCCCACTCGCTTAACGAGCTATCTCTTTGCAGTACATGGCAGCAAGTATTCATCTTCACAGGGCCTATGTAACTATAATGCTCTAATTCTGTATTCCTCACCCAACCAAGTCTAGGCCATTATTTGCACAAAAATGATTTTGTCGTGATCAAGCATGTGTGTGTGAAGTACTGTTTTCTCCTAAATGGAATAACATTCTTATTGTTGGGATGAAGTTTTTATAACAAAACCTGCAATAGGAAACGCTAACCCACTTTTTAAGTAGAAGGTCACAGTAGTTATTTGAATCATTTGTCTGCCCTTAAAGCTAGAATGAAAGAAGTTCAGGTCCACTGCTTCTAAAATTTCTAACCTCTATGGTGCAAAACGCACGCTTCTCATCAACAATAAAGGCATAATGCAATTCACGCAAAGGCAATGACTTTATCTCTTGCTATTCCCTTTCATTTATTTTTTCCTTTGATCCGAAACTATAAAGCCTGCCACTGCAGTTTGAGGGAGTCAGGTACATCACCTCCTTCCAAAAGAGATTCGTCCCTTCTTCAGCTTGCCTTCCTTGGGATCCATCTCCTTTGATACAACTCTCCACCTGTCATTTTCTAAGGGTGACTCTCTTGAGTCCTTCAGCCTCAATGTGGCAGTAATGCCTGCTGAGACACACATTTTCCTAGTGGGTGCTCTATCAACTGACCCCACTGTGGGTCTGTCAGAAAAGACTTCTTCATGGCATGACTACTAACATCTAATAAGTGACTTTCTGAGTCTGGCCTGTATTATGTTTATTAAACAGGTTCATAACAAGTTCACACATCATTAGCACTATCCAGGAAATACTTTATGGTGATTTGGGCTCTGGACAAAAAAATAATATCATGCAATACTTTTTTAATTATCTTTACAACCCTGCTTTTTTTACTAGCTGTTTTAACCACTACTCCATGCAGTAGAAGACAAAGACACCACTTATTTACCACATCCCCACGTATAATAGGTGACCAGCTGCATTTCGCTGATGGAAGTAAAAAAAAGTTCATTGCTTACGGTGACAGTACAAAAAGATTAACAAACACAGTACCTTTGGAATTGGGAACTGACATTCCCCTGAGCAGTAATAGGCATCAAAGGATTTCGGGGAAATAATCCACTCGCTCCAGCCAATGTCAGCAAAATCCACCTTGAGATAGCGTCGGGCGCAATACCGTGGCTCATTCCACTGCTTCCTCCTTGCCTTCTTCAAGGTCTGCTCATCAAATTGGAGGGTCTGACTCTTCTGGTGGTGGTTCTTCCTCTGCTTTTTCTTACTTTTTGCTCTCTCTGCCAGTCGAGGCTGGAAAGTTTTGTACGGTCTTCTGTCTTCCCACCTCTCGTCCTCATTGTACTGGTACTCCGCTCCTGGAAGCTCGTTGTTCTGCAACGGCAACAGGACATTGGTGGAGCGTTTTCGCCGCCGCTTTCCAAGGCTGCTCCTCATTTGATTTTCTGGCCTAGGGAAGACCCTTGCCAAAGGATTGTGGTGCCCTTGCAAACTAGAAACAACGCTCTCTGGCTCTGAAATGGCAGAGTCATTGGCATATATCAGAATGTAGGGCTCATAGTGAAATGGTGCCCTTTTCCACAGGTGACGGCTGGTTGAATCCATTTTGACACCAATCAGAAGTTCATTGCTCTGTTTTGCTTTGTGCAGGACCTGAGTGATATCTTTCCACTGCCAGGAAAGGATATTGCTGTAGGAGCTGGAGATGTTTATTAGGAAATGGCCCAGACTCCGGGTTCGGTTCCCAACAGATGGAAAGGTCCACACTGAAAGATGTATTTGAATTTCAGGTTTCCTGTGCCTATGATGATAACAGCCTCTGGACTGTGAACAGTTCCATTCAGCATCCAGCAGATCACCGATATAATAATGCAATGAAGCCGACAAGATATTTTCTGACTTGGTGAGTGAAGTCAAGTTAAAAACATACAGCTCCTGGCTTCCAGGGCTCCCTAGAAGAATAAATATTTAGATAAGAATACGAGCAATTCAAAATATTACAGAAACCAAAAGGATCAACTGTATTGCTTTCTAGGTTGCTGTGGGAACAGGTTTAGGTCAATAGTAAGAATCATGACCAACATAGTAAACTGGTGATTTTAAAATCACATACTTACTATCTGGTTTCCTCATAATGCAAATCTCAGTCTAGAAAAACTCATACGCATTTGCTACAACTCCTTTGATTCCAGGAAACAAACCGGATCATAGGAACACAGCTTGAACATGCACTACGGACTGTATCTACAATACAGAAACTTGAGTTTCATAGCAAGGTTTCGAGCTTTCTCTTTCTCTCTCTCTTTTTTTTTCTCTTTAATTTTAAATACATTCTCTCCTCCCTCAAATGTTCTTTGAGTAATCATAGCTGCTCTGGCCTGCCAACAGGTTTGTTTTACCTCGTCTAAGACAAATGGGATATCTAGGGCACTGAACCACACCTTAGTCCAGATTCAGCTGATGCTGGGGAAAGGCTTCCACTGGCTTCATCAGGCATTTGACTGACTGTACGCCTCCACCATACTGATAAGCCACAGGCTCCTCATTAAAAATAAGGAAGTGAATCTTGTCCTAGTGATATCTCAAAAGCTGATTATTTGACATTTTTGTCTGGCTGAGGTATTTTGCTCAAGGGTGACTCCTCACTTTAAGTTCCAGATGTCCTGTCTATCTCAGAAAAACAACCTTCCTGAGATGGAATATTTCTCTTCAAACATCCAAGATGGCCATAAATAAGAAATAGCAAGACCAGACATTCTTGAGATGAGGCACAAGTCCAAAAAGGTAACCAATCAGAAAGGAATAGGCATCCTTGTGCCCAAATATGGATAAAGTGAGGTGTGGGACACCTCCCCAGATGGCCACCAAAGACCATCAAACACCCCCATGCAAGCACAGAAAGTTCAAACATGTTGTGTAACCTTGTACTTACATAATCTATGAATATGTAATAGGTAGGTGTGACTGATGTATTAGGCAGATGTGTAGTCAAAGCATTTTGGATTATAAATAGAAGCAAGGGTAAATGATTTGGCATGCTTCATTTTGGGTATTTCCCATCTTGTGCAGAATAAATCAGCGTCTACTCTATAAACACTTGTCTTTTCAAATGCGTTGCCACAGGCTTTAAAGTATACTTTCACATACGCCATTTGACCTCTGATTGTCAGACTGTTTATTGCAAATGTATCTAGCTGGTTCCTTTACACCCTTTGCTCTGCTCCTCTGTGATCTGGGCATCATCTACAAGATGGAGACTTTGGGGCCTATGGTGCAGCTTCTAAACAGTGAGTCTATTAAGCAGGGACTTAAATATATTAAACATTTGATGTATCAATACGCACTTGTCAGGATGCAAACTGGGCAAGCAATAAAGAAAGTACTGCAAACTTGTACTTCAAAAGCTAAACCAAAAGACAAGCTGAAATCCTGTGTTACAAAGGATGGCTCCTCTCAAAGTTAACATTTTCTCTGTTAGACTGAGATCAATCTAGCGGCTCCTCAAGTGCTCAGTCACCTTTGCATACACAAATGAGTCTTTGTGACCCAGAGCCCTTCACAACAGAAAGAGCAGAGTCCGGCATGGAACAAATTGACAATAATCTTGCACATGGAGAAGGAATGTGCCTTGCCTTCAAAGACACGGGGAAGAGAAACATCAGGCTAGAATCATTGTTTAATAGTATTTAAGGCTTGGATGTCAGCAGTGGAGAGACAATTCACCATTTGTAATGAACTAAAAACACACAAGCTTGTCTGACAGTCTTTTGGCTAGGTCAGACACTAATCACAACAGAAGTTTCCCTCTAGAATAATCAGGACCAGGACTGCTACAATTACACAAGATAAATTAAATCATTCTACCTAAGGCATTTCATCACTCTTCAAGACAGCCAGTTAGGAAGTATTTACTAATGAAGCTGGAGTTAGGCAGATAGCACTAGAGCAACCCTAATACCCCAGAGAAAGCCAAAACCCAAATGACCATTTAGGGTGGCAAGAAAGGGTAGGGGTGGTGGCAAAACACACCTATTTGCCACTGTGCAGACAGAAATAAGTTGTAGAAGAACAATGTTTCCTCATGGTCAGGATGCTGCTATATCAGTTAGAGGGATGTGGTGGAACTTGAGGTTTCCACAGCTGTGAAATTAGAGAAGTCAACTTAACCGCAGGTATCTTGCACAAACCCAGAGATGCACTCCTAGCCCAGGCTGATCTGTAGGAACATTAGGCTGACTGCATTAATCCCCTGTAAGTTGTGAGAGAAAGGCTTGGAGGTGAGACATATTTTTTTGTTTTAAAACATCCTGGTTGAATTGCAGTTACAACTGTCCTTCAGAGTGGGAGATATACAGATCCAAACGTTCAGGTGCTATAGAGAGCTGTAAAATATACACATATTGATAGCTTTATGTTTTGAATGACATTCTGTGCTTTTGGATGCTGATGCTGCAACTGCCAATGCCATTCAGACCAAGTCAAATGAAAAACACCAGATTCTCTCTCCACCCTCCCACCTCAACCACCCAAGTGACCTCTTTTCTTTTTCTAAGAATATTTCTAATCAATATTCTAAACAGCGTATTAAAAAAAGGATGAATCAGCCTTGCTAGAAGGACAGAGCCCTCCTCTCTAGTGTATCACATCCAAATTTCTGGAAATTTGGGAATAAACAACAACAAAATCAATAAAACATAGACTTGTCTTAGTGAAATGGGGAAAGAAAAAGCAAAATAATTTCTGAAAGATACTGCTGTTTACACATTCAGCCCAACATGATGGTTGAACACGTAAGGTTCTGGTAGGTAAGTTCTCAATGTCTGAAAACTAACGCACCAAACTCATCCAACTTCTAGCTATTAGTTATACCTTGGATTTTCCTCGACTTTAAAACCTATTTTTTAATTCCTGAAGACCAAAACTGGCTACTTTCTACCTTTGTAATAGGCACGTGCCTCACCTGATCTCTACCTAGTTTGTAATCACTAATATAATAAAGTTAATATGTAATTTGGCAGAGCACTAAGTACATCAGTCTTAGGAAACAGAATTTATGATGTCTCATGCATGCTTGTTAAAGAAGTTATTATTTGAATCACTGCTTTATGTCGAATGACAAGTTTTTATTTTAATTCTTAATAAGAATTCAATTTAACCAATGCTGCTGTTTCTAAAGTGGAATATTGTGGTAGAACACAAATAAGCTGCTTTTGTTTATAAGGAAACTCTAGCTGGCGTGAAGCAGACACAAGAGGAATATATACTTTTGATTAAAAGTAAAACCCAAGAAGCCACTCTCGGTACTTAACTCCACATTAAAGCATACTTGCAGTAGGTGGAGCTATTTTCTCACCGAATACCTTTTGAGCTCCCTAAGAGACTTCAAATAATTCATTCACAAAATCACCTACAAACAGATGATTGGCATCCAGCACAGATACCAGTGGCTTAGCTAGGTTCCAGCTCAGGAAAACCCAACTGCGTGACCTGGGCTTCTGTCACAGCTTAGGAACAACTGTGTCACGTGCATCCTCTGTGTGAGTAATACTATCTAGTTCCTACTTGAAAGGAGTTTTGCTATTCTGGCTTTGCTCTTTTGTAGTACAAAAGCCTTCTCAGCAACCAAGTCCATAAGGAGAAGACATAAGAAGAAACCAGCAAAGGAAAAATGTACTAAAGGGAAAAACTTCCATGCAAGGAATACACTTCTACCTTCCACACAGAATCATCTGATTTGGAAGGGACCATTAAAGGTTATCTATTCCAACTCTTATCTATTCCAACTCCCCTGCAATGAACAGATACTCTGAAGCCAGACATTAATGGCATTCCCCGCTCCCAGCAACGGTACAACCATAGCAGGAGACCTGAAGATCAGGCTGTGCAGGACAGAGATTTTTTGGCCTGCCCTAGGTAAGACACAACATCTGTGCACTTTTGGCATTGCTCATCTGTACCATGTTGAGCTCTGGAAGCTGGGTAGTGAAGGTACTTCTAGGGAGAATGCTTTATTGCTTGTACTCATGTGGGTGAGAGGTAATAGCATTACGTTGTGCCAGGGGAGGCTCAGGAACAGGCTGCCTAGGGATGTGTTGGAATCACCATTCCTGGAGGTGTTCAAGAACCATGGAGATGTGGCACTGAGGGATACAGTTCAGCAGGCATGGGTTGGCGGTTGGACTTGCTGATCTTAGTGGCCTTTTCCAATCCAAATAATTCCATGATTCAAAGGCAGAGCTCACTGTGGCAAGGGAAGGATTGTGGTACAGCCTTTCCAGGCCCAAAGCTGAAATGTCTCACCAAGGCACAAAGTTGGGATATACCATCACTTACTAGTTGGGCTCTCAGGGCTGCCAATACATTTCCTGATGGCTTAGGCCAACAAAAGACCCAGCTCCAGCATTACAACTGATGCTTGTATCCACTCAGCCTTCACAGCATGGCTGTGCTTCCTCACTTCCTGCAATAACCCACAGCTGTTTGTATTGCCTGTTCGTAGCATTAAAAAGGCATTTCAAGAAAAAGCAGTATGTCTGAAGATTGACATCACCAGCAGGAACGTATTTATGTTACAAGGGGCATTTCCAGGCATCAATAAGCTGAAACAACTCCACCAACATGTGGTGTGTTTACCTTTATGGAGGATGCACTGACATTTTTATGGACTGCCAAATCTATCCCATGGGTGAAGAAAGGATGCAATAATGAGGGCTGCTTAGTCATCATTAGCTGTCATTTAAATGAGATATTAAAGTGGTGCCCTTGTGCCAGTGCACAGTTAAGAACATATCAGTGTTTCGGAGTTCACTGAGAGCTGGAAACGGGAACAAGTTTCAGAACAGGAACACAGATTTGGAAGCCAGATTTCTACCTTCCTCCCACCTTTGTTGTTACTTGATTGCACCTTCCCCCATTACTGATTTGAGTATTCTGCAAAGCAAAAATACAGGATCCTGCTCAGGTTCCTGTGTGTGCGTGGGCATTTTGTACCGCAACAAAGGAAAGAAAAGCATTTTAAGGAGGAGGAGAACATAGTTCTTAAACCACAGGAATTGACCCAGGGGCAGGTGTAATACCTAAAATTGCTTGAAATTCAGTCAATAAAAAAGAGTTTAAAGTAATTTCTGTCTGTATAGCTTTACTATAACATCATTAGAGAGACCCTCCAATTAAAGTCATAGCTTTTTAAATGACTCATTTGCAAGACATGTTCCTTTAGCGATGCTATGATTAAAAGTACTTCCAAAAGTGAACTGCAAGCTTTGTGCTCTCGCCTTTTATCTTTCCACCCTCTGCTATTTATCCCAGGTCGCGTCTTTTCCCCATGTCAAGAGCCTCAGAGCTACTGGAGGTCAGCAGCCTTCTATCAAGCTGAGGTCTGATCATTCAGGGGTTTTGCTACCTGGTAGGATAAAAGAAGATTTGTGTGTAGAAGAAGTTGATGCAGAGGCTTGATCATAGAGTTTAACTATGTCACAGGCATCAAGGGTTATTTTTCCAAGTGACTCGAAGTGAACAATGATGTTTTGAGATAACTTAGCAGGAATAATGACAAATTTGCCTGAATACAAGATCACATAAGCAGTCAAAGTCAAAGGCCAAAAACCCCAGCCCCAAAATCAAAACACTGGTAATCCAATGAAATCCAGTGCACAAAAGATTGCGAAGCAGCATAGGATGCTAACTCCAGAGGTACCCACATAGCATCAAAGCTCCTGCCCTGTTCCCTCAGAAGACTGTGCCACGGAAAGGAAAACTTGCATTTCACAGCTAAGATGCTTCTTATCATTAACCACATCTTCTACTTACTCTTTGGCCATTCACTACAAGTCTGCAGCTGCCCTAGGATCAGAATCATTAAGGTTGGAAAAGACCTATAAGATCATCTCGTCCAATCATCACCACCACGCCCACTAAGCCACATCCCTCAGTGCCACATCTCCAGGTTTCTTGAAAACCTCCTGGGACAGTGACTCCACCACGTCCTTGGGCAACCATAGGCAACACTACGTTTTTAGACTAGAAACAGAGAAATGGTTCAACAAATCCTCCCCCTTCTTTGTCTCACTGAACTACAGGCCATCTTACAGGCTCTGAAAATTGCTTCTGGTGGGTGACCTGGGACATATGGGAGAGGCTTTTCTCATGCAGCCAAACAGCCAGAGGTCCTTTAAGGAAAGAGTGTGGGACAGAACAGTTTCATAGCTGTATTTAGAGCTGTGTTTCAGAAAAAGAAGTTTATCTCCTGAAAAACATACGGTTAATCTACAAAAGAAGTCATTAAAGATTTCCCTCAAGGTCTCTTGCTGCAGATGCAGGAGAAATCAGTGGGTTCTTAAAGGAAGTACTACTCATCGCAGACAAAAAGCTGTCTTCAGAAGGGGTTAGCAGAAGAAGATGTGTTGCTCTCACTCCTCCAACACATTACAACTGATTACCTTCACTGATTTAGCCCCATTAAGAAAATGACAAAGCCAGTAAAAACCAGACATTTGCAGCCAAGGAGGCTAGCAGTCATAGAATCATGAAGGTTGGAAAAGACTTCTAAGATCATCTCATCCAACCATCAACCCACCACCACCACGCTCACCAAGTCAATGCATAGGATCTGGAAAAAACCACATCAGAAAGGAAATATTGTGTATGTGCTGTTGGCATGGCAGGGCTGGCTAAGCAGCTGGACACAAGGAAGATTGCTTCGTTTGTGCCTGCTACCCCAAAGAACCTTTAATCTCAGTGTGTTTGGTTTTTTTAATATGGAAATGCACCTCTACGCCATCAATAACCATACAAATGAGCTGCTGTTGCCTACAGGGAGAGAAAGACAACAGCCAATTGGTTAAATATTTTGCATAAATACTTATAGAAGTGTCAAAAGCCTTATAACCACTTCCAATTTATTGCTTTGGCACTTGAACTGTGAAAGTATTGGAGGAGGAGGAAAGGGATTAGTGAAGTGTGTTTATAGGACTGCTGCCACCCAAAGTCAAGTGAGAGTACAAATACAATCAGAAAGACCACAGAGATGGGATTTCAACCAAAGACCTTCTAGGTTTAGAACAATAAATATCTTTAATCAGATATGATTAAACAGAGTGTTATTGTCTTCTTTGAATTATACCTTCCCCCCTCTTTTTTTTTTTTTTTTTTTTTTAATTTATTATATCTTACCCTTTTTCAATGAGGGCAATGCTTATTTCAGAGCAGAGGAACATCCATTGGATCTATATTGCAAAAAAAAAAAACACCTGTTCACTTCAGAAAGACAGGAGAGCTCCTTCCGCACACACATTCTGTAGGAACAACAAATGGGGTGTCCCAGCTCTCCATCCAACCAAGCTATGTAAGCCTCTCACCTCTCAAACCTCTCTTGTGGACAGAAGTACTTGCAGTAACACACAATGGAGAGTGTTTGCAGCACAGAATCCTAACATGCCAAAGCCATTCAATTATTTGTGGTATTTGATCTCTGTGCAGAACTACTCTAGAATAGACATAGCTGCCTTTGAAGAATCAGCAGTAATGACTCCCAAATAAACCTTAGCGAGGCCTGGCACTCAGATCTCTGCTAGTTTTCTGGGAGAGAAAGGAATCAACTCCAGCCAGCCAAACTCCTGGACAAAGCTGACTGTTACTGGTGGGTGCCTGTCTGTGTAAAAGCTTCTGGGTTAACTCACCACCATCGTGGAAGAAAGGAGACTGCCACATTGGGCTGCTCTGGTACAGCAGAACAGTGTTCAGGGTCACATTGGAGTTGTGGCATTCCCATGTAGCCCTGACAGAGGTCAGGCACACAGAAGAGTGGAGCAAGGGAGTTCAGCTGAGGCAGTGTTGCCTTCCCTTTCTGCAGGGCACAGTTCTTCACAGTTACTGCCATGCTAAATACACAACCCACTACTTATAAATACCTTTTTAAGAAAAAGAACTTCATGTTGTCACATATATACCTGTGCAGAGCAGTCCATAATCAGGACTGAGATCTAATAGCCGCTGCCAAAAATGATGAAATAGTGCTCACTGTGCACAAACCATCCTTCAACTCCACCCATTCCCCACTGCCCCCAAAGAGGGGAGATATAGATTGGATATAAAGAAGAGGTTTTTGTGTTTTATTTTTTTTTATTTTTATTTTTTTTTCCCATAATGCAGGTGGGGAGGTGCTGGCACAGGGTTGCCCAGAGAAGTGGCGGATGCTCCGTCCCTGGAGACGGTCAGGGTCAGGTTGGATGGGCTCTGAGCACCTAATGTAGCTGTGGGTGACCCTGTTCCTTGCAGAGGAGTTGGACTGGCTGGTCTTCGACGGTCCCTTCCAACTCAAACAATTCTATGATTCAATTGCCACCACTCACTGTAACCAACACCCCAACGTAACTATGAACAATCCAAAGGATTACCAGGGCACGTTACTGCTCCATCACATGCAACCCAACCGTGATTCCAACAGAAGCAACACATGCACAGCACAGATAAAAGGAGGCTGTGGAAAGGATATATTAATTACTCCACTTCCCTCATATGGCACTCAGATATCACCCAGGAGAGAGCTGCACAGATAAAGCAGTCATTACGACACCCCGCGCACCACGTCCACCAAGCACACAAGCGTCGCCGCAGGACGTTACTTTTCTCATCTCCGCGTTCCCCGAGCACGAGGCAGCAGCGCCCATTCCATCCCTCCACTCCCGCAGCCGCCGCTCACCTGCAGCCCTCGGGCGGAACCCTCGCACGGTGTTCCCGCGGCGGAGGTGCAGGGCGGGCGGCTCTCGGGGCGGCTCCGCCGGACCCGCGCTGTACTGCGCGTAAAGGAGCAGCATGTGCTCCGACACCTTGTCCCCCGGCTGCAGCCCGTGGTCACCTGCTCTCACCCGGCCGCCCCGCGCAGCCCTCCGCCGCAGCCCGGCCCAGCGTGCCAGCAGTACGTCCCCCGGAGCCAGGCACAGGCAGCCCAGGCACAGACACAGCACCCAGCGGGCCGGAGCTGCCATCGCGCACCCCGGCACCCGCGACGCGGTGTGCGGGGAGCTCAGAGCCACGGATTGCTCTTTTCGGGAGGGGGTGCGGGGGGAAGAAAGAAAAGAAAGAAAAATGTAGGAAAAAAAAAAAAAAAAGCAGCGAGGTGGTGGAAAGCACCGCCTCGCAGAGCGCTTGTCCTTCCCGGTGCTGGCAGCAGCGAGGGTGTTTATTTCCCGCGGCGAGAGGTGGAGGTGTTACTCTCTCCTCGCCCCGACTGCTGCAGGCGCAGCCGGGTGAGTTTTGGTGGGGTGTGAGCAGTGCGTGTGCAGCGTGAGCGCGGCTCCTGGGGCCGCTCCGCGGCCAATCGCACCGCCTCCTCGCTTCTGGGCTCCGGCTGCGAGCGGGAGGCAAAGAGAAGGGGAAACCACCACCCAGAGAGAGAAGCGTACAGGGACGGAGGTGGCTCTGGAAATGCAATCACGGCGCTGAGTGCAGCTGGGGAGTCAGCAGGGCGGGGGGGCGTTCCCCTCCCACCTCCACCCAGCGCCTTCCAAAGGCGGTTATGCTTGGAATGAAACAGAAACTTTCAGTCAAAGTGCGCCCAACCATCTCCCCTCGAACATCTCAGCAGGTGGAAGGGGTGGTGGCTAGGCTTGGCAGATCGCCTCCTGCCCCCAGGTCCCTTTTCGGGCACCGTAACCCTTTTCAGGATCAGGTAGGGAAATCCCGCACACCTTCTGCAGGACTCAACTGGGAGGATTTTGCGTGTTGCCTTTCAGCACCAAAAGGACAGAGAACTCCCACCCTGCGCTAGTGGCACAGCATCAGGCAGCCCCTCAGGTGAGCAACGTTGCTCCTTCTAAAATACTCTCTGAAACACAGATTGTCTTATCTCCTGCACCTGGTGGAGGAAAGCACAGTAGGTGGAAAAGAAGAATCTCTGCCTTGTGAATATGCGGGTTCACACAGAATCACAGAACCATTAAGGAAAAGATCTCACCAAATCCAATCACCAACCCATCCCCACCATGCCTGCTAACCACGTCCCTCAGTGCCACATCTCCACAGTTTTTGAACACCTCCAGGGATGGTGACTGCACCACCTCTCTGGGCAGCCTATGCCAGTGTCTCACCACATTTTCTGAGATGAATTTTTCCTTATATTCAACCTGGATGTCCCTGGGATACGTGTGCTAATGGCAGAGCAGACAAGTTTGTATGCATTCATATTTGAATGCTTAAAATAATAATAATAAAAAAGCTAGTGTTTAATTTTCAAAGAGTTTTAAGGCATCTGATTTGCCATATATATCTAAAATGTTTGTACCTATCTGTACAGTCACGCACAATTTCAATAATGATGTCAATAGTAAGACTAACTATACTTATCGTTTCATTTGTCTGTATAGGGAACTTAGACCAGCACTCCATAAAAATTGTGCATTTGAGCATACTTCACTAAAACAGCAAGGTGTGGTTGGGTCCTTGGACACAAATGATAAAACCAATGCAGTTCCCTGCAGGAAGAAAACAAAATAATTTAAACTGACAGCTAAGAAATTCAGCACAAATGACAGTCTCTGGCTTGTATCCATGGCCAAACTGAGAGTCTCAAGGAAAATCTTTCTTTAGGCAACTGAAATAACTGGAAGTGAATATTTCAACTTCAGCCATTGGTAAGAGAGGTGATTGGAAAAAAAATACCACCACACAAAGCCAAATCAAGCCTGCGGTGCCAAATAACTGGCCATAAGACTGTGATGTGTTGCACAACCAACACATTTTCTGAACAGTGACCTTGGGATTGGACCACTGAGAACCAAGACTTTTGTCAGAAATACTCCAAGACAAGAGACAGCCAACTCATGCTCTACTCAAACAAAGGAGGATTTGATGATAACTAACTGAGGTGCAGCATGGAAGCTCAAGAACCTCATGGCCGAGCTCATGATGCACACGTTGAGTTCCAAGCTGTGCCTGCTTCATGGATTGTCCCCACTGTGGTTGGACATACAGTTCTGAAGCTCCCAAAGTTAAAAACAATGTCCTCAGCTCTAATTGGACATGTGCTTTTAAATACCAGAGTGCTGTGTCTGCACAAACCAAACTGAACCAGTACATGTAAGTAGTTACTCCTCATTAGTAAATAATGTCTGGCAAACCCTCAGACTTGACCTGTGAGATAACATTGCTATGTACCTCTCCACTATTTCATTTCAGCATGCAAGTGCTGTGAATCACTTTTTTCATTTTCATTTTCACTGCCAACATCACCAAGTGCCATGGAAACCACCCCTTCCTCAGACAGATGCGCTGTTTCCAACCAGGAGGCGTACTGTGCTTTTTAGCTTTGGTAAAATCATCTTAAAGATCAAATTCAAGGGGCTATTGAAATGATGGTGATATTCCAGATGCTTTTACAACCCTTTAATAATGTGTTTGCATGTAGTATTTATGGGATGGGAGGAGAAATGGAAAGAAGTAATTCATGAGGGGATGGGGTCAGTGATGTAAGAGGAAGAGGATGTGCTGTGACCAATGTACAGGCTGCCCGTTCTCACCCAGAACAGCTCTAAGGACTCAGGTGATAGAACTGCAACCAGCACCACCAGTCATGGGTGTGACACTGCTGGCACGCCAATCTCAGCAGGAAAGAGAGGGAAAAGGCCTCAGCAGCAGTTATAATAGACCAAGTGCATGAATACTGAGACACAACTTCCAACTTAATCTTTCTTGAAATTCTCCATTGATGAGTGATAGCTCAATGGAATTTTACCTCTGTACTTCTCTGGGTGGGGATACTGTTGTACTTGACTTTGCATCTCTCAGTTATGCACCACTCCCAGCTTACAGCAAGGTAGCCTGGGTCAGTGTTAGCTTCTAAGGTCAGTATAAGCAGACTCCAAGCTCGTAAATTCACCATGCAGCCTCATGTATGCTAAAATGACCCTATAATTCTACTTAAAATAAATATCAGTCTGACCATACAGTACTTTGGCAACGTAACATGCAAAACCAGGGATTACCCTGAATAGAAAGAGCTCACTCTTTTGAAGATGATTTAATCTTCATGACCCTTCTTGCCTGTGAATTTCCTGATGTGACTGAGCAGCAAGAGATCAGCTAACTCCTGCTGCTCTGGTCATGCTGTTGGCCTGACTGCTGCAGAACTGGCAACTGTCCTGGTCTTACCAAGACAATGCTCCTGTTTCTGATAGCATGACACACTAGACATGTAAGCACATACAGTTAGGAATGGTGCATGCCTTGGAGATTAAGACATCTGACTACAGCTGTCCAGTCTAGCTGGATGCCTGTGACACCTCCCTCCCCCCCCCCTACAATCAATGTAGGGAGAGGAATATGAAGAGCTACCTCAGCTCACCCAACAGTAGATGTTGGCCATCCAATTTGTGTCCGTGGCAATGCAAAGACACTCTTAGAGTTGTTTCACTATGATGTTCAATTTTAAAGGCTGGAGCAATATTTCTGAGCTAGACCATAAAACCCCCAAACGACCCTTCATATTCGGGGGCAGCCATGTAAATCTTCAGAAAAGAGTGTCTCCAGATTAGTGCCCACTTTTGAAAAATATAGATCTTGGCACACAAGTAGCTGCTTCTACATCTGAAGACAGCATTTGAATTTGCTGATTGAGGGGAGAAAATATTTCATTAACTGACAAATATTCATCGTTGCTGGTTTGCACACTTACTGGCCTTTGATGAGTTGGCAGAAGCAACACTGCTGTCCTGTCAGCTATGGTTTGTTTTCTTTCTATCAATGTTTATTGCTACGATATGGATGTATTAAAATATTGAGAAGTAGGCAAAGTGAGAAAATGGTTTCCTTTAAAATGAATATTTTTGTTTAAATAAATTGTGGTTGGTTAGTTTGGATTCTGGCTACCTCTCCATCTGAAACTCTCCGTGGGCATCCTTTTAGTTCAGTTTCTTAAATAACATTTTACAAACAGCAGTGAGGGCTATGGAAAGAACCTGTGGTTTGGTTTTCAGTAGATATTTTGACATTGGCAATGCTTCCAGAATGGAAATGTAGTTCTGCACTTTTTCATACTATACTCTGTGGCCTGAGATTTGCTCCAAGTGAAGCAGATGGATGATCTAGCCTGGTTGCACTGATTGGCCAAGTGTTATAGGACATCGGTACTTAATAATGCAATGAAGTCAGCATTTACCGATGCAGTGTATTTATCTCCTTCTCTGACAAAATAATAATAATAATAATAATAATAATAACAACTTTTAATTGAGAGCAATTTCTTCTGCTTCCAGTTTAGCTCTTGGCTAAAAAAATAAACTCATTAAATGTGTATCTACCAAAAAGCGAATGGAGATCTCCTTGAAAGAGACTGCTAACTTTGTTTTGGAAAGAAGAGAGTAGTACGAAGGCCATGGTGCTGCTGTGACATTTTCATCTTTTCTATAAAAAAGGCCAAAAGAAAAGGTCAGATCTGAATCTCTTCCCAGAAAAACGGGAAAAGACTCAGTTTCACCAACGATGACCTCTGAGCAGATCACCGCGTACTAGAAACTCTCTAATAGTTGAGCTGTGCTCTTGTATAGGAAAGCCAGGAGACTGCTGGGCTCAGCAGAAAAAAAAGGCTCCTCTGGTGCATCTTGCCTGACCTATCTGATTTCTTTCTGTGATAAAATTGGACTTGATCAGGGGATGAACTTTATCTTGACTTCAGCCATTGTTTTGCTTGTCTCTTACTATATTAATTTATTCAAATTAGGACAATTCCAGCTAGGTGGGTAAAAAAACTGTTTGACTGATTGGGTTCAGAAGGTTGATGTGATGGGACATGTAGCTGGAGGCCAATGATAGCTGGAGTATCACAGCAGTCTTCACTCTACTCTCAGCTTTTCAGATGCCAGCAGGACTGATCCCAGTTATGCCCAGAAGGAAACTCAGAGGAATGAAACACCTACATTTGTCCCTGAATCTCAGTCCATCCAGCCAATGGGCACCCTGATTAGCTCTCCACATTTCCTATTGGTAACGACAAAACAGGTCATCTGGAAGGGTTAAGGGTTGGGCTTCAATGTTGATGCAAAAGCGGCAGAAATGATTAGTATGAATGAGATATAGTATGAGCATCGTGCAGAAACACTCTATGTATTTTGCACTGTTAATAGATATGACTAAATGTGGTGCTAAAATTTCTTATTTTTCTCCCTCCCCCCTTTTTCTGTCTCTGTTTGCCAAATGTAGCAGCTCAATGGAATAATCATCAAAGCAAGAGAATGGAATGAAAGCGTACCTGCCTTCCAGTGTTTATAAAAACAAGGCAAACATTTCAGTATGATATACTGACAGACTCCAAATCTCAAAACACTGTCCAGCTTCCTAAATCACTCCTTCTGGAATATCCAAATAAACTCATCTGCCTTTCTGCACAGAGCGCAAATCATTTTGCTACAAACATACATACAAACCAGGTCTTAGTCTGGAGGGCTGATCTCTATACTATACAGCTGCAGGGGCATGAAAAGCTACAAAATGAGCAGACAGGCCACATGGGACAAGTTCTGCACACACACCAGTGTGATGATAGAGTGACTCCATCTATTCAGAACTACTACTCTGGACTTCCATCTGTGGGGCCACGATGGGCATTTGAACTACTACAGACAATCTAGTGCTTGTTTTTCCTTCCTTGCTCCCCACTCAAAAGAAAAGGCAGCTTCATTGTAAGAAATCCAGCCTCTTTATTCCTTAGCCCCAGGCACCTCACAGGCCTCAATCTTAATTAACTTTATTACAATGATGAGCAACTTTTGTGCCACTGTCAAGGCCAGCCTCACCACCTCCCTTTCAGCAGGCCTTCCAAAAGTGCTATTTAAAACCTCCACCAAATCTTCCAGGCTTCCACTTCTGCAGAGCTGGCCATGTAGCTCACATACCTGGGAACTGCGCAGTGACTTGTTCCCTCTGTGAAGCATTCGGAAATCCTGTGGAAGAGGAAACCGCAAAGACTCCTTCTGGGGGAAATGAAATAATTATGGATTTGCATAACAAAGTGATACGAGCAAAATCTGTGCAGCACATGAAAGCCAATCCCCCCTACATCCCCTCCTTACACACGTTCCCATGTACAATGTTATAAAGCTCATAACCAGCACAGGAGAACACTGAACAGCACATCAGCAAGCACTGCTTGGAGTTGCTCTGCAAAAAGATGAGCTGTCTCTCTTCCTTTTATTGGGGAGCAAAGCAATGCTCCCTCCCATTAAATCTCCTGGTCTGGAGATATGCACAGAATCTCATCTTTCTCTAGGCAGGGTCACTGGAAGAACCTTGAACCAGGCTGCTCCTGTGCACAGTTGTATACGTACCCATGCTGCTTTGTTGTGCTCGCCAGGCGGGGTGTTTGCTCAGGTGGCCAGCAGCAGCCATCCCGTCGGAGGTGCCTTCCCAGCATAATTTCTTCTCTAGGGCCCGGAGATCACATGTTTCTCTCATCACAGAGAACTTCTGCTGTGGGATCGGTAATAACTCTGCTTGGAGCCGAGCTGAAATAAAACATGCCTCCAGCGAACAATAGCCAAATAACAAGAATGATGTTTTTTCTTCTTGTAAAGAGTGCGTACTGCACACAGGGCTAATCTGCATGGCTTCAGTATGTTCAGCACCTGTGTTTTTGTTTTCTTTGCAGCGGGAACAGTGGCTTGGCCTGCGTTGCTTGTCCCTGCCTGTCTTGCAGAGAATAGCCCAAAGGTTTTATTCATTTTTAATCTGATTTCTGTACATGGGGAGTTGGAGTTAATGCAGGATTTTCCCCCACAATGTCTTTCTCTTGTGGCCAAAAGGAGAATATCTGATGACCGTGCAGTATGCTCCTTGGAGGTCTTGTTGTTGTTCACATGAGATAGGGGTCAGCTATTAAGGTGGTACTGCATCCTCTGCTTCCTTCTTCCAGCTGTGAAGAGACACCTGCGTTGGCACGGCTGCAGCTGGAACCATGAACTGGAGAGTTCAGGCAGAGCTGCTGCATTTTCTGAGCAGATGCTTTACTGTGAGCTGTAAACTTCAAACGTGGGGCTCAGTTCCCTCCGCTGCATGGGTTCTATGTCCAGCTGGACTTCCATGAGACTGCTTTTGGTCTGGGAATGCAAAGACTTTCATTTAAAACAATGTTTCATGTAAAACAACAACAACAAAAAAATTCTAACTATGTCAAAATTGTGATAGTTAAAGAACAAAGAACTTCAGAATTTAGTTTAAAATGACTTTTTTTTTTTTCCCCCCCAAAAAAGCATTGTATTTTGTTCTTAATCAGAGCTCTTGTGATCCTGCTTGTGGCTCAGGATGGAGCTGTTCACCACTGATCTCGTACTACCTGTTGGCTTCACTCTATTACCCAAAATAACAACACCACATTCTCTGAATCTGCAGGGAAGACCAAAGGCCCATACTCCACATAAAAAAGAACAAAACTATGATTTCAGCAATATGAAAGAGTTTAAAGCTTATACAGGCCAATCATAACTGGTATCTGTAATTCATTTATGCAGTTTACTGTATCTTGACAGCTTTTCAGTTACCTGTCTTTAATGATGTACAGTGCATTGGTGTTTTCTCTGACCTGACAACGCACAAAGTCTGGTTGGCTCTAATTTCCTTCCATTTTCCTATAGAGTCATAGAATCATAGATGTAGACACAGTGGTCACTTACACTTCTTGCTGTTTGTTAGGATCAAGATTGATTACCAAGATGTTAAAAAAGGAAGCTGAACTTCTGAAGTTGAAAATTTATTTCTGCTAGACTTTGCTTCACTTATTTTTGCCCTTATTTTCCTTATAATATTGCTACAATTCTGAGATGATGCTCTCCAAGCTCCAGGGATCACTCCAACATCAGCGTTTTAACATTGTGTTACAATCTGATCAGACTGAGAAGGAACTGCCAAGAACTCATTTGTTGAGAAAAATGAAAAATATAACTCATACTCATTTCACCAGTTTTGCCTTCCACTTGCTTTCATCTGAGCACTTCTTTCTCTCCAGCGTTCAAGAGGCAAAACCAAACATTTTCAGAATGGGTGCTATGGGATAGAGCTCTCTGCATAGAAGTGCGATGTTACAGTAAAAGGTTTTATTCTCTTTTGAAAATGGCAGAACTTCATAGTGTTGAAAGTTTTATGGGAAAGCAAACAGGGCTTCTGAGTCTCTCCCACATTATTGCAGCTTTGAAGTACCAACTTTCACTCTGTAATTGTTGGAACGCTCTCTCTGCTCACAGAAAATGGATCTTTAACGTGCCAACTGCTCAAACAGAGGCTCTCGCTGCCTTTGCAAAGGGAACGCATTTGTGATGAGGCTGGCAGATAAACCGCACCCTATGGTACAACCAGCAGGACTGCTTCCATCTTTGTCTCTTTTCTGGGCTCCCTCTCTTGTCCTTTTCACAAAGTCACAGCACTAAGTCCAGGACAGATCATCAAAATCATCCAGTCACTTGAATAACAAGGTGCAGGGAGTTTATTTAGCTCTTTTCTGCCTTTGTTTCCTCTCCTTTCACCTCCATGCCTGTTCTATTTTCTCTGTAGGTATTTCTTTTGTTTCCTGCGAGCTCTTTCTGCTGCTTAGCTTTGTGCCATTCTCCAGAAAGCAGACGGCTCCATTAGTGCTCTACCAGCTGGGTCATGAAAATGCAGGCACCATACCCAAGTGCCCTGGGAACAGAGGAGTCCCTTGGGCCATTGCATGGCTGCCCTAACTTCTGGTAATTTGCTACTAGAACAGCAGCCAGAGCAGGAATGGAAGAAAAGTGTCCATACTTCTATCACAGTGTTAGAGCAGGCCTGATAACCAAAGAGGCCCCAGACTTGTTTCTAGCTAAACGCAGCTAGAAACAACAACTGGACCATCATCTGGTCAAAGAGAAGACCTGACTGCAAAGACCAGGCAGTTGGTACTAAGTCTGGCCAAGCTGAAACCAAAGACAGTGAGAAATCCTTCTCCTGTCAGTTTGGCCCATTCTTCTCAAAAGATTATTCTGCATCTGCAAGTGTTACAGAAAAGCCAAAACCAAAAGGACCCCAAGAGGACTCAGGCTTGTACCCTGCAACCCATGGTGAGGGGACACCGTGTACACACACAGACACTTCTTGGAGTGGCTACTGGCATGCAAGAGTCCTTCACGTAGACAATAAGGAGCTGCTGATTTGTTACAGATGTTCTGCAGCTGCAGGAAGTTAGATTGGTGGCCCTCTTTCAATGCAACCAAACACATTTTTAGGTATGCATTTTTGAATTTCTAACAAACCAACACACTTATTTTGAAATGCATATAATTTGATATTTTGTACTGTTACTATTCATACGCAACCATCTTTCATGGGAAGCACATCAAAGAAAACATCATCTTAGATCTGTTCCGTACAAACCCAAACAAATTATTGCCCAGCTTAGTTCATGTTGGTTTTGAGAGTAACCAAAGCCTGGGTGTGTTTGTCACATTCAATCTATAGTCCAAAGACTTCAGCTGTGAAGTATAAAGAAGTGCAGCTAGCACCAAAGGAATACAGTGGGTTTCTTAGGGAAGAAAGCTGTCTGTAGTGTTATTACCCATTCAACTCTTAACAGAAAAGACAAAGTACACATGGCAATTTAATCAGCTTTCAATTATGGCTGAAAATGAGACGTCTGGGTATGACACAAACACATGAGGGTTATTTTATTTGTTTGAATTCAACTACTCTGTAAATAAATGGTACAGACCAACCAACCTCAGCAATAGCTGTATTAGACTCTTTTATATGTGTAGGCAGTTGAAGACAATGTTTGTGCTGTCAACAACACATGACAGTCAGTCATTCATACACTATATAGCACTACTGTGGCACAAGCATTTTCCTTTTTCTTAAATTCAATTGTAAATTCTTCCAGACAATTCACTTAATAGAATAAAATCTCATTTTGCAGTCTACCCTGCCGGTAATAGCTGCAGTTTCTGGTTCTGGGTGGAAGGAGGCGAAGGAGAAGGGAGAAGGTAGAAGAAAAATCTTGCTTTGGAGACCTTTCACTTCTATCAGTCAGTTCAATGTCTGATTTGTGCCTGTACAAGGGAAAGGCCCAGACACGCTTAGTCGTAAACACAGTCAGCTAGGTTGATCCTGACAAGGACAAAAGCAGCTGTGTTAACAAGGGGAATAGCACATCTGGATAAAACTGAAACGTTAGCTGTATATTGATACAGATGGTATTTGCAATCAGACTCAGTAGTTTAGCAGTCAAACTCCATCATGTGAAGGAAAATTAGAATGCTGAAAAAAAAAAAAGAAAAAAGAAAGATATTTACATTGGAATTCACATCTGTTATTAACCCACCATGTTTATTCTCGAAGAGCACTTCTTCTTTAATCACTTTGTAATTTGGACTGGAATATGAGTGGGTGAAATTTTTATACCGGTTGTAAAAGCTGTGAAAATATGAAACAGAAATGCTCAATGGAAATTCTTCCTCCAGCTTAATGGGCAGGTTCTTACCTCCCTGTTCATATGGAGCAGTTCCTGATTCACGGGTTCATTGAGGAGTACAAGTCTATTCTATTAAAAAGCCTGTCCTGATGTACCCTGCTGTTCTGATCTCTGGCCTGGTTGTCTGAGGCCCCAGCTGTCTCCTCATCTGTTCAGTATGGGTGTTACCAAGAGATCCAGTGCCTGGGTTATAACGAGTGGGAAGTGGTAGTGCTAGAGAACTACTACTGTGACGGAAACGGCCCTGGAGACCACCTGAAAGTGCTTTCCAGACCACCACTGATCTGCAGACCAGATGTGGGAGCCAACAGCTTCCCCTTTGGATCTCTCTGGAAGTCTCCTACTGCCTTACTGCTTTCCTTTCTCTTGCTTATAATATAATTCTGCTGGTAAAAAGTTTCTGGATGTTTCCTTGTAGGCCAGATACAGAGGGAGGAGCTGAACTTCAGCTCCCCACAGCAAATCGCAGCTCTCAAAGAGCTGTATGTGTCAGTCTGAGACTGATGCTAGAGCAAACCATTCAGTCAGACCGACTGTGGACCAATTTCCAAAACACAAAGTCAGAAGGAACCATCAGCTATGTCAAATAGAAAATGGACACACACAAGTTTCAGCAGCTCATCAGTCTTATTTCTAGGTTGAAGTGCTGGAATTCCATTCTCATACTTTTGGTGTTGACCTCTCAAACCTTTATTTTATTAATCTCCCGATCTCAGACCTTCTGAGTCGTGTACTTGCCAAACAGCCAACCAACAGGCTGAGATTTGTGATTATTTGTTTAGAAACTGTTCAGTTGAGACGCAAATAGCATGATGTGACGGCACCACTCCCAGTCCTCACTGGGATACTTGATTCCCAAGATGGCACGCTGCATTTCTGCTACAGGTCAGATCAAAAGAAGGAAAGGGGAGGAAGTCGGATAATTATTCTTGGTATAAGGAGGATTAGAGAAATTTAGAAAACACAATGCCTTTTATTTTTCTGCCTTCTGCAAGGCAGCTAGATAGTTTTAAAAGCACCTTGATTTCCTCCTCACTTTGTAAGAGCGTGAAATCACAGGCTATGCTGTTACATATAACACTCAGCCTTTTTACACTCTGAATACCTCTGATCAGAACATACCAATGTACAATGACGTAGAGAAGAATTTACAACACCCCTATGGAATTCATCCCAGCATCAGTGAAGTCAGAGTGTGATTTACCACTGAAGTCGATAGCCCTGGATCGCAGCCAGGTAATGTTAAATGGACTTAGAGGCGTGCTCAGCACAAAGGTATGTCCTTGAGAAAGCAGGTTAATGCAAGCAAGAGCTGCCCTCTGGAACTTCATGCAGCCTAACACTTGGATGTCTGCAGGAAATGAACACAAGGTGGGCGGACATAATTCATTCTGCTTTAACACGGTAACGATTCTATGATTCTATGATAAATTAGTTTGTTCTTTATAGAATTATTTCTAAAGACCCCATGTGAAGTAATAAACATAAGATATTTTTACTTGCTGTTTAAGATTATGCAAAAATCTACATACGAATACACACATTCTTTTCATTCAACACATATATCATTTCATCCATGATCTGTCCTGTCCCCAGGACACAACTCGGTTAATGAGACACGTTGCACAAATGGAGATTGTTCTGCTGGAAAACCACCACCAGAGTAGGAAGGGTTTGCTTGACGTTATCTCAGGAACTGAGGGGGGAAACGTCTCTGCAAAGACTTCCCCACATTCATTAAAAAGGAATTAAACATCTGAAAGAGGAAATAGGCAATTAGCTACTGGATAATGACTTCCTGCATTTTGCCAAGGTTCCAAACCCACTCTTACAACACTTCCACATTTAAGTCACTGGTAACTTTGAATGTCTAGTGAAGACAAGATCGGGGCTCAGATAAGTTTTGTGCTGAGAAAGAAATGTTTATTGCCAGTAGCTCTGTTAAGGTCTTTCTCGCTCGGTGATGAATTAGTTTGTCACATGCTTAGATGCTAGAGATGAATCCACAGGCCATTGGCAAAATGGAGTGAAAGTCAGGACCTAAGAGCATCATCTCATCCCCATTTCTTGCTCTAGAATAAATACCAAACCAAACTTCAGCAGGAAGTCTTATTTATGAGTTGCTGTAATCCCAATCTTACCAAACTGATTTTTATTAGCAGAACTACATGTGGCTTTAAATATTTATATTATCCTGAGATGAAAACATAGTATCAGATGAACAGGATTAAATGCCAAGGACAAAATTTGCAGTGTTCATTTTTTCTATTACTATTTTGTTTGATTCCATGTGTTCTGGAACAAATGGAGCAGTTTTCAGCACGGCACTTAAATATGTGGAAAGCACGAAAGACTTAACAGCGCCCACAGTCCAGCTGCAAGAAGTATGCATCTTGTTGGTTTTTGGTTTTATTTTAACAATGACTTGTCAGTGCAGTGGTATATAACAAGTAGCACACTGTTTGGGAACGCAAGCTGAAATATGCAAGGTGGTTTTTCTTCACTCATCAGCTAATTCTGGTCTGAGCAGATTTTCATTCTGGAGGCAGGCAAATGCCCTCCCAAAACACAGGAATAAGAATACAGGTTATGGTATCCCTACAGTTTTGGATACCAAGATGGCAGCACATCAAACCACACAGTGCTTATAGAACGTCTTTCATCCAAAAATCTTTGGATCCTTCTATAAACATGCATTAAACCACTCAACATTCTTGCAAGATGTAAGACAGGCCCCATCACAGCCCATCAGTGGCTGGGAAAGCCAGGGCATGGAAAATGGTAGGCATTTTCATAGAATGATTAAGGTTGGAAAAGACCTCTAAGATCACCAGGTCCAACCATCAACCTGTCCCCACCGTGCTCGCTATATCATGTCCCTCAGTACCACATCTACATGTTTCCTGAATGCATTTAGGGACAGTGACTCCACATCCTCAGTAGGCAGCCTGTTCCAATGCTTTACTACTCTTCCTGAGAAGAAATGTTTCCTAACATCCAACTTGGATGTCCCTGGGATATGTGTGCTGATGGCAGCACAGTGATGAGTGCCACTTGCCAGCCCTAGCCAGGAGATGGGATACTTTGCTTGAAGCCCTGTGGCTGCTCATGTTCAAGGAACTAGCTGGCTATTTTCCCACAGGCAAAATTCTGGCAAGGTTACAAACCGGATTTTGACACCTGAGCATGACTGTTCTCTTTTTTCCCCCTTACTCTGTAGTGGGAAAATATCTGTGATGGAAAAGGTACTTGGCTTACTCTAAGGGTGGAAATGAAGCAAATCAGGCCTGGACAGACTGGAGAGGGCTTCAGACACAGAACAAATCGAGGGCTGCCCATCATTGTCTGACCCAAAGAAAGAAGCTGTGTATCTCCAGGGTAAGCGCTTTGTTGTTCCAACAGGGTATTTACCAGCAAAATCAGGGAGAGAAAACACAGTGTAAGGGTATTTGTGTTTGTGCTGGCCACCTTTGATCCCATGGGATTGGGTTATGCTGCCCTATTCTTTCTTCCCCTCAGGATAAGGATTGGTTCCTTGATTCAGCTCTCTGCTTTTCTCTTCCCACCCACACATACACCAAGATAAAACCATTCCCTATAGCAGACTGGGACTTCAGTCAAAAACTAATTATAAACAATAATGGCTCAACAGCTTGTTTCAGTTTGTGGTTCTGTGAATTTGCGATGCAAACTCTGGCTTCAGCCCCCTGCTGGTAACTCACAGACCAGCTTCCTGGAGCAAGGCAGCAGCAGAAGGCTGTGGACAAGAGCAATAGGGAGATGCAGAATAATGAAGGAGAGCAGAAATGAAAATAAACTCCTTCAATCTGTCATTGTCTTCCTCTCTGCCCTCCAGAAGGAATATGCTGGTGATCTTTCTAACAGCAGGGGGAACCTGGAAATCTGCACATGCATGTCAAAGTGGCAACAAACATGGACGGGATTTGATCTGTCAGTCCTTCTACTGCTTTCTAGTGCAAATGAGGCCAACGCCTCGGTAGGACATGATGCTGTGTAATGCAGCACATATGCCTGTCTCCATGCCAGCTGTGGTTTCATAATAAGACACATGTCACAGACCTCTGGTTCCACAAGAACAAGCTACTTTTTCCACCTAAGAAACTTTAAGATGCTGAATGTTGCTTTTCCTTTTAACCTCAAAGAAGCTGGAACTAAAGTAATAGTATTTTATTGAACGATTGCCAAGATAGGGTGAGATTCATTATAATATTTTGAGTAATCAAGGCTGTTTGGTTTGTCCGCTGCTACTGTGCATGGTAGCTATTTTTGATGATTCTTTTTTTTTTTCCTGCTTTCATATGCTATATTGTCAGTGCAGGATTACAACCCAGTAACACCCAGCTGAACTCATAATTATCCTCCAAACTGCTCGTAAATCAGGAGCAATGCCAGTGAACTCTTACATAAAATTGGTAGAAATTAACAAAGGACCAGTTCATGCCCTTGTTTTCCGTAGGCAGTGAAAGGCACAGCAGGGAGGTGTATGCTAGTGGCGAGCTTCACCCCACTGCCTGAGAAACATACACCTACACTGGACAAGAGAGAGCATCACACAAATCTCAGTCCTACAGGATCGGTTGGATGCACCTCTGGATCTCAGGGAAAGGCGATTCAAAGCTGTCCCACTGCAGACTGGTAGGTAAAGAGCTCACAAAACCATTAGGCAAAAGTATTCAAGAACAGAAGCCCAAGGTGGAACCCTTCAAAGCTATGGGTTTTCTAGGCTTGAAATAACTAAAGCCCTGTGTGAGATTATTCTGAGAAGTATGGGTTACATCCCTGTCTTTACAAAAAAGGCAGACACTTTTGTGGAGGAAGTAAGAGGGAGAAAAGCTTTTCAAACACTTCTGAGTAGCAAAATGACTCATTTAAGATGGCACAACACAAGGAAGACTTGGAAAGAAATTCTGTTACACAAAAGAGTTGGATTTTCCACAGCCAAAAGATGCTACCATCCTGCAGTTCAGTTTTTCAGCCTTTTTTCATGATAGAATAATAAGAACCTCTAATTTTCTTTTTTTTTTTTAAAAAAAAAAAAAAAGGAAAACACAATTATCTATGTTCTCAGCTACAGCTTGTACACCCCTCTTCTGCCTATATTTATTGGTAACTGCTGCATAGTCCATAACAGAGCACATTTACTCCTATCCACAAACACATTATCTCAGCCTGGGTATCCTACAGGCAGCACTGCACTTTGCATTCTATCAAAGCCAAGGGACTTTGGTTGGGACTCAAATTTCAGTCCTTGGTCTTCTGCGCACAACAGTTCTTTATGGGACCTTAACAAATGTAAAGAAATGTTTCTAAACTCAGCAGGGAATGAAAGGACACTATGTTTACTTCCAGGACAGGAAGATACAGATTTGTGTAGTCATTGATGTAAGAGAGCGTATCATTGCCTAAACACATCTTTCAGTGCAAAAAGTTTTCCTCTTCTTTGTAGAGTTTGGGCCAAGAAGTACAAGTAGAAAATTAATCAAGAGAATCACTACCGATGGTTGGACTAGATTAACTTACTTAGTGTTTTTTCCAAACTTACAGATTCTGTAATTCTATGTTATAAAAATCCTTAAAAACCTTGCAGTCTTTCTGCAGTTCACCTTGGCTCTCTGTAGCCTGTAGCATGGACTGTAGGCTATGAGCTCCAACATGTAGGTCCAGGTGCTGTTGCTCTCAGTGGCAGACATCCTTAGCACTGAAGCATTTAGAATTATTTCTGGTAGCCAAGCTGCTTTTCGTGTAACCTGCTCAGTGCACCCAGCATCGTTTGAACTTCGGCTTTGCACAGCTTTTGTGCTTTGGGATGAAGGATGAGAGAAAAAAAAACAATAAAAGAAGAAATTTAAGTCCTCGGGGTTATAGGCTCAATCCCAAAAAATGAGGAAACTACTGTCAGGCTCCAGAAGCTCTGCAGTAATCACTCAGAATTTATTATCTTATTAGTTTTCTCTATCTTTAAAAGAATCAAACCACCCAACACATCAGGATTTATGTCCAAAGAAAAGAAAATTGTTATCTTGAAGTTACAATGAAGAAGATAAAAAAGAGGTGTGTAATTGTTGAAAGAACAACAGGATGAATCATTTATACATATTGTGCAATTAATAATCATTGAAGGCCTGTTGGAAGTTGCATATAGTTGATAGATCAACATAAAAAACTGAGTCCTTGTTCTTCTGAGCATTACTCTGGTTCCATTAATAGTCAGCCAACAAAGAAAGGTTTTTTTTGCGTGGTTCTTTCTTTCCCCTTACCTGCCCTTTTCAAAGCATTTTGAGATGGGAACGACAACAAAAAACCCTATGACAATACTGAACTATGGACTTACTGAAACCAGTTTCTCACCACAGTAGACAATGGAGTAAATAATGATCAGCAGCAAGATGGCAGAAAAGATAATTGAATCTTGCTCTGAAAATTTTCAAGTCTAAGGGAAAGTTTTGAACTGATTGTCAAAGGTGAATTTCTATCAAAGGCTGACCTAGAATCGAAGAAAGTGCCATGTAGGTTCACTGATAAGCTTTCGTCTTCTGTTAATGGAAAGCCAGAGACAAATGAAGAACTGGAAGACAATGAAGTGCTGTCATTCAACTAATTGTGTCAGGTGCCAAAGATGGAGGGAAGTGCCAAGACCAGTTTCCAAAGCCTGTTCATGTCTTGCCTCATGTCAGTGCACCCAACCTATTCCAAGAAACCAAGAAACCAATGGTTTCTTGGAATAGGTTGGGTGCACTGTAGGGTGCTTCCCTGGGTCTTGAAAATCCCCCTGGATACCTACCAGCTTTGGTGGCACTTCTAAAAATGTCACTTTTAGATATGTGCCCAAGTGGTTCTGAAAACAATGCTTAAGTTCTTTGTCGAAAGAGAGTCATGATAAGCCATGATAGTAGGAAGATCTGGAGGAAATCAATGGTAGCTAGATGGAAGGTAAGTCAGAAAAGTAAAGGACAAAGTATTGCATATCAGTTCAGATATGTGTACTAGTGGAGCTAGGCCAGCTACTCCAAAATTTTCCCTTTTGAAGGAAGCAGGGTTAACACCCATAAATTAGCCTCTTGATCAAAGTTTGATCAAGCATCTAAGATGAAATGATGAATTTTTCTGAAAGCATGTATTGAAAGCATGCTTAACGTATGCATGCATCTCTTCCTGTGGTTTCCTTCAAAGGGTCTTCTTCCTTTCCATCTGTAATCTCCTTAGGCAAAGAGCTGAGTGTAGAAATAATTCATCCATAAAACCATGTGCTAAAACTTCTAATTATCACTGAACTGCTGAAAAAAAATACACTTATGAAAAAGCAACACTTTCTTTTCCCTCTAGAATTTTACTTTCATGGTGTGAGGTAAAGCCAGGGGTGACAGCATAGCAAGTGTCACATGTTCAACTGTCACAAGTTTGCCTTGAGGAAAGAGGTCTTCAGGAGGGCCACTCCTAAGCTGATGAGTTCCAAAGAGCTGTTATGAAACAGTCGCAGGAAAGCTCTGGGCTACAAACTATGCATTCAGGATGTAGAAATTACTGCAAAATTAGACTTTTGCATCACAGCTTCTAGGTTAGCAATGTCAGTAAGAGATGTGTTTTGCTAGGATTCGGTGTGACCAGGTCATCCTGAGTACTGCTAAATTTGAAAAGAGTTACTAACAGCCAGTAATGTAAAAACAACATTTTAAAAAGAACTACCTATTTAGTTACCTAAAAAATGAGGTTTTGATTCAGGCACCACATCTTGCAAACATTTGCCTGTGTACAATTAGTTAGTTCCTTAGAAATGAATGTTCAGTGCTGAAAAAGGTACTGCCTGGTCTTTTTGCTCCTAAAATTTTGATATAACCCTTTACTAAACATAGTTCAACTACTGCTGTGATATGCAGCAACATATAGTCTGAATGACTCAAATCAATGTAACTATTGGAAACAGATTGTTTTTGTCTTCAAATCCCAAACATACTATTGATCTAGGAAACTGACACCTTTAATTTAAATATACATTTAGCAACAGAGAGAGAAGAGATGACAGAGCATCAGGCAGGCAACTTTCCTATTTTGATCCATACAAGGCAGCAGAGCAGTGTTATTAATAGAGCACAATGGCATACATACTATTCACATTCCTTATCTCTTCTCTACAATAGAGTCATAGCTTGTAATCTGCAAAACTCAAGAGACACACATGTAGAATGACATAGTCAAACACTGTCATCTACTTGAATGTTAAAATGAGAAACAGTCTTCGAACATCTTCAAATCTGATGGGATAAAAAGAATTGGAGGCCCCTGTTCCCCAAACTGCATTAAACTCATTGAAGACAATGAGACTGTGCAGCGCACTGAGAGCTGTGCATATGCTTGGGTCAGAAAAAACACTTCAGGAAGAGGCCAAATTAACTGGAAGATGTTGTACATGTTAGAGTAGGGGGAGAAGCAGGAAAAGGAGACAGACAATGAAGGAGAACTTCCTATGGCTGAAGGCTGCTGAGTGCATGAAGAAATGGGACAGGCAGTTTGGAAGCATCCATTGTGTTTTGCAGGCAAGGACGCAAATCACAGAGCTGATGAGATAAAGGGAAGAAGCCAATGAAGAGTCACAAAGAGAGTGAGTTGGCCAATGGGGACTGTTACTCATACTAGCTGCAAACCTGAGGTTATCTGAATCACAAGAATGAAACAAAGAAGTGCATTTCCTCACAAAAGATGAGCATGTACTCCCAACAGGATGAAACCAATCCTTACAAATACAGAGGCTGTATTTTTAAAATCTGTTGGAAAAAAAGACATTTTAGATAAACAGCTGGCAGCACGACCATTAGAAGTTGTTGTATGATTTGAGGAATCAAATCTCCAGAAGGTATATGCTTAATAGGGCAGACTGCATCATCCATAGCTCTTTCACGAGCAGGCCTTCTGAGCTGAGACAGCGGTGCAATTTTAGAGTGAATCCCTCCCTTTGTTTGTCTTCAATACACAGATGTGAAGAGGATATTACTGCACACTACAGGTAGAATAAAACCATAACAACTTCCTCAGGAAGCTGCAACTTGGAAGCAATGTTTTTCTTGCTTACATTCATGAATGTTTTATTCTTACTACTCACAGACCATATATATCCATCAAAATGTACTCATACATAACGAAAATCTGAAGCTACTAAAATCATCCAATCCTAAAAAGGCAAGAAATTTCTGAGATGCCTGCCATATGCCACTTTAATTGGACTTTGCTATCTGACTTTATTTTCTTTCAAAATTTCACACTGCTTAGTTTCACTAATGTGCTGATCAGTTTGGAAACCTGAAAGTTCACATCTTTTCCATGAAACCCTAGGACATAACATCAGAAGATGGTTGGAGCTAGTTGGTGGTGGGAACTGGATGATCTTTAGGTCCCTTCCAACCTAAGCCATTCTATAATTTCTTTCCCTACAGCCTTTCACATATTGCTGGGATGCTTACAGTTTCTTGAAACATAAAAGCTTAACAGTATTTGTAAAAATATAAATCAGCAACAGTTAGCACAGATGCTGACTAATGCTCAGGCAAACGATCAGAAGAATTTCACTGAGGGGTATGGATAATAAAACCCCAACATTTCATTCATGCTACAGCAATGGCAAATTGAGCCTGAGGCATCTAGCTGAGATACTGCTCAGCATCAACACCAGAGCTGTCAGGCAAACAGGTCTGGTAGAGTTTGTATACAAGTGCAATGATCAAAAGCCAGAGATAGAAATAATACAGTTATAATAAACCCAATTCTCCACTAGCATATTGATAATTTTCATAGGGCAGAAGACATCGTTTTTGGTTACTTTGCAATGGAAACACTGTAAGTGAGGATTGTCAAGCCAGTGGTTTGAACTTGCCCAAAACGTAACAAGAAAAAAAATACAAAGTGATTAATAGGGAAAATATTAGCATAGCAAGAAGGGGAAAGGAAATGTCATGTTAGGTCTGAAGTGTAGATGAATATTTCCTGGAGGCTGACCAAGTTCACTCTTCAGTTTCATAGTAAAAAAAAAAAAAAAAAAAAAAAAAAAAAAGATTGTTTTGAATTTTTTGTCACATATTTATCACTTTTCCGTTTCATAAGATATTTGCTAAAGAACAGAACAGAGTGGACTGGTTCCTCTAGGACCAAGATGCTTTGACCTCTGAATAAAGCAATGATGAAAAACAGCTTTCAAAGAACATCTCTCTTTGAAGACAGTGTATGTGGGGGATACACAAGAAAAAAAAAAAAAAAGATTAATTGCTCTCTGAAACACCGCAATAACACAATGGTTTAACAATGGAAAAGTTTGACTTACAGCAGATTAATTACCTTCTAACAGCTTTAAATTAAAATAGATAAGCTGTTCCTTCCCTATAGTTTTGAGCTGGATTCTCAAATATTATGATTTACAACTGATGTGATCATTGTTTTTCCTCATCTGCTCCATGTAGCTGAATGTTTTAGAGAACTGGAATTTTGTGCTATATACAGAGCAGAATATTGCCATGTCCAATGGCAAGCAAAAGGCTTATTATCAATTTGTTCGCCATCAGCTAGAGTTATATTCTACCATTGCTTCTGCCTCCTATACACATTTTTAAAATATTCACCTGTCCTGTTCAAGACAGAATTTCACAAGTCCAGAACACAATACACATCACAATTCATGTTACCCTTCATTTTTTTTCCTGTAAAATTTTCACCTTACCAAAAACACTGCGGCATACATCTCTTGACATCTCTTAATGGGTGTGTGTTTCCAGGCATGTTTCCATATTTAAATGCAAATGTGAGCATAGTGGAAAATTACCATGGAATTAAAGATGGAATCCTACCAACACCCACCTGCTAAACACATGCAAATGCTCTCCGAGGAAATGGCATGCACCCCAGTGAATCACAGCCCATGGCAGCCCAGAGCTATCTCCATTCCTTTGACCCACAGCTGAGGGTGGAGACATCCATGGTAAAGGTCCCCTGTGAGCTCTGCCTATCTTTCCTGTATACATGTGCGGGGTCACCATAATGGTTGCACACGGAGGCCATGACTCTTCCTCTCAAGTATGTGGGTCTGAAGCCACACAGAAATAAGAGAATCATTAGGGTTGGAAAACACCTCTAAGCTCATCTCATCCGACCACTAATCCATCCCCAACATGCCCACTAACCATGCCCCTCAGTGCTACATCCACTCAGTTCTCAAACACCCCCAGGGATGGTGACAGCACCACCTCCCTGGGCAGCCTGTGCCAATGCCTCACCAATCTTTCTGAGAAGAAATGTTTCCCAATATCCAACCTGAACCTCCTCTGGCACAATGTAAAGCCATTCCATCCTACCCTATCACTGTAACCTGGGAGAAGAGGCCCAACCTCACCACAACCTCCTTTCAGGCGGTTGTAGAGGACAATAAGGTCTCTGATGAGCTGCCTCTTCTCAAACTGAACTCACTTGCTGCCCATAAGACTTGCATTCTGTACCTTTCACAGGTTTGTTGCTCTTCTCTGGACACACTCCAGGGCTTCAAAGTCTGTCCTGTAGTCAGTTTCAGATCAAAACTAGCACTCTTATTCTTTATCCCTTCTTCATGTTTCAGCGTAGAGTTATTAACACCAGGAATATCACTTTCATTATTGAAACATTTTTTGTTCACATGTTTATTTTAGCAGACCTGTGAAGTCTGATAAATCAGTTGTGGGTTTTTTTGTATTAAGTATAAATTGGTGGGAAATTTCTAAATTTCCTACATCTGTTGTGGGCTGAAGGTGTTAGGATTGTAAGCTATAGTATTGTATGACATGGGAGTGTAGAATGTGAGAAATAATTTGAATGTTACACTGCAACAAAGCATGCCTTTTCTTACCTAACTAACTGCAATCAGTGCTTTAAATGGTTCAATTAGCTCCTAAGAGCATGAAGAATTAAAGAATTACCTTTCCTTCCCCACTGTAACTTCTTGCCTGCATTTCTCCTGCTCCTTCTCCTGCTGTTCTTCAGGAAATATTTTCAGTGTGGTTACAACATGTGTGATCTGCCTGCGTAGAGAAAGCCATAAATCCACAATACCAAATGTTTATCTGAGCTTTTGAACATCTCGGAGAGCATGGTATCAGCATCCCGCAAACCTCAGGGTACAGCAGCGCAGGAGTGGGAGCTGGCCAGATCCTATGTCATTCCAAAGAGCATGTTGATCTGGGGATGTAATGAGAAGCAGGTCTGCAGGAAGGTTTCCTTGGTGGCAGCTCCAGCTTGCAGGTGCAGGTGCACTGCCCAGACAATGCTGAACAATGCATTTCTGGCATAGTGAGGACTCCAGTTTGGCTCAATGCTTGCAGTGTTCATGTCCAAACCCTGTTACTAGATCAGCCTGGAATGTCATTCCAAATCCGTGGTCTCCAGGCACTAATCAAGAGAGGGGGCCAGCAGGAGGGGGCTGGCCTGTTGAAAACTCAGAGCGAAGGAGAAACACAGCCTCCAAAAATACCATATCACTGAAAGGAATTAATTCACTTTCCTCGCTTGTGGTCATTTTCAGAGACATAATAAATATAACCTGTGGGACCCATCCAGTACCTGCAGTTAAGTTGTCATCATGTGCAGATGTATAGTATCTTTACTATAGCAGTGCATTACTTTATTTCCTTAAATTGGTCTCATACTTCAGCCCCTGGAAAAGCACCAGAAGAATTTACTGGGGCTGGGAGATTTGGATTCCACTAATGGCCCCGCTGGGCTCACTTGGAACATCATGGGAACTCCCTGCCACTTGCCCATGAGCCTAGGATAAAAGGAAAGTGAAGAGCTCTGAGAGCTCTGCTTTCTTTGTGTGTATCCTCTTTGAAGAAAGTTGCAGAAACAAAACAAAAATGACCACAACTGTTCTGCCTTGGTTTAAATGGCATATTTTAGACATGACCATTGCAGACAGAAATAAAGATCCTGTGAAGTGCTTTTGATTTTTGTGTAAATATTACCTTTCCACTGTTGAGATGTAAGAATGGGCAGTACGATTGGAAGCAGAACTTTCCATAAAATGAAAAAAAAAAAAAAAAAGATTAATAGGCATCATGCAGGAGAAAAGACAGGTTCATGGCATTGTGATAATCCAAGAATAAAGGAAAACAGAGTGATATGGAACAACAACTTTAACTGGAAATACTTTTTGGTATGCAATAAAATTATTTGCAGACCTCAGCCACAGCAAAGGAGATAAGTAGGCTCGGTTTGGGCTACTGAGGAATTTTTCAACCAAACGTTTATTTCAATACCCTGATTGCTCAGACCTCACCAAGGATGTGGGAAATCCAGTTGCATATCCATCTTTCATTGGATATTTAATTATTGACAGAGTTCAGATGGAAAATCTCAAAAAATGCAGCCATGAAAGCCAATAATCATGGGGTTATTCCGAACTTGCTGATGGTTGCTGCCAGTCTCTCTCTGCTTCTTTCCCCCTCTCTTCTCCCCTCCTGAGCATTTTAAAGATAATAGGTCTTCTCCAAAAAGGAGCTTTGGAAGCTTTAGGGTAGGGTTTGTTTTTTGTTTGTTTGTTTTTTTCCCCCAAGGAGTGAAACAGATCCCTCAATAGTTTCTCTCCTCTGTATTAATTTCAGTTCCTGGAAGTTAACCATCAAGAACTCACCCGTGGTCTCTTGGGACAGGCACAGATATGGGCTGTTCATTGCAGGGGCTGGGCTGAACATCTATCTAGAAAGAGCGGTGAGGCACTAGCATGGGCTACCCAGGGACGTGGTGCAGTCACTGTCCCTGGAGGTGCTCAAGAGCCATGCAGTTGTGGTACTGAGGGACGTGATTAGTGGGCGTGATGGGGATGATTAGTGGTTGGATTTGGTGATCTTGGAGGTCTTTTCCAAACTTAATGATCCTAATCATAATTAGCCAGCCAAGCTTCAACCATGTTAAGCAAAACCGAGGTCACTCTCCATAGCCCGAACTAAAGCTATGGTTCTAGATTCAGCAGATTTGTTTCAGTTGTATTATGATAACCAGATGTCATCTCAGTTCTGCACTTCTTCCTGTGCTGCCTGAACTCTTCTTCCTCTCCCTCCACACCTCATATACTCTTCTTCCTAGCGTAGTTTTTCAACAAGCAATGTAAGTAATCCTAGTTCCTACTGCCCAGCGTTTTAAAATATATGCTTATTATTATATGTGAAAACACATTCAGTAATTAAAGCCTTAATTTAGGAGCCTTTTTCATTTTTCTTGCTTGACCAAGAGCATAAATACCTACTCTGAGTTCTTTCCTAAATAAGGATATATTGAAGTGAATGCCGAGCTATGTACCCCACTTGGGACCTACCCCAATTAGCTGTTATTACGCAGCAGTTATGCCTGGGAGTGGTGGTGGTGGGCACCTTGGAGGGCCATCAAAAGGCAGTGTGAAAGGGTTAGGTATAAGTTTCATGCATGAGAAGTGGCCAGGTTTGTGGCACATTGGCTCGCAGACCTTAAGCAAACAGCCAAACAATTTAGAAGAGCTTGATAAAAACCAGCCAGACAGCACCAGCATATATCTATTACATCAGCACTGAGAGGATTAATTCAGTATCACTTCTAGTCCACATCAAGGGAAAACTGAGGCTTGTGGGAAGATGCACAGCTGTCTGGTGAGGCAAGATATATAGCACTGGGCCTTGTGGCCTGCAGAGCTCCCTTCTTAATGAGTGAATGCACAGAGGAGTGTGGAAAAATTGTTCCCTCTATTTTCAGACAATCTGCAAGAGGAGAAGAGCTTGTGTTTAGGTCTGGTTTCCCACCTCCCTGTGCAACATAACTCTGTCTTCATGCAAGTAAAGCCCCGTGAATCATTTCTGCTTCTCAAATTACATATGGAAGCTTTAACCCAAATCACCTTCCAAAAAAGCACATGGCCAATTCACATTTTCTTAAAGGGTTTCCCTACTCTTCCCTTCTTTGAGGTGATAGTAAGACTGCATGGATATAAAAGGCAAGACAGCCTGCCCCCAACACCAAAGGCTTTTCTCTCCTAGGATTTTATGAACTTGCAGTTTCCATTTCCTATTTAAAAAGTATAGGTAGATTGCTCAAAGCTGTAAAAAGGCAACCTTTCCCCTAGGAGACTTTATCTTTCTTAAGAGACTGAAGTTTGAATTGGAAAAAAAGAGAGAAATTAAAAGTGAAAGAAACAATATTTGCAGAATTTAAGTATAAGCCAGATGTGGAAGTACACATCTCCAAATTAAACATTTACTGAGTTGGCAGCAATGGAATTTTCTTCTCACAAATGTAAACGTCAGGCCTGCATGTAGCCTAATTTCTACCTCCACATCTACCTGTCACTTGCTCTCTGTTGCCTCCATCCTTCCCTGGCTTCACTTTGATTTGAACTCCCTCATTTCCCACCCTTTGCTATTCATTTTCTCACAGTATCAATGACACCTGGTTTGGTATTATTGTGATAGTGGTCAACTGATGCAGAAAGCAGTTGCAACTAAAAATCCATGTGGGCCTCTAATTATCAAGGTGTGGTGACAAAAAATGAAAAAACACATCGCTACTTTTTGTGAGGGACAAAACAAAATGTTGCCCTAATGGAATTCTTTGAAATGGGTCTCTCTTTTCTCAGAGGTTCAACATAAATTACCAGTCAGCAAAACCTTTACAAAAAAAATGTAAAGGAATGTTGAAGACAGATTTTTTTCTTTCCTCAACTCTGAATTATTTTACACTCTACTACTGTATGTAATGTATGGTAATCCCTAACGTTAGGGGCGGAATTCTGTCTAATCCTTGCGGAGATTGGACATGGAAAATTTTGGAAACACAGGACTTTCTACCCGTTTTCCTGAAACGGTGCTTGACTTACAGGTCTTTACAGATGGTAAACATGGTACATGGTGTCTTGGTATAACTGACAATAAAATGGGAGGGAATTCCAACCCCAGCTAATGAATGACTGCCAAACACTACGCCCACTCACTGCCATAACAGACCACAGTCGAGCTGCAAGAAAAGAAGGGCACGATCTGATGGGACTGTTCTTGCCAATAGCAAAGAACAACATGCTGTTTCTGAAAGCACCCATGTGTCATGGTGCATCACCACAAAGCCCTGAGTGCTGGACCTCCCATGCTCAGGCTGATGCAACAAGTTTCACTTCTGATGAGATAAGGAAATGATTTCAGACCATTTCTTCAGAGAAAAACCTAGGACCCTTGCTCTACAGCAAATGGTTGTTTCTCTACATCTGCTTTAGGAGAGACTGTGCACTAGTAAGAAGAAATTAAATATCTTCTGAAAGGCATTCATCTCATCCTCTTTCATAAGCCGAACTGAGAGAGATGCTCCACATATAGCTGATATGACAAAAGGAGACCAAACTTTGCATTTTGCTGGGCTTCACTCAGCAGGTTTTTTGGTACTGTTCCATGGAATGAACATTCTCCATTTTCTTTGAACAAATTGTATTACACTTGTTTCTCATCAGATTACATAAATTAGCTGAGAGGGAATGGATTTAATTACAGTCCAGATTCCAGACCTCTTAAGAACTTACAGCCTAACACATTCCTTTCATTTAATAAACTGGAACCAAATGAGGATTATATCATATAAATAATATTCTCTTGATAGGGCAATGCAATAAAATGGCAAAAATACTCAGAGGAACCATATAGATCAAATACAAGAGTCTCTGATATCACCCATTGGATTTAAAATATGAACCTCACATGAACGTAATTGTTAAATATCCTTATCCTGTACTGTGAGTAAGAACCTGATTCAGAGGGCCTTGAGCCCAAGGTTTAATATCTTCTGACAGCCTCAAACAGCTAATGAAAAAACGTGTTGCAGCAAAGTATGGGTTTTCATATTTAAAAGATAATTTGATAGCTTTGTACAAGATCCTAACCTCTCCTGCAAAATCCAAGATTTACATGTCAGTGTCCCGAGTGGCTAAAAGTAAATAAAGCCCTCAGAAAGGGCTTCAAGAAAGGTCTGAGTGAGGCAGTTTCCTAAACCAAATAATTCTTTAAGAAGATGGCAGCATTTTGGAACAACTTAAATACATATGATGAATTTTAGAAACAGTCATTCTTGACTGAAACACTCATCCATTGCTTGGGAAGAATTGTTGACACATTTTGGAGAAGCTAGGTAGACAGTAAAGAGGCAGAGAACAAGGCTGCCGGGACAAGGGATAACCATTAAATGCACAATTAGCTGTAAGAAAGTTCTTTGTAGATCACTGAAAAATGGCTGAAGACAGTTCTGATGACAGCTTATGTAGTCACAGCTCATCTAATCCTAAAGTTGTATTTAATCTGGCATGCAAGTGCTAATCCAGGATCCAGCATGTGAAGTTCAAATTTAGACTCAGAGCACGAAGCAAGACATATTTGCCCATTCAGTATAAAGGTTTATGGGGACATGGTAAATCCTCTGCCAACAGCAGTTTTAAATCAGAACTGTACACCTTTATAAACTATTTGTCAGTTATCCAGACATGTGCTCTACTGAAGGCTTCAGGAAGTTTATGGTGTACCTTCTGCAGGATACCAGCTGAGGTGGTCCCTGTAGTTCCTCCTGGGCTTAAAATCTGGAGCCCTCAGCCTGTTCCTTTCAGTTTGCATTACACCTCCAGAAGAGCTGCCCATGAAATTTCTCTTGCAATAGGCATATTTCAAATCAGCAAGAGAACTTGTGTTGGTGACCAGGGAATGCGACCTTTTGTTATGTTCTTTCCTACCTGCTTGTGACCTTCCTGGGTTTGTGAACCCAAGTACTCTTGTGACATGCATGTCCAACTCTAACAGGCCAGTGGCACACATGAAGGGCTTGCTAATGTCTCTGATGAGAGCCTTATGGTCATTACTTGAGTTTACAACAATTCACTGGGGAATAGTTGCTTAAACTTCTACAGAACTAGCCAGACCTCTCATCTGGGGCTTCTTCATTCCTGTCTTCTGTCTGCCCAATACCATTTTCAGTGTTAATAATGAAAGACATGGTAGGAAGAAACAGTGCTGTTCTAGATGCCTAATCAGTGCATAATTGGACACTCAGGAACTCCAGTGACCCACAACTTCAATGGACCTCGCAAACGAATTGCTGCTAGAAATGCTCCATGATGTGATGGGGCCTTATGAAAAGCCATACGTGAGATATGAAGAATCACATCACTTAACCACAAAGTGAAGGCTTTTTCTTTAGCCAGGGTGTGAACACGGCAAGACCACGAGGCTTCATAATATGTAAGTATACATATTAATATATATATTTATATACTTATACATCTGTATGTGAATCTCATTAACTACATTGCATACACTGATGTACATAAATGAAACAAAATGGTCTTCCTGGCATTGCATATGCTTTATCTGAACTTCGGAGTTTACCAGCTGAACTTAGAGATATGTTCTATCTCCTTCTTTCCCCTTTTCTTTTTTAAACAAAGGAGTAAAATGAAGATATATGCTACAGTTAGAAGGAATGAACATACAAAATGTCTATGATGTTTGAATTTGCCCCAGTGTTGACACAAGGGAAGAGAGCTGAGGTTGAAGCTTACATTAATTTAGACTTTTTCAGTACAGGATAAGCAGGAACCTCAGTTTCATCTCTTACTGCATATGACAACAATGACTTAATAAACTTCTCTGCAAGTCTCAAATGAGATCCAAATACGTAGAAAGGGCAAAATATGCAAAGCAGACACAATGTTATGTTTACTCCTGCTCTTAGTTCAGTCATAATTAGCAACTGACAGCTCTTCCCCATGATTAAAAGTGTGACATTAAGAATTCTGATTCTCATCTCTCTCAAAGCTGAGAGATTCATTTTGTTGCCTCATTACTGACATCTGCTGCACTATAAAGGAACGGCACCAAACTTCACCAGTTTGCCCCCTCTGACACCCTGCTGCTTTTTCTAATGCGTACTGGAATTTGTCTAAGCAGGATTCGCAGTGACTTGCATAGCTCCAGATAATTGATTTGGATTACAGAAAACCACTTGGAGAAAATAGAGAAAATGCAGTGTTTCCTTCGCACAGGACACCTTTTTAGTGAGAGATGAGTAATACATTGTATTACTCTGTATACAATGTGCATGTAATGACATGGCAGCTAGCTGATTGCAGGTCTTACTTTCTAACATATGGGAAGAGAAGACTTCCATAATAATCCATAACATCACCCCACTGAAAATTTCTTTGTCCCGTTCTTGCCAATTCTTGCCCCGTTTCCAATGGTACCCACTTGCTGCATCATGTATGGCTTCCATGATGCTCAAGAGTGAATAAATATGAAAGGGTCCTTCCTTAAAACTCTTTTCTGTAACCAATCCTCATCCAATATGAAACAGTTTCACAGGTTATATTCCCACTTACAAACATACGTATATCACTCTCTCTGTTTTGCCTAAAAGCAAACAATAATTAAAAAAAAAAAATCAATATAAATACCTCCCATTATATCCCACACTGAACAACTAATTCTTGTATCTACATAGACAGGTAAAGCAGAGACAGGGCACTGAGAATAAAAGACCCTGCTGAGCACAAAGTAAGGCAAACATACTCCACATCCATTCTTCAATGACAAGAAGTTTATGCCATTCAATGAAAAAGGATTCACCTTCTATCAGTAAAGTTAGCTCTAAAGAAATAACTTCTCTCTCAGAGTATGATCTAATCATTTTAAGAGCTGACAGATGTTACACTATTGTTTGTAACGTTTAACAGAGATTTATCTCTACAGGCCCTTCTGCCTATAAAATTCATCTCCTGAAGTAACATTCACATATTATCAGCTATAAATCAACACTGCAGGTAAGTACACAGAGTATCATCAAAATTGCTTTATGAATTATGAATTCTAAAAAACCAACCAAAATATCTAAACAGAAACGTTTTATGTTACAGGTATGCTTTTGAGGCCTCTTTTCTCAGAACTAAAAGCCTTTGATCCTTCTCATCCGTCAACATAGTTTCTCCTCTTTCCTCATCCATGATTAACGTCTAACCTCCTATAAGCATTCACTCATTAAACCATGAATCAGCTTAAATTTCCTCAAGATATTCTGAATTTTGTATCCCACTTTTTTGCCCAGAGAAGGCTTGTACAAATTCACTCTTTTCTCCCAACATGATACAGATCTTGATTTAGAAATAATTTTAAGAGAATGTAAAAACAACATAAAACCCACAAACAGGAAAATCCTCTCCTTCCGATTATTGTTCTGATTTGTCTCTAACATAACAAGCCCTAGTAACTGTCTTTATTATACTTTATATATTTATACAAATATTTGTCTCCCTATGGCGGAGGCTGAGCAGGTGGATGAAGTACAAGATGGGAAAACTATGATTTGCAGCAGAAAAGGATTCTATATTTTTCTTCTTATCCTTGCTTCACCATCAGTGGTGTGTTTCTACAGCAAACAAATATTCTGGGATGCTCTGATTATTTAAAAACCTTTTTGCATTTGCTGCTTCCAATAGAGAAAAGTTTAAAATTTATAAGGAGCTGCACTTGACTGCACTAAATACAAGGGCATATTTGTCAGAAGCCCATGTATGTGATCCTTGGGAAAGACTAATACCAACTGTCATATTTCAAACCAGTGTAAAAACAAACAAACAAACAAAACCCACACACAACCCACACAGAACAACAAACCACTATGAGCAGCAAACTTACCCCGGTATTTACTGATTTTTTAACAACACGGAACTTTTTTCCTATTCTGTTGCCATCAGTGCTTGCCTTTTAATAGGCAGCTCTACCAGGATATTCTCTCACCCAGATGTCATCAAAATTAATTCATAACTTACACTGACTTCCTTCAGTCTAAAATCAGGCCCTGTACTGCCTGTCAGTGGAACTGCAAGGAGAATTGGTGGAATAGGGATAAGCAAGCAATGAAGATCAATCTCTCCGTACTTGAAGTAGAGACAGAATATTAAAGAGCAACAGGCTGCCTCTTTAAAGCTCATACCTGGTTGTTCACAAGGACTCACTCCAGCTTCCTGCACACACTTAGATCATTAAGGCTGGAAAAGATCATCTAGTCTAACTGTCAACCTGTCTCCACCATACCTACCACCATTCCACTGCTCACCGGAATAGCATCCTAAAGGCCATTTCATCAAACAGATGCAAAAAAATGCGTGTGATCTCTGTGTCATGCTCCAGATCAGTAGAGTAAATGCTAGGGACTGGATTCTCATGTTTACTAATGCTATGACATACTGTTCAGAAAGTATAAAAGCATTTCAGAAGAGGCAAAAACTATGTTGACCTCTTGCTTACATTCTCCTTACCCTTTGCAGCAAGGTAAAATATTGAGAAAATATTGTCTACATTGGGGTCTAGTTCTATTTGTGAGCTTTCAAGTTACAAGACAAAAAGGTTCTAAGAATAAAAACAAACAAAAGCCAACCACCTGCCAATGATTCATTTCTATAAACGTTACTTCACGCACAGAGACATGTTTCCTAAAACTGGTTTTGATTCCCAGCAAGACCTCACCACAGACACCAAGATGCCAGGACTTGCCCATTATTTGGGGTATATTTACGTGCACTGGGAGACAGGTTCAGCAGTCAGCAGAGGCAGCACACCTGCTCCCACTGACATCTCTAGGCGCTGATCAGACTTGCAGGGTCTGAGGAGAAGTTGTTTGCATTTTTTCCTATCTTGTTAACACTGCCAGTAGGAATTACATTCCTCAGATAAAGCTCAGTCTGGCTCCTTAAAATGTTCCAGACCTGAAGGATCATTTCTGCCTGTCCCTGCCAAGCACATCCCTTCTCTACACCTCGCTCCTCTCCTCAAGGCACCTCTGTGTGCCTGCCCCTGGCTGCCACAGAATCATGGAATCATTAAGGTTGGAAAAGACTTCAAGTCCAGCCATCAACCAATCCCCACCATGCCCATTAACCATGTCCTTCAGTGCCACAACTCCACCTTTCCTGAATGCTTCCAGGGATGGTGATTCCATTACCTCCCTGGACACCAGTCTTTCTGAGAAGAAACGTTTTCTAATTTGCATTTATATGGAATCATTAAGGGTGGAAAATGTGTCTAAAATTGTCATCTAGTTCAACCATCAAACTCATCCCCCCATGTCCACTAAATCATGTCTCTCAGTGCCATATGTCCACAGTCCTTGAAAACCTCCAGGGACAGTGATTCCACCACTTCCCTGGGCAGCCCGTGCCAATGCCTCACCACTCCTTCTGAGAAGAAATTTTTCCAAATATCCAACTTTAACTTCCTCTGGTATAGCTTGAGGACATTGCATTGTCCTGTCACTGTTACTTGGGAGAAGAAGCCGGCCCCACCTCATCACAATCTCCCTTCAGACAGTTGTAGAGAGTCATAAGGTATCGCCAGAGTCTCCTCAAGCTGAACAATCCCAGTTCCCTCAGCCACTTTCCATAAGGCTTGTGCTCCAGATCCTGCACAGTTCCATTGCCCTTCTTTGGACACACTCCGGGGCCTCGATGTCTTTCTTATAGTGAGGGACCCAACACAGTACTTGAGGTGGATTGCCACCAGAGCTGAGTACAGAGGGACAATCACCTCCCTGCTCCTGCTGGCTGCACCATTTCTGATACAAGCCAGGATGTAGTTGGCTTTCTTGGCCACCTGGGCCAAGCAGTTGGATACTGCTGGCTCATCTTCGGCAGTCTGTCAAACAACATCCACAGGTCCTTCTCCTCCATGCAGCTCTCCATCTGCTCTGTCCCAAGCGTGAAGCGATGCATGGGGTTGCTGTGACCAAAGGGAGACAAAAGACAGGACTGGGCATTCAGTCTTGTTGAAGCTCATACAATTGGAGGCAGCCCATTGATCCTGCCTGTCTAGATCTCTCTGTATGTCCATCCTACCCTCAAGTAGATTGACACTTCCTCCCAACTTGGTGTGGACCCAGGGGCCTGAGTACAATTTGGTTGAAAGGGACAGACGTAAAACACATTACCAGTTAAAATATATTTTTAATGAGTAGCCATTTATTTTTGTTGCAAAGCATTTGGCCTTACTTGCCACCTGCAGATCATGTTACACCTAATAGAAATACCAGTGGGCAACAGTAGTCAGAGGAAGGAGTTCACCCCTGTATCTGTAAAACAGATGCTGTCACCATTGCTTCTCCACAAGACAGAATAAACTGCTGACCTGTTCAGCAGGGAGCAAAACCAGCATAAAACACAGGCCTGCAGGTTGGGATTTTACCTCTTGTACAATTTGATTTGGATGAGGGGAAAGGGAGTGGGGTGAGAGCAGAGATTCTGAGCCAGCACTGCAGTGAGCCCACTGTGCTTTGCACTTATCCCCACTTTTTCAGCACCCTCTTACCAATGCTAATTTTGAAACATTTCTAGAACTTGTAAGATACATGTAATTATTCCAGTTTCCTCCTCTAATGCTCAAATACACCAAGCTGGCTGTTGGAAAGCATTCATCTCCTACCTAAAAGGAGGAAGATTAAGGAGCTTCAGAGTGAGCACAGCTTCACAGCAGCCTTTAGCCGGCTTTCCTCTCACCTACCCAAAATAAGTGCAATGTAGTCTAAAGGTAAAAGCAAATTAAAGAAAAAGAAAAGTGATTTTAACACACACATTAATGCAATATTTATTTCCTCATTTTTTCCCCTTATTTGAAGTATCTGCAAGCTCTGACCACATGAATGAGATAAAATCTCTTCCCAGGACCTAAATGCTGGATTCCAGCCCTAAAGAGCACTGTCTGGTGCTAACCTGTGACAGCAGGGCAGGCAGAAGTACTTTTCAAGATTCTGTTTTGTTAGCAGAAACACCCAAACAATAAATTTTCCTCAATATAAAGTGACGTGCATTCTACTCTGTGTCAAATGACAAAATGTGTGTCTCACGGCGACCCATTTCACAGCAGCGCCACAGGAATAACTATCAGGTACTCAAGCCCAGACCTCACTCCAGCTCCGCTGCACCGTACTATGTTTAAGAAACACAGACACAGGCACTGAGACGCTCACGCACCATAACCTAAACAACGTTTTTTGAACCTGAGCAGCAGCGCTTGTGGGAAGGACTGGCTGGCCAAGAAGCAGATGTTCCAGCTTTCAACTCTTCAGAAAAAAAAAGAAAAGAAAAGAAAAATCTGGTTACCCTTCAGAAGAAGAAATGCTTGTTATGTATGTGGAACATGTGCTTCCCAGTCCTTATTGCTGTGCTCTCAGCAGCTGCTCCTGCTGGAAGGAGCTCTGCAGACTGTGAATTTGCTTATCAATGTAAACAAGGTGTTGTCTCAGTTTGAAAACAATATTCTGACTGAGAACAGGATGCTAAGAGAGTGAGTTTAGATTATTCTGCTAGCATAAACAAAATAGGAGCTTATTAAAACCAGAAATGCACGCAGAACCTAAAATATGCTCAGAGAGACACGAAATGCCAGCAAGGGAGAGGATGCAAGGGGAAAGGTGCAAAGGGAAAGGTGCATGGGGACACAGACCATTTCCTAAACCAACAGCTTATAGAACTGGGATATTAATTTTTTTTTTCCATAAATCTTTTCTATGAACAAGAGGCAGTGTGGTGCATCCAACAGAAGAAGCCACTGCAAGGGGCAGAATATAATGCCAGTGCCAAGTTTGCAAAAGTCTTCCTGGATTTGCCACTCACCTGTGGTGTTGTAGAAAATGAACGTGCAGAAGGAATTGTAGGAGTTCAGGTCACTTCTCCCACTTGATTCGCTGAAAAGACATATCCCTATTTATCTTTCTAAAATGTGTAAAAGCTGCGTAATTATTATATGGGTAAAGCATGAGATAAATTAGCAAAAGATTCCAGCCTGGAAAGTATTTGAAAAGAAATGTAGCTCTTTTTCCAAGAATCTCGACTTTCAAAAGTCCATAAATATTGCTTAAGGGTTTAGGGTTTTTTGTTGTTGTTGTTGTTTTTTTTTTCCTTTTAGCACTCTCTCCTGTGCCTGCTCCATCAGAAAGACATCCAAGTATTTTCACTGGAAAACAACTAATTAATGAATAAATAAGGAATGAGGCATGAGAAACTGCAATAATAAGGTTCGTATAAGGGGTGCTCAAATGTTGCCCAAATATACTGATGCCATTTCCAGGATTGAGCCTGCCTTCGAGACAACAGCAGTGCTGCACAAAAGGCTCTTTTACTCCTCTGCTGGTCATCCTTGTTCTTCCTCTGGCAGAAAGAAATATGGTATAGTTTTTATGAATTAGCCAATAAACTCTTTGGGGTCCTGGAGCTGCCCTGGTTGACTCCAGGACATTGCATGCATCGTGCGGACGCCACGCCAGTAGAGTTGTCCCATCATGCAGGATGAACAATCCCCCAGTGTTCGGTGTGCTGCAGGTGTCTCAAAGTGCCAGCTGCCCTCTGTTTGTTATTGCTTTGCTGTGTGCAGGGAGGCAGACCAGGCCATCAGCAACAACTCTGTGCAAACGGGTCAGGGAAATGAAAATAAAGCCTGTGCAGCGGGAGCTTTGGGGTTGGGATTTGCTGGCCTCGTTCCTTGTTAGGTGCTACTTAAAAATTGCTGCTTGTTTGACTTGGAAACAACTTCACATAGCTGGACTGCGTGAGATCTGCGTGGCAGGAGAGCAGCTGGAGGCAGGTATGCTGCTGTTTTATTCCACGTCGTACCAGAGGACTGCTTCCTCTGCCCAGTGCTGAGGGATTTGCTTTTTAGAAGTCTGTTTGTATAATTTGTTTTCCAGTGGAGAAAAATTACTGTAAAAATAGTAAAAGGGTTCATTTGCATGACTTTGAAGTTGGGGGGGTTGTTTTGGTTTTTTGTTTTGGCTTGCTTTTCATGGAAAAAACATATGAGTAAAAGACCTCTTACAATCACATGAACAACTGCAAGAAGATAACCTTCCAAGTTTACAGACTTGTCATCTTTTCCACTAGCCTAAAACACAAGCTATGCTGCTTATTCCCTGCTGATACTGGTTGAAGCATCTCTTCTGGTTGAATTTTCTCTTGTGGAGATTACGGGACCCACATATAGGTCTGGGGTCAACCACGCAGACCCCAGCAGCTAGGTGTCTGTAAGGCTGTGATCTAGGCAGCAGGCATGTCACCTGCAGGCCTGGGCTGCACTGGACTCTTCTGGTCTTTGACCGCATCCACAGATGGATTTGTGTTCAGACTCTGCTATAGAATCATAGAGTTATTAAGGTTGGAAAAAAACACTAAGGTCATCTAGGCCGATCATCGACTCATCCCCACCATGCCATGCCCACTAACCACATCCCTCTGTGCCACATCTGCATGGCTCTTGAACACCTCCAGGGATGGTGACTCCACCAGTTCTCTGGGCAGTCTGTGCCAGTGCATCACCTCTCTTTCTGAGAGGAAACATATCCAACCTGAACCTCCCCTGACACAACTTAAGGCCATTCCCTCTTGTCCTATTGCTGTTACCTGGGAGAAGAGGCTGACCCCCACCTCATCACAACCTCCTTTCAGGGAGATGTAGAGAGCCATAAGGTCTCCTCTGAACCTCTTCTTCTCAGACTGAACAATCCCAGTTCCCTCAGCTGCTCTGCATTAGTCCTGTGCTCCTGATCCTGCGCAACTTAACTGTCCTTCTCTGGACATGCTCCAGTGCCTCGATGTCTTTCTTGTAGTGAGGGGCCCAACACTGAACACAACACTCAAGTTGCAGCCTCACCAGATCTGTGTACAGAGGGACAATCACTTCCCTGCTCCTGCTGGTTGCACTACTTCTGACACAAGCGAGGATGCTATTGGCCTTCTTGGCTGCCTGGGCACACTGCTGACTCATGTTTAGCCAGCTGCCAACTAGCGCTCACAGATCCTTTTCTCCTGTGCAGCTTTCCAGCCACTCTGCCACAAGCCTCTATTTATCTGCCTTCCCCTGAGGAAACACAAGTGCACAATTCATTACGATACCAGAATGCGCTTGCATTGCACCAGACTACCCAGATATGTAGCTTAAGTAGGCAACAAGCTGCACAAGAATTAGCAGCCTTATCCTGAAACTGGAAGGCCTGAAACAAATACATCCCCCCTCTACAACCCCTCAAACAGCTTGCCAAATGTTTGCAATGCAATCACATAATACACCTCAACTCTCCTAAGGTTATGAGATCTGTCAGACAGAATAAGCATTCACTCAAGTTGGTTAAAGAACAGCTTTGCTTAGGTCTATCAAAACAAAGATTTCTGGAGTGCTGTACCGAACTTAAAAAGCAACTCAAACATCCACAGAAGTCCTGTTCTTGAGCCTATACAAAGAATAAACCAAAAGTAACAACAAGAAAAATGGTCAGGAAATGAAATCAAAGCAAAGCAAAGCAAAGAAACAGTGTCTTGCTTTTAAAGTAAGAAAGTTTGGAGGCTTTTGACCATGATGAAGACATGCTTAGCCTTTCCTTTCACCAGGCACAGCAGGTAGCTGGGCTGCTCATTTTGAAATGCTAATTAAAAAGGGTTTGATGCACATCTGCCCTATTGTCCCCAGTATGCTCAGAGAAATGGTATACAGAGCACCCTGCACAGTTTTCCTGTTCTTGGGCAGAGCAATCAGATTCACTTTTACTACAAACTATTGTTGACAGATTCTGAGCAAGGCATCTGCAAGCACAGCTTACATTCTGCAAATTTAATACTCTATCACTGTTCCTGCTACCAAGACTTTTAGTTGTGTAAAGCCTACTTCCATCAAGAAAAATACTTCAAGTACATTCAACACCAGTGAAATTCACCTGCTTAAATCATGTGAGGAGGGAAACCAACTGACACATCCAAGCAAGCATTGGGAAACAACCAGAAAGGGGATTTCCTAGCAGAAACTAGAGAGTATTTACACTCAACAGAAAGAGAAGATAGAACCAAGATTTTGAAAAAGTATCCTTGTCTGACCAACGAAACACTAATCCCAAAAGCTCATGTTGGAAATAAACAAACAACAAAAACACGAGGAAAAAAAAAAAGCCTGAACACAGTCCAGTTAGTGACTGCAGAAGATGAAGATCTGGCTCCTGATCCTGCCCATCCCGTACTCTCTGGATGCCACTGACTATACAGGTAGGACAATGTGGGACACTATCTGGGAAACAGCATTAAAACTGCACCAGTCACGTGCAACTCTTTCCATTTGTTTCACTCAACTCCCATCCCAGCCGTGGTGGGTGAGAACCACACATCCCTCCCAGACACTCTCAGAGGAATGTCCGTCAAGTCCAGATACCAGCAAAATCACAAGACAAGAATCCCTTCCCAGGTAATTACAGGGTGGTGCCACTGGGCAGATGGCTCTTGCAAAGCTTCAGCAGCCCACAACTAACCAGAAGAATCCTGCAGCAAATGTGGTTGGAAGGAGGAAAAAAAAAAAAGATAGACAAGTTTATCCAAAATTTGACAGATCTGCCTATAAATAGCTCTAGGGCCCTGTCAAGCACATCTCTGCTGCAATCTCCTAAAATATCATTTCAGTGAGATTCAGTCCCATGTGTATATTTCCTATCGGAAAATAGCTTCACTAATGCATCTTAAAGCTGTCTCTCTGCCTAGCATCTGGAAGGTATGCACATGGATTTATAAGGCTTATGTGAAGCATAAGGCAGCGGTTAATCCATCTGACAGTAAATCATGTGACTATGTACTGCGACCACATTAAAACTTTGCCATGAATAAAAAAAAGGGGAAAACTCAGCTAACCTACAATTTCGGTTGACTGAATCAAGCCTATTCCGTGGACTCACACACATTTACTCCTAGATATGTCATATAAAGGAGATGCTTCACAGTCATATCTCTAATGGCTTACACATGTAGCTCCCGGGCTGATGGGCTGGGGACATTTTTCCCCTTGACTGTCATTTACTTGACTTAGGAAAAATAGGCAAAACTGAGCACTGACATTTTGTAGAGTGCTGAGGTGGAGATGTGGCCTGGATCACAGTTGCAACCTTAGGCTAATGGCAGGGCAGGAAATGAGGATAAGGCTTAATGTCCTTGGCAAGACTTCTGGTGACTTCATGCCCAAAAGAAGAACCAACATTATATTGATGGCAAACTTCAAGCAAACACTTTGGCTTACTACTCTGGCTCCCTCTAGAAACTAAAGCTGTTGCATCAACCTCACAGGGCCACAGACTATTTACTTTCAGGCTGCCCCAGTCCAAGTTTCATCACTCCATCTCCCCAGAACATTGATTTTCAGACAAGTGATGATAAAGAGCTGCAGCATGTGTTGTACTGCCAACTGGTTTTACTGCATAAATGCACAGTGAATTCCTATCTGGAAGGAAGGTGAGGAAGGTAGTGGGAAGTCCACTCTAGAGGACTTGGTTCTAGGGGTTTCCCCTTCACATCTCAATGATTTCCTCAGAGGTTTTTCCAAGGACAGTTGAGCTCCAACATCAAAGCTGGAGAAAGCCACATCGCTGTGCCTCTGTTTGACTCTGTTATCAGAGCAGTGGAGTACTGCAGAATGCTCAAAGGCTGGCATTAATTAAATGTCAGTGTTAGCAGGATAGAAAACATTTCCTATGACTCTACTTGTGGAAATCCTCTTAGTTCTCCCTGGAAAAGCTGCGTGACTGGAGAAGCAAGAAAGAAGAGAAAGAGAGAAGGAATGATAGATGTTACCTTGCATTAGTTATTTAAATACGTAGAAATAAATTAAGTCTCACTATCATACGTCTGACCTCTATCAGCTGAGAAGAGGCTTCTTGGATAGAAATAGGCTTTCCAGTACTCAAAGAAACACCCACATTACTCCTCTTACAAATTCCACTACAGCCTTCCTTCCTTTCAAAACCTCTTTTATGATTCAGTCAAGTATGCCTTTTTTTCCCCCAAAATTCATTTAATACTAATCATACACACAGCTGTTCTGCATGAGTATGAAACAAGGATAGCCCATGTTGCATTAGGCTTTGTGTATATATACAGTAGCAGAAAATAACTATTCTCCGGTGACTCTTCCAAGTTGATCTCCTGATGTGATACTCCCCTCCATTCTTCTGCCACTTTATGCCCTTTCTTCTTTTGCACCACGTTTCCCTTCCTCTGCTGGCAGTTTTATTTGCATTTCCTACTTAGCCAAGAGTACCGGAAATTGGATCATAGCCCAGCAGTGATACTTGCGTAGCATTATTCTCATTTTCTGACTTCTCCAATTTTATGAATGTTTCTAGCTATTTTTACAGCCCACTGGAGACCAGGAAGGAGATGCCCTGATGCCAAATTTCACAATTTTGCAGCGAGGTATGTGGCACTTCACGTTGCCCCAGTGCCTGAAGCAATGATTAATAAGGCTCTCAGATTTCATACAAAGAAACTAATCTCCTTCGGCCCTGGATAGGACAGCTCGGAAACTTGAATTAATGTTAAGGGCTCAGCAGTGAACAGCTAAATTATGATTAGAAAATATCTCAGCACTTTTAAGTCAGCCTTGGGATTTATGAATATTTGGGATTGGCAATTTCAGTAATTCTCTGACATCAGAAATCATGGCTCAAATTCCGAAGGGAGGTATATGTGAAGCAGAAAAGTTCTTATTAGCTGTGACAAACAGCCTGCACACACACCAGCAGCATCCCTGCCCATGATTAGGGCTCTGGTGCCATCCACAACCACATCCCTCAGTCACAAGAGGAATGTCTGATTGAGGTGGTTGGTGGTGAGAAAAAAAATAACTTTTGCACACAGGGGAGCATCATGACTTTGGCCTTTAACTCCTTGCAGAGGAAAGAATCCATAGCTACTGAAATCCAAACCATTCATCTGCCTCTGAATTTACCTTGCTAGACAAACCTGTCCTCATGAAGATTTATCAGTGTACCTCATTCCTAGCTGTTGGCATGAAATATTGCATTCAACCTGTGCCAGCTCCACTCACTTGACATCATCCTAGGTTCTTTTGGGTGCTCTACCCATGACATGGAAAAGAAGCTTAAGCAGACCAGAAATCTTTCAGATAAAATTATCTACCTACAGTACTAACAAAATCCAACTGATAACCCCACATAAGTCCCCCTGTCACAGGTCTGCCAAGGCACACCCACTGTGTTTGCTTCTACCTATAGCACCCCTCAGTCATTAAATTTGGCATGAAACATAGTTTAAAATAAATAAATAAAGAAAACATTTGGAAAGACAAGCAGACAAAAGATATCCTAATTCTTCTAAGCTCCAGTTGAAAAAGTAGCTGATCTAATAAAAATGTGTCCAAATATTCAACAGCTTACAGAAATATATCTGAAACCACATTGTTCACTTTCTGCCCATCCTTTCTTCTCATGTCATTAGCACTGCTGTTGATGGATTCAGGCCCTGAGTACCTCTCACAAACTGCCTTATTTAGGTAAAATTTTTCTTAAATGAAGAAGCCACTGAATTCTTTATTTTTCTTAAGTTATCAAAACTGGGGTAGCACCACTTCTGATCACTTCAAAATTTGCCCTATGTTGATCCTAACAGAGTGATTCAGAGCAGCTGTTGTCTGATCCCAGTTTTCTTTGCTATAAGAGCTTAATTAGTGCGTTAATTGCTATACATGAGAGTCACTCCCTACAGTAAAATAGATGATGTGCAGTCTTGAAGAGTAACAGTGGGAAATGCCTACTGTGGAATCATCATGATGTTCTTGATGATGTTCTCTGATAGTGCCCTGGCACAATCCAAATAGATGTTCACATCAAAGAATCACTAATATAAACATACCCTGTTTACACCACTCCTTAAAAATCGTTGTTTAACATCTTATAAACACCTATAAATCACTGATTGAGCCAACTTCCAGAACTGTTAACCCATCCTGATTCTAGGCTCAAAACACACTCTGACTCTACTTAAATAACTGACTTCTAAATCAACGTAACACTATGCTCCAGGTGACAAACTGCTAGAGCTTTGAAAGGATTGTTGTGAGCAAAATGCCAAGCATTTTGTCAGTCTTAAGAATTCTGTAGAGTAGAACTAGATTAAATAGCCCTCCTGCTTTGAAAGACATCTGTACAACCTAGTTGTGCTTTTAAGAAATCTGACTGGTGTCGAACTCACTTATCAAGAAAAAGCAGAAAAGCATTGCAATACAGCTTGCGTATGAGCACATGCAACTTTGTGAAACACACACACATACACACACAAATAAACAATACGGAAATGAAGTAAATATCCACACTTTCAGCTTACCATAACTACTATCTTTGTAGCATGCACTAACCATGCAGCTTGGTCTAAGATTGCCTTGTACTCATGTATCATTAATAGATAGTTTTCTCAGCTCTATTGACTGCTTTTGATGCTGCAGTTCATAGAATCATAGAATTATTAAGGCTGGAAAAGACCACTAAGATCATCTATTCTAACCATCATCCTCTCACCACCATGCCCCTCAGTGTCAGACCTCCATGTTTCTTGAACACCTCTGGGGACAGTGAATCCACCACTTCGCTAGGCAGCCTGTTCCAGTACCTCACTACTCTTTCTGAGCATAAATGTTTCCCAGTATCCAACCTGAAACTCCCCTAGAGCAACTTGAGGCCACCTTGTCAAAATGCAAATACTCTCATACTCATCTGCTAGAGGAGTTCTTGTTAAGCTCCCCCTTTCTATCAATTTCTCATTAGCTAAATAATCCCTTTAAAATATTGAATGCAATGAAAGCAGGAGACATCAAGAAAAAATTCAGCCAGATCTCACTGGTAAATATTTCTAATGACAAAATTGAGAACAAACCCATTACAAAGTCTTTTGTTCAGATAAAGTGAACAGAAACACTGAAAACAAAGAAAATGAAGAGAGGCCCCACCAACTGTTCAGCTGGCCTCTTTCCTAACAGCCAGCCAATTTTAGACAAATAGACAAATGCCTTTGGAACATATTCTTGATCCAAATCTAAATAGGGAGTCTTTATCTGGCTCATCTATAGTGTAAATTCCATATTCCTGTTGTAATAAGTGATATATTACTTTTACATAAGTAGTATAATAGCTAAGCTAAGTGCTATGTATAGTTGAGTGATTACCCTCAAATTCATAAAAGCATAAACACTGACAGACGGATTACTTCTTTCCTCTCATCATTTAACTTTTGAAGCGAAGTCTTGATCAAGACTTGTACACCTGAGCATACGTGCGCATGAGACCAAAGGAAATGTTAAGTACATTTCAAATGGAAGCATGGGGATTTCCTTATTAGCCACCCTCACTTTTTTCAAGATCGATTTTCCTGAAAAGTGAGAATTATGAGGTTGCCAATAAGCATCAAACCCACTGTCCAGGTAGTAAGTTTAATGGAAAATTGAACTATGAGTTTCTATTGAAAAGCTTCTTAAAAGTAAACAAAGGGCAGAAGAAGAGACAATGTAAGGAAAGAGAAACGTGGTTAGTGAGCATGGTGGTGATGGGTCAGTGACTTGGTGGTCTGAGTGGTCTTTTCCAACCTTAGTGATTCTATGAGAACAGAAGTCTAAGAATCCATCAGCAAGGAATGCACAGCCCACATCATGGAAATACCCCTACAGACTGAAATTTGGCTATTTTTCCATTTGTTTGCCCTACTTTTCTTAGTTGAACCACAACATGTTTCTTAGGATCAAAATAGAAACAAGTGCATAATTTTCATTTGAAGATAGCAAATGGGAATCAAGCCTAAGTGCACAGAGGCTAAATGGAGAACGTTGGTCCCAGTGCCTGCTGAAGGACTGAAGCTCAGTTTCTAGTAAAGCAAAACTGTAAACTGTAGCTATCTTGAAAAATGCTCTTTCTGAAATTTCCTTCAGCCAATTGAACCCGATCTCATAACCACAAGAAGCAGTAGCACATGTCAATATTTCCTGCTCCCCTCCAGCATCAGCCGAAATTTGCCTCTTCAGAACTTCATTATCTCTTTGGATGTTTGTGAGCTATTGTACTCAGTCATGCATATCAGCATGAGGTATACAGAGAGGTGTAATCTTTTAAACAATATCAAAATATACTTGCAGGAGAATTAAAAACAGTAATTTCTTTAGATGATACCCTGCCATAAGATAGGATCCATCTTCACATCAAAGAAATAACACTCATTTCTCAGATACAGACCACTCGTGCAGACAAGTCCTAGGCCTCATTTGCAAAACCATTACTGACCTTGAAACCAGGGATTCACTGAAAGGATGTGCATGTCCAAACTGCTTTTCAAAATGAAAAGTGGTTTCCTCAGTTTTGGCTAACAGATGTAGTAATCTTGATAAACAGTATTTTCCAAGTAATTACACATAGAATACAAATGTTAATAAAAATAGCAAATAAGATGGTTCCTAGGATAGTTCCATCATGCGTATGTTGAAATTCAAATAAAAGCTTCTGGAATTCAACACGCATTGGAGAAAAAAAAAAATTAACTTGAACGTACTTCACAGTTGAGCTATATCAAAGCAAATCTTATTTCCCTGAAGCCTGATCCAATGTCAGTTGATGTAAATGAGTATTAGCAGAATGAGTAAATACCTAAATGCATTCAGTCTCGGTGCCAAATTCACGCATGGCATAACTTGTTGATGAATTTGCCTATATGGGTCATGAAGGAAATATTTTTTGTTTCTTTACAAGAATAACAGAGGTTATTCATCTCACGAGAAAAGTTATCTATTAAACAAAGATAGCTACTCTACAGAATTTAAATCCCTTTAATTTTCCTTGTCCTGACACACGCACGTAACTGTTAGACAAAAGATCTGGCACAAAAGACTCACTGGGAAAGGCTACCACTCTTATTAAGGTGAAAAATCACATCCCCTATTCAGAACTTCATCATAAGGAACATCTTTTACATCCTTTGAACTGACGTAACGTGGCTCAAACTTTCATTTTGGCAGCCCTCTACAGAAAGGTGCTTTTTGGCCACCTTGATACATGCACACACTTGCCACATCTCCACAGTTCTTGAAAACCTCCAGGGACAGGGACTCTACCACCTCCCTGGGCAGCCCATGCCAATTACTCTTTCTGAGATGAAATTTTTCCTGATATCCAAACTGAATCTCCCCAGCACAACTTGAGTCCATTCCGTCTTGTCCTATCACTGTTACCTGGGAGAAGAGGCCCACTCCCACCTCACCACAAGCTCCTTTCAGGCAGCTGTAGAAGGTGATAAGGTCTCCCCTGAGCCTCACCTTCTCCAGACTGAACAACCCACGTTCCCTCAGCCACTCCTCATTAGACTTGTTCCCAGACCCTGCACGGCTTCATTGCCCTTCTCTGGATATGTTCCACCACAATGATAAAACTCAATTGACCCAATGTCAACAGTGTTCTTTAATATCCCGGAATTCCACCTTATCTTTTGACAAGTCTCAAATTACACTTCAGACTGTACCAAGCTGCCTCGATAGGCATCTGTAGAGCTTGTGTTGCTGACACACACTGATCGTGTACATGGTGGGCAGAGGGAACTGAGCAGCATAGCACTGAGCATGAGGGGAGCCTGGGCATTGCTGTCTCTCTGTGATTCACCGTCCAACCCTGCTGCAAACAAGGCGTCTGTTGCAGCCCTCCGCTCCCACCCAGGGAAAACAGGCAAGAACCAGCAAGTCACAAGTGCCCTGCCCAAAAGATAAGTCCAGAAGACTGAGGCATCCCTTTGGTATGCTTTGAGAAAGAAGGAAAGAGTTTGTGTCTGAAAACCCAGCACGGTGAAAAGTCTCCCTCTCGTCCTTCCTGTCCTTGTGTTTTTCCACATGCCAGCTCAACTTGTCTTTGACTCAGTTCAGTGTGTTTGTATATTTTCATTGTGTGGACCATGTAGCTGCAAGCTCCCTCCTTAAATCTCTCCAGGAGGAACATTTTGGGGTTCTGTTTACATGTTAAAGGAATGGCAGAAGGATGGGGTTAAGAATGGATTGTTGCCTGCTTCCACTGCCCCATCTACCCGCAGCCCACTGACCATAGTAGTGAACCTGCCGCAGCGAATCTATAACATTAAGATCTACAACACCTCCCCACCCAGTGAATGTATGTGCCAAACAACTGTGCAGTTCCCTCCTTTATAATCCCAGCAAAGATTCTGAAAACAGCTCAGACACCCCACCCCCCGCCCCCCAAATTAAGATGAGAATATTCTATTAACCATTGCTATATCCCTGACCCAAACAAACACAAAAGCCCTTTTTGCCTTTGCCGGCTCTGTCACAGCTACAGACCATTTGTTCCCCCATTTTAAACATTTCAAAACATTTTTGTGATGGACTTGACAACCTTCCAGTAAAAAGCAGCTGTCAAAATGTATCATACAATATACCAGCAGACCTCCTCCACACTGCTGCTATAATTAGGTGGATTTTTTTTTTTTTTTTTTTTGCTTTAAAGCAGCTTTACAGAGAACACAGTCTTCAGCTCAGCTAAATAAAATGTTCAGAACGCATCAAGTCCATAATTATATTTTAATTTGAGAAGAATGTGTTCTGCCTGAAAGAATGCAAGCAGCAGTGTTGGTATTGATTTATTTCACCTTTCACAGCTTCTGAAATCCAAACCCTCAGAGTAACTACAGATCACAAAGTATGAAGGAATTTGGGACTTCCTTCCAAAGAGAGCTCCGCATTCTCACATCTGTTTTACAGCATTATTTTTTAAGGTGCAGTCTCTGAAATTGCTGTCCTCTAACTTCCTTCTGATGCTCTCTTGACTTCAGTGAACAACTCACCTCCCCATCTCCTGCTCTCCTTTTACCCCTTATTCTCCCATGTTCTCTTGTTTCTCTTGTGTTCACACCATTGATATGTATCTGGCAATACTGTGGAATCTTTCTATTGCCTGCTCACAGTCTCACATTTTGAAACGTAAGACAAACTGAAAATCACTGATCTTGTTAAATTAAAAAATTTTAAAAAAATAACTTCTTTCCCATTAACTTTTTTTTTTTTAATCACTCCACTTTCCTGTTTTGAGCTTTTTCATGCAAGCCTCTGAAGAATTTCATTTGCAAAGCCGACCTTCTCCTGTTGTCGTTTATCAGAAAGAGGAAGACCATGATGAGGACTGGCAGTACTGCCTTTCTCTATCCATCCTCTATAATAGTCTCTTCCTCCTCCAACTCAGTCCACTTTCAGCTTAATTTATCATCATTTCTTGGTTGCCAACCATTTCTTTTATACTATTTTGGTCTGTTCTTCACTAGGTACTCCCCTGCAGTAGAACTGTTCAAGTCTGTAACTCTTCTCCCTGCTACCAATCCTCCAGGCCACATCTGCCACTAAGGAGCAAACAGGTCAGTGTGAAATTATGCCAAACTGTGGTGCCTAACAGCCCACCCTACAACATCAGTGCAGCTCCTCACTTCCTTCAGACAGAGCATGTCATTTGCTGAATGATCCTAGTCACAGTTACTATACATACTTCCTCAGAGGACTCAAGTTACTCATCAAAGGATTCAGGATTTACGTTTGCTTAATGTTATCAATCAGAAGTGCATGAAGACTTCCATCCTTGGAGAAGAAATTTTTCCTAATGTCCAACCTGAACCTCTCCTCACACAACATAAGGCATGATGTGGAATAATTTGCTAGGATTACCTAAAGGGATTTACTTCTCACTGCTTCAAGGAGGAACCAGTGGCCACAAAAGGAAGCTGTGAAGTTTAGAGCTGACAAAGGGAGTGGATCCTCAGCAAGAGCAGAGGGATGTGGAGCAGTGCCCATCACCACATACAGACACCAGAATGTCACACACATTGCCGATACGGAGTTACGGAATCCCCTCAAGCCTCCCAGAAGCCTCTGTTTCAGCATTCAGATAAAAATGGTGTCAGGCAGCAAGACATAACTGAGTTCCCTCAAAATCTATCACCTAGCTGCTCATGCCAGGCATGAGTAACAAGAGATAAGAGCGGGTGGTGAATGTCTGTCTACAATTTGAAAAAGCCAGCATCAAGTAACCCATACTGCTTCATGTTTTTCTTAGCTTATTTATTTAAACAATCTATCCAAAACACTGAATAATTTCAATAATATATACAAGGGTCTATCCAAAACACAGTATATAAACACATTAAAGCAGCCCACAGCCAGTCTTAAACTCGGCTTGATCCTACATAATATATCAGCCCTGTATATTATATAATTCTCTGATCTTGCCAGTTCTAGAGCTGTACTTCCATGCCGACAAATCACCCTCAAAAACCCTTCCTTTGAACTTAACAGAATGGATTTTTTCCTTCATTTCTCCAGTTTAATTTGCATTCTGCATAAAAATGTACCTTACATTCATGCATCCCCTCCTCTGAACTATTCTTATAACACTTTGTGGAAGCAAAATGGAATCTCAGTAATACATGAAGTAAGAGCCTGCTGCACACCACTACATTTTTCTTGAGCATTCTAACACATTACTGAGTTCAGTTTCACACAGAATGTGTTTGGACAACTCAGCTGTGGCCAGTCACCTTCCTGATTTTACTTTTAACATATAAATATATTCTATGATCTATAATTAAAGGACAAAATGCACCTTCACAGCTCTCCTATAAACTGGTCTACTTCAGCAAGGATACTTAAGAAAAAGAAAGAGCAAGAAATGACACCATTTTCATTGCAGAGATTTTTCCTGGGATTCCATAAAGAAGCAGACCATGTTCTGTGTGCAGCCTGATAGTTAGGGATGCTGTATTTCTAACATTACACGTGAACTTCTGCTTTCAACTCTAAGTTCTCGTTAGAAGACAAGAAATATTTGCTTGCTGCTATCAGCAAGGAGAGAAAAATGGTGGTGTCTTCCCACTGAATATTAATCCAGCAAAGAGGAAACCATCTATTAGGCGGATTTACACAGCTGGTGTGCTTCTGAAAGCTTTGATAAACAGACTGAAGGATCATGGCTACATTCCTGCTGCACAGTAGTTTAGAAAATTATTAAAACTTTAGTACTCAATCCTTAGCAAAGTTCCACTGAACCTAACAAGAAGTTTACATGAATGAGGATGGAGCCCAATTGCTTCAGAGTACAGATTTCACCAGGGAAGTGGTGATCAACATCCCTGGAGGTGCTCAAGAAATGTGGAGATGTGGCATTAAGGGACGTGGTCAGTAGGCATGGTGGGGATGGGTCAGTTGTTGGACTAGATTATCTTAGAGGTCTTTTCTGATCTTATTGATTATATTATTCTACAAATTGCTGCCCTACACTCCCTCCATCATGCCAGGTCCTTCACCTTTGGGCCCTGGGGTTGACTCAGCAGACTGAATGCAACAGGCTCTGCTTGGATACAGGATGGTCTTGCACACTGGGATCAGCTGTTGTTTTCAGGGATGCTTAGGATTTAAGTGGCTTGAGAATCTGCAATTATTGAGCATGAAATGAGATTTTTATGCTTAGACTATTACAAGGATTCCAGTCAGCTTCCAGGAAGGAAATACTGGAAATGTAGGACTGGTTGTGAAGAGATTCACATGCCATTTGTATGGCCAAATGCACCCTTGTTATCATTCCAATGACTTTGCTGTAGATCACTCAGGTTCAGTGCATCCCACAGATACATGAAATAAAAGCATTTCTAGGCAAACGATAGCAATCATGTTCTGTGTCTGATGCTGAGCATTTTCCAGTTCCAAGAGGCCAGGAACATATAGCAGCCTGCAAGGAGCGTTGCAAATTGTGCATGTGGCAGAACACCTTGCCAGCTCATATCTGCCCAGAGCAAAAGCAGAAACCGAGCTGGGAAGCTCAAAACAGGGGGCAACTGAGGCTGTGGGGAAATGGCTTCCTGCTGGTTGCTATTTCAGCTTGGTAAAGAGGAGGAAAATTACATGGCCTCTGCAGGGAGGCATTCTCTTTCTGCAAAAAGTGTTGATAATATCTGGAGCAAGGAAAACATTTGAAATATAAATTAAACCAAAATCTCTCACCCCATAAGCTAAGTGGATATTTCTTGCCTATTAATTCACTTCCTAGCCCTTTTTTTTTTTTCTCTTCACATCTGCCTCTGATTCACCATTATCCTTTTGCTTCTGTAACATTTTCTTATTATTCCCTGACAGATTTCTCTTCACTGTTTTCCTTCAAACATTTAGTTCTTTGAAGAGCAGCATCTCTTTACTCTTAAATATTTGTTCTTATTAGTGAACAAATCTTTTTCATTCAAAAAGACCACTTTCGGGTATGATTTTTGAAATGCTCAGGCCTCAGCCCCAGATATTCTTCAGCACTTCCCATTACTTTGAAGTTCTAATATATTGTTACAGAGTACTATGGTTGGAAAAAGTAACTTGGGGCTGGAAGAAATGGTCTTTCAGTTAATAACTGAAGAAAAGCATCTCCAGCCAGAACCATCATCTACGTCTACAAAATACAAATTCTTTCATAGAGTGCCAATACACTCAAAGGGCAAAAACTGTAGTATTTGTTCTGTTGAGTCAGCGTGTTAGTAAACTCACAGTCAACTCACTTACTGGAATATTTTGGTGTGTTCCAATAATGAAATGGTACATTCAAGCCTTCTCTTGCTCTCCTGCGCTTATTTACAAATAAGTTACTCCTGTAAGTATGCTTCATTACGAGGAGCAGACTTTAAGATTGCCCACAGCTTCTACCCCTGCTTGTGGAGCAAGCCAATCTCTCTCTTGTAGATTGTGGTGCCAAATCATTAGGCAGCTGGAAAAAAAGGGAAACGAGGCAATTTTCTCATCGGCTAACTGAGCAGAGCTCTTCGGGGTCCTGATTCAGAACGACTTACTTACATGCTTTGCACTAATTTCAGAAGTCCTCTTATCTCAAATGGAGTGCATCTGTTTAACCTTAGAGGAACTGCCTCCTCACTCTGCAGCCTATTTGAAAGTACAGATGTATTTTCAAGGGACACCTGTTCTGAGACTGGAAGGCTGTTTCTGGAAGCTGGCAGACTTGACGGGAACCTTTTTCAATGAGTTAATAAATAAATATTCGAAACAATTTTTAAACTTCAGTCTAATCTGGAGGAGACACCAATAAATGGGTAGCTGCTATTTTGAAATGTCTCAAAAGAGAGAGAAATGAGCAGTGATTTCCTGGAGGCAAAAGAAGAAAACTTAGAGCTTACTGATGTGTTTGTGTCCTGATGGTCATGACCAGAGAACTGTTTTTATGAGAACAGTCTAAATAAATATTTGGTTTAGACCTGGTTTCAAAAACCCAATCAGACTAAGGAATATCCCAGACCAGGGATAAAATGCAGGTGCTTTTTGGTCTTGCAGACTGGCATGTAAACTGGAAAGGAGACTGCAAAGAGAGAAAGAGCAGATGGCAGAAATACCTCTCACATGGCTGCATGGAAGCAAGATGGGAAAAAGACAGCAGTGTGTTCTTGGACACCTTTACTGACAAGGGAAATATGATAAAGCTCAAACATCCTTTATTTGAAATGACTACAACTATGCAAAAGAAACAGAAGCTAGATTTGATGTGTCGAGGTAGAGATTTGCTTGTCTGTCCCTTTGTTTTCTTCAAGAATGGATGACTCACAGTCCATCAGATAATGCCATTTTTCAGATGTGCTACAGCATCGCCAGGAATGAACTTACATGCGGTCTCTTCTTCACCAGGCTAATAAAGATAAAGCTTCTGTTGTTGTTCTTTTTTTGTTTGTTTGTTTGTTTTTGTTTTTTGAAAAACAGATTGAATCTTAGCTAGTGTAAATCAGCTTACCAAAGGAGACTGAAAATCACCTTAAACAGGGTGAGCATGTGCTTCTGTTCTTAGAAAGGAGCCAAGAACCATCTCTGCTATTACTACAAAGGTGCTTGTTTACCAAAGCATCTTTCTGTCTCACACTATGCTTTCTATGCTCTCCTAAAGACACAGGATTGTTTTTCCCCCGGTGGGAGCAAAGCGCATGAGAACCCTGACACCAGACTTCAAAAAGGAAATCCCCCCAGGAGGTTATTGTCTTCTGGTTTGGAAAGGGACAATGGAGATAAACACAGTTGTCCTTTCTTGACTCAAAACAAAAATTAAACCTAAAGAACAAAATGGCTCCTGGCTTGCAGGGTTTTTTCTTTTTTTCCATAAAAAATTCATTTTTCCTCCATAAACTGAATTCTTCTCTCACTTAAACACCTTCTCACTTCTATAGGCTCAGGTTAGCATTCAAGAGGTTGGCACAAATGCTATCTATCTCTACAGTCTGTGGCACAGCTGCTTGGCAGGAGCATCTGTTATTGATCAGAAGGTAGCGTTACGTGTAGGAGTATCTATAATCCACAATAATTTATATTCCTAACTTCCTAACTATATGGTGTACAGTCAAATGCTGTGGATGCCTGCACTTACATGTACACAGTACATGACAGCCATGTCCTCTGGGAGAGATGAAGAAGTAACTGTTGAAAGACAACATAGAAAGGAAAGGGTTTCCTTCCCAACAAGAGCAAATGGAGAGAAGTACTTTGGCAGATCCCTTCCATAAGGAACTCGGTGCTGAGCAAGGCCTCAGATCACACACATGCAGCAAAAGTAGCAATGCACATCCTCTGTCAAGGGCAGAGGTCTAACCCTAACCCCTTCTTTTCCCCCAGGCTGAACTCATTTGAGACAGAGCAGTATAGCAGCTGCAGTGAAGTTCTGTCTCCTCACAGACATCGTGTCATTCAGTCTGCGGCAGCAGGAGAGGGAAGAAAACATGCAGTGTAAAAATAGACTTGGTTAATATCTGCAATTAGTTAAAGCCTTACCCTCAAGGACAAGACAGAAGTGAACTGAAATCATGTCCTTCAATGAGATGATCGCTTTAAGTATGCTGAAAGCTACAAACTGTGCATAAGACCAAACATCTGGCTCTCTTAAACCTGGAAGAAGAATGCAGCACTGATGTAGCCTCCACATTTCCTCCGCCATTCCTCCAGCTCAGCATGCTTCTCAGGAGCCAAACACATCCCAAAGAAGGGGAGCACCTCTAAGGAATGGATTGGATCTGGTTGGGTCCACTTTGGAAATTCAGAATGGTGAACCCAAGCATGGAGGAGGCGGCTCACCACAGAAGTCAGAGTGGCTGGCAAACCCAGACTAGGGAGGACTTCTCAGCACCAGTGCAATTTCAGACTCAGATGCTGAATGCCACCGTGCAATGTGGCTTGACCAACTTCACCCACCAACTTTTAGACAGGTTGGCCTGCAATGAAGCAGACATGCAGGGACTGCCAAGAAATGAAATATTTCCTTAAGCTTGCTATCAATTTCCTTTCAGTGTTAAACTACACCCCAAGCTGTCACTGTAACAACAAACCCATTTTCTTGTGCCGACCACAGGACGAGATGGATGAGTGCAGTGAGATAGCATAAATGTCTTCACTGAAAACATAATTCTGTTGTATTTTCATTTATATCAGAGCTAGCACTCTGTACCCCACTGTATGAGAACAGCCATTAGTACAGTGACCACCCAGAAGTGAAGGACTGAAATCCAAGAGGCTGTGGGGGAAACACAGCTTAGTTACACACGTGTTCTTGTTTATATAATTCTTTTGAAAAATCAAATTGAGCTTTAGGAAAATAAAATTAAGCACTGATGTCAACAAAATGCAAATTTCTGGAACATCTGTGTTGGAGAAATATAATTGTGCTCATCAGGCACTGGATTAAGCTACAATTATCGTAGTCAGATTTAAACAGAAAGGAGAATTCAATATATATGTATGTTTTCATGTGGAAAGCCCTGTAAAACACATTGCAGGAAGAAATAAAATGCATTGATTTTAAGCCAAAGCTACAGAGCAGTCTGATCTCATTGCAGCAGTCTGTATGAGCATGATCATTACTGCATTGAAGAAAACAGGTTTACTCGGGATTTCTGCTGGAACATCTGAGTGCAGAACAGTTATTCCCTGCTGTTTATACTGCGGTGGTATATCGAGAAGTCCTCCTGTACACAGACGTTTGTAAAATTTCATGGCACAACTGAAAAGATAGATACAGCTCATTTCATAGGCAAAAACAGTTACATCTTGGTACCCATAAGACTACAGTAGCCATAAACAGATGCAAATCTAATCGCTTAAGTGCAGTGTTTTCAGACTGAACCATTTGAAATCACCTAAGGTTAGAAACTAATGACTGAGAGCAGCTAGCTGGTGGTGAGGGGATTTAATCAGACATCAAGACCACGTATTTCATTCCTAGTTTGGTCCAGTGAGCATTTAATTGCAGAAATATTTTCACAACACTCAAACTTTTTCCTATCAATCCCTTAGCCAAATGAAGCACAGCTCTTGAGGGCCCCAGCCCCTGATGGGCTGGTGTACTCATACATACAAAGAAGAACCAAGTCACCAGCATTACAGACCCTAGCCAGAAACCCAACCTGAGACGCTCTGCTCCAATGTCAGTAAATGTACCTATTGCCCAAGAAAGGGCACTGCCATTGTGACACAACCTGGGAAGCAATTTGTATAGCAACAGTAGGTTGTTCCCTATTGTTGTTCCATATTGCTGAAATGGTGAAATACACAATACACACCTTCTCGCTGACGTTTCGAGACGAAAACAGAATGGTGTTCTAATCACACATTCAAGCAATGTTCCCATTGATATCAAACATAAACATTGGAGAGTTCAGCTGTGTAAGTCTTCCGCAGTATTGAAAACAAGTATGTTTTCAGTAGTTAAATGCTTGGCATGTTGTTAAGGAGAGTTCAGTTAAAGTCTAAAAGGCTAGTCCTTCCAACTAAAAACATGCTGCTGCACTAACCTTCCAGCTGACCAGTGTTACTGTTGATTACTGTTGATCTCAATACCTGGAGCATTATTAGGTCAAGGCCTAGTAGGGTCATATTGGACATGCAATTCTTTCTTCATTCAGCTGTGGCATCACTGCTCTTAGATCTGTGGCACACAGAGGAGTAGCGATTATGCATAAAGGCACTGCAGGTATGGTGGCAGAAGATTGGAGCATCACCCAGTGTGTGATCCTATGTGCTGTGCAGAAGACATTATTGCAGGCTTCCCTTCTGTTGATTGCCCCAGTACATATTCCCACTTGTCAAAGAAATGCAGCCACAATGCACATCTGCCATGTTCCCCTGTACATTACGGAACATTGCAGAACTTCTAAGGTGGGGCAAATCCACTGTGCGTGATCAGATCACATCACAAGCTCTGCATGTATGTGAGCATGTTTGTAACAAAGGTTGAGTGAGAATTAGTATGGACTGTCAACAGAGCATTCCTGTAAAAGTTCATTTTATTTTCTACTTGCCCCGCCTGCCTCTCAGTTTGAGGGGCTAAAATCCTAAGAAGGATGAATTCCATGACAGCATCAATCACTGTAGTGGGGCACTTGCACTCCTGTGACTGTGGCACAGCTCGGCCTCCTTCCCTGGTGCAATGCGAGCAGCGGTAGGATGACACTCTTTCTCCAGTTAGGGTAGTTTATATTTATTAGTGCAGAAGTGTAAAAATATTTGGTGGTAAAATGAACCCAACGGATGTTTTTGCTGGCAGGAGTCTCGCAGTGACAACTGTACTTCTCATTGTGAAAGAGTAACAACAGCTGAGCATGCGGTGGAGTTCTGCATCGACACAGAGGCATCCAGTGCTCTGTGATTAATTGGATTATAGCAGCTTTCCACTTCCCACCCAGATCAATTGGCATTTTAATTTTTTCACTTATCACCCCAGAGGACAGATATTTGAAACAAGTAACTCCAATACTGGGCCTTTCGCAAGAGCTTAAAAGAAATTTTCCCTCCATCCTCCTGCTCATTTCTTTACTGCTTTGCTCCATTTTCACTGCACTCAACTACAGGACAACTTTTTCTTCCTTGGAAGAACAATCACTTAAAGTGACACAAAATAAAACATTTATATAAGACTTTTGTTGTTGTTGTTTGTGTGTTGTTTTTTTTAACAGTGATAAAGCAAAACAAACATTTTAAACTTTGGTTTATGTGAAATCAGAAGGAACACATCCCCAGGAATTTCCCATCTAACTCAGGTTAGCAGCATTTCCACTGCAGCAGAAGTACCTTCATCCAACAGAAGGGAGCCTGCCTGGAGAGATACTATTTTGCCACTGCTACAACACTTCTTACACTTCTTATACATCTTGAAACTCGTGGCAAATATTTTCACCATTCTTTGCTTTGCTTTTTGCTAGAACCCTGGGATGATTTTTAATCAGTTCATTTCCTTGTAACTCCTTGGCCCAGAAATTACAGTGTGGAGCACGTGTTGTTATATGAGGGTGTTTAGCTGCAAGGGATGAGATCCCAGACTTATTCCTGGAGTCAGGAAGATTTTTCCAGAGGACACCTGGGAGGTACAGGGAAAGAGTACACAAGAAAGACTACTCTCTCCTTTCACATTTCCCTTTCTAAATACAAATGAGGTATAAAAACAACACAAGGTTCACTTCCCCTCCCCCCATAAATAGGAAAGAAATGTGAGAATAAAGGGGCACCATGGGATCATCACAGGAAATTAAGTGCCTGGTAAAATCTTCATCAAGAAGACAAATGATGTTCTACGTATTTTACAGTATACAAGATTTCTGCCTCAAAACTGTAAAACGTGCAGTGTCACTAAGGCACTAGTGATAAAAACTGCAATAAAAACAGACTGAGTGAACAGTAGCTGCTATACTGAGAGGTCGTGAAACTTCATAGCTTAATTGTACGTGTCCTTTGTTGGTATAAAGTGCTAATAACAATTTTCAGAAAACATGATGTATAGGATAAGCCCATCTTGACAAATACTGTCATTCCAGCATGCCAGGGAGCCGGTGTTTGACATGACAGCATTGACAGTCTGCTCTCTTTCATACTGTCATTATGATCAAAGCCATGTTTTACTGTTTGATCCATGTTTGGCGTTTCATACATGGCTGGTGCACAACCCTGTGCTGTCAGCACGCACAAGGCATCTATCATCACTGTATCTGAAGAGTTAGCTGTAGTGAAGCTACTGCTGAGACATCCTCCGTGTTTTCTGTGACCTCCTGGTACTGTGTGTGCTGGCACCACTATGCTCCAGCTAGTGATGAAACCATAACCTCTTGCCCATATCATTCACAGAGTCTCAGCGCAGTAACATGACCAAACAAACCGCAGCAAAGCAGCAAGTCAGCTAGATTAGGCTTAACAGTTCCAAACCCACAGAGCACAGAACAAAAGATATAATTAATGCTTAGGTTCTTGAATCATACGGGACAGGTGCTCCCCTTCAGACTCCCACTAATGGTGGCAGGATGCCAAGCACACAAAGCCACAGGTGAAATCTAACTAATCCATAGCTTACAAATCTCAGTAACTGGATCGCGGTTGTGTTAATGCAATCTGACTAGAGATACAGTCATCTATCTCCAGGTGAATGTTGCACCACTAACTGCATGGAGCTAAGTGATGCCAGGGGCACACACTGCCCACCCAAGCTCTGAAGAAGTTCCACTGTGATCCTGAAATATTTTCTCTGTGCAGATAATTCTGCAGAAGCCTGGGGCTGTCTGCATGGACTTTCCCTTAACTCAGCTGCAAGCAAAGCATGAAGCTTTGAGGCTACAGCCCAAAGTTCATTCCAGCACAGCTCACGAACACCAGCCCTCAATTACCAGTTCCTCTTCACATGGTTTTTTATCATTTAGGAGAAATGCCAGAGACATCCACTTGCCCCTCACTTTTCACAATCTGGATGAACACAGAGAGGTTTCCAAGTGCAGAACAGTCTACACTCTCCAAAGACTCCAAAACATATGGCCTCGAAATCTTGCTCCGATTTCATAGAATCATAGCATTATTATGGTTGGAAGAGCCCTCCAGGATAATCAAGTCCTACCATCAGTCCCATAAGGACAATGCACCCTTCTCCTTGCTCTATAACCAGCTGTATTCTTGCCTCATTTCCAATAAGAAAACTGTGGCCTCTAGTCATACAGCTATTTTCCTGAATATTATATCAAGAAACCACATAAAAATCACTCTGAAAAATCGAAATCAATTACTTGTTCGGATTCGTCTTCATCTGTAACTTCTCACTAGAAGCAGCCATCTGAAGCTAATCTATGTGGAAATACTTAAACAAATGTTATTCTACATTGTTCTACACTTGGTTAGAGCTGTGTTTATTTCTTGCACACAGCTGAATGGTGTGCAACTCACAGATTTTCTGTCTCATGGGTCAAATAAGCCTTGAATAAGTCTGCAAGTCAATGTACTCAAGTTTGTTTTTCGCTTGTTCTTCTGCAAATGGGCCTTCTAATACTCTCATATTTTAATTTATCTACATAACTCTGCCATAGTTCTACCATTCAGACTTGTACTTAAAAAAAAATAATTATAAAGAAACAAAATTCTCGTATGGGACTGATCTTCATCAGGCAAATTCCCTGAATTTGGTTTACTGGAAGCGCTGGTTCCATGTGAGGATAGGTGCTTAATTTGATTTACTGAACAGGCTGACATTTTTGAGTCATAATTGAGCAGGGTGGGACTTTAATTAACTTGAGCTTTTCACCACTGCAAGTTTACACAAGTTTTGATATAGCAGCCAAGCAGTGGAAGCCTAACTGTGGAAATTTCTTCCACTTTCTTGATCACCTATATATCCTTGAATGTTCCTCAATGACCACTACATTGCTAAGGAACAATACTGGACAATTCAAAAATGTGAATGCACACTATATTCTGCAAAAATTATACCATCCCATGTCACCTGTTAATATTTCAGATCCACCTCTTCAGAAATGCAGACTACCACAGACAGAAGTACTCAGAGCGATGGCTCCTCGATATGTTGTTGTTAATTTATGTTGCAAGATGATGGTTAGTTGGAAAGAAGATATCTAGCCACTGCAGAAGTAAACAGCTGAGCAAACGAATTATGACAGTATATGTATTAGGATCATTAAGATTTTTTTCCATTGAGGAAAAGCAATACTGTTCCGGCATGCCTGCAGCAATTAATTCCACCACAAAGTAAGTTCATTAATGCTATATAAATATAAACTTATTTTTGCCTTAGGGATTTCAAAGATGAATCCCAGCCATATAAATATTTATTTAGAAATTAATTTTAAGTCAACTTTAAAATTTAATTGTTTTAAGTAATTTTTGGAAACCCATTATTATTGGTTTCTTATTTGTTCTTAATATATTCATTACATTGAGTAAAATAATGTTCTATATAAATTATATGAATGCGACACACACTAGAGCAGTAATTAATAATTTTTTTTTCCTATGTAACTAAATACTTATTAAACATCCACAGCTTTCAAGATGTAGTTCTACAGTGCTTTGCATAATGGAAACCTGGCTTCTAGATTTCATAGAATCATAGAATCACAAGGTTGGAAAGGACTTACAAGATCATCTAGTCCAACCGTCCTCCCATTACCGTTGCTACCACAGGTGTTCAGCTGCTACACTACAGGTGTTCCTAAAAACACATGAGCTGCCATATTGGATGAGCCCAGCAATCCTAATGCAGACTTTCCTCCCACAGCAGACATCAAATTGTGAGCCACTGCCTGTAAATTTACATCTCAAGATACTGATTGCTTTTCCTCCACAACTATAAAACCTCACTAAACAAGTGATGCAATATTGACCTTTTAGGACACACGATGAAAGCTCATAATAAGGTCTGAAAGTAGAACTGCAAAGTAAAGAAATCACAGATCGGATTTATCCCCCAGAGTAATGTGAAAAGTTGCAGAACTGCAAGGTGAGGGAGAGACATTTGGACATTGGTTGGGAATGCCATCATGTGACATCCTGGAGGAGCACCGCACTGGGTATGGAGAGGGCATGACACAGACAAGTCAGACCACACTGAGATTATTGTACTCAAATCTGAAATGCAATGGTAGATCTTGATACCTCTGAGAACGGAGTGGTATGAACCCTCTGCTCTGCCAGTGAGCCTTCCAGGGGCTGTGCTGCCTGCATTCATTGGCTGCCATAGGTCTCTAACAGCTCCAAAACACCTACAGTTTTTCATCTCAACCACCAGTTCCCTTGTGAACCCAAGAATTTTTTTCAGCAAATCTGCTCAATACTTTTAAAACACTTTGGCTCCAACAAACGGCACTTATTCACAGCAAAAAGTGTTGTCAACTTTGTTTTACACTGGGCTCTAGTGATTGAGGAAACTGTTAAGGTGAATAGACAAAGAGCTCTATTTTAAGAATGTCTTTGTGATATTATTTTCAAGAATAGAAACATAAGTGTTGGCAAAGACATCTAAGATCATTAAGTAAGTCCAACCACCAGCCCATCTCCACTGTGCTCACTAATCACATCCTTCAGTGCCACGTCTCCACAGTTCTTCAGCACCTCCAGGGAAAGAAGAAACTACAGTCTAATCTTTGAACTGCAAGTTATCTTCTGCAGATGTATTTGAGAAGGTGTTTAACACAGCCGAGACCTTTGCTGCTTCTCACAGCAAATTACTGCAGGAATATGACATTGTGTGTTGCCACTCCAAGATGGGCTGTACTCTACACTGCATTGAAAGTCATCACCTAAGGAGTAACATTTTTGTCACTCCAACTAACAGTAAAAGCAAGGTTAAATGTTTTTCTTTGTGTGATACGAAGAAAAAAATTCTTACTGTTCTGTTCTGTTATTACAAGCTATTATCTGCTGCACTGCATAAAAGAAAAAATAATATTGCATAGGAAGGGCCTGAAAATTTACATGGAAGTCAATAGCTCACAGCTAAGTAAATATTTCCCCACTTCATCGGGTTGCTCAGTAGTTTATAAAAAATTTTTCTTTATCATCAAAAATTGTATTACTAGAAATCAGACAGCTATAAAACAGAACACACGGTTCATTACCTATCCTTGTATTTTACCCAGTATTAAGAAATGAGGAAGATTATGGCAGCATGTGATCTGACAGTTCACTTCCATCTGTGTCACCAGGCTTTATTCTGTCATACATTCAGCAAATACCATCTATCCTCTGGCATAATTGTTGGGAATGGAATGTCTGGGACAGCCAGGGCAGCTGGAGAAGCCATGTGAACTGAAGTCCTCACTTTGGGAAGCACTGTTGTCATTGGATTTCATAAGGACACGGCTTACAGGTAAAGTAATTTCCTGAAATCTTTGCATCCCCTATCTGGGGGGGGAAAAAAAAAAAAAAAAAAAAAAAAGCACAACAAAAAAAGCCTAATAAGAAAATACTGGAAAATAGACAAACTTGCAAAGAAACCCTTGTCAAAGATTTTGATTTGTAATACCTATACTATACAAACATTCGAATCAAGCCATAAACTTTATGGAATGCAAAGTCCTTCTTAGTAATCATTACAATAGGCAAATCATTTGTTACAAACCTACTCTACAGTTTGCACCAAGCACCATCATTGTTTGTTATTGCAGAATTTAATATAGCCTTGATACTATGTAACTTGTACAGATGATAAGGACATGATAACAGAGTGTTTGCTTTGCCATCTCTTTGGCAGATTGGCTGGAGACATAGGACATACTTACAGATATCTCATGTGCTTCTATTATCTGAGTGTGTCAGAATCTTCCTTTGACATGACCATAGAATTACAGAATCCTTAGAGCTGGAAGGGACTTTTGAGGGCCATCTAGTCCAAATCCCTCTACAAAGAACAGGGACATCAAAGCTAGATCAGGTTGTCAAGGGCTTTATCCAGACTCTCCTTGAAAGTCTTCAGGGACAGGGTATCAACCAAAACACTAAGTAAACTGTTCCAGTGCCTCACCAGCCTCACTGTAAAAGATTTTTTCCTTGTATCTAACCTAAATCTACCTTCTTTGAGCTTGAAGCCATTTCCCCTTCTTCTATCACCACAGACCATGCTAAAGAGTCTGTCCCCTTCTTTCCTGTATCCCCCCTTCAGATTCTGAAAGGCTGCTATCAGGCCACAATATTTGTAATGTGAGGTTCTGAGGCTGGGGACATTTCACAGATGGCAGAGGGATTCTCAGAGGCACAGTGTACTTTCCCTAGGCAGCGCTAAAAGTCTGCAGTACTCACCTCCTTCCTATCTCCCCTTCTGACAGTCTATATCTGCGTATTTCCCAGCAAGAACCTGAGCTGTAAAAACACAAAAATAAGCCAACAAAACATGCCACAAGAACAAACACACATTTCTTATTGAGGATAGTATCACAGTTTCACAAATAAAGCTGCTCCTGGCAATTGCAAAGCTAAACACTTTTAAGCCATGAACGGAATATCCTAGTTAATAAGCGTGACTGTTGAGCTCTCAACACCACCATTTAACTGTTAACCATTTAAATGCTTGGCAATTGTCATCCACCTGAAATGATGAAGAACTTCTTGTGTTTTGGCCCAAAGGGATAAATGAGGGACGGGTCTCTGCAGGGCATGCATAATGGTATGGCATAGGTGTCCTGTTCTTACATCACATCCTCTGAGTACTTGTGGCAGCTCTCAAAAAGATGGCATGAAGATTTATGAGAGAAAAACATGAAACCAAATCACTTTAAGTCTTCTGCCTGTTTTGGCCCTTTTCCAGTCAGATCAGTCTGCTTCACAACTTCCTGCTCCAAGTGTCTGCACCACACACCAGGGACGCGTGCAGGGCTCTAACAGCCTGACACAGCGACATTCCTGCGTAATCAAAGCCTTCTAATGAGGGTGTTACCAGAAAGAAACATGAGGTGAGGGCTCTTTGTGATAAATATAGCAAGACGTCTGCAAATGGGAGATTTAGACATGTAATAAAGGAGCAAAATCAATCAGATGTTATCAATTGCACAAACACACATCACCCGAAAGGATGTTGGCTTGTGGACAGAAATATGGTTGACAGCCCTGAAAAAGAAATTTAAAAAATAGTACAGAAATGCTAGATGGAGAACACAGAAACTTCTGCTCAGTTGAATCTTTTGAATCACTATGCACATGAACCTAAAAATACAGCTCAATGACCTATCGCCATTTCCTTATTGTGGATCAAGTGACTTGGTTCAGTCACAGCAGCTGTGAAAAGAATGGGAGAATGAGGCCGAGCAGATGAGGGGCATTAGCACAGGGAAAAGCCAATACTCAGTGTTCTGTGTCCAACAAAATACACAAAAAACCTTAAACCTGAAACCCTTAGTGCTAGTCAGCTACAGATCAGATGAGAGGTAGTGGCCTTAAGCTGTGCCAAGGGAAGATCAGGTCGGCTATTAGGAAACATTTCTTCTCAGAAAGAGCGGTGAGGCACTGGCACAAGCTGCCCAAGGAGGTGGTGGAGTCACTGTCTCTGGAGGAGTTCAGCAACCATGGAGATGTGGCACTAAGGGAAATGGTTAGTGAGGATGGGTTGATGGTCAGACTGGATGATCTTAGAGGTCTTCTCTATCCATAATGATTCTATGATTCTAAGTTTGGGAGTTGACAAACAGATGCAGGTTACTCAACTGGGACCACTGGAGTTAGAGAAGGCCAGCAAACATTCATTTTGTTTACTTTGTTCTTGTTTACATTTGTAATAATTTGTATTAGTCATGTTCATTTCATCAGCTGCCTTAATTGCATTTCACTGTGTGACACGCATTTTTACAACAGAGCTATTAAATATTATTTAAAGTACTGAACAGTAAACAGAGTTTAATTATTAAACAGGGTAGTACAACATACATCAATTTTCATGAGCAAAGTAATTCAGGTATTTTTCCACAAATACAAAACCAAGTGCATCTCTTTAAAGAGAAAACATAGCTGTGGGGAAAGACTAGAAAATAGTTTGGTCAAATTTTGACTTTACAAAGACACAAAGATACAAAGAGAAAGAAATTATGAAAGTGCAATGCAGTTCTGCATTTTCTGCTGAAATGAATATTTTAGTTAACCTCACAGAGGGCATTTTCTGTAAGAGAACAAATTTTTCATGTTGAACTTGATTGATTGTATTATTTCTGCTGATGCTGTAAAATCAGAATCACGGAGTGGTTGGATTGGAAAGGACCTTAAAGCTCACCCAGTTCCAACAACCCGCTGTGGGCTGTTTGCCACACACCAGATCAGGCAGTTTAGGTCCTCATCCAACCTGACCTTTAACACCTCAGGAGTGAGGCATCTGTAGCTTCTCTGAGGAACCTGTGCAAGAGCCTCATACACCCTCTGAGTAAGGAATTTCTAACATCTAATCTAAATCACCCCTCTTCTAGTTCGAAATAATTATCCCTAGTCCTACTGGTATCTATTCATGTAAAAAGCTGATTTTTCTCTTGTTTATAAACTACCCTGAAGTACTGGATGGCAACAGTGTGGTGTCCCCAGAGCCTTTTCTTCTCCAGGCTGAACAGGCTTAGCTTCCCAAGCCTGTCTTCTTAGGAGTTCTGGTCACCTGAGCAGATTCGTGGCCTCCTCCAGACCCACCCCAGGAGCTCCGAGTCTAGCCCACTACAAGCATGAAAAGAGCCAGGAACAGTGTTTACCAAAACATCTACACTAAAGAGGAATGTTAACAGCTTGAGTGAATGCACACCTCTCTTTAACTCAGTAGCCTGGCAGAAGAGGCCAGGAGGCTCCAAGAAAAAGACTTTCAGCATCAAAAATTGCTTGGCTAACAGGAAAAACAAACACAAACCTACAAGTACTTCAAGGTCACTTACCACTACTACAGTAACACAAAATATTTTTGAGTAGAGAGAGTTTATAGAATCATGAAATCATTTAGGTTGGAAAAGACTATGAAGATCATCCAGTCCAACCATCAACCTACCACCACCATGCCCAAGGTTACCTTCTCTTAGGGGATTTCCCAAAGTTCAGATGAAACTCTTCCTTGCCCTCATCTCCATGGAGTGTGGCTACAGCCCTCCATATTGAAGAGATGCTCCTGGGTGCCTGATCTCTGTTAGCAATGAAGTTGCACAGAATGTGGCATGGCATCAGCAAACCACAATGCTATGGAGTATGAACAGAAATGGTTATTGCTTTTTAACTGCAGAGGCCAAGTGCTTTCACAGTGTTTCAGTGATAAGTAACAAAGCCAACCTCAAAAATACTTCAATAGGTAAAGTCCAAAAGGAAATATGAGGCTGGTCAGATATGTAGCAGAAACCACATGCTAACTGCTTGACTCAGAGACAGAGTCTTCAGGGTAGAATCTAGGCCTTTACCTTTGGTTTTAGTAATTTTCTTCAATTAGTTAATTTATCTCCCATCCTTTCCAGTATTCATTCATTCATGGTACCCAACTGAACTGTAGCTTGATTTAAAGCAAATGAAATGGTACCCTTTATTTTTCCAGCACTTACTTGTCCAGCTTTGCAAAGACAAGATCCAAACCCTATTAATCCCACCCAACAAATCATAGTAACTACACAGGTGGTACACTGCAAGAGCAAACAGTCTCAGAGACATCCATTATTCGGTCAGACAGACAAGTAGTCTAGGTAATTACATCTGCACTACTTGCAAGAGCAGAGCTAAGCCTCAGCCAATCTTCTTCAATGCCCATGTTCCTTTCTGATGTCAGCTAACTACCTCCATGCTTGGATCAACACATCCACTTGCATTTAGGCTGTGTGAACAATCCCAAGGTCTGGGCTCAAGACCAAAGACAAACAAAGAAGAGTAATATTTCAATGTGAAGACAGCCGTAAAAATTGTCCAGCATGGTCAGAAGAAAGCCAACAGGATACAACCTTAATGAAGTGAAGATCTTCTTAATCTGAAGGATTTACAATCTAGTGGCGAGATTACTTTATCTACAGGAAATGCTCAGCCAACTCCATTGTGTCTCCTTAGAGTACTTCCCCATGCCTAGGAGAAACTCCTTCCATTCTCTCATGTTTCCTTCTAAAACTCACCTTTCTAAAATGCTGACAACTATTTTGAGAGATAGAAGTTGCTTTGATGCTTCCTGATGCTAATGCTGAGTGATGATACCTACAGATTCTCAGGTACTCCTCGTGTGCTGGCATTCCTTCATCATCTATATTCCTTTTCTATGTTTACAAGGGTTTTCAAGGAAGAGGGGCTCTTTTTTTCATCCTCTTGAGCGCAGAAGAATCTTTAACACTTAGTACGGCTTTATGGAAAGGTACATACATAAAATATGACTCAAGTAGGGAGAATAAGCATTTGGAGACAGAGAGGAAGGAACCTACAGAAAATCTCTCATTTCTGGAGACTCCTCAAAACTGTGCTGATACTGATAGTACCAAGACATTTATGGAACTTTTGATGAAAATGAAAGCTCAAGGTGAGCTCTGAATAAGTCACTTGAAAGCTTACACATTAGAACGCATACTATTCTCAAGCAGCAAGATACCCAGAAGGAGCTGATGTTTCTGTCACTTTTACAGTAACTTTTAAAAAGCTACATTGCCCTCTGCAAAGGACAAACTTTCAACATCTTCAGGCTAAAGTCACTCAAAATTAAGGTAAACAACGGCACTACTATGCTCAGTTTCCAGCAGCAATTTACAGATTTCACTGAAAAGATCAAGGGAAAAGGCAGAGGGTTGTTTTTTTTCTTTCTTTCTTTTCCTTTTTTTCTTTTTTGTAATAGAGCTGAAACAAAGCTGTTCATTAACAGGCAGTACTTCATGCTTCCTTGTGCTGGACTGTCTGACCAGTTAGTGTAGTCTGGCTTCAAGGATGCCATATCTATTTAATAGGTTAAAACACGCATGTCCTAAGCTTGGCTGATCAGGACATCTTCAAAACATCTGCAAATTTTGGTGCAGTGCCCAGGAATCATAATGATTTCTGAAGAGTAGAAACTGAGATTTATTGAGTCAGACAGAGCAATACCTGGAAAATTATGAGTCTTAGGAAAGATATGCTATTGGTAATAGCATTTCAAAACTTGATGAGAGTCAGCACTGCGGAATGGTGAACTCCAGACGTATTTTTAATAGTGTTTGTGATTACCCCCTATTTCAAAGAATCAGCTGTCAACACTGATCATTTCCTTTTGTATAATTCATAAAGTGGTTAATTTCAGAAGCAAAAATATTATGGGTTTGAATAATTGGCTGTTGAAGCACAGTAGGTACAGGATCTCCACATCTGGTGCCTGAGAGCACACACTCAGTCTTCTGCATGCTTGCTCCAAAATGTGCTGTGAGAAGGGAAAGTGCTTTCCCACACAGCTTCTGCCTAAAGTTGTGGTAGAAGAAAAACTTGGAGAAGAGAGACCTTGCAATAAACATATTGCTCCATGAACAGTGAGAGCGATGAACCTCTGCTTCTCTAGAGGCAATATTTCTGGTTAGGCTTAGAGCATGATGCTCAAGGACGTTGTGCTATTGTGAACAAAACCAAATATGGGTTTCAGTGCTAAAGGTTTTTATGCACCGTGATCCTGTATCATGCCACCCAAATGCATTAATTCTCTGCCAAAAGCGTGAATCAGCCCTATATTACAGCATTTTATGCTGTTAAATATTTCAAGATCATAGATGTGTGGTCTCTGAGGCACTCTGTTTCAGCTTTTTCTGTTTCTGAGCAACTAAAAATTTTCCAGAGGAGGTGGAAAATTCACACTTGCAAACTGGCTTCCGTTCTCAGTACATGGTTTGCAGATGTCACCCTGAGGTCTCTACAGCCATAGTGATTAAGATGAACAACAGCATATCAGTTCTTCTAGCACAGGCTGCCCAGAGAAGCTGTGGATGTCCCATGCCTGGAGGTGCTCAAGTCCAGGTTAGATGGGGCCCTGGGAAGTCTGATCTGGTGGGTGGGTAACCCTGCCCACAGCAGGGAAGTTGAGGCTCAATGATCTTTAACGTCTCTTCTAACCTAAGCCATTCTATGATAATACTCCTGATTTCTGTAGGTAGGGCTGAGCACTGTCAAACCCAAATCCCAGTAGCTGAGCTGGAAGAATGGCAACCAGGAGGCTCTCAGCCTTTTCATCTTAGAGCCAGGATCTTGTCTTTGCCAACAGCCAGAAGAGATATCATTAGGACAAGCCTTTTATTAATGATACCCCATTAATGCTATTAAAGCATACCCAAATACTGATTCCTGGCATTTACCAAATATGTTTAATAAAAGCTTTGATTACTGTGGTTGAGGCAGTTAATATTCCTGCCAAAGTCTTCTACCACGCTTTGACTTTTGCATACATTTCTATCTTGAACTCAAGCTGTAGGTGATAACAGCAATACAAACAGGACCATAATTACACAGAGGACAGGTTTGCCAGAGATGCCCATGAAACAAACAGATAAGCGTACGAGTAATTTCTAATTACACTTTGTGATTATTTGTTTGGAAATTGGCTTTTATAATCACAGTTATTTGATAAATAAAGTTGGAATGTGATTATTTGTGGATTTTCTGTTTATATGTTTATTCCACCATAAAGAGAAATATGAGTAAATTCTACACACAAAGAATAACTACAGTTAAATGAGTATCATCTCTCTTATATAATTCTTTTCTAAATTAAAAGAAAAAAAAAAACAATGACACTTCAGGAATGTAATTTTTTGAATATGCATACTGCAGGACTGCACTGAATCCATATCTGCTAATATTTGAGGAAAAAAGTTGGTAAGACAGCAGATGCAGTCTCTTACAGCTGTGGATCTGACATCTTTGAAGGGAGTTTTTGTTCTCACATGCAATGGTTTCCATTTTTCAGTGGGTTCTTGTAAAACAAACATGTTTCCTAATAGCCAATGCTGTCCATGTCTGGTAGGATCTGGAAATCAAATTGTGCCGTCTTCATTGATCACCAACAACAAGAATCAAGACAGCAAACATTGCTCTGTGCAATTTCAGCTGCTTTCAGTTGAGGGCTGTGATGGAGAGCAGAAGCTGGCCTTCTAGGTGCAATGCAGTTAACAGTTCAGTTGGAGATAGAAGACATGGAATATTATCCTCCTCATTTTCTCACACAATGCCTTTGAAGGATTACAGATAAATGCTGTCTGAAACTTGCTGTAGTTATGACATGAAACAGATGGAATCCCGCATCCCTTCCGCACTATAAAAAGAGATTTTTCTTTTTTTAGAGCACTTCAAGAACTCAAATGTTTTATTTGATGATCTCTGGATTCAATTAGGCTCTTCATATAGGCTTCAGATATTATTATTGTTTTAATTTTTGGTAAAGTCAAAACTGATTGTAATTATTTACAGATATCTCAGCAGTCCTTGCACCTGCCCATCCTGTTTTTGGTGGACAAACCACAACTTCTGAGAACTTTCTATTCTGTCACATCTCAAAATCCTCCAGCTAGAAAAAAAACAACACAACTGCAGAGAAGTAGTTTCTGATGCTGAGTGGAATGTGCAATGACACGATGGGGAGTTTTTTGCACAGAAACACATTATCTAGGTTAGTCCCTGAATCTCTCACTGAAATGAGATACAAGCTCTTGGCCTACTTGCTCATCTTTTCATAAACCAGTGGTTCAAGTTGCTTCTAAAAATGCAGCCTTTGGTGGCAAGCTTTCCTTCTAGATGTGCACCCATTGCCAATATTTTCTCAACATTTTCCCACCTGAAGTACAATTTGCAGAACAAAGTCCATTACTACAGCCTCAGGACCTCTACCCGCCACATCGCTGGAGTGACCCAGAGAGAGGAGCAGTAAGTGGGAAGTAGCAAAGTGGCACATGGAATCATTAAGGCTGGAAAACTTTAATGGCCACTGAGATCACCAAGACCAATCGCTGACTCATTGCCACCTTGCCCACTAAACCACATCCCTCAGCACTTTCAAGAGCTGAAAGTAACAGTGTAGTTTTAGCTATAATGCTTTTCCTAGAACTGGAGAGATAACATTACTACCCTCCTTGTACTGAATGTAAAACACTCTCTTACCAAGATCATTCATAAAACTAAGCAAGAATTTCTAATAATATTTTTATGTTCTGAGTGTCTGAATTCTAAGAAAAAATGATCTCAATTTCAATGTGAACATGACAAGAATGCACACCCAAACAGCATGACAACAACATTATTGTGGGTTAAAAGAAAGTCTCCAAAATGGTTCAGAACCTTTGGAGAATATTGCATGCAACACCAAGTTTCGGCAATCCACTGCAGCGTTTTGTTAACTGGTGATGACATTTTTCCCGACAACTGAAAGCCAGGGCAGAGGCTTGATAGTAACAAGAATATCCTTTAGTAAGAGCCATCTATATGATGCCAAGCTGAACTTAGTTCTGAGAGCCAAGAACATACCCAGCTCATTCCTAAGCACCTCCTCCAGTTGATACAGATTTCCAAATCTTTGGTCTAATAAGACACTAGTGAAAGAGAGATTAAGGCTGCATGTTCAAACAGGTGCCAAAATTCTGTGATGGGCAAAAATACAGAAATGCATGAATGGGAAGAAACAGGATGAGAAGTAATTGCTTTGTGCCAGGCTGAATATTAGGAAACGTTTCTTCTTGGAAAGAGCAGTGATGCACTGGCACAGGCTGCTCAGGGAGGTGGCAAAGTCACTGTCCATGGAGGTATTCAAGAACCCTGGAGATGTGGCACTGAAGGATGTGGTCAGTGGGCATGTTTGGGATGAATTGGTGGTTGGACTTCATGATCTTAGTGGTCTTTTCCAACCTTAACAATTCTGTGACTCTGTGAAATGAAGGAAAGTAGGATTAAGCCCCATCCTTCTGAGATGATTCCTCTCCCTCAACATTTTGAGCCCTGTTTCTGTTGGACTGCCTCCCACTACACTTAGCATTACTGCAGAGCAGGAGCTGCTGATGATCCTGAGCCAATGGGACACTTCTGAAAGGAACAGCAGGGAAGCACACATGCTTCTTCAAGAATCGTCTTGAATTGCACTGTTCTAAGCTATTCAAGCCTGCATCAAAACAGCATGTGAAAAAATATTTGAGCATTTCACTCTACTAAGCCAAGGGTGATTCATACTAATGTCCATGCTTTCGGGGCAAAATGTGGAGGCAAAGAAAAACTGAGATTTTAAGCCAGGTAAGTCAACAAAGAAGATGTAACTTGAGGAAGAGTAAGCATGCGTTAAAGTTCGTGCTGCCTCTGCCATGAATTGCAATAATTCAGCTGCCAGGGTAACACTTCAAGTTGTCAGCAAGAGCAAGGGAAGAGGAAGCCATCACATTTAAAAAAAAAAAAAAAAAAAGCACAACACAAAACAATTCTTATCCTACAATGGTTCTCAGTGGAGAGAGAAGGAAAAAAAATTAAGAGCTCTGAACAAGTACAGTTTCCAGCAGGGCCCCAGCAACTTTTCAAAGAGTTGTCACTCACTGTGTTAAACTCCTGAGCAAGCTGCCCATTGGACCATGAAGAAGTGGATTCCCCTTCTGCAGGTGCAACTTTGCATCTAGTAAATTAATTCCAGATGCAGAACAGAGTATTTCTCCATTGCCATAATGCAAACCTACAGCTGACTGATGTTTGCGTGCTGAAATTCCCACCTGCAGTTCAAGTGTGGGTTAAAAATGGGGGGACCCCTCTTTTGAAAATCTGTACTAATCTATCTTTGTGTCACATATACTGTGATACACCGACACATTAAAAAAAACCAAAAACACACAAAAAAACCCACAGCACCAAAAAAAAAAAGTCTTGACCTTACACAGACTACTTTAAGCATATTATTCATGTATGCCAATTATTTGTGGTAGATGGAAATATTTTTTCAATTAGAAACTAGAAGGAAAGAAAAACATCTGGAAAGGCCTTTTGTGTACTGGTAAAAATGGAACTTTTTGGAATGTATGAAGCCTTTGGGGATGCCAAACTGTTTTAAATTCTTAATAAATCATATTTCCAATCACATTTTCTTTTTCCTTGTAGGCACACCATTGGAATCAAAGGAAAGCTCAAGATACAAAACTTCCACAGAAGTCATCAATGGCACAAATGGCTCTAAAGCAATCTAGCAAGCTACTGAGGTTTTTGCCTAGGATCATGTCAATAAGTTTAATTCTCCAGGAATCACAGAATCATTAAGGCACGTAAGATCTTCATGTCCAACCATCTACCCATCACCACCACTCCCACTCATAAAATCATTATAGCTGGAAAAGACCTTTAAGATCAATGAATCCAACCATCAACGCATCACCACCATGCCCACTAAATCTTGTCCTCTCATTTCCTGTGTTTATGTAATTGCCAATCACCCCAAACTTTCTGAATTGATGCTTAGTGTTAGGAGCAGGATCAAAGTATGATGGCACACCAAGCACAAATCTTGGACACAGAAGGCTACCAAAAAGCCAGGTAAATCACTACGATAAGGGCTTTTCTTTGACACCGTCTCAAAATGCATTGTCTGCAATAGTATCTCCCTTCAGCTCATGAAGCCTCACCAGCCATACCTTCCAGTGTTTCAGCCCAGTTGTTGTGGGGAGCAAAGACAGTCATTAGCATCTGCTCTGCAGAAAAAGAGCACTGCAGCTTCAGGCACCACACCTCCACTCCAAGTTTGCTATGTAAACACGCCAGCACACACAGCAAGCCAAAGATGCAGCTCTTACATCACCAGTTCTGCTCTACAGTGGGATCTCAGCTTCCAAATATGCTGCTGGTGGTCATCAGAACACCATGTAACTACAGAACAGAGAATCTGTAGGGAAATGGAAATTGTCCATGCATAGAGAAAGTCCAAGGTTTGCTTCCCCATGGCAGTGGCTACTGGGGATACTGGCTCACAGCCTGATTCCTACACGCTGATTGAGACAGCAGCATGCACACTGCACCATTTACTGCCATTATACAGGCTTGAAGAAGTTGCAACCCTGGCTTGAGGCACTGGGACCTCAGTGGGACTTCATGCATCCTTCCCACATCAACACAGCCTTGCCAAAAAGGAGGCGCTGATTGGAATTACAGAGGCTTTTGAGCCCACCAACACTGCTCCAAAGAAGAGGTTTCTGCTAACAATTACTTGCTCCATTAACCATATTATTTATTGTGGACAAAAGGAAGCCATATCAGCAAATCTCGTGCTTCCTGGCTTAATTCTGTATTGAACAAACTGGGGAGAAGGGAGAAGAAGGTGGCTGTTCCCAGCAGCAGATGCTCTCCCACCCACGCAAACAAGTCCACAACACTGCACAACTGTCCCTCAGGCTCCAAGCAAAGCTGCTGGGGTTCAGGGACTGGACATGCAAAGTCCAACACAGTCTTAATACAATTCATATCCATACATGAGAGACAAATGCTGAAAACTCCCTGACCCAAACATTTTGGTCTTTGATGTCTGGGGCTCAAGTGAAAGCTTCCACTTAGAAAAGCACACCTACATTCTTCCCAGAGTGCATTCAGACAATTAAAAACAATTTTCAAACATTTCCTAGGCCTATTTCTGATAAAACAGAAATATCAGTGTGGAAACTCCAGTGTGGAAACTCAGTTGACTTTAATAGGATCAAGATGAATCCTTGAAGTGCTACAATCAGTGACAGCAGAGCTGAAGCCCACATGCACACAAGTCAGTTATCAACTCTCAATTACAGAGAGTTCTTAAAATATGCAGCAGATCTGCAAGCTTTGAAGGATGCAAATCAAGAATAACAGCCCTCTCTCTTTAGATAAGGGAAGACAAAGCAGCATTAGATGAAAGCCAACATTTGAAAGCTTAGTGATTATTTTTAATAGTTTGTAACTCCAAAATAGCATGAACATTTTCAGACATATAATTTACCTTAAGTGCAGCAATTTTAATGCCAAATCAATTTTTCAAGCTGAAGCTCTCAAAACGTTGACTGGGGGCACCTTCAGTCTGAAGCAAACTACTACAAACATCTGATTTCAGTGACGCTGGTCACTTTGTTTATGGTCTTTGGTTCAAAAAAAAAAAAAAAAAAAGACACAGCTGTCCCTGTCTTCTGTCAAACTGCCCCTACTACTTGCAGAAAGTACACATTTTCTATCAAGTTTTCCCTAGACATGCATTTAAATCAACACTGGCAGATGTCTCAGACAAAATCTGTCAACAAAGTCTCTCTCAAATAGCAGATTTCAATGGGACACTCTCATCGCTCCATAATGCCAATGCTGAAAAAAAGCCTTGAGCATCAAACTGTGTCAAAGACAGTGCTGGTGTCAGACACTGACCATTGTTCTGGGCTGAAGGGAAGGGTTACTTTTATCCCCTACGTCTTCATACAGTGGGCACCAAGAGCACCAATGGACAAGGCCAAGCCCAGACCACTTCTGTACATGGAGCACGTCATAGGAGTTGGATTCAATGATCCTTATGAGTCCCTTACAGCTTGCTATAGTCTATGGAATCTATGATAAATGTGCTGCCACTGGAACCAAAGGGAACTATTTGGGGATTTTTAAGGATGGGAGAGAGACATATAAAAAAAAGAACAGGTATTAAATCAGATAGGAACAGTTCTACATGTCAATACTTTCTCAGAAACATGGGTACAATGCCAATTTTTTCATAAAGCTGTCCTTGAGTGAAGCTCCATTACCAATGGTTCCCTGATTCCTGTGATGCTTGTCAATCAGGAGCACCCAAGATAATAAGAGCCCTGTGACAAAGCAGGAAAACCGGATCGGAACTTATAAGTCTCCAGATGCTTACACATCCCTCCTGTCCTCCTGCCTGCAGCTTCCAGATGTCACCCTGCAGAGCAGCCAGATGTTTAAACCACAGCAAGCTTCACCACAGCCAACCTGCTGGGATAATTGCTCAATTACAATACAGAATTTCATTTGATTTAAGGCTGTGGATGCAAACACAGTCTGTGTTTGATTGTACTTTTTTTTTTTTTTTGTATGAGTTGCATGATGTCTAAACAGTGTAGTTTTCAGGCACATTCCTTAAACAACTGTATAAATTGTGTCTTTCCAACAGTAAACTGTTATATCTGATAGCACCTGCTTCTTGCAGCAGCACTTTCTACTTTGAAAAAAATGACATCATGGGGCAGCTTTTCCAGCAGCTGGAAATTAACTGCAAGCTTCCATATGCACCTTCAAGTCCCCCAGCTTGAACCTTTCCAGAATAAACAAAGCTTCAAAACCAGGAGTCAGCAGAAGCACGCTGTGCATTCTGAGGGACACACTACAACTGAAGGCTACAGCACAACCCACAACCAAATTTACACCTGAGAGAATCTTACTCCAGGTGTGCAAACGCCTCAATGACTACACAGCCAACTGCTCTCCCCTACCCTTCAAACCCTAATGAAAAAAATCCCTACAAGCTGCCCAGAAATGACGTTAAACTGTGTGGTGTGGTCAGCACACCCAAGGGAATGGATGCCATCCAGAGAGACCTAGACAGGCTCAAGCAGTAGGCCAAGGTGGACCTCATGACAGTCAACAAAACTAAGTGCAAAGTCTTGCAACTGGGTTGTGGCAACTCCCATTATCAGTACAAGCTAGGGGATGTAATGATAGAGTACAGCCCTGCTGAAAAGGACCTGGGGGTACTGGTGGATGGCAAGCTGGACATGAGCTAGCAATATGCCCTCATAGCCCAGAAAGTCAGCTGTATCCTGGGCTGCATCTAACAAAGCATGGCCCGCAGATCAAGGATGGTGGTCCTGTCCTTCTACTCTACACTGGTGAGACCTCTACTGGAGTACTGCGTCCAGATGTGGAGTCCTCATTACAGGAGAAATGTAGACCTGTTAGAGAGCATCCAGAAGAGGGCCATTGAAATGATCCAAGGGATGGAACACCTCCCCTACAAGGACAGACTGAGAGAGCCGGGGCTGTTCAGTCAGTAGAAGAGAGGGCACTGGCTAACCAAAGAGGAGGTAGAAGCCCTGCCCCTGGAGACATTCAAGACCAGACTGAACAAGACTCAGAGCAACCTGATCTAGCTGTAGGTGCCCCTGTTCACTGCAGAAGAGTTGGACTAGATGGCCCTTAAACGTCCCTTCCAACTCAAATGATTCTGTGATGCTATGAAACAGCACATCCTACACAGGACTCAGTGTTACACAGATCTGGCTCCAAGGACACTGAGTTCTGCTAGTGCTGGATGAGTCCTTTATCCCTTTCCCTTCACAACAGATACAAAACAAAGCGATCACCTGCTGGAGGAGAAGTCTGGTGGGCTGCAGGAGAGGGTTGCAGATGGGCTGAAGGAGCATTGGACTTCAGGCAGCTCACAGCACAATGTCCGTAAGCGAAGCTGCACATCAGCCCTGCCCTGCAGGTGGAGAGCATTTCACACTCTTGGGAAGTGCTCATTCTGCTTTCAGTGCATTTCACTGTTTCTCTGGGTTCCTACGTGAGTGACACAGCTGTGCAGCCCAAGCTCTTCACTTACAGCTGATGGCAGCCACTGTGCTAGAAATTCATTTTGTTTCTCACTCCTCCTCAGCCAGGAATTTCTGCATAAGCAACTTTTAAACCTGTAGTTTTTACTTTCTTTTAAATAATTTAGCATTTGAGGAAATACTATGCTATGTAAACAAAGGCATTATCCCCAGCTATTAAACAAAGTCCCTTGCCAAGCACAATGTCCCTGGATATGCCTGCAGGATATCCAAAGTGATTAACCCCTGTGTCAGACTTCCCTGACCTCCAGAAAGGATCAGCCACTCTTTATGCAAGCATTTCTTCAGATGTTCTGGCACTGCTCATGGACTGCTCTTACCTGCACCAGTCCTATGTCTGCTCTGGGACAGGCACATGCAGGTTAGAAACCAGGATAACAAATTGCCCTTTAGCCTTAGGAAAAATCTTTCACTTGTCTCATTGCTACCTACTGCTAGACAGCAGTACCGACCACATCTATTTCACGAGCACCTTTTTAAGATAGTTTAGATGCAAACCCTGCCTGCAGTTCCCTATCTATCTCCCAGCACTATCATTCTGAAGAGCTGCATGTAAAAGGGATTATTTAAGAAACCTGGAAGAGCCTTCAGAAATAAGCATAAAGACTCCAGCTCCTTTTCAAATACAAACACTGCAGAGCATGTGTGAAAAAATCTGGAGTTTTCCTCTGGATAGAGAATCACCGAAAATTGTATAAATTCCATTTCCGATCGGGGAAACACTTATATACTCATTCTACTCTGAAGCATGAGATAGCAGCAATGCCTTCAGGCTAAGAAAATGAAATCTAAATCTCAAATCTTGACGGATTATGAGATGAGGAGCACCACACCCTCAGACTATAGAAATCAACACAGCTTCTGGGCTACAGCCTCCAGATTTCAAACATATCTGCAGGTTTTAACCCTGATTTCCTTCTTTATGGCTGAGATAATATGCACACACAACCTCAACTCCAAAACCACATGTTGCTATCCTGACTCTTAATTATTCTCAGAAAGCACCAGTAGACCTGGAAGACCTTGATGACCCAGAAGACCAGTTGTTCTTCTGGTATGTGGCAAAAGGAGACATCCTAAAAGCATTTCAGAAAGAAATAGACTTCAAAGGTAAATTCAGAAAGAAAATAAAATAGGACTGAATCAAATTCTTTTCTCCAGCTCAAACTGCAATGGTTTCCATGGTGGCTCAGCCTGGGCTTTGTTGTCCCACAGCGTGCGAACAATCTGCTGTACTGTGCAGTGTAACAACATCATCGGGTACCATAAAAATCTCCCCACCAGTCATGAATGCCAGTCCAGATTGTGAATCTGCATGACTCTCCTTACAACGTTCCACGTTGTTGGGATAATCACTGAAAACAATAGAAATGCACGTAGGGAATTGTACTAAATAAATAAATAAATAAATAAATATAGGGAGATAAATCATTCTCCTATCAGACTGCAATGATCTCAGAATTCTGAGCTCTGCCAAACAACTTTTCTTCCATGTTAATGAGCTCTTTGCTCTTGATGACCATGAAACTCTCTTTGTTTATGGCTGTTAAACTTGAGATATTCAGCAAGCCTTAAATAAAGAAAAGCAAAAGGCCTAAAGCTACATCACAAGAGTGAGGAAGAAATGGGATACCATGGAGGTAGTAAGGAAAGTATAATCTACCCCTTCCATTCTGCTTGCAGCTAAGGAATGCTCTTCTGGTAGACCAGCAGCAGCAGCCCACCCATCAGAGAGTGCTCACCATGGCCTCTTGCCTTACCCATGTACGTGCATTTGACCGGTTTGGAAGCAGTGACTTTGAGATGCCTTCCACAATACCAGTGAGCAGGAGGTGCAATTTCACATTTGGATTTTGGCAATGTATCCTGACTAGTACAAATGTCTGGACTCCATGAGAACAATGTAGGAAAAAAAAGTTTGGCTCCCAAATCAGACTTCAGCTCAGCAGTAGTCGTATCATATAAGCCGCACAATGGTCCGCAGCCAAGACCATGGAAATCTGGCTTTTGTGTCTGCTCAGACTTCTAAATTAAAAAATGTATTTGCAGAGCAGCCGTGGTCAAAATGCACAAGGAAGGTCTTTCACCCACACAATAACTTCTCCTCAAGAAGAGTAGAAAAACATTGAGAGCAAGTGTGTGAGCTCATGTGCAAGAGTTATAGAGCTGTAGGAAAAAACTTAGAAAGGTTTGGAAAATATATGACTGAAACAGGTCGTTTCTTACCATTCTGGGCAGATGAGAATAACTTCCAAGGAAGGCAAGATCCTCAATAGTCTACAGAAAGGAGCTACCAGCCTAACTGCTAAGAGCTGAAGCTTGAGCATTTTCTGTTGGCCATTTCTGTCTTAACTGTCTTAAAATATCAATTAAGTATCACGCTCATTTCACAAAGAATAATTTACTCTCTCCCAGCCAGCAAGCAGAAACTGGCAACTATGTTGTACACCTGCTATTATGCATTACAATGAAATTAAAATATTTAGAGAATTTGGCAAGTCTGCTCCACTAAAACTATGCTGGTAGTTGTAACAGTGAACTGCGTAGATGAATGCTGTTCCTACTTGCTAGAAAAATATTGCTGCACAGAAAACTACTGGTGGCCAGCAGCTGGCCTTTCAAGATAAGTACCGAAAACATGCACTGTGTGACATTTGGTCATGGCACGGGTGCTGAGGCTCTTGTTGTTCAGCAGGAGCAGTAGGGAACGAGCTGAAGAATGCTCCCCTTGCAAGCCACGTGTGGTGACCTCAATGGGTGAAGTGTAGAGCTCTATTTATTCAGGTGCAATAATACAAATCTTTGTGGGTTGTTCTGTAATGATAAAACAAAGAGGATTCCAAAGAATGCGCTCCATGTGCGACTTTCATAGCTCCGCTGTAAGCACACTGTATTTGCAATATCAAGTGACAGCCAGAAGCAAAATTATTGTCGTTTGGGGCCACTGTGCATAGAACTCGAGCAGCTTTTCAAAATGGAAAAGTTTTATGGAGCTGCAGAGTATAACTGGGATGTGGGGAATAGCATAGAGACCCAGTGGAGATTGACTTTTTCTCTCCCAAGGATTTATTTCAGCTGTCCTTGCCTTTTTGTGTCAAAATAAATGGTGCAAGCCAGTAATAAAAGACAATTTATGTGCATTACTTTTGTCTCCATGAACTGGTCAGACTATTATACGGGGAACCACCTGCAACCAAGTGCAGCCAGTGACCATATCTTTCACAATTAATTACTGGTTTTCATTAAAATCAGAGATTTATGCTCAATATGAAGAACCACAAGCATAAGTGGGAGTTAAAATTCCAGGAATTTGAGGAAATGCATTTCTCATCACAAACAGTAGAAGCAATGTAGTTGCCTCAGCATCAGTGATCCCACGGTACAGGACCCCTGACCAGAGCACACCAGCATTTCTGCAATGCCTGGACAATTCCTCTACTTCCACAGCTATGTGTATAAAACCATCCAGGATTCATACTAACAGTGAATGCTAACAGTGCTATTTCCTGATTCTGACGATCTTGGATGCCACCCACTGCTTGGCAGGATGCAGTTAGTTATAGCCCCAAAACGCTGCTGGTAACACCTGACTTCTCCAGAGCACAGTTGCTCCCACAGGAGCCAAACACATCCAGGTGAGCTCTTGTCTCCTTTTGACTCCTTCCCTGCAGGACCCTTGTCCTCCACCAGTCAGAGTGCTGCCTCAACATTGGTGTTCATCTCTGTTTCAGTGGTATCTCAGCTCTCATTCTCAATACTCCTCATGTGCTTTTGGCATCTTTGTGCATATTCTTCTCAGTCACAGTATGTATTTCCGAAAAGAGAAGGAAGAACTTGTTCTGAGCCTAAGATGTGAACGTTTCTGAAAGTTATGAACTGCTTATAAAGAGAAAAGGGAAATGTCACTTTTCACTCTCCATTTCTCTCCTGGAAATGCACACACACCCTGACCCAGAGGTCTCTGATTATTTCCTCTGACCAATCACACTAAGCAGAAGCAATACTGAAATCTCAGCTCCAAGCAGCCAATTCTTTACAAGCCTGATAAGAATAAGACACAGAAAACACCCTCAGATGAAGAGAAGAACAGAAGAGCATTTCCTCAAAGTAAAAAAAGAGAAGCTGAACTGGATTCTTTTCTGGTTCATTTGCAGGGTTAGAAGCAAGCAGTTGTGGTTTTCAAAACTGGGGATCAGAGGAGGAACAACAGTTAAACTGCCTTCCACTCTCAGTGCCTCTTTCAGTAGAATCATAGAATGGTTTGAGTTGAGCCATAGGCACTCTAAGCTAGCATTTGGCCAGAGCAGATTCCTTCAGTGGAGAAATATTTACCTATTTTCAGCTGTAGTGAATACCAGTTAACTATCAATCTGGGTAACAGACCATTAGGAGGTCCTAATAATGGAGCAGAACAAGTAGTTCTGAAAAGGAGAAAAAAAGAAAAAAGAAAAAAGATTTTCTTAACTTTTCTTGTTGCTTCTTTACAGGGATTCTGTTTTTATCCAAGCAAGAAATCTGCAAAACAGTAAAATATTTCTCAAGACCACAGAACCACTTGGCCCATTTGAGTTAAACTAAGCCCAACCAGCATTCAAGAGCACAGCTTCATGAGCCAGCTCTGACTGAACACACAAGCACAGCATCAGCATCCCAACTGGAGAGCTTTGGACCAAGTGCTGCTTGACCAAACATCTGTTTTTCTAGAAACACTATGGCATAAACCAGCAACACACACCTTCATTCTTCTGTATGTTTAGCAAGAAATTTCAACTCATTTTTTCAGGTCTCCTTTGTTTGGTCTGCCTAAGCTCTGGTTGAGATGTCTCCACACAAAAAATACAACAGAATACTGTTTTTCTTGCAATTCCATTTCAAATTCAAGGTACGAGAGAGAGCAGAAAAAGGTACATTCTCTTGGCAATACTTTTTTTTTCATTAATTGTTTACAACTTCAGCAAAAAATGAATATGAATATCAACAGCATTAAGTTAGCTTTTCTTTGTCCCCAGAAATCGCTAGGAGCAGGACTTGAAGAAAACTGTGCAAGTTCAGTCACAGAATCATGATGGTTGGAAAAGACCAATAAGATTATTTAGTCCAGCCATCAATCCGTCACTACCATGCCAACTAAACCTCGTCCCTCAAAAGTAGAATGATCTTTGGGTAACATGTTAATTAAGGATTATACTGAGATTACTACATTCCCTTCAGAATGACTACTGCAGTAGACAATTTTATAAAAACTCTCAATCTTCTGAGCAGCCCTCCGAAGGAGAGTTATCAGCACTCTACATCCACATGCTTGCCAAATTGAACAGTCTTTGATATCAGTACCCAAGAAAGCATCATCAACATCTTTGTGAGTGGAGAACACACACCCCAGTTTCAACACTGGTGAGGCCACACCTTGAGCACTGTGTTCAGTTTTGGGCCCCTCACTACAGGAAAGACATTGAGGCCCTGAAATGTGTCCAGAGAAGGGCAACAAAACTGGTGAGGGGTCTGGAGTACAGGCCTTATAAGGAGTGGCTGAGGGAGCTGGGATAGTTTAGTCTGGAGAAGAAGAGGCTCAAGAGAGACCTCATTGCACTCTACAATTTCCTGAAGGGAGGCTGTGATGAGGAGGACTTCAGCCTCTTCTCCCAGGCAACAAACAGGACCCAAGGAAATGGCCACACATTGGCCACACATAGAGGAGGTTTAGATTAGACATTAGGAAAAACTTTTTCTCTCAGAAAGCGGTCAGGCACTGGAATGGCCTGCCCAGGGAGGTGGTGGAATCGCCGTCCCTGGCAGTGTTCAGGAGGCGTCTGGATGAGGAGCTACAAGATATGGTTTAGTGGCTTGTGGTAGCAATGATTATGGGAGGATGGTTGGACTAGATGATCTTGTAGGTCCTTTCTAACCTTGTGATTTTATGAACCCCCGCTGGTCTTCCACCTAAAGTTATTCCAGTCACTCAGATGGAAAAGGACTGTGTTGCTTCTTATTTCCACACTCATTGCACTTCACGGAGAGCTGTGGAAGGTGTCGGCATAGGTGGGGCTTCCCCATCCATAGATTTAGAAACAAATGCCAAATACAAAATATCTGTGATGTTTTCATAACACCTACTCTTATTTTGGCAATAGCTCAGAGTTTTCTTATAAACAGCTCACTCGTACTGAGATACTTCAGGAAAACATGCACTGGAGGATAGCTGATGGCAGAGGACAACATCAGTTGCTGACTGTCCCTATCTACTGATGCAAGCAGAGACTGAGAACCACAAAGGCCAGGATTAGGGATAAGCCCCCACAGAAACTTATATCTCTAAATCAGGTTAGAATTCATTTAAGAAAAAAAAAAAATGTAGCAGCATAATTATCTTCAGGGATTTCAAAGGCAGCTATTTCTTGAATAGGGTCGTGAGCATACATATACGAGCTATGCCAACATCAAGGCAAGCTGCCATTCTGAGGAAAAGAAGGAACAGAAAATGGAATAAAACCTATGCACAAGTATTGTGAAAGACATAGAATAATTAAGAAATAGAAAAGACCATTAAGATTTCCTAATGGAACCATCAGCATTTTCCCATTTGGTTATGTCAATATCCCTTTGCCACTCAGTCTAATGCAATTCTTAGTCACAGTGGACTTTGGATGCATCAATTCATTATAGCGAGACTCAAAACCGCAGAGATGTCTGTAACAGGAGGACACAAGTTTTTGAAATGGAGCTTGTGTAAAAACTGTCAGCTGAACTGGTGTTCCTTTGTCAAAGTCTAGAAGCTCCAAGACCAGAAGCAGATGTTCCCAACTGCAACCTCTCAAGAAAATTTAAGTTTTCTCCTGCTTAAGGAGGTAAGGTAATTTGAAGAAAAACACAAAGGATCCCTCTGCTCATATCTAATTTGAGGAATTTGTCAAGGAATGAGTCTGTTCCTTTCCATTTGTAAGTGTTCTCATTTTGCTTCCTCCACTGTCAGTCTAGGTTACGAACACCTGTGTGGGTATGAGCTATCAGGATGCGGCCTGGCAGGTACCATTCTGTGATGTTCTCGTGAACAAGGATGGTTTGGAAAATTACACCCATCCTGTTCCTTCTGAACTCTGAATTAAGCCATCAAATTACACATGTCCTTGTTCCAAAGATTGAAACAGGAAAGAAGTAACAAGGAACTGATAAAACAAGTTCCAAAATACAGATGAATCTCAACAGATTTCAATAAAGTTCTTCCTCAGATAACAAGGTATAACTTGAAAACACAGCTCAAATATTTGTGTGTTTTTTTTCACTGGAAAAATATGCAACAGGGGCCCAAATGCCTACAGTGTTAAAAAAAAAAAGAAAAAAGAAAAAAGTGAAATACATTTATTTAAATTACAAGGAATGGTTAATTGCATTATCAAACCGTGTTCATTATCAAACCATTGTTTAGACACCAGATGCATATTTAGGCACCAGATGTGTCTACGCACCTGAGAATGTTCACCAAGATAAATTATGCTGAAAAAACCCACAACAAAGTAAGCTCTGATAGAGAAGTTGTATACAACTCTCTGTGTAAATCATAGTGATGTTGTGAAATTATGATGAGAGTCATTTGTTAGGAATCCAAGACGCACACATTTCAATAATAGCTTGGTGAAAGCTTACCTGACCTGCTACATGGATATTTTGACGCTATTTCTCCAAACCATAATGCATTTGTAAGGGGAAATATACTGATCAAGAAAGCATTGTAGCTTGCAGAATTCAAGGATGGGATATTACAGCCTCATCACACTACTGGCCTGAGAGGAAGGTGCTCTCTCTTCATCTGGATACAAGATAAGATGTAAATCACAAAGATAAAATACTTTGCCATGGATAGCTTGAATAAGTGCAACCAATGTCAACCTGAACACGTATTCTATCTTCATTAAACTCATAGGCATACATAGAAGTAACCAATTACAGTAAATTAAAAGCACTTGCATTGCTGGACATCACCTCATTACTCAACTCTTAGTTATTTTAATAACCACGCTGAGTGTGTTTGACAGAAGTGAACCTGGAGATTGTACCCTCTTAAAAATACATTCTTTTGCCAGTGGAAAAGACAGCTACTTATAAAAGGGCAAGGTTCTTGCAGCAGAGCAACCTTTACTGCTATCCTTTGCTTCTTCCTCATGACTGTAGATGGAAAGTCTGATTCTGAGAAACTTACAAGAACACAATTTGCATTTCAAGCCCATTGTGTCATATATACCCCCTTGTGACTGACACATCCTGGGAAGTGATTCCAAACTCCCTCTTGGATAAAAATATTTTAATTGGAATTTCAATGCTTCTTCTGTCTATTCTTATACAAAAAAGTGAATTCTGTATCAGTCTTACAGGAATGACTTTTTGACATTCAGCTGCTGGAGTCTTCAATTTTGAACACTGCACAGTGCATTCATGTCTGCTAACATTAATTTTAACTTGAACAAATTTAATGCATGCCTCTAAGGAATAGCATTTCCGGCTATTCTGCATTTCAATCATATAGGTCAAATTTGATGATTTTCTCTTATTATCACAGGAGGACTACTGTTATCTCTTGGTGAAATTGATTTTCATACCATATAGCAAAGCACAACTATTTTAATAATCCCTTCGTGAGCATCTATGACATTGCCGAATGCATGAATTACACTTCAGTTCCAAACTGTGCTAACTGCTGCAACTCAGGTGATTCAATGAGTTTAGACCCATTTTGGAAAGGAATATTGCTGTGATGCCAAACACCACTGTTGACTTCTAAATGAGCACTAAAGAGGGACCAATGATGCCTTGTGCGTACAATATTGAAATTCCACTGCAGCAATGAAACATCCATAGAAAGGAGGACAAAGAGATAAACAGAAATCCAAGAGGAGCAGAACAGGGAGCAGGATCTGTTTCAGCCAAAGAACCTGATGATCCTTCAGCACCACTTCAGCCCCTCCCAGAAGTGTTTTCTCCAGTAAAACAGTATCCAAAGTGCCTCTGATGGATGGAGGAAATAGAGGAAAATATTTGTGAGCTACACAAAAACAAAAGACTACAAGCATTATAACCATACATCTATCTTAATGTATCAAAAAATAAAGATTAATCTAAAACTAACCCTTCCTGCCCCCTAGAAATGCAAAGTCTTCATTTCACTGTAGTGTAACAAATTTTGGTGTTGGCCTCATGTGCATATGGTTCCAATTAGCACCTGCATACCTCAGTTATTAAATAAAAAACAGCTCTCTCCATGACCTGCAGAGCTCTTGTATACAAGAACGTATCCAACAGCATTATGTCTTCCCTTATCAGATGTGTGTGGTATGACATAATGGATGTAGCACTGCAGCACAGTTGGCGCTAGTTCAATTCCCAAGCACTGGGTCACATTTCCCATTGCACTGCTTTACAGCAGACGGCACAGGCTAGCTGGCTAATGGATGAAGCCCTGGAATGTTACTTCAGATCCTTCAAATTTAACCTCAGTCTGATGTACAAAATGCAGTCTCTGGGGAAAAATGTATCTGTCAAAAATCACCGCTCACAATCAAATTGAGAGGTCTGCATCAGTGATTTGTATCTTGATTTGTTGCCCACAAACGAAGGTGTCTCCTATGTCAGCAGGATTTCAAATGAAAAGTTGCTGTTCTCAGTGCTTTTCCAAAACAGTGCTTGGGGATTTGGAGAGTAGAAAACAGATTGTCTTACGGTTAAAGAATACACCTTGGTGTTAAAAACCATCAACCCATCCCTACTAACCATGTCCCACATTCACACAGTTCTTGAACGCCTCCGGGGACAGTATCTCCACCACCTCCCTGGGCACCCTGTGCCAACGCCTCACCACTCCTTCTGAGAATATCCAATCTGATCCTCACTTGGCACAACTTAAAGACATTATCTCTCATCCTGTCACTGTTACCTGGGAGAAGAAGTCAACCTCACTACAACATCCTTTCAGGGAGCTGTAAAGAGCATTAAGATCTTCCCTGAGCCTTCTCTTCTCCAAGCTGAAGAGCTCCAGCTCCCCAAGCGAGACACAGTTTATATTTCTGACCCAACCAAGACTGCCACATGAGCAACATCACTGGTTCTTACCCTTACTCTGACACATTGATTCTCACCAAAACAATGGGCTGCACCAGCTGATGACAACTGTTGTTTTGCTGCTGCTGTTTATTAAGCAGACCTTTGCTTAGAAACACAGCTATATTCACTCCCATCTGTCAGTAGATTTGAGAACTTGGGAGGTCCTTCAGGCTCAGTACTCATCATCAGAGCCCTGAGGCTCCTGGTCCTGCAGCCCTTAAATATGAACCAAAACAATCTGTCCTGCAGGAGAAGGGTCTTCACTGTAAAAAGGAGACGCTAGAGGAAAAACAAGAGAGGGAAGAATGTATTCGGCCATTATTTTTTTTTAAATACAGCAGAAATCTTAAAGACGATGATGTTTAGGATTGCTACATGATGTAGCATAAATTTATTCATTTAGTTGCCTATAAAAGCATTCTTACGTGGTCCTTTCAACAACTGCCCATTCTCATCTATTTCTCCCATCTTTCAATAGGCCACTGTAGGCTACTGCTAGACATTCTTCCCGAAATATCAAGCCTGCTACTCAAAAGAGGGCTGAAAAAGTACAATCCTCTCCTCCTGAGGATCATACATGGGAACAAGATACAGCAACATTGCTCCAAACAAAAAGGAATTGAGCAGAAAAGAAGAAGCAAAGGAACCAAGACCATCAGTACCAGGAGTGCTAATTCAGTGGCCCAAGCTAGACCCAAAATTCCATGAGTTGTGAACTTCCACTCCAAACTGAGCTTCCTTCATGCTTTCAGCTATCAGAATTAACCCAATACAAAAACTTTGGATATAGTTTTCAAACATTACGTGGGTCTGATGTCCCAATGCAAACCGCTGTCAACAGCAACGGGTTGAAGCAGTCAAGGACTTAACTCACAGATCTGCATTACCTTGGATACTGCTTGGATTTTTACTCATGCAATTCTGAATAATGATTTTTTTCCTTACTCCAGCCTGCAGCTCTGTAAAATATGCCTCAAGAGCTCCCCAGCAATAATCATTCTTGAAAGGTCAGTCGGTGTCAAACTGTGACATTAATTTGTTCTGCACTTGCTCAAAGACTGTATAAAAGAAAACTTTCAAGTGCAAACACTGAGCCATCCAGGACGATTAGATGAAGTGTCTCCCGTTTCATCTCAGCTGAATGTCGGCCAGTAAATACTCCAAATGGTGTTGGACAATGCTGTGCAGCTGTTCATTACAGCGGTCAAGAGGAAATCATTAAAGACAGAAACTTGCAGCCGCTCAACTTCCAGACCAAAATAGAAGAAGTGATGGGTACAGGTCTGTGACCCAATTTGTACACTCACTGCAAACTGCCAAGCACAGCCTTTGCCTTGTAACACAAACCAGGATTTCTCTACAGTGTAATTGAGAGCTTTCCAGCTCTGTTCTCTCAGGCTCCCATGCTTACAAATCCAGTAGCTGGAATTTACATAATTGCAATTTTGCTTTGCAAATATTGTCAGGCCCTTTTTATGCCTGATTTTCGGAACAGCTGCTTCTTGAAGCTGAAGTCTTTGCTAATTATTTCAAACATTCAATGGAAAAATGCAAACCGTGTTCAAGACAATTATTATTAAACAAAAAAAAAAATGGAGGGGAAGAAATTCTCATGGTTTTGATGAGGGGAGCAAAGTTTTTGGCGTTGTTTTTCCCCTATTTCTTTCTCCTTTTCTCTTTAAGAACAGCACGTGCAAAACATTTGTGAAGCCAAAGCAGCTGCAGGGCCGCTCAGCAGACCAGTGCTGTCTGCTTGGTATCCTTTCTAGCTTTTTATAGATACGAGTTAAAAACACCATGAAATTTATTTCCTGTAATAACAATCCCCAAATATTTTCTTTAAAAGTCAATGTTTCAGCAAAACTCTCCCAAGAATGTGGAGTTCTGCACTGACATTGTGTTAACCCGGCCCTTCCCCTCCCTGCTTCCTTTGCTGTTGCCACGTTTGGGTGATCTGTGGTCAGTGGGCACCAACATCTTCATTTGTAGCCACCAAGAGCAGCCACATCACACACCTGACTAGGGGCATAGCTTCATAGGAAGAACACACATTGGGTTCAGAGGCTCTTGTCAGTATTTTTTCCTCTTTCCCACCACAAACTCATCACTCATTTTCCCCTTTATTTGTTTCAGGCTCTTGAATTTGCTCCTTTTTAGCTTCTGGTCTCTACCTCTGCATTTTTGGTGCCTAGCCCAGCCTCAGGAAGGACCTCCAGAAGTTGTGATAATGTCAATATTATTATTTTAAACTAATAAATGTAAGATCTCCTAGCCTGGATACCCAATCCATTCCAACACAGTGATATCATTTCCTCATGCAGCACTTGTTCTACAGACCTCTTTCCACAAGCAGCCCCCTATTGGTGGAGCAGGTACATGTGATATCCACCACTTCTTCAGGCACACTCTGAAGACCCTCTGACCCTACTTATGGCCATGTTCACAGCAGCAAAGCAGCTCTGGAATTCGATACAGAGAAATCTGGATGATGAATATGCTACAAAACAGCAGAAGGGAGAACAGTTTGCATGCCTGAAAGCTCACTCGTTTATTCTAAATTTATCATTCAGACTAATAAAACAAATTCTATCTTTCCACACTCAGATCCTTACTCCACTGGGGTTATAAAAACAGCAGAAAAAATGAAAAAGAAGAAAAAGAAATACTCCCTCCCACACAAAGTCAAAGTAATAACGGTTGCTCCTGTACTGTTCTTTACAAAGCCTTTTACAGTGAGGGTGGTAAGGTACAGGCACAGGTTGCCCAGAGATGTGGTGGATGCCCCAACCCTAGAAACTTCCAATGCCATGCTGGACCAGGCTTCTAGCAACCTGACCATTGCTATTATTATGTACACACTCAGTGTTACTGTAAGCTTTTGTACAGGAAGATGTTACAGTACCACTAATATTCCTTTGCAATCTCAGTAAAGCTAGAACACAATGTGGAGATGAAGGCCATCCTGTGATTTGCTTCACCCACAGATACTCAGGATCTGCAGTGAGAGGCAGTTTATCATTATGATCTGCCCATTTCTCTATTCTTACCTGATTTAGCTCCCATTTTATGAAATGGTTGTAATAAATTTGTTCTGCATACTTTGTTTGGTGTGACAGTAATGTTTATACCTGTGATATGTAAAACAGAATCCTGGCAAGTTTTACTAAGTACGGCGGAGCTGGAATATGAAAATGGACATCTAAGTGTGTCCTCTCATTACTCTCCCATCTATTGGCAGCTTCCAATGAATCTTGTGCAAAAATACATCATGAAGCTGGAGATGACAGAAATGTTTGCTGAGCAGAACAAGCAAATCTCAGCACCCAAGATTTCATGTCGATTGTCAGTGCTTATACCATAGAGCTGTGCTTTGAACCACATAGCAACCAGCTATGTTCAGGCTGTGTTCACAGGCTAAGAAAGGCATTGAGCTACCACAATGCACCACCTGTGACATTGTACAACATGGGAGTCCTGAGCAAGGCTCTACTTCCCATCAGCAATCCTGCAGAAGTACTGCTCATTTTTGACCCAAAGGGATTCCGTGAAGTATCTGAACTGAATCTGTGCTGAATGCTAGATATGTGAAATGCTGGATAGAAAAGAAAGCAGTAGAGCACATGGGGTGTCAAGGAGTAAGCATATTCTAATTCAAGGGACAAAGCCTGATGGTCTTCGCGTAACAATTGAGTCAGAACAATAACTTACTGCCCAATACTTGGGGAGTATCTACTCACTGGGTTTATAACTTTGCTAGGTTCCAGCTCCGCTCAAAGCCAAAGGAAAAAAAAAAAGAATCAGCTGATGTAATGACAAAATGAGTGACCCAAGAAATATTACAACAGATCTATTATTTTGTGTCAAATAACAGATAAAATGGGGTTTATTGCATTCCACCTTGTTTTGACAGCTCTAGCTGTCAACACAGGCACAGTGCAATACGGTAAACACTGTTTTTATATTGATCGCCTGCAAGTGCCAGCTGATGGAAAATGCATCTTAAAACTGCTGCAGTTCTGCAAGGAAAACAGAAGTTGCTTTGTTTGCAGCCCTATCCTTATACCAATTATAATCTTCAAAAGCAAGAGTCAGTTCCCAACACATTCAGAGAATGGGTATTCAGAATGGTTGGTGATTTCCATTGTCAATTAACAGTAATGAATTGGTGTGAGAGCAGAGTAAGTCTCAACTAATCACCAATTTAAATGGAACACAGGTGGTCAGGGATAGAGCACAGCAACCATGGTGGAAGCATTTCCAAGCTGATCAAATATCCCATCTGTATAAAGCACATCCAGTCTTTTATTTCACAAATACTGCACTAGAGAAGGAATGTCAGGGCTGAACGCTCCAGTACAGATGTAGAACACATGTATTTGCGTCAGCTTAAAGAAAGATTACAGACACTGGAAAGCAGTTGTGGTTTGGCACTCAGAATCTTCCATTTTAATTAACTACAGTCCAAATAATTTCTAGAAAGTCTTCCTCACATTGCAGGAGTAGAATTACTTCTATCAGGGCAGGTTTACCAAACAAATTTTCAAGGGAGAAAACTATGAGCAATAATTATTTCAACTAACTCAGTACTGGACCATGATCCAACTCAAGAAGAGTGAGCTGAGCAAGTTATGCCACAAGTTATGCCAGCAATAATCTCACAACTCTGTGTGTGAGAGAAGCCCACAGAATAATACCCACCACAGGCAGACCACAGTCAGGTGTGCTTCAAGGGGATCTTTCCATACCCTCACATTCTCCTGCTTTTTCTCCTACGCTTTTTGTGCATTTCTTGCTAGCTCAGCTCTAGAAGAATTGGCTGGAGGTGGGATCAACTCAGGTAACGGACAACTGATCCATCAATTCTCACATTGATATTATCAGCAGCCCATAGGAAATATTTGAATGTAGAGATACTTGCGCGCAGAAAGAGAAAAATCAACTAAAATTTAAAGTCATAAGATTGAATTCTTGAAGGCCTGAAATTATTTATCCTTAAAATCAACTCCATTACTATGCCCTCAGATAAAAGGCTACACAAAGCCTCATTTATTGCTCCATGCTAACAAGAACCAGTAATCAGCTGCATTCAAATTAATTGTGTTACTGTGCTGAACTTTGTGTTAAGCTTTGACTACTGAGAACATAGAATAATTCATATTTACCAAGTCGCCTATTACCAATAAACCTCTATTCTCAACATTTCTCTCTTCATATTAACATTTCCACACCACAAAAATTAAAAACTCCGCTTGTTTAGCCAGTATTATATAGATGATATTTTGCTCCATTCCTTATTAGAAAAACAAGTAATACTAAAGACTCAAGAAATATTGAACTGTCCTACAGCTTAAGATGACATTTCTCTTCTTGGTAGTAGAATCTGTGCTAACATACTGCTGAAAGGTGATGTGATTAATGGATTTAATTTTGAAACTTTTTGCTTAAAGAAAACATTAACTACTGTAACGATGTAAAAACAGAAGTAGGGACATGAGGATTTCAAACTTGATATGTCCACCCAAATTTCACATCTCAGAATAAGTGTGAAAAAATCCCACTATTTTTGAAACTGTTTAAAAAATATACTATATATTTAAAATGCTGTATCTTTTTCTTAAGTGCATTTATCCATTTCATGCTATTTATAAATAACAATGGTGTGAAATATATTATTGCAGCTAAGTCTACATCACTTCTTCCTTCAGAGTGCATACAAACATCTAATTTCTTGATGTATTATGATAAATAATACAAGCAAGAAACATAGTGCTATGGAAGGGTCATAAGGAGAATTTGAGGAACTACAGGCCTGTCAGCCCGACCTGATGTAATGTTGAGTGATGGTAAATAGAGTTAAATCTAGCTGGACACCAGTCACAAGTGGTGTTTCCCAGGGATCAGTACTGCAGCCTGTTCTGTTCAATATTTTTATTGATGACCTGGATGAGGGTATTAAGTGCACCCTCAGTAAGTTTGCAGATGACATCACGTTGGCTAAAAGCATTGATTTCCCTGAGGATAGGAAGGTCCTACAGAGGGATCTGGACAGTCTGGATAGCCGGGCTGAAGCCAATGGGATGAGGTTCTACAAGACCAAGTGCCAGGTCCTTCACTTTAGCTGCAACAATCCCAGGCAATGCTACAGACTTGGGGCAAAATGGCTGGAAGACTGCATAGAGGAAACAGACCTGGGAATATTGGTTGATGCTCAGCTGAACATGAGCCAGCAGTGTGCCCAGGTGCCCAAGAAGGTTAATGGCATCCTGGCTTATATCAGAAATAGTGTAGCCAAGAGGAGCACTTGTTCCACTGTATTCAGCACTGGTGAGGACACACCTAGACTACTCCATTCAGTTTTGGGCCCCTCACTGTGAGAAAGACATGGAGGCCCTGGGGCGTGTCCAGAGAAGGGCAATGAAGGTGGTGAGAGGTCTTGGGTACAGACCTTATGAGGAGAAGCTGAGGGAGCTGGGATTGTTCAGTCTGGAGAAGAGGAGGCTCAGGGGAAACCTTATTGCTCTCTATAACTTCCTGAAGAGAGGTTGTAGTGAGCTGGCTGGCATCTTCTCTTGTGTAACTGGTGATAGGACTAGAGGCAATGGCCTCAAGTTGTGCCAGGTGAGATACAGGCTGAACATTAGGAAACACTTCTTCTCTAAAAGAGCAGTCAGGCAGTGGAATGGGCTGCCCAGGGAGGTGGCGGAGTCACTGACCTTGCAGGTGTTCAGGGAACATGTAGACCTTGTGTTGAGGGACATGGTTTGGTGAGAATTATTGGTGATCAGTGGGGGGTTGGACTGGACGATCTCGTAGGACTTTTCCAACTTTGGTGACTCTGAGAAAAAAAAAATCCATTCTATCGATCTATTCTTTAGAAATCTTAGAATGGACCCATTCAAAGAACCGTTTGAAATGAAAGGTTCATTTTTGGAAATACGAACTGCTCAAAAAAAAAACAAAACCAAACACCTTGTGAAGTTATCAGAAATGCTGCTCCCCCTGGAGCTCACGAATGCTGTTCTTAAAGCCAGGGGGGGTTCACATTACCTGCTCCTTTCTCAGTAAGGTAATGAGGAATGGCAAAATCTGCCTGAGCCATAAATTCACTCTTAAATGAGGGTGAGAATTTCAGGAGTTCTTGACTGGGGTTATGCACTCAATCTGCCACTAAAAAAAAAAAAAAAAAAACCAAACTAAAAAAAAAAAACAGCTGTTTTCCAACATATGACATCCATCGAATAATACAAATCCCAGGTCAGCATGTGCAGTGTCAGAGATCACTTAATGTGAACACACTGACATATGGCATGAGGCTGGGATATGGTGTCATCACTCTTTATGTCTGTATCGTCCCTGCTCCCACCTCAGTCAATAAATAGTTAGAAAATCACTGCTGGGATAAAGCAAATACTCAAATATAGCAAGCAACTCCTAGAAGATGCCGGGCAACTTCTGAAAGAAATGCACTCCAATGACATCAGCTCTTCCATAAACACAAAGAATACTAAGAATACCTTAAAAACCATACGGTTCTGAATTTTTGCAAGATTTAAGTTAATGCATCTCCCAGCTCAGCCACAGAGATACAGCCGCAAGACTCAGAGATATGTGAGGTTATTAAGAGCCTGATGGAAAAAACATATTACATTTAAATCACATCACTGCATAACACTATAAGTTCATCTCAGCACACTGCCACGGCCTGGTAACAGGTTCCACGCACTGCATCAAGATGATTCAGCCTGCTATTTGGCAGTTGGGTCTTCCATTCTCTTGCACTAAGTGAGGCTCAGTGCAGCCATGAGCAGTGTAGAGCATTCCTGCCCCCTCTTGTCACAGCTCCATTACTACCACACAGTGTTTAGATTTGCAAAGGGAATTTCTCCACCAAGTGATTGGTATCCTGCCAGTTTTACCCTAGAAACGTTGACTGCTCAGCTCTCTGAGCATTCTTATGGGTACACCCCTTCCTAAAATATCCCATCTGTAGTTCCAGGAGTCCCTTCCTCAGCAAGCGCGAAAGACCCCTATTTCCCAGAGACAGGTATGGATCACACTGTTCTTTATGTTTAGCCTTTTTTTTTTTTTTTTGGAATTCATAATATCATGCCTCACAAGAATATCCTGAGAGATTTGGGTACAGTAACAGCACCTCCCAATTTTACTTATACTCCATGCACATGTTTTTCATGTTTCCACTGTGTTGTGCTCACTGTATTTTTTGTGTGACATTTTTAGTGTATTTCCCTTTGCAGCAGGGATTTTCAGAAACACTGTTACTGAAAGAAATATGTCACAATATCCAACCTGAGATGCTGCAACAAAATCCATCACCCAACATAAGGTCAAGATGAGCTTTGTCCTCCATCCCACCTACCTCTACAACCAGCAACAACTCTCACTCAAAGTGAGATTCTGCTTCAGAACTCTAAGAAGGAAAATACAAATTTTGGAGAGAGGTAAGCTAAAAAAACATCTCTCAAGAAACCACAGCAGTGTCTAAGATGCTCTACAAACCTATTTTCTGGTGATGACATGAGACCTTTCAGCACTAGGAAAGATAAAACAAATTCATAAAAGAATTCATATGCAGGATGAAAATTCAAAAAGGAAAACCGGAGAACTGGATGAAGGATCAGATCCTTAATGATGCAACATTGAGTGCTGGGTGACCAGGGAGGTGGATCTACACTCTCTGTTTTCCAAATTACTGTACAAGAATTAAGACAGAGCACATGGTGCTTCCCTTTTGGCTCTGGTGCTCATGACAAGGGCAAATGGCTGTGCAGTGGGCTGAAAAACAGTACTGCTGGGAATTCTTCATTTTTTGCTTTCAACTTGAACTTTCAGCTGCATGGTTGACCAAGTTACTTCCTCTGCCCAATGCCAAACGTCCTGGGTCTACAAACCAGAGACAAACACTGCCATTGTGTGGTGCATCAGGGAAATGGAGAGGCATTGACAACTACTGGTTTCTGAAGTCAGGGAAAGAAAATGCTTGTCCATCAATTCTACTTGTTGCTGTACATTATACTGTATTTATTACCAACTGCTGACAATGACTTTAACATTTCCAGTTTGATTAGTTGAAGTAAAAAGCAGCAAGAATACATTTTTTATTCTCCTGATGTCTGCTGTGGTGTTCCTGTCCTGAAAAGCACAAGACCTCTTTCCCTTATCACTGCTTTTCTAAGAATGAGTTTTTCATTTTACAATCCATCCACTGTGACATCTCCTAATCCTGCACAGAAGAAGAACTTTGTCTTATCCAACCGCCTCCTCCCTGAACTACAGACCCAACTAATTTATCTCAGCTGACTCTTGCTAACACCCAACCACTCTGCACAAATCTACTCCCCACATCCTCTCTGCCCATCCTGTCATGTCCTTCCACACCTGTATGGGCTGTGCAGCACATGTCAATGTGCTATCCCAACTCTCCTTCCCCCTGATGAAGTGTGAGACACGGCACAAAGGTAAGCCCTACTCTTATTCCACGTGCATTGCAATCTGGATAGTTCACAGCAGTTATATTCTTCTTTTACTCCTCTGTGCAAGTTCTTGAGTGAGGCCAAAGCCTGGTCCTACAGTGCTACAACCAATGGAAATACATTTTCAAGTTTATTAAAGTACTTTCACCACCCAAAAGTAAATCTTTGTTCCCCGTTACAATTAATTTCCTCTTTAGTCTCATTAGCATTCAGGTTGTGAATAAGTGACTGTTCTAAGGAACACACAGAGTTCTTGCACAAGCAGCAACTTGTTCTTAATTACAGGGAGAGGAAATGCAGGAAGGAAAGAATCAATATGCCCGATTGTATCTCCCCATGTATTAAACTCAAAAGCCCATGACATTTCCTGTATCACACCTTCAGCATCAATCCTCAGGAACAGAAGGTTGCTCAGAATTAAGTATCCATCAGCAACACTTCTGTAAGAAAACAACAAAGGGGAAAAAATTCCTGTAGTCTTGAGTGAGAAATTACATGAAATAAAATTGGAGAAACTGAAGTGACCTGAGCACAGTTAATATACTACACAAGTACCTCACAATCCTCAGTAAGAGCTGTGCCCACCAGAATTCCCAATCACAGTCCCACTAAGTTGACTGGACTATAGTTTGTCCAAGTGGGACAAATCCATCCCCTTTCCATCTCAGTAACTGACAGTATGTGTCAGTACAGCTGAACATATTCCATTCTCAAGCAGGCACAAGCCTGGAAGTGATTAGACAGGGTGAATGTTGGTACAAGTCAGAGACATCACAGAGGAGGGTACCACAGAAAGAGATGAGAACCACCAAAATGCAACAGTGAGAGGCAAGAACTTACGGAAGATGCCAAGAGTATTGGTAAATTAAAAACTTGGCTTGCTGTTTCTCCACCACAGCCCTTTCCCAAGGAATCATGCTGACAGTAGGAAATGCAGCTGTTTCGTGGAGCATCCAGTCTTGCATTAGGAAGTTGGGTGCCATTGTCTATGTCAGGCAAGTCTAACCCACAGTGCACTGTCAAATCAAGTTATGGCAAATAGCATTACGCATTTTGATACATTGGATTAACACAGTCTTGTTAACAGTGAAAACTATGCGGTAGTGTTTCCCATTCTGATAAAGCCCAACTACTTTAAGGGGCAAGCTATTGGCAGTCAATGAAGTTGAGTGAAATAATACTAACAGTCCAACATTTTCATGTCAGTGAGAACAGCAGAAGACAACCCCAGGTCCTGCCAGTGATGTAGCACTGGTACAGAAGAACTCCAACAGCACACCAAGCACAGAAACACAGGAAGTGCTGCAAAATGACTCAAGTGATTGGTCTTAAAACCAGATCTAAAGGGGCTGTTAACAACTCCCATCTCCAGCACTGCTTTAGAAGGAAGTAGTTGAAGTTTATCATCTCATGTACGGGAAGGAAAAATAGCTCAAAAACATTGCAAGAAAGGCAAAATACTTAGTTGCATGTCCTGGATCAAAGATAAATTAATTACTCAAAATACGAAGCCAAACTATAAGTCTTCAAGTCAAATGTTACTTACACCTTAAACCATGGAGAAGTAAAACAGGAATCTATAAATGAAACAAACACACTAAAGATGAGCCTCTAGCAGGAGGTAGGAGCACTGGCTTGTTCCTATGGCAAGACATACTTCCATGTAACTCCTTTGCAGAATAATGAAGTAATAAGCACATGTATTACTGACAGTAATGATGCCCCTGCTCAAAAGGCCATGACTTACAAAGGAGACAAAAGCCTCAGACAAGTGAACGGGGATAGAAAAAAAAAAAATCTGTTTCTGCCAAAGCAATGCAGTGAGTCAAACCCTCATTGGAAGAAAGCATCAGGAAAAAAAAAAAAGCAGAGTGGGTCTGCACGCTGCAACTGAAGACGGCTAGGTCAGTGAGAGCAGCGGAGAACAGGACAAGGGAGGGAACCAGAAGGTAGAGAAAAGAGCACAGTAACATGCAAGGGCAAGAGAGGGAAAGCAGAGGACACCCAGCGAAGAGCGTGCACCCATCCTTCCCTTTGAGACAAAAAAAAAAAAAAAAAAAAAAAAGGAGCTGAAGCATCTCATGGCCATTACAAAAAGAGATTTCTAGGAGGAAGAGAGGTCACGACATCAGCCCCAAGCCCTATGAACAGCTATAAGCAAGGGCTATTCCTTTAATTACTACCTATTAATAAACAACAATAAGCAGTTATCTACAGGCCTTTGTTTTGTTGTTGTTCCTGAATAACTGTGAACAAGAATCACCATTAGTTTAAATGATAACCTTTGACTGGAGTTGCTCACTGGATCACTTACTGGCAACTGTTGAGTCATTCCTCAAGCACAGAAGGCACAGGGAAGCAACAGTCAAAGTGTCTGAAGAAAAGGTCAACCCCAGCACTGTTGCAAAGTGCTTAAGGCACAGTAAGAAATAATTTTCTCTCTCAAGGGAAGATGCATCCCCTTCCCTTTATTCAGTTACAAGATGCTGGCCAGAAGTCATTATATCTTCTAACTGCACAATACCTGGTGCAAGGGGTTTCTGGTTGAGTCCTGCATTGCTATTGTAAGAGTAGGTATCACAGTTGTTAAGTGATGAAATTTAGGTTTGTTTCCCTTTGAAGTTTCTCCCTGAAGCTTAGAATAATTAAATTTCTCCTGGTTTTCTTGCAGATAGTTTATTGCATTAAAATATTACACCAAGACTTCATAGTGGCGGAACAAGCAGGCTCCACTACCTGGAGAGATTTGCACTTCCAGCAAGTTCCAAACAGCAGATATTTTGTAACTTTGTCACCTTTGAGATGCTTACATCTTAAGAGCCAAAATAGCATTATTCATCTGCAGGCAACACAAGTTTTCCTTCAAAACAAGCACAGATCAAAACAAACTTCTCAACAGCTGACAAATGCTAATCTCTCTTTCTCACTTCCTTCTTTTCTCGCATTGAGGTAAATACTTGGTACTCTCCCAAGTTACAAAGGGAAAGCATTTCATTTTCACCCAATAGCATCCAGCCTGCCAGAGAGAAGAGCTGCATAGTACAGTCTGAACTCTCACATTGCAAGCAAGTTCTCATGCGACTGTCACATATATCAGAGAGAAAGGAAAAGAAGTGATGGGGGAGACACCTTTTACCTACACTGTACTTGAGTACTGTTGTTCCTAGATCACACACAACAAAGAAAAACAAACAAAAAAAATCACACAAAAAATTGGAGCTACAGAGTGAATAACGTAGAGGTGGATTTTCGCATACATTGAGAACAAGAGCATAAGCTGCAGGCCACTGGCTTCTGTCAGTGAGAGCAGAGCACTCCTTTGACCCTTTTGGGAAGCCAGTTCTACTGAAGATTCCTACCTCTCAAGAAAGGCAGGCCGTACTTCCCAAAGCTATTACTTCTCAACTATTCTGATGAAATCAAATCAGCATAATTTCCACATAAGACTGAGCACTTCCCACATATTGCAGTACTCCTATATTTCAAGTTCCTGTGAAATACACCCCATGTATGTTGTTGTTTTCATTCATGAGGGTTTCAATTGATGCATGGTAGCTGACCTCATTTGTTTTTGAGGTCTATAAGGAACAATTTGCAGGCACAGAGTACATGTGTTCTGGGGTCATTTATTACCCTGAAATTTGAAGAGGATATATCATAATGGGAGCATGTGTTGTATTGATTCTGGGATGGTCTAAGTTAAGGGGTCACTGGGCACTTTGTAAGATTCCTTGTGATGATGATAATTTATCAATTCAAAGTCATCTCACCTGGTGGCCCTGTCAGTAAGCATTCAGTCTCAGTGCATCAGTTTGTCAATAAGCAACAATTTCCCCTTTTAACAAACCCTGTTTTCACTGCGGACCATGAGTGTATACAAAGTATAGCTAGCTATAAGGGTAGTCACATTAACAGGTGCTGTGGCCAAGAATATCACTCACAAGCTAAGAAAGAAAATATTCTGAAGTATTGTGTATAGTACACAGAAATCCCTCAAAGCCCATTAGAAGCTCATTCCAACTGTCATATTATGCTTCTGTCAGTGAAGCTTTGAATGCCCTTCCTCACAGCTGCCTTTCACCAAGTCTCACTTATCAGGCCATTACTTCATTTGAGGACATAAAATGATCTGGTGACAGAAGAGCTGCTTATTTCATTCATTTTCACTAAAAGTTTCCATGCATCACCTCTTTCCACCTTTCCCCACTGCTTCTTTTCAAGGTAATAATTTATAATGTGAAAGTCATTGTATTCGGTAACATTAGGCAGTCAGATGGTGGGATCCAAGAGCAGAAAACACCAATAAATACATGTAGGCAACAGTGATTGAAAAAAGCCAGTGACAAAAAAACAGTAAAATTAAACTGTTTTTTGAAAACAACAACTTCTTATATCAGCACCATCCTGTTTCACTGAGCTTGCCCAGACAGCTTTTTATTCCCCTGTTTATTTATTTTATGCTGCCTTAAAGTAAACTCAATCTGAAATAAGATGTCTAAGTGCAAACACAGAAAGGCTCTTAAAACACATGCATGCTATTTCAGAAAACAATGTTTTCCATTAAATTGCCTGCCATTTTTTATGAGAAACATTTAACATCAAGTGAATCTTTTTAAATATATTTCTCTAGAACAGATTTGTTAAAAAAAAAAAAAAGGGAAAAAGGGAAAAACAGTGGATTTAAGAGCCACCTTACTGAGCTGAATCATGTTTTCAAACAGCACCCAGTACTTGAACATTGTAAGAGTGAATACAAAAGAAGCACGCAGGCAGTCCCTACCAGCTGTTGCATTTCAGAGAGCACTGGATCTAGTAGCTCCATTCCTAAGTGTTCCAGTTTCTTCTATACTCTGTGACAACAGTTGCCAATCATGGACCACCATATACTACACAAACAGCAGCAGAGAATTATGCCAATGATTTCTGAAACTGTAAAAAAAAAAAAAAAAAAAACACCAAAAAAAAACCCAACAACAACCACCCCACAGTTCTGCTTGTTATCTACGGAATAATTCTCAGCAAGGAGCATGGTTTTCATTCATCTTCACCCCTACTAGAAGTGTCGGAAGGCACACAAAGCAAAATGAAGACCACATCTACACGCAGAAAGAAAGTTTCATTTTCACCTCACTTTTCCCAATTAGATGGGATTTGATGTGTATTTTAAGTTTCAAACGCAGAATTGATTTGCTTGAGGTGAGATTATGATTACCTGTGTGACCTGTGAGGAGCAACACTGAATACACACCAGAGTATATATGTGAAGGCGAGATATAGTAAACACACATCTACTTACAAAATCCACCGGGAGCCAGTTGGTACCTTACCCTGTGGAGCTTACTCATTTTTAAAAAGAAGTACAAAAAAAGTCACAAAACTCACATTTATGCAGCTTCTGAGAAGTAATTTTAGAGCCGCCTTCTTCTCATCCCAGCTCCTATTCCTCCAGCAATCCTGAAGTCTAGCTCTGAAGCAAATAACCCCACAAGGTAGGATTAAATCCTGCTGTGCTGAGGCCAAAGGCAATCATGGCTGATGTCCTCCTTCTGGCAATTCAATCACATGCAGGTGGTGAGTTTTGAGGTGGAACACAGAATCTTTTGCAGCCCAATCTGAATGGCCTGAGAAAAGTTAGGATTGCATTGAGGTGGCTTTTGTAAAGGAACTCTAGTATTTAATGAAATTGCTCGTTAGCTCAGAGAAACTCTGGTTGCTGTTGCCAAGTGGTCCCATCCAAAAAAATGACATAATCCTATAATTTATGTTGAAAGGGACCTTAAAGATCATTGAGCTTCAGTCCCTTGTTGTGGGCTAGTTGCTACCCACCAGACAAAGCTGCCCAGGGCCCCATCCAATCTGGCCTCAAATACCTTCAGAGATGCCCCATCTCTCCATGCAGCCTGTGTCAAGAGCCATTTGACAAATTCTTACTGTGTCCCTCGCTGTTATTAAACCAATTTGCATGAGTTGGAGTTGAGCCCATCATTTCTCTGCCTTTATTTTGTAGAGCCCCACATGGATCTCACCAAGCATGGCACTTAAACCTTACAAGTGACTTCTTGAGCCCAACTCCATTTAACATGGCCATGGTGGCTCCAGCTTGCTGGTTCCAGTGTTTGCTACCACACAGGTATAAGATTGCAGTGCAGGAGCAAATGAGCCCTGCACACAAAGACACGCCTCAGAAAAAGGGAACAGAAAAAGACTGCACCAGATTCAGTTTCAGGTACTTACTTTACACTGTGCTGTCTCTCCAAGACTGTGAGGCCGACCACTGACCTCAACTCCTTCCAGTGCTGTCCTTAGGCCATCAGTCACAGCAGGAATGTATACTTCATTGCTCATCCCTAGATCCACTTAGCACCTCAGTAAGGGGCTGAGGTTTTCCTCCTCCTGGGCCATACTCTGAGCATCCTGGAACCAATCCATAGGGAAGTCTCAACCAGTCCCAAGTGCTGGATTCACCCCTACCTAAAGCCAGAAGCATCTGTTAACAAAATATTTCCTCTGCCAATTCTGGAAATTTATTAGCTATCCGTAAAATAATAATTTCAGACTTAGAATTTCAGCAGGAAATAAGGTGACAACCACTTCTGGCTTCCAGAACACCCAGTGCTGCCTCTGCAGTCACTTGTATTATGATTCCTCAATAGGAAAGGCAACTAAGCAGATAGAAATCCAGACTCTTGCTATCCCATGAGGAAGGCAAGAAGCAGCACCACTGTACCTAAATACAGCAGTAATAGCGAAATGAACACTTCTGACACATATGTACTTGTGTTATGAAATTGAAATGAAAGCAAATGGAACTCCAGCCATGGCACCCAAACCCTTCTCACTTATGTCAAACAAGCATGGGAATGAATTTTCCAAGACAGGAATCTGTGAGTTCTTATGAAATCGAAATATACTCCCCTAAGTGCTTGTCCTTGTATATCCCTCCGCTCATCCTTTATCTATTTGTTGACTGTGTCCCTCAAATATGTACGTAGGTTTCAGGGAATCTATCCTGAGTCACAGAGTCTATTTAATATGTTCCTCCCACATTTTTCCAAATTCCATTCATTTTTAAGCTACAGTGATCTCAGTGGTTCTCGCAGAAAGCCTCCCAGAATGATAACCTTCCTCTCTCTCCACAAGTACCCACATTAACACATCCTTCTGCTCTTGTCCTGCACTTGCAAGTGGCCTAGAAAACAATGGCATAATCATTGCTATAATTATTGCCATCAGCATGGAGTTCACTGCTGGGTAAAGTGTTGTGTAAATATGAGGAGATAGTCCTCTCCTTTTTGCAGCTAATTTGTCTGTTGCCCCTTCTGGTTGGACTTGATGATCTTAGAGGTCTTTTCCAACTTCAGTGATCCTATGATTCAAAATGGATCACTATTGCAGATGTACTGTATGAAAGCTTATCTAAAGATGACTGCTACTTACACACATTTTCAATTATGCATCAGGAGTAATCTGAGTGCTTATTTTACATCTACAGAATTATAGCCAAAGGCATGTTTACGTGAGAATATCAAATTTGCTGTGTACAGTATAAACTTCAACAGACTACATGCCTTACTCTTACATTAGCAACTCCACATTTCTTGAACACCTCCAGGAATGGTGACTCCCGCATAGCATCTTATGAAATGACTGCCAATCAGTAGAATGCTACTTGCAGACACAAAGAACTACCTGGTTTTCCAAACAAAGCCAAAATGTACATAGCACTGCAGCATTGAGTACTTTTTAGCATCTCCCATGTCAAAAATAAATTCTACAGAAGTTCTTGTACTAGATGTATTGGCTTACTTATATATTTACCTATTCTCTTCACACAAGAACTTTAATTCATTATAAGGAAAATAAAGCAACTGTAATTGTTAAGCATCTTTATTGCATCTGACTACATTTTTGGCAGCCCAAAAGAATTTGGAATCTGGATGTTATTAGTAATGGAGACATTCTGTATGGTGATAAAGATACTTATCAAGATCTGGAGGCTGTTCAATGGAGAGGCCAATAAAGCAAGTTAACAAGGAGACCAGTGCGCTTACAACTCTTCTACAAAGCTAGATGATTTAACTGTTCTGAACTATGAAAAACTGAGCCCTGAATTTGCAAGTCTTAGACAAAAGTTTTACTTCCAACTTAGAGAAACATCCACTGGTCAGTCCACACCTCTGTTTCTAACTGGAAAAACTGGAACAGTAAGAGCTATGCCATGCAGCAGGAGACAGATGGCACCAGAGCAGCAGCTGCTGGATTCCCAGCTTGCATGTTCCACTCTTGTTTGTGGCAGTGCCTACTACAGCAAAGGAGAGCTCCTGGGACACGTGTGGGCATAGGGAGAACGGTTGCTTTGGCACACAGATGAGTCAGGGTCAGAGCAGTGCAGATACATCATTTGCCAAGAAGAGATAGCTTTTTAAATTGATTTCATGAGAATACATAAATATTAGCACACGTATTGGAGTGCTGATCTTCTGATACAGCCATTAAAGGTTTCATCTCCACAATTTAACAGGACAAGTTACCACCTTAGATGAAAAATACTAGCAACAACAATAAAAGTAAACATGGAGTTTCAAATGAATATAAACCTGACTCCAGTTTGGTGAAAGCAAAATCTTTTCAAGAAACATCATGACGATTGTGCCAAGACACTAGTAAAAAGGCTTTAGAGAAAGTCAGAAAGCACCTGGATAAAATAATGTGTTATAAACAGCATGTTTACTACAAGTGAGGGAGCACAGAGCAGCTCACTGATGACTCACTACAGCTCTGAATGGGCAAATATAAACAAAGCATCTGGTACCAGGACAGAGCTAGAGTGGAGATATTTTTGACTAGCTGACACTTACTCCTTTAACTTCCTAGTTTCCTTGGAGCTTTAGTAAATAAATCCTTCAGTTCTGGAAGCATTCTCAACTCTAAACAATAAACATGTTGTGTCAGCTTTCACCTACATACAATTGTTTGGCCATTGATCTGACAGTCAGGAGATTCCCCAAGGTCCAGTGATGGGGAACACAAAGAAGATATCTCTGGAGACGGGAGAAAGAGGCCAGCTTAATGTAAGCCTTTGTTAGCATGAGTGAGCATCTTCCAGTGAGACAAGACAGAGTTCCAACCAGGTGCTGTGAACACTGCACAGGACTTTCGTTATGTGAGTATTGCTGTTTCCATTGCAATTAATGTTAATTTTTCATTTAGAAGAGTTAAAATATTGGCACTTTTTAATTACAGAGTTTTACTGCATTTTGTGCAATAGTCTTTATCAACAGACACTGTTACGCACACTATAGTTCATAGAAGTCCAATCCTACAACCCCCAAACTGACTTCAGACTTTAAGAGATGCAGTCAGTTATGTTAAGGTGATGTGCATCCATTTATGTTGGCACTCTTATACCGGAAAGTGAGAAGATTAGGCATATTCTACGTGTTTGAACAAAATCAGAGCACTTGGGGCATCTCCTATACGTGTAATTCAGCACATGATATAGGTGCTCATACACAGGCTTCCCCCTTCCTAAGCCACCTCCTTGAGATAATAGAGAAAAATGAAAATATTAATCAAATAAATTCCACCTATGCTACACATCTGCACCATATATTCTTAGAATTTGCGATGATGCATTTCTCGGAGTTGGTCTGTGTTTTCCTTAGGAGGAAAATAATCTCAATGGAGATGAAAAGAGGGGTGGTGAGGACCATTCTGGAGTGCAGCTGGGTTAGAATTCACCCTTGGGAAGAAAGAAGTAGAGTTTTGTTTTGCAATGCTGGCACATGTTAAACAAAACAAAATTAAATGAAAATATCGGCACACATATTACTGTAAGTATCTCTTTCTTGAAAGTGGAATTTACAAAACTGAAAATGAACAGTAATAGAATCACTACCTTTCTATAGAATGACAGAAAATGGAACAAGTGCAAGCAAACTCCAAGGGCTTGGAGGACAGAAGGAGCTATGGCAAAGTTCCATTAGATTCTTCCGAGATAGTCAATTATTTACAAAGCATTTTAGAAAGAAAAAATCCCTGAAAGCATGTTGATGTACACATAGAATTTTCTAAAATAACTGACAAAATTGTGTTCACTGACATAGAAGTTCTATGTGTTTCAATCCAGTGGGATGTGCAAATTAATTGTGAGGTTTTAACTAATTGAGAACACACTTGCTATTTTTACTTCCACACCTCATAAGCATTAGCTTGTCATTTTTCTTTTTCCTGTATCATGCTGTGTTATTAGTTCTTTATATGGTGAAAGATCCAGGTGGCCTGGTTATGCTGCTCTAACCTGAAATAAAACGAAAGCGAGAGCAGAAATCTTGCCTTCAGACACCAGCCATCAGCAGCTTCTGTGCCTGAAGCAAAACGCGTTACTTTGCTGTGGTTAAAACACCCTTTGTTTCAGCCCCATGCAATTCCACTCTGGCTCAAGTGCCAACGTCAAGAAGTCCCTCCAGGCCAGCACTGAGATGTCTTTGATAGCAGCAATTGAGGAAATGGAAAGTATTATGTACAAGGAGATATTTTCATTTAAGTCTGTTCTGAGGCAGACTGGGAGCTATGAGCAAATGCTGACTTCACTACATACACTGATTTTAAAACCTAAGTAAGTAGGCAGCTCTCTTTTGGCAATACTTGGATTTAAAGCTCAATGGGTATTTAGAATGAGATTTTGAATGTTTTTAGTTTATCTCTGGATTTAATCACTGTAACCTTGTGCTTCTGCCACTTAATTTCTCCAATCCACCAACACTGGAAGAGATTGTCTCATTACAGAAAAAAATCAGAAGGTACAGAATCTCCTTCCTACCACACAAAATAATTTGCTACTTCGATGCTGGTTCTACTCTGAAGTGGTGTAATAAATATTTGATCTTCTATTTCTTGGAATAGAAACGTACATATTAGCTAATTGTTTAACCAATCAGTCTGTTAATTGGCATTAATTGGCCCTTTAAAGCATTCCATTGATGTGTGCATTAGAATTTGAGATTAACAAACAAACAGTTCCTGGATTACTGGCTGATAATGGGCTGAAATAAATTAACAGCACAACACTATCTGAACAGCAATAATGCAATCAGTCTCTTAATGAAGTATTGGGTATCGTTTTTATTCAAGGCCATGACTTTTCCTATTTGCGCTGAATCAATGCTCGTTCTTGGCAGGATACTGGTGGTGCATTTTCATTCTGAATTTCAGTATCACCAGATCACAACTAGCTCTGTGTGAAGTTATGTCATAATGCTGAAAGGCATTTCTTTCCATGGTCATTCACCATGAAAACAGATGAAGGGTTTTTTGAAGTTTCCAAATAATTCTGTTACGATTTTTAATCAAAAAGTCCTTTGAAATTATTTTCTCCTTTGCTTTTCGTAAGTAAGTAAGTATTCGGGTAAATGCACTGCTTTTTTCTTTTTCTTTTTTTTCTGGGGTATTTCAAAGGAAGGTTGAGTTGAAATTAAGAAATAATATGAAGACTCACTGAAAATCTGGGAAACACAGAAGAGAGAAAAGATTTATTTAAAGGTGAAATAGTTACATTTTTTCAGGCAGGCTTGGGCTTCAAACCCCTATCTGTTAATGCATTGAGTTCAGGCCATAGAGATTTCCAACTATGTAATTTATCAGATGTGCTGTACAGCTTGAAGTATATGACTACAAAGCCTCCACATCTCAATTGGAGTTGCCAGTGCAACGCAAGGGGTGAACTCTGACCCTGTAGTGTGAGCACCGGTTCAGAATGCAGTTCATCAGCTCATAAATAATTGAAGGAACATTTAATTCTATGTGGAATAGCATTAATGACATTCCTTAGAGAAGTACTGCTGCAGATGCTAACATCAGCAAATCAGAGATGCAGCACGCTAAATACTTAGGAGGAAATAAAAAAAAATAAATATTCTGCTTACAGTACATAGTTTGTTTACTACATGGCAGAAGCTGGCTTAAATCTGAAATAGAATAGGACCCCTGCAAAGTCTGGCACCTTAGTTAATTTCTCCAATCAAATTGTGATGCTGGTGTCAGTTTAGATCTTCTGTTGCTTTATTTCATGTACATAAACTCTCCTATTCATTTTTCTCCATTTTTTAAAGTTATGGATTATACGTTGCACAATTAAACATGCATCACAGCAGTGGCATCTCTTCAGTTGCTCTGTACCACTGGATCCAAAGCTCAAGTTTCACAAATCTAAATAAGCAAAAAAAAGAATAGCCACTTCCAAATGGAGGTTCCAGGAAGGTGGAAGCACCATCACTGCACTGCACTGCATTCAGCATTCAGATCCTCACTGCTCTGAAGCGTATGGCACTTGCAGGAGATGGGATGTTCTACAGAAAGTTCCTGAAAGAGAACTCCTGACCTCAACCTGTCCATTCTCACAAGGTGAGAACAGTGCTCGTATATTAAACAGCTGAACAAAAAAAAAAGAGAGGCATTTCTGCTGTGAGATCTGTGTGCACAGCCTTGGTGTTTCAGGAGTGAAAGAAAAGTTGGAAATGTGTTGAGATGATGGTACAGACCTCTGGGTCAGAAGAAAGGAATCTTGTTCCTCCTCTCTGCTATGGTTCTTCCTGAGGACTGGCAAGCAGGAATTTCTGGATTGGTAATTCCTCAGTGACTGCAGACACTACCCGTAGAAAAAGGAGCAACAAGAGTGGTCTTGTGCAGCACCTATACTGAGTGTTTTTCAAGAATGGAGAATGCCAGTTGAACCAACCTGTGTCAAGTCATATGGTGATGATCTGGGACAACTTCTGGTGGTGATGAAAGTCTGCTCAAAATGTACTTATACTACAATTGCATCCATTGTGCTCTGTATCACATCTTGAAATTTCCTGGAATCATAGAATCACAGAATCATTAAGGTTGGAAAAGGTCACTGAGATCTCCAAGTCCAACCACCAGCCCATGCCCACCATGCCCACTCATGTCCCTCAGTGCCACACCCATGGTTCTTGAACACTTTCAGTCTCATTTGGGCCAATCCTACACCCTTTGTGTAGCTGTGGGTTAAAAGGAGTAGATCCAACACCAGATCGCCCCAACCTCCAGCAGCACAATGAGCACCAACACAGACACCACAGACTGCGAATGTTTGTGGTGACATTTGCTTGACACTGCCACATCCCCAAACCAATGCCATCATAAGGTTGAAATGTAGCACCCACAGGCAGAATTCTGATCTGAAACTCAGAGAAGAAATGGTCCTCCTTGGAATGGGCTGTGGATCAGAAGAAATATCTCCTGAGCATAACAAGTTGGTATTTCACTGACAACTCCCACCATCAAATTGCACCTGACACTGTTATCAAGTTATGGAAGGTAACCACCCGGACACTAAGAAGTCAGTTATCCTTATTACAAAAAACATTCTGAATTACCACATCAACAAAGATTCTTTCCAGACTCCTGTCACCAAGACTCAATGCTCTGAGGCATATTGGTGTCACTTGTTTACAAATGAATCTTGTGATCATGTGCCGGGTGCATCAATGGAATGGCTCTGACCCACTGCTCACAGCAGTGCCTATGCATGGCTATGGGGCTCCCATGGTAATGACAGTCTCATAGAGCACTCATACAAAGTGCAAACTCCCAGTCAGACCTCAGGGGAAGGCTGCGGTGCTGCCGTATGACATCAGCTACAGCCACCATCATGAATTGCTGAGCATCATGGGCTGATGTGCACCCACCAAGTACAGAGGGAACCCATTGTTATCAGCAATGCAATGTTCAGGGCGCAGGCATGAAGAAAGGCAGCAAGGAGCCAGTGTCCATCTGTTTGCAGAGGAGGAAACACTGAATACAACAGAGCTTTGGCACTTGGGCTGTCCTCGGGATATCAACATCTGCACCTTCCCAGCAGCAGCACTCTGAGCAGAAGCATAGAAGAAAGTTCCAGAGCACAGATGTTATACACGAGTCATGTGCTAGGAAACACCATCTTCCTCAGTGCACTGCCTGAAGGAATCAAACCAGGCAGAGCTAAGGAGCGCACAAGGCACTGATATGTGAGTACAGAGCCCTTGCAGCACTGCTGCAGCAGAATGCAGTCACCCTGTGCATGGAACTCTGTCACCTCTAAGCAGTGTGTGCTTGAAGGTGGTCTCACTCTACAGGACCCCACAGCTACAAGGGGCCAGGAGCAGAAAATGGGAACCAGCAAAAACCTGCAACAGTCAGAGCAGAGGGGATCCAAAAACACTCCTCTCACAGAAATGTTCTGCTGCCAATACAAAAAGACAGTAAAAACAGTGATATCTGAAAAACTGCATGTCAGACCTTCAGTGTTTGTGGCAGTGGAAACTTACAGCAAATCAGCAGCACAGAGCAAACATCATCCCTCATTGCCCCATCTCCCCTACACTGCCCAGCAGCAAGACCAGTTATTTTAATGCAAAGCATTTATCTGTATTTGTAATGGGCACATTGACACTTTCCCATTGGAAAGACACAAATTTCCTTCCATGAAGCTGAGGTCTTGAACATCCAAAGACACACTGCAGTGTTGTGCATGAGCAGAGAAAAGAATCTCTGCACTTACTGAGGAGATTCCACCTTCCCAGGCTTAATGAAAGCATCACTCAGAATAATAATCACTAAATCTAATAATCAAAACAACACATTTACAGACAGGAGATGCACATGAAAATAAGATAGTTCTGCATTAAAAAGGATTTTATATTGTTGGTAATTCTGGTGCAAGGTTTCAGACAAAAAGAAAAAGCCTTCTCAATATGTGTTCAATCCAACTCTTTTTCTAAGCAGAAAGAGTGGCAAAATGCCCATTTCTCCTTTCTAATTTCTTCTCTTTTTACTTAATTATTTCCTCCTAGTAAAAGACTGGGAGAAAGTTAAAAAGGAAAAGTGTCATTTTATGGGGTGTTATTTTTCACTTTTTAAAAGTCCCTTTTCACCTTTAGGCGTTAACTGAGCACTTAGAAGCTAAATGAATAAAATTTTAGAGTGGGAATGAGAATTTAATATTTTTACATTGCCTTTAAGTTTCTATGAAGAACAGAGTGCAATCTCTGATGAAGTGAGGCCATTAAGGGATCACACCATCATGCCAACAGCTGGATTTACATACAGTATCTATGGGATCTGCTCAGATCTGAAGATTAGCCACCACCAGAAGTCAAACCCAAGACACCTGGCCATAAAGCACAAGTGCAAACCTCTTGAAATCCAAATATTTCATCTTTGTCTCCAAATAAATACAACAGAAAAAGTTTAAAGAATGCGCAACAGTCTTTTGGTCTCCAGGGACGAGTACTGTGAAATTTCTGGAGGAAAGGCTTTGTTTTCTGAAGTGGGGGGGTTGTGTGGCTGTAACTGGTCCCTTTGCATCACCGGGCAGTTACGTGCACAGTGTGAAATAACTGGAATTGGGTAAGGTATGTCCTAGGGATAAGACAGTTACTGAACAGCTCCCTCGAGCTGAGAAGCAAAATAGAAGAGCTGAACAGTATGGTGTGACCAAGACAGTCATGCATTTGACATGGATTTTGAGTAACAATCAGCAGCTATGGCATAACAAGATCCTCTGTATTACTTTCTTTCAAAAAGCACACATCAGAAAGTGAGTGCTCCACACCAATCATAGAATCGTTAAGGTTGGAAAAGACTTTTAAGATCATCTAGTGTCCTCACAGCTGTGCTGCATGCTATAACCAATCCTCTAAAACACTGCCAAAACCCCAGGATAACCCACTGACAGTACCTCACACCCACTGATGCCTGCATTCATCCTTTGTTCTTCCCTTGCCTGCCTTCCTGTCTCACTACATCACTTGACTGTTCCTGGTCCTCACCTTAGTGGGACCACTTCACCCCTCTGGGAGGTTTTGACACATATTTTCATTAACTTTACACACTGTCAATATTATCCTGTGCCAATAAAACCCTTCTGGACTAGTTCTAGCCCAAAGGAATCCTGTGCACCCGTGCAACACTGAGAAGATTTTATTTCTGTCAAGAAGATCTGTGATTCTAATTCCCAACATAAGCCAGGAAAAATATCTCTGAGCAGAGGTGGTGGGTGAAAACAGGGTCCAGAGAAAAGATTAAGGTGGCAAATGCAAAGGTTGAATGAACAGAAGCTGCTTGGTGTTTCTCTGTTGTTCAGCTCATGATATCAGTTACCTGATTGAGCTTGAAACAAAACAATTAAAACCCATCTGAGAAGCATTACAGAATGCTGCTGCCCCACATGATTACATCGGGGATGATGTGCTGCAATGCACCACTCAAACCAAACACTTCCTTTCCTGAGATAGAAGATAACCCAGGAATGTAATTTGCGAATGCCCAGGTGGCTGCCTTCCACAGTGTGTATGCCTGAGGGCAAAAGAATCCTTTCATTCTTTTTGCACCCTTGGGTGAATGTTCCAGACATGTTCCATGAGGAGTTCCCGTTCATCATGTAACCACATCACACATGCAAGAATTTTTCTCTGAAGCCAAATTAAGGTTTTCTATTAAAAGTTACCTAAAAGCATTCTTCTATCAGTATTTCGCACGCATTTTGTGCTCTTTCAGTTTCTTCTGACCATATCTGAAAAAGTAAAATGAGTAAATTTTGCTATCCATGCATACAGAATTGACAGACATCCAGCTGGTGGTTAGAGGTGGGGATGGTTTGTTGGTTCTGGGTTCTGGGTTTTTTTTTTGTTTCCCTTCCCAGTGTTCCGAGTGCAGCCCTTTCATTCTTCCCCAACAATGCCAGAGTACCTAAACTTCTGGTTTTCAAACACCCACACATTCATCCTTTCAAAATATATACCGAACAGGAAAGCTGTTCCTCTGTTCATATTCAAGACCTCTGTTCATATTGAAGACTTCCTTGCACAGGTTTCAATACCCTATCTTTGACATTCCAACAGCCCCAGAAAAAGGAAGTTGTCTAACATTTTCTGTCTGAATAACACACATGCATTAGAATGTCAACGGACTCCACAGGAATGGAAAAACAGCTGCAGCTCAGAAGCAGCACTGTTTCAAATACCACAAGATGAACCTTTGACTCTATGCTAGAAGAAGATGAACTTTACTGAATCTATCACATTTGCAGTGCAAAATGCCAGCTAACACAAGAACACCTTTGGACCATACACAGTGTGCACTTATTTCTCTCAAGGAACAACTCCTCCCCATAGGAGGACCCAAAAGACGTCAAGTCAACAGGAAATTGCAATAGTAGTTCTGATTTTTTCTTTTTTATCTTGTGAAAATGTCACTGCAATAACAATAAACAAAGTACATTTTTTCACCATGAAACTGCAGTTTCATGAAGAAACCAGAACAAAACCAAAGAGCTAAAAATCTACAGTGATCATCAATTTTTTTTTTGTTTTGATGCTTTTTCAGTAAAAGTAATGCTTTTTGTTAGACAAACTGAGGTGCTAGCTTGAAATTTTTCCCTCCTCTCCCCAAGAACATTGATCCAATGAATTACATTGTTTCTCTCTTTGAGCCATACACTCTGAGATCTTTGCAGGTATTTGGCACAAGCAACACAAACTTCTTCACAATACAAGGCTTCAGCACAATGATTCACACCTCTGTAAATGAGAGTAGTTTCTCATCAAGTCTTCTGTGTGGGGCTAAGACTTGAGAGTGGTCAGAATTTGAAGTTGGAAAAGACTAATAAACCACATGCATTAATTAGAGTGTAAAGTGGCCAGTTCCAACTTGGAAACCACTTAATATTTGGCTCACTTATGTCCATGTTTGTGAAACCTCCAGCTTCCTATTGTTCAAGGGTTGATCAAGAATGGTTGGGTAACACAATGTCAGAATTCCTTCTATTAAACAGAATAAGCCAACATCCACAAAGGAGAAAAACAACGGAGAACACTAAGAAGACATACCCTGAAAAGTAATTCAAACCAAATCCATTAATAGTTTTGTCAGGACATGAAGTTTAGAATCTGTGAGCTAGGAATATGTAGGAAGAGATGACAAAACTTGTCATCGTGTTCTTCGAAATACATGCGGAGCCCTTTTTGTACCAAAAAAGGATTAGGAAGTATTAACATTTCTCAGTACCCGCCCAGGCTTTCCTAGGCACTCACTTCTACAGATCCACCTGAGAACAAGTTATCTGCAGCACAAGGACACAGACACATCTACAGACCTCATCTGAAGCCACAAACTCTCACAAACCCCTGAGTTACCACACTGAAAGAGATGTGTAAAAGCCTGGCAGAAGTCTACTACAAGTGCTTGCTTTTAAAATGAGATTCATCTGGTAATGTGATTAAAGTAAATAAATGTACTGAAGATCCTCAGGGGAAAGATTTTTAGGGGAGAATATAGCAATTTTAGTGATTCAGCTTGATATATATTTAGAAAAAAAAAATTTCACACACCCTGGAGAAGAATCCTTGTGAAGAATTGGCTCCTTCCATTGGCACCAATTGGAAAAGTCATTTGAAAAATAAACAAAAACTAAACTAAAATAAAACTCATAATGGATGAATAGGACAAACTAATACACAAGCATTTCACAATCCACCACACTACCAAACTGGGAAAGAGCATCATTTACTGTTTTATCATAAGATATTTACATTATCATAGGAAAGCAAAGGCCAACAAAAGGAAATCCACTGAAGACAGAGCTAAGACTTCACAATTACTAGATATGGAAGTTTCAGTAATAAGTATTATTCCTGCATTGATGCCCATCACAGTTCACATTGGTATATATTCCTACTCATCTCTTACATTCCACTTTCTACAACTCTTTCCAGGACTTTGCACCTACTGCTATTTCCCTATCACGGTGCTATCAAATCACAACACATTAAGATTTTGGCATGAACTCAGAGTCTCACTCACTATATCTATGAAATAAAGTGCAGCTTCAAAACAGCCTCCTGACTTCAGGTGCGAAGTCTGTCCAAGCAGAGTACGGTTGTGCCTAGGAATAAAACACAGATGCACAGACAGTTGTCAGCTTGTACTTGCAATTAACTCCATCTGTGGCACAGTATCAGTACAGCAATAAAAAAAAATTGGACCTGAAGATCTCAATAAAAGAGAGTAAAATCTTTTTAATGCTATTTCTTAGATGCTTTACATCATTATTTAAAGATGGGGCTCAAATAAAAAGCAAAAATGATAAAGCTCATAGATAAAAAGTTTGTGTTTTTTTTCTTGTGGGATTTGTTGTTGTTGTTATAACCCCATGCCTTGCCTTCATGCTTTTACAGTGACAACATATGGATATGATGCCCCAATTACAACATTAGACAACTCTCCGATTTTTATTAAAATCACTCCAATGTGGAATACCTTCAGTGATTTCCTTCTAAGTAGAAAAACCACACAGGTAAAATGTTACGAAAAGTACACAAAATCAGGTAAGAAAACACACTGAATATCTGAAGCTCTAAAAAAAGGGCAAAGATCCACAAGACCACTCACAATGCTTTCAGCCTTCACACGTTAGCCAACAATGTCTCACAGCCTTCACAAGTTAGCCAACAATGTCTCACAATGTCCTGCAAGCAGCCTCTTCCAGCAAGTTGTTCACATCCCCTTCCCAAATCTGCCATGCTTTCCCCCAGCTACGGGTACACCACATCAGTATATTTGAGCCATGAAGATGAACAAGCTGTTCCAAGAACTGCAGGTAACAGAATCACAGAATCATGAAAATTAGAAAAGATCACTAAGATCACCAAGCCCAATCCCAACCCATCTCTATTGTGCCCACTGACCACGTCCCTCAGTGCAACATCTCCATGGTTCTTGAACACCCCCTGGGGACAGTGACTCCACCACCTCCCTGGGAAGCCTGTGCCAATGCATCACGACTCTCGCTGAGAAGAAATTTCTCCTAATATCTAACACATCTAACATCTATCTAACATCTATGGATGCAAAACAGATAACTGCTTAGCTGCCATCTCACACCCCATCAACATCAGACCTCTCATCTCCAAAACCTTTGACTCAGATGCAGTACTGCTAGTTTCCATGCATAAGCTCTATTCAAGCACTTAATTAACTCTGAAGCACTTGATTAACTCTGTGTGAGTACTCCCAGGGCCTGAAGTCTACTGCTAAAATGTGGCATACGTACATTATCTCACCTTGAGTCTATAGGAATCATGATACTACTATGGAATGTTTTTGGTTTTTGTTTTTTAAATATCACCCATGACACAGTTACACATTCAACCAAAATGCATCAAGTTACCTCAGTTTCCATTAATTATCCACTCAAGGGAATACTCAAGGGTGAGTGCTGAGGGCAGAGTTCACTAAACTCATTCACTAAATCCACTTACTAAATTGAGTTCAGGGAGAGCCGAGTCACTCTGTGATGCTGAGATCTATCTGTAACCATACTTCAAGCATCTACAACATCCGCAGATCTGGGATGATGGTCAGGTTGGTTTAAGAAGTGTTTGTACCCTTCTATGGTATTTCCCCTAAGAAGGTGATTTATTTACAGTTATGTCAGCACTGAGTCAGTTCCTTCGTTCTTTTCCTTGGCACTCTCTATTTACACTCAGAATCTTTTGTGAGCACAGGTGTATGAATAGCATAGCTCCAATTAATTGCAGTGTCGCCCACAGTGCTGCTCTGATCAGTCACCACTGTGCACCTGCAGTAATAAAATACCAAGAGAGATAATGCACTGAATTCTAATCACATTTTGCCATGTTACACATTAGATGGCTTAAAAATATTTTCTTTATTCCTGGGCTGTTTGCAACAGGGTGTTAGCAAATAAGCACCAACAGCTTGGGGAGTGATGTTACAGCTCAGGCTGTAACTGTTGGTTACAGTGACTAAGTGGAGAAAAGCAGGTGAATAGCAAGAGTGCTTTTCTTAAATCAATCACATAATTATAGGATGTTTTTTCCCACTCTTTGTGAAGGAAGGAAAGGAAGCTGGAGCAACTTACATACTCTTCCCATGCTGTAATGTGATGTCTGTGAGAGTAGAATTCAATACAGAGCAGCCAAATTGTACAAGAAGCAGCATCCTCTTCAACTGCTAAGGCCAAGTAGTCCTTGTATCTCACTTCTTCTTCCCTCCGTTAACATGTAACCAGTAAATGTGATCTTTATCCTAAGCCTAGACCAGGTGGATAACTCTGAAAGAGCTTTCCCTTCAATACTGCAGTGATAAAGGCAAAAATGTAACAGTTGTTCAATCAGAACAATCCGCTTGGGCAACAGTCCCTGAGCCAAGGAATGCTCCCTACAAAGCGTATTAACAAGGAGGCACAGTCACAGCCATGTGCTTCTATGTGGATGTGGGGACAGAGGACTGAGTGACCATGCTGTTTGTCTTCTGACAAGATGAAAGGCTCTCTTACACCTCGAGTTTTATAAGCTATTTTGATGCGTACCAAGATAGTTACTTACTTAACTAACCCAGTGGACAGTTACTGCCAAAGACATTTGGAAAGCTTAAGCATTTTTTGTCAGACCATTTCTTACCTTTCCCTTTTAGCAGTGCATTTAAAGAGCAGCAAGAGATGAATCAAACCCATCTCTTCCGCTGCCAAAACCATCTCATAGTGATCTTCCAGGTGCTTTGGTTTTCATTCTGTGATCAATTATATGCATTTCAATGCAAACACTCACTAATCAGCAGTTCTCCAAGCCTCCCTTAAAGCATTTCTGCAAAAATGCAGTATTTGCTATTCTTCATGAAGGCAGGATAAAACAGTGTTAATGATGGGTGCTTTATGCTCACCTCATTACTGACTGCTCTTCAGCTCTGAAGAGCATATGGATTGGTCTTGACACTGTTTGTTGAGTAACTTTTGTCAATCGTTTCCAGCATACCTTTCACACTGGGCATTAGGAAAGTCCCAACAGCTTCAGGAATTCTAGATCTGGGAGCACTGTTATCTAAGCTACAGCCAAAAGCAGCTCAACTCATTTCATGAAATCAAACATATTCCCCATTGAAGTACCCAGAATCTGTAGCGCTCTGACAGCATCTTAGCAGTCCTCAGATGCCAGCCACTGGCACTATGACTAAAGGAGATGCCGAACTCACTGGGCCTGTGAACTTACAGACCAGAGGCAGGAAGGTACAAAGGCATCTAGGCTCATTTTCCTCTCATAAACTACTATGCACTGAAACATATGAACTAAAAATGGAAGCAGTAAACGTACATCATTTGTATTAAAAATTCTCGTCTCATTAGGTGATTATTTAACAGATGAGTCCCATGAGCGCTATCAGAAAAGTTGCCTCTAGTAAGATGCTTGGCAAAAAGCCTGAAGACAGATGCTCCTGTTCCATAACGAGTGATCAAAGGCAACTATTAATAAGCCGCTCCCCCTGGGAATAAAAAAAGGAAAAACTGACTTTAAAGAGAGGCCTCCTCCAAGCTGAGAAGCACAAGAAATTTCAAGCCAACACATACTTTATTCAGTTTTGAAAATCTACCTAAGCGAAAGAGAAGCACACAAAGTGAGTGCTTTTAGAAATCTTACTGTTTTTAAATCAGCATTGGTGGACACAGCAGTGACGTTGACTAATGGCAAGCATTCACAGCCAAGTGCCACAGCACAGAGAAGTGGGTAAAGATCTCTGGTGAAGAGCTGGAACGTATTCATTTACTTGGCCACAAATTTTTTCCTTTCTAATCTATTTAAAAAGAGTAAATGCAACTTCTTTAAGGGGAATCCTGCTATACAAACCTCTTGGAGCCCTTTGAAGTGGTCAATGTGCACACACAAGGATGATTTGGTGGACAATCTACTTGGATTTCTCAAAACTGATCCCTGAAAGCTTTGTAAGGAAACAAACTAGTAGTAGAGTAAGGAAAAAAAGATCATTTCTGGGATGTATGTTGCAAAAGTTGACCATTTTCTTCTATAATTCATTTTCCATCTTTTAAACAAAGGGACACCAGCAGAGTGCTGGCTGGAGGTGTGTTAAGCCTGGGGAAAGCAGAAAGGGTAACCAGAGAAAAAGCTTGAAGATGATGGGGAATTGTTCAGTCTAAGGATGAGTGGACACCTTAAAAAGCTATAAGATGACCTACTGAGGTTTTTCAAGTGGACAGTAATTAGCCGAAGGACAGTTAGTGCAAAAGAGTACAAACAGATATCTATGAGGAAAAAAATTAGAACTCTGCCTACAGAGGTGAAATGATGAGCTTCAAGAAGATGATTCTTCTTTGGAAGTGAGACCTCCAGATTATGGTACAGTCGGAGCTGTTGCAACCACTTCCAAATCAGTCCTATTTGTTTAACTGTTTTCATGCAAGTTTCGGATTGTTATTTCAAAGCCAATTCAGAGCAAAGAACTTGTGAGCTGTTATGGAACAGTACTCCATCCTTAAAAATCTGAAGAATGTTCAACTCAGCTATTGACAAATGTATTATCCTGATGTAATTCTGGCATTCCTGGCCCATTAGTTTCCAGCTACCACAGTGAATCATAATCTTTAAAAAAGTACAATTTTAGTACACAGATCCCACTATTAAAACAAGCACTATGGGTGCAGTTGAAATAACAAGGTAAAAACCTCGTCTTTTGTGATGCAGTTCCAAATACATACATGTATATATTCCATGTACATGTTACATGGAATAAAGATTTCTACCCTAAATCTCAAAGGCTTCACTCCTTTCAGTACTTCATCTATTCACTGGAAAATCTGCTTGGGATTTTCATGTACCTAACTCATCACCACACAGAAATTATATTTGAAATGCAATTCTCACCTGGATTAACAGGAAAAAATAAAATAAAAAAAATAAAATAAAAATAAAAGGAGAACAAAAGTGACAAGAAAATTGAAAGCAACACGACGAGGCAAAATTCAGTTGAACTTTTTAATAGTTCCATCCTAGCACTTTATTTTCTCAGTTGAAGGTCAGTTCCTGGCTTAAAGGTAAGAATCCGTTTGCTAGTGCCAAACATGGTGTTTGCTTAAAAGGGGCTTAACCACAGCTGAATCTTGGACACGCAGACAGTATTAGCAGGTCTTATAGAAGCTAGCAAGTGAATTTCGTGGGGATTCAGTACCTTTTTCACAACTCGCCATTTGCTGTGGTGGAGGTGACCAGCAAGAAAATTCAGTCCAGTCCTCAGTGTGGGCCTGTGTTTCTCCTCTTGCTCTGTTGTTTTAGGTCTGCATCCTGGTTCTGCAAAAGACTTCAACCCTTGATATACTTCAGAGGGGAAAATTTTGTTTTTCAGCCAATACAGAGAAGCTGAACTTCATCTCTTTGAAGATACACATTCATGAGGCACTTGGTAGGATGAAGCTGGAAGAAGATGCAGACATCTGAGCATCCCTATCTTAGACAAAGTTATGCCAAAAGGAAACAGATACCGAACTCTTTGTGAATTATTTCTCTTTCCTACATATTTAGCTCATCTTAACCAGAGTTTGTGCTTGTTCTACTATCTGTCTTGCCCAAAAGAAATCTGAAGCAGCAGGTTATGAACTGCAGGAATCCACTGGCAAATCCATTTCCTGGACTCCGGTTTCTTTTTCCTGAAGATTACTCATAAAATAATAAACTTCCCCTCCAAAAAGGAAATATTTTCCAGCACCTACTTAAACACATTTCATTTATTTATTCCAAAACTTTTCCCCAAACTATCCACAATTTATAAAGAAAAAAAAAAAAAAGCCTCAATTTATTCTTAAACAAAGAACTCTGATTATTGCGACATACTGCCAGGTGAAAAAACATTTCTGTTAGTGTAACAAATTCACTGCCTGGAGTAGAAAGCTACCCAAACACACCTGGGCCCCCTCACAAAACATTTAATATTGTATTAAGGGCATCAAGGATGGAACACTTGGGATTACCAAAGACTGTGTGCAACTGGGGGGATGGCTCTCATGCACTGTGAACTAAATTGCCCCCATGTATTAATCTATACTGGTAAAAATGTATCTCAGATATGTGTTCAGCTATTTTCTTATTTCAGAAACATGTATCACAGCCTTTTTAGTGTCTGTAAGCCCCACTCCCAAGAAAGGAAATGATTCCAAAGGTATGTGCTGAAGGCATCCACTTGGCGTACTGTGGTGTTAGGCACACAAGGGGAAGTAGAAATAGACTGGTCACTGATCTCTACAGTCTCAATTGCTTTTTACTTATTTTTCATTTGGGTACGTAGACATCACAAGTTTGGTGAAAGCCCAGAAAAAATGATCAGGGCTAATTTAAATGTCTACTTGTGTTAGTGGAATACCCAAAATCTCATTGAGATCTGCCCTGTCCCACTCAATCCAGGACTAAGTAAACAAAACCAAAGACCATCAATAAAGCATTGACATTTATCTCCTTCCTTCATTGGTCCGAGAAAGTGCTGCTTCATACTAAATAGTTAAGAAAAAGACCTTGCTGTTATCACAGTAGAATGAGTAATAAGAAACTGAAGAAGACAAAGACCTGGTCCCCATTCCGCTATTAGATTTAGAGTCAGGAACAGGCCATCATCCCCTTCCCAATAAGCAACAAATTCATAATTCAAAAAGAGGGAGTGGAGGAGGAGGGGAAGAATTGTGGAGAGAGTAGAAAGATGTTAAAAAAAAAAAAAAGAAATCTGTTTTCCTGGGCCAGAATAGCCACCATGAAATATTCATAAGGCTTTTCCAGTTTGCTCTGTTTATCCAATCCTGAAATATTGACACATGCAAGCTTCAAAAAAATCAGCTCCCAGAAATTATTCCAACGCCAATGTCAGTCTAAATGTTATCTGCATGTTACAGGCTTATTAAAAGGGGAAAGAAGAGAAAAGCTCTGAGATATGCCTGCCATAGCTTTCTTTGCACATTCTCCAGTTCTTAATCAGTTTGGATGAGCCAGGAAGAAGAAGGTCAGCTACATGATGAAATCCGTCCACCTTCTGGTCCCAGCAAGCACTGAGAGAACAGAGGCATGTCGAAGTGAAATATAATTAACCATACCTCTTCTATAAGATGACAGAAAAAATATCTATTGAAGCTCAGCAATGGCTCTGGGGGAGGCTTAGCAGGGGAAAAAGATGAAGAGCTCTACTGCATCTGCAAGGCCTGGGCTCTGCGAAGCCGTGGAGGAAGTTCCATGGTTAATTTCAACAAGGAACTTCAAGAAATAGGTTTTTATTTAATATCTGAGACATTTGTCAGTAGTTGAGGAAGAGTCCATGAGGCTCCCATTGGGTCCAGAGTTGCTCTAGTGCAAGAACAAGAGAGAAGACTCCAATTACAAATGCCAAGCACTGAATGAAGGCCCACAGATTATTCATCTTTTGTTTTTCTGTATGCAAGAAAAGCCTTTAGAACATACGTACACATGTGGAAGCCCCTAACCAATTATTTTGTTTTAAATGTGTAGCACTTAATGTTATATGCACAAGATTGCTTTGAGATTTGGTGCTTTCTTCATTGCCTGTCACTGAAATACAAGAAAAGAATGATGCTATCATTAAGTGTCCAAAGGGGGGCTATAAGAGAGAAGGGGACAGACTCTTCAGTAGGGTCTGTTGTGACAGGACAAGGGGAAAGTGTTTCAAATTAAATGGGGGGAAACTGAGATTATATATAAGGAAGTTTTTTATACTAAGCGTAAAGAATCACTGGCACAGGTTGCCCTGAGAAGTGTTTGGTGCTCCATCCCTGAAGACATTCAGAGTTAGGCTGGAGGGGATCTGAGCACCTGATGTAGCTGAGGGTGTCCCTGTTCACTGTGGGGGAGTTGGACTGGGGGGCCTTTAGGGATTCCTTCCAACTCAAGTAATCAGATAATTCTGTTATTAAGTGCAGAAACAGACAAAAATCAGCTATAGATCCATGTAGGAAAAAAAACCAAACAAACAAACAAAAAAAAAAAACGAAATTCTTTTCTCTCCAGTTGAAGGAGCAGCACAATGGCATCAAGCACCTAAGGGACACGTCAATCTCACTCCGTAAGTGCTCCATAAGACACACAGCACAGATTTAGAAGTGAACTGCTTTGCAACTGTCTCAAGCCTGAAGTCTGCAGAGATGAAGCAAGCTCCCCCCTCCTGCATTATTTTTTGCTTCCTAGGATAAGTACGGATTCTTTGAGTTATCTCTCAAGCCACCAGTTTGTCCAGCTGTCTGCTGGTTGTTCGCTCCCTCACCTTGTCAGGCGCCGTTCATTCAGCCGCACCGTTTGCAGAGCTCCGGTGCTGCAAATCTTAGGTGAAGGGAGGCCCCTGGTGGTCACACCGAGTAAGGACCCTGAAGCAGAGGTGCAACGCATGATGAGGCTGTGCTACTTAGCGGTGAATTCTCAACGCAATTTGAGTTTTCTTGGAAAGCCCACGCTGTAACTATCCACGTCATAACAAGGATAGCAAAAACCAGCACGTGCACTGTATGAGCTTCCTTGGCCAGAGAGTTTTAGAGACTGCATCCACTCTCTCCTCAGAGTTTCTGGGAAAGGAACTAAAACGGCCCACACTCTTATGGAAACTGTGTAATTACATCCAGTGAGACCATCACTCTGAGACATTTCAGATTCTTCACAAGTGCCAGTTCTCATCAACCGTGGTGTGATTTGTCCCAGCTACTATACCTTAGGACAGTCCCACAGCAGCCTGCTTTCCTGACCTCAGGGAAATGCCAATGCAGACACACAGCTTGCTCGTGTACTGCTGCCATTAGGACAGGAACTGCACACTGTGTGACTCAATGAACTCAGTCTTCAGAGCCCAGAAAAGAAAGAAATTTTCCTTTCTCATACACCATCCCTCTTCCATCCTGTTCTGTGTCTTGTGAACACTAATTCCAGAAGTCTGAGGCCTTAGAAAACACATTTTTAGCTTCAAAAGGATGATCCACCTATTAAAGCATATCACTTTGTTCTTGGGCAGCAATATTTTAGTATCTCAAACACATTTACCATCTCAGAACTGTAGAATATCCACTACTGGAAGGGACTCATCAGGACTATCAAGTCCAACTCCTAAGCAACACAACTTCCCTTTTCCCTCTTACACATTCCTGATCGGTATTTGGAGTGAAAAGAACAACCAGCAACCCCTCCCACAGGACCGAAGGAGGCTGACATAGTGCTTTTTGCTTCATGGGAAACACTCTGAAAAGTTGAAAAGGATTTTCTATCTCACACACAAGAGGCAGAGGGCACTGAGGGCTGTCACCATTGCCTTATCAAATATTGCGTTCCATGGGAACAAGCAAACAGATGCAAATACAACATATGCCTTGTCTCTCCTGACTGGGCATCTCTAATGTTCTTTTTCAGAGCAGCCCAGGAGAGGGCTCCACATGGACACCCATTAAATCCAGTCTGTATGTTCATGTGGTCATCTGTGACCTCATTGCCAAAAGGACCTAATGTCCCAATCTGCGTGGCTGTTCTCTCAATGATTTATTTTGCTAGTTTGAAATATCTTAGAAGAAAAGAAAAGTTTAAGTGGGTTCAAAAGAAAATAAACAGGTTTCCCCATAAGCAAATACGCTCCAGGTAGCAACAGTGCATTTTGCTTGCAGACCACAAAAGCAGCAGTCACTGTGCTGTGAAGATCATGGAATTGTTTGTGTCAGAAGAGACCCTTAAAGTTCATCCAGTTCAACTCCTCTGCAATGAACAGGGCTGCCTACAGCTTCGTCAGGCGCTGAGAGCTCCTCTAGCCTGACTTTGAATGTCTCTAGGGATGGGGCAACCAGCATCTCTCTGGGCAGCCTGTGCCAGTGCCTCATCACCCATATTGTAAAAAACTTCTTCCTTACACCCAATCTAAATATCTCCTCTTTTAGTTTGAAATCATTTCCCTGTGTCCTAACACAACAGACTCTGCTAAAGAGTCTCTCCTCTACTTTCTTATCGTCCCCATTTAGGTATTGAAAGGCTGCTCTCAGGTCTCCCCAGGGCGTGCTCCAGGCTGAACAGCCCCAAATCCCTCAGCATGTCCTCATAGGAGAGGTGTTCTGTCCTTCAGACCATTTTTGTGGCCCTCCTCTGGACACGCTCTAACAGGTCTGCATCCTTCCTGTACTGAGGACACCACATCCAGACACAGTACTCCAGGTGAGGTCTCACCAGCACAGTGCAGAGGGGCAGGATCACTTCTCTCTCCCTACTGAGCATGCTTCTTTTGATGCAGCCCAGGATACAGTTGGCTTTCTGGGCTGTGAGGGCACATTGCTGGCTCACAAACATCTTGCCATCCACCAGTACCCCCAAGTCCTTTTTGGCAGGGCTGTACTCTATCCTTACATCCTCCAGCTTGTACTGATAATGAGGGTTGCCAAAACCCAGGTGCAATACCTTGTACTTAGTTTTATTGAACTTCATGAGGTTCACCTGGGCTCACTGTTTGAGCCTGTCCATATCTCTCTGAATGGCATCCTCTTCCTCAGGCATGTCAACTGCACCACCCAGCTTGGATTCACCTGCAAACTTGCTGAAAGTGCAATTGATCCCAAAGAAAATCCATAAATACTCTTCTGACTAGGCTGAGAAAGAGCCGTCCTGGAGGGGCCTCATCTTCCAGACCTGCAGGCACCACATGCGCTGCTCAGCTTTCTCCATGCTGGAAGTATGGTATCCATCAGGCAGGGCACATTCAAGGACACTAGGATTGGATTGAGGAAAAAAAAAAAAAGAAAGATATATCAAATGGGAGAAGGAAACTTTAAGAATCATACTGAAGTATTGCAGAAAAAAACTGCGGTCTTGACCATACAGAGAATGAAATAGAGCATAACAGAATACAGCAAAGGGAAATATTGGCTTGAAAGAATATGAAGTCACTGATTTCTAACCTACGTGAAGAAAACGTAACAGACCCTGCTGACATCTCAAATGTGGATTGTTGTCTCTATGGGTAATTCAGCCCAAGTGAGGTAAATGGGGTGTCAGAAGGAAAAGAGGACTGAGGTTCTGAGAGGAAAACACCTCACACCCACGTCCCATCCCTTGAAAACAAGGACTGCCACAGTGCTGTTGTACACATTGCAGACTGTACTCAAATTAAACCTTTGAGCAACAAAAATATTACCTTTTGGCATCGCCAAAGTTCCACATTGGTGTTATCTGCAGCCCCAGTGGCAGCACCCAGAGCCCCGCTCTTTCTCAGCAAGTCCACACAGGGTGCCAGGACACAATGTGCACCGTCACCAAAAACTTGGGCTTTTTTCCTCCTCTTCCCTTTGCTCTCTGCTGTCTTTGCAGATACAAAGAGGTTTCGGCCATTCACCAGGCAAAGCAGCGTGTGGGGAGCAGTGAGCAGCACTGGATACAGCAGTTGATGCTGCAGCAGCCCCAAACCCATGCTCCAACAGCACTGGGCACAGCTCTATCCTCTTCCCCATTCTGGTTCAGCACAGGGCCAGCACATCTCTTCTGCAACAGACAGAAGAGTAGAATGGATTTTCTCTGGGAATCTTCACAGCAAAGTGACTGCTCCTTTGGGAACTGCAGACAAAGCACACTCCAGGCAGACAGAGGGCATTGCCCCATGAGCTCCTCAGCCAAAAGGGAAGCATTTCTGTGTAGAATGAGAACAGGAGCTTTCTCCACAAGTCTGTTTCCATCCATTTCCATTAAAATTTAAAATAATCCTTGAGGAGGAAGTCTGGATGGCTCTTTTTGTTTGGTTGGTTGTTTTTTTGTTTTGTTTTGTTTTGCATACTTAAAAACAACAACAGAAAAAATCCTCTCAAATAACTTTCTGATCACCAGTGGTACATCACTCTGGGTGCCCAAGAAAAGCCCTTAAAGCCTGGTGAAATCTGTCTGGGCTGAACAAAGGAGCCCCATGTTGTCACTTACAAGGAGGGTGGTGAGGCACTGGCACAGGTTGCCCAGAGAAGTGGTGGAAGCCCCATACCTGGAGACAGTCAAGGTCAGGCTGGATGGGCTCCTAGCACCCGATGTCACTGTAGGTTCCCTGTTCATTGCAAGGGAGTCGGACTAGGTGGCCTTTAAGGGTCCCTTCCCAACTCAAATTATTCTATGGTTCTTCAATTTAGGTTACTGCTATGATCTCAGTGTTACTTTGCTTGACCCTCATATTAACTTAGAACTTTACTCAAAAAAGTTTACTGATGATTTCCCCTTAAGTAAGTTGTAGTGTCATTTGTTTTGCTGCACGCCAATCTGTTTTCTCCCTGGACATGCCTCCAAAGCCAATGGCTGTGTTTCCATCACCCAGAACTCCTTCTCGTGATCCATTCTCCATTTATTTGTAATGCTTTCCTAACAGCTGTCATAGGGCAGTGAAAAGATTGAGAGCACAGTGTATCTGTGAAATTGGTCAAAATGGTGTCACTCTGCAGAATTCTGTGAATTGTGCTATCTTAATGCCAGTAATTGAAACATTCACTTAAAAACAGTAAGCCCAGGTTTTCAGGGCACACGCACGGCTTGTGCACATCCTACGCCAGGAGATAAGCTCAGCTTTAACAGCACCCTGTCACAAGTTGGTCATGAGTCTGAGTGACAGCCATGTGCCAGGAGCAGAGCGAGAACACACCAAAACAGGAGCAATCCGAACACTGCATCTCTCTTCTGGCTGTGCTGTTTTTCTCTCACCCGGCACTCTAAGGGATTAGGAAGGCTTCTGAAAGCATTAAAGTTGATGTCAGTGTTCAACACAACACGAAGCTCTGCACAGCTCCTGCGTTCACATGGGACTTAATGTGAAAAGTCACATCCTACATGGAGCAGCAGTGATTCTCCTAGGTAGAAATAAACACTTTTACGCCATTTTGCATGTTCATCGAGGCAGTGGTGTGGGGTTTCTTCTCATTATGTAGACATAATTTAGTTCCTATTAGTTCTGATAGCAGCTTTTCCACTCAAAATAATGTGGCTGTAAAATTAAAGCCAGTGACAGCACAGAGTCCTTCATGGATGTCATAGCTGCGTTGGGCTGCATTTGTCCTGCAGGTCTCATCTCCAGTGTGGAAGGCTGCAATCTGAATTCAGTATCTGTAAATGTTAATTATTAACAGAAGATATCACGTCTTTCTGATTGAGTTCATAATACATCCGCCCAGCAGCAGCCCAGAGTTCTGTTAGCGCAGTGAACTCAGGATGCAATGAGAGATGGTTCAATGGGACTCATCTAGGAAACCTTGGAAGAAGCTGTATGACCTCAGACAGTCCAGATTTTTGGTGAACTTGTAGTGTGTCCTACGTCTTGTTGCTCATATATACATATACACGTGGAAGACATGTGAAGAGCGCTGAGGTCCCGTGGTTTGCTCAGCCCAGAGAAGAGGACTGTCACGATGGCATTGTGGCAACTCAGTGCTCAGCCAGCCCCTGGCAGGAGAGAGAAGGTGTCACGGTCCTGTGGAGGTTCCACAGCAAAATACCATCAGCAGCTGAACTGTGGGTCCCATCTCTGCCAACAGATGTCCTTCCCACGTCCATCCCAGCGTCACCCTACCCAGCAGCCCTGCAGTGTCCTGAGGAGCCACTATCCAAAGCGGAACTTTAGCCGGTAGCGGCCAGGTCCAGGGCTGTGCCGTGACGTGGCCATCTTCTTGGGTGGTGGTGGTGGGGGGGGTGGCTTCTTCTCAGGGCGGGCGACGGTGAAAGCCAGCTGGGATGGAGGGGGCTGCCGGAAGCGGGGCAGGAAGTGCGTGGAGACGTGCTGGGGGCGGGCACGGGGGCTGCAGCCCCTCTTGGCCTTGCCCCGCTTGTTGAGGGCCACGTACCACTGGCGGCCGGAGCGCTGCCCACGGTGCACGGCCGAGGCATAGGTGTTGTAGCTGTTCTCCTGGAAGCGCTCACGGAACTGGCACTCGGCAGTGAAGCGCGCCTGCAAGCAGAGACAGAAGTTAAGTGGGGGGCTGTCAACACCCACACCCCCTGCCCGTAGCACAGTGCTGGTTCTCCCAAACTGTTGCTCCGAAACTGGTGAGGGATGCACAGAGAACATTCTGGAGTCCAGCAGACCTCCACCGTTCCTAATACCTCCCTGTGCAAACTGGGACTCCACAGGAAAATCCTTCCCCCGAATTGGGATCATGTTGGAATGTACTTTCTCATCACATTTTTCCCCGTGTAACACCTGGAATCAAATCTTTCAATCTCTGCCTGGAAGACAAACTGTCCCACTGATTCATTTGTGCTTTCGCGCTTTTTTTACGCACCTGAAGTGCTGCATCTCCAAGTGCAATCCCTATGCTCACCTCGCTGCCCCATGGCACCCTGAATGCTGGGTTTAAGACTGACCGAGGCTCCTGGAAAGCTGTAGGCCCACAGAGCTACTCTCAGAGAAGCTCCAGGCCTGCAGGCATGGCTGTACCACAGCGCAGCACCATGGCACCGCAGCAGCTCCGCATCAAAGCATGGCCGTGAGTGACGGGCACAGAGCGTGCTTTGTGCATTGGGCCATGAAATAACTTTATCCCGACAAGGCCGGGAGGAACAACAGATGCAGGCTTTGCGTTATCGGCATTATCAGCCCAGCCATCCTCAGGCGTTTGGGTCAAGTTTCTACAAATTGATGGCTTTCATCAGAATAAGGCACCATGTCTCTCTCCAAGGTTGCTCCTGCAACGTGGATTTGCCACGCACAGACTGAGGCTGAGTTCCTTGCTGCATTTTCATAGAATGATTTGAATTGGAAGGGATCCTTAAAGAGTATCCAGTCCAACTCCCCTGCAATGAGCAGGGACCCCAACAGCTACATCGGGTGCCCAGAGCCTCTACAGCGTGACCTTGAATGTCTCCAGGAATCTGGCTTCCACCAGCTCTCTGGGCAGTCTGTGCCAGTGCCTCACCAACCTTAATGTAAAAAGTTCTTACGTCCAGTTTAAGGCTTTCCTCTCTTAGTTTAAAACCCTTTCCCCCTGTCCTATCAAAACAGACCCTGCTAAAGAGTCTATCCCCTTCCTTCTTATAGCCCCCCTTTAGATAATGAAAGCCCATTGTTTTGCCTACTCCTGCTCTGCCCATTTTCCGTGTTTCCCCCCCCACACAAACCACCATCGTTGTCGCAGACCCATCCTGCCTAAACGCAGCAAAGCACTCACGCTCTGGTCATCCCCAGGAGCAATGCCCCCATAGAACTCAGTGCAGAGCAGCATGGAGAGCGCATGAACCTCACTCAGTGGTGCCCTGTGGGCTTGAACAGTCCCAGCACATCACCAACACTTGTGTTGCAGCATCACCAATACAGGGCAGGCACCCGCACACCCTGAGTACCAGTGCGTGCAGACACAGCTGTTGCAGCACCAGTACTGTGCTGTATGCACTGGGAATACTCACACTTCCGTGGAGTTTTCCTTTCTTTGACATAGCTAGAAATTTGTTGCTGAAAACTCCTCGGATTCCTACGATCCCCTGAGAGACAGCAAAGATTTCCAGAACGCCTAGGACGACAGAAAGCTCAGAATAAATCACATTTCTTTTTGCATCAGCGTGACAAAAATAAAGCAGAAATCTCACGGCTGCGTTTCTCCACCAAAAGGCCCCGCTTCTCAGCAACCGCCTCTGCGCAGCTCTGCTGCTCCTCCGTCCCCCAGCAAGCGGCATGACGCTGCGGCTGTGGGGTTTGGCTTATTCCTCTCCTTATTTCCAGCCGGTTCCCCGAGCCCGCTGGGGACAACTGGGGGCCGAGGATGCTCTTTTGCACGGCTTGTGCCAGTGCCGACAGATCGCAGGTTCGGGAAGCCCCGTTTTCCCCCGAATTTCTCACCTGTTCTCAAGCCACGCAGGTTTGTCCCCACCCCAGCCCCGGGAGCCGCGGTTTCAGAGGATGGTTTGGGACAGAGCGAGCTCCCACCCGGAGAAACCTTTCTGCTTCCATGCGGCCAGCAAGGCGCGGCTGCCACAGCCCCGACCTCCAAAACGCGGGCAGGAAGGGGCCCCGGCCCCGGCACTCACTGAGCGGGCTGGCGGCGTGCGCGCCGTCCACGCGGCCGTCGGGGTGCAGCTGCAGGTGGAAGCCGATGCCCACCCGGCAGTACAGCCGGCCCCGCCGCCGGCCCGGGCCCGCCGCCGTCAGGGAGGAGGGAGAGGAGGACGAGGAGGAGGAAGACGCGGAGTGCCCCCCGCCGGGCAGCCGTTCCCTCCGGCCGCGAGCGGGCAGGGCGAGGAGGAGGAGGAGGAGGAAGAGGAAGGCCGGGCGCATGCCGCCGGCGGGAGGAGGAGAAGGAGGAGGAGGAGGAAGGGCGGGAGGAGGGCTCGGCATCCCGCTCCGCCGCCCGGCACCGGCGGGAGGGGGCCGCCCCCGGCGCTGGCAGCCCGGGGGGGCCGCACCTGTGCGGAGCCGAGCAGCTCCCGGCGGTGCGGGGCGCGGCGCTGCCTCGGGTTACGGCGGGGCCCCCCCAGGGCCGCCGGGCCGGCAGGGATTGGGTTGCAGCCCCGCCGGGAGATGACAGCCGGCAGCTGCGGGGAAGGGGCCGGGGCCGACCCCTCCCGCCTGGGGCCCCGGGTCTGAGCGCAGAGCCGGGGGGAGCGGCAGCATCCCGCATCCCCAATGGCCCCGACTGCCATCTCACCTCTTACCTCTACTCCCTGCCTCATAGCAGCCCCACGCCCCATGGGGACGGTCTCCCCAAGCACACCCCCCATTCCCCCACCCCCCATCCTTCCTCTGCACCCCCAATGCTTCCATGCAAGCCCTCCCCTCCACTCATCCCATACCCCTCCGTGTGCCCACAAGCACCAGAAAAGCCCACTGCAGGGCCATCTGGGGGGAGGGGGGTCCCGGGGGTCAGGTTCACAGGAAGCACCGTAGGTGACCTTCAGCTGTGAGGAAGAGGAAGGTCACAGGGGGAGGGAGGGGAGCAACACATGCTTGAGGGTGGCACGCATGGTCCTGCATCCGTATCTATATATATATTCGTGTCTATAAATAGAATCATAAATATATATACACACACTTATAAATATGTAAGCAGGCAGATACACAGACACGCATGTTGCATCCATCTCCATATGTATAGAAATAAAGCTGCCCCTATATTTAGAGGCCATACCTGCAGGAGGGTCGGGGTGCTCAGAAGACTCTTCCTTTTTTGCCATTGCAGCACTCAGCCCAGTGAGACCCATTCCTTCCTCTCACCCATAGTGGGATGGGGGACTGGGGGGGGATCAGTGCATCCTCATGGGGCGTCCATGGCCTGGAGAATGATTTACCCTTGTGAGGTCCGTGCAGCAGGGAGGGGGAAAAAAAAAAAAAGGATAGATGAAGGCGGCTTGATTCTAAATAAATAACAAACCCTAATAGCCCACTTCCTGCAATAATCCAATTTAATTGCCTGTGGCAGTTGCAGCCCTTACACACAAACAGCAGCGGCCTCTGAAGGCTGCAGCTGAAGTGCTGCTGCTGCCTGAATTATTCAGGGCTCGGTTACAGAGCAAACTACCAGAAAACAGAAAGATCCCTATGGACCCAAACCCTGTGTGTCCCATCCCTGAGGACTACATACCTGTGGGCTCCATCTTTGCCTCTCCCATCCCTAGGGGTCCCATCTCTATCCCATTCTTGGGCATCCAGTACTCACAAGCCCCATCCCTGATGGTCCTAATGCACTGGGGGCACTGAGGAGCGGCACCACTTGTGCATCCCACAGCGATGCCACCACCAGGACTTCAATGAGGCACAGCGACCCCAATGGACACAGACAAGGACAAAGACCCGAGCAGCCCCAGAGCAGTGCTTACATAAGGAAATGAACGTTCCAGAAGTCCTAAAGGTGCAAAGGAGCCCCCGCTGCACACTAGACGTGTTTCCCAGCGGCTGTCAGAGTATCACAGTAATTGATGGAAGCTCCGCAGGGATTTCCCCCTCCGCAAGTAAGGCTCTGTGATTTCGGCCCCAAAACAGAGAAACCAGAAACTGGGGGGGGGGGGGGGGGGCGTGAACAAGAACAAAACAAAACACACAAAACGAAAAGTACTGCAGCTTCCCAGCAAAGCTGTCTCACCCCCTATAACCCCTCCGGGGGCGGCTCCACCTGAGCTCCGGGGAATGCCCGGGGCTGAGCCTCCACGGCCCCACTAGGTGGCAGTGCACGCCCGTGAGCGGGCTCCAGCAGAGCCCAAAGCACTAACCCAATCACCCCCCCCCCCCCCCAGCCCGCCCCCTCAAAATCCCTACACCATCCCTCAAAATCTCTTAAATTCCCCCCACAACATGCCCCAAACCCCTCCGAGCATTAGGAGTGCTCTCGGTCTGGGCGAAGCTGCCCTCATTGGGATGCAATGAAGCGCAGGTGGTGGTTAAAGTGTAATGAAGTGCAGGGGGGTGGGGGTGGGGGTTGGTTGTGAAGTTTATGGGGCAGCTTTTTGAGAGGGGGTTCCCATTGCGAAGTGCTGCGCTAAGGGATTTAGGGGGAGTAGGGCAGTGCAGCTTTGAGAGGGGGGGAGTGGAGGTGATGGGAATATGGAATGGACTGTGCAGAAGGGGAAAGAGGAAAAAGAAAGAAGGGGGGAAAAAAGGAACGAAGAAGAAAGAAGACAAAGAAAGAAAGAAAGAAAGAAAGAAGAAGGAGAGAGGGAAGGGAAAAAAACAAAACAAAACAAACAAACAAAAAAAACCCAACCCAGAATAGAAAATACAGTCTGTGGGGGAAGAAAAATAAACGAGAGGGAAGTGGGGGAAATAAATAAATAAAGGAGTACTCAGAGCCCCAAACGCACTGCTCTGCAGAACCCGGTGTGCAAAAGGGGCTCTTCCCCCCCCACCCCCCCACCCCAACCCGCCGGACGCGCAGTGCCCAACGTTGCCCCCGGGATCGTGGGAGCTCTATGGCAGCGCCCACCTCTCACTCATGTCCCCCTTACAGAACTCGCCCCCACCTCCCCCCACGGACAAGCGCTTCTCAGGATTGGTGATAGGGGCACGATGTGGGTCCCAGCCTCCCCCCTTCCCCCAGAGACACGGGCACGGCCGCACCCGGGGACTGAGCCCCAGCGCCACTCAAACCGCGAGTGGGACCGGGAGCGCTGCGGGGCTCCGGGTGGCATCGGCCGGGGAGCGGCACCGTGCCGGGAATAGGGTATGGTGAGGGGTAAGGTGGTGGGGGGAGAGGGGAGAGAGGGAATGGGAAAAGAGAAGGGAAAATTGAAGAAGGGAAAGGGAAATCGAGAAAGGGAAAGGGAAAAACAAATGGAATAGGTAAAGGGGGAAACGGAATGGGAAAAGGAAAATGGGAGAAGGGAATGGGAAAAAGAAAAGAAATGGAATAGGTAAAGGGGGAAAATGAATGAGAAAAGGAAATGGGAGAAGAGAATGGGAAAGGGGGAAAGGAAAAGGGAAAGTGGAATGGGAAAAGTGAAGGAGAAGGAAGAATGAATGGGGAAAGGAAATGGGAAAAGCGGTGGGGGGGGGGAAGGACAATTGGGTGGGAAAAGGGAATGGGAAAAGTGAAAGAAAAAGAAAATTGAGTGGGAAAATGGAACAGGAAAAGCGGGGGGGGGGGGAGGAAAATCGAATGGAAAAAAGGCAATGGGAAAAAAGCGAAAAAGAAAGAAAATCGAATGGGAAAAGGGAATGGGAAAAGTGAAAAAAGGAGGGGAATTGGACGAGAAAAGTGGGGGAAAAGGGAAGGGAGAAAGGAAGGGCGAAAGGAGAAAAGGGAAAGGTATAAAGGAACGGGCAAAATACAGTGGGAAAATGGAAAAGAGGGAACAAAAAGGAAAAAGGAAAAGCAGAAAGGGAAGGAAAAATGAGAAAGTGGAAAACGGAAAGAAGTAAAAAGCAGAACGGGGAAAAAGGAGAAAGGGAAACGTGGAAAAGGGGAAGGGAAAAGGAAGGGATTGAAACGGAGTGTAAAGAGAGAAAAAGGAGAGGGGAAGCAGAATAGGAAAGAATGAAAAGGGAAAGGAATATAAAAGAAAGGAAGACGAGGATGAAAAGGGAGGGAGAGAATAAGAAGAAAGAGAGGAAAGGAGAAAAGGGAAAGGGACGGGAGGGACGGAGGTGCGGAGGGGCGCGGAGAGAGACGGGGGGCGCGGAGCGGCCGACCCCGCGGCCCCACGGAGTAACTGCGGCTGCGATGCAGAAAATAAATCATTTATTGTCAAAGCACCCAGCGCACCCAGATAGACTATAAAGTTTAATAAATCTTTTCGGGGGGTGGGCGGGCCGGGCCGGGCGGGGGCATGAAAAGAAACACGAAACTACCGAGACTCCATCATTCACGGGCACATGTCACACGCGGGCGGGCGGCGGGGACGGGGCGGGCGGGGACGGGGCTCGGAGCCCCCAGCGCGGAGCGCGGAGCCCCGGAGCGGGGAAGGTGGGGGGGTCCCGTCCGCCGTCCGCCTCCAGCCGCCGCCGCAGCCCCGCCCGGAGCTCCGTATCTAAAATAAAACCTTTACCCTGACATAGAATTATTCTTACATCTAAACCATAAGTGCTTCATAATTTAAGTAGAAACGTATGACAAATGCATCAATATGTTGCAATATATGACATTTCAAAAAATGTACTTTAAGTCATTTGCTTTCCTTTTTTTTTTCTTTTTTTCCCTTTTTTTTCCCCCCTTTTTTTCCACCTTTTTCCTCTTTTCCCTTCTTCGCTTCTTTTGCCGTTTCGCTTTTCCCCCTCTTTATGCTCTTCGTCCTCTTTTTGCCTTTTGAGTCCATTTTTCTCTTCCCTTTTCTCCATTTTCTCTATTTTTTTTTCCTTTTTCTCATTTTTTTCCCCCCAATTTCCTCAATTTCTCCCATTTCCTCCATTTGTTCGGGTTGTTTTTTCTCAATTATTTCCATTTCTTTCCATTTTCCCCAATACCACCCATTTTTCTTCGTAATTTCCTTTTCCTTTACATTCTCCCTTTTTCTTCCATTCTTCTCCATTTTTCCCCGTTCTTTTATCCGTTCTTCTCCATGTTTCTCCATTCTGCCCATTTTCTCAGTTTTCCTCCATTTCCTCAATTCTTCCCCGTTTTCTCCATTTTCCTCCGTTTTCCCACTTCTCTCAATTCGATCCGTTTTGTCCATTTCCTCACTCTTGTCCATTTTTCTCTCTTTTTCTATTTTTGTCCATTTTCTCAAATTCTCTCGAATTTCTTTTTTCCTCCGTTTTCTCCCCATTTTTCTCTTTTTTTTTTCTTTTCTCCGTTTTTTTTTCCATTTTTCTGGTTTTTTTCCCCCTTTTTTTCTCCATTTTCCCCTTCTCAAATCCTCTCCACTCTCTTCGTTTTCTCCATTTCTCTCCATTTTCTCCCCCCGTCCCCCTTTCCCCCTTCCCCCCTTCCGCCCCGCCGCTAGTTGTGCGAGGTCATGTGGCGGGAGAGGTGGTGCCGCTCGCGGAAGGACTCGTTGCAGATGGGGCACTTGAGCTTCTCCTCGCGGCGCCGCTTGACCAGCGGCTCCAGCGCGTACTCCTTCTTGTGGTGCGAGCGCATGTGGTACACCAGGTCCGACGTCATGCGGAACGACGCGTTGCACTTGGCGCACCAGTTCTGCGCCGGGAGGCACAGCGACGCGAACGACGGCGGCAGCAGCGTCAGCGCCGACGGCAGCTGCAGCTGGAGGGGCCCCACCGCGGCCGCGGAGCTCTTGGGCCAGAAGGCGGTGGCGTAGAGGAAGGGGCTCTGCTTGGCTCCCGCCCCGCCGCCCGCTCCTTCCTTGGCGGCCAGCTCGGCGGCGTACAGGCGGCCGGCGGAGGGGCCGTCGGGGCACGGCTCTCCCAACGCGCCCAGCTTGGGGCCGAGCGGCAGCGGCGGGAAGCAGCGGGCGGGCTGCGAGAAGGCGCTCTTCCGCTCCTCCGCCCCGACGGCTCCCGCCGCCCCGAGCTGCGGCACCGAGCTGAACGCGCTGCCCCGCGTCGCCGCCCCGTTTCCACCGCCTCCTCCGGAGCGGGGGCACAGCGCCGGCTCTCCCCCGCCGCCCGCCGTCGGGGCCGCGGGCGAGGAGCGCTCGGGGCCGTCCTCGGGGGCTGCGTCGGGCTCGGGGCCGCGCGCCGCCTTCTTCACCTCGACGAAGGCGCTGCGCTTCGCCTCGCCCGTCTCGGGGCTGGGGGGCGCGAAGAGGCGGCCGCCCTCCTCGGGGCCGCAGTAGGAGCCGGCGGCGCGGAACTGCTGCTGCGGGGCGCACACCGGCTCCTCCTTGGGGGCCGCCGGCAGCCCCGGGCGCTCCGTCGGGAAGCGGCCCCGCGCCTCCTCCTCGGGGTACCGCCGTTTGGTCCCTCCGCCCGCACCCTCGGGGGGAACGTCGGGGCGGCGCGGGGGATTCTCCAGCTCCCGGGCCAGGTTGTGGAAGTCCGTGGAGGGCTTGGCAGCTCCCCCAGCGCCGCCGTCAGGGAAGGGGTGAGGGAGCGGCTTGGCGAACTTGGCTGGCTCCGGATCCTTGGCGGCTGCCTCCTTTCCGTCGGGGGGACCGCCGTTGGTTCCGTGCAGACGCTTGGGGCAGCGGAAGCGCAGGTGGGCGGCGAAGGGCAGCTCGAACTGGAAGCGCTGTCCGCACTCGGGGCAGGAGAACGGCGGCGACCCTGTGCGGGACACGGGGAAGGGGACGCGCGCTCAGCCCCGAGCCTCTCAGAGCCACCGTCGGGGAAGGGCACCCCGCACCCCCCGCCCGGCCCCTTCCCTAGGGGGGGATGTTAGGGGGCACCCACCGTCGGGGCCCCGCGCGGGGCCGAGTAGCAGCAGCTCGGCGAGCTCCTTGCCGTACCACACCAGCAGCTCCTCGTCCTTGGCGATGCGGCGCAGGGAGCGGTAGAAGAGCTGCCCGCTCTTCACGTAGGCCTCCAGGTTCTGCTCCTGCCGCTCGCGGGCCGCCTGCACCAGCCGCAGCCACATCAGCCCCTCCGCAGAGCCGTTGGCCGCCGACGTGTCCACCTGCAAAGGGCCGAGTGTCCGTCGGGAGTTCCCCAGGGGCCGTGGGGCCGCTCCTCCCGCCCCGTCGGCGGCTCTTACCCGGAAGATGTAGGGCACGGTGCGCTTGTCTGTGGATTTGAGGGCGATGAAGGCGATGCTGTCGTAGAGAGACGTGTGGCTCAGCACGCACGGCCCGAAGATGGCATTCTCCGGGATGTCGCAGGTGGTGTAGACGCTGGTGAAAATGTCCGTCAGGCACTGCTGCACCGCTTTGGCCTCCCCGTCCCACGGCCCCCGCGGGGCGTCCTCCATGGCTGCGGGCGGGGGGAGCAGGGGTGGAGGGGGGGGACAAACAAACACACACACATACAAAAAAGCCACAAAAAATGAAATTATAGATATTTATAGAGGTAGAAATCGAAAGGAAAAAATGCGAGCCATCAAGCTGGGGAAAAAAAAATCACCAAAAGAAATGAAATGATGGATGTTTGTTTACAGAGATGTAAATCAGAAGGAAAATTGTGAGAAAAAGTCATCTCGGTGGGGCAAAAAAAAGGGCTCCGCGCGGGGGATGCGGCCGTCTCCGACGCCAGGGTTGTGCGGGTGCTGGTGGGGAGCGTGGCCCGGCCCGGAGGGTTCGGAGAGTGGCATTGTGGCTGACGGCAGCCACCTCCCGCTCCGAGAGGGAGCGTCTGGCTGCGCATTACCATAATCCAGCACTTTCCCTCCGAGATGTAATTCAAAGCAGAGAGCGGAGGTAATTCTTTTTACCCCGACACGCGCTCCGCAGAGCAGCCCCGCTGCCCGCGCGGGGTCGGGTGATGCGGGATCCCACCCTGCGCTGCGCTCCCGCGGAGCCCTCTTCCTCTCGCCCCTCTCCTCCGAATTCCGCCCTCCCCACCTCCACCGAACGGATCCCCGCGAACCGCCCGCTCCGGATCCGCGGGACCCGGCCCCGCTTCCCGGGGACACCGCGGCCACTTCCCCGCGCGGAGCGGCGGAGGGTGCCCGGCCCCCCGCGGGATCGGGGACAGGGAGGGGGCCGCTCCCGGTGCCCCTCCTCCGCCGCCGTCGTTGCGGCGCTGCCCGGCCCCACCGCGCCGATCTCCGCTAACGAAAGCGGCGGCGGCGGGCGGCCCCCGCCGAACTTTCCCCCCGCCGCCCCCCGCTCTCCCCCGGCTCCGCGCAGCCCCCGGCTCCCCGCGGCCGCCCTTTGTCCGGGGCCGGCTCCGGGCATTGTTCCCTCCGCCACTCACCGGGGGCGGCGGGGCCGCGCTCCCCGCCCGGCGCTGGCACAAAGGCGGCCGCCGGCTCCGTGCCCCCCGCTCAGCGCCGCTCCATGGCCCGGCCGAGCGCACTCCGCGCCGCGCAGATGGACGCGGCGCAGTGAGTGAGTGGCACGCAGACACACACTTTTTGTTTGCCGCACATAATCTGCCCAATGACGCGTGACAGCCCACGTCCCCTCCCTTTAACCCCTTCGGGGAACGCCCGCTCGCCGCCCGTCCGCCCGCACGGCCCTCACCTGGCAGCGCGCGGGGACCCCCAGAAGCTTCGGGACCCGACGTCCGCCCCCGGGGGGCAGCGGGGCCGCCACCGAGGGGACAGAGCCACAGCCGAGACAGAGCCGCTGCGGGGACGGAGCCACGGTCGCGGGGACGGAGCCACCGCCGGGGCGGCCCCGACGGCGCTGCTGCCCCCGCGCACCGGGATGAGGGATGGATGCGGGATGAGGGATGGATGCAGGATGAGGGATGCATGCGGGATGCGGCCGCTCCGTGCTTGTGGAAGGGCTCTCCCGGATGGAGAGCTTTCTCTGCTCCAGTCCTTACCGCCGTCATTTCGGACCCGCGATGGATTTGCAAAATAAAAAGTAAAAATGGAAATAAAAAGGCGAAAGTAAACAAAAGGCGGCACAAAGCCCCTTCCAGAGAGGAGCCGAGCGCTGGGTGCAATCAGAGAGCGGCGGGTGCGGGGCTTTCACATTCACTTATCCGCCGCGTAATTACGATTTTCCCTGCATTAGGATTAAGGGCTGCCCGTAATGTGCTTTCAACATTTATCTTATTAATTCCACAAACCCAGCGGCTCCTCAACGGGGATTGCTATAACATTGCCGATACGCGGCAATTCGGAGCTGCTTCGGAGGTGCGCGATTTTTGAGTTATATATTTTTTCTCTTTTTTTTTCTCCTTCCTTATTTTTAGCCCCCACTGCTTGGCACGCAGCGCCCTACCCGCTGCCATGCACAGGGGAGCAGAGAACCGAATCATCCTTTTCCTTTGCCACAGTTTGTAGGGGCACCGCAGAAGGAGCAGTACCCGAACCGCTGCGACATCGCCACGGCCGCCACCAGCCCCGGGCCCGGTGCAGAACTGCGCGGAATTTTGGGGGCATTTCGAGGCATCTTCGCCCCCGCCACTGCTTTTGGGTTGGCGTTTCCTGCGTGCTGCGGGAGATATCTTTGGGGATACTTCCCCAAAGTGTCTCTCGAGAGCCCCATGCGTTATCCACGAGAAAATTTCTGCTTGCAGAGCCGCGGCCCCGACGGAGCGGCCCGACCCACCCACCGAGAGGTGGTGAAGCCAAAAGCGAAGAGTGGAACAAGCCCCGAGCCCCGCGGTCCCCGTGTCCCCAGCCCGGAGCTGTCACCTCGACCCCGGCACCCCCGGAATCACTGACAAATATTCACGTCTGCGCTCAGCACTGAGGGATTTTCTCCTCTGTGAGCACGGAGCTGAAGGCTGAAGGGTGCACGCAGTACCCCTTAGCCCTCAAAAGCTCAGCTTCCTGCCCTCTATTCACTGATCCCTGGCTTTGGCTTCCCAGAAGTGCACAGGGCAAAGAGATGGGGCTCAGGGCCGCATCCCGTTTTCACTGCAGTGTGCCACCCCCAGCACCCAGGGGCTCTCCTTTTTCCACTGGAGGTGAAGACAGAGGGGCGGACAGAGGGATGGATAGAGTGATGTGGAGGATTCCAGCGGGGATGGAGCCCGTAACTCCCCAAGATTGATTTCCCTCCGTCATAAATCTCAGCCCTCTGTCCCCCTGCCCACCCAAGCATGATGAAGCCCTTTTCCATCGAGTATTCAGCACCGGAGCCGCACAGCCCGCCCGGCCCGCAGCCATCTGCTGCTCCGGGAGCGGAGAAGAACAGCGGCCACAGAGAAAGGGCCGCGCTGTCCGGACCGCTCCGGGACAAACGGCGGCTCTGAATAGCGGCCGCAGCCTCTGCCTCACTCCGTGCCTATGGAGACGGAGGAAGAAAGGGAGCATTATAGCGATGCGACAATTGTAACACGAGCAAAAGAAGAGGCACCCAAAGGGCAGCGCTGCGGCGGCGGAGGGCCCCGGGTGGAAGGGTACTGCCGGGTTTATAGAGACTTCCATTGCTTTTCGATCGGGAGCCAAAGAGTCGGGGGACAACCCCCGAGCAGCGGCCGCGGGACGCAGGTGACGGCTTTTCGGGCTTTGCGGCATTTCTCCCCAATTCTTCCCCCCCCCCATCCCGGCCGCAGCATCCTGCAGGGTGAGCTCTCGCTTCCTCCGATGGAGGGCAGGAGAGGAGAGCCGACGGCTGCGGCCGCGGCCCAGGGGGACCGCAGCGCCTCCCACCCGCAGCCACCCACCGCCGTGACATCCACCCCCCCCCCCCCCCCCCCCCCCGCCCTTTGCTCGGGGCTATGGCACAGCTCTGCCCCTTCCTCGCGTTCCCCGACGTGCTGCTCCTTCCGTGGGCATCAGCCATGTGCGTGGGTCACCCCCATTCCCAATACCAACATTCCTTCCTTTTTTTTTTTTTCCCCCAAGTTTGCTTTTCTCCTGGTTCAACGCGTTACATGCGTGGCTCTGTGCTGCTTGCACAATGTTTTGCGTGATCTAATATTCTTTGTTCCAAACTGCAAAAAAAATCTAAATAAAGACTATAGTGTGTCGCATCGGTATAGGCATCAGCTCGCGCTTCCCGCGGCATATGGTACTTCAGAAGCCATATGTACCACTGTTTAGTGATTCTGGCAAAGAGGCGCAGAATGGTGAAATCCAACTGCCAGGATTTCTGAAAACAAATATGTAAATGCTCCAGTGCTTTTGTTATTCATAACATACCTCTAACACAGCACATACAATATGCTGTTCATTCTGTAACTAGTGTACTACTCAGCTATATTTGCTTCAGCCCTCGGTTTTAAAGATTTTCTCTGCTCTGTACGATTCCTCCATGCTTTCCATCTACATCCATTTAAATTGGCACTTGGAGAAGGGGATTTTTCCTTTTTTTTGGGGGGGGGGCGGGGGGGAGCGAGGGGTGGGAGGCGTGCATATCTGTACAAGCATCTAATAGTGGAACAAAGAGCCATGCGATTGCAGCATCCCCTTGGCACAAGTGGTGGAAGGAAGTGGGGGAAAGGCACTGCTTGCACTGCTTTGGGGTCAGCTGCTGGAGTGGGGCAAGCATCCCGAGGAAGGTGATGATGAACCTCTGGGGAACACCAGGAAACAACAGCTGGGAGGGGGGATTTGGGACACCGATCCCACAGAACATCCCACCTGATCCCACACAGTGTCCCTACCTTGTCTCTTGTATTTGCTCTTTAAATTAATGGGGTGACACACTTAACAGCAGGCACTGTTGGTGTACTATGCAAGAGGAGGCAAGTCCCAGAGTATCCTCACGCCTTTGTCCCTCTGCACCTGGAAACACATTCAAGGTCCAGCATCTCCATGAACAACTTATGCTGTGAGATGCAAATCCTTGGCTGCTCAGCTATTTGCACACCTTGTGCGAATGCATGAAATTTGTATTTGTTGATATTCAACTTAGTAGGAGAATGCACACCTTAGATCGATGTCATCACAGTTTATGGGGATCATCTGTGCCATGGTAGCAGCCCAGGGCTTTGATTCCAGAGCCTTACAAGTGCCGCTGCCCTCCCACATGAATGAGTGGGGCTGTGAAGGGCTGGGACATCTGGCATGGGTCCTGGGACTGAGTCCCACCCTAACCACCTTTCTAAACCTAGAGAGCAACTTCCACATCATACATAAATTCCAGTATTTTGGAAAAAGCCATCCCCAAATCTTGACAATCCGCATGGCAGAAAGCTCCCTATTTTTCATTGTGTTGGTTCTTACTCTCAACCAACATCTGCCGCTATGATTATGGTCTCTAATGAGCTTCTAAATCACATCACAGCATTCTGTGCTGATGAGCTGCAGTCAGTAACTAAGTGTTTCCTCCTGCAAGATGTGAAACACTTCCTACAAAATGCTGAGTGCTCGCAATTCTCCCAACACAAAAGGTGAGAAACTGTTTTTTTTAGCATGTCTTATTTGGGGAAACCCGGGAACTGAGTGATGCATAGAGAGATCTTAGCCTGCCTGCTTCGCATATAGTGCAGGTAGAAAACAACACAGAAACACACCCCCAAAAGAAGACAGCAGCTTCAGGGACTGTCCTTAGCTGTTGATCCCCTTAGAGCAGGCAAGGGAATCCAGGGAGGCCCATGGGCAGCCAACTAACCCACAGGGATGCAAGGCAGTTTTCTGGTGTCACACGGACACATCACAGCTCCTTGCCTTCCTGGACTCTCTTCTCATGCACATCCAAAACCCAGCTTGTGTGGTATCACCTCAGCATGGGCTGAACTGGGCATGGCATGTGCATCCTGCCCTGTCTCGGGAGAATTGGGATGGAAGAACAGATTTATTAACCTATTTACAGGATGTATATGATTTCTCATCAGGTTGGTAAAGAGGCGATGACTCCTCATGGATGACTCAGGATTTGTCTTCCCCTTCTGCTCCAGCGGCTCATGAGAAGAGAAATGAGGAGGGATTGGTTTATAGCACGGTCTCATGGAGATACTCCTTACTTCCTGCAGATAAGGAACTGATGCAACAACTGATGCAAGCCAAACCATCCACGAGCTAACACCTGCATTTGGTTGGGCACAAAGCATCAGTCCTCCCCACCATGCAGAAAGACCATCCAGGACATGTCCAGTTCAACAAGATAATGCTACCCTGCACACATAGGGATGCAGGATTCCCCTCTACCAGCCAAATCCCAGAGAAATGATGGTCCACTCACATAGTTCTTTCCTTAGGAAGTGGTTGAGAGCCAGAAAGACAGTAAGGAACATGTTGAAAAGGTGTTCTTGCATTTCTTCTGTTCTGCAGGCACCCAACACCCTGCCTCACTCCAATTTATAGGAGGGAGGGGAAGTTCTTTGATATATGTATGCCTGGCATGAGATTAAGAAACAACGGTTCAAATGTTGATCCAACCAGTTTATTACAAGTCCTAGCCGTTTAGGGAGATGGGGAAGGGAAGATGGGTGATAGGAAAGATAGAAACATAAGCAAGGAGTCTCTGTAGAAAGCAAAAGAGATAGATAGTCACCATTCTGGGTCCTCGCAGTGAGGTACGTTGTAGGTCCGTTGTTGATCTCAGGAACTCATCTGGTCACCGCGGGGGATGGGAGAAAGCCAGGAAGCTCTGCAGCCTGCAGGCCTCAGGGGTTCTTCCAAAGAAGTTTCCCCTCAGAGAATTCTCTGTCAAAGGTGTCTTTGGGAGTTTGTCTCCAAAGTCCCTAGTTTAGTGAGGGCCTTTTATCCCCATTTGTGTTTTTTTTTTTTCTTCTTCTTTTCTCTCAGTTTAGTGTGACATGCCTGGCCCAACAGATAAGCCAGCAGGGAGTGATGCCTTCGTTGCCATGCACAAGCATTATTGCCTTTTGCAGTGGTCAGCTCCTTCAAGCCGTACCCCTGAAAAAGACTACTTGTCCCACTTCTGCTTATCTTTGCAATCATAAGCAGAGGTACAGTGGCATGGTGACACCCACCATTCACTCCCCTAGCAGTTGTCAGTTAGAGTCTTATTGCCAGAAAGGCCTCACGAAGCACGGTTTGAGATAAGAAAAGTAAAAATAGTTTTGTCTTTCACACACCCAAGCCCATAAAATGATCCTGGGATTGCAACAACGTCCAAGCTTTCTTGCAAGTTTGGGAGCAGGAAAGCCCAGTGGGCAAGCAGAAGAGCAAGGCAGTGCTTCTGAGCATTCAGGAGCAGGAAGCAGACAGGACACACACCCTGTGGTGTGTCTGTGCCATGAGGCATCTTGGCTGACAGCCAGGTGAGGTGCCTGTGAGGTGACTCAGCACTGTCCCTGGCACAGGATGTGAGTTCCAGGTGAGCTAATCCCTGCCTTGTTTGCACAGCATCTATGGGAGTAACACACCTCCCAGCACCAGCTTGGCTCACCAATGGCAGGAGGAAGAATTCAACACAAATGCTAGAACATCGCCGTATCAGAAGGGTGTGTAATACTCCAGGTCTTTTTCCTCAGTTATCACTATACATCATCTGTAGATATTTCCCCAAACTATTGCTAGTTGTGTCATCCACACCCAGCCATGATGACAGACTCCTGCTGGCCTTGGTAAACAGGGTAGTGGCTGCCAACGCACCATAAACATGAAACATGGATCCAGCTGCTTCACTTGCTCGCCTCTGGGTGAAGACCTCTGCCCTTCCTGCCTGTTGCAGATAATTGCATTTACTGATCTGCCAACATCACCACTCAGAATGAAGCCTAGGCTCTCAGGCAGCACTGCTGCACTCCCACAAATAGCCACACAACTGTAGGAAGAAAAACCCATAACTTCTTCAATTATAGAAGATAGCGTATATCAGGACTGCCTACTGCATTGCACAAGCTGACTTTTCTGAAGCCGAGAATCTGAGGAAGAAGTAGTTTAGAGTCACACACACACACACACACACACACAAAGCTGAACACCAGTTAAGATCCATCACAACCACCTCCCTTCCATCCTTCAACAGACTCTTACCCTTTGACAGACAGGATTGACAGACAGGTGCAGGATTGATGCATACCTGAGCACCAGTGCTGCCCACTTGGCCATGGCCTGACCTCATGCAGTCCAGACAAGCCACCTGCTCAACATATAATAAATACTCAATACATATTCAAACTCTGGACTTCGATTTGCTAAGCCCCAAACTCCCAAGTACCAGCTGCACAACCTTCCCACCCTGTCTCAGCCAAGGAAGTTGCTTCAAGAGCTCTGTGCCATGGTGCTTCTCTCTTCTCTATCAGGTCAGGACTCCCTACCTGGAGATTTGAACCAGAGAATAGAGCAGGAGCCCACAATTCAGATCCCACTAATTCTTCCTTCTCTGTACCACTGGGCTCCAGCTCTTACCTGTGAGTAGCAATTCACAAAGCCTCTAGGAAAGGCCCACAGTCTCCTTGTTTACCCTATACAACCCTATCATATCTGTCTCCTCCAGCTGCCCATTGCCTTGACCATTGCAGGTTCACAGTCACTCCATGAGAAAGACATAAAGATTTCCTCAGCACAGACAAAGCCCCTCCAACAGCATCCTCACCCATGGTGCAGAAGAAGCCAAACTCATTAAGCCGAGCCGCAGGAGGTCTGTCCCACAGCTGCACCACATCTCCAGCAAAAAAAGAAAGGGGACATAGGTGTTGCCTCTTCTAATCACAGACACCACCAGATGCTATGGGCTACACCCTACCAACAAAAAACCCCACAAAACTCTCTTCCAGACCTTCAAGCTCCAATCTAAGCAAGGTGTTTCAGTATGCCCCATCACAACACTGAGTTGCAGGGCAGCGTGTGCAAGTGCAGCTCTCCGTGACTGCGGCTTGCTGGTGATCGTATGCCGGAAGAGTGTTGCACAGATGACTTCACGAAACAAAATTAAGAGTCATGCATCAGAGAGGACATTGCCACAGCTCTGGCGTAATTAGGAGCTATCATCATCAAGCACAGGAAATTGGCACATCTGCTTTTTCAGGCTGTCGGGCACTCTGTCAGGGGGAGCTGTGCTGCATCTCTGAGCCTTGCAAAGCACAAGCGTTTATGCAGGCTCCCCTAAAACAGTGTGTATGCAGTTTTTCATCATTTATTCTCCCAGTGGTTATGTTCCCTTTCTATCCCTAGCCCCTGGAGGGAGCACTGATCTGACAGCGCCATATTCTTTCCTTCCTCCAGCCCCAAAGAGCTTTGGCTTTAAACCAGCATAATTCCACAGAACAAAAGTTATGTTTCTATTTTGATTCATCCAAGAAGGGGTTTGCTTCTTCCCCTTAGAGTAAGCAATAAAGCCCCAGCAAATCCCATGGATTGGATGGATGCAAGCTTGCAGTATGAAGGCAAGCCACCTTTCCTTTCTATTCTTTTTCTCTTTGGGTGCCCACTCAGAGATGCGTTGCTCCCTTGATGGGATATGCTGAACTGCTGCCTGCTGTGACCGTGAGTTGTTTCCCAAGAAGACCAAACAGGGTCACTGCAGCCCCAGAGTTGTGCAAAAATCCCATCTGGAGTCATCCGTTCCTCAGTGCTGCTCCCAGCCAGCAGCCGTTTCTGGCATAAGATTTGATTTTTCCATCATGCTTTTTTCTTTTTTTCTCTGCCAGGCCAAGGCTGATTTAGCTGCACTCTGTGAGGTTTGCACTGGGATAGCACACACCTTAATCTTTCTTTTCAGCCCCTCTGCTCACATGGGAAACAGTGTTGCGTGTCCCTCTGCAGTCTTTGTGTTGGAAAATCGGGGATCTTCTCTGCTTTGCTGAGACTAGGAACAGCACCACTTATCGACAGCAACTAATGGCCCATTGTGCACAAATCACTAACAGATCTGCATATTCTCCTATGGAAGCAAACACATTGCTGACATTCAGGTTTCCTAGTTTTTGGACTTGAGAGTTGGCTCTCTCCCTCTGCGTTTTTGGCTACGTATTTCTAGTGGGTATCACAAACTGTTTTGGTGTGCTGGAAAGCAGTGACTATTCAGGAATTCTGAGCTTGCATAATTCCCAGATTTGTCTAGACAGATATTTTCCATCTGGATGATATATGCAACGGCACACGGACATGAGTTCCTGTGTTACTTAATGCTATCCTTTTTATTTATTCATTTATACACTGATGTGCAGAATGAAGGCAGACCGCTGGGCTACATCTGTAAGGCAGAGGAAGGATTTGTTTGGGTAATCCTCCAGCAGGCAGCTCCCTGATGATGGCTGCATGCTATACAATTCCTGGACTCGCAGTGTCTGCTCTCCTTCTTTGCAGAGGATGAGACTTGGTGTTGACAGCCCAAGTCGAGCTGTCTTGAGTCACAGAATCGTTAAGGCTGGTAAAGATCTCTAAGATCACCAAGTCCAGCCCCAGTCCACCCCCAACATGCCCACTGACCATGTCCCTCAGTGCCACATCTCTGTGGTTCTTGAACACCTCCAGGGATGGTGACTCTCCCACCTCCCTGGGCAGCCTGTGCCACTGCCTCACCAGTCCTGTAAGACAGAACTTGGCAGCAAAGTTGTGCTGGTCTCTGCATGCATCTTCTCTGTCAAAAAATCTTGCTGCAGATGTGGGAGCATTGCTCAAAGTGCTCCCACAAGTACCTGACCCAGTGTCAGACAGAGGTCTCCTGGTGCAGGCAAGAGCAGCAGGAACTCCTCCTTCTGCTTCAGGGACCCCTCCTGCTGCTGCTTTATGTTAGCCTTTGTTCATGCCTGTAGCAACGGAGGAAACAGGGAAAGAGGTGGGAGAGAGAATGGTCTGATGGATTCTGAGAACTAGGCAAGTAAGATGCTTAAACACAGCCAGAGCCAAATCCATGTAAATATCCACAAGCTGCTGCCCTGTGCTTCCCTGTCCATCTCTGCTTCTTTTCATCCCTCCAGTAAAGCAGGCTTGTGTTACTGCTGCTTCAGCAGAAACAGCAGAGCAAGAGAGGAATTTACACACACTTGGAAACCGGGAAGGAGCAGCCTCTGGCTGTCACAGACCTTGGGCTGGCAAGGTTGGATCTCTGCAAGCAGCTGAAGCAGTTTCCAACAGCTGGATGATGTGACACATCCTCGTAAGACTTGGGGAGGGCTCTGCAGGCTGAGCTCAGCCATGTGTTGGGGACCCTCTGCTGGGCCTGCAGAGAGAGGCCAGCACTGCTCTGCAGTCCTTAAATACAGCGGATTTACAGCCTTTGCCTTTGCCAGGTCTTTGCGGGTGCTCAGCTCTTAATCTGCTGTGTTTTGAACACCCACAGGGACTGTAAAATGAAGCTCACTTGCCCTTTAGCCTTGCTAGCTCAGAAATACAAAGAATTTCATGCGCCAGATCTTTGGCAGATGTAAATTGTGCTTGCGTGGATGAAGCTTTCAGCCATTAAGTTACTCAAGTGCGATACAGTGCAATACTGAATTCCAGGTGCCCTTCTCTTTTCCTTTTGGATTGCTGAGCACATTAGATGGCACGGAGCATCTCTTGCCCACCCAACTTCTGCTGCCCTCTTGTCATTCTTTCTGTAAGGGGTAGTACTTATTTACAGATCAACGTTGTTTATAAGTATGCAGTAGGAAATGGAAAGCAATTGTTTGATGTCATTATAGGGGAACTGTGTTGTGATTCAGTGCAGCAAGAAAATGCTTCAACTTTTGTGTGGAGCCCTGTGGTTCCAATAACCAGTGCAGCGTGGGAAACCTGTCTGCTGGAAGTGAGAAGGAGAAGATGGATGTTAGTGATACCAGCTTTGCCAGCTCATCACAGCTGTGGCTGACGCAGGATCCTTCCCCTATCTTGTCACAAGAATGATGTTGACTCAGAGATGGGGGCTCTGTGAGGACAACAAACTGAACTGTGCTTTGTCTTTCCCCAGTTGGACAGCCCCACTGACTCACTGCTCCTGTGATGGATGCCATGGTGGGAGGCAAGCTGGGGTAGAGCTGAGAGCTTCAGCACATTATTTTCTAGGAGAACGTAATGCATCCTCTGACTGGGGGAAAGTCACGCTGAGTGTTAGGAAAAGGTTTTTCACTAGGGGGTGGTGGGCATGGAATAGGCTCCCCAGGGCAGGTCATGGCACTGATCTTTCCGGAACACAAGAAGAGTCTGGACAAAACTCTCAGTAATATGGTCTGATTTTTGGGTGGTGCTGTGTGGAACCAAGAATTTGACCCAATGACCTTTATGGGTCCCTTCCAATATTCTGTGATTCTATGATTTCGTGAGACAGAATGCTGAGCTGAGCCACAACCTGAAGAGTACCGAGGACTGAGGAGCTGGAGAGCTGCACACCTTTGGCTCTCCACCATTGAAGTTTTGAATGCAGTCCGCTAAAAGCCAAAGCTGCCTGGATTAAAGGCTGTTGAAACAAAACAGTGACTGAAAGAATAACCTGTTTTAATCCCAATCCCATTGGATGCTTGTCACATAGTGCTTGTGGCAAATACTCTGCAAAGGAAACAAAGAAATAGTGGATAGACATTTATTTTTAACTTGGGAGATAATTTTGGTTTATGCAGCTTGTGGCTGAAGCTTTTCATCAGCGAAAACTCAAGCATCTTTTTAGCCCTCAGAAAATATTTTAAGATTAGAAAGCATATTTGAACTTCCTGTGAAAACCTGAAGGCCCAGATGGCAAAATCCGAAGGATAATATTCTTGCAACGCTTTCTGCAGTGCCTCATGCTCACTGCGAAGGATCCGGCTTATGCTTCAGACCAAATGCTCACTCTATATTTAGCTTTGCACAGTCTATTGTGAAGCGATGAGTTTTAGAGGCAACCACATTGAAATGGGGAGAAATTGGTCAACATGCATGGTTGGAACATGGCTGGTGTTTTGTGGATCCAGGTGTTGGACTCGATGATCCTTGTGGGTCCATCCAACAAGGGGCATTGTGTGGGTCTGTGTCTATGACTTCAGTGATTCCACGGTTCTATGACTCGGATATTCTGTGAATCTATAGTTCTAGAACTTGGATATTATAGAATCACAGAATCATAAAGGTCAGAAAAAACCTTCAAGATCACCAAGTCCAGCCCCAGTCCATCCCCACCATGCCCACTAACCATGTCCCTCAGTGCCACATCTCCACAGTTCTTGAGCGATAATGCCTCCACTATCTCCCTGGGTAGCCTGTTCCAATGCCTCACCACTCTTTCCGAGAATAATTTTTTTCCTAATATCCAACCTGAACTTCCCCTGGCACAACTTAAGGCCATTCCCTCTTGTACTATCACTGTTACCTGCCTTTCAGGCAGTTGTAGTGAGCAATAAGGTCTCCCATGAGCCGCCCCTTCTCAAACTGAACAATCCGAGTTCCTTCTGCTGCTCCCCATAAGACTTGTGCTCCTGACTCTGTTCATCTCTGTTGCCTTTCTCTGAACATGCTCCAAGGCCTCAGTGTCTTTCTTATGGGGGTGAGGGTCCTAACAGTACTCAAAGTGCAGCCTCATTAGAGCTGAGTACAGAAGGATGACCACTTCCCTGCGCTTGTTTTCTGCACCATTTCTGACACGAGCCATAATGCTGTTGGTCTTCTTGGCCACCTGGGCACACTACTGGCTCGTGATCAGCCAGCTGCCAATCAATGCCCCCCAGGTCCTTTTCCTCCGTGCAGCTCTCCAACCTCTCTTCCCCAAGCCTGTAGTGGTGCATGGGGTTACTGTGATCAAAGGGCAGGACCTGGCACTCGGTCTTGCTAAAGCTCATACAATTGGCCTCAGCCCAGCTATCCAACGTGTCCAGATCCCTCTGCAGGGCCTTCCTATCCTCAGGCAGATCAACACTTCCCCCAAACTTGGTGTTGCTTGCAAACTTACTGAGAGTGCACTCAATCTCCTCCTCCAGATCATCAATAAAGATACTGAACAGGGCTGCCCCCAGTACTGACCCATAGGGAACACCACTCATGACTGGTCACCAGCTGGGTTTAACTCCATTCACCACCACTTTCCATGCCCAGCCCTTCAGCTGGTTTTGTACACTGAGAGGAATAAACCTGCCCAAGCCATAGACAGCCAGCTTCAGAGATCGTTCTGTGATTCCACGGCTCTACTAGTTAGAAGAGCTTTGTGCTGCTTTGGAGAAAAGTTGACGGCTCAGCACCCCTCGCAAAGGGTGAGAACTCACAAAGGATGCACTGATCTAAAATGGAACAAAAATCATAAAAACAATACAAACAGCGTCAGTACGTTCCGTGTGAGGTCCCTGGTTCTCCGGTGTCACGCTCCGTGCCCAGGTTCGGGCTGAGTCCCAGCAAGTGGGCAGCTCCGCGGGCTGCCGGAGGGCAATGCCAAACGCTCGGGCCCCGATTTAATCGGAGTTTCCGTGGTTACTACGGAGCAGAGCGCTCCCAGCCCCGGGGACCGGCGGGGAGGAGGCGCCTGAGGCGGCGGCGACGGGCGGCGGGCAGGAGGCGGGCGGAGGGCCGCAGAGGGGCGCGCCGAGTCCGCCCGGCCCCGGCCCCCGCCTCGGGCGACGCGGGGAGGAGAGGGCGGGGGAGGGCCGGACGGGGGGCGGCCCTTCAGCAGCGCCGAGCGGAGCACGGCCGCGCCGGGCCGCGTCCCCTCACCGCCGCCCCGAGGCCCCATGGCGCGGCCCGCGCTGCCGCTCCTCCTCCTCCTCCCGCTGCTGCTCCCCGCCGCCAGCCCGGCCCCGGCCTCCGAGCAGCCGTCGTGCCACGGCGCCTTCGACATGTACTTCGTGCTGGACAAGTAAGGCTGCGCGGGGCCGCTTTGTCTGTCGACGGGTGCGGGCGGGGGGCGACCAAGGGGGGCCCGGCCCTGGGGGTGATTCCCCCACCCGCTGCTCGCGGGAGGAAGTTTGAGGGCAAAACGCGTTTTCCGAGGGGGAAAAAAAATCCGTTTTTCGGGCAGCATCTGCCGCCCCTCCCCCGCGGCAGCTGTTGGTGCGGGAAGTTTGTGCCGAGGGAGGAGGCACCGCGGCGTGGAGTGAAGCGAAGGGCCCCGCGCGGTCCGAATCCCTCCCAGAAACGGCCCCTCTGCCCTTTGTCCGTAAGGCTGCTGGTATGCTCTGGTTTTCTCTGCAGATCCGGGAGTGTGGCACAGAACTGGCACGAGATCTTCGACTTCGTGAACCAGTTGACGGAGCGGTTCGTGAGGTGCGTTTCGGTCTTACCGACATCTGTAAGCCCTGTAGATGTGTATCACAAACACGCTGAGAGGTTGGCTTCTGTGCCCGGATTGCTAGGAAACAGTTCAAACTTTCACTCCATCTCCTCGTGTTTGGGACTGAATGAGAAGGTGATAACATGCACCTCTGGGCACTTTGTCTCTCAAATGACTTACAGATGCCATTTGGCATTTTTATTGTTTTTTTTTTCTTTTTCTTTTTTTTTTTTTTTTTTCCCCTCTGTGAGCCAAACGGTTTATTTCTGATAGGTTTTTTTTTTTTTTTTTTTCCCTATGAATACTGCATTCAGAGCTGTAGGTAAAACAGGCTGCCTGGTTATGGGTCTGTATCTGTGTGAATGTGTGGTGCAGGTGACAAGGAGTAACCTTTAAGTGGATTGGGTGAGGCTCTTTGCTGTGGTGTGCAGCAACAGGACAAGGGGCACAAACTGGAACATAAGAAGTTCTTTACAAACATGTGGAATACATTTCATATGAAGGTGGCAGAGTACTGGAACAGCTGCCCAGAGAGGCTGTGGAATCTCCTTCTCTGGAGACTTTCAAGACTTGCCTGGATGCTTTCCCGTACAACCTGCTGCAGGGAACTGCTTTAGGAGGGTTGGGCTGGGGGATCTCCAGAGGTCTCTTCTAATCCCTATGATTCTGTGATTCAGGCCTGGACAAATTCCCAGGAAGTTTGTGCCGTAGTGACTGTGTTTGTGTTGTGCAGACGTGTAATCAGCTCTGTGTGTAGCTGGCAAGCGTGGGTGCTGCAGGAATGCTGTGCAAACACTGCTAGCTACAGCTGAGTGCAACCAGATGAGGGTGGCTGTGCAGTAGCATCTCCTTAAAAGAAAATAAAAATGATTGAAACAAATAGCCCCCAGCGCACAGACATCAGTTTGGCAGTTTCTGCTAAGGAAAAAGAGGTGCAGTGGGCACTTATAATCTAATAACAGGATGCAGATAGGGCTGTGTAATTTAATACTTCCCACATCCATCATTCGCAAAGCAAATCTTGCCTACAGCAAATGGGTGACTTGAAGTGCTAGAAGTTTTATAAGGTTTAAAAGAAAAAAAGAAAGCCTGAGGAGATCATAGAGCACCACTCCTTTTGCAGTAAGTGATGCTTGTCCCACTGAAAGAGTGGTGTTTGTCCAGTGTAAATCCCAGTTGCTCACCTTGTACAGCCAAACTGCTCCTTGCAGCAGTTGTGGAGAGGAGCTCTGGCTGCCATTCTTAAACTGAAGGGAGTGACTGTGGGCAGAACCACAGAGAACCACTTGGTAACAGTTTTCTTCAGCAAAAGATTTCACTGAAGAATTTACTCTGAGCTGTGTGCCCTGTGTGCATCTGCCCACCATTCTGTCTTGTCTGCAAAGCAGTGTTTTTGTTGACAGTGCTGTGTGCTGGGCATCACGGTTCTGCAGGGCAGGGCTGCTTCGTACTCATGCTCCTTCATCATCTGAGTGCTGGGAATGCAAATAGAATGTTTTACAAAGAGGACAGTTTCCTGAAATTAGTAAAGTTCTAACTTTGAAGTCTCTAAAGGGGAAGTCTCACATTGCTTGGACTGGCTGGTGAAGTAATCCACAGAGATGGGGATTTTGGTTGTTTGTTATTGGGCAACTGCTTACAGCAGCAAACACAGCTGATAACACGCAGCCTGGGTTATAATTGCATTTAAAGCAACTCAGAGCATTTTGCGTTCAGCAGCTTAATGAGTAGGACTACAAGACTGGATCTTACATCCAAGTTCTTTGCAGCCAGAGGTTTGCTCAGTACTTTTATTTCCGTGGCGTCAATAATTTTAAGTTATATCAACACGAATTAACTGAAAATTTATAATAATTTACCAACAGTAACCCAGTAGTGATGATTCCATGAATTATACATAGTATATACACCATGATTTATGAAATTTACCAAATATATTGAAATTGGCATGAATAAAAATTGAAGACAAGCTGGACAGGTGTTGTTACAACCTACCTTAGGAAAGTTATTATCTTGGCCTTCTGGAATATCAGGGATGAGTTTTCCAGTAATGGTTGGAGGTGATTCTTCTTAATCCTGCTGGAAGAGACAGGTAGGTTTCTCCAAAAGATATTTAATTCCTAATAAAAATCATTTCATACAATGTTGCTTTTTATAGTGTCATTTCCCTGGATCCTTTTATGGAGGTTGATCTTAAGTCACACAACTCTACATCACTGATGAAACACTCTCATTATGAAAGAGTTTGTATAGAGATGTCTGAAAGCCTTTTCTATAGAGGGAAGGGACAAAGAGTACTATTTCTTTGATTCTGGTGATTCTGTGATGCAAAAATACACATTATAATTTGCTTTGTGATGGGATCAAACTTTACAAAGCAGTAACTAGCTTTTGCATGTGTCCATGTGTAATACCCCAGGGCAAGAGTGTGCCCTGAGTGTATGGCTCCAACTTATTTTTACACCAATGACCATGAAAACACACTTTATATACATTGGTAGATCACAACCCATGGATTTCATGTTCTGTTGGGTCACATGCGTTTCTAATTCTTAAGTTCAGCACCTGTTGATTTGGATTTCAGTCAGGCAGGAAAGAATAATATTTCTGCTACTTTGTTCTCAATGTAGATTTGGAAGAGAGATGGACATAAGCACCTTAATTCCTTTCTCATTCTTGGTATAGTTGTTTGAAAGCGTGTTCTTCTGAAGTTAGAGGATAAAGACAATAATAATAAAGCATGAGTACATGAATGGAATATGTGCATCTGTACTTTTTGTTTGACTAAAATGTACTTTTTTCTTTTCCCTCTTTTTAAAAGCCCCAAGATGAGATTATCATTCATCGTCTTTTCCTCCCAGGCACAAGTCATTATGCCATTAACTGGAGACAGGTTAGTGCACTGCATTTTCAATTTCCCTCTCCCTCTCTCCACCAAGGGCTCTTATTAAATCAGAGGAGCAGATACTGCACAATAACCGATACCTTGAAGTGGTGGCCAGTCATGAGGCCTTCGTGCAGAGCTGGATTTAATTTTGTGAAGCGAGGACTGTAAATAAAAGTCTTCGGTGTTTCTTAATGTCTGTAGGTAAAGCACACAGTGGTACATTAATGTTTCCAGTAATTTCATATAAGGCATGTATTTTCTAATAAGGACTTCAGGATAGGCTTTAGACAGTGGAGTGTGTGCCGTTTGAAAGGTGAGAGGTCTTTCTGGCGTAATGGGCATGTCTTGATGTACCTGATCCCTTCCACTCGGTTGATGTTTTCAAGTGCGGTGGAAGGCAAGGCTGCTTGCTCTGGTTTCACAGGAACAGGAAGCCATTTTGTAGAAAATGTCTCAAACCACCAGGGACCCTGAGAAATCCCTTCAAACCTATCAGAACGTGTCCTCACTGTCTCTCTTCTGTCCAGAAACCAAACATACTACACAACTTCATGGGTTTGGAGCAACTGGATAAATCACGTAGGAATCATTAATGAACTGCATCAAAGTGAAAGGGAGGTAGTTCTTCCTTTCTGTTCCTTTTAGTAGAGTCAAGCTAAAGCACGATCTCTCCTATTTGTTCAGGTTACTGTTTTTTGCTTTTTTTTTTTTTTTTTTTTTAATTTTAATAATATATAGTAGCAAGTACAACACTTACTGAAGAGAACTCATTGGCAACAAGCAGGCTGGCAGCCCAGAAGCAGGCTGTCCAGTGACACAATTCCCCTCCTGTTTAGCATTTCAAAAAGTGGTTTGACTTGAGACCAGCCAAGTGTCTCCCCCCACCCGCACTCCAGTGCCGGATCCGCTCTCTGCAGGGACAGACAAGGTTATAAGCCATTTTTCCAGATGGCTTGAGAGAGGTCACGAGAGGACATCTAAGCCCATTCCAAGGACTGCTCAAGTCAATGAGATCCTTTCTCTCCGTTTCAATGGGCCCTTAATCCCTGCCAGTAGCCTGCTCCTTATCAAACTGGTTGATAGCACACAGACCACTCTGAATGCTTGGGCAGAACTCTGGAATCGTGCCATGGAAACACAAGTGCCTTTCTCACTGCATGTCAGTAGCATTCTTCAGGCTGTGGAAACCTACTTTAAAGCACGGGAAGAACCCATTTAGTTGCTGTGAGTTCCTCTGTCCAACTTCTCTTCATTGCAAGGTTTGCTGCTGCTTTTGTGCAAACCCTTATAAAAAACCCTTATTGCTTAGCAGGAATTAGAAGGAAGATGAAGAAGGGGGCAGGAGTGACTGCAAGCCTATCCAGATCAGTAAGAAGGGATGGGTACAGCTGGAACCATTGTCATTTAAATATAGAGAAAGTCAACAGTTAAAAATTGCTTGGAATTCCACACCCTAGTTGTTCTGGATGGGAGATGAGGATGCAAAGTGCAGTGCAGTAGCAGGGATGTGAAACTGCACTGTGTGTGATGATGGGATGTTGCAGCCATGTTTATGTGCATTTTAGCCTTGCTGGGATATTTTTCCCCTCGCTCACTCGCTAATTCACAAATGCCAGGAAACCACAATTTATTCCCAGCAGTCAGCTCAAAGCTGGGAGGTCTTTTTTGTTTTAAAAGCCATAGGATTCTAATTGTTTGCACACAGTTACTGCTGTTTTTTTACTGCATTATAAAGCTGTGGATATAAAGAAAGCCACGCTACAGTGGTTAAGGCCCCAGATTACTAAACATTTTGTGACTGTGAACAGTGCTGTGTGGATAACTCTGCAAAGAAAAGTCATTGCTAACCACAGTATACACAATGCTATGATAAATACATTAAAAAAAAATGCCACTGAAATGGAAAAGACTTCTCATGCTTCTTATATGCCATTGTAGAGATGCACATTTCCCCTGTGAAATTTGACTGGATACCATAAGCAAACGGTCAGCAAAAACTTGTGCATTCACATGTGGGTCTCAGCTGTGCTGCTGGTTTTAAAAAGCAAGTTGCTTGGAAAAGCAGACACTTGAGAACACCTCCTTCATTCTCCTTGGGCCAGCTACATGCTGGCTAGCAGAATTTCAGGTTTCTGATGCTGCCTTTCTTCTATCCGGAGCCCATGCAGGAGGCCTAACATTTTAGGCAGAATAAGTATTATTGTACATGGCCCTCTGTACTATTAGAGAGGTGTAGAAAGCCAGAAGCTCCTCCAAATCATGCATCAAGCTGATGTGCAGAGTTAACTCTCACTGGTGGGCCAGCTGTGTTTGCTGGGGGTGCAGCCATCCTTCCTGTCCTTAAAGAGCATTGTTCCTTAGTTTCCCAAACTGGTACCCAAGAAAGAGGAATGATTTGGATAGCTTTTAAGCTTCTGTCTTCAAGCATGCTTTGCTTTCTAGCAAGGGTAAATTCTGCCTCTTTGTACATGTCCCAAATGCAACATATTAGCGACATCAGCAGTTGGACCACTGGGCTGCTGACAGTACTCTTATTAGCACTGTGCCAATTAAACTTTAGAAAAGCGGTAGATAGTGCCCCTGCCTTGAGACACTGAGACAATCTAGCTGCAGCCTTTGGCCCAAGCAGGGAGCAGCATTTGCAGACAGGCCCACACACCTCCTGAAGGAGTTGGCACAGCCTCCACATAGACAACAAGCTCTCTCCAGATGAAGAGAGTAATGATGGCATGAGGTCCTGCTTTCTGGGATAGAGCATGGCAGGGTTTCTCCAAGGGCACTGCAGAGGCCACTGCTACCCATCTCCTCTCTTTTTTTTTGGCCACAGCAGGGCTGTGCCTGCAGCCCCTCTTGGCAGAACTTCATTAAGGAGCCAAAAAGAAACCCCAGATCAAATTGGCAAAGGGCACGTAGCTGCAGATGCATTTGCCTGCCTGCTACTGGAAGATTTATTGGAAGCAGTTGCAAAGTTTCTAAGAGACAGGGTAGCTGTTACAAACTGAATGTGCCTTTTATCAAAGACAGAGGTGTGACATACAATGAATGTGTGCATATACAGTGAATGAGGAAGAGTTAGTAAATCTGTGTTCATTCATCTCAGCCACAGAAAAGCTCTAAGTTGCTGATATCAGTTTGTTTTCCACCTCCCTCCCGTGTCTGACTTAAACCATGAAGCCAAAGGCAAACCAGCCTGTATTACCATTATTGAATTGTGCTGCAGTGGTGTCCAGACACCCAGACTGAGGTCATGGCTCTGTTATTTCAGTTCAGACGAGTTTTATGTAAAACCAGATCTTCTCTGCAGTGTTCTGTGGCTACAAAAGGTCATTACAGAAACAAGGGAGGGGAGAGTTTAGAAAGATTCAGGCAGACGTGGGCTCCTGTGTCTGCCCTTCGAACCTCCTGGGTACAAGCTGTGAAGTGCCTCAGCCAACCCCTCCTGCTGTCTTTGGGGCTCATCTCCTCAGGCCTTGGGTTGTGCATTGGCCTCATGACCTTGAGCGAGGTCTGACTCCTATCTGACAAGCATCAGGCTGGGCTGATCTACAACACGTGCCCTGAGAAAGGGGTGGCGACTGATGGAGCTGCAGCTAAAAAAGCTGCTACTGCCAAAGATTTTCCTGGAAGCTCTTGTAGGCAGAGGCCTGGAAACACCAGAGATTTCTATGTGCCTGGGTCACAAGACATTTCAGATAAATAAAGCCGAACTGATTGTACAAAAGTTATTTTTGCAGAATGAAATCTGTTTCAGAAAACTGGGACTTCGGTTGCTGCTTATTTCTTGGCAGCAGAACACTAACGCCTGTGATGTGCTGCCACTCATCCTGGCAAGCACTGACTATGTGGTTTATAATCTGCGTTCGTACATAATCAGTTTCAAGTTGTTTCTATAGATGCTGAATATAAAATATTTGGATCAAACAGATTGCATTATCTTACATAACTTGTTTTCCATATATTCATGCAACTTTTTTTTTTTTTTTTTAAAGTTTTAAATTGTATCGGTTGATCCTGTGATTGGGAGCTTACTACAACAATGGATTGTACTTAGGAACAACGCTTCTTCACAGAGAGAAACCCCATCCATGGAACAAATGACTTGTGGGTGGCATTTAGGCAGAGCAGCATATGCATTCCTTCTCTTTTGTGTGTGTGTGTGCCTTATGAAAACTTTTCATACATCCTGCAGTGCATTTTCCCTCCTTCTCTTCGCTTCTTGCTCATTTCCTGATTTTTCCTTGAATTTATTCTGTCCCAGATTTCCTGTCTTTACTTAGTTTTGTGTTGTTCAGTTAACCCAGCCTCTCATAGTCAGTGAGGGATTTATTCAAAGGCCCATGGGAAATAGTGGCACAAGCTTATTCTTTTAAATGTAAGTGAACTGCAGCCTTTGCAATTGTGGTGTCTTATCAAAGCTCCTGCAGAAATGCCATGAGCTGTGGATAAAAGGTGTCTTGCAAGTGCTACATTTACCTGCTGATACTTATTTTTAAATTATTGCAATTTTTTCCTACCCTATTAAATATCGGTATATTGATCTGGATGATTTGACTAGAAACAGAACTGCTATCTTAGGGGATTTCCTTTCCTAACTGCTATGTGACTGGAAATGAAGTCAGTTTAATCAAGCAAAGTGAAGTGGATATAACAGAATTTCCATTAAGCTGTTTTAATGCTGAGGCGTGGTCACTTCTTTGCAGCACCTCCTCCATCTGAAGGATTTTACTTGAGTATGGGCCTTTGACTCATCAAAGCATCCTGTATTATTGAGATCTAAAATAACTGTTACCATAGACACTTTTGTGGTGAACAGACAGTCTGCCTCCACATTATATCTCAGCTACGTGCTGCATTTCACAGATTTTTATTTCAGACCTCATTTATTACAAATACTATTTTTCCATTGATAAAATAACACCTTTGCCTACTGTAAGTTGATGCTAAGTCTTTTACCTTTTTTTTTTTTTTTTTTTTCCAGAGAGAAAATCAAACAAGGTCTCAAGAATTTGTCAGAAGTCAAACCAGCAGGTGACACATACATACATGAAGGGTTAAAACAGGTGGGTTTTGCTCATCATTTTGCAATCAAAAATATCCTCTGTTCTCACCCTATGGGTAGAAACTCTTCTTTTTTTTCCTTTAATACCTGTAGAGCCAAGATTGTAATTACAGTTTGTGGGCTGAAAAGCTCAACAAACAAAAGACTGTTGCTATTTAAAAAAAAAACAAAAACCACTGTAACATTAAGCCACTATTCTTATATCTTGGAACCTACTGACATTTAAAAGCCATGGATAGCAAAGGAAATCTTATGGTAGATTTAAAGAGCTGTGAAGGTATGGGTGTTTTTTGTTTTTTGGTTTTTTTTTTTCAAGAATAGATCAATTAATGACCCCAGTGCTTCAGAGATGAACTCAGTGCTGACTGCAATGTAGTGATGAATGACTTCCTTGTTAGTAATTTGTAGGAGGATTGTCCGAAGGGATTGGTATGAAGATGAGAGTTGTTCAGATGAGACACTTGGTTTACTTACAATCAGCTTCCTAGTTAAAAGTTAAGATATAATTTTAAGTGCAATAAATATTTTTCATTTTCAGGCCAATTTGCAGATTGAGAAGCAGGGAGCATCAAGGTTTTCTAGTATCATCATTGCGCTGACAGACGGCAAGCTAGATGGTCAGATTCCCTTGTATGCAGAGAAAGAGGTGAGCACTAGTTGAAAACACATTTTAGGAGTTTGTAATGACCACTGAATGAAAAAAATATCTATTCCTCTCTCTATTCTGGGGCAGGCAAAGACATCCAGGCAGCTGGGAGCTAGAGTTTACTGTGTTGGTGTCCTTGATTTTGTACAAGCACAGGTAAGAATATTACTATTTCAGATTACTCGATTGTACCATTTTGCAGGGTTTTATGTGGTTCGTGTTAAATATTATACATTAGGCTGTATTGTACCTTCACTGGATCAGAAAGCAGACACTCCCATGTGTTTACAGGCATGAGTAGAATGTGTGGGTGTCACTTTTACTGTAGAAAAGACCTGCTGGCTATATCCTTGCTAACTTGTAGCTGCCTGTAGCAAGAGTAAAACTCTTCCAGTAAGACAGTTAACAGATTAGGCAACAGTGTATATACGACATAGCTACATCTGCTGTGTAACTACAGACAACCTAAGCAGAGCGTGTAACAGCTTAAGGAAATGGAAAAAAAAAGATGAAATGAACTAAGAATCCATGATCCCTGTCTTCATTGACTAGAAGTTCTTCCAGAGCTTCTATTCTCTGCCAGGACTGTCCTAATAGTCACTGTAGCTACTCTTGTCAGGTGAAAGGGTGCAAGAGATATTTTACTACTGTAAAGGCACATAGAAAGGCTTTTCAGTATAAAGCAGAGCAAACAGGGAAGGTAACTCTGGAAAGAAATTCAGAATTACCACCAAAATACAAGCTCTAGAAGGTTTCTTTATTGTGTTTGTTTGATGTGATGGATCACTACTATAGAATTTAGTTTGCTGCAGTACATTCTGGCAAGTCCTCCCATTTAGAAAAGTTAGAGGTAGCTTCTACGGATGAGAAGAACTCAAAAACTTTCCTTCTTTTTGCAGGGTTGATGAAAAGTGGTGGGTTTTTTTGGTCATCCTTTTATATTTTAAGGCTGAAAAGTCATATGAGGTGTTTAATTTGCCAAATGATTCACATGCATTTTTATGTGTTCTCTCCAAAGCTTGAAAGAATTGCTGACACAAAAGAGCAAGTCTTCCCTGTCACTGGAGGATTCCAAGCACTTAAAGGGATAATCAATTCTGTAAGTACCAGGCAAGAACATTTCCTGAAGATTATAGCATACTCTTCACTTCCACTTACTTTTCCAGGCAGAAATGGTTCCTAAATCTGTAATTCCAATGTATTATGCTCTCTCCTCCTTATCTTAGAGATGCAGTTCTGTAAACTGACATTGCCTACTACTTCTGCAAGTATTCATGCTCAGACCTTGTATGGAGTTTGATGACTCCAAGCTCTGTTAAGTACAGTAAGTTTGAGGAGAATACATTGAGGTATGACTGTTACAATCTAAAACAAATTGAGACCATAACTTCAGGAGAGTTGAGAATAATCGGTTGAAATCATTAGGAATGAGTGAAAAATATGTATCGCACAAATCTTTGTATTTAGAATGCTTCTCTGAATACATGCTAGACCTTAACCACTTGTTTTTCTACCAGGGAATGAGACTTTCAGTTGTTGGTGGTTTTTTTTCCCCAAATGTGCTTCTCACTGACTCTCATCAGTGAGAAGGGACTCTTCAAATGATTACTCTCATTTTCAAGAAGAGATTAAAGCAAGAGGAACGTTGTATGTTTGTGGTCAGTGGCTGGACAGTATTGTAGCTGTCTTTATAGCAGATGTGTTTGACTGTAAGGACCTAATTTATTTACTTTATGTTCAACCGAAGGCATATGCTTTGTTCAAGGTTTACACTGCTGCGTGTAAGCAGCAAGAAGGAACAAAGCCTACTGTCAACTTAAAACCAAGAATGAAATCCTTTTTCTCAAAGTGATCTCATTATAATTCATTTCCTTTTTTTTTTTTTTTTTTTTTAAAATAGAGGATACCACTCACATACAGGATATTACGCAGTCATCAATTTATCACTTCCCTTCAATAGCCTGTTTTGTGTGTGTGTGTGTGTGTGTGTGTGTGTGTGTGTGTGTGTGTGTGTAAGTTAACAGCATAATGAGGCAACTTTTTTCCTTATAATTGCTTAAAATAAATGTAATTTGAGAAGCTTCCTTGCATATTCTAAAGAGGGATAATCAACCTTTTCATAGAGTGACATTTATTTTCCCGAAACGATGTACAGCCCATGTGGTACTCCTTTTTTAATCTTCTTTTTGCCATTCAAAATACTTACACAAGTCAGTTCTTCTGCTGGTGCGAAGGAATGCAACATTGAAGCCATCAGAGAAAGGCTTACAAAAGCTAAATGTTTAGTCCCACTTGGTTAGGCTACTGAATTTCCACAGATACTGCATTTCAAAATGCATGTCAAGGCAGAGCTAAGTAAAGAAAGAAATGTTTGTGTATGGAGCGTCCTCTCAAACAAAAGTCACTGACCTGAAGATCAGACCCTTTCCAGGAGCTGGATTTCTCCACTCTTAGGCTCTCTGAGGAAACAGCAGGAGTATGATCCCTTGAGGATTCTGAAGAGTTCAGCTTGAGAATTCTGTAATTAAAATATACAGAAAATTAACATAGCTTGTAGGCTGTCCCCTTAGCCTCCATTTTTGGCCAAGGTATTTTTGGGCAGTCCCTGTCCAGCAGCCATGTCAGCCTCTCCCGTATTCCTTCCAGGAAGAAAAATTTTAAGTTCCCTCCTTTTTTTCCCCCCCCCCCCCCCCCGTGTGTGTGTGTGTGTGTGTGTGGACAGTCAGTTTGGCAGATGGTGCTTGCACAAGCCTCAGTCCAGCTTCTTTTGGCACTTACGAAAAGACCAAGTACAGAAGTAGCAGATGTGTGCATATTGTGTGTGTAGAGCAAGAAAAGATGCACCTAACAGCAGCACCTCATTGTTAAAAAAACAAGTCTGACAGGAACTGTACAGAAAAAGAACACTTCAAGTAAACTGTTCTACAGCTTCAACATTGTCTGCTCCTTTAAGCTGTGCCTGAACTCATGAATTGTTGAGGCCTTTGTTTAGCAGACTGTAGTTGGAATAGATCATTCAACATTTGGATCACTGTATATTTCTGTCCATAAGGAGACTGTATGTTGTGGCTATCTGGGCCTAAGGAAAACATTTTCTATGACAACAAAAGAGCATGAGTAAGCTTTTCTGCCAGGAAACATATCAATGCATCTCAGTCTTCTCCTCACTGGTCTTATTTGTTGGGTTATGTGATTAAATGAAACCAGGCTAATGATTTGATAGCTCCTGAGAACTTTTAGAGGTTGGAACATTGTCCCCAGCTTCCTGAAAAGCGCTGAATTTCACTGTGGTTTCATTTTGCTGTCATGTCATCTAGGGCTATCCTCACTTCTCTAGTAAAGCACTTTAAATGTCTTTATTGGATGCATATGGTTAACAACATGCTATCATTCTCCTTATTTTTTAACTATATGGTGTAGATGGAAGTATCCATAGATAGTTTTTATGTTCCCTTGTTTTTTTTTTTTTAATGCATGTGTTTTAACATGATTGGTATACTGTAGTTACAAATCAATTAGCATTGAAGGGGTTTTGACTGATTGTGACAATTCACTCTCATCAGACTGTAAAATTGGTAAGCAAGATCTAATCAAATATGAAATAGTAACAGTTTTCCTTTTAGTCACAATTAGAAATCCACTTCAGTTCCCAAATGCACTAGAGAATACAGACTCAAAGAGACACCCTGTCATAAAAGGGAAGTATAATTTCAAAAGAGGAAAAGGAAATACCCAAGTCACAAACACGCAAAAGCATAGCTTGAAGTGCAGTGCTAAAGGCTCAGTTGTGAAACCTTCCATTAAAATTGTTGAATATTTCTTGTTTAATAAAATATACTGTTTACAGGAATAGCAGTGACCCAACAATTGAAACCCTCCAGCAAAACTACAACACAAAATTGTTCAGTAGGAATGGTAGGAGAAGCTGCTCCTCTATTCTACTGTATTTGCCTCTACCGAACTTAAAGCTGTGGTTTTGTTTTTTTTTTTTTCTGCTCTGTTGTTATATCTGCAGTAAATTGCAGGTATTGCAGTAAATTGCTCAGGAATCCTGAGCAGTTAATCTTCATTTGTTGATGGAAGAAAAAGTGACAAGCTTTATCTTAGAAGTATCTGTTTTTACCTACTTCTGCAGTTGTTTGAGGTCTGAGTAATTATGACAATTTATTTTCTTTGGATAGCTATACAAAATCACAGCAAGGGGGCTGGAACTTGATAACCATTAAGTTCATTTCCAACCTGAGCCATTCTCTGACTCTATGAAATACATTTAATGATGGCCATGGATTAATGTTCAAGACAGCTGGTGATCAGCATTTAGAGAAAAACAAGTTCAGATCTTGAAAGCTTATATTGAAATTAGACTTGCCTACTTCAGATAAAAAGCCCAGTGAAGTTTGTAAGAATTCAAGCACCTCCATGGTGCATTGCATTTTTTTTTAATAATACTAACAATTAAAAACTCTACACAGACTCATGTGAAGAGGTGACTGTTTTTTTGAAGTTTCCAGCTCTTCTGACATCCTTAATATCTAACTTTACCAAGTAGTAAGAGAACAGCATTGTCAGAGTAAATAAATCCAAGGGGAAATCTAAAGCTTAGAAGAAAAACGCTGAGGGCAACTTATTATGCTATCAGGAGCAGTTTACTGATTCAGTTTGGCTGATAATTACATGGACTCCTGGGCTTCCTGGGCAAGCCACAGCAGTGTGAACTATAAGGTTTTTTGGAGTGCACAGTTTATATCAGCATGTGGCAATTTAGCACTATATGAGAAAATGAAATAGTTCTTTTTTTCCTTTCCTCTCACATTAATGATTGAGGTTAAATATATATACATATAAGTATTAACTTAAATATATACATGTATATATTTAATTTAATGAAGAACCATTTGGGAATTTATCATTTTCATAGAATCATAGAATGTCTTGGGTTGAAAGGGTCCCCAAGGACCATCAAGTTCCAAGTTTCATTGTTAGGATTGAGTCCATCTGTCATAACTGCCTTCCTAGAGGGCTTTGAGAGACTGCTGAGACAGTACTTGTCCTAACAATCAGACATGTGGGTGTGGAACGTTTTAAAGAGAGAATGATCAGGGTCAGGACTGCTCTAACTGCTAACTCCCATGCATCTAGCTTGGTATAGTCCTGAACCAGTGCCTTCACTTGGAGAAATGCTGTGGATTCACGTTCTTACAAAGTAGCTACTAACTATTAATAACACTAACTACTAATAAACACTAACTCAGAATTTCCTCAATGGAGTCAGATTCCACAAGGTGACTAAGGGCTGTGGGGCTGACAGCCTGCAGAAATCTGGGAGACACACCAGGTATCAGATAAACTCTATAATGCAAAAACAGTACTGGACTCTGTCAAGGGAGCAGGATATGTCTGCAGTCATAGAACAGAATCATAGAATCATAGAACCACCAAGGTTGGAAAAGACCTACAAGATCATCCAGTCCAACCATTCACCTATCACCAATAGCTCCCACTAAACCATGTCCCTCAACACAACATCCAATCGTTCCTTGAATACCCCCAGGGTTGGTGACTCCACCACCTCCCTGGGCAGGCCATTCCAGTGCCTGACCACCCTTTCTGAGAAGTAATATTTCCTAATGTCCAGCCTGAATCTCCCATGCCACAGCTTGAAACCATTGCCTCTAGTCCTATCACTAATGACACGAGAGAAGAATCATAGAAGCAGGAAATGTTGCAGTTCTGAACACTGTCATTTTAACTATTTTGGTCAATTATGAAACAACAGTTATAGAAACAGTGAGTAAAGCGATTAAGTAAAGAATCTGGGAGCAAAGATACTAGTGTTATTTGAATCAAACACTGGGGTCTTTATACAAGACTATACGCCTCCACTCCATTACTGGACAGCTCCATGTGTTTGCTATCACCCTGACTTCCTGTCTGCCCTACCCCATCTGGAGTTGTTTGCTGCCTGTTGGAGTGCAGGGATAGTCTTTGGTAGAATCAACCTTCTCTACCTCTATTGGGTACATTGTACCTGTTGTCAGTCAGCTGTCATCTTTGGTAGATTGTTATCTTGTTTTGTTTTTCCCCCAGTAAGGCTGAAGTTTCTGTATTGCCCCCATAAAACTCCATTGTGATACAGTATGAAATTTTATTTCTAGTTGTTCTTGCAATATCTTCACATTTTGCTTGCATTTGTGACTCATTTCTATGCTTGTGGCTTGCACAGCTCAGCAAGTCGTACTGTATCACATTCTGAAAAGCAAAATGAGATAAGGATCCCTCTTCCTCTTCTGTTTATGCAAACACAAGCCCTGCTGATTGGAGAGTAAAAGTTGTCTAGTTGTTTCTGCAGGCAGAGCTGGACAAGGCTTGTGCCTGTAGAAGTGAAGTTAATGGAGCTTATTTTAGGACTGTTATTAGAGCTTGTGGCAGTTGTACGTAGACTTCAAAGCATTTCTATACTAATGTGAGTTGGCAGCACTTAATACTCAAAGTTAAAATATATTTCATACTTCGGAAACCCCCACAAAGTGGTGTCAGATAAAACTGTAGGAACTTGACTCATACAGAACTAAAGAGGAAGTTGTTGGCTTAAAAAAAAAAAAAAAAGTTCTGTCTAGAATGGTTTTATCTTGTATTGTTACAGAAGTTCATAAAAATTCTACCTGCAAGGGATTAGAAATGAGCATTCATCTCTTTTTGCTTGTTCATTTTGTGGGCGCTCAGTCTTGAACTGGGCATTTTAAGCAGGAAAAGCACCCTTAATCACAGGGGAAAAAAACTGATCAAGGAATATAAGCTGGGAAGTTGCATTACATAGTACGTATTTTACTTGTACTTTTGAAGTTAAGTTGTTTCCACGTTGGCAGAGACCATGACTGGAAAAAGACCCACACCCTTAGCATAAAGTTTATCTTCATCAAAAAAAAAACTCCACAAATATTCAGCTGCAAATTTACAGTTAGTATTGCAACCCTAGGTCTTGAACTTCAGTGTAAGTATAGAATAAGGCACTAAATTATCTGGACAGCTCTCCTGCAACTATACCTTTACTACTGCATCTAGCTCTACAAATCTCTTTACCGGAATGATATTAATGAAAACAGGAAGAAGGTTGGCTAGCAGTATAGCTGATGGTGAGAAGGGACAGAACCACAGGAAAGAATGATTCTTGGAAGAACAGAGTAATACATATCAGTAGCTCTTAATGCTGAGTGTTTTTTTAATGGAAATGCCTGCCTTGAAATTAGTAGCACCACTTGCTGCCAGGTGCCTTAATGCCCCTGTGATTAAGATTCCTCTCTGGCCAAGTTGCAAGCAATTCAGTTATTGAGTAGTCATCAGGAGCTAAGTTATTTTCAACACTTTTGCCCTGAGACAGCTCAGCTCACTAGGGCTGAAATCCATCCCTGGTCTACTTGCTTGGAATATACTAAGACAGCTCCCCACTTTTTTTCCTTAAATGATGTCCCTGAGCTGCAGGTAAGGGGAGAAGGGCCAGCAAACCAACTGCATGCTGTTAAGATTTTTCAAGAGCAAAATGAGCTTAAACAGTTCATTATCAATTATAAATGAATGTAATTGGATCGTTTCCTGTAGGAAGAAAATATGCTCAGTTTATGCCCTGGGAATCCAGGAAGCAAACTATTAAACATTTAAGGAGGTGGGGGTGGAGAGGGAGGAGAAATGCAACAAGTTATCATTAAAAGAATTACTGTGATTAAATCAGTCATCTTCTTTAATCCACTTGAATGGTCTAATATTCAAGCTGCACTCAGTGCAAGGTTTAGAGCTAATGCTGTGCTATGTTTTCCATGTGATTGAGACTGAGTAGATAGTTTTGGGAATTACTGCATGTAGATGTTAAAGGGACTCAATGGCCTGGAATGGAACGCTTTCTGCTCTGTCTTTCACTGCTGTGCAGCCCTTAATTTGACATTCTCTGACATATTACAAACCAGATAATATTCTCCTGGAGAACGGAGAGCTTGATAAGCCGGTAACATAACTGACATGGCTCCAGTTTTCATGAGCACACATGTGCCTTGTGATTTGGATACAACTTGTCAGCTCTCCGCACATGGCTATTGGTTCTGTTGCATAAGGACAAGCGTAAAACTTGCTCAAAATGAAGCACTTACAAGTCTAACTGAGATCTAGTGTTTCCTTAGCGATAAGTTGCTTTGAGACAGATTTTACTTACTAATTAAAAAAAAAAAAAAAAAACCAACACTTTTTTTCCTGCTATAGAAAGTAGCAGTTTATCTAGATTCTTATTTACATTACTTGCTAAGTACTGGGTTTAAAGTTGTTTTTAGTAATGTGAGGGTAAAGGTTCTGATGCTGTTAAAATCCGCATCTCTTCCAACCTGCAGTTTTGTCATCTACATTTGGTTCACTCAGCGACTGCAAATGAAGCAGTGCTTTGACATCGTATAATTAGAATATTCCCACTAACCTGACACTGCAGCAGGCTTCTCTCTTGATGGTTATTTTATGCAAGACCATATGTCTCAGGGATTTTTTTTTCATTTCAATGGGGGACAGGAGCAGCCCTCCTCCACCTCCTTTCCTGTTGCGCTTTGTCTAAGGCAGTGTCAGGAAGTAGGCTGAAATTGGCAGCAAGCTGTACTTAAGAGCACAGATGTTTGGCACCAGACAGAAGTATATCCCCATTATGCACATAACTGCTATGGTTGCTTTGCCATTGCTTTGTTGGACGGAAGCAAATGGTGTTTCTGATGAAAGCATTTGTTTCATTTCAAGTTATCTCAAATAGATTGCCTTCCATCTAGGGTAAGATGGTACCAGTGCCTGGTGGCTTTTGTCGAAAAAATCTGCACTGGGAGAGAAAGAAGGGGGGAACACATAGCTTTGCTTCAACACAGTACTGATATGAGATGTGGCACGGTCCTATAGATTTGGTATTGGAATTTCATTTTGCATATGGATCCTACAGGAGAAATTGTGGATGTCCCATCCCTGGAGATGTTCCTGGGGTCATGAGCAGCCTGATCTGGCAGAGGTAACCCTGCCTATAGCAGGGGGTTGGAACCAGATAAACTTTGAGGTCCCTTCCAACCCAGTTATTCCATGATTCTATGACCTTGGTTTAACTCTTTTTAAAATTAATTTCAGGCTGTGAAGACATGGGACCACTGAGTACTATCTGAAACAATTCCAGGTTTAACATTGGAGACAGGCAGGTGACTTCAAGGAGCAAATGTGCATGGAGAGGCTGGCATGCCTAAGAGTAGGGAATGCATGGAACTTTAGGAGCTTGCTTCTGACCTATAGATCTTGAACATGATTAAGGTTACTCATCTCAAATCAGTGCAGTCAAAGGATCTACATATATTCATTTGCTCTCATGATCTACTCCAGGCCATTAGCTTTAAAGTCTAACCACATTGCATATAAAGGGGCAACGACTGTTACTCAGTTAAAAAGAGCAACAAGTTGTAGATGAGAAGGAAATCCGTAATAACACCTGCAAACATACAGCCTGAGCTTTCACTGCCTTGATTCACTTCTGCATGCTGTAAGACTCAGTTAGCATGGCGTGACAATTACTGAGCTACAAACATTCAGCATTTCAATCTTCAGAAGAAAAATAGCAAGTTAATCCACTGCTGCACTTAAGCACCTTCTACTTAACTTTCAATTCATTTTCACTGCCTCAGCAGTAGTGGAAAAATGTTTTAGGAGCATGGGAGAGAAAGAAAGTTTCCAATAAGACACTTAAATGACTCATATAAAAATAAAAACACATGGAAACATGGGATAGGTACAGTCTAAATGCACCAATCAGAACAAATGAAGCAAAGTCGTTTTAGGAGCTGAACTGACCGCTTCTGTGAACTCCATGCTAATTGGCTCTCCTGGACTCACTCTGGCCAGACTTTAGCCAGGCCTAGCTGGAAATGACTAAACCAAACAATAGTACAACACTGTTTGCGTTACAAATTCTCCTAAGGCTGTTTTTACAGCTCTAAACTGGGATGACACTCAAGAAGGTATTAACTTACCCAAGAAAGAGTAACTGAAGCACAGTCCCAGGCAGTTCATACAGCTGTAACCCAGCGCTTCTAAACCTTGTTTATGCACGTTCTTGCACCAAATGATGCCTGCCTGCTAACTGCTCTTTTTCTTGCCTACTGCTCCTGGAGCTGCTCTCCAAGCACCAGGTGTATGGCACTCCCTAATTAACATTTAATGGGAAACAAAAGGTACAGGCACTAATTGGCAAGCGACCATCACAACCTGAGTGTTACAGCTGATGACCAAAAGCTTTGCCTGCTTGCCTAAATCCCACTGAGACTAGTAATGTTACAGTTGGTTTTCAATGCTATTTTGTTTTCATGGATCCTCACAGATGCTGTTTGCAAGTTTTATTCTGCAGTATCCCCCTTCCTCACCTGTCTCCCTTTTTTCAGTGTATTTTAAGTAATTCTCTTTATTCTACAGTAAAACAATGATAGGGTGGCGGGTGGTTGGCTAGCACTGTGAATTTACTGCTCTAGCTTGAATGAGGGTGGAAGTGAGGGAGGTGCAGCCCTTCCTGATGTAGGTGTCACAGTTAACTGAGAGATGTACTTGGTGCATTCTATGAAGAAAAGCACATCTGCTCTGTGTCAAGCTCTGAGTGTAGCTTTCCTAGTTTCAATTCTGCTTGTAGTCTGCCATGGTCCTAGAGCTGCTTTTCTCCCTACTGGTTCTATTTTGCCCACTGTGCATTGTATTTAGGGCACCTCTAGGGAAAACGGTGTAAGAGAGACTGGAAAGTAGGGGGGTGATAACATCAAGAAAAGCTCCTATTTTGAATTTGCTGGTAAGCAGGCAGTCAGAGCTTTTTTAGTGCTCCTTTATCATCTTTCTGCTTTGTGCAGCATATGTTTTGCAATGAGACTGGCTGTCAGGATAGTAACAGGCAGTGCTTTAGGCTCCAAGATTGAAGTGCAATGAGCAGGAGCTAATATTGCAGTGAGTAGAGTTTTGCACACTGATTCTGGAAGTAAGTGATTATATTGCACTGTCAGCATATATTTCACATGACTTTCCCTCCATGAATTTAGCAAATGGGATTGCTTTTAAAAGGTGAATGTTTTCCCTCTTCAAATCTTAACTCTGGAAAAGAAAATCAGATGCATTTGTTTTATTACAGTACATGCAGTTCACAGAACTGCATTGCCTTCCCTGTAAGGAGTCAAGCCAAACTGATTTAGGGTTGGGATCCAGAGAGCAATGATGTAAACAATGAGATGCATGTTTGACATGGAACTGTAGGCAGCAAAGGACACTGGTGACTTTGGGAATCCTTTGTTCAAGGTAATTAGTCTGCTGAGTGTGATCAAAATTGTCAAGAAACTCATCCTCCAACACTTCATGGCCATACTGGTCTTCTAACCAGGAAGATGTAACTTGTATGTCCATATACATATGTACACGCTGTTATCTGGTTTCAGAACTGTAACTAGACTTGAAAACTGTTGTGGTGGTTCAGTAAAACATCCAGCTGTGCTATTGACCTGCCCCAGTTCCTAACCTCTGCCTCCAGTTCTGGGGAGGAACAGATGCCACAAGAGTTATGATTTATGGTGCTGCTCGCTGCCAAATCTTTTGAACTGCAGACCGGGGCTAAGTAAAATGGAACGATTCTGTGAAATGAATTGACACTTAGCATATTTTATTAATTGTCAACGTACAGTTGGGTTGCTCATGGCTAGTTACTAGTGCATTGTTTTCACAATTTCTTGGAATGTGAAATTCATTAAAGTGCTGGAAGGGAAGGTTGTTGTAGCCTGCTTGTAACACTGTGCTGCATGGTACAGCTCTGTTCTGCAGGATGTTCCCAGTACATGGTAGGCAAAATACTTAGAGAGCTGCAGGAGCTGTACAGTGTAAATTCTCTGAACTTTCAGAGGCAACAATGAAGGTGAGAAGTGAGCAAAAGCAGAGCCCAGCACATGACATGTTTAAGAGACTGAGGAAGGTGCAGAAGGCAGGCTTTCTATGGGAATAAATGTTGCATAAAGCAGAGGCAAGATGTATGGCAAAGCAAAAATTATAAACAGAGATGGAGTCTGCAAAGCCTGTAAGCACTGGTGAGACTTATTCCATCTCATTGCTTGGCTGGCTTTTAGTAATTTATTGTAGGGATGCATGCTTTTTCTATGCTAATGCAATGATTTGTGTAGATGTATTTTTTCAACAGCTTAAATAATTCTAACAAAACACGATTCTCTATTTTGATTGGACATGTACTGGTCAGAAACTGACAGCATTTCTGTTAAGCATCTCCAATTGAATCAAGTGCTAAACCACTTCTTTATAAGATGCAGTTGATGTGAGCGTTCAGGAACCTTGTAGTAGGGAATGCACAGGAACCAGGCATCAGCACATTGATACAGATTTTAAGTACAGATTAACACTCAGATTGCTTGGTTGGCAATTTGTTAGGTGAAAAGTTGTCCCAATCTGAGAAGTGGATAGAGGAGCTGGGCTTTCTATAACTGTTCGAAGAAGAAACATTCACACGTATGCTAGTTTGTACCTGATAAAGGTTGAACTTTCCCTGAACACAAAGCTGTGGCATCTAAACCTCTCAAAGGTGAAGGTGGAGATAGGTGCTAACTGGACCATGCAGGACTTCATATGAAAACTTGAATGCCAGTTAGTTAGCTAGTTCAGGAGCTAAACAGTTCATTTGGCTGTGCCCTTAGCTGCCATTAGTAAACAGGATGTGAGAGCAAGATCAGAATATGCAGAGCTCCTCTGAAGGACAAAGCTCTGACAACTGCATGCATGCAGATATTGAAGCACTAGCTTAGGAGGAAACTGATTTTCTGCATGGGACATGAGAGCCTTTATTCAGCAACTGACTTACTAGGCTTTAGTAGGATCTCATCCCCCGCTGCCTTCAGTTGAACACTTATGTGCCTGAAGGTACAGGTGCAGTTAAGGAGCATGAGAGCTGGCTTTCAGGTGGAATTGAGCAGTCTGGCAAGTGATTTACAAGTAACCCTTTCAGAAGAGGAAATGTTTCTGGTTTTTTTTGGGGTTTTTTTGTTTTTTTTTTTAAAGCCAAATTGAATCCTAGTGTTTATCCATAAATTTATATCAAGGATGCTTTTGAGTGCTTGTGCGTTATCTCAGATATTATTCTAATAACTTCTTCTCTCAGAAAAATTCTGAAATGACTCACTTGCTTTACTGACAAAAGCTATGCAAACTGTACAGCATCCATTCTCCTAATGGCTATCAGATGTGTTTTCACTGAAAGCCTCAAAGGCTCTTTTGCTTCCAACCAACCCTCAGAAGCTGTGCAGGACAGCATTTGTAGACTGAGCCTGAGCAGTGTTCACACTGCTTGCTGTTGTGGCAGCTTTTATCATGACTGTTCATAGAAAATATAGTATAACTTTTTTTTTTTTTTTAATCATTAAGATGCTTAGCTGCTGTGATATAACGTGCTACATGCAGAGGAACTACAGGATAAGGTGTCCTCAACTGTCTGCCCTTTGTTACTGCTAAGAAAGGAAACATCAGTGACTTGAATTTCACATCTCGTTCTCTTGAAGCACAGGAGACTGAGGAGACTCACCTTGAGGAGTAGCACTGTTACCTTCTTTCACCAACAGCCACACATGGTTCCAAATGAGCATTGAAATGAAAAGCCTGCAGCAGCAATTTTGACACCATCCTCTCATTTGGATGAGCTCCTGTATATTTGGAACTGTAACCCATTCTGCATAGCTTGTTCTGTCTCAGATTTGCAAGAAGCGTTCTGTAGTTCCTCCATAGCATTTGGTGCTCTTATTTGAATTTACTGTATGTCAGCAGGGTGCTTAAGTATCCCGTGCAAGGATAGTCTTATATAGTCATTATTTCAACTCTTCCTGTGGGTAGCAAGTTTCTAATTAATGAATTTGCAATGCCAAATCCTTCCCTTTGATTGTCATGATTTAGAGAAGAGGGAGCACTGTAAAGATTTGTAAAGAGTTCTTTTCAGTCTTGCTAACTTTGCAGTCCAGGTTTCCACAGCAAGATAGGTTAAAGTTATTTTAGAATAGAAAAGAAAATAATCTGAAAACAAGCAAACACCAGAACCATGAAGTTCTCTAAATCCTGTTAGATGTGAAGGAAGTGTTGATTACCACATTTGAAAACATTTTCAGGTTCTCCATTTTAATAGCTGTGAGCCAAACCTTTCCAAACTAATTAGACTTGGTAAAATCAATAGGATTAGCATGAATTATGTTTCAGATTCACTTTATCCATCTTGTCCAAATTTTGCTTTGAGGGAGCATTTGGAAGAACCCATAAGGGAAAGTCCAAGGAAAAAGCTATCTATATACTTCTGGGTTGGCTAAATCTGATTCACCTCTCTGCATTTCTTTCATTTTTGCTTCTTAAGGTTACTTAAGACTGCCACTGAAGGGAAGGTTTCCTGACATAAGAAGTCAGATTTTAATAGCAGCTTCCCCATTTTGTATGGGCCATCAAGTCAAGCCGTCCTTTGAGTAACTCAGAAAAAGAAAACTCAGTCTCTTCATGCAGTTGTCTTCCTTGTGGGAGCTTTGTTTGGAACGCAACAATGTTAGGTTATTAACCTTGCTAAGAGATTGAAGGTGTTTGAGCACAGCCTTCTTAAGACAAGCGAGGGCAATGAATGACAACAGCTTAAATGAGGAAAATTAGTATCAAAGCAATTGTGTATTTTTTAAGAAAAGCATTGAAAAACCTTTTTTTTTTTTTTCTTTTTTTTGCTTTTATCACAAACATCACATCTATATGAAACAATTGAAATTTCATGGCACTATGGGGAAATGCACACATTCTGAACGATTCCCTTTTGTTAATGAGTTTTGTTAGTGAATTCAAAGCCATATTTTATGTCAGATGCAGTTTTTATTTTTCACTGTTTATTCCTAAGTTTGGATGGAGTTAAGTATCCCCAAATTGGTTGTTTGCCTGCTTGTGTCACATCTGGAAATAGTGTTGGAAAATCAATATAAATATGGTGGGGTTACAATAGCACTTCCCAAGGAAAAACAGATGGAGTGTCGTTGTTCCAGTCCCCCCCTCTGTAACACAGCCCTCACTCATCAGATGCTGAGCAAATGGGGACAAGATCACTTCAAAAGTTTGTTCCTGTGGATCTAATGCTACTCTAAAGTGTAAAAAAAAAAAAACAACTTCTATGAGCCTTGGTATTGCCAATAGCTGGGTCTTCATATTAAAGCAAATCCAAAGTCTCATTGACTTAAATGGGACTGCTCAATTTTCAGAGAAATACCAGAACGTGTCTTTACAATGAAGGAATAAAGTGCTTTATTCCTTCTTTATTTTGTTTTGCACAAAGCACTTTTTTTTTTTTTTTTTTTCCCCTTCTCTCTAAAGTAAGCCTGTTCTCTACACTGAAATAACAATCAAAAAGTGAAGTCCTTTTTTGGAAGCAAGAGTTGAGATCTTCAGCTAATATAAACTGTTGGAGTTGCACTGAACTCTGAGCTGCATTCTTTCCAAAGATCTCTATTGCTGCATCTCATCCAAATGCATGTGCCTGAGAGGTCTCTCTTTGCAGATTTTTAAACACAACTTAATGTTTATAAATGGTTATTGAAAGCACTACAAAAATAATTTGTGCAAAACAGTTTATGGGGAGACAGGTGATAGGGAAAGTGTTAAATGAGACAGGCAGCTTTTTGCTTGGAAACTGGCAGGCTGTTCCACTATGCACGTTGACAAATATGCTATTGTTTCTGCTGGGACTGGATATGTAGCAGCAGAAATCACAAGCAAAGAGAGTGGAGTAAAAAAGGCAACATTTGAAGGGAGGAAGAAGGAGCTAAGAGTAGGACAGTTACATTTACTGACAGTTTGTGCCTGGTTCTGAGTCAGCCTCTGAGAGCAAATGGACGTACAGAGGGGACAGGAACAGGATGTTATGCTACAAACAGGTCCTGACCTTGAATCAATTCCATGCAGTATTATATTTTATATATGTATGTATATATATATATATATGTGTGTGTGTGTATGTATGAATGCTTGCTGAAAATGTCATATACTACAGGCCAAGCTATTTAAATACTACAAGAAGTTCTATTGAAGGAAATTAATAGCCTTTTAGAAAAATCACACATGATCACGTGTAGGAAGAAGGCAGTAAAGATGTGTATTGTTTTCACTTGCTTAACCCTACAAGTTTCAAGTGACTTTTCCTACCTGCATTAGGGGTAAATGCTGTTATGACATTTGCATGTTATGACATAGAATTAAGGACAGTATCTAAAGCCACCTTTTGAAGTACAAATCATTCCAATTTGTCCCTCTTCTTATAGTCATAGACTCATTAAGGTTGGAAAAGATTGCTAAGATATCTAGTCCAACAGTCAACCCATCACCACCATGCCCACAAGTGCCTTACATTTCATCCTCTGTATTTCTATGTTATCTGTAGGAATATTTTTTGCTCCTGTCCATTGGAACACTACTCCATAACGGGTTAGGCCACCTGCTTTGCTTCTCTAACACAGCAGTTAAAGAAAATCATTCCACAGAACTCTGTTTAGTCAGGAAAATCATGCATTCCTGCTCTGCTCTGCTGTACATAGGGCAGGGTGCCAGCACTTGGAATAACGTGCACTTGGCCTGACCCACAGCTTGTTGGAAGACTCCTTGTGACTGGGCCGGATTCTGGATCAGGCTCCCTGTGACTAACTTTGGCATAATACTTAGGATTGGGTTCCGTGGAAAATTAAGTTAAGAAACTGGACAGAAAATTTGAGGCCAAAAATCAGACATTAGTGTTGTTTTGAAGAGTATCCCAGGTTTAACAAACTGATCCAAGTCTTATGAACTCTTAGTGGATCTGACTGTGCAAACATGCAAAAAGTTTTACATGGTTCAAGGAGATGTCCTACAAAGTCAGGCACATGCAAACCAAACCTGTAGCTGCGTACAAGCATCTTCTAGGTACAAACACTTGATTTACGATAATATTCCTCACTGAAACAGCATTCTGAAACCTATTACCATTTCCTCTTTTGCAACAGGTGTTGAAGCAATCATGCACTGAGATTTTATATTTGGAACCATCCAGTGTCTGCGTGGGAGGTAAGTTCTCAACACCCTCCCCTCGCAAAAAAAAATCAATTATTTTAGGACTGTTGTCCACATTTTACCCAAAGGGAAGCCACCAGGTCATCTAGAAGAGGAACATCTCTCCTGAAATCCCTGGAGAACTTTTTAAGACAAAAATCAGATTCTTTATTTGGCTCTTTTCTTCTCAGGAGCTGTCTACTAAGGGCTGCTCCTATCACTTAAGTCATACATAGAACAGCTTTGAGATGCTGAATTCCCATTGTATGATGTGTGCAATTAGTCATGCTTTGCACTTCTGATACTTAAAGCAGTGATCCATTTGTGACACTCCAATTCTTAACCTGTGGTCACCAAGTTAAGCTCTGGGAATCCTGATAACGTAAGTCTATATAAATGCCTGAGAATATTTATAGTGCTCTGAATGCGTTAATATGAGCAGCTAAGCATCTGACTGTTCAGGTGCAGCAAGGTGGCATTTCTCATGCAGAAGAGCTACACAAAATTGTAAAAGTACTTGTCTTCTTCCTAGTTTCACAATTCACACACTCCAAAACCAATCAAAACAAGGCGGTTGCAAAATCTGTCTATTTGGATGTCTTCTAGAAACATGGATCATCTCAATGAAATCAGTTGCTTCAGTAAACAAAGTTGTCCCTCCTCCTCTGCAAGATTATATGCTCACAAACAGCATGGCTCTTACGCAACTCTCAGAGAAGCATTTCAAACAAGCCCAATCAAAATCTGGAGTTTCTTGCAAATAAATACCCAGATTTCTTTCCTCACATGCAACTGAGATGCAGGGAACTCACTAACCCAGCTCCTGCTGCTAGTCAGAATCAACTGAGGGAACAATTATTTATTTTCCCCATAATGACTTAACTATGTAGTTAAGTACCAGGAATTAATTAGTAATGTTTCAAACTTAAGATACCTTTTTATGCTGAGCTCCATTTATTGCTTTTGTATTGTATTTAAATTATCTTCTAAGTTGCAATGCAGTGAATAGCTGTGTTTGTTGTTTTCCCCTCCAGAGGAGTTCCAAGTTGTTCTTAGAGGAAGTGGCTTAACCCTTGGTGGGAGAACTGATGGTGTTACTTGTACCTATCAAGTGAATGGAACTACCATTCGTAAGTATTGGAGTTAGTAGGAAATATAAAGGTAGATCATTTCTAAGTGATTATTTTTTTTTCCTTCTTTTTGCCTCATTTAAAGAAAATCTAAACAAAGGCATGGAAGGAAGGAAGGAAAAAAAAATAGGAAAGCTCTGAGGATTTGTTGTTCACATCTTGCTCAGTGATTTGAATTTGCTACCAGTTACCATTAGCTGTGACTAGCAGTTATGTGGAATAACGTGGTGGTAACCATCTAGCACCTAATGGACCTATGAAAAAACACAGCCACAAAGCATGCTGACAAAATGTCCCTTCTTGTAAGATGACCATGGTCAAGAAAGGCCCTTGTGATCATTCCAGAAGTCAAGCTTATCCAAGGTACACTTAGGTTGTGCTGGAATATCTCCACCCACACTGTCCAGTGTACAAGAGGTATAGCTGATAGATTGTCACAGGAATTTGGCAGGGCATGGTTGCCACTTCATGACACAGAATGCTTTTCCTGGAACAACTTCTATAACTGGTAGTGTTTTATCCCCATACTGGGATATTTTCATCTGCTTAGTGCCTTGAGCAGCAGTCTCCTCCAGGAGACCACATCTAGATCCCCAGATGGATAGTAGTTTCCTGGTATGTGGAATGGAACTGAGTTTCAGACAAAGTGACGAAGGCATCTTTCATAGGCACTTTCCCTGTAGTTTTTTGGAAATGATTCCTACTCAGTGTTTTTTTTCTGTTGTATTTACTATTGACCTTTGGTCAGATTTTGTAATCCTTAGCTCTTTCTCTGTTGAAATATTGTCACTGGGGAAATGTTTTTCTGAGTGTAGTGTTCCAAGAGCTCCTTAAGAAAAACTAAAAAAAGGACAGAATGCGAAGCATTTTCTTATCTGATTAAGAATATTTTTGGAGATCTTCTTTGTAGGCAAAATTTTTAGACATTGGTCCTGCGTTGTTCAATGCATTAACTTTTGATGAGGCAGAGAAACTGTCAGTGCAAAGGAAATGTTAGGCTGGAATCTAGATTAGTCTCATTCTGCTCCTCTCTGTTCCTTAAACTAGCAACAGGGAGATGATGGTGAAAAAGCACCAATAACAGAAACCTTTGCCATTTTTTATATCCAGAAACCAAAGTCGACAGCTAGTAGAATTACATTCAAGTTCTTGCTCTAAGCAGTATGCCCTAGAAGCAAGCCAGACTGGAAAAAAGATAAAAAAAAAATGCACCTGTAGAAAAAAACGTAACATTTTCTCCCCCTACCTGATGTCTGATTATTAGCTTGTCTTAAATTCTTGTCTTATTCAGCGTGTGTTTCCAGTACATTTTCTTCCAATCTCTCCTGCCTGCTAAAGACATTCTATAAGAATAAGAAAATAGCAGAGTTCTGGATAAAGGCAATCTGTGTAAATCAATTCTGCTTTTATAAATTTCTCTTCAGTTTTAATTAAAACAGTTGCCTTTGTTCTGTGTATTAAACTAAGGCTTGCTTATTGACATTTTCATATTAGCTTTATAGAACTGAAATTTGAAATGTAAAAAAATTGGTTCAGTTATATATTTATCCTAGTGTACCTTTCCTCCTTGGAGAAGTGGGAAAACAGGCTTACTTCTTGGTGAAGAAAATTAATTTCATGCTATTTAGAATAAGTGGGTGAGACACCAGTAACATGACCTTAAGATAATTACAACTTACACTCAATTTAGGTGGCTGGTTTGCAAGTCTTTGGGACTCCCCCCGTTCTATTTCTAGCTTCCTTCTGACTTGTATTTAGCCACAAGCAATTCACTTTTCTACAACTCCAGTCTATCCAAAATAATAGCACATATTTTCATATTGTTGCTTTTTTGTAGTAGTAGTAGATACTGTGGTGGGCTTTTCAAATCCACTGACAAGAGAACAAGAGGCATCAGGCTTAAAACTTGCAGGTGATCTAGTGTAGATGTTATTAGGCCAGTGAGAAATGTTTACACTGAGGGTCAGTTTCTGGCATAGGTTACCTTTTTAACAGCTTAGATGAATGTCACTGACATATATTGTGCACATTGCCTTCTTTAAGTGACCTTTCCAAGTGTTTCCTGACTTTAATTTCTCTGATTGCCTGATCATGTAGTCATTTGTAGCTGTGCAACACGTGCATGTCTGCTTTGCCATAGTAGGAATAGCTACGCTTGGACAGGATGAAGCCCCCAAATACTTGCTAGCATTTGATGTGATGAGTTCCAATTAGATATTCAAGTTGCTTTTTCTTTTCTTGGCTTCAGGAAAGGGTATGCTGACACCCATGAAAGGAGGAGAATGGACATAGTGATGTATTACGTTTTGCAGCATAAAACAACTTGCAATATGGGGTATTGCCAAAGGCCTGCCCTAACACACCCAGCTTCTTGTCTTGTCTTCAGGAATGGACAACAGCAAATGTTTACAGAATAGTATAGGAAGGAAATAAGGAAGGTTGACGTGCTCCTTCCTTTGATACACAAGCTCTCTCTACAGGGCTCCAAGCTTTTTTTTTTTTGTCTCCAAAGAGACTGAAGGAGACAAAATGGTAGGAAGGGCTCTGAGCACTACTAGGAGGTGGTCCCAAGAAAAGGGACATGGAAAAACATGTGCTCTCAGTGCAATCCTCACCATTTGAGGTGATAATGGAGGACATGCTTGCAAGTTCCCCTTACTGGTAGCCTGGGCTCTGCTTTGAGACCATCCTCAGAGCAAACTTATTTTGTCTTATGTCCCTTATTGTCCCTTATTTTGTCAGTTCCTCATGTTTTAAAAGATACATTTGGCATGGTTCTCTTCCTGCATTTATAAAGAACTGTTACCAAATGCTGGAAAGGAAACCTGCCAAATGTAGCTGTGGGATAGAAAAATAATCTATGAAACATACCATTAAGACAAAAACATATGGCAATGTGCTAATCCCTCTTCCCCACCTCACAACTAGCCCCAGATCTAGGCCAAGCAGTCAGTGCAGATTGTGGTACATGAGAAAAGCTCATTTATGCTACCAGCTCCTCCTTTAGCTGCCCCTGAACTGCTTGCATGTCTGTCTTCTCCTTACATGCAGGACAGAGTCAACTCCACATTTATCTCACAGATCATTCATCTCCCCTCTTCCCCTAGGTCAGGAAATACTCCGTGCTTGCATGTACAGTTCTAATACAGAAACTAACAGTCCTAGAAGTTGAGAGGATGGTTCTGTGGGCAGGAATGGACTTTTTCACCAGTTTTCCAAATACTGGAAGTACAGGAGCTCCCTTCAACAAATACCATATGCACTGCATGCAGAGTTTTTTTCCTGTTTGACTCCTTCGTCACCTTTTGGAGTGCTCTACATATGATGGACACCCTGAAGACTCACTGCTGTCTTCTGCTACACAGCTGTAGGGACAGGGTTTCTTTTTCTCCTCTCCTTTTCATGGCTGCAGATAAAGAATGCAATACTGGACACACAGTTTTATGAGTAGATGCTTTGTAAGCATGATGACATTTGCAAATGCTGAGACCTCCCAAAAACATGAGAAGCACTGGAGAGAAAGACTGTTCCATCAGCTGTGGTTGTAGTCATTGACTGCCACGCACAGGATTTATGTTAATTGGAAGCAAACATTGACTTCTGAAACACTGGGAAATCCTAAATTATGTTCTTATTCTTATTAAATTAAAAAAAAAAGGCCTTGAAAATAAGAAAACATCTCTAAAAGACCATGAGCTGACATACATCAGGCAACCAATGTAATATGGGCACACAAGCTAGGCGCTGTTTTGGACTTCATAGCATATGTACACATCACTGTCTCATTTTAACAGTGAAGTAAATTAACCTCGTGTGATTTGTTATGCAGATGAAAAGCCAAAAAAGGTGGAATCGGAGTTTCTGCTTTGCCCGGCACCAATCCTGTATAGAAGTGGCCAGTGAGTACTTGAAACAAATGTCATCCTGTTTCACTAGAATTAGACCCATTATTGCTGATGTTAATCATGTGGGCATTTAGCTAGAGGCGGTCTTTTGTTGTTTTTATGGGGGATGGTTTGTTGTCGTGTAGGTTTTTTTGTGCTCTTGTCTTATTTCCCCAGTGTATTTGCCAGCTTTGGAATGGGCTTTAAATAGTCATCTGTGACCAAACCAATTTGGACAGTGCCTTAAAAATGAATATTCAGCCAGTTTATTAAACACTGAAAAGGTCCGGCTTGTCACAAGTTTTATGCAGATTAGCTGTTTTAACAGGGCATAATATGCTCTCTTCTGGATAATCTTTAGGCTCATTGTTAAACAGATTACATTATCACTGACACTTACAAGCTATTATTAAAATTATGTGTCAAGATCTGTATCACTGCTCAACGTGTAATGATAAAGCGAGGCACTAATTTAACAACGGAGGCAATCTCATAACGGCACTGTGGCTAAACTGCAGCTCCAGCCTTATTCTAAGTGTCACTGGCCATGGCTCTTGATTACTTCTGGCCCTTTGAGAACTAATTCTCCCCTCCTCCTCTCAAATTCAGATGTGCCTAAGGCTTTTAGAACCGCTTCAACTTCATTGTTCAGATTTATGAGATAGCAGCATGAAATAAAGATTCTTTAAGCTCATCGTAAGTCAGAAAACTATGTGTCAGATCTTAGCCCCATGGGAGGGAAAAGGCCATTTCCTTTCACAGTTTTGTAGGTAGGTCCTCTCAATTGTTTGCAATGAGGTTTTAATTTTTTTTTTGCTTGCTGCACTCTGCATTGCCATTTTTTGTGGCGATTCTTAACAGTACAAGAACTAACATATTGCATAGATTGTGTAATTAGTTTTCTGAGCTAAGTAGTAATCAACAAGTTCAGTTGTAAGACTGTATAACAAAACCCTAAATGCACATCTGTTTTTTGCATCAAATGGCAACTGGGAGGAGAAAAGTTGGAAAACATTAGAAGACCTCAGTGGAAGAGAGAAGGGTGAATCACTGCAAAGAGCTGCATCGCAGCCTCTGCAGCAGCCAAAGCTCATCTCTGGGGAGTGAACACTGTTCTGTAGCAATGCAGGAAATAAGCATGGAGGAGAGCTACATTGGAGAACAGAAGAAGGGAATGAGTTTTTAATTCTGTATGCCTTCTTATTGCTAAGGTTGCTTCTTACATAGCTAGGACAAGATCAACATTTTGCATTTACCTAGCAGGAGTTTTAGTGCTATTTGCTGTTCCATTACACTGTGCAGTTGTGCTGTGTTTGATTGAGCTGGGCTGCATGCAGTTGCATACCAGCTGTCCAACAGAACAGCTGTAACAAACTGCTCTGCTAGCTAAAACAAACCAGCGCCGTGTGCAGCTGTGAGACCCAATTTCATCATGAGGAAGATACAACACAGTCTGTTAGGAACACTTCCTTTCTATGTCAGGTGTCTCAGCGGAGTTGCATGGCCTTACAACTGTAAGTTAGACCCTATTTATTAAACACTCCAAAGCCTGAAGATTCCAATGCTTTTCCACACGCCGTGACCAAAAGTGCATCAGTACGCATGGTGTGTAAATAGCTAAACAAATGTAAAAAAAACCAACAACAACAAAACAAAACATGGAAGGTCTGTAGAAATTAAAACACAATAGAAGTTACTTGGAAATGCTGCATTTTCTTACTCCGTGAATCATTACTAAATAGACAACCCACCATAATTTAGCAGCTGAACTCTAGAGGAAGCACCTAATTATGGCATACTTCTTCTTAGTAGTATTTTAAGAAAGAATGCCTGAACACCACACATGGCCTTGTGCAGGTTCAGAGAAAGCCATTTCTCAGAAGTTACTATGTAAAACATAGTTCCACCATCCTTTCCTGAAGTAGTTACAGCTTTGGCCCAGAGATAAACAATTTACTCTGAAGAAGAGTGACAGCTATGAAAGATGTGTACATACTTGAACTCCCGACTTTCCATTGGCACAGCTCAAACTATTGCTGGATAACTCCCAGTAATTCCTCATGCAGCAGAGCTAATATTAGTTGCTAGTGTAGCAACAACCCGTCTGCTCTTTTTCTAGTGCTCTTTTTAGTGGAATTAAGTACAACACAAGCAAGTTAGCTTTGCAATTTTTAAACCTGTAGCTCTGCTTCTTTGTAGCCAGGAGAGGCTCATATAAAATGTTCGAGTGTATTTTTGTAATTTGAAGCACTCTTAGTGATGAACTAGCAGTTTTCAATCACAGAACAATCAAGTCTATGGAGAATAGGTAAGGTCTCCAGGCTGCTGCCATTGAGTTTCTATTTTGCTTCCAGCTGCTGGATGCAGTTAGTTGGGAGCCTCCAAGACACTAGTTGTAGATTTAGAGTTGAGCATTCTTTTCTAACTGTTTTCAGAGGACCATGTAGGAGGCTGCTGTGGTATTACTGCATTATGTGACAAGCTGACTGTGGTGCTTGTGCTATATAAAATACTTTCTTGACATGCCACTTCCAAGACATGGAATTACATAGCTCAGTTTTAAGATCAGCTTTTCTAAAAGATCAGCGATTAGATAACAGACAATAATAACGTGGATTTCTTCCACATGAGCAAGCCATTCATTATTAAAATAACTAAAGTAAATTAAATACTCCAAAATGGAAGAGATCCTTTGGGCACCATGGAAAGAAGATAGGATAAGCCCAAGAAAATTTAATTTCCTTGTTTCATGTACGTTGAGAAATCTCATATGTTGTTAAGGCAGCTATGTTACTAGAACCAAAATAGCATGCAAGAACAACTCATTCTCCACTAGTGACCACTGAAGACTTAGAAAATTTCAGAAAAATCAATTCATTCCCCTTTATAGCTCATGCTGGACTTATCTGCCCAGCCAAGGCTTCAGAGGAATCAAACCAGATCAGGTGGTTGTTTTTTTTTTTTTCCCCCCCCCAGCTCAATTACTTTAGAGGTTCCTGTAGTCACTGTACTTCAGGAGGAAATGCTCATCTCTTTGCAGTACCGGTACACAAAAAGCTTACACGGCCATTCTTTTCATTCTATGGTTTTTGCTCTGAGTTCTTTGAGTTTGCACTCTGAAGATGTATCCATAGACTTTGATTTGCTAACAGTCTGCTTCTGTTCCTGTAAGCCAGTGGAAAAATCCCTTCCTTCAGTGCCAAGTAAGCAGGACAAAACTTTTCTCTTAATTTCTAAACTTTTGCAAATCCACTTAACGAGTGTTCAGATGACAGCAATTAAAGTGTTTAAACTATTACAACAAAACATTTCACTGAAATGTACGTAGTAAATATTCACGTACTGTATTTACTCCTACCTTCATGCATCCTTGTGCTTGGATTCACATGAAGTGTTGGCCTTAAGATTAGCCGATAAAAATACAATGAGCATTTACCTCCAACTCCAAGATAAATAAGTTTCTTGTAACATAAAACAGACTACGTTGGAACTAATGTTCAAAAAAGTTTTATCTGTTTCAAAGCACGAACAGAATGGGAACCACTGGGTTGACAGCAGTGATCCCAGTTATTTGAGTATCACATGGTTTCCATTTCTAAATTGACACCCTTCAAGCAAATAGCCCTTGACCCTATATAAGCTGAAGTGTGTCCCAGGACAGAAAGAATCACACATGGAGAAGACCATTGGTCTCCCCAGCTTTCCTGGCCCTCTGTTCAAGTCACCTTGACTTCTGTTCATGTATATTCTTTCCTATACCCTGTCTGAAATGAACAGCTGACAGCGTAAAGACTAAACAGGTTATTTTGCATGATATGAAGAATCATATCACTTGTGTGAGTGCTTGTGTCCTCAGGTTCTTAGGTGATTCCAGTTTCACATTATCTGACTTCAGTGTTCAATATGCAGTCCACTCAAAACAAAATACACAAATGTGCAGGAGAGAACCTATTTGTGATAGTCAGTTTGAATTTTAAATCCTGTGAGTAGTGAAAGCTCTAGGAAGAGGCACAAGTTCACAAGTTTCACAGTAATGTTAAATGCACTTCAAGTGTACATAAGCATACCAGATTCCAGTAAGGAGTCACTGGGGCAAAACATAACTGGGCAAGTCTTCTGAGAATCTGAATGGAATCTGACAATAAACAGCTCAGGCTCTTACAGTGGTAAGAAAATATAAGTTTTGTCCTAGAAAGTTGCATAGAAAGACTGATCTCTAGGACCAAGCACTTGGATTTATGCTTGAGCTGCAGATGCCACCTTGGAACATGCTTTCAGTTGGCTGTTGACCAGATTTCTCTCAGGAGGACTCTGGGTCACTCTAGCTTTTGTTTTTCCTGGTGACAACAGCTGCTTGGCTCATTTGGCTCTCAGTTGTGAATGGGATGGCACCTTGGAGGGAGCTCAGACAGACAGCATTGTGCTATTTCTGCACTTTTAGTTCTCAAACCTTTAGATTTTAACACTTTTGGGTTTTGGTTTATCACTTCTTTACTTTTGATCCTGTCTTTACCATTGGAATGTTTTCCCTTAGCCCTTTAGAGTAAAATGATTAGAGAGCAAAGAATCTCTATTTTATGTAATACCTTCAGCCTCCAGGTAACAGATCTCCTGAACTAGTTTCACTGCTCTCTGTACCGAGTCTCCCCCTTCAGAACTTTTAGAGGAAAATACTCAGTTGTTTTTTTCCTCATGTCTCATTCTTAGAAAAATCAATTGCTTCTCCCTCCCCCCCACCAAAAAAAAAAATCCTATAATATCTAGTAATGCTCTGCTTACATGTTCATACTGGACAGCTCACATTACCTGTCCTCAGTCTATTTTCATTTGGGCTACTACTAAAACAAGCTCAGTTTGTTTTTAATCCTTTTTTTTTTCTTCTTCCTATAGTTTGTGCATGTCTGAATGCATGCAAGACTCTCTTGCTGCCCAAGTTCTGTTAGTATGATAATCTCTGAAGCACAGATTTAGGGCAGAACAAGCTGCTCTGCTTGTTGCTGTAGATCACATGCTGGGCTGAGGACAATGGGAACTAACCGCGAGCTTCAAGTTAAAATATGGCTTCGGTAACAACTCTTCATAGAGCCCTAAGGGAAGCCACAGTTATGCTTTGGAGGAGCTTGCAGGCCTGTGCCGTTGAAGGAGTAGACTTCAAACCCAGCACATTTCTTCTGACAAATTTGAAATGAAACAAATCCCAAAGGAGTCTGTTTAAGATGCAGCTTATAAGAAGTCGCTGCTCACTGCAGTAAGGCATTGAATATTATTTACTGCAGCTACACAGGAAATAATTAAACTAGCTAGAAGCCCAGGAACTTGCATCCAGCTGGCAATGATTGTCCTGCATTTGGTCTCTGCCTTACAGGAGGTTCTCTCCCCATGCAAAGAGAAAGTGCGGCTTCATATTTACTTACATGGAGTTAAAGAGGTTTCCATTAATGTAGGAAATGAATATTTCAGTTTTCCTCTTTAAAAGGATCATTTTTATTAATTCCAGAACCAGATTTAAGATGAAGAGCATGGGAACAAAAGCAGACAGACACTGTAAAGGAGTGGATTGTGGTGCGCTGTCCTGTAAATTACCTCATTTGCTTTTAGACAGCTGCTCTCATTCAGGAGCAGCTGAAAGGTGTTCTATGCAATGGTTGTCATGGCAGGCTGCTAACAAAGGATCCCAACTAGTTTTTCCTCCCCTTGAAGCATGTCATGCTTTTACTCCACCCACTTCTGCTTGTGTCATGGACCTGAGAGCCATCATCTTAAAAATGGCTTTTGAATTTAACCTCTTGGGGAACAGAACACTTTTCCATTGGCCAGCAATGTTTCTAAGCTCATTACAGAGGCAGAACGCCATGTGACTGTCTGCATCTCCAGAGAATACATAGAATACACACATAAGCAGTGAAGCCACCCTTTTTCCAAGTTTTTCAAGCTCATCCTTTTTCTTAGAAAAAGAAAAACTTACTGCACTTTATTGCTCCAACACCTGTAGGTGCCAAGCAAAATCTACTTGCCTCCTCCCATGTTCTAGAATACTTGCGATGTTTTCCACATAGTTAAGTCAATTCCCTAAAGCACTGCATTTAATGCATGATTAGATTTCATAATTTTATATTTTTACCACTGCTTCTGTATTGATTGTTCACTTCCCACCTTTTTCTATAGCTGATAATCTCTCTAAAGAAGTTAAAGTGAAACTGTGTAGGATGACTGATGTTTAATATATTTGCCTAATTAACTTTTGGCTAATAATTCTAACCCATTAAGTAGCTAGTTAGTATTTGTTTCAAATAAACACATCTGGTCCTGCACTGACTGGAGGTTCTGCCTGTGTGTGGGTGACAGATGTGATGGTAGTTTCCCCAGCGCTCCCCTTTAAATAATTAAGGCACACTGGTGAAGTCGCATTAGACAGACAGCCCCAAAGCCAGCTGCATGGTCTCAAAGCTGGATCTATGGACATGTGCCTCATCTCATTAGTCTGCTCCATCTACTGCATTCCCCTCTTCTTTCAAAGCTAAGCATAGTTTTAAGAAACATCCCTTTAAATAACTTTGGACTCCTGGCTTCTGTTCTGAAAGGCAGAGGAGAAGAAATAATGCTCTGGCCACCCAAGGGACGAATAGATTTGAATTCACCAGCCCTGCAGATTGAACTCTTACAAACAAAGAGCATTTGAACAGTCCCACCCTGCTGTTTCAGGGCTTGTAGTTGCTAGGCTAGGTTTGGAAACAACCTTCTTTGGAAGGAAACATCATCTTGTGGCAGTCCACTTCTTCATGTGGCCCATAACTCCCTGGACTGGAACAGCTGGAAATTCTTACCAGTATCAAAAGTATCATGCAGGCATCATGCCTCTCAACTCAGCTGTCATTTCATTTTTCAGATTTTTTTTTTTTATTTTGGGGGTTGGGAGAGGGCAGTGTTCAAATCCACCCCCAACCCCTCCAGACAGGGGAAGAATGCCATTATCAGCACTCTATTTGTCAAAAGGCTAACTTGCATATAAGATAATTCTCAGAACTTGAGTTCTTGCTTCCCAAAAGGCAAGATGAGATTTATTCCTACACTTTAGAGGGTCCTTGAACTCTCATGATTCTATGTCTGTCCCATAATGGGTGACATGCAGCTGTCATTAGTTCTAGTGCTACAGGCTCAGCCTGTGACCTTTGTTTTGTAAGGCAGCAACAATAGCACAGCTGCCCCTGCATAGCTGAGATCTCAAACCTGCAATTTGGCAGGAAGAACAGAACAAATTGGATAAATATACATAAACACATTGTGAAGGAAGGGAAAACAGAACAGAGTGAACCAGAGCATCATCCTACAACTTGTTTGATAAGGATGATTTAAGGAGGCATATGGTATAGTTTAATGTGCTTTCAAAAACATTGGCCTGATTCTTCAAGCAAATATGAAATAAATATCTAAATTGAAAGAGCTAATACAGTATTATGAGTTCTCTCAAAGGAGGCATATGAGTGCCTTTGGAAATGCATGCGAGTGGGGGCTGGGCGTGAATGATGCACAGATTTACATTCCCCCACAAAATTATCATTAACTTATTGTTAAGATTACACATTTGTACTTCCTTGTAACACTGCAATCATTAAAAAAAAGAAGCTGCAATGAGCTAATATTTGTACCTAACCCAGCACCCATTTCACGACTTATCAGTTTACTCTTGTCATGACACCCCACCCTCCCACTGTAATACTTCTCAAACCATTTCCATCCAGCACCACACTGCCTACAATGCACATACTCAAGAACTAGAAATCACTGCTGTGCTCATCCTACACTACGACCTTTCAGTGCAGCCTTATTTAGTAACTCTGTAACAATCGTAAGCTTAAAATTAGCTTTTGTCTTTCAGCATTCCTTTTCACCAGATGGACTGAAAATATGAAGTAGGCAGCACATTCAGAAATGCTTAGCTTGATGCAGAGAAACAAGTATTTAAACGATGCTTGTCACAACTCAGTCCAGGTAGAACTCCCACATCAGTTGTATGCAAACTCAGACTCACAAATTGAAGTTATTTCCAGATAATACAGATAGATCTATGAAGTTACCTTTTTTTTTTTGTTTTGTTTTATTTTTAGAAAACCTGTAGTGTTATCAAGTTCATTGAGTAGAACATTCCTTTGATTGCCTTAAAAAGCATTGAGAAGAGGTATGTGTAGCTTAATTGAGGTATTTCAGTTGTGTTTTTTCTTTACCGCATGAATAGCCAAATTCATGTGCTAAATTAAGTAATTTCTGATTTTTTCCAATGGACAGATGTGAAACCGCTGTTTAAAGCAATATTTATCACTGTACAGTCAACAAATACACAGTTGGAAGAGTAGTGTGTTTAAGACAGTACTTTACAGACGTTACAGTCGGAAAGATTATTGTGATGGAAAAGAGACAGTCAAAGAAGAATGCTCACCCATATCCAAGGATCTAGGCTTGCAGTAGAATACTCCAAAAAGGAGAGATCTCCAGAAAGAGTTCCTTCTCCAATGGCAGTCAGCCCTTAAGTGGAGTCTAGGAAGAGTGGAGAGACCAACTTGCCTTCACCTGTGCTCCCATGGCTGACCCAGTCCTTGCCTCAGGTGATCAATCAGTGGTTCAGGCCATGACTCAACAGTTCCCATACAATCACTAACCCCCTTCTTGGCTATGAAGGGTGACATTTTGGAAAATGTGTTTCAGATACAGAGAGCAAGTACTAAAGAATGGAAATAATAGGTCAAACCTGCATATCTGATTCATGTATTTATCAGTCATTTACAAAGGAATGAATATTTACAGCAGCATAATTAAGTACCTTCTAATCTCTTTCAAATTAATAAGCTACATATTGTTTATGTAAACATAGATTTATGAGCAGTTCACCACTTGCAGGTGGTGCAGGTTCAGCATGGGTTTAAGAATGTACATTGGAAGTTTGGGCCCCAGTCTATATGGGCTGCCACAAATACACATAACTTGAACAACATTTGGCCAAGAAAAAAAGGGAATTAAGTAAGCTTTCCCAATTAAAAGTCAGCCTGTAGACTAAGATACTTCATATTCAAGATAACACCAGCCATTGCTGTACAAAAATAGGAATGCAGTAAACCCACAAGCCATTCCCTTTCAGTAACTAGTTATGTACCTTTGGAAGCACTTGAAGAAGACTCAGCAGTCTATTGTTCCAAAAAGAGGTCCCAGGCACCAGAATGGAAACAGGCCTTCTTCTGCTAGCTTGCTAGTTTCTGTAACCCTTTTACTCTTCCACTAGTACAATAGCTAAACAGTTCACTAATACTACATCAACAGTAAAAGCAAACACCAAGGGAAGGCTTGCTTCCTTTTTATTTCCCTGGGATCCTCATCAACCACTTGACTTCATTGTGCTCTCTAATTGGTAGGGTGCCATCTCCAAATTACCTAAGTTTTTGTCACCTGTTTTCATTTCAGAGCCTTCGTGCTCAGGTGATTGCAGTTCTTCTCCAGTGTGGATGTACTCAGCACTAATAACGCCCATTGGTTTGGTATGAACATTATCAGTCAGCATCAAGAACTCTTTTTCTGGTCAATTCTTGAGCAAGGAGGGCTGATGTGCATCAGATCCTTTCCCATCCACACCTGATTTCCTTCTTTGCAGACACTGAGAGTTGGCATTTGTTTTCAGCAGCAGCACTTTAACTATTTCTGTCTGTGTGGGCATCCTGCTCTGACAAAATTCAGAAAGGCTATTGTTGTCAATCACTGATTGCTCACATGGTACAATCACCAGACTCTGCTCCTCAATGACAAAGAAAATAGCTAGAGAAATGCATTCAGATAGGAGAAAAGCAGAAGTTAGGCTAGATTAGGCCTAATGTCTGTTATAAATATTAACTTCCAAAAATATTTTAGAAATACATTTAGTTTGACACAATTAGACTATAATGGGAACTATTCACAGATGGAAACATCCTCAATGAATTGTATAGGCTAACTGGCTCCTAAGACATATGGGTCCGATGTTAAGATCAGTTGTAATTTCTAATGCAGTCCTTCACGTTCCTCAATAGGGCACATAGTGTTCCCAGAGCATTAAGAAAGACTGCGCGAGCAGAACTAAGTGCTTAATATTATGCAGTGGACATAGTATCCTGAGCTGAATTAATAGACTCATTTAACATAATAATGACATTTCATACCCAGTTACTGCAGGTTCCCATGATTCCATGAGATCACATCGAGTACATTGCTGGCTTCTTGCTCTTTCAAATTCACAAGCACTTCCCAGTGGTGAAATAGTTCTGTGCCTCTGTACTCTATACTGTGGGAAGCCAAACCCAAACAGGCAGTGTACTGAACACCGTGCTGAGAGAGCTAGGCAGTTTTGGGGGGATAAGAGGGGATTCTAAGACAACTGTCTGTAACTTGAGTAAGGTACACTAAGGAAGGAGTAAAGGGAAAAAAAGGAGCTCATACTAATTCTTCTTATTAAAATAAAACAAAAAACCCAACTCTTTAAAGATCTGCATACAATGTCTTTATATTCTCAGGAAAAAAATAAATAAATCACTTTTATGCCTGTGTGGTTGGCAGGAGGAGGACAACTCTAAGCATGTATCATAATCCTAGCTGTCTTTGGTAGAATTCCCTCTGACTGGATAAAACTGTTTTCTATGCTTCCCAGGCATATCTGGCCCTTAGCACAGTGGAAATGCAGTGAATATTTGGCAAGCAAGGTTTGTAACCCTGCTCAAAGGAACTTTGCTGTGTCCTTATGCAGCTGGGGTTTTGGATCTAGCAAATGCAAAAGCATGGGTTGGAAGAACTTTCCTTCCTGGCTTAGTGCTGCCTCCTCCTACAGCAGGACTGTGTCCCTGGACTCAGTGAGCCTGGTTTGTAGTCCTGGAGTGTCTGTTAATCAGTTACTGGTGGAAGGATGTGCTGCTAAAGGATAGTCCCGAGCAAATAATGGCACAAGGAGGTTCAGTTCACCTACAGAAGTGAGGTCAGGATTGGCTGGCAATGGAACTGTTCCTTTAAGCTCTGAAACACAAAATACTGAATGAGAACGTACATTTGGTCACTCTGTGAAAGGTGATGAAGGGTGAAGCACCCATGCTGTTGTCAGTCACAGTGTGTTCCAGTTACCTAATTTTTCAGGAGACCAAAATATGGTTACTGCAGCATCCCTTTGTGAATGTTGTGTAGGAGATGATAAAACACATGAAAGTGATGGGTGTACAAAAAAAAAAAAAAAGACCCTTACATCAGTTGGTCTGCCAAAGCCTTTTCCCACCTCTGTTACTGATTTTCCTGTGTGTGATTTCTGCATACGCACATAAATGTATATGTACATATATGTATATATATATGTATTTTTTTTTGGGGGGGGAGGGGAGGTTGGACTTGATATCACTTGAGGTCCCTTTCAACCCCTGCAACTCTGTTATTCTGTGACAGACACATTTACGTAACTGTAAATAGTAAGTCAATAACATTGGTGTACCGACATTACTATTGGCTTACCAATGATTACAACATTAACTGTAATAAGACTGTGTGCAATTCATGGAAAAAGTTGTTTTAAAGGAAGGCGCCCTTTTAAATGCATTTTTTTTTTCTTCCTTCTATGTACAGCATTTTAGCTTTTTTAATGCTGCCACTTGATTCTAAAATACCTTTAGTCACCATAATTTTAATAACTTTTTGAGCAGTTGCCAGTTTAATTTTCAGTGCGTGAAAATTGGAGGTAAATTATTTATTACTTCCAGCAAATGTCTTTCACAATTTTATTTAATTTTTTTTCATCTTTTTTTTTAATGGGTCATAAAATGGCAGCCTTTTATTGGATGCTCATAAAGTAAGGAGCAAATGAATACTTTGCAAATAGGTGACTGTGTATTGAAATGTCAGTTGTATTTCATAGGGTTTGAAAGTCTTCAGACCAGAGCTGGAGTGACATATGGCAATGGGCCATGTCCCTCTTTTGTAACAATAAATCAGCCGTGCACATAAAGGAAAGAAAGAATTGCAATTGTTGGGGCTTCTCAAGTTACGTTTTTGCTACATTGTGGATAAAAACAGCCAGTGGTTCATGATGGATACAATTCAAAGTTGCAAGAGTCCGCTGGTTAACTCGGGCCGTAAAGAAGAACATTTTTTTGAAACTCTACTAGATGAAGTTTTCCAGGATTAATTCTCATCTAAAAAGCTATAGTTTCTGACAAAAGACAGGAAAATCCTTCTCACACTCAGCAAGGGTTATGAGCTGTAAATAAAAGTGTTTTTTCCTACTATAAGAAAACAGGTCTAGAAGTATGGCAAATTATACCCGTGCTACATACAAACAATCAAACTCATGAATATCTGCGCACGTTAATTATACGTGGTTATTAACTCAAGTTTGCCATCTCTTTGGTTCCACTTTACTCAAACACCAATTGGTAGAATCTCTAATAGTCATCCTCAGGGTCTGCTTCCCCTCCCCATGTAACTGAAATCCACACCCCAAACCACACTCCTGACACAGCAGAGGTGAGGTTTTTGTTTGGGTTGCCACAGCAACACCAACATTGATACTTTCTGGTTCTTTGTGGGTTTTCTTCAGGGTTGACCCAAGGAGATGCTCTGTTTTGCAGAAGCTTTCATAGCAGTGTTCAACATTAGTTTCCATTTTGTGCTGGTACAGAACTAGTGTCATTCCAGCCTTTCCATGCAAAAATACATCTGTGCCAAAAGCTCCATGTTACTACAGGGAAAAAGTGCCCTTGCATGTGCCACTGTGCTGCTGGAGTGTGCTCACCCTTACAGTGACTTAAGCACAGCAAGGATCCAAATGCTGGCCTCATAGTACTTCTTACACTACTGGGCTGTGACACTGACACCCCTCTTCTGCTTTCTCACTCTCAACACACATCAGTGGAAGGAGGAACTATCCTTCTCAGGTGTTTGGAAAGCAGTGAGGATACTGTGGCTAGCCACATAAATTGCATAAATAATTGATGGCAGCCACAAAGACTTACAAATGAGGCGCTCACTGCCTGCTGAGACATTTAAAAAAGTATTTCTGATAATTTCCGCCATAGTCTTACAGATAGCCGACAAAAATCTGCTGTTTCTTCCCTTGTGGTCTAAGCCTACCATGCAAAATCTCTTCTGTCTCATAAACTATATTGCTTTGATCCGCAGCTGACATAGTTTCTGCTTTTAGCTGCCTTGAGCTTCATTGGGACCTTATTAAAGAATGTGATATTCCGAAAATACTAACAGTCACCCATTAGAAATGATGGAGCCCCAAACCAATCATCACTTCTGCGTGTCATTTTGTTTTCAGAATGTTTTCAGTTTGTGCAGAGTGCTGATCTAAATGCCTTGCACAAGGACAGTTTGCAGTAAATATATTTATATATAGGGCTTTCCTTAGACATTTGCAAATATTCAAATAGAAGAAACGGGGTTCTTATTTTGTTGAGCTCCTAGGAAACAGAAGTACACACAGGTAGATGCTGAACAAATGGGAAAACTGCCCTCCTTATACCCTACAGACATGACAGTTTCAGGAAGGAAGTGGTTTTGCATGTTGACAGGTTCATCCTTTTGAAGATGAGATGATTATCTGTATGAGTTCACTCTGTAGCTTCTAGAACTGAACAAATATGATCAACTCCTATGACAGTCTCCAATGGCTCATCCCTGCAGCTGTGTATCAAAATGGAAGCTGATACAGAAGTGGGTTGTTCCTACTGCATGGTATCTGTGCTGAGAGCTGATGTGTTCAGTGATCCTGCTGCCTGAGATGATATTTATCAGGAATCTGATAGTGAAAGGGCAGGGGATTATGAAGCTTGGTGGTAGCGTATGGGCACCCAACTATTGGTAAACTCCCCATTTTTCTGACTGTAGTAAGTGACCCTGCATGAGAAGAGCTTATCAGAGGCCAGCTCTGCATTGCAAACTGTTAATCCACTCATCTAGGCTATCTTAGCTATTATGCAGTATTTTTTACAGATTGTTGAAAGCTGCATAGTACCTGGACAATGCTCCTTCCCTTTAGCGTGGTGGAAGATTATTTTCTGTGCAGTTATATCAAAAGCCTTTGAGTTTCCTGCTTTGTTCAGTTTGCCAGTGAAGAGCATCAAGAACAACAGCCTCATTTCCTGTTCACTGAATGATACAAGTCCTGCTTTTTTCAGCCTAGACCCATCAAGCTCCCAGGGACAAATAGGGCAGACATGAAAGCTATGAAGCACTGCTAGAGAACAAGTAGAGATGCTCTGTTCAGTAGCAAGAAAGAACTGGTCACAGAAATTGAAAATAGCCTATGTTGCAGCACAAGTATGATGTATGGCACAGCGAGGGAACAGAAAAAAAGAGTGACTTCTTTTGCTTCAAGCACTAATGTGTAAGAGAGAAATGAGAAATTTAACAGGGCTGATGACTAGTCTTAAAAGCTGGCACTTTTCTGGGGAATACAAAATAACCCAATACCCAAGTCATAGGGCCAGGAATTCCCAGCTAGTGCTGGCAATGGCAGTCAGTCACTGATGCACCTTCCTTTGCAACCATGTTCATTTGGGACTGGTAGCAGCATGTCAAACTGCTCAACAAAATGCCAGAGGGTAAAAAGCATTGTGAAATGGTATTAGAAAATATTAAAATATTCTTGAGCAAGAAGAACACATGTGAGCCAGGAGGAAGGATGATTTTGCCAAGCGGCAGAGGGAATTGATTGGATAGCAGAAGAAAATCCATAGGAAATCAAGGAGTAATGTTCACTTTTTTTTTTTTTTTTTTATGAAATGGGGAAAGGCATCTAAAAGGAGTTTGGAAATTGGATCCCAATGACTTCAAGTAACTGTAGTCAGATGTTCCTGGCCAAAACCAGATGTTCTTCACCAACACATAGGCAGCTATTGTTGATCTCAGTGGAGTTTTGCACAACAAAAGACTAGAGAAATGGTTCCAAGCAAGGATGAAAGAGATGAGGAAAAGCAAAAATGTATTTAGACAATTAAAGTATTGTGGGAAATTAAAAAAAATGCACAAGGTATGTAAAGATTTAGATTCACAGACTTCAAGAACATGATACGGTAATTTAAAAACCAAAATTATGTGGTGTACTACAGCTGGATATGGCATAGCTGGAAGGGTGACCAGAATTCACACCAAGCAACACAATCCCAATTATAGCATCTGTCACTGGGAAAGCACCCACCATTACTTAGGAAAGTTTAGAAAAAGTATAAAGGCTGAATAGCTTTTGTACTTCAGAAACATGACCACAATGAATGCCTTTTCTTGGGTGTACCCAAGTCCAAAATTTGGTGTGGAGCCTATGGCAGTTTACTCTCTGACTCATGCTTTAAAAAGACAAGGCTGAATGGGGGAAAATGAAGCATGTACGAGAACAATCTCTTCTCTCTAGATTTGGACTTAACTGAAAAGTTGCAATCAAAAATACTCTCTGTGCTGTGACTTCTTCTGTATTTCTGGGCTGAGTTCAGCTTTTAGTTACACTTGTACAGGCAGCGTTAGAGCAGTGGTGTGATCAAAGTGCAAAAAGGTGTGACTCCATGATGCTGGAAACTTTACTGTGATGACCTGGACAGAAAAACAGTGTGCTGTATTTATGATGTGCAAATCTTCAAAATATTGAAGAGTTGAAACATACAGATTTCTTCCCTGTTTAACAAAAGGCATGGAGTGAAATCCTCTTGCACTGCACTGAAGTCAGTAGGATCGTTTTGCCAGTCACACTCAAGCAGAATTTTCAAGTTAAAGTTTCCCATAGCATTTCTCACTGAAATGGCAAAGCGAGAAATTGGGAAAAAAAGAAAAAAAAAAACAAAGCACAACATCTAAAAAATTCATCACAAACTGAAGTTTTTTTGCAGTTCGCTTTATTTAGTTGGGAGAGAATTTAATTAATTTTTTATTTTATCTGTTCTGATTCACTCACTCCTGTAGTAATTAGAAGTAAATTAGTGTTATTCTTTCTGTTAGATCAATTATTCATAACACAGACCATTTAAAAATGAGTTTAGTGGAAGCAACTTACTTCATTTTTACTTAAATTGAAAAAGAGATTAGCCAAATTAGTTAAAATAGCTCTGAACTCCATATTGACTAAAGCGTTTGTGCCAGGATAAAAATTGATGACATCTAAGAAGAACACTATAAATGATTAATCATTTTAGTTCATGGATATCTATATTTTTATTTAATTACAACTATGCATAACATAAACTGTTTGAATCTTGGGAATCCAAGCCAGAGATGCTGAAGAGTCCTCTTCTGTTTAACATTCGCCATGTGTTGTTTTCTTCTAGGGTTAATTTGTAAAATATAAACCACATACTATTTGCATGCAGTGTTTATGTACTATTTATAGAAAGTCTTGACCATTTATAATTATTCAACATTTTTATCCATAGTGTCTGTGTATGACTAAAGAGATGGTTGTGGAGTAGACAAAACAATGCTATTTTTACAGTTGTTCCACAGTTTATTTTATGTGGAACTTTTGGGGGTGTTTTGTGTTACGTGGAATAGAGAAGGGATATTCTCAGCTCTCTGTTGAGAAGACTGAAATTATTTGTAACAGTCATCAGCACAACCCCAGAGGGACACGGCAAGCTATTGGTGCATTCAATTTTAAGCGGCATGAATTGAAGAAAGCTCAATTGGAAATGAGTAAGGATTGGTCTCTAAGGACACCTGTCTGAGAACACCCGCTCTGCTGAATGCAGTCTGTACATCCCAGTGTCTCCATAGCATGTATGTGCCTTTACTGAGTGCTTTATGGCTGCTGATTGTTTTTCCTTTTCTTTCCAGAACTATAGAAGTTTTGGTGAGTTTGAACGAAGGGCAATCTTTCATGTCCAGCTCTTTGACAATCACCGCTTCGGAGTGTGTAAGTAAACAGAATCATAGAATCATCTGAGTTGGAAGGGACCCTAAAAGGTCATCTAGTCCAACTCCCTTGCAGTGAACAGGGACATGCACAGCTATATCAAGTTGCTCAAAGCCTCATCTTGAATGTCTCCAAGGATGGGGCTTCCACCACTTCTGTCAAAAAACAGCTCATATCATTCCATGTAAAATTCAGAAATGGAGTTTCTGTTCCTGTTTGATCATTGCACTACTTCCCACAGCAGAGAACCTCAGTGCATGGCAAGTCTGTTAGATGTTTGTAATGCACAAATCCACCTTATTAGAAACACACCTGTGCAGACACATGCAGAATATAGAGAATTTAATAATGCATGATTTCAAAGAACCATAGAATCATGCGTATATATGTGTGTTCTGAGTAATTTTCTTCACATTTCAAGACATGCTTAGAATCTGTTTTGTAACACTAGAGCACTCCACAGTAAGTTTCAGATGCTTTGAATTCTTTGATAAAGTGAGAGATGAGGGCTACAGGTTCTCCTTCAACTGCTGCCCCGATATCCACGCAATGTCTGAGTGTTCCTTCTCTGTGCAGGGCTTATGTTTTACTATACCCTGCAAATTGTGTTTTGCTAAATCTATTACACCAAATTACATTACTGAAGTGTGCAGCTGTGGCTTTCAAATATTGGGAAGTGTCCATGCCATTAGAGACTTGCTCACTGTAAGCATACTATGAGCCAGGCGTGACACAGTCACCTGGGGTCCATCCCAGAACATCTCTACTTTGGAGGATCCGTGGGAGCAGATTGAAGCTGAGGAGTGTGACTTCTGTGCAGCTTTCCCATCAGGCACAGAAGCACATAGAACAGTGCCTTCTGCTCATCAGCATGTATTTTTCCAACAGTATTTTCATCACTCCTAGGTAATTAACCTAAAAGAGAAAAAAATAGAGGTTTTTTTTCTGTTCATTTTAGAACTAAACACTTGCATAGCTGAAGGAGTCAAAGTTATCTTGGTTCAGCCCTTATGTTTCAGGAAGAAAGCCTGAATGAATTCAGAGCTGAAAAGACACATGCTATACAAACTGTGTTTCTCTGTTTAAGGGCCTATTCATCATTGCAATTTTACACCAATACACTATGAGCAGCCTTTCAGCATGATAATGTAAGGAGTGTGCAATCACAGGAGGATGCTGGAAATATCAGTGGGCTGCTTTTCTCTTTAGCTGAGTCCTTTCAGAAAGATCAGTACACAATGAGTTTATTTTCATGCCCCCTTAAGAGCTGCTGAGGTGGCTGATGTAGGTAAAAATAAAGCACTCCTGCAAAGCAGATCATGCCAGATCTCTGGGAAAAGCAAAATGACTTTTCCCTCTGCTTATATTGCTTCTCTTTGGTCTTTTGGTCATAAGTTCTAACTTATGGCACATGGAATCAGTGCAGATGTGCAGTGACAGAAAAAAACAGTAGAACTTTTGATGATCCACCCCCCCCCCCCCCTTTTTTTTTTCTTTCATACATATTGCAGCAAAGAAAGCTCCGTACACAGAGAAGTGCTGTTTCCATAGTAGCAGATGGGCAACTGCAAGAAATGGGTCACTGATAGAATTGTTCCACTAATTCTGATGGCTGAGCAGCTGATGGCTAGTTGGTGTCTGAGAGTTACAAGTTGCAGCCTCCTCTGCAAACACATGGTGCTGCAGAGGCAACAAACAAAAAATGCATTGCACATAGGCACCGAGGCATGCATTTATGTATTTCTTGTAAACAGTTTTTTTTTAGTTGTATCAGTCAGTGGGAAGCTGTTTTGGGTCAGGTGGGAAAAGCAGGCAGAAATTCTTTGCAACATTCCCTGATGTGCTGTCTTTTCTGCTTTCTCCACAGTCCAGTGGCATAGCAGCACTTATTGCTGTGCTTGTGCTGTTACTTCTGGCGGCGCTGGGGCTGCTCTGGTGGTTCTGGCCCCTCTGTTGCAAAGTGGTGAGTAAAGGCAATAAAAGAAAGTCACCAGGTTTGTGACTCATGACCATAACTCAAAATGTGTTGGGAAATACAGATAGGGCAGGAAATAGGTTAAGTAACAGGGGAGTTCTGTGTGACAGAAGCCATCTGTTGAGGCACTTTTCTTTCATTACTGATACGCAAGAAAAGACCGGGTTAAATGCTGTGGTCTGTGCCCTTAGCAGTACTCCTGGCATTCTGAGAGACCTGCACACCATGAGGCAGTTTCAGCAGGCAGCTGTGCTGCTCGTTGGGTTTCTTGCAGAGTGAGCAGATGTGGTATATTTCTGTGAAATCTCTGAAAAAAGCCTGTTCTCTTTAATTTGAAAGTTGTTGGCCATAATGGCACACAGATGCTCTTCTGAAATCAAGGACCATTTTAAAAGTACTATCGCTAAAATTGGTATTTGTAGTCCATTATGGGCTCTCGAGTTTGAAATCCCTTATTGTCTTAATAATCCCTTGCAAAAAATTAAATTTTCATCTTGCACACATTACATCTCTTTTCATCTGAGTAATGAACACTCTTTATCCTTCCAGCAGCAATCAGCAGTGCTGATCCGCTAGCACTCCTTCCATCTCCCTACATGCTGGGTCTTTTAAATTGGTGAAGTTTAGTATTGATCCATGTCATTGACAGCACTGAGGACTAGAGAATTGGAGATTGTTCCCAGGCTGTTATTGCACTCTTTTTCTTATCTCAGGCTTGTAGAAGTGGGGGCATCAGAGAAAGTGGAATTCTCCTGGTCCAGAGATAGCCAAATTAGTCAAAAGCTTTGTATGTTATGGTCTCTTGTTATACCCCATAGAAGAAGCTTTCAACCCCTGGTTCCTTCCTCGTGGTTTCTGAGTCAAAAGTGACAAGTTCTGCCCTGATAAAAAAGCACTCTTCTGTCTCATTCTCCATATTAGAGTCCCATAAGATAGAGTCCCATAAGAAATCTAGGAAGGCTGTTAGTTGTTTTCCTTCAACAATAATTTATACCATGAACCTTGCCATGGAACAGGAGAAATCAAAATTATAAAGAAGAAAGCTTTCTATTTTCTTTATTTAAAATAATTGTCTCACCTTGATTCCTAATTCCCGTTCTATGGCAAATCTTCATATACTGCACATCATATTTCTCCCATTACAGTAAATAGTGACTAGTGCCTCAGTCCCTTGAATTCTTGAGAGCAGCGCGATGGTGCTGTAAAGACAATCAGAAAGATGCTTTCTGGATTTTTATATCAAGGTCCTACATTAACAAAGAAATATAAAGCTCTGTAACTGAAATTAACTAAAATGGCTGCACTGTATAATGAATTGCCAAGCAAAAATAGTACCTTGGGCGCACATAGATGCACCGCGACACTGAGGCAGGCTTCTGTCTGGTCTCATCTTTGTGGAGCTCACTCGGGCATCTCCACAAAGTGCTGCAGCAAGATGTAAGGAGATGTCCCTCAATTCTAATTCACCTTATGATTAAAGATGTTGCATCCTGAGGTTTACACTGAGGAACTGTAACTTACCTTGAGTATCTTCTCTGGATATAGTGTTTGGTATGTTATTGGCTATTGCTAGGGAAGCCTTTGGCTATAGATTCATAGATTGTTACTAAGAAGCTGCCTAACTTCTAGCAATAAAATTGCAGCACTTTAACTGTTCATGCCCTGCTGTTTCCTCCCACCTCTCATGGGTATTATCTGCTTTAAAAATAAAAGGTCTTTTTAGGTCATTGTTTGCTAAAACATTACTGAGATCCAAAACCACAGACTCTTACACTGAACCTATTACCACATTCTGACTTCTTCATTTCTTGCTGTTTTGACGTCTGTTTCCTCAGATCATTATCCTGTGTGTGGTTCCATTCTTTTCCTTCTATTTTGCCTCTGAGGCTCTCATATTACATGTTATTACCACTTCTGGATTAAATACATTTTGGCTTTGGTGCCTGTGAGTTTGAGAAGACAGTAGCACACCAAGGCAGCCAGGAGGTCCTCTGCTCTTCCTCTGAGGCCTGGTGCAGTGGAGTGTCTGCTTTCATGGACAAAGACCAGGAGCAAGGATGAAAGCAGCAGCCCTCAACTCTTCTGTCCTGTGCTTCAGAACCAAATATAAAAGAGAGAAGGAAAAGGTGTTACTGACAGAACAGAATGGGTGTCCAGAGCCACACGAGTGTGTGAATCTCTATTGCTTGCAGACAGCATTGCAAGCTTCAGGAACTTTGGGCACTCTGCTTTATCCTCAATATAAAGTCCATGTCGAGGTGGGGGACTCCTTTTTCTTCTTTCTCTTTTTTTCCCCTTTTCTTCCACTCCTACCCCCCTTCTTTTAAAGGCAGTTCACTGTTGACAGTTCTTTCACTCTTTCCTCAATATCAGAACATATGATCACATCAAGCTGGCTTCAGGCTCTGGTGCTGACATTTCCTAATGCCCACATCACGCGAACATTTGATAAGTGTTAATGAGCAGATCAAAGGGACTGTTGCCTGAAGCAACTAACTTTTTTTTTTTTTTTTTTTGGAAGAAATCGGCTTTCCTCCAAGCTCAAGTCTTCCTTCTTTGCAACTAAATAAAAGAGATGCAGACTTGCCTGGTGACAATGATGATAAAACAAAACAAAACAGAATTAGGAAGTAATCCATCTCTACATGGGGGTAACAAGACATCAGCCTTATCCAGAGTCTTTGTTACTTATCCAATCTGAATCAAGTTCAGGGAAAGTGAATTTAGTAATATTACGACACTCAATAATTTCAGCTTCATGCTACATTTTCACTGTTTTCTGCCAAAACCGCTTGGGTTCTTTGCATTTCCTTTTTTTATTGAAATAGCTTTCTACTCATTTCACTTGAAATATCAGACAGGACTGAGAATATTCTTTGTGTGTGTGTGAATGTGTGTGAGGAGCCTGTGGAAACATAAGGATGCAGGCATTTACATTCCACTTCTGTCAGCAGGGTGAGTATCTGCTACTCAAAGCAGATTATTTTCTCACACCACTGTCACATTTAAAGCAAGTTTCATTTTATGAAGCTATTAGGAATAGCAGCTAATTAATGTATTGGTTAGTTTCAAATCAGGTCTACCCTATAACTTTAGGGAATGTAGCAGCTGCCATAGGATTGGATCCTTTGCTCAGAGAGTCAGACAGAAACTGTCACCAACTCATGACTTTTGAAGTCCAATGGGGTCAACAAATAGAGTTTGTATTGATTCCTTGGGGCAGAAATTTTGTTTCCATCAAAATCAATGGACAAAGGGCCCAAGTGAACTGTAGCATGTGCCACAAAGAAGGTTCCCATGCAAAGCTGTCTTTCCTTAGGAGAAATTGCAGAACTTAAGAATCTTACAGCTGTAGAAAATGCGGTGATAATACTGTTTAACATGTATCCATATATCTACTGTTTAACATATATCTATCTGCAACTAGCTTGGTCTTTTTGCCCTGCGTGGCTAGCTGTCTTGGGAGGAAAACTGGTGTTTTGGTGATAATGGTTAGAAAGAGGCAAAACAGAAAGAAAAATAAGAGAACATGAACCTTAATACATTTAAAGTAGCATTTTACTGTTTACAGTTTTAATGCTGTGGAAAATCTTGCTCAGCACCCAAGTATCTCTCAGAATCTTCCCGTGATCACTCTATGTTCTTTCTCTCAAGTTAGGACAGTAATTACAATCTGGCTTTCAGGAATGTCTGACCAACTAAACAGCTGATTTCTTTGAAGCAGCCTTGGAATTCCTGAAGGCTGGTGAGAAAAAATAGTCAGAAACACTTAAGGAAAAACAATTGCTTGGCATCTTTTTGCAACATCTTACAGCAAAGGGATGTCTTGTTAAAATTCATAACTGACTTCCCAGTCCACCGGAAGCATCATAAACAAGTCAGTATCTTAAACCAAAGGTACTATGGAAGCATGTTTCCAAGGGGGCCATCATTTTTTTTTTTTTTGTCTTATTTGATAGACTTTTTGTATCCAGTGCTAAAAGTGCACAGCTTGTTTGGGCAATAACTCTCCTGGTGTCACTATGACTTGAAATGTAAGTTAAGAAGGAAAACTCTTGATTATTGGTCAAGTAAAACAGTGTTCTTTTATGTATGATGCCATCCATCCATGCAATCACATATTATCTGTAGGCAGTGGTACAGTCAATGAAAAGACTATAATTAATAATGCAGAGTGAAGAAAAAAATACATATTTTAATTAAGATGAAGCATATAGTTGCCATTGTGGACAGTTTTTGATGGGCTGTAACATAGCAGAAATAGACTCCTTTAGATTCATATTTTTTAATCATTTCTATATGATATTCAACCACAAAAAAATGCCTTGATGTCATGGAAGTACTTCTTTTTTAGCTTGACTAGCCTGCTTTTCCTGGGGAAGGATGAATACCTGTGCTCCCAGTTTTTGCCTTCACTGTTTAAGCAACTTGCTCTCTTCCCTCTGTTCACTGTTTGGTGGTTTCCTGTCAATACCAGGAACTCCCCGAGATTTACAGTACGTATGTGAGAAAGAGAACAGCAAGAAACTGTAGGTAGAGGTTTAAAAATAGGTGTAAGTGAATTACCATCTGAGTGGTCCTTAACCAGTCACAGTTTTAAGAAGCCTTGCAAACCTAACTCCCACTTGCAGGCACTCCATGCTGAGCAGTTAAGGAGCTACATGCTTCAATTATTAGATCTGAAATGTGAGATCTGCGGAAATGATCTAGACGTCGAGAGGTGAAGCCTGAGCTACCAGAAGGCATTTCACACTTGTCATTGGGCCAGAAATTATCCATCAGCATGGCATGGCACAAAGAAGCAGGCATCATGGCCCAACATTATGCAAGACCCCACATAGACCTAGGGCTGCTTTTCCTCCCAGGCTTGCTAATTAACTCCATAGGATTTCATCACTGCCTATTACTTAGAATGACTGAGTCTTATCCGGTCAGGAAGCAAAGTGGCAGACACGTCTGCCCAAAGAGTGTCTGCCAGTCAATTGATTTTATTTTCTATCAGGCGGATGGTGTTAATTTCCAGAAGGCCTTGATAATCAATACCCAAGGGATGTAGCAGTAGTGGTTGCCAGTTTGTGAACAGATGTGGGGGACTCAGTTGAAAATGGTTCACTCTTAAAAATATTCTGCATGCTTTTCAATGGTGCCAGTGCAATTTCTTATGTTTTTATGTTTATTTTTTTTCCTGCTTTTTTAGGTCATCAAAGATCCCCCTCCACCTCCACCACCTCCAAAAGAGGTATAGTATAATACTGCTCCGCTTACTATGCTGGGTGATGATACTATTCTGTGAACATTCGTGTTCTGCAGATCTGGCTCCTTTTGTTTTCTTTTGTAAATAGCTGCTGAATGAGAAAGAACTGCCCTGTTAGAAGCCTTAGGCTGAGAGTGGCTGAAGTCCACATCTCTGCTCTTTCTCGGTCATCTCAGTGTAGCATGAATTAAGTCACTTAAGCTCGTATCCATTTAACTGTTTAGTAGCTTTACCTCAAGACAATTTAACATGTTCTCATTCTTCACTGAAAGAAAGACTGAGTTGTAATTACCTGGCAATCCAAAGATTCATCATAGGACTTAGCTGTGTTCCCACAGCTTTGGGAGAGAGACCTTGAGACATTGAGAGACCTTTATAAGGGAACTTCTTTCCCTCTTATCAGCAATAACATAGTAGAGGCTCTTCAGATGCCTTCAGTACTTTTGCTTCTTGGTCTTGACTTAGCCAATTGCTTGAGCATATTCAAGTGTGTTCTGACAGCGAAGGCCATGATAAGGTACTTCACTGAGCAAAGGCAGCCAAGAGCAAGTTTGACATCGGTTGGCTTAGAAAGCTGTGTTTGGCTGTGTAACCTTTACTGCAGATCCGCTGAATGCTGTCAGCTGAATCCCAATGAGTGGGGCTGATAATCTGGCTCTTTGCAGGCATTACATTTTTGGTAGAGGAAGCTACCACCGATTCTTTTCATTTCTGTTTGTGTGTTTTGCTTTTCCTTATTAATGGAAACAAAAAAGACAGCAGAAATGTATACTGATCTGTAGAATACTTGGTTGGATTCCCCATTTAGACTTTCCTAATGGATGCTGCCAATGCTTTTCTCACACAAACCCCTAAAAGAATATTTCCAAACATGACCAGATTTTGTTTGGAAATGAGTGAACATTTGAGGAACCTAAAAATCTGGTCCTTCACATTTAAGATAAGAAAACATTTTCTTTGTGTACTCCAATGAAAGATACAAGAAAGACACCTAGTAAATAAATAAATAAATTTTAAAAGCAAATGTGTTTGAATTTGTCCACAGGAAGAAGAACAAGAGCCCTTACCTACCAAGAAATGGCCCACAGTGGATGCTTCCTACTATGGTGGACGAGGAGTCGGAGGAATTAAAAGGATGGAGGTTTGTACAATGTGAAGATGATGATTTACTGAAATGCAAGGTCTCTGAGGCTGCAAGTGGTGGAAACAAAGACTTTGAAAGTGTACTGGAAATACAATGGTATAATGTTTGCTTCTTTCCCAATGACATAAGCCTTATAACATTTTTACCCTATCAAATAATTTTGACCCTGCTTATGAAAGAACAGCTTTCTGTAGTTCCATTTGACTGGAACTTTAAATAGCTGCTTGAAGACATGCTCTTTCCATCAAGCTAATGAGAACGAGAGAGTGAGAGCCTTTTCTGAATGTTTTGGAAGAAATTACAGTGAAACATAAGTCCTCCAACTGTGGGCCAGCCAAATGCGTTGACAATGGTGACGCTAAGGAGAGGCTTGATCCCAAAGGAACTCACAGCGACAACAGTGCCTGTCTTTGAAGAGACATGATAGCATCATGTTAATTAAAACAGAATGAAAAATGTGCATCCTTATGGGCACGTCCTTATGTCAGATTTTACAGTCAAGTCAGCCTTTATGGAATTAAAGCAGTTTTCTGTCTTTAAGTTTAATCTAGGAAACTGTCTCTGAAATTCCCACCTAGGCCATATAGTTATGTCTTCATCAAACTCTAAGTGTGTCAGCCTAAGAAATGGCTTTGCCTGAGTTCTTTTGAAACGCAGCAGAAGAATGTGCAAGTTTAAAGTTCTATTGTTTATACGTGTTTCCTTCAGCAGTTCAGAACTGCTAATTTAGAAGAGCCTCAGCTTTCAGAAACAGAAACCATTCTGTGTAGCGCTTTCCAACATAAAGAATAACAAGCCTGGATTTTTTTCCGAGGAGCCATGATGAGCCTCCAGGAAGAGGTTTCAGGGTTTATATCATTATAGTTTGTACACAGGATCTTGTCCAGTGAAAGAGAAATCTGATATATATTCAGTGAACACAAATAATATCTCTAGCATTAAGAAATGCGTTCTTATCACATGGCAAATGTACGGTATTTTCTTTTCAAAGAAAGGAGGAGAAAGTAATAATTAGGTTAGAAAACGTTTTTATCTGTAGTAGGGACAAAGATATATAGATGTAAGTCAATTTAAACTGCTAACAGCACAGACTCTTGAAAGGTCCCTTATTCTGTGGAGCTGTATCTCTGTTCTTCTCTGGAACTTGGGGGGTTCTCAGCAATTTTGGGGGCTGGTCACGTCACCTTAAATGCCACAGCATTTAAATATGAAGTTCTTCCTCTGTCCTGTAGAATCTGTAGTAATGGAGCTGAGGGAAATGTTGGCTTAGCTGCCCGTTTCCAGCTGTTTGCACCTCATACTTTTCTCTGGCTCAGTGGAGCACACTGCCTTAGAGCATGATGAAAGTAAACAGGTCTACGGGAGGTTATTTCTTACCTGACAATGAAAGGGCAGTGGATTCTGTGGCCAATGAAAAATTGGATGGTCTAGTAGTTACGTTTTCTTCAGCGTTTTCAGTTCATATGGCAATTCAGTTGTGTGTTTCTTTTTCTTGCTTCTCTGCATTCTGTTCTTCTGCCATTCTTTTGACAGCTTGACTCTTTGGGCAGTTTTCTTAGACACAGAAAAGTAGAGAACAAACTGTTACATTTCCACTCACCAGTCCTGCCCTACTTCTCCAAGCTTACTCTTCTCTTTCAGGGCAGTTACGTTCATTCCTTCCTTATCCACTACTTTTGCTCCTCTGCAATAGACTATGATATGGTGTTCACTCTTCCTAGATTTGTCTTCTGACATTGCTTTAAAGTTTTATGATGTCATTTCTGGACCCTACTCATTACAGACAATTGGTTTTAATGTCAAAGTTGTGTTGTCAGAATCTGCAAATTCTGGTTTCTTCTGGTGAAGCCATTTAAATCTGAAGGAGAAGGTCATTCTATCAGTAAGGATTCTACCATGTATCTCTAAATGGCTTTAACAGTGTTTAAAATACATTTTAACAACCTCATAAAAAACACTGTAAAAGTACCATTGATCACAGTGAAAGATACAGATGCATTTTAATGACTCAGCGGGGTCTACTTGGACATGAAAGCCCATTGTAATATTGTAGAGACAGGACTCCCCTGTGAAAAAAGGATATCACTAAGCAAGCCAAGCGGCGAAGTTCAAAATAACAGAAAGGTTCAAAACAATAACCCTTCTAGGAAATTATGGGTTTTTTTTACACAGGTGACATGTAGTATTATGGACCGTTGTACTTTGCTGCTCTCATTCTCTACACTGAGATTACAGCGTTAACAGACTCTTGGTGATAGTGATAAAATTTTCTTCCACCGTATTTTGTATATCTGAAAGAGGGCAGACTATGACTTGCCCATGTATTTTCCTCGCTTTCTTAATCAGCATGTTTTGCATATGGAACTGAGGATGACAAAGAAAACAGGCTGCTGTCTTACCTCTTCCCATTGCACAGTGATCTCAGTACAGTATGTTGTCCCTAGCAAGACCTGGAGCAGCCTTCTTCCTCTGTCCAGGAAGAAGGAAAACTCCGGCTTATTTCTTTTTACCGGTGAACAAAACAATCTTGTGCCCCTTTGCAGTGGGAGATTTGTTGCATCCCACTGTTTTTTCTGCCCTCTCTTAAAGTGTTTGAATTGACAAGCAGCAAGATAGAAATGGCATATACCTACCAAGCAGTTGCAGTGATGATCTTAATTCTTTCCCCAAGGGGAAGGGTGAGTATTCTTCAATTATTCTTATTTTGATTCATCTCTTTTCATGCCTGGCATATCTAGTTAGGAGATCCCTGGGGAAAAAAAAAAAAAAAAAAAAAAAGGTAAAAGAAAAAAAAAAAAAGTGTGTAGGTGGAGCCTTGTAGGAATAGTTTGCTTTTTTCAGTCAGCAATTTCATGACTCACCAGCACATCACGTTTATGCAAGATCTACTGTCAGAACTTAATTTGCTGCCTTTAGGTTTATCACATCCTCCTTATAGTCTAGCCTGAAAGAGGAGGCAGGATGCAGAAAGTCTTGCACTGACCATAATTGGGGCCACTTTTGCCAAGAACTTTTAAGCTCCAGCCATAGCTTTTATATGCTCTTTTGGGATGAGAAATTAAGAGTCTTCCCTAGACTTGTTTGCTTGTAGGATACAGTAAAAATAATTGCTGTACCATGTTTCCAATTACAGGAAGAAATAAGATTACCATAGCAAAAATCATCTCTCTTGTAGAAAATATGTTTTTCTGTACTTTCTCTATATGGCTTGGTAATTAGAACCTTCTAGGGAAGTGGAAATAGGCATTTGTCCCTCCAACAGCAATACTCCAGGTTTTCATCCCCTTCCAACTATTTGTGTATGTTTTGTACTCTCAAGGCAGTGATATATATACCTACAGTTATATGTTACACATTTACATGCAGGTGAGTGCTTTATCTATATTTTCTCCAGTGGGGAGAACTACTTGAAAGCCTCCGAATAGCACCTCTGAGTTTCTGTTCAGTAGTGCTGAAGTAACACCTTCTATCTAAGCTGGGATTCACAGGAAGCATACTGTGTTACTAAATCTGGGGTGGCTAAAATTGAGGCTTTCATCAATGACAGGTGAAGGTCTGGTAGTGTAGGACAAATCAGATTTCCTGTCTGCTTTGTAGTCTGTGTGGTGTATGATACGATTTTCCTTCAGTATTTCTCTTAATTATTTGCCTTTGCAAGATGGAAACTCACACTTACAGATGCATCTAAGTAAGATGCTTGTTGTCAAAAAGGAGGAGTGAACATTTTCTATTCTCCTGTTAATTCAGAATTTCTTCCACATTTAAACTTTTTCAGCCATAGTTTCTTGGTCATTTGCCTGCATTGCATTTAAATCTAAACTCTGGCTTTATTTAGGTTCGCTGGGGTGACAAAGGATCCACTGAAGAAGGGGCTCGATTAGAAAAAGCAAAAAATGCTGTGGTGAAACTCCCAGAAGAACCAGAAGAACCTTTTCATCCGAAACCACCTAAACCAAAGCCTACCTCACCAGTCATTCAGGAGAAGTGGTATACACCAATTAAGGTAAGATTTTTAGTCTTCAGTAGAGTGTAGTTTTGTACTAAAGGTAGGACTTCATGTGCCTAACTCGTCTTACACAGCTGAACTGTGCATTGCTTCCAAGTATGACTGAAATAAATGAGATTTGGTTGGTTTTTGTCATACTCAGTCCTGTTGCTCTGTTGCCACAGGGTCGACTTGATGCACTGTGGGCACTGTTACGAAGACAGTATGACAGAGTCTCTTTGATGCGACCACAACAAGGAGATGAGGTTTGTGCAGCATGAATGTATCAGTTGTGGTGGGCAAAAAAGGGGCATGTTACAGCTAGGATATATCAGCTGCTGAACACTGGTAATTCCGTGGCCTTAATGAAAGAAAGCAGTGCAATAAGAAGAATGGCACAATAGAAAACAATAATGCATTGGTAAAAAATGCACATTGAAAGATGCATCAGACCAGCTGAGAAGTGTTGTGGAAACGTAGATCTCCTGGAAATATAATTAGGATTTCTTTATTTCATGTGTGTTCAGCTGGAAAACAGAAACATAATACATTGCATGGTCTAACCTCTCCTTAAAAAATACCCAAACCTTTTTTGCACTGAGCTATTTGGAAAAGCAGAGTTTGGCAGACAAAATATTAAAATCACAGCATAGTTAGTGACCCCCAACAGCTTCTCTGCATACTCCTTCATATGCCAAATGCAGCATACACAGAGGAAACGTGTTTCTGGGACAATCCTTGGTGTCCTTTTTGCATTACACTCATGACCCATGACAAAGTGGCCCTCACTACAAACACTGCTAGGACTGGGATGCAGAGGAAGCAGTTATTATTTGGAATGTTTACAGTAAAACTAGATTACATATTTCTGATTATTACTCCTTAACAAAACCATTACTTTAAATCTGAGCGTTTATATTGGGAACTGATTTGCCAATATGGTACTCAAAATCTACCGGAACTATTTAGCTTCCCGTGTGTGACACATTTGAAGAGCTTTAGGAACAAACTATTTCCTCTAAGTGAGATGGCAACTTCTTCTCAACACACTGCCCCACCAACAGATGGGCACGGCAGATCAGATTCTCAGTTACCTTAAAGCAACAGTGTGTGAGATTTGCTATTTTTGCAACATATCCCATAAAGACAACATAAGAATTAGAGATGTTAAAGGGAGGGAGTTACTTCTGAGGGAAAGAGAGGTAATCACTCGTTAGGTTATCTGACTGATGATAGGGATGATGTTTGGTGCTGTTCTCACATAAGAAAAAGTGGGATTTATCTAGGACAACGGCATGCATTGGAAGTTGCAGAATGACAAAACGCAGAACTGGAGATAGGAAGCATACTCTTTGTATGGCTATCAGTTACTGGTGTTAGCATTCTGGTTGTTATGTTTGCATGTTGTTTACTGCTTGAATGGATTATTCATGTTACATACAGAATAATTAACAGTACTAATTTTTCATGCAAAATATACAGTACTTTATACCACTTTAACAAGTAAATTCACTGTAAATAGAAACAATGATGCCTGATCTGGCCTTACCAGACTACAGGCTACAATTGTCAGTCAGGCTCTGTTTTGAGGATTTCTGGCCACAAGGATGGCAATTAGTGGAAAATTGGGCTACCAGGGAAGGCATTTTTGCCCCAGCGAGAAATCAGGCATCCGTCCTCTCTGGATTTGACAGAAGGACATTAACCAATATCTTGGCTTGTGAAAAACAGAGAGGGATCTCACTAACTTTCAGTATCCTTACTGAAAAGGGGAATAGAATTTGTATGAATGAATTAAGGCCAAAATAATGATCATTAAGGTGTGACCTGTGGTACCGTAGGAATGCTATTTGTGTCTGGCTCGGTATTTTATGTCTTGGAAGAAAAAACAATACACCTTCTCCCTTGTTCATAAGTTGCTGGGTGCAGATCCCATGCTGTTCCCCTGGTGGGTTGAAGTCAGTTTGATGAGCAGCCACATGTGTGTATGGTGAAATACACATGTGCATGCAATTACCTGGGAAATGTTGTTATGGCAAACAGCAGCCAAGATGCTCTTTTATTTTCTTCCTTTTACTGCCTAGGAATGTGGTAGTTCCCATTTGCAGAAGAATTCACTGCTGAATTCAGTTCCTTGATCAAGTAATTGAAATTTAAGCATGAAGTATCAAAGCAGTGAGAGCTTTTCTTCCTCCCCTCCCCTCTCCCACCTCTTCCATGTTGCCAGCTAATGCCGAGGGCGGCCTGGTCAGAGTCTGCATGCAGCTGAGTGAAGGTGCTTTGATTGCGGACGGCAGTCCTTGGAGCCATCCGTTTTTCAGCCAGCAATGGTGAGGCTGGGGACGCCTGTACAGGTGTGAGCTAGCAGGTTGTCGATGACATCTGCACGGGTCCTCAGCAGCCTGCAGCGAGGCGGCTGGATTGTCAGCAGATGTAGTTGAGAGTGGCAGAACAGTTTTGGTCTCCCATTTGCCGCCTGGGGGCTGAAACACTAAAGGTAGATTGGGGGTGGACACAGCTGCGCTCCCAAACATGCCTCGGGCACAAATAAAGAGATCTAATATAGTTTGACTCTGTTGTGGTGGGGAGATGAGGACGGAGAGCCACTTCAGAGACAACTTAGCGCTGCAACATCTGCCGCCGAGTTCCCCGGGAGTGACAGGGGACAGCAGGTACGGATCGAAGTCCCCGCACAAACAGCCTCCATTAAGCCATGGATCTTTTGAAGGGCTCCCATCAAACATAGTGGAGTCTGTGGCAGGAGATTGTTTTGTTTTCAAAGCAATGTTTTGTTTTCTTTTCTAACAAGATAATTTATAAATGATTCATTACCCCATGTTCCTACTCATATTTATGCTTTCTTTTCTTTATGTAAGGGGTAAAGAATAAGGAATCACTGTAGTTCTAGGGTAGCTTGTTAAACCACTTAACTGGCCAAGAGTTTTAGGCAACTTTCAGACCATAACGTTATTTTCAATGTTATTTTGAATGCGTGCACGGGGAGCATCTGCTGTTGTTTCCATACTGGAACACCTCTGCCATAGAGTTTGTTTCTGTATGAGAAAGAAACTTTGCAGTGGTTTGCAATGTGAGCATTAGGGGCCTGTTCTCTTACAAAAATTCTTCAGTTTATTTTCTGATTTATAGTTTAGCACCTAAAGGTTGTCATTAGTGTTCCTCAAATGCTTAGTATAACCTTGTTGCTTGCTGTAATTTGCACAAAATTATTTTAAGTCTACAAATGGCCCATGGCAGTTGTACTTAAGATTTTGCACAGTCAGAATGTGAACATATGTGGCTGGGAAAAGGAAAAAAAATCCATAGCTCATTCAACAGTAAGTTTCTATAGTAGAACTACAGAGCATTTACAGCTTTTCTGATGTTACAAAAAAGCCTAAGAAAAGATACATATATATATATACACACACATGTATATAATTTTAAACCTGTTATCATTCACATGCTTCAAAGATGAATTTGTGATAATGGCTGCAGCATTCATAGGAACATCTGTTTAATGTAATGTTACTTTGTGAGCATCTCTACATTATGCAAAAGAATCATATTTTGTGTTGTAATTCTGTTAGCATCACAAATTCACAGTTCAAAAGACTTTGACAGTATGATATTCTCTGAGATGAGGCCCATGTCGCTATTCCCTTTGTGTTTGTTCAGTAGTTTCTACACTGGGCACAGGCAGAAAACATTAAATCATTCGTTCAGTCTGTCAGTCAAAGAGTATAAAAGGCTGAGAGTTAAAAGGCTGAGGCTGGGAGTCCCTTCACTGAGAGTGAGCTCACTGTTTTGAATCAAAGACCAATTGCAGCACCTAGGAGAGCCCCAACGTTCAGTTCTACACTGTACTTTAACAGGTACTGATGAAGAGTTCAACTGTTTACACCTAGCAGCAATGTGAATTACAATGGGATACTGTTCACTTGAGCTCTTAATTCAGTGATAATATGGAATGATGTAGAAGCAATGATACCAAAGAAAATACTGGCTAAGAATTTTAAACCCAAGAATTCATAAAGTAAAGCTTATCTTTATCTGGGATCTCCTGAATGGCTGCAATAATTGCAAGATGCAAAACTGGTTATAAAGTGAGAGGAGAAGAGAGGTAAAAGAGCACCTCTTCTTCATAAATGTTTTCTGCTTTCTGCCATTTCTCCAAGCGAGAATTTGTCTGTGCAGACTGAAACTGGAGCCAATATTTTTCTTAAACTTCCAGAATAAGATTATTGGTAAATTATTAAGTTTGCTGTTAAAGAAAGTGGAAGGAAACACTTTAAGAGTAGTAATTTCAAACTGCCCCATTCAGTCTGAATCCAGAGGTTGGTCTCCAATAGAAAGCAATGCATCCTTGTGAGTGAAGCACTGAATGAGGTTTCAGAAAAAGCAGTAGCAGTCATCTTTATGAAAAGACAATGATGTCCCAGTATTGTGAGAAATAAGAATATTTTCCCATAAACGTAGGCAGTACTTTGGCACTCCCTGCCTTTGTGTAGATGAGAGCTGTTGCTTTTTTTAAAATGAGCCTTCAGAACTCAATAGTATGAGTACAAACACTTCTATGAATGAAATAAGTGCCTATATGGTTCCCATTGCTGCAAGACAACAGCAGCTGTACAGGTGGGTGATGGTCCTGATGGAAGCTGTGCCATTCCAAAGCATAGCATGCACCTTTGGAGCTGCCTCCATGGTGTGTGCAGCCAGAGGAATTCCTGCTGGTTTTAGTAGTTTAGAAACAGCTGAGTGTTTTAGGCCTTGTAAGATACACCCTACCAGGCACTGCTGTAACTCGAGCTGTGCCGGCAGCACAGAGAGAGTGCCTGTTAGGAGAGGGAAAGTCATGTGAATTTGCTACAGCTGTCGAACACCGTCTCCAGGAGCCCAAAGAGCATTACCATTCTTTCCACCCCTGATCCCCTCCATGCTGTATTAAGAAGAAAACATTTCATTTGGCAGCTCAGTTTTCCTCACCATTTGTTTCATTCGGCACAGTTCAAAGGGAGGAAGATGGTTTCCTTAATTCCTCAACACATCTTTTTATGGAGCAGATTGCAGTAAAAAGTTACATTTGATTACTGCCTGGCTTCCAGCAGAGAATGCTGTGTGTATTCAACCAAACTCAGACATAAAACAACACCCAGCCTGGACACAGCCCTTACAGGGAGGGAATGTGATTTTTAGTTTATGTGAATGTTCAGTGTCTCATTAGTGCTGCCTACAGAAAGACCGACAGCCTTCAAGAAGCAGCAGGAAGAAAGCCGACAGGTTAATTCAGTCACTGCCATCCAGAAGAGATGTGACAGGTTTAACTGTCTTGTGCACCCAGATTTATGAACTAGTCCCATGCTCTTAACCAGATTAGTTCCTTTTCCATTAACTGCTGAAAGTAGGGCAGCTGTCCGAGCGGCTGGTTGTAAATTCGATAATGTCTGCTCTGTTAATCTGTAGGCTTTTCAGATGGAGAAGGCAGCAGATAACAGGATTAAAGTTTCACGACCCAGGGTTTTCACAGCCCGATATGCGGGCGCAGGGGGATAGAGAGTGACTTCTGTCATTAATCTTAATTGATTGCCAAGAGGTTTTAATCTGGGTTATTAATTAGGAAGATCCTTAACATACTGTCTACACATCAACATCAGATGCTCTTTTGGGACTTTTGGGACATATGGCATATCTTATATTTACATTCACACAATTTACACATACGTATATTTCTGTATGGAGTGCAGATATATATGTATGGATGCATACAAATAGCTGTAAGAAACATTTGGATGCAGAGGCATCACATACTCTGGCAATTTTTGATGAAAATGAAAAAACACAGTGCACACAGGTTACATTTCCACATAATAAACAGGTACACCTCTACATTCATATGTCTGTGTCGCCGTTCTATTATATATGCCATTTATCTAGATTATTTTGCAAATGGAAATATCTTATATGCAGATTTGCATAAGATTAGTGTTTAACAAATGTGCAGCACGTGTTGTTGTGTGCCTCTGGCCATGAGGACACCTACAGATCTCAAACAGAAACATAACCATTTCTATCTTTCACAGTTTCCTGGAGTTTAGGTTCAGGCCTTCACTCTTCCCTTTTTTATTTTTAAACAAGTTACTGCTAGACAGTCAGAACGGAGAGAGGTGTAACTCTCCATAGCTGCAGCTATGCAACTATGTGATAAATCCCGTAACACTGCTTTGATGTTTACCAAAATACCGTATGCAGGAGGAAGTATTAAATTATGGATTGAGCATATAAACTAGGCAAGAAGAGAAAACACTGACAGAGACCTGCCATTTGAATTTTGTGTAGATGCAAACTGCACCACACATTTCCGTGGCTCTAATATTTACAGATGATTGTTATACCATCAATCACATATATCATTGTATCATTCATTGCATATACAAAAACAGAGCCAAGGGGCCAAAAGTTCTTTCATCGTGCCCACGCTGAGTATTGTGTTACCTCTTTAAACTGTTAGTCACAACTTCTGCTTGTTTCCCATAGTAAATTGCATCCAGGCTTCCTTTAATAGTGATGTATTACCTATTGCACTACCACAAAGGGGCATCCCATAAATGCACCCAACTTCTGAAGATTCACTGTAGCTTTCTGCTTCAACCTGGATTTCATTGGAATTAACTGGTGAGCAATTCTAGCGTATTTAAAAAGGAATAGATTTTTACTAATTGTTCAGTTATTTTCCTAACAAGGTCCTATTTGTGGAAGATTTATGGCTTTCATCTTCCATTTTCTTGCTCTTGCAATATCTTTCTCCTCTTGAGCAACCCCTCTAACTCCACTTGGACTACTGGGACTTGTGAGCATTAGTGCTGCTTTGCATTAGTCATTCAGCAGTCAGTTGAGCTGATCTGTAAATTTTCACTTAGCATCTGAGATGCTTCTGCCGAGCAGGAACAGCACAGTAACAGTGGATTTCCCAAGAAGGTGCCTCACTGATCTGGCACATAATCCATTGCTGTGATGTCTTTAGAGTTTGTCAACAAGCTGGGAATACCTCTTGTTAGCAGACTGCAGAAGAGGTCAGAATTTGATTTCAAACAATGGCACCAATTCTTCCACCTCATCACAAATTTGAAATCCAAGGATGAAATGACTTTAATGACTGTGTTTCCTTGACATAGCTCTGGGTCTGCTTTTCCAGAGGGTCATAGTTAAGGAGGAGGAACTAAAACAATTTGAAACCACGTAGGCAATATAAACACTACATGTGGATGCAAAGGCATCCAATTGGCTCACGCGCAATCAGCGAAGAATTTCCCACAGCTGTGTGCTCACTCCTTTAATTTTCATTTTTTACAACATCTAAATGAGAAGAGTTTATTTGGAGCAGAAATAATGCTTCACGCATTCTAGCCCTCATGCTCAAAATGATTATTAGGAATGGTAGAGTTCATTGGAGATGGGATTCTCCATAGTTGTAGAAATGAAAGGTTTCAGAACTTTCCAGCGGTGGTCTGGCATGTTTAACAAGATTCAGACTGTGACTTCATTACCATTTGGAGAAAATCAGTACAAATACTTCCTATCAACAAAGACAACTGATGATGGAAATCAACCAACCAGGTGTGAGAGGGGATCTGGGATAGGAAATCTGAGGTCAGAATGAGGTGGGAGGCTTAAATTATTACTAGGAGAAGAAATAGGCTACCTTTGCCTTTGACATTATGAGCTCTAATTCTCTAAGCAAAGGAAAGCCTTGAGAAAACATTTTAAAAAGAGCATTTTTAGAAACTGAGAGCTTACGTGATACTTCGAAGATACCTGTAGGTATCTGTGGCAGCCTGGATCTCAGAGTTGTTTATTCTCTTAAAATGAGATTATTATGAAGCTGTACTTGGTTATAGCTATTTGAGGACCAAGTAAGTGTGCACGAGCAGCTCCACCCAGATACTGTCATTGCATCATAGCAACAGTGTCTCTAAGCCTGAAAACAGCTGCATATCCTAATAATTTCATGTATGCAAATCTTCTCATTAGTTTTAATATGACATTATCAAAAAGAAGGCAGCGTGATGGAGCTGCTCCATAATCTTGACACTGATTGCATAAAAAAGTTTGGAAGGACTTCTGTTGAATGTGACTGAAGTGCGGAAAAAGAGAAGAAATATATATATTTATATATATATAGCTTCTGATATTTTTACTGCATTCTCAGAACTCAATAACATTTTTCTTTTTAAATTAATCTTCGCATTTCTTAAGTCCACAGTGAACTAGATATCCATTTAGAATTAAAAAAAAATAAAATAAGCTTTTGAGTTGTAAGCATAAGCCGTAATATTTTCTACTGAGCTTTAAAATCTTCATGGAATGTCTTCAAGTAACATATGCCTCTGATCTTCATCTGCATGTTTTGTCTCAAGAGGAAATTTCTACCTACTAAAAGAAGCAAGCTTGCCATACATTGCCAAAGCCCATTACACTTAAAAGTTCAGGCTGACATCCATCCATAAATTAGAATGTCTTGATACATTTGAGTTTTGTCCCCCAATAGTGTGACATAATGGCATGCCCTCAGCCTTAACATTTAATTTTAATATTGAATGTACTGCTTTTTGATGGCTTGTGTCACAGCCTTCATGTAATTTAAATGCAGTTTAAAAAAAATTAATTCAGTTATGAGCAGTGGAGTTATTAATGCTGCTTCGTGTGACTAAATAGATATGGACACATATGATTCTGTTCCTTTTAAGTCACTCTGAAATGAATTCTGCAACTTCTGATAACTGTGGTGGACAAATGCTAAATGAAAATCAATCACTTCAATTTAAATGAGCTGAGCTTGCTGTCTTTCTTAAGCAGCCTCTGTTGGACAGCTAACCAGATGATAAGTAACAGTTTCACTGACCTATAGCCTCTGAATGTTTAACATAACCCACTAAGGACTGCACTTCAATTACCACTGCATTGCTTGTACTCTAGGGCTCTGCACTGATCATTCATTTTTAAGGATTACTTTCTTTCTGATGCACATTTCTATCTCTAGTTTTCTTTCACAGTGTTGCTCTCTCTCAATTTTTTTTTTTTTTTTTAACTGCACCTAATAATGCAAACTGTCCAATAGGTATCAGTTCGATGAAATTAAAGAGGATTGGATTTTCATTATCACACTTTTTCCACTGGAAACAACAGAAATCCTTTGATGGTCTGAAATACAAATTCTCGTACAGCATGCAAAACATTACTGTATGATCAGAGAGGGTAGATGCAGATGGAAAGTATATGTCAGCTTGTAGAGCATTTCATATCTTGCTGTGCCAAAGTCGATGGGTGATATTTTATGCTATAAAACCTGCTAAAATTTGGAGTGGTTGTCAAACGATGGACAGGTATCTTTAGGAAATTGTAGAAAATGATCTCAGAAAAAAGTCAGTTGTTTAGGGCTTAACGTTTTCAGAAGAACCAGAAGTCTCTTAGGATGTTACTCAGTTCCAACAAAGGACTTTTCTAGCAAACCTCACATCCTCTCATCTTAACAAACTGTAGTGCATCTCTAAATCATATAAATGCTTGCATTGCCACTAGGAAACAACTGCTTACCCCAGGAAAGAAGTATTACATTTTAGGGCATGTCCTTCTGTCCATCCTCCTTCCTTTCTTCTTCTAGTGCTGCCTTTTGGCCTTGTTCTTGGCTCTGCCCCATACCTGTGTTGACTGTTGCATTTGTCCTCACTTCTGCAGAACTTTGGTCACTATCTTGAATTTAGAATGCCTACCATGGTTGAATCCCTAGTAGTTGCAGGTCATGCATATAATTTTATTAATAAAATAAAAATGGCTACAAACAAAGGCTTCTGCCCTCTCATAGCCACTTTGAGGCTCAGGCAGCTGATGGGAATGACCTTTTATTTCTGCAGTCATTTTCATAATGATATTCAGGGTCAGGCCCAACAACCAATCTGCCATGCATTAGTAGACATCAGTTCCCTTTGGTAATACGAGATAGATGTACCCCAAGCAGATGGTCAGAGATCATAGGTGGCTAATGAACTTGGTGGAGCATTTTATTAAGATTATGATGGCAACAAAATATGTTTTTCCCCTCTGATAACAGCATTGGTAACAGAAAGAAAAGAAGGGCATGTAAAAGATTAGGAAGATGCAGTGGATTGTGTTTCTGTTGGATCTAGAAAACTGTGAAATCTGGATTTAATTTCTCAAATCAAATTGCATTTGAAGTGCAGTGTGGTTGGCAGAGTTAAAAAAAAACAAAAAACTTACTGGTCTCTGTTGGTGTTAATTGGAGAAGTGACACAGCGTTACTTCTATCCTGATATTTGTTACTGACTCTACCCTTTAAGTGATTTCTATATGTCATATATATTAAAGCTAGTTAGCATCCTCCACACTTTGGTGAAGAGAAAGAAAATCCAAGAAAGAACAAATTTCACTAAGTTTGGCCTTGCAAATGCATACCAGGGACATGTGCACATGGTGCCATGAATTTGCACCCCTTAATCACAGCGCATTACAGAGTCATGCTTGTTTTCCTTGGAAGCCCTTCTTGCTCCTAGCATTTGTTTTTGGGGGGTAGACGCATGTAAAAGCATTCAGACCTACTGAACCAAAATCTTGTTCATCCTTTTTTTTCCCGCCAAACTGACTGTATGCCTTCATGTCTCTGTGGAACTGACCCTGGGAGTATCAAGGCCAATTGCGTCTGTCTAGCACTTCTCCTAGTCAGGGCCAAATCAATCAACAGCACAAAGCCATAGAGCTTTGGAGAGTGCTTTATACGATTTCACGTGCTTAATTCTTGCCAAGTATAACATATTTCTCCTGAATAAAAGCCAGTTCTCTCTGCTAGATAAGCATTACAACAGTGGCTCAAACTGCAAGCAGAAATTTTTTGTCTTTTAAAGATTTGAGAGGTCTGTGTCACAAGTATTTGAGAAACCTGATCACCTACTGTCATAGTACTCTAGTTCAGCGCATCCAGCCTGTCCACACTCAGCCTGCATGGAGTGATGCTAGTTGGAAATTCCCTACAATGGCCAATCCCTAGTGATGGCATTTGCCTCCTGCTTTTGATTCCTAAAATATAGAATCATAGAATAATTATGATTGGAAAAGACCTCTAAGATCATCTAGTCCAACCATTAATGCACCGCCACACCCACTAAAACCATGGCACCAAGTGCCACATCTCCATATTTCAATTGTTTTGAGTATGGCCTTCAAAGTTTTCTCCAAGGCTTATCTGAGGAGTAGTAAATATAGCTGGTTTTCAGCTGCAATGTCGTTCATTACATCCAATTCATAAGGTGGTCCACATGTTAGAAGTCAAGATAATTGTGCATGCTGTTGATTTGTATCTGTAACTGCCACTTTGATAACAACTTGTAACTGTAGTACTAAAAAAATAACTTTGATTTAGGCTTTTCACAATTCAATTTTAACATATTTCAATAGTTTAAGGAAGATAAGCAGTAAGAAACCTTTCAATTACCACTAAGATGGTTATTGTGAGTAGAGGCGTTGTGAGCTCTCTTCTCTGGAGAAGATGCTTAATAGCATTTTGGGTTTTTTGTTTTTTTTTTTAATATTCTGCCTAGTTAAGTGGAACATAATTCCTGATCTTGTAAGAAGAAATACTAGGGAAGAAGGTTACTACAAGAGAGTAGCACGAGGATGAGAGCTGTCTTAGTACATATCATGCACAGCAGATCAGCAGGGATGTATGTGTTCATGGGTAAATCCTGATGCTTCTAGCAGTGAGTGTGGTGGTTCTCTCTGGGAGATGCTTCCAACTGAACTATGCACATTTTTACTGAGAGAATGAGGACAATTAGCTCCTAAAGGTCTTCCCACCCTCCTTTTCTTTCCCAGCCAGGATGGTGGGGGTTTGCATAGGCTGAAACCAGCTGACACCTCTTTTAGGCTGCTTTCGAGTCTGCTGTCTCCACCAAGATTACAACACAGACATAAATGCTGTTGATTGGAGTGAAGCTATGGAATAGACTGTGAACAAAAGCAGGAGGAAGATAGAACAGAAACAGAAAGCATATCTTCCAACTGGCTAATTCTTGATTTCCACTCAAAAGCTGAGTGGCCTAGCAACTGGGCCACTACCACACATCAGAACTGCAGGTTTGCTAAAGGCAGGCTGCTCTGACCAAAGCAGCAGGGCTTCCTCCGAGTGACAGGGGTGGTAATTAAGACATAAGAGAGAGGCCAGCAGGTTTCTAAGGGTTACAGTGTCTGAGGAGGACGATGCAATAAAGAATGAGGCCAGTGATGCTATCTGACAACTTTTAGGAGATGATGTGAACACCAACTAATGAAGGCAAAAGCATTTACAGGATGGGGGAAGCAGAGATGCCTCTAGTGAGCCCTGTGAACAACAGCCAGAAAAAGAAGGGTAAATGATATGGGTAGAAGAGTTCACATTCCATTGTTAGAGGATGAAAACGGAAGAGTTCAATTCTCAAAGCAGAGACAAGCACATTTGGGCCAAGAGAAGAGCAACGTAAATAGGTTTGTTCCCATACCCATGTCAAGTGCAGGTAAATAGCATTCAGTGTAACATCTCTTTGGTATTACTTTCTACTACCAGGGGTGCTACTGCAGTACCATGGTCAACTCTTTACTAGAAAACAGAATCAGGAACCATTTTTAAGTGCTAGGGTTTCTTCCCTGTGATAACACTACACAAGTGTAATACCGGTACATGGAAAAGTCTAATCGATAAAAAACATTTTTCATGGAGCTTAAGGGACAGAGATTTTACCCTGTTTCCAGCATAAAAATTAAATGAAGTTAAATCATATGCCAAAAAGGCTGACCTATACAGAGTCATATGTATTTATAAAAGACATCAGCTGCCTAGTGTCAGAATATTGTGGCTTGTGGTGCTTTCTGCTTATGATTGCTCTGAACAACAATTAGCATTATTCCTATCTCCTTTACTCACTCTATGAGGCCTACGCCATGTGCCTCCAAGGCTCCTTGGAGACAAGGTGATGGCACCATTGGTCAGCGCACTTGGGAGAGGGCCAGCTGCTTGAGCTGACTGCAGCCCTTGTCAGCCTTAATGACCTGCAGTTGACACCTCCTCCTAGCCGCCTTCCTTCAGTGTACAAGTACTGCATTGGAATAATTACAGCCTGTCATCCTCTGTTTCACACACACACTCCTCTTAGCCTAGACAAACAAGGGACATTTGACTAGATGCTCAAGTAATCTTGACTCTCTGTGTCTGGGCTTCTGTGTGTGTACACATGTATGCAGTTTACATGCACGTAAACATTCAGTGCTCAGTGTAGGGTCAATGGGTAAGTTACACCAGTGAGAGTCAGACTGCCCCACTGTCCCTCCTGGTCCCTATCAGATTTAACTCGGTAGGAAGGGTTTCGGCCTTCTTCAGAGCCCAAACATCATACAATCATAGAATGGCCTGGGTTGGAAAGGACCTCAAAGACCATCTAGTTTAAACCCCCCTGCCATGGGCAGGGTCACCAACCACTGGACCATGCTGCCCAGAGCCACGTCCAGCCTGGCCTTGAATGCTTCCAAGGACGGGGCATCCACAACCTCCTTTGGCGAAGTAGACAGACGGGGTCTTCTGTCAGCTCTACCACACTCCACAGCTCTGTTCCCCTCCTGACTGTGGGTCTCAAGAACACAGAGAAACCTCATAATAAACCCTAACCAGTTCTTTTTGGATTTGGGAATCCTATGCCCAGGATATCTTGAATTTGAGAGCTATGCAGGTGCTACTTGAATCATCATTTTCTGCCTCCCTGGTTCTTCCATAAGCAGTAGATCACAGAATCCCAGAATATCCCAGATTGGAAGGGAACTATAAGGTTCATCAAGTCCAACTCTTGGCTCCACACACAACTACCAAGAAATCAAATTATATTTTTGAGAGTGATGTCTGAACATTTTTTCAGCTCTAGCAGCTTAAGGCTGTGACCACTGCCCTGGGCAGCCTCTTCCAATGCCTGATCACCCTGTGGTGAAGAAACTTTTCCTAACACCCAGCATGACCCTCCCCTGATGCATGGTGTTTGTCTGGTCCTGTCATTGTTGCCAGAGGGATTAGCACCTGCACCTCCACTCCTCATCGATGTCCTTAGTATGCACACGGTTTTCACTGAATTGTGAGATAAAAGACTTTCAAAGTTGTTTTAGTGGAAGATTGCTAAGCAGTTTGGGAGAGATGACTCATATCTCCTTAGCACAGTTTCTCCATCCCTGCTTTTACTCCTTGGGCATCCATACCCCAGGACGACACACATCTTTGAGTGGATTGGATCCTGTGGGATTGAGGGGTCAATTGTATGGAGACAAAGACACTCAAGGTAGAACAGGCATGGCCAGTGTGTGCGCCCCATCTTTGCAGTGTTATGTATGTGAAGCACCCTGGCAGCTATGAATCAACTTTTTCTCTGGCTGCAGGACCAGCTGCAAGAGCTACAAGATCTGTATTGAACAGATAAGCCTACATAGACCAGAAGAAATCAAGTCCAATAAAAAGCTGCTGTGCAGATTTAGCTTTGGATTATCTCATCTTTGCTGGTTAATCTGGTTAATCTCTGAGGAGATGGCATGCTTCCTCCTCACCCCTCTAAAAGAGCAACTTGGGATAGGAACACAAGATATCAAGGCTTCTGTGATCTGAAATCTGTCTCTGGTCAATGAATTTCACTCTCCCACTGACAGCATTCAATGTATATCTCATCTATATGAGAGATACAATTTTTTTTTTTTCAGTACATGCTTGGAGGTAGTTTTTTGTTTGTCTGTTTTTATCAACTATTTCTTTAACTGTACATCACCTAACAAAATGAGGTTGGCAGCTATAAGATAAGTGGTAGAAGAGAACACAACAGCAACCACAAGAAACCATGTTCTATATTCGCCGGAATGTTTGGCTTAGGGTATGTCCCTCTGGTTATGATTCACTGTCTGTCCTGCAGAGCCTCCAGTAAAAGCCATCTTCCTGAGGAGCTATCATTGTGCTATTATTACTACAGAACCTCTACATGCAATAGTGAAAGCAACAGGAGGTATTTCTATCTTGCTATTAATGGCAGATTCTATTACATGTATTTAGATGTCAGTGTTCTCAGGCAAGTAGTAAGATAATGATGACTGGTGAGAGAGGAAGTGCTGAATTTCCTCCTGGTGTAAGTGGATACAGATCTGTTTATATTAGTGGTGAATTCAGTCCTATGCATTTTAAGTTCTTGAGGCTGATTTTTTCCAGACGTACTACTCAAATCCTTTTTAAGGATTCTTCAAGCTGTAAGCCAGTGATGAGCCTGCTTTACTTTCAAAGCTCTGCTTTGGGAAGGTACTATCAGCAGATATTAATTATTGAACACTATACCTTCTGGAAAAGTTGTTTCATCTCTGGAAAGTGACCTTGCTAGAAGAGTGAGAGGGAAAGAGAGACATAGAGTGCCTCCTGAGATCAAGTGGAGTGATGCGTATCAAGAGAAGACACTAAAGATTTATTGTCTGTGGCAAAAGAAACACATATCTCTGCTTCTGCAATAAATGTTTTTGACATCATACAACTATAAAGAACGACTAGATACTGTAGGTTAAAAATGTTTCACTGAAGGAAATAATAGATGTTTTCACAGGGCTGTTTATATGAAGAGGTCTGACTGCTTGGCTTTTTAGCTTTGTTGGTCATGAGAATTTTGTGGTGTCTCTGTTGAGTCAGTTTCACATTAAAACAGCTGAATAATCATAAGAGAGGATACTAAGAATTTATCTGAGACCAAGAGAGAACGGAACTGCACTGTTACTCCTGCAGTTTGACCAAGAGCCCCACTAATGCCCGCGTCGGCAAAAGAACGAGTGTGGCTCCCACACTGTCCTCCTCATCTGTCTTGCAGAAACTTTGCAACCACTTCATTTTAGTATGCATTGGAGCAAAATGGTTACACACAGTTCATGAAAATTAAAATTTTACTTTTGCTTTCTGAGTTGACCAGAATGTCAAGCTTGGCCAAAGAAAAATCAATCAAAAAACCAACTTTCCTAAATACTGGGAAACTAAAACATGTGAGTTGCAAGCAGGGCTTTCTACAGAAGGCAGCTTTCTTTTGACATCAGTAACAAACTTCAAAAATTTCAACTATTAACCTTATCCAAATCTATCCCCTGGCATTTTTGGTTTTTTTTCAGATCAATTTGTGCAACACTACACTTGTCTTACAGTGCTACTGACATTGCTTAGTCAGCTTGATTGTTTCCAGGAAGGACTTAGAGGTCTTAGTAGGTGAAAAAGTTCACATGAGCAAGCAGCATGCACTTGCAGCCCAACAAGTATCCTTGTCTGCATCAACAGAGGAGTGGCCAGCAGGGCACACAGGAGGGAATTGTTCCTCTTTACTCTGCCCTGAAACTCATCTCTCACTTTTATGAATGCCTCCGTTGGATTGGAGAGCAAGGCATTATGGCCAGAGAGCTTTTAGATAAATCATAATTAGATACATGTGCGAATACACCAGCGAGGCCTGGGCGCACAATTAGGCACCTAATTATGTTGAAAATGCAATTGCACACTTATCTAAAATGGCCATGATTCTTCTGAGGCTGCCCAGTTGTTTCTGTCTCATCCTCCAGCAAGTCTCCAGGCCCACCTGTTGAAAATGCCATTTTGGTGCACAGGTGACTGCTGGTAAGAGTTTTTACAAAGGGTTTTTGCTGCACTCTGCCCCAAAACATCCCACGTGTTGGCCTGGTTTGCTGCTCAAAGGCAACAGTGCTGTACAGGGTTGAAGGGGACAGGCTGCAGCAGGGTGTGCTGGCTGCTGGTCACCAAGAGTCAGTGTTTTACTGCAAAGTAGCTTTCAGAGATTATTGTATTTTCCAAGTTTCGTAAAAGAGGTAGCCAGATAGGTAGAATCACAGAATCACAGAATGGCCTGGGTTGAAAAGAACCACAATGATCTTCTAGTTTAAACCCCCCTGCTATGTGCAGGGTCGTCAACCACCAGACCAGGCTGCCCAGAGCCATATCCAGCCTCACCTTGAATGCCTCCAGGGATGGGGCATCCCCAACTTCCTTGGGCAACCTGTTCCAGTGCATCGCCACCCTCTGAGTGAAAAACTTCCTCCTAATACCTAACCTAAACCTCCCCTGTCTCAGTTTAAAACCATTCCCCCTTGTCCTATCACTATCCACCCTTGTAAACAGCTGTTCCCCCTCCTGTTTATACGCTCTTTTCAAGTACTGGAAGGCCACAATGAGGTCTCCCCAGAGCCTTCTCTTCAAGCTAAACAAGCCCTGTTCCCTCAACCTTTCTTCATAGGAGAAGTACTCCAGCCCTCTGATCATCTTAGTGGCCCTCCTCTGGACCCGTTCCAAGAGCTCCACATCCTTCTTGTTCTGGCAGTCCCAGGCCTGGACGCAGTACTCCAGATGGGGCCTCACAAATGCTGAGTAGAGGGGGACAATCACCTCTCTCTTTCCTGCTGCTGGCCACCCCTTTTTAAATGCAGTCCTGAACACAGTTGGCCTTCTCAGCTGCAAGCATACACTGCTGGCTCATGTCCCGTTTCTTGTCCACCAGGACCCCCAAGTCCTTCTCCGCAGGGCTGCTCTGAAGGAGATCTTCCCGCAGTTTGTATAAATACCTAGGATTGCCCCAGCCCAAGTGCAGCACCTTGCACTTGGCCTTGTTGAACCTCATTAGGTTTTCATGGGCCCACTTCTTCAGCCTTTCCAGGTCCCTCTGGATGGCTTCCCTTACTTCCAGTGTATTGACTGCACTGCTCAGCTTGGTGTCATCTGCAAACTTGCTGAGGGTGCACTCAGTGCCATCGTCTGTGTCATTGATGAAAATGTCCCAAGACTGACCCCTGAGGGACACCACTTGTGACTTGCCTCCACCCTGACACAGAACCACTGATCACAACCCTTTGGCTGCGTTCAGCCAACCAATTCCTAATCCATCAAACAGTCCATCCTTCAAATCCATGCCTCTCCAATTCAGAGAGAAGGATGTGGTGAGGGACCATGTCAAAGGCTTTGCAGAAGTCCAGGTAGATGACATCTATAGCCCTTCCCCCGTCCACCAAAACTGTCACTCCATCATAGAAAGCTGCCAGACTGGTCAGGCAAGATCTGCCCTTGGTGAAGCCATGCTGGCTGTCTGAGATCACCTCTTTGTCTCGTATGCACCTTAACATAGCTTCTAGGAGGATCTGCCCATGATCTTCCCAGGCACAGAGGTGAGGCTCACTGGCCTGTAGTTTCCAGGGTCTTCCTTTCTCCCTTTCTTAAAAATGGGAGTAATATTTCCCTTTTTCCAGTCACTGGGGACTTCACTGGACAGCCAGGAATTTTCAAATATGAGGGAGAGCGGCTTGGCAACCGCATCAGCTGTCTCTTTCAGAACTCTAGGATGGATATCATCTGGCCCCATGGACTTACACACATTCAATTTCATGACAAGGTCTCGGACTTGTTCCACTGTTACAGTGGGACAGAAACCACTCCCCACACACTCACCTAGAGGCTCATGGTCCTGGCAGACATGGGAAGACTGACCACCTGTCAAGACTGAGGCAAAGCACTCATTGAGTACCTCAGCTTTTTCTGTGTCTGAGGAAGCCAGCTCTCCATGACCTTTCATCAGAGGGGGAACACTCTCCTTGGCCTTTCTCCTCCTGCCTGGGAACCTGTAGAACCCCTTCTTGTTATCTTTCACATCCTAGAAGATGATGTAGTGATGTTTCTTCAGAAGGAGAGGCTGTAGCAAAGGCATAGTATTCATGACAGAGTTCCAGAAGTGTCTGGACAACACTCTGAGACATACAGTCTGATTTTTGTGTGAAGCCAGGAGTTGGACATGATGATCCATATAAGTCCCTTTCAACTCAGGATATTCTATGATACTATAGTCCCATGGTGTGCACGCAGGGCATCAGTCTGTAAGGAAACAGGCATTACTGAATCGGTTTTTTGTGGAGCTGCTTGTTATTGAGGAAATGAAAGTAGTGTCATCAGAGGGTACTGAAAGAGAGGAGGATTTAGTAGTTCCCATCTCTGGCATCAGGCCAGCCTTGGCTTTTATTTAGCTATTTTTTTCTCTTTCTGCTGTTGCTCTTCTTCTTCCGTTAAACAAGGAAAAGAGGAGGAAAAACCCGGCCAACTGTGATTTGTGATTCAGCTGACAGACAGCATGTGATGGAAATTACAGCTCGGCTGATTCTTAAGAAAAAAATGCAGTTTAAAATAGCATTGTCACAATTCGGGGACAGCACTTTCATTGCTGAATTATCTGAGAACGTTGTCAATATCACAGTGCTCCAGGATTGTAATTTTTCATCCACTGCTTGGTCTGAACTGACTTCTGATCAGCAATGATCATGTGCAAGAATTAGCATTTTAAAAGCAAGATGAATGAACTAAAAGGTAAAACTGACAACTCGTGGAGAACAGCTTTATCCTTCTCTCTTAATATTGGCTGGATGATGCAGTTTAGAAAGTAAAAAAAAAAAAAAAAAAAAAAAGGCTGAGTATTTATGATTCTGAATGTTTGTACACACGCACGTGCTTGCCTTTAAGGAAGGAAAAGGATAAGTGCGTTGCTTAGAGGTCAGAGTCCCCAGCAGGGCCCCAGAGCCCAGCCAGGAGCAGGAGACACTGCAGTGGCACATTGGAAGACATGAAAGGTTTTGCCAGCAGTGGTGGATATGCTTAATGTGGTTAAGAGCTTAACGACCTATTGAAGTTAAATTGCAAATGCATCCCATATTGTACCAATGTCTTCTGTCTGCCCGCAGCCCTGTGAACTGCCTTTTCAAGCCACCAGTCTGCCTGTCCTTCGTGGTACTCACTCAAGTGCAAAGCTGGCTTTTAGTTCTCTGACCACGATATTTTAAAGCTTGCCATTTACTGGGGAGAAAATGATGAGAGAGACGAGTGAGGGTGGAGATGATTTTGTCTCTGCTTAGTTCTATATATATATTTTCTCCTTTCTAGTCCTTGAAATGCAATATTGTAAATTTCAGAACTTTTTTTTCTTCTACTGCAGCATTTTTTTTTAATGTTCAAGCATAATTATTTTTAATAATAGTACCAGGAGAAATGATTCTTGCATACTGCTCAATATATTAAGCATCCTGCCTAAGAAAGAAGTGGCCCTTAAAATAAAGCAGTCACTTCTCCTTTTTAACACCATGCTAATTCCTCTGAAGAAGTATGTGGAACTGAAAACTTTATGTGGAAATCTACTTCAGGAGATCTTAACTGGCTTGAGTTGAATATGGAAAAATTGCATTTCTGCAAAGATTCTGCAGGGCAGATTGGTTGCTTTTGCTTCATTTTCATCCCACTTGTAATGGTTGAGCCTTACAGCTCAGAAGAGAAGAGTTCGCCTTTCATTCTTGTCATTATAACCATTGCTAAACACTGAGGAAAGCTTAGGAAAAAAAAAATCCAAAGCGTCACATTTTCTCTGTTTTGTGCCATATTTCCAAAGAATGTTTCCATGTTCCAAAAACCCATCAAAAATTCCAACAGTTCTTCTGGATCTCATTAGCACTATAGTTAGGAATCATAATTCTATTTGAGAAAGCCAGGTTTTCTGCACTTGAATCCAGATTCTGTAGGTGGAAACGAGAGGGTAAGTGAATTAGAGGAGCATCGGGACCTGCAAGTGCCAGTCAGAAATAAATACTTAAGCTTTTGTTGGTTTGAGAGAGCATTTGCCCTGTGCTACCAGAACAAGCCGAGTACTGCTGTTAGGTAATGGGGCAGAAGCTCTTGCATTCTTTTCTACTCTCCAGATTTCCTCATTTGTTATTATCTCTCCATTATAGAGGAGAAATGGGCACTGTATTTTCTTATTGTCAGTACCAGGTCTGTAGTGATTTATTCTTGTACTTTGTAACTGAATTAAAATCTTAATTAAGCTTATGCCACTTTTTTCTTCATTTTAATTAGGTATAGCCAAATCACTTGTCTGTGGGAGGAGGAAGCAAGGGGATAAAGAGCAGAAGCATTTTTTTCCTGATCTGTAGTAGTGAAGTCTTAATGAGAATATCCTCTCAAAGAGACACCAAAATATTTTTATTCTTCTTTATTAAGAATTTATTCCCCTAAAAGCCTTGAGCCTGCTGTCCAGCTATGTCTAATGTCTTCTACTCAGGGAATTCCTGATCAAGAATACTGGGAAGTCACTCACTACGTAACATCTCTGGCTATTCTGACTCAAAGGCTTGTAACAAATTGGGATGGTTCTTGGGGAAGAGGCTTTGCAGGCAGCTGAAAATCCAGCTGCCGTCTTTCTGGCTGAATGCATTAGGCATGCATTGTGCTGAGCCTTGTTCATCAGCCCAACCAGCACCATTGTTGGCTTTATAGCCAGGCTCTTACCATCACACAGCAACACATCAGAGGGAGTGCTGTTGTAAATGAAACCTCAGTACTTCACAGAAATTTTATCTTGGAGTATTTCCTGGTGTTATCTGCTCATTCAACTTCTACAATTCTTTTTTACTTCAATTGAGACCTGGAGATGACCTATTTCAGCACTCAGTTTTTGATGTCTATAATAAGCAGTGCTTTCACGTGGAGTAATAAATCACAGTAAAACAATGGAGCAGTGGAGGATGCCTGCATGAAGCTGTTTTGCCTGCAGTATGCTGCAGATGTCTGTCCTGGCTTGGCAGTGCAACTGAGATCCAAACAGGTTAAAGTGAAATGGGGAGCTCAGCTGCATCTCCCCATATGCTTCCTTCAAACTTATCACGAGCTTCTCCATCCTGCTTGTGTTTCAACAACACAAATGGTAAAGCAATTACAGGGTTTTCCATGAGCAGATTAGAAGTTTGGACTAAGCTCTCCTAAAATAACAAATGCTACCATCAGTGAAGTGTAAATCCATATCTTTTAGCAGCGAATGGATTTGTCTGGTCTTCCTTAAGCCTTACCCATTTATTTTATATCCCTTCCAAGGCTGCAGTTTGGTGTCAGTAGGGTGAGCTGGCCCTTTTCTGGGAGACCGCAGCTGAGTTAATGCGCTCCTCCAAAGGGCGGAATCTCTCCCTGCAAGCACTGGCAGCCTTCCGTCTGGTTTCAGCCAAAGCTTTTTATCGGGTCTGCAGCTATAGCAGGGATAGGATTTCCAGTATTCTGGAATTTTGAATAATAATAAATTCTGAATTTTCCTTTGTAATGCAGCTTCACAACTGATACTTGCTATGAACATCAGCTTCTACAGTTTTCCTAAGTGTGTATACAGTACCTTATTAATGAAACCTTTATTAAGGAGCCTTAGGAAGAAACTCTCAGTCACTCATAAGTGCATGTTCCACGCCTCTCCCTCTCCCCTGGAAACATGAGGTACTCCTTTTGCTTGAATCAGCTGTTTACTGAGAAGCTTTGTTTAAAAAAGCCTGTCTCCTGTGGTCCTAACTAAAACCACTTCTTTCCGCATTAACCTCATCATTTGAGTTTAATCTGTTCTATCTGTAGAGAGAGAAGGAGCTCTGGCATGTGATTGTTCCAATGTCCAAGTGGCAGACTTTCAAACATGTAAGCCTGTCTCTGCTATGACAGCTCACTCCAATTAAGGCTGACACTCTGTCCTTAGCTCATCCTCCTGTGCAGAGGTATTGCAGCACATATGGCAACGTAACATCATGTGCTGATCTGAACCTCAGCAGGAAAGGAAGAGAGGTGAGAATGGTCTGGTCCTCCTCCAGTGTGTGATGTTGGGTCAGCATGCATGCCCCATGCTCAGTGGATGTATGTGGGTGGAGAAAAGATTGTCCATCTCCATAAATGCAGTCCAGTCTGAAGGAGAGTGCACTTCTACCAGCAAATCTGACTGTGTTAAAGCAATAGGATAGGACTGAGATGTCCTAAGGGGTTTATGGGATGTGAAGCATTGCAGTGGGACTTGGAGACCTTAACTTCTTCTGTAAATCTCTTTCCTAACATTTGTATGTTGACGTTTTCTACTTAAGGGGCCTTTTGGCATCTTTTGCATTAATTTATAATGCTGTGTTGGTTGATTTGAAAGCACTGGCGGAACACAGCTTATTTTAAAAAGACGCTGCTTTGAAATCATGAGTTATTTCAATTTAGAGATAAACCGCATGTCAAATTATGTCTTCTGGGTTTGTTTTGTTGGGTTTTTTTTTATTGTTTTGATAGAATTCATGGATGCATTTCCTAAGAAAATTTTCCTGTATCCTTACTGTTTTCTATGTTTTAATGGAACATCACATAATACCAACAACATTTTGTACATGGGGAACTTCACCTTCCTCTGCTTAATGGCATCATAATGTAGCCCTGTTGATTTTAACAGGATTAGTTCAAGAAAAGAAATATCTCATTGGTGGCAGCTTCCATTCTGGCTAGTTGAAGTATTCGGTTTCTCTCAGTTTACAGCCTTACAGATTAAGGGAGCAAAAAGCCTGAGTTGTTAATTTGTCCGTGACAGCAAATAATATGCCAGTATTCAAGTACAGAAAAAGCTGTAGAGTTTGAAACCAGAAAGTGTATTTCCTTAATTCAGGCTCAAGTGACGACAACATATTGACAATGGTCTCGTACTTTTTATGCTGTACTCTGTATGTAATAACAAACTCTGAAACCTCAGTTTGCAAACATACAATTAGAAGCAAGGGTTTTTAGGCTAACAAAGTGGGGTTTAATAGGGCAGTTTATTTCAGTAAGGACTTATGCAAACGATAGACTGGCTTGATTAAATTCTATTAAAACTGGTACTCAACCCTTCAAACACGCCTGCGCCATTTTAGATTTTTAAAAATCATTTCGTTGAAATCTGCCCCTTACTGACTGCAGCCGAATAGACGTGAGCCATTTTAAGAATATTCATGCAGCTATCTTTGCTCATTTAACTACATTTGTTTGAAAACATAATTTGAAATGTATCATCGTACTAATCGAACCTGGATTTTATTTTTCAAGAATATTTCTATTTATAAGTTTATAATTTAACACTTTGGGGTTTTATTTTATTGTGGTTTCAAAAACAAATAGTTTTCATCCTCATCAGTGGCAGGATTTAAAAAGGCAACGATTTACCTGTATTATAATTAAATTCATGCCTAAGTATGTGTGTGTCTCCAGCTTTAGAAGATAATTGTGCACACCTCATTGCTTTTTACTTCTGGATGATGCTGTGGTCATTTGCCAGGTAATTTCAGAAGGCAAGTTCTAAATTACCAGCAATTTCATAAAGTTTAAAATATTCATACCTAGCTGGGGAATGGCTGGGCATTTCCTCCGCCCCTCCCAAGCAGCAGTAAATTAAACGTTCATAAAAATACCTGAAACAATGGGGGAAAAGTACACACTTTGAAGTGCTCTCAGGCAGCAAATTTTCAGTTTACTCCGCTGTGCAACAAACAAGTTGTCACCATAGCAACAGCCACATAACTTGGTTTTTATATAACAAATGACAAAACCTCATTTCCTTTCCAAAATTTGCCCAATGAATTTATTGCAGTTTTTTTTCTAATCTTACTCGATATACATGCACTGTACCATTTCCTCAGCCTTAAATAAGGGCCTTTTTGAGATTATTCTGAGTTTTCTTTTTAGTAAATAAAAAACTCAATCCAGCAATCTGAAATAGAATATAGGATGACTGTCATTTCTTTCAAATTCCTTTAGGCTTTTTTCTCCTCCTCTGGGAGATAATTCTAAGTATCTTTTCATGCAGTTGACTGCAATGGCGCAATGCCACTGTGTGCTCCTAGTATCATAGAATCATGGAACTGTAGATGTATTTGAATTGGAAGGGACCCTTAAAGGCCGTCTGGTCCAACTCCCTTGCAATGAACAGGGACACCTCCAGCTACATCAGGGTGCTCAGAGCCTCACCTAGCCTGACCTTGAATGTCTCCAGGGATGAGGCATCTACTGCCTCTCCAGGCAACCCTTTCCAGAGCTTTCTCTTCTCCAGGCAGAACAGCCCCAGGTCTCTCAGCCTATCCTTGTAGGGGAGGTGTTCCATCCCTTGGATCACTTTTGTGGCCCTCCTCTGGACATGCTCCAATAGGTCCACATCTCTACTGTACTGAGGACTCCACATCTGGACACAGTCCAGCACGTGAGGTCTCATCAGTGCAGAGTAGAGGGACAGGATAACCTCCCTTGACTTGCTAACCATGCTTCTTTTGATGCAGCCCAAGATATGGTTGGCTCTCTGGGGGTATACACTGCTGGCTCATGTCAGCTTGCCATCCATCAGTACCCCCAAGTCCTTTTTGGCAGGGATGTACTCAATCCTTAGATCCCCCAGATTGTTCTGATAGTGAGGGTTGCCATGACCCAGGTGCAAGACTTTGTGTTTGGCTTTGTGAAACCTCATGAGGTTCACCTGGGCCCACTTCTTGAGCCTGTCTAGGTCTCCCTGGATGGTAGGATCAGCCTATCCTTCATCAAGTGTTAAATGAAGGAAATTGAGCACTAATGGAGGACTGCTGAGTGATTGTCACCAGCTAAGCAAGCTGCAGAGCTGCAGGTCTACAGGCAGCTGTCCAAGAGCAGGACCATGGCTTGGTATAGATGCTGTTCTGGCTCATGATGGAGTTGTTGTCCCTCCTTCTCTTCCCTGACAAACCAAAACCAGAGACTGAGTTTATAGAAAATAGTGGCGTTTGGTAGCATGTTTTTGCACATTTGAGCACAGCAGCACAGATCACCCACAACTGGTTATGCAAGGTGTTGACCCAGCATTTAGCTATGTAGAAGAAAAGCAGGAAAACACTGAGTGATCATAAACGAAGTAGCAAGGAAGGACTTTCAGGTCTGAAGGTGGGAATCTACATGCACATCAGTCTGTCTGTTTTAAACGAGTGACAGATTTTTATTGATATTACAGGTGTTCACCTTGTATACAGTGTTCTGGATATCTTGGAGGTAGAGGAGAGGTAATGGCCTTAGGCTGCATCATGGAAGGTTCAGGATATTAGGAAAAATTTATTCTTAGAAAGAGTAGTCAGACTGCCCAGGGAGGTGGTGGAGTCACTGTCCCTGGAGGTGTTCAAAACTGTGGAGATGTGGCACTGAGGGACAGTTAGTTATAGCTCCAATAGGTCCACATACTATTGGTTAGTATGGTGGAGATGGGCTGGTGGTTGGACTTGGAGGTCTTTTCCAAACTAACAATTTTATGATTATATGGTTTTCCAGTAGAAGCCGATTAAAACACTACTCAAATGTTTGAAGTCTGGATTCCTACAATAATTAGAAAGGATTCCTTCCTTCATTTCAGAACAGACGACTGGATCACTAGCTCTACAAGTAATACACAGCTTTAAGCTCTAACAAGCCTTATATGTGCTGCAAGCGAAGAACCAGATGTTCACTCTCTTCAGAGCTCTTAAAAGTTAGTTTCACATACTGAGATTGTCCTTAAGGGTGTTTTCCCCCATGTGTTAAAAAAAAGATACCAAAACCCAGAAGCTTTTGATAATGAAGCAAACATATTTTTATGGTGTGGGCTATTTTTTTTTTTTTTTTTCAGTCTGCTGCTAGTTTTTAAATATAAAGTATAGCATATGTTTAACGCGGAACATATGGAAAGAAAGAAAAAGCAAATCTTGAATTCCAAACATCATATTCTTAGTAGAAAAGATTCCACAATATGAAAGTGATCATTCAGAACAAAAAGGAAAAAAATATATTACATATAAATATCTATAAGATCAACTCCAGTTCTTCTCTAGATATCATTATGCATATCTGAAGTAGAGTGCTCAGTATAACCCAAAGTGTAAAGAAGAGAGTGCCCAGAAGGATTTTGTGCATGGTGGTGTTGGTTCACGGTTGGACTTGATGAACCTAGTGATCATTTCCAATCTTAATGATTCTATGATGATTTTTAGGGAGAAGATCAGTTCAGTATGCTGGTAAGAGCGTGCCTAAAAAACTGGCTGTGGTGTAGCAGAACACGAAGAACTGCTGCTGCTTTTATACCTTTTGTGTCATTAGCTGGCCATGCTCCCCAACCTGCTCCTTCCAGGAGTGGGTCCAGAAACACAAGGTGGGCCTTTGCTCCCCTTCCTCAGGCTGGCCCCATCTATATGAATGGATTGTGCATCAAAGCATGTTCAGGCAAAACTGCTGATATTTCCATGTCTGTTCTTGCTCAGAGGGGCTACTGTGATGTCACCAGAATTCCAGGAAATGGTGACACTGCAAGCAGAAAAGAGAGGCTGATAGGTTTGGCAGTGTCCGTACAAACACAAGGATGAGTTCTGCCTTTGTGTACAACATTGAATTTGTCAGTCTCAGTAGGATTAGTGCTCAGCTCAGGGGTGGCTTCTTATCCCTCTGCCAGGGGCTCATGCACTCACTCTCTATCCAGTGTATATAAGGCACATGCTTTTTATTGACAGACATTGCACTGATTTAATTACTGCCATTTTAAAGCCACATAATTATATTTTAAATTCTTAGCAGTTGGGTGTTAGGAATTTAGGAATCCCTTCAATTTGAGTTTATCTGTTCTTAGTGTTTTGTACCCACCTACTTAGCACAGACCGATATCAACTGCTGTGAATTAAGAGCGTGGCTAAAATTCTTTTTCTCGTGTTCAGTGAAACTTCTTTGAAACCACAAAGGCAGGAAAATGATGGCTGTGGACGATGTCTGTTAATCCAGGTGCAGACAGGCACAGACAGGCTTGAACCATTATGGATCTCTGGTTTTGTGCAAGCACCAGGCCTCTCCCGTTTCTTGGATACTCAGAGATATAGGATTCAAAAGCCCTTCTTTTGAAACCAGCTGAGGGGACAAGCTCTGTGCCTGGTAAGGAAGGTGAGACACCAGGTGCTACTCTGTGCTAAGCAGGCAGCAATAGGGCTCTGGACTGTGGGAGTTGCTGTGATTTCTCAGGAGTACTGGTGGGTGGTTGTGGTGTGGCTGTTTGTCAGTTCTCTTTGAAAAGGGAAAAAAAAAAATTGTTCATAGTTACAAGCAAGAAGGCAGACATTTAAAAACTAGTTAGAGAAGAAGGCACTCACTTCTCCCTGTATTTACAGGATAGACACAATAAAAGGCTATTTCACATTTACATGTTTTTGACCAACAGATGACAGAGTGGAGAGCAAAATGATAGATCCCGCTGACATCTGCATCCTTCTATGCAGTGAATATTGTAAATAACCTAGAGTACTAAGGCAGCATTTGGTCCAAGCTCTCCAACCAAACTAAAACAGGGTGCAACGCCGCAAAACTATCCCCAGTCTGAAACCAGACCTCAGTTTGCAGCAGTTTGTTTCTTTTAAGTCTCACCAGTGTATGTTTCTTTAGAACATGAAGGTAGGCAGAATTTTTCTGAATACTATGAGAGAACTAAGACTCAGAAAGGACACGGCAGATTTCCTCAGCAGCTGAAGTGAAGGCGTCAGTTGCAGGTGTTTGCATTCACTGGTGTGTCTTCCTCCCTTAGATCCATTAGTGCCAGCAGTAAGCATAATGTTTAAGCACCACTCAGCTTCTCTTAGCTTCTCTCTTCCTTCTTCCTCCTTCTCTCCCTCCCCCCTCCTTTTTTTTTTTCCTCTCTCTCCCTTTTTTTTTTTTTTTTTTTTTTTTAGTGCACTTCCAGATAAATGCCAGTCATTTGGCCAGGGCCAACTCACAGAAGGTACAGCAGGCACAGATGGTACTAATGCATAAATGTAATCTAGTAAAAGGATGCCAACACCAACCCAGAAAAGGTTCCAAATAACTGCAGAGCACTTACAGGAATACAGTGATTGGCAAGGTGAAAGCTGAGATTTGCAAGAGCTTACTGTTCCCAAATCAACAATAGAAATTCTACAACAAATGAGCATATTTATTTATTAATTTATAAAATGCACTTAATACCAAGATCTCTGGGCGTACGTATAACAAAAACTCACCAAAGCCCCAAACTCATTATACATACTACATTGATCAAAATCATAGAATAGAATATCCCATGTTGAAAGGGACCCATTATGATCATTGAATCCCAATAAAACAAGGGAAAAGGGGAAGAGAGGATACTAAAAACCAAAAGCCAGCATCATGTACTCATTACCCAGTGTTTATCAGGAGAACTCCAAAGAGGAAAGTTGCACAGTGCTGTGGTGCCTCTCAGAGAAGGGATCCAGAGAGTGCCTGAGCAGTGATAATGTGCCTGTGGGCATATATCCCACGTGAGCAGCTTTGTAGACTAAATAATCCTTTTCACTCAGGATTCAGGATGTAGGGACCTGTACCAAATCCTTTTTCCAGCACCAACCATCAAGATACACTTAAGAGAAAGCAAAGAGGATAAACGCTGTCTGAGTGTCCCTGCAGGACACTTCTCACTGCATCTAGAGACCATCAGCATCTCCACTTAGCATATCTGTGGCATCCCATGAAAAAGAAATATTTCTGAGAGTATGGAGCTCACCCAGATAGCCCAGTCCACAATAAGAAAGGAAAATGGTGCAGCTGTTGAAGGACTTGAGTGATTCCTGCTTGCAGCGCACCTGTCTTAGCAGCTGCCAGCGCCGCTGTGGTGGGCCAGCCAGTGGGTAAGGAGTCAGACATGCACCCTTATGTGACACGGTTTGTCTCCCTGGATAGAGGCACCATGTCTTAGCTGAAATGCTGCAGTGGAAATGAGTATCGCCATTTCATCTTTGTCTCCATTTATTAGCATCCAAAAGTAGCAATGGGCACAGTAATGGACTAATGATGGCACTCTTCTGGGCTTTCTGAGCTCAGAGCACAGTGAATTGCGGGTCAATGACGAGGGGTTCAACCAGCAGTAATACTAGCAACAATAGCAATAAATTAGCCCAGGTTCAAATATGCCTGACATACAATTAATAGACATCATTGCAAGTGAAGAGCAAGGCAGACTGACAGAGATGTGTAAGAACATATATCAGACAGCTTTATAAATTCTCTTCTTTCATAATCCAGAAGGTCTAAATCAGACATGGCACGGGACACAGGAAAAAATATATTCTGTGGTCATTTTAATTATGGTGTTGCGCAAGGATTTGGCTTTCAGGAAGAATTTAGGCCTTGGCTCAAGGCAGAGGATTCCGGAGCTGCCATTTCTATACTGCCCTGCACAGAGAAGGTTTGGGAGGGGGTCAGAAGCGGTGTCCAGATATCTGTGAAATTCATTACTAGTAATCCACGTGCATTAAAACAAAGCCTAATGATGTGCTGTGGGGCTTTGTCTGTGCGAAGGAAAGCTGACTCGTTGACATGCTCTCGTTGTACCAGGGAAGCTGACATGGACTGAGGGGTTGAAACAGCTTGGCATTCACACTCCTTACTGGGCCCAGTGGTCAATGTCATTAGTGCTGCATTTGTTATCGCGGGCAAAGGATCCAGCTATCAGCACTGTAAAGACTTTGGTTGGTGAAGTGACAGCTGGATCACAGTGGCATCTAGAGGGCTGTTACATGCAGTGTGTGCACAGCATTCATGAGGTTCCTGCTGTGGCTCTGCTTGGCTTTGCTTCCCCACCTACAGAGCCATCTCCAGCCGAGCGGTCATAGCCAACAGCTGCACCCTCTGGCTGTGCTGGGGGATGTCCAGTCTCCTTCAAAAGAGAATCCACCTAAACCCTACCTACAACTTCCAACAGATGCATATTTTTCAAATAATTTCTTAAGTGGAATTTCCCCCCATGGTAATTGTGTGGTGATTATTAAAAAGGAAAAAGAAATTACATACCATCCTAAATGTTCATCCCGCTCTGTAATTGGGGTGACTTCTCCCTTTACAAGTAATTATCATATGCAAGCAATTATCATGATTTTACACTGTAAAATCAAAGGAGCCAGGCTTTTAGCTGTGGTATGAATACCATACTATTGCTGTGTTTGAGCTGAGATTGTGACCCCTGGAGGACTCCCATACATTGCAGTTGTAGGGCACCTTCTTATGTGAGCTGTTTGAAGATGGTGCTATCTCTTCAGAAAAGGTTGGGTTAAATACATAAAGACTGGGAAGGACTCATAAGGGAAGGAGATTTTAGGAGAGGCTTGAAAGGGACTTTGCTGAGTTGTGGTCATGACCGTGGAGGGAAGGCGGTGGAAGAGAACGGTTCTTACGACAGTTACGGTTTATCTGTTGCTGATGACAGAGAAAGATAAATTGCATTCTTCCCACTTGGAGTAGTTGTACACAGGGGGGGAAGGAAGAATAATGGAGATGTTTGACTTTTGTGTTAAGAGATACCATCTCTGTGAAGTGTAAATTTCTGATATTCTTTGCCTTTTTCAATGAAAAAGACCCAACAAATGCCAGGTTTTGATGTTTGTTGGTTTTAGTGGCCTTAAAATTGGGCACTTCTGATTTTACAAGGCTTGAAATTTTATGCATTATAGTAGCATATAGCTCTCTTTCTTTCCTTCCTATAAAAAGATGTGGAACACTTGAGGGACTCTTTGTGATGCCAAGGGCCATTTGGCACTATGGCTCAGGCCTGCCGTCAGATTGGCTGCAGTCCCCCTATAACATTAACAAGGCTCCCCAGTAATACTCCTGATGAGGATTCATCCCAGGATATTTCAGAGTTCAAAGAGGAAAAACACTTCCCAGTGAAAACAGCTTAACCTTCAGAACCCCTACTCCACCTCCCTGCAGTGCTGCCGCAGCAATCCCACACAACGATATGGCAGGTGATGCCCCCCAGAAATCCAGAAATTAAGGAAGAACTCTTGAAGCTTCACCCAGAACAACAATCTCATGATGCCACCCCTTAGCTTTCTCACGACGGGAGAGGGAACTGTCCCAGTGACAGCTCAGTGTGTGGCTCTGGGCACGGTGAGAACTGTGCCGGCCCAAGTGGGTGAGTGTCAGCACTGGGTAGGTGTGCACTGGGCTGCCCGCCAGGACAGGGATCACTTTCCCTCTGGCAGTGAGAACAAGCTCAGCTTGCGTAATTAGATCTGAAGGAGCAGAGCCCTCCATTGGCAGGCGCTGCAATGGGAAAACAATAACACGTCCTTCAGGGAAGCGGGGTCAAACCTTGCCAGGCCATGGTGCATTTCCACGGAGGCAGAAGTGCTGCAAGCGAGGGAGGCTTCCTGCCAAGGGTCAGATGGAGAGAGCCAGGGCCTTACTACACAGAGCCTGCTGCAGAGATGGGGACTCTGCAGGCCATTTCCACATCCTTTCCTTTTGCATAAGCAATGCTTGCCTCGACAGAGGAAAACAACAAACTCCTGCCCTCTAGAGACAGGAGACCTCCAGCTCTGCTGAATAAAATATTTGCCACAACCTCCTTTTGAAGCAGATGCTACAAATGCATACAGTTTTATTCTCCCCTAAGGCCCCCACAACCAGCTCAGCAGCTCATCGTCCTCTCTTCTCCCAGACCTGGAAGGCCAACTCGCAGGAGAAGCAGCTTGTCACAACCACTCTTTTTCAAGGCAGTGGACTATTTGGAGAACTGCTGAATAAAGCAGTCACAGAAAGCGTGGCAATAAGGGAAGATAAATCCCTCCCTTCTTCATTACTAAAACCTGTCAGGGTAAGCCAGCAAATGCTCGCGCTAGCTGAGTACTTCTTTCCTTTAACTTCCCTGACTGCCTGCATGCCTCTGGTGAGAGGTGTCCCCCTACACTCCAAGTGTGGGGCGACTGCACTCAGAGACACAAGCAGGGCACAGACCTAGACAGGTTTGAGCAGTGGGCCCAGGCAAACCTCATGAGGTTCCACAAAGCCAAGTGCAAGGTCTTGCACCTGGGTCGTGGCAATCCTCACTATCAATACAAGCAGAGGGCTGTAAGGATAGAACACAGCCCTACCAAATAGGACGCGGGGGTACTGATGGATGGTCGACTGGACAGGGCTCTGGGCACTCTGATGTAGCTGTGGGTGTCCCTACTCATTGCAGGACAGCTGGATGAGATGGCCTTTAAGGGTCCCTTCCGACTCAAACAAATCTATGGTTCTATGATTGTGAGCAACCCCTGGAGCACAGCTCTGTGCAGATGCGGATCTGTGGCTGCATGGTGCACATGCTGTTTGTGTTCAACCTTGGTACCAGGAGCCCCATGTGGATTGAGCTTTACGGGCTACTCTGCCCAAGTTTTACTTAAAATTTCAAAGATGGGAAAATAGCACCTGAAAAACTGCACCCGAATCTCTCCTACAAAATCCTCTCAGTCCTGTTTTCCACAAGGTTACACCACTGGCAAACACATACTTCAAATATTTCAGTCACTGTAGCAACTGTGCGGAAATGTCCATATGTCCAGTTACAAAATAAGCGTCATTAGTGGGGTGAAAAGCTGTTCATAATAGCATTTTCCCAAAGCCGCCAGCATACTAAAAATACAACAGATAATACCCCCGATTCCCCTTTGCACCAAGCATGTGTGATACATCTGAGCAAAGTGTGCACAAAGTGGATACTGAGCCCTGATAGATTACAACATCAGCATTTTGTGCATGTGCAACTTTCTCTGGACCGCTGAAGGTTTGCTCCAAAGGGCAACCCATGCCAACATACATGGAATTTACCAAAACATGCTGATGTCACAGGCATTTGCAAAAACAAGTAAACCAAGAGACCAGGTTGTAGCAACTCTGCAGAACTGCTCATTCAGGACCATGTCAGCTGTAACAAGAAAATGAGTTTAAGATAATCTCCACAAATTAATATTTATATTAAGGTAACAGTTTGAGGTAGATGACCACATGTGAGCTGTGTTTTTTTCAGCAAGAAATATTTTTCTGTCACAACAGCTTCTGCCACCCAGCCATTCGCTGTGCACTGTATATTTTTCAGCAGCATCTTTAAAATACCTATTTTGAACCTATCACCGACAATTTTGCTCGTAGTGTTTATTTGGTGCAGAAAAAAAGGAGACTACCTTCTAAAAAACTTCATGTTGTCCTCTTTTCCTGCACCTTACTTCGCTTTCATTTTCCTCCCCCTCACCTAAAGCAGGACTGAGGGACAAAAGGTGGGCACTAAGTTAACCTCAGCCTCTGAGGTGTCCATAATTGTGCTGGCACATTCCCCTCAAAGCAGTCAGATGCTGCCAGCTCTCATCCTGAAATGACTGTTGTTGCAGTTCAGGTATGTGATTTCTGAAAACTGACCTGCATGACTGCCAGACTGCTTGGAGAGATTGTGAGGTTCATGCACACATACTAAGGAGGCTCAAATACATAGATACGAGAGTAATAAACAAGTTATATGACATTCCACTTATCTCAAGTTAGGAGAAGAAATACGACAGTGAAAAAAAAAAATTCCTCCTTAGGGCAAAAATATGTAGCACCATTCATGTGTAGTTGTTCGGTTTTATTGTTGCTATTTGAGGTGGATTTTGAGTGCGTCCAGTGTCACTGTTGGAGTTCAGAGCTTACCTCACCTGGGTCAGCAGCAATCCAGCAATCAATTAAGGAATTTTGGGGAGAAAGCCAACGTGGGCAGCCCTAGAAATGCTCCTAATGTCTGTATCACTGATAAGACTTTCTGTAGTAATAATGCCAGCTCCTTGAAGAGATTAGTTCCCGATTTATTCTGTGAAAAAATGACACTTCTCGCAGTGTATAGCACCACGAGCCATCTTTCCCCAGGTGCTCAATATCCACCACACAGTGCAGCTCGTGGCTGCTGCTGAGACTCCTTCCTGCACATGCAGTGTGTGTGGCTGCCAAATGGCTCCACATTAGGATGGCGCTCAGGGAGCGCATGGCCACTGAGACGTGGTAATAATGCAATACGTGCAAGGATGGGAAGATAATGACGTAAAGTGGTTTTGCTTTCTAGAAGGCAAATATATAAAATAAACATGCTGGTAGCAATGCACATCTGCAGAAACAAGGCTTTAGAACTAACGTCTTGGCAACAGAACATATAGCTACTTGCAGTAATGTTCTGAGCTTCACAGAGCTCTGGGATGGGGGTTGACCTGATGGCCGGGGCAGAGAGAGAGGTCTGTGTGTGCCTCTGACTGCTGCTTCAGGCTGCTCAGGACAGGGGGGGGGTGGGGGGTGGCAGCGGCCCTCTGCAAAGTAAACATATCAATCAGCCATCTTTAAAAAAAGAGATCTATATAAACTTAACTTCAGTTGTGTGCTCCAGCTTGTCAACGGATATTTATGAGGCGAGAGTAATATTATAACGGTTATAGCAGTGAAATACATCCCAAGCGGGGAGCTAGTAAAGGAGCACACGGATGTTAATGCCAGTAGAATGTTAATGCCCAGGAGATGGGGGCAAGGTGACACAAGCCGCAGTTAATGCTGCTTTAGTGATTCTGAAGAGATTTGGAAAGCGGGGAATTGCCCGTTCGCTTCTATTGCAGCAAAGCAAAAATGGTGTATGCAATCCAGTCCTTTATTGGAAGGGCTATGGGAAAGGACCTTGTTCTCTCAACTTCAACTTCTAGAGGGCAAGCTGCAGGGAAAGCAAGCCAAAGGGGGAAAAGAATCAGGTACAGCAGATACTCATTTGATGATCCCCATGGCATCAGCAGTCTCAGCAGACTGAGAGCTGTGGTGAGATGACAGCTTTCTGGGGAGCAATGGAGAGAGCTTACAGGGAGGCACTGAGCACAGAGGAGAAGGATGCCCTGGTAATGCTGTAAGGACAGGGCTAACACCAAACTTGTCTGAGGAATGCCATTATTCCAAACCCCTCTCCTCCCTCACAGCTCTGCAGGCACTGAATAACTGTGCTGGAGAGCACATTGCTCATGTGTGCCACAGAAAAGACAAATCTCCAAGGGGTGTTTTCCCTTTTTGGAGACTGCAGCCCTGGAGAGAAGCACACAGCCTCTGCCAATATGTCACTGACAGGTGTTTGAGGACCTTGATCCTCCATAGCAAAATGAGCCAATCTTTTAAGAATTCATGTATTATAGAGGGCAGTACAACTACTCTGGATTAAAGATGTCGTTATAAGTGCTTAGAGGTCTGTTATGATAAAGGCAGCCTTTCAAGATGTATGACCACCAGTGCAGCCAGCTATTCCAATGGCTAGCAAAGGATTTCCTGTCCTGCTCTGAGTTGAGGATATTACCCTCCTTTAAGTTTTCATGTTAAACTGCTTCCAGCTCTCAGGTGACCTCAGCCTGTCAGCTGGTAGCACTTGGATGATGTCTGATGAAGGACCCAGAGTCTCTAAGGAGGCCACGTCTCGCTGAGACCCGTTACAGCATGGAGCAGTTGGCACTCGTGGTGATCCTGACTTCCTTTAATTACATCCTTGTAAGCAATTACACAAAGGAGAACAAAGCAGAAAACTTAAAGCATTTGTTACCTGCCTATTAAATAATTACACCTTTTGGAAAAGTCGCTTCCACGCAGTGAGTCCTGGTGGTTCAGAAAGCACTGATTGATACATCTTATCCAGTGCAAAACCCTTATAGTGCTGGAAAAGAGAGGAGAGTTTCTTCCTGAATTTCAGCCTCAGAGGTAATACCTTGAAGATGGTTGTTACCATTTTGGCAAATGCAACATGTTTGAGATACAAAGAAAAGAGCCCATATATCCATATCTGTGCATTTGTCTCTCCTCTGCATTTATGTCATATACTAAAAAAGATGCTTCTCAAAAAACTCTTTGCACTCCAGATGGTACTTAATAATAGACAAAATTATGCTCTGACATAACTCAAAGCAAGAAAATGTCACCCGGCCCATCGGGCAGCTAGGGAGCTGCCATCCAGCTGCCCCCCAGGACTACCCTATGGTGCCTTCCCACCCCAAACGAGGGGAAGACAAAAAACCAAAGCAAAAATACCCCTAAATCCAATAGCCTTTTTTGTATGTTTTATTTGGACATAAAGTTTTATGTGTGTACATCTTGCAAGGGGTGAGTCTGTAGCTTAGTTTGAAAGAATGCAGGAGAGGGATAGAACCTCTCTGACTCCCTCAGTTACAGAGGAGCTCGGCTGTGAATATCTGTGCAACGTGAATGCGGAAGGCCAGCCCTGGCAGTGCAGACGTGGGCACAGCTCCAAGGAGCCTGCAGAGTTCCCCCACTTCCTCCAGCAGAGATCCCAGTGTTAGGTTACGGATGATTGGAACGCGACACATGTTTGCTCCTGCATTCACACATACAAATTAAAGTGCTTCTCATACCTATTTAGCCAACATCAACACATGAGTTCCAGGCTCGGAGCACACTGCAGTCCAAGAGGCATCCTCCTCCAAATGCTGAGTGTGCTGCTCCAGAAGAGCTGCACAGAAGGTCACAGTGCAGGAGGAACATGGCCTTCCTGCAAATACCTCTTGGACTTTTTGTTTTGCTTTTGCACATGAGGAGCTATCCTGCAGTCTAACAGGAGCCTCCCCTTCCTTTGAAATTGTGCGCCCTGCAAGGACTTTATCTTACTGAATTTAACTTACCGGGCAACCAAGATAATCAACCAAGTAATAAGTGATTTCACTGTAACGTAAAAATATTCCTTCTTAGATAAAACTGTAGCTGTAGATCTCTCTCCTGTAAAAAAAAAACAACCCAAACCTGCCATATTCTACTCCCATAGTACCTGCAGTGCATCTTCAAGCAGGTCATAAGTAGGTGCTTTTCCTCTGAGACAACTCCCAGATTCCACATGAAGATCACAGAATGCTTGCATAACTCATTTTTTAATTACTCTAGCCCTAAAATACTAAATTAGTTCCATTTTATACTGATGACATGTTGGTATTGTTAAGGTTTATGACCCAGTGATTTACAAGGCATGATATAAGTGAATTCAAATGGCTTGTATTGATTGTTTAATGGAGAACAGGGACGTGAGTGTGACATTAGGTCACCAAACTGGCTGATCACGGCAGTGCTGCTAGGATGGTCATTCACAGGTTGCATTAGTTACAAAGCACAAGTGTGTTTTCTGAAGGACAGAACTGGACAGATGGGTCTAAACAGCACTTCTAGTGGAGTAAGTAATCCTCTTCGTAAAGTTCAGATTGATCAGAATAGAAATGCAATATTCTTTTACTAAAAGCTGAGGTTGATACTGCTGCATAGGAAGTTCTGAATTCGTTTAGAGAAACACTCACACAAGTATGGATCTTTTTCCCAAAACCAACTTGCACAGAGACAGTGATGCTGGTTACATCACATACACTCAGATCTGCAGCTGACGAAAACCTGCCATTCGTATTGGCTTGGAGTGACAAATCTTTAGCAGAATTGAATACTGTTTTTTCCTCCTCTTCAGTTTACTCATCTATAATGGGAACAGTTTAAAATTTCCTCACATATACTGCTTTATTTGTCTTTGTCATCTATTCTTGTCTGATACTGACAGCACAGGGAGTTTGGTAGTTTTTGCGGTTTTGAGGTGCTTTAAGATTCTGCAGTTAAGGGTGCCTTGTAGGTAATAAATCAGTTCTGGGGCAGCACAGAATATTAGCTGAGTTGTTGCAATAAAGGGAAAGCAAGAGAGAGGCTTGTTGATAGACATTTCTCTATTTTTCCTGAGAAATAATAATATCAAAGCAATATATGGCGATTGTGTTAAATTGTCAGCATGATGAGAGCTCAAAGCCCTTTACATTGGCTTGAATGCTACTTCCTAATGTATTTCATGTGCAGGTATTGTGAAGCCACGCACCTTGTCACATCCCATTACCTAAATGTGAAAGCTGCTCTCTCCTATGCCAGCCTGCAATATTTGCTGTTCTGTTAATGACACTACAGTGGTCCTGACCTTCTCATTAATTAGTGCTTTCAGTGTGTTTCCCAACATCCTGATTTCAGCTCTGTCTGTTGTGAGCATCACATTGTATGCAGAAAAATGTGTACAGTACACAGGCCCCTTTTTTTTCTGGAAACCTCTCATCCTCCAGTTCTCCTAAATAAGAGCAGGGAACCAAAGCTGCCAGTGCAGGCACTCCCACCAGCACTAACAATCTGATTGTAAATCACATACCTACTTCAGACTGGCAGCAATTCTACCCCAGCTAGAAAGAAAAAAAGCAACACAGCGCAACATAAGTTTCTTCCAAAAACCTCCTTTCCCTGGCTATAAGCAGGCACAGGACATGTGTTTACAGCAGGTCAGTGTCACAAGATTGCAAGTACCCCCCAATTTTCTGTAAGTGCTTCTTCAACTGGGAATCCTTCCTGTAGCCACTGGACATGGTCGTCCCTAGAATTAAGGGGTTAGTTTGCCCATTTAATCTTACATAGCTCATTAACAGCATTTTAAAGAGCTAAAAATGCACCCAGCCCCTTAACAGACCACAATGAATCAGTGCATGCTGTCAGGCCTTGAAAAACATATTTTTAATTTAGTGATTAATTTCAATCTCAGGTAAAGTACTGAGCTAGTCAGATGTCTTCAAAACAAAAGCTGAATGCAAACACCAAAATGATTAATGGTAAAATCATTTGTTCACAATTCATATAAATGGATGCACGGGTAATTATCTGTAAAGAATTGTGAGAAAGTTCCAAATGAAAGCAGAATGGGTAAACTGCAGTGTTCATTTACACCACTGGAGAAATACTGCAGCTCCTCCATCACCTGCTCTCTACAGACAGTTTGCCATGTTTTGCTTTTGCATTACAGTATCATCTTGGAAGTAAAGTCCTTGCTGTGAGTATGCAATTAATGTTAACTTTGTTGTTAGAATTGCTAGAGCTGCAAAGCATTTTTGGATTGTATGCTCCAAAAATACACTGCTTCTATCACAGAATTCATTTTGATATGCTTAATTAAAAAACAAACAAACAAGCAAACAAACAAACAAAAAAGGAAATATAAAGGTATGTGAAGACATGAAGATGTGCCTTCATACTTTGACTTTAAGTGAATCTCTTAGTGCTCCTGGTTTGTCTCTTTGCATCTGTTCTGCATCTGTAATCCAGATGGTAGCAGCCAGAAGTTACCGCCATGACCCAATCCAGCTATCCACCAGTTCTCTATTTATTATAGAGTTGACAGGAAGTAGAATTATTAGAGGGACATTAGGAAAAAAGATCCCTTGATACACTGTGCATTCTGTCTTGGAGCTGATCTGGGAAACACTGCCCCTTTCATGCTCGTCAAGGGCATCTGTGTCATTGCTGTCCATGGTTACTGATAAAACCACTAGCTCAAAATAAGAAAATGAAAGTAGTAAGAAATTTGGGCCTGACTTTGTTTGCTTATGGCATTATCTCCTGTGTTTAAGCCCACCCAGAGACTTTGCAATTAACTATGAATCTTGGGACAAAACATTCCATAGGTGTTCACTAATCTTACTGCACATGCCTTCAAACAGCACTTAACACTTCCATGTGATGCTTTGGAAAATGGCTTCCTCCGCCCGGGGAAGGCTCAATCAATGTCAGCCATCCTGTACCATTGCAGAAGGAAACATATTGTTGCTGTGCACAGGAGAGCTCTTCAGAGTTAGGAGCTATACTGTTGAGGGCATACTCGACTTCAAATCAGATGATCATTGTGGAGCTTTGGCCTTTACCCAAGCTCTGAAAACTGGCTTTTTTTCAGTGCTTGTCCCAAGTCAATAAAAAGGGCTTATTATTTTTACCGGTGGATTTGTCTCACATTCGGCCATACCAAAAACTGTCAAAATTCATCTGGACCCACTTATGGGAGAAGGGCACTTGCTAAGGTGCAACACCACAAGAAACCACTTTTCCTTTTGGAGCACAGCAATTCTAAGTGCATCAGAACACAACTTGTGGATGCAGGGCTGGGTTTTTGCTAATAAAACACAATTTCAAATCAGCAGTATCTCTGCTAACAGTCACGTTGATCTGCACTATGGTGCAGAAGGATTTGGCTCGGTGGAGCATCCGCCTTTGCTGTGATCTCCCTTTACCGAATGCTTAGATAAGTTTGAGTTTGCTCCCAACAGTTAGCGAGAATTTCACATTTGTATATTATCTTCATAGAAGAACTCAAGAGCGTTCAAAGTGTGTCTTCAGTGTCATCACTGCTTCCCTACCATCCTAAATTTGTAAGTCAAATGTAGTTCCTTACTCTGGGTAATTTCCATTAATTCTTAAAATGTTTGCCATGGGTATGTTATTTTCACAAACATCCGAATTTAAATTACAGCCTTCCTTTAGCATGTAATATTCAACGTTTGAAAGTCTTGGTTGCATTCATTACTTCATCAACCAATAAAAGCTTCTCTCTTTTCCCCCCTCAGGGCCGATGTATTAACTTCACCCGAGTTCAGTCTCAGTAGAGGAGGAGAAGAGGATACAAGGAGGAAATACAGCCACATTGCCACTTTCCAACCAAGCAGAGAGAACCGAGCACTTCCCCGCGTTTCTTGGAGCACCTTCAGCCCGAACTCAGAAGGTTTCTGCATTCCCCCTTCCAGGATCCAGCATCACTGCACCAAGCTCTCGTGTTCCACCACATTCCTACTCCGTGACTTGCAACAGTGACAAGAAGCATTGACTCCTATGCCTCTGCTTTATAGAACTTAAAAGGGAGAGCACAGACAACCAAAGATAATAATGTTTTTCTATTTTCATTACTTTTTTAAGGACTGCGAATTCTCAGGACATAATGTGCTTTTAGGGGAGATGCAGAGTTTCTCAGACACAAAGATGGCACGTGTTATGTAAATAGGGACTGTTCGCCATGGGCGGAGGATAAAGCTTCCCACCAGGCTCAGCAAACGCAAGAGTTCACTGCCTTACAGCGATGTCAGATCACAAAATCCTTCCGAGTCTCCCATCGCATTGTGCCTTACGGGAACCTTCTGACTGGAAATCTTGTCATTCTAACACTGAAAAGTGCACACGCATGACAAAATGTAGACAGGATGCCTCAAGGTATTGGTAGCGAGCAAGACTTTGCCCTTTAGTTTTTGAAGACACCTTTCTTTCATTATGCACCCGGGACAGGAAGAAAATTAATAGAGCGTTATTGCACAGGAAGACAGCCTGTAACCAGAGATCTTGAGCGGAGTTTGAGGGACTGATGCTTCAAGACCTTGACACTGTGGCTGGTGGTTTTTTCCCCCTTCCTGCATTCAAAGTTCAGTAGCGCATAAAACATCATCATCTATAAACATACCTAGCAGTAGCAGGCTTATGTATTATTATTATTTTTTTTTTTAGACGAAAAAAGCAGTAGCCACTAAGCTGGTATCTCAGGGTTTTTTTCCCCCCCGAATCTCCAAGGGCTCTTCAGCGTCACAAGCCAGCAACTCTCTTTGCATGAGAATTTCAAAGTTTAATTAATATAATTAAAGGCAACAGCAAGCAGCAGCCTGTGAAGATTTTGCTCATCTTTTTTATGCTTTTTGACATTGAATGACCTATTACTGTATGTGCATTACTCGGTTTTCGAGGGGGCACCGAGCATTGGTTAAGATTCAGCAATGGAAAAAGACCTCCTTCCATCAATTTAGAAATTAAATTTACGGGAGCGCCGGCCATCATAAAACATCGACAATGTACGTATTATAATTTTTTAGAAAAACCAGTGTCGTGTCACGTCGATGATGCCAAATTATGTTAGCGTGAGCGGAAACACTGTGGGGGAGGAAGGAGGGAGCAGCTGAAGAAAAAGGCTCAAATGATCCAGTCACTTTCGATACTGTACTTCAGATGCAAAATGGATATTCGAGTCGAAACCTGACAAAGCGCGCCTGCTTTGATGGGAACTGGTATAGACAATGACCAGTGGCTGGGTCAGTGGGATGTCTCTCTGCGAGCAGGGAGGCTTATCAAATGACACTAAAAATAAGTTCAACAACCATCACGTTTGAGGGGAAAAGGCGAACATTTCACATTTGGTGGGCATGAATGTGTGCAAGATGGAAAGAGCAATGCGAAGCATCCTGGTCTAATTATCTCCTTTGTGCTCTTCACTGAAATCACAAGGGACATAAATAATTCTTTTGGTCGATGTCCAAATTCGTGGCACTGCCCAAAGAAGCCTTCACGTATATCCACTCGCTTACATCTTTTGCTTGAGTTTATTTATGTCACTGGTAGCCTCATCATCAACAACCATGTGTGCACATTACGCTATAAATAAAGTGATTACCTAAGTCTGTGAGCATTTCTTCTTCCCCCGGTCCCGCGTTCTTTACACAAGAGCCAACTTCACCTGGCCAGTCATGCAGCCACCAACTTTGGCAGACAGACCACCTATCCGTGGTGGTCTACCTGTGGCATCGCATGGTGTGCTAGAAAAACTGGCCACAGCCCAACTCAAGGGCTTCTGATTGTTCCACGGTTCTGTACAACATATCAGACTCTGGTAATACAGTATGCACCATCAGAAGTCCACACACAGCGATGAGGTGCCTGCAGTGCTGGGTCTTCACCACTGTACCCAGCGTAACTGCAGCTCTGACACAAATGGCCTACAGTTGGGAATGGCCAGCGCAGAAGCTTACGAAAGCTGATCTTACTCACAAAACCCAACCACCAACAAGTCTTTGGCTTACTTCAAGCTACTGACTAAGCTTCTGGGTGTCCTGCAGCCAAACATGAGATGGAGAACCCAAGCTAAGGAGGTTTGCTAAGACACAGGAGGCTCAGCACTTTTACTCACAATGCTGGAGCGGCCTGGGCTGAAACACAGATCTCGTCAGATGAAGTTAAAAACAACTCTTCTCACTTTTACTTCTTTTTCCTCCATTTTTAATGTAAACGCTACACTTCTTTTGAGTTATCTCTGGAATTGTCAGCTCGCATTCTGAGCAATGTGTTGCATAATAGAAAAACATGCAGATGAAGAGGAATTTTTCCTCACATATATCTGATATCTCTCAAAGAATATTTGTGAAAAACCGAGCCACAGAAATATAAATCCACTCATAATCTTTTTCTCTATAGCTGTCTATCTGTATTTATTAGAAACTGCAGAATGCTCAACTTTTTACTGAGCGGCTGATACCGAGCAAAAACGTATTTCAAGTATCCACATTGATTTCCCCTTCTAATTGGCATGATATTACTCTGTGTTACACTTTTCATTTAGCTGAAGAGAACACCCTAAGAGTTTCATTATTATACAGTGCGGAATATCTGTCACAAATAATTTGGGGGGCAAGAGGCACAAGGTAATCATGGCTTAAAATCCACTGATTCAAAATGACACAAGGTAAGTCTTTCTAGGCACAGTAGCTCAAAATGTTTGAGAAGAACGTCATCGGTGGCCTTAATGCAGTATTTCATACATTGCACTGTTTCATACCTTGGGTATCTCCTTATGAAAAGATGCTTGTTGGATCTCTTCAAGCCTGCCCAACCAAACCTAACAGTGTCTTGAAAAAATAAATCAGCATTAGAGCAACCCAGGAAACTTTCTGCTTAGAAGCAACATCCCCAGTCTGAATAGATGCTGTAAGAAGATGCCTCCTCTTATTTCAGTATCTTATTTTTGTGTCAAGGCAACCCTCAAAATATACGTGGAGTGCAACTACTGGCAGCGGTTGGTTCAACCCTTCAGTGATTTAGGAGACTTCAGGTATCCCAGAAAATGATGGGAGAAGGAGCTTATGTTTGGAGTGTCCCTTCACGGTAAGGTGTGCCACTTTCAATGAACATGAGCTCTGGGCTCCCACCCCAGATAAGGTGAGCCTGACACGCAGACTGTCACACTGATGACAGGCTGTACAGATGTATGCACACTGGCCCTGGTGTGCTGTGCTATGGTTGGGTTCCTATGACCACAGCCTGGGACACCCCGGTTTGGTCTCTGCAGAGAACAGGAGGGTACAAAACACACAATTTCCCATGCAAAACATGGCGTGCTTGGCTACTTCATGATCTAAACATGAAGATTAACATACAGCAAAGAATAAATTGTTAAAAAAAAATTTAAATCCTTTTTGGTGTCAATTCAAAAAAGGCTTGAGAGATGCCTTTGAAATAAGTTTCCCAGTGAGCAGAATGTTATTTCACGTGCCTCGTACTGCACAGACCTGAATTACAAAGTTTGCTGCAGTACAGCTCGGTAAATGGCACACACCTTGCTCACACAGACAGTGTGCTGACAGCATACTGCGATGTACTGGGAGAGCCACAGCAACTAGGGAGCATCAATTTCAGAGAATGGGAAATAAAAGCTATGGATTCTCACAGAGATTCCATTGGCTACACTGAAACGCGTTTCAGATGCAGGATGAGGGATGCAGGAAAGTCTGAAATACGAGGAAAATGAGTTGATGGTCTCACTGTCTTTATGCTAGATTCCCCGGTAATGCTCAGTGCCTGCAAGTGCTGCTCACAGGCGAGCTGCTGAAACAGAACTGCGTCTGTGTGAGGCACAAGCAGCACTTTGTAAAAATCTCTGATTTTTTAAGGGATTTACTGATGCTTCTTCTACTTGACCATGCTAGGAAGCAGAACACACACCTCCCCACGTATCAGAATGTATGTCTCCAACAAGAAATGCATGTTGATGAAACATATCCTCCTGAAGAGCACTGTGCAAAATGCATAGAAATAGCACCAAGCAGCCTTTGAGAGCCCAGTTACAACAAAGATAAAGCAGGATTTATATCAATGGAAACAGAGCTGTGGACAGCAGAATAGCCTAAATATGACAAAGCTGGTTTTAATTAATACGTACTGATAATAGGGCAATTTAATTGGTTGGAGTTAATATGAAATAAAAGGAAAACGAATTTTTAAGTAAGTGATTCCTTTTAGTTGGTTTTTAATTTAACAAGAACTATGGCTTTCACCAAACATTAATCCACTGGGTTTAAACAAAGGGAGACGCATCAGGCTGATATTCCTAAGGTAGAAAGTAATTTTCTTCAATGCCATGATGCAGGTTTGTTTAGAGTCAGAAACACGGCACGAGAACCCGGGCTGCCTGCTCTCCATTCACACCAGTGTTTTTCCTGCAGGAAATCACCACGCCACATTTGTCCTCGTTTCACTGTCCTTAATGCGACATCACAACTCTGTGTTTCGCATACTGATAGTTGCTCAGCGTCAACATATTCAGATGTTATAATGTACACATTGCGGTTGCAATCCTCGCTTCGTTTATTTATTTTATTTGAGGCTGAAGATACCATTATATTTATTGGTCTTGGTGAGAGGCACCTCATGCAAGTCATGTGTACGTCTCTTACCCATAATTTTGAAGGACTATGAATACACAGTTATCCGGTCTCTCTGAAATTAGTGGTGACATAAGACTGCACTGCTCATTGTTTTCACTTTTAAGCATGTCTTTGCAATTCAAATCACGTTGACATATTAAAAAAACAAGAGGAAGCCACCAGTAGCGAGGTTGCACCTCTAGCTTATCCTCCGTGCACGTGGAAAGGGAGCGGAGGATTTTGTGTTCTGTCACTTTGGACAAAATGCAGTCCTCCTGCAGCTGGCTGAGTCTCTCTTTTGTTCACCACAATTCCATCTGTAGGGATGGGTAAAGAAACTGAGCACTATCAGTGACATTTTTCCAGGTGGGGAAAATACACATTTTATCTGCACTTATTGACTGCTACCTCATGACTAAAATAATATTGGTCTTCTGCAGAACGGCTTTCTTTTTTTCTAGCTCATTGGAAAGCAGTGAAGGTGCCATCACCATCTGTCTTCAGATTTTAGCTCACTGAAACTTCTTGCTCACAAGAGGAATAGGATTTGGGTAGCTAAAACCCACAGTGTAGAGAAGTAGGGCTTGACTCTGCCCTTCCTGCCCATGCCTCTTCCATGCTGCTGAACCTGCCCCATCGCCTGAGCAGCTGTCAGGATGTCCTGCAGCAAGCACATGCCTACAGTAGCTAGTTCATTGAACACAAGGAAGTGGGAGAAGGAGACAAAACTTTTGGACTGTTACATACCATCAGCAGAATGAGATTAAGTAATGGGGTCCTTGCATTGCAGTAGAAGGCAAGCTTCAGTAGTATTTCTGTTCATGAGACTGCTAAAGGAGGTCGGTGGGTCTTGCTGTTGTCTCCAGCAAGGAGAAAAGGACCCAGCCCAAGGAGCTGAATGTGAAAATGGTACCATTACAATAGGGAACATCAGATGTCACGAGGTGGAAAAATTATACCAAGAGGGGAAAAAATTAAAGCAGGTAGGAACATACCTATCAAAAACTAAAGTGATGACAGTAAGCAGGAGAAGTAAATGTTACATTTGCTAATGAGCATTTTTTAAATACCTCTTGAGCTGTTACAAAATTACTTTATGTCAAAATTTCTAGTAAAAGCCTTATTAGACCTGGCATGTACTATTTTATTTCACAAATCTGTTTCGCATTGGCTCAATTAAAATTGTTATATATTTTTGGGTCTTGTGTAGGTGCCATCTGTTTAACAGTACAAGTGGGTCCTGTGATGCACTTGTAAATTTTCTGCTGCAATAATTTTTTTAATATAATGAGGGACTTTGGATACAAGAAACCGCCTCTATTTGATGATTTTTTAGGTTTTGGCAGTAAACTTGCAACGATTCTTACTGCATTGCAAGGATGGCTCTGCATCCTATGGAAAAGCAAACGGTTGATCTACATGTTTGCACCAAAGTCATATTATTTAATTCACACTTTTTTTTTTCTTCCACTTGTTTTTTCTGCCTTATTTTATAAATGAGCTGATTTTCCCCAAATGGAATCCATAGGGGTGAGCTCAGCTGGTTTGGTACGGCTGTAGCTGCTGCCTTCCACGTTGCTGCTGGGACCTGTTGAAGTCTATACCCAACAGAAGTAGTCTGCAGGATTGTGCCCAGCTGCCTTAAGCTGTCTTAAATTGATGCTTCTTTCAGCATAAATTTGCCCATTATTAAATTTCTGGCTACTGGGGAAACCAAACATACTTGGCAATGATGAGCCACCAACAGCCACCACCAAGCCCACAGCGGTTCCTCACCTCACAAACATGTCCATGGGGACTGGCAAACCCTGTCCACCCTGTACTGTTGCAACCCACATGAGCTACACAAGATACACAACATCTAATGAAGACGGCTGGTAAAGAGAATGCATCTTTTTGAGGTTAAATGCCGTTTGCACAGAAATGGTTTCACAACTCACACTCCAGCGGATAACAACCTATGGAAAAATCTAGAAGAACTACAGGTTTTTTTTTTTTATATCTTGGGCATGTTGTTACTATCATTATTTCTCACTATTACATCACAAGTGCTGAAATGCAGATTCCAAATCACAACAAAACCCCAAGCCCAACCTATTGACTGGTTTCCCTTCAAAAGATGTGCTCTCCAGTTCTCCTGCTCGAGTCTCCTGCTTATTCTCAAACACCAATCCACTCCTATCATGCCCACTGACCACATCCCTCAGTGCCACATCTCCATGGTTCATGAACACCTCCAGGGACAGTGACGGCATCACCTCCCTGGGTAGCCTGTGCCAATGCCTCACCACTCTTTCTGAGAAGAAATGTTTCCTAATACCCAAACTTACAGGCTTCTGACAGTCCAGGTGAACCTGTCTGGACTGACTACAGTGCTACAGCAAAGCATTTTGTTAACAAGGCTACAAAATACTAAAGTAACGAACATGCATCCCTAAGGCATCCAGAAAGCATCTCATCCAGCATCCCACAGTGCCTTTACTCCTTCCAAAAACCTCTCCGTATTATCCATGCTCTCAACAATTCCTTAGTACTCGAGACAGCTGCTCAGGGTATTGTCAACACCCTGAATGTTTTGTATCTATTGACAGAACTGCAAAATGCTGATTAAATTATGTGCTTTAGCCAACCTGTGTAGGGAAAATTAATTGAACTGCAAAACGGATGGGTTCAGTGTTACCTTGTTGGAACGGGGAGGCTGGGCTATGTAATGCTTGATCTCCTTTTATTTGATTAGGCAAATTAGGAAACAACAGTGTGAAATGCATTACTGTACTAATATGATGTCCAAAATGCGAATCTCATTAGAGTCCTGGCCTTGATGGTTTTTGTTTTGATTCTCTGTAAGCTGAGGCAGAAGAAGTAGGCCAGAAATATATATATTTCAAATTACTGCCCAGTAATAAACACTGTATTCTGTGCAGGCTTTTGCCTGTGGAACACCTCCTTATAAAAGCTGCCAAGGAAATTTAGTGCAAAATGTACTTGAAGGAGCCATGCTATGTGGATGAGAATAGAGCCAGGGAGTGTTATGGCTCAGTGTAGGCTCACGTAGAGGTGGATTCTTTGTAGAGAAATGAAGCTCCCTGGGGCAAAACACCCGTGGTAACACCAGTACCACAAACATCATGGCAAAGGTGCAGGCTATGGTTGCTCTAGGAGAAGGAGGGAAGAAAGAAGGAAAGAAAAAGGGCTCTCTGATAGATGGGCTCAAGGGACAGATCACTGCCATGCCAAAAGACCCATGGAAGCTGGGAGTTGGTAAGGTGAGAGCTGCACTGTGGCGAAGGCTGAGACAATATCTGGCTCTTCCAGGCAAGGTAGGGATTCAAGGTCACTCCATAATGGTAGGGGAGAACAAACATATGGTATAAAAGTAAAACAACACTACACTTCATCTGCAAGAGGGTTTTATGAGAAGTGCCAGTTCAGATAGAAGTTGGTAAAGGGTCACTTCACAATATAGCCCTTTCAAATTGCAGTTCAAACTCAGAATTAATTATCCTTTCACTGTCTTGGGTTTTCTTTTCTTCTTTGCTTCACATTAACTGCAGCAAAAATTATTTTAAAGCAATGATCTTGAACGTCATGTCCTTCAGCTGGCCCTGAAAATCCATTTTCTATGGAAAGCCTCCTTTCTTTTTCAAGATTTCTGTTAGTCTATAAAGCTCATCATGGCTCTGGTTCTCTGGGGGTGTCAGATGCTCGGATAATACCCAGGTGTCTGCTGGCTGGACCACTTCCAAGGCTCTTTATTAGCATGAATAGGCCCATTTGAAAGCACTTTAACTCCTTCAGCTTTCAGGGATACAGAGCGAGTCCTGCAGCAGCACGCTTTGTGAGTGTGCATGGCTACAGATACAAATTCTGAGTTGTGGAGTCGCAAGATAAAAACAGAACATCAAGGTTACTAAGAATAGGCTTAGAGACACCAATCTGAGAATTCTTTTTTTTTTTTTTTTTCCTTCTTTTTCTTTTTTTCATGCAATACTACCTGAGAGAAGGTATCTTTAAGGTCAAAGCTATTCCCCACACTTGAGGAAATGCCACTTTCCCCTCCTGCATTAGCTCTGGGCACAGCCAAGAGATGGATTTCCCACATGAAGTGGTGCATCAGAGCTGATCAGAGCTGCTTCTTCCAAGTGGCCCCACAGGCCTGGCACAGGGGCTCTCTGCAAGATGGGGTACAATGTGGGGGACAAGCCAACCTCTGGCTGTGCTGACAGCCCATGGCCAGCAGGCTCTGCCCTAGTGTTGCTCCTACCAAGGAGAAAACTTGCTGGCACCGAGCATCACTGCCATACATTACGTGAGTTGCTGACAATGAATGTTACACTGTCTTGCCAGTAGGATTTTTTTCTGAGTGCTGGCACTGGTGTATGATTGGTGGTGTATGAAACTTGTTATGAGCAGCTTGGTGAAATTAAGGGCCTGGAAAATACAGCTTAGATGTCAAGACAAGTTTCTAGCACAGATTCAGAAGACAGAGAAGAGGAATCAGAGACCAAAGTGTACTCCTCAATACTTGGGGATGAGTTCATCTTTAGAAGAAAAGCACAAATCCTCTGGCAAAAATAAAATAAAAAATAAAAAAATTAAACAATAAAAAAATGGCCTATGTGTTGCCTCGATCACCCTCACATCAAACACACAAGGGTAGAAGAAGCACGCTGGCTGCTCTTCAGGAAAGACACTGTCAAGAAAGCAGGGCAAGGTGGGGCTGTGTCCCTGATTGAAGGAAGCAACCATGGAATCAGAAAGAGTAACCAAGCATGTGAAGATCCTGTCATCATGCGCTTAAAATTAGAATGGTGAGCAGATGCCCTTGGCTTCCCAGGGACTAGAGGAAACTTCAGCCTCCTGCTTGGAGCTCCAGCAATTTGCCTTAGAAATGAAAGAGAAGGGGTTGCAGGTCCAAGAGCCAAGAGGTTGCTGGCCACAGCTGACACTTAATATCTCTACCTGTGTCATATTTTAACCAGATGTGGTTAACCTGTTTCCCCTAAATGCTAGCCACAAGATATTTTGTGTTTTGCAATGTCAAAAACTGGAAAGGAGGTGGTAAGAGCTCTACAAAGCAGAAGAAGAAAAGTCCAGAGACTTTCCACTCCACCACCTTTGATGGTCAAGACTAGTTGTTGACCTGAACAGATTGGATAGTTGGGTGGAGAGAAATGCCTGAGGTTTAACAAGGGAAAATGTAGGGTCCTGCATGTGGCAAGGAATAACTGCACGCATCAATACAGGTTGGGAGCCGACCTACAGGAGAGGAACTCTGTGGAGAAGGACCTGGGCATCCTGGTGGACAGCAGGTTGGCCATGAGACAGCAGTGTGTCCTTGTGGCCAAGAGGGGCAGTGGTATCTTGGGGTGCCCTGGAAAGAGCATTGCCAGTATGGTGAGGGAGATGATCTTCCCCCTCTACTCTGCCCTGTTGAGGCCATATCTGGGAGCACCGTGCCCAGTTTTGGGCTCCCCAGCTCAGGAAGGACGGGGAACTTCTAGAGAGAGTCCAGCGGAGGGTGACAAGCATGATCGGAGCCTGGAGCATCTCCTACATGGGGAAAGGCTGAGAGATTTTTACAGTTTATACAATCTTTGAGGTCATGTTACGATCAGAACGAAGTCCATCATGCAGCTCTGACCAAGAAGATTTTGGTAAAGGAAATGTCTTTCAGAGACTGATCATTTTGCAAGTTTTGCTTTTGCCAAACAGAGGTAAATACATTCTGTAAAAGGCATTTTTTTTTTCAAATGAGGCATCATTGCACTCCTCTTTGATGCTCATTTCAAACCACATCATCAGTTCAGCTATTTAATGGCAATTAACAGTGGCTTCCTGACAGTCCATTTTGCTGTTAGAAACCCTGCAGGACAGATTCCTGATGATTTGTGTGTTCTTTGTGTCACCTACCTGCACCTTGCTGCCCTGGTACTATGCAGGGAAGGTTGGTGCAGAGCCTGATGGCAGATGAGGGTCACTGCACTCACTGTGAAGCATTTTGGATTTCAGTAATCAGTTTTTAAGGAGGACGCAGTGGGCGCAGCATATCACAAATCCCATCCAAGCTCTGTTGCTATTTTTTTTTGTCTGCAAGAAGTAGGTCAGAAAATCCTGTTCTTTGCTTCAGCTTCTCCTTGGTCCTTCCCAGAACATCCCACAGTTCTGCCCTGGCTGCACTTGCCAATCCATGCAAAGTTTGCTTTCTCCCTTGATGGGTATGGTTTGAAAAACTCCACATAAGCATGTAAAATACTGCTGTGCACAGAATAACCCAGGCAGTAGCACACTGCTACAGCTTTTATCCTTGTGTCAGTCAGAGCATCCTTGCTATAATGGAGAGACCCTAAATTTGAGACCTTCTCCTGTCCCAGTCTACCTGAGATGTGCATCAAGCCCCTCTGTTTTCTGCAAGAAAGGCAGACGCAGGTGCTGAGCTGAGGCCCTTCTAGTTGGAGCATATTTCTGTGTTCATGATATAAAAAGATCACACTAAGCGCCCCCGGTTCCTCTAAACCAAGCTATATGGTAATTCTCTGCAAAGTGACAAACATATGGACCGCAGGACTTCTCTGAAACTAGCCACTAACATTTCTGTATCTGTAACTAAATCAAACCAGCTGATGGAGAGTGGCTTTGCTACTTCAAATAATTTCCTCTGAGCAGACCATCTGGTAACCACCAAAAGTTCCTTTTTTAAAATTTATTTCATTTTGCAGGGCAATATTATTTGACACACAATGTTTGTGTCCAATCCAGCCCGCGTAAGTCAGCTGAAAGGCTGATTTCTCTGCCTCTGCAATTTGCTTTTCAAGCTTTAGAACCACAGAGGTGAAAGCTTTGCTTCAGAAAGGGAAACACAGTACTTCTGCATTTCCTCGTGCATAAAAAAAATGACACAGAAATATTTTTTTCAGGCCATTTCATTTTCATTACTTGAGAAATGCCTTTTTCTTCCAATCACCACCAAATGCCCATCCTCTTTGTTCCCTTCGATCTGAGAGCCAAACATTTCCCCGCAGCTTCGGCTGCTCCCAGTGAAGCCCATGAAGCAGCCACAGCTCAGGGCTGCCCTGTATCATCCCTGCGCCCTGCACAGCCCCTGGAAAACATCTGACATTGCCAAAGCATTGTGTAGTGTTGCAGCATTAGGAAAGAGCTGGCAAGTGAGAGGTCTCCTGGAGCCCGAACATGCAGAGGAAACATGCATCTTTGGGATGAGGGAAAGGAAGATTGTGATTTCAGCAGGATGGGAGCCTGAGCCCAAGGTGAGTTCAGGGGAAGAGAGAAGAGCCTATGGGCCTAAGCTGAAGAGAAAAGTAAATGCCACCAGTAAGAGATGGAGGGATAAATTATAGAACAATTAAGGTTGGAAAAGAACACTAAGGTCACCAAGTCCAACCCCCAAACCATCCCCACCATGCCCACTGACCATGTCCCTCAGTGCCACCTCTCTAAGTCCTTGAACACTCCATGGATGGTGACTTCACCACCCCCAGCCTGTGCCAGTGCCTCCCTGCTCTTTCTGAGAAGAAATGTTTCCTAATATCCAACTTGAACCTCCCCTGGCTCAACTTGAGGCCATTCCCTCTCATCAAGGTCACCAAGATCAGGCCCAAATTGGACTCTGCTCCTCCCTTTCCTGGGGATGAGTCCGTGCCCTTTGATGTACGCCAGATCAAGAGGAACCTGGTCACCTGTGTATAGACGACTTTTGCAAGTGGCCAATGGGTCATTCTGTCTAGTCACACCAGGGGACAGCTTCCTCTCCTGGCTGCAAATGTACTTGTAAGGGCAGCACCCATTGGCAAAATGCCTGTGGGACAATGAGACCACTTTTATTTCTGTTTGTTTCTCGTTACGTAGCTGCTTCAACCCACAGCTGAAGTTAAATAGGACCGACTTAAATGGTAAACATTTCTCACAGCTTTCTCATCAACTATATTAAATACAGTCATAAAAAAGCCCCACAATATTTTCTGTATTTGCTGAAGGATGACGTCCCTCCTTGCCTTAAGCGTGTGCCAGATTACTCATAAACCTGGACCATATGCCACTGCAATTTACTGATGGGCCCAAGCTGTTTTGGTAGATACAAAATCCGAGGGGATTAGGGAGGCTCGATCCACGCTGAAAACAGAGCAACAGCGGTGGGGCAGCTGCTTGCTCTCTTTGCTCAGCCTCAATTTAGGTCAGTTGCCAACAGCCCGCCCAAAAGGTGATGCTGGAGCAGGGCTGGGCCGCAATGGGGCACTCACTGCAGAAGACGGCTCGAGCAAATCTCCCTCGTGTCACCCCTTGCTGGGGGCCCATCTGCACAACGGCCAGAATTCAGTGGGTTACCATAGCTCTGTTTTTGTTTTCCCCATCCTAGCGAGGGGGCTGCTCTCCAAGGAGGGGAGGGCAGAGCTCAGCTGAAAGCACTGCCTGAAGCGCTGCCCAGAACGATAGCAAGCTGCAGGCTGAGTACAGACACCCTGTGCTTCTCCACCCAGATGAGCAGCACTCCAGCACACAGCTGCTGCATGCAGGATCTCCAAGTGGAATAATCTGAATCTTGCTTGCAAATGTTCCTCCATCAGCTGTGAGTTGGGACTGCAATTTCTCTCCACTTGCAAGACCCTTGCGACCAACAGATTTGCCAGCTGTTGGAGCTATCAGAGTGGTTATTCAACACAGTGGTTTTGTAAGCATGCAAGGATCATACACGCTTACAATCCTTTCTCATTGCTTGGTACAGTGAGATCTCACTGCTTGGTAGAAGTAGATCTGAGTACAGCCCTTATTAAGTAAGAGATCACAATTGTAACTTCATGTTTTCCACCCTGACCATTAACTTGTGTCCTGTCTTCTCTAATGAACATTGGGTCTCAATTGTCACTGCTGCTCAAATCCTTTTGTATCAGTATGGCAAAGTAAGGAGTCTCCATAGCTTTGTGGAAATGAGCCCCACGCATCCCGCAACAAGTTGCCAGGAGTTGAGGACTGATTGGAAAAACATTTATGTGTTATCCTACGGATTTGTCCTCCTTAAGGTTATTTGTCACTGCTGTGTCCCAAAGCAACCCCAACACATGCATGCCTTCTCTTCTGGGCCAGGGTAGTGGAGATGAACTACTGTTACTCATCACTTCCCGTGCCCAGATGTGCAACGCAGATGGGGTTTGCAGAAAGGGACAAGGTCTGGCTCGTCATCATCATTTACAACTTTTATTAAACCCATTTTCCTTTCTAATTATTATAATAGTTCCTGAAAATATCGTCTGTGGACTTTAAGTATCTCATTATTGTGTGTTTTAATGAAAACTGTGGAATTATCTTGTGCTCAGTGCCACATGGCCCCATATAGCAATGACAATGCTAAATAATTTTTAAAAATTTATAGTTTACAAGATGTATTTCCCATCTGTGGCAATACAGTAGCTCCCAAACGCATTAAATTTCATTACATTAACAACACCTCTTAAAAACAATTGGCTTAACTCCACAGGATGGTTTTATAATGACTCCAAGTGTGTTACAGTGTATACACATGTTGAAGATTAACAGTATCTGAGTGCCACCAAAGCAACTAAACTCCACGTCCAAACCAAGTGCTTTTATCCTTCAAATTAATGCATTGCTGTTCAAAGAACTAATCCCGTTAAGACAAAGAAAAAGGTTCCTATTGGCGCCTTGTGAAAACACAGCCCAACAACTGAAGCTATGACAGCAACAAAAACCTGTAGAGTTTAAAGTGTGATGTCTATGAAAGTGATTAATCCCTGGGGTGAGATTAGTAGGAACTTCTCCTTCCCTTCTCTCCCCGGAGACATCCTCTGTTACAAGGCAAAAATATATGAACTGTGCTCAACTTAAAAATTGATTTTGGGATGTAAGCCAGACCAGATGGTTAGAAAAGCTAAATACCGTTGATTTATTTCTTACCCTTTACGAAGCAATATTAGAGACAATGGACCTTATCAGAACAAATGAGAATAAACACGGGGATGCAGACTCAATAGAGAATTAACAACCATATCTACCAGCTTCTATTATGCTATGATTAATTCTGAATTGGTGCAAGTATTATCAGCAAGAAATGTCTAGGTTTATCTAATGGAAACAGCGCCAAATGAGACAACCTTTTAGTCAACACTCTTCAGTTTGCAAGACACTTCAGGAAAAAAAAGGTACAGAAGATGCCAGGCTTTGTGCTGTAAATTCAGATGGAAAACGAGCTTAAACACCACCCTGCTCCCAAACCCCAGGAAAGCCACAAAAAAGCTGAGATGGAAAACAGCACAAACACCACAAACCTCTCAGATGCATCCACAAGGCTGGTACCCTTCCTCTCCTATTCCCACCCTGCATGCCTCAGTTTCCCCACCAGAGTCCACCAGGACCCACCCTCTGGTGCTGCAGCATGGGAGGTGTTGCCATTGCAGAACTCCCTGTTCTCTGACAGCAGCAAAAGGTGCGAGATGCTATTTCCTACATTGAGACTATTGGGTACTCCTTGTAAACAGGTTATATTAATTGCTTAACGAATGTTTACCACTGTCCTGTATCACACTCAGGTTCCGCCATCTCTGCAGAGAGAATATTCAGTGCAGCTTAACTGCGGCTGGCAACAAGAGGAAATGGACTTTGTGATGAAAATGTTCAAGGCACGTTATTTGTGAGATGTGGCTGAGATGGGACGTAATGAATTTAGCCCAGTTTCGCTTCATTTACCGTAGCTAACATATACCATAAAAGTTTAGTTTATACTCTGGAGCTGCCATGCACGAATATCTCATTATCACTGCAAAGACTTTTTATTTTTATTGGGACCTGTAACAGCATTGTGGTATGTTAATTATCATCGATGTAACAAAAACACAGCAAGCTTTTCTCCTTCCTTCCTTCCTTCTCCATGGGTATAATGAAAACAGAGGGGGTCTGACCGTGGGCCGGCATTTCAGCTGGCATGCTTTATGCTGTAGCTCAGAGGGACTAGGTGCAGAGCCCGGAGCAGGACAAGGAGGTCATTTTCCCATGGCAACCAGCCACATCCCCACCATGTTCATAGCCTCCTGTATCCCAGGTGACCCCTAACAACGTGCCTGGAGATGCACTCAGGGCACCATTTGGTGAGGACAGGTCCTTTTGGGAAAAAGGGAAGTAAGACAGGGCTTGCAGGTCACAATCTCAGCAGATGCAGGCACCAGAAAGTCAGCAACTGTGATCAGATCTATTTTAGGATATCCTGGTCTGCAGAACATCCTGAGGATCGAGAAAGCTGCAGTCCCACATGCCAGACTCATCAGTGGTGAAACCACAAAGGTGATGTCAGTCCTAAAATGCAGCAAGCAGGAAGAAAGCAAGCAGGAAGTTATCATCTCCTGCCTTTGAAAGACATAGCTTCCTCCAGTACTTCACCACCACTTTCCTGCAGTGCCAGGAAGGCCACGTGCTATTGGCTTGATGACAATTTCTGTGGGTTGTGGCATCTTAGGAGAGGAGGAAACCAGTACCTTATTTAAAGCTAAGAGTTGCTTTGTGTTCATCTCTAGGCAGGGAAACCAGCTGTTTGCTGCCTCTGCATAAAAGGACTTCTTGGAAGACAGCTTATCTGCTCGTAGATTCAATTAGGTCATATTTCCCAACCCTTCCACACCATCTTGAAAGCACGATCAAAGGGAAAGGAGCAGCTGGGAGGAGGTGGAGGATTTTTAAGGAGTCCATGCAGAGTGTACACTTAAACTTCTGGAAAGCCACAGCTCACTAAGAAAGAGGCAACAGTGAAGGCACACAGGAAGAAAATCCAAATGAAGGAAGGGAGCCACTGCTTAGCCAGCACATGTAGTGAAATACCAGCCCACAAAAAATTGAGATATGCATTAGGTAACACAATCCTTCAAACCAGATGTCTTTTACAAAACCGAATCCTTAAAAACATTGAGCGTCTTTTTTTCCTTTCACTAACATTAATATTCTGGAAAACAACACGCTGGGTGCTGCTCCAACTGCTAACGCTCCAAGGGCTGAGGCTGTGGTGAGTCACTCTGCTACATACCATGACCTTTTGAAAACCCTCTGCAGAACTGAGCAATCAGCTGCAATCAGAAAAGCAACGAATTTGCAAACTGCTCTTTCTTCGGGGCTCCTTCCCAGTGTCAGGCTGAGCTCCGATCTGATGCAAACAGGTGCACAGCCCCTGGCAGCAGTAACTTAGGGCTCCAGAATTAGTTCTGCTGATTTTTGCCTATAAGAGGAAGGTGTTTCTGGCCATGTGAAAGGATTTTGCATGGCAAGATATACACAATCCATCCATTTTACTCCAGAGAGGTTCACGCAAAGGTTTGATGGGTGACAGCAGTCGTTTCTCCTTTCTTGATGAGTTTTCCTTTCAGTCTGAGAGTCCAATGAGTGAAAGAAAACCTCAAAATGCTTTCAAACAGGCAACTAAACCTTGATCACTGGCTTCAGACTTGTAAGTCCACGGCTACGAGATGTAAAAATCTAACTGCAATTTTGGCCAGATAAAGCACTATTGGGATAGTGTTTTCTTTGCCCTCAAGACAACAGCAAGGGGATGACTTCATTACATCCCTGTGCCAACAGACCTGAGGGTGTTTTTTCAGTTACTTGTGGATTTTAGTAGGCAATTTGGTGGATTGGGCTTTTCACCACCCATCGGGTTATATGTGAATGGCAATAAAACCTTCCTGTTCCACTGGTGCCACAATTTTCCTGGGCACTACGGAGATGTAACCCATCGAAAAAACCATTTTGATAGACCTGCTTGCTTTGCAGGAAGCATTAGAGAGCTGCAGATGAAGGCTGCATGCTCGCTCAGCCAAAAATCAACTGAAATAATACTGAAGGATTGACAACTTCGTGGTAATGGAGCAAACAGGCTGCCAGCTGGATGTGGAAAGGTTTGAAATCCTTCCTTCTCCTCTCACTGAATATGTACTAAGTGTCATTAGACTTCTCCAGGCTTTTTACTGCTGTCCTGTCCAGAGGCTGTGACTTGCAACCAAGCCACATTGCTAATCATTTTCTCCATTCTGGCTCCTTTAACAGATTTCTCCACCAAAAACTGAACACGGTCTGAGCTGCAATACTTCTCTTCCTGTCCTCTTCTTCCCTTCTTCAGTTTCAGGAACTTCATTCGGTCAGGAGAGCTTTCTAACCTTCCTCCTGGTCCCAGGCTACATGAGCGGTGGTGTGGTATGATGGTCAAAATGCACTGACCCACCTCCATGGGGTCTGGCAGAACAGGGTGGCCCAGGACGGCCCAAGAGATCCCACTCAGATCACTTGAGGAATATCACATTAGCAGTGGGGAAACGAAAGCTTTGGCAAACTCATTTTTCACTAGGGAGGAAACCTGATTTCTCATGGCTTTCTGGAGCTTAAACTGTGAAGTAGAGATGCAGTACTTCAAAGTACTGCACTTATTCATGTGTAAGGTCCAGACTGCAACAGCTTGCCACTGGTAGACCCTCATGTATTACAGTTCCTTGTGATTTTACCTTTTCAGTGCTTACAATTCAGATTTCTCTGGTTAGCAAGTCTAACTGATTCCCTTATACTTATCCAGGTCTAGCATGGAATGTCCTCGATTTTCTCCCATTTCATGTATAAGAATTTGGCTCCAAGTTTGAATCAACCTGCGGCTACATCCACATGAGTTTGTGGTCAGATTTGACACTTGCATCTTTGATCTAACCAGAGAGCCAGATAGCTCCCGACACATACATTCTGTACTTGATTTTATATAGCAGTTACTTTGTCGAAGGTCAGTTCCAACCTACACTCAGAAACTTGCCTTCAGACTCACGTTTTACAGCTTGTAGTGTACGAGTAACTTGACATGGGATAGGAACACCTGCTTTTGGGATCTGTGGTCAGAGAGGCTCAGGAGAAACAGATCTGGCAATACATACTTTTGGCATGAGCGCAGGTGGTTCAAAAGTTCAGGGGTTTTGACTCATCAAAGAGAGAGCACAGCTCTTAAAATTGTACATGTAAAAATAGGAGGGAATAGAATTGCTCCCAACAGCCTTTAGCAAAAAACAAATCTAATTCATACCATATGAAAGTTGCTGCTCTTACAATACAGTTGCTGCCAAGTTGCTGAGAAATGGTGATGGGAGATGTACTCTGAGAACCGCTGCAAAGAACGTTTTGAACTGGAGGTAAACAATGTGTTTAGAAAGGAAACTGTTGGTAAAATAGAAAGCAGTTGTAGTTTTTAGCTTTCCAAAATACCAATTTCCATAGTAATTGCTGTGGAGTAACACACTGCCCCACTGGTATACTGCTGGCTGCATTCACAGCTTCCAGCTGATGTCTGCAGGGAGGCCTCCCAGGTACAGATGTCTCAGCTCCAGGAACTCAGCTGAGCTCAAGAAGCATGGCCCAGGTCTGGGAGATGTCAGCAGGACGGTGTGGTCATCACACAGGGAGATGCTCTGTCTCCAAAAGTCTGCTCGTTGTCCTGGGCTCCAGTTTGCCCTTATCTTGCCTAAGCATCTTTGCTCATCAGAAAAACAGAATAACTGTTAGTATAATATCAGGGAGACTTTTTGTCCCTCCTTGGGAGGAAGCATTGGCAGGGGAAAATGGGATACAACATCTTGCTGCATCTGCTGCTTGGTGTGGAGTGACGATAAGAAAGTGATTTGACATAGTTGGAGCCACCTCAAAATCAATTGCATGGGCGGGTCTCCTGGAGAAGGGGTGGGTGTCCCTGCTGCTCAAACACTTCCACTTGTTTTCTCTCAGTGAGCATCCTCCCCTCCGTGAGAGTGGGGTGGACATGACACATGCTGAGAGAGCAGAACACTGCACATGTCTAACTTTGGCAGGTTGCTTTGGCCCTGACAACACACTGATGTTCAGGATCTCTCATTTCCAAGAGTTTGTGCAATGAGAGCTGCCCTCTGAAAACAGATAGCACGATTACAGATGGAAGGAAGGCACCGAATCAAAGCTCTGCTCAACAAGAGAAGAACTTCAGAAAAACCAACCCACATTTTAGTGTCCATTTGGTAAACAAACTTCCTGAAGGCTTCCTGCAGGGGCTTGAGGTGGATTCTACATCAGTCATCTCCATTTCTCAAAATAAAGTGGTGACGATCCTAATTTACCACCTTGCTGCCATACACAGAATTAACACAGCACAGACCAGAAGCAAGAATGGAGATTAGCACCAAATAATACAGAAATTCTAATTATGTCCAGAGATGTATCGTTCAGGTAGTTTGAAAGCCTTTTTTTCTGGTTCCCCTTGTATAAAGATTTCTCCAACCAATTTCTTACCTTGAGTACATTTGGATATTAAAATAAACAACATAAATGTAGCTCTGCTGTAGACTTTGAAAGATTTCCTGATAACTGTTGAAACTGATGTGAAGTTTGTATTCCTCTTAAAAATATATCCTTTTTAATTCCTGCTTACATGATTGGGTCTTGAAGCACAGATACATTCAATCATCATCTTGGAGTACATCATAAATCTCTGCTCGGTATTACAGTAACAACAACAGAAAACCTAAAATGCTTCAGGCAAAACATTCAACGAGAATGTTCTAAGTAATGCTGTGTGTTGAGTGAGTTTCTGTGTGGGTGAATGGAAATCAATTTCATTCCAGTTTATGTCAAATATAGCTTAAATCGCCAAGGGACCAGGTTAAGCTCAAGCAGTACAAGACAGGTTCAAAATAAGTGTCTGCAAGAGTTCCTCTAAGGAATGCGGTGAAATAGCTCACAATTTCACACCTGTACTACTCAGCCTGAATCACAGCTTTTAGGCTGACACTTGTACTACTGAAAGAAGTTTATTATTGAACTGAGGGGGAATGCTCAGGATCTGGCTCTACTAACTTCATGCCAGGGCTACCACACAAGGAGTACTGTGCTATGCTTTTCCCTTACCTAAGACCCTTATTCCATTTGGAGGTTTAGGGGACATAAAATCATAGAGACATTAAGGTTGGGAAAGACCTCTAAGATCACAAAGTCCAACCCCAACCCATTCCCACCATGCCCACTGATCATGTCCCTCGGCACCACATCTCCATGGTTCTTAAACACATGCAGGGATGGTCACAGCACCACCTCCCTGGGCAGCCTGTGCCAATGCCTCACCAGTCTTCCTGAGAAGAAATGTTTCCCAAAATCGCACTTTATCCACCACACTTCCTCCCAATCCTCCATGTAGCCTGAACAGACAACAGCTTCAAAAGATGGCCCAAGCCACTAACACGCATCACATCTGTACCAAATTTTGGACCTCTTGGTCTTTACAGAAATGACAGTGTTTGACTGCTTCAGATTATTCATTAGAGAACATAAATCTCCTGCTCTGGAGCTGGGAAACTTAATGTCTATTTGGAATAGTAAACAACCAAGATGATCTGACCAATTCATGCAAAGCAGAGGCCTGAGGCACACAAAGGTGACATTTGTGCACCATGCTCTTGGAAAAAGGAAGTAAGTGCAGTAGGCGCTGAGCAGGTGAAATATCTCTCTTCCACTTCTTTTCAATCTTCCTATGTTGAGAGGAGTATCAGGCATGAATCTCACAGCACTGCTGGCAGCAAAAATTAAGCAGTTTGGAGGTGCTCTAGGGATCACAGCACATTGATGGTGGTTTTGAATAGGCGCTGTGGGATAAGGACGCCTGGTAGCTCACAAGTAATGGTTCCATTTGACAACAATCCTCTCCAAAAATGCTAGGGAGGTGTTAAGTGAAGCAGAAGGAACTTGTGGGCAAAAACACACTGTGTAACAGTTTGACTCCAAAGGAAAATTACCTTTTGGACATATTAGAAGACTGCACGTGTTTTCAGCTTTTGAAAACATGCGTGTGTGGACTTTGCCTAGTGAAAACACTGAATATTAGCCCTACATATTAACCAAAATCAAACCTCCACATTATAAGTGAACATCTAACTCTTTCCAATTGAGTCAGCACTGGAACCAAGGGATTCTTAAAGAACAACAGAAACACAAACCTTGCCTCAAATAATTAAAAACCTAAAAGGGCTGTTTTAAAAACTTCAAACTTCTTCACACAATTAGCCACTGGGCCGGAGGCAGTTTCTGCTAAGTGGAGCCTGTTCTTTTCTCATCCATGCACCACGCTTCTTCCTTCACCTCTGCCTCGTATGTTTTCCCATCTCGATTTCTGCAATGCTGCTGCACACTGTGTTCTCACCGAAAAGCAGGTCTCAATGTCTGACAACACAACAGACACACACATCTGTAAGAGAAAGGCCTAAACCCCTGCCAAAATGCCTTTCGTGTACCAAACTGTTTTCCAACGTGATACTGCAACTTTTAGCTATGTTTTCCCAATGAGGTATCTCACCATTATGTTTATTTCTAATCAGTGACTAGGCAACTCATCTTCACATAGCAGTTGCTCTGCAATCACTTTACAACAGCACTCATCTCAAAGATGAGGGTGGGAATGCTACAAAAAAGTTTGCAGCACAGGAGGGGGCCATCAGGGAAACAGTGAGGAGGGCTCCTCTCCTGTTCTCTTGGCAAGTTCATGGAGATATGCTGGTTTAGATATTGCATTTTTCATCATTAGCTGGATGCTAAAGTAAGTGGAACACAGTATTTTCAAGCTTGCTTTTACACTATGCTACCAACAAAGCGTGTGTATTACAAGATGCATGTAAAACAAGTACACAGAAATTAGATTAAGGGGGAAGGATGACAGTAGAGTTATCTAAGCAGTCCATGATCCCCTATTTTCTTTATGTTAAAGAATAATATCAGACACATAACCAGATAAAGAAAGCAGAGCCTCCAGGTAAGAGCAAAATCAATGCCAGCTTTCTTTCTAATGTACTCCCAGATCACATCACTTTGCATCCTGCAAAACCCAGCTTCATGCCCATGAAGGCTGATGCTCATTTGCCTACAGTTACTGTAAGGGTGAAGGAAGAAGCAAAGGAGGCATGGCCTATGAAACTGCTCTGTGAAGCCAGTAAGACTTGAGTTTTAAAACTGCTGACCTACAGCAGCAGGTGTGGTGGCTTCCAAAAGCCATCTTGCTCCTTTGGGTTGCTACTCTGGCAAGAGGGTTAAGATAAAATTGTGCCAAGGGAGGTTCAGGTTGGATATTAGGAAACATTTCTTCTCAGAAAAAGCGGTGATGCATTGGCACAGGCTGCCCAGGGAGGTGGTGCAGTCACTGTCCCTGGAGGTGTCGAAAAACTGGGGAGATGTGGCACTGAGGGACACAATCAGAGAGCATGGTGGTGGTGAGTTGGGGCTGGGCTTTGTGATCTTAGTAGTCTTTCCAACCTTAATGTTTCTATGATTCTATGATTTTACCCTCTCAAGACAGGAAGAAGCATTTCCTAAGGCAGCCAAGCCTGACCATCTGTAGTATCTTCACCCTTTTGCCTAACCCCCAGATCACTGTGTGCTTACAGTTGGGCACCTGCCCTTGCTGAACTTGTCTTGGAAGCACATGCTGTGCAGTCTGGAACTGGAGGTGGCGAGCAGCAGGGCTAGTGCAGCCATCCACACCAGACCACGCTGAGCTGGCTCCCACCACACGACAGCTGAGCTCGGCTGGCCTCCATGCATCACTGATGGCTCTGCAAGAGCACAAGTGCCGGTGGTGGGGCCTGAGGTGTGACAAGCAGAGAATCACAGGTTTTCCAAGCAGTGCTTCACACCCCAGTGAATGCAAATGCTCGCTGCTCTGGGGCTCGGGCTATGGACATGCCGGTGACTGCATCAGGACACCACAGAGCTATGTTCGCAGAGGCTCCTCCTGGAGCAGACTGCTCCTGTTGTACCACCACGCACGCATGGCCAGTGATCTGTGGGGTCTGCTGGCAGCTCCTGAAGGTCCAGGGCTTGGCAGGCATCACTCCCACCCCTTCTGTGCTGGCAGAGGTAGTGCCAAGCAGGCCCCACATTGGATGCATTTCAGAAGGCGAGGGAAAGGGGAGGGCTGGACTGCAGCACAGCTTGTGAGCCACCACGATGTCCTTCCACAAATTAAAAGGGCCATCAGCTTGTTCTGCACTGCTTATTCAGCAGCATCAAGGTTAAAATACCTTCTCAGCCACCCGATAGTGATGTTTTCAACTAGGGGTTGGCAGCAGAATATAGAGAGTTTTCCACTCACCCAGCCCTCAGGTTTTACCCCATCCTCCCAGCAGTTTTGGGCTTCTGCAAAGTTTGCTCGTTGTATTCTGTGTGCGATGTGAAGGGGACCATGGCAAAGTAGGCGTGAGCGCTGCAGAAGCAGCGCTGTCACATTCAGCTTAGTCACGGTTACAGATTTTTTGTGTGCTCGAACATGTCACATTTTGAAGGGGAAAAAAATAAAATCCTCCAGTAGCTTAAAGAAAAAACGTATTTTCCTTCATCGTGCTGTTCTAGTGAGGGGAGAGGCAGTTGAGCTCTACTCCCCCGAAGATGTCAATTTCTGTCTGAAAAGTGATGATGCTCAAAATCTCTTAACCATTTCCCTTGAAGCGTCGGTTCTGAATATGAATAAAAATTATGAAAAAGAGAAGCTGTCCATTTATAAAAATTATTCCAAGAAACTTATTTTCATACTCTGAGAAGTCATTTAAAGACAGAACATCATTACACATCTACAAATCCTACATAAGCATAATGAAAATAGCCACGTCAGTTTTCACATCTACTTCCACTTTTCCACATGCAATTGAATGGATCGATATCATCTGTCCGTGTCACAATCCAAATTAAATACCCTTCAACTCACAAGCTTAGGGGCATGGTGGCTGTTCATGGGCTCACAAACTGGCATTTGTATCCCTATGCTCAGATGCAGATGGACTGCATCTGACTCTATTCTATCGGTAAGATGTAGTTTGATATTTTTGACATTCCTTTTGCAAGAACTACTCTTAGACCTAAACTAAAGTACCTGGGCTCAAAGATAGCGAATGCTGAAATCAACACTGATAAATAGAGAACACCAACTCTTAAGCAAAGAACAAAGAGAATTAGTAGTTGCATTAGTAAATGCAGTAAGACATGGGCAAGAAAGAGGCTTCTGAAGCATGGAGAAGATTACCCCAAGCTACTGACACACAGGGAATCTCCACAGCAAACAAGCAAAGCTCCTCTGAGTTGCTAAGCTAAACAAAAGGACAAGGGGAGACGGAGTTCTGCACAGTGCTCTCGGTACCCTTTGGCAATATGAACCACACTGTGAGGCGCTGGCTGAGAGACATACGTGAGAACAGGAAGGGATGGAAATACTACAGGTGTGGTTTATTAAAAATAGTGAGCACCTCCATGAAATAAGGAAACGAGCACAATTGTCTTTCTAATCATCCAGAAACTCAGGCATTCACTTTCAGTACAGTACAGTGTCTTTCGCTTTTAATTGTATTTTTTCCTGGCTTTGCCATCACCACCTGCTATTCCATTTGACAGCTTTGCCTAACAATAGGCTGTGCATAAATGTGCTAATTTTGCAGGGTTTAAAAAAATCAAAATCAAATCCACACTTACTGCAATAGGGCTCTCTGCTAAGGGGACCCTGGGTCTAGCATCCTCTCCCCTGTGGCCATCAGTGAAAGACTTTTGGATTACAGCAGGAACCAACCAGTCGTATATTTCAGCAACTCGCCCCTCCAAAATTGAGAAAGACACATTGTACTCTGGAGGGGAATCTTAAAGATCCTACATCCTAATTAAACAAATTGCTAGTCTAAAACCAGAAAGGAGACAGAGAGTGGGGTTTTTTTTTTGTTTGTTTGTTTGTTTTTTGTTTCAGCAATGCGCTTTGTAAAGAAAGCACCAAGATGAAAGAAGCTGGCTCTGCCATCAAAAACTCTTATTTTAACCTGATCAAATGCAGGACAGGGGTCGCTGGTGCAGGCAAGCAAGCTGGGCTCCTTAAAACAACATGGATCACTCCGTGCATGTTACTGCCAACGTTATTGCCATCCAGATATAAATATGTACATGGACTATCATTTTCTTGTAACAAATGGTAAAAGATATCCTGGTGACAGAGAGGCAGTCATGGAGAAAGGATTACTTTATCACCTACCTATGACTATGTTTCCCAAGCAACGTTCTCGCCAATCAGATGCCCTGGGTGATCATTAGTTCTTGCACATGGCAGCAATGAAATTGTCCCTTAAAGTAAATCATTCAAGGATTTTTATAATCTGAAATAAAATTTTCTAATATTTTTTTCCTAAGTTTTCCAGGTTTAGGGTTTTAATCTTTTATTATTTATTGTATGGCAGTTGTGAAGGGCATGATGAGAAGCTCAGTGTAAATAGTTGACATTGGGGGATCGGTGCACAATAATGCTGCATTTAAGACATTAATGATTTTTTCCTTTCTCTTATAATCTCAGTGCTCTTTTTGAGGGTATTCAATTTGAACAAAACCCAATAATAGTAAAACAAAACAAACAAATGCTACTCTTTGGCTTTTGTGTATATTCCCACCTTGTGGCTAAAGCTGCTGATAAATATTCTTTATAAATTGGACTGAAAGAGGAGAATGGAACATATATATTCTTTTTTTTACACTTAAAGTATCAAATTTAAAAGAACACAATTCTTGACTGTCTGAGGTAGAGTATTCCTCTATCTTTGTACTCCCGAGGATTTATTGCTCTTTTTAACTACGACCAACACAATTTAACCTTTGCTATCTTCACCTCTGGTAATTTTTTCTGTCCCACCAGAGCCTGAATTACATGCTAATCATAGCAAAATACTGGACATTCTCTTAACTGTGGGCTTAAAAATAATCCTCTTTCAATAGAAAAAGACATAAAATATCTCATTAGACCAATAGCACTACCAGGCACAATCCATTCTAGGGTACAAAAAAATCTATGCTATGCATCACTTCTTCCTACCTACATTTTCCAGACATCTGGAACTCAGAAACTGAGTGCTTTGTTGTGAGCACCTATTGCTGAATGGAAAGTAGATGCCATATCCTTACTAGGCCTATTTGTACTTGATTTTAAAAAGCAGCCATATTGTATTTGGAGCGCAATAATGTAAAGAAACCTACAATAATAACTGATTGACATGAAATGCTCTGAAGTCAACGTGTGCTTACAGGATCTGGTCCACAGCAGCTTTTAAATCCTTCAAAACCATGCTCCATCCTTGAAAGAAGGCAGCTGAGGCTCTCCCTAGCACTACAAACCATTCTGTGTCCTTCACAGCTTTTTTATCTGCTTGACTGTATGTCCTACGTTAGGACCACATCCATACACTACTAAGGACATATAATTCATCCCAAATGATCAAGGATAATTATATGCTTAAAGAGCAATATGCAAAGGTTCTCCTACAGATAATTAAGGAGAAAACTCACAGCTCACCCATGTGGGAAGTTAGCCAGGAAGTGCAGACATACTTTGGGAATTCATCCATTATTTATAATCTGCAGTGTCTTGTCAAAAACCTAAATGAAAAGTTAAAGCTTTAACACATTCTCTAGCATACTGCTGGGCCATCACCTCCCATTAGTTTTAAAGTAACACTCCCATTGGGCCAGATTCATCAGAAGGTTTCCTGGCACCTGCTTAAACCCTCCGGACCTCTCTGAAGAGTCAAAGCTCAAGGAAGCTCCTAATCAGCCACAGTCACTGCCCTCACCCTGGGGTTCTGCCAGATGTGCAAAAATGCAGATTCACATCCAGATGTGAGCCTAGTCGTCAGCCTTGAATGAACATACCTCGGACATCCAGGCAGCACTTTCCCCATCAGCTCTGACAGTATGCTCATACAGGTGCCCTAGGTCTTACCCTTGTGATAAGTTTTCCACCAATGTGCATGGATGCCGTTAAATGTGATCTCAACCTGACCACCAGAACTGAGCCATGGTGTTACATACCCATGTACTACTGGTGACAAAATAACACCATTTCTTGTTGGCACCATGAACATCACTGCTTTGTTTTTTTTTTTTTTCCATAGTAAACAATTTCCCATTCAATTTTCCTTTTCTATTAAAAACAAAAAAACACCACAAGGTTATAATTTCCACTGTAGAATGACCCTACAGTATTTCAATTAAAATAGCTCATCTTTAGACCCATTTTTTTTTTTCTCCCGGACACCCCTACACTTCTATTCACAGCTGAGGCGCAAAACTCAATTAGTTATTAATTGAGGCATGTTAAAATTCATTAACTCTGTGTGTGAAGCTTAAGCTATAATTAACTGTCTTCCCAGGCTTTTGTTCTTTAATCTCCAGGTAGAAGGTCCCATTGTTAATAAGAAAGATAACGCATAATCCTACAATCTCTCTTGCGAGTAGATGGCTCAGTTCTGGTGGTGGCAATGTGACATTAACCCCAGCAGGGACTTCTCATGTTAATGGTGTCCTGTCAGATACTGTGTGCCATTGTGTGCTGTGTGTGAATTTGAGCATATTTTGAAAGAACAAAGGCATAACAATATATATATATATATAAATATAAATTCAAAAGGTCATTTGCAACAAGCTTAATGTCTTGCTACAGTACATGTATACCAGCCTCATTACTACATGCACATCCTTCCTTCCAGCTTTGCCTCTGCAAGAATTTTCATTTTAAAGAGCTACTAAAAAAGCAGTTCAAGGCAAGTTCTTGTTTCACATATGGAACAGCATGAAGCCAGCCCTTATTTTAAAGCAAAATGAACGCAGAAATTAACTTACACGTCAAGTTCCAAGGCTTCCATTGCAGCATTCACTCAGGAATTTTCATGCATTTCTGTACTTCTCAACTCGCTATATGGTTGCGCAAGCTTGGAAGGAAGCAACTCAAACTACATTAACACATGCCTCTTCCCAAATGGAGCTGCCTTTAGGATGGAATTTCACAAGTGGTTCAGGGGAAGCAGTTTCCTGCTTCTATTCTGGGCACCGTCTTGGGCAGAAAGAACATCCTAGCTTTAAACCTGAAGACGGAGAATGAATATAATCAATAAACAATATCAGTAAAATAACATGAGAAACTGGAATAACTGAAAAGGAAAAGAGGATGTCTTCTGCTTAATCTTTGGTTGAGATGCAGAACTATGAGCCATGGTAACAAAGTAAATAAACTACAGGTGAAGTAAAAAGATGAAGAGAAAAAAACCAAGTCGCTCTGGGAGATGGACAGCTTTTCAAGCTCAGCCACCTCTTCTTTCTTCCACACAGACTTTTTTGCAGTAATCATCCAGATACTGCGTGCATTGGAAGGACTGCTCCCAAGAGGCACAACACACAGGCAGGGACAGTGCCTGTATTCAGTGAGACAGGGAAGCCCTGCCTTTAGTTCCAGGCCTGCAGCATTTCTCCATATCTGGGAGGTGAGCCGTAAATACATTTTCTAAAAGTCAGAAGTTTCCACTTGGAAGGTCGGTGAGTTGGATGACACTAGGGCATTCCCTCCCTGCAACACTTTCACTGCCTGGTGTGGCAGACAAGACTGGGGAGAAGGTCTGAACAATGCTGCTCTGAGGTCCATCCTCCTGTCAAGCCCTGGGGTGATGAGGGCAGAGCCCCAGCACCAGCCTTAAATGGAGGATTTGCTTCATCAAAAGCAAAGTTTCCCATTGAAGGTTGGACAGCCAGGGCAGGTCAGAGCAAGGAGTGACGGAGCCAGGACTCTGTTTCCACTCTTTCCTCCCGCCCCCTCATTTCTGCAATGTGCCAGCCTACACATTGGAGCTGGCACAGAGGGAAGGAAGTCTGTGCCAGAAAACAAGTCTGGTGCAGATTATTTCCCTGCTGGAGCAATGAGGAAGCCATAGAGACTTTGGGAGTCACAATATGGTTGCTAACCCCTTTCCTGCTGCAATGCAATTGTGTGCTGCTTCCAATGAGAGCTGAACTATCTGTAGGGCCATCCAGAAGGAGAAATCCAAGTCCCGACCCCAAGACATCTGGGGGAAGGGCTGTTTTCTGCTTGGAGCTGGAAGATGCAGCAGCAAAGGAAAAGGAAACTGGAAATCAGAATGCACAGTCAAGAAAATCCAATTTTTGCAGTACTTTGTATGTGTGCTACAATTCGTTCAACTGTTCAGCTTTACATAATGTGAAGACACCACGTGCCCATCTACACAGACATGCATTTGACCAGGTGACCTGCAGCTCTGTCTTGCTACAGCATTGAACACCCCAAATCCACAGTCGAGGTCTTCTGTCCGCATGTCCGTGACACCACATGATCAACTTGGTCAGACACAGCCTCACCCACCTGCTTCTCCCTTCCACTTCCTGACAAGGCCGTGCCATGGACCTGCAGATCCCAGAGGGCTGAAGCTCACACAGCTGCTTTAGGCTTGGAGTCAGTTTCAAAAAAGTCATGAAGAATTCATCATTTCTCTGCTTTGAGGAGTCAGGGAAGCAAACAGGAAAAAAAAAAAATGGCAGCGACTTTGCACAATTTGTCACATGCCTCTGTATCAATCACAAACGTCCTATCCTCATAAGCTGGAAAAATAGCGTTAATACCAATATTGATGATGTTGTCAAGCCTTCACAATAGGTGCCTGACAGCAGTATGTAAGCCAGAGATATGTATCTGGCAATCAATAGCTTGCAAAGTCTTACGTAGAAGCAGCCACTCAATGCAAATGCAGAAGACACGACGCAAAACGCCTGCCTTGCTTTTTTTTTTTTCTAATATTGGAAGGATTCATGCTTAAGGGAATTACCTACCTCAAAATCTGCTAGAAATGTGTGGTTTTTTTTTCACAGAAGAAGACCAAAACAATTAAGCTATCATTCTGCCAACGAGCATCTGGGGTTGAGAATTAGCAGTTCTGTGTTAGAAGAGGAAGCTGAACAGAAAGCAGAGAATGGTAACAATCTTACGACACTTCCAGCCCAATGCGCTGGGAATACTATGCTGAATTTGATCGTCACTTCTGGGTTTTCCTCATGCGGGCCTCTAGACCAACAGATCCCCTTATCAAGAAGCCTTTTTTTGCTCCAAATCCAGGTGGCTTCATTACTCTATCAAAATATTAATAGTGATGTTATAAGATCAACATTTGTTTTGCCAAGTGCAATGAATAATGCAAAGAGTACCACCTAAAATCATTATTATTTTATTTAAATCAGAGGCTGAGAACCACCCTCCGATCCCGTGCCAAAACTAGAAGAAAATGAAGTGCGTTTAGAGCTGGTGAAAGGTAATGGATACAGAGGCACAGAGAATGAACTGCGTAATTTATCAACAGAATGCAGAAAGTCAGCAGCCACACCACATTCCCCAGTCTGCCCCTACCAAATATGCCATTTTTTAATCTCCTTTCACCTTCAGAGCCTGTGTACTCCAGCAGATGAAGAATGCTAGTTTCTAGAAGAAAGAGGTTTTTTGGTTTCCTTCTTCCCAAAAGCAGTGACCCAAAAACTCTATCATTAGTAACAATAATTAAAAGGTGCCATAAGAGGGAGTGTATGGATGATTGCCACTAAAAGGAACATTCTCATTAATTTATTACAGATTTTTAACTTGGCTTCATTAGGACATGTCTGATGAAGGCCATTTAGGACTCTGGGGATATTCGTGTATTTCACTGACTCCTTTGGTGTTGTCATGAGGTAGGAAGGCAAGAAAGATCTGTTGGCTAGTGCACAGTTTTGCATGTATAGCCAGGGAATTTATCAGCTTGTCAGTCTTCTAATCAAGCAGAAGTGCCCTCTTGAAAGTGAGGATCTGATTGCTTCTATAGCTATTCAAACATGGGCACTGAACGCTGGTTTCTCCAGTGCAAGGTCAATTGTTATCTTTCTAAACCTGCCAGCTTTTGAAAAGCTACAGAAAGACAGGGATACTTGAAGTGAGGTGCTACATCCAGCCTGCCTACAATCATCTTCTGCTCACCAAGCACGTGGCAGCTGAAGAAAGCCACCCCCAAACCTTTCAGCACAGACTTTCTGCATGCCTGATTTTAGGATGAGCCCCTCTGAGGCCCAAGTGGTCCTTCCATCCTTTCCAGTCGCACAAAGACCCTACCCTAGTGTGCTCCTAAAGACTGCCAACAGATAGGCTATCTCAACAACAACCATCCTTCACTGGCACTTGGGCACCGTATTCTGTTCAGTTTCTTAGGAAAAACTAGCTTTCCTGATTTTTCTTTGACAGAAATCTCTGAACTTTGCTCTTAACTTCTGGAGGCTTTAAATTCTGGAGGTTTTCAAGAAAAGGGTAGATGTGGCACTGAGGGACATGGGTTAGTGAGCCTGGTAGAGTTGAGTTGACAGTTGGACTAGATGACCTTTGTGGTCTTTTCTAACCTTAATGGTTCTATTATTCTATAAATATAGTTTTTAATTGGGGCACTTAAAAGACACTGCAGCTCTACAAATGACAAATAATGATGAGCACTCGGGAGAAGTTCCCTTGCTAGTCAATATCCATAAAGCAGAGTTAACTAATGATTAACAAACCTAGCAGATACTAAGTGTGCAGCCCTCTCTAATGGAGCAGAAGACAGGGAAATATTAAAGAAGTGCTAACAGCTGGCTTGTTAATACTCTGAAAGCCAATTTCCTACGTAAGACACAAATGGGAAGGCAGAATTGTAATTAAGTCTATTTTAAGATAAACAGAAAAAAAAGTCACCTAATGAATCATATCTCTTATTATACAAGTGCTTGGCAACTACTGGGCATCCAAATTTCCCTGGTTGCCCCTGTGGACTAGGAGGGAAATGCCCTGGGCTTGCTTCTGAGTTCCTGCAAGGGGCTTTCCGCAGCGGGAAATTAAATAAAGAGGAAAGGGGCCTCAGAAAGCTTTTCAGCAGATGTAAGCTGTGAACTCTCCATATGAAGCAGACCAGTAACATGAACATTCCTTTGCCATTTTCACAAAGCTCAGTAGCTGAGTGGAGAGCAACCACTTCACGGCCACAGAGGAGCATGGCAGGTGCTTGGGAGTGAGAATTAAGGCTACATCCTGTGAAGGTAGGATGTGGGCCACTAAGCCCAAGCATGTGGAGTGACTTCCAGTCCTGCTGCTATCAATGGAGGAATGGGCTTTAGGATATTCTAATACCATCATGTTAGAAAAAATACTTTCACATCAGCAGAGTTTTCAACTAAGTTGTTCTTGCTTATTAGGATCCCTCAAGAGTGCTTTGAGAGTGCAAAGGAAACTTTCTAGGGCTTATTTCACAAAAGAGAACAAACCAAAAATCGCACAAATCTGCAAATTGCTTCTGGTTTCATTTTTGTAAGCGGTAGAACTCATTCTCATTTATACTTCTCTTTTAATTGAAGACAGAAATAAAAGACTCAGACCTTTCATCATATACCATCCGGAGTGAGTTATCAGGGTTAAATCCACCCTGAATGGTAAAAGCAAATTAATCTAGGCTGATAAAGCGTGAGCATTTAGTTGCCAGGAATCCGCTAAAGCCCCAATCTGCAGAGATTTATTCCTGCACTTCATTTCAAGAACACAGCCAGCCTGCCTCCCTCCAACCCACCACAACTTCACTTTATACATTCATATATTTATTTTCTCAAGTGAAATGTAAAGAAAGAACTTTCTACATACTGCTGTCACGTTGTGCCTGCATCTAAGAAGCACATACCGGAATGATTCTTTAATTAGTTTAAAACAATGCTGAATGCATGCATTCATATTTCACCAAAGTAAAATCAGAAGTGCCGCCAGTCCTTAAGGTAAGTGTAAATTATGAGTGTTTTACATAGAAAAGCAGAATCATAGAATCACTCAGGTTGGAAGGGACCTCAAAGATCATCAAGTCCAACCACAAAGTAGAGTAAACCCAATAAAGATGAGTTGCATGTTTTATACCACTGCACTTTTGGAATACTGTACTGCATCCAGAAAAAATGCAAGTCCAGTTCAACTTTCAGTGTGATTATTTCCAAACCCAGAGATATTTTTCAGTTTGTTTGTTTTTTTTTTTAATCCCCAATCTGACAGTGTTGGGTGAGTCAGAAAGGTGAGCCGAGACTTTGGGAAAGTAAGCTGGTTACTCTACCAATGGCTTAATGCAGTCCATTTTACATTACCATCTACTCACAAGCATCCACAAGTCATTACCACATGAGCGAACCATTTCATAGAATCACCGAATTCTTTGAGTAGGAAGGGACCTTTAGAGGCCAACTGGTCCAACTCCCCTGCAATGAACAGGGACACCAACAGCAACATCAGTGTGCTCAGAGCCCCATCCAGACTGATCCTGAATATCTCCAGGGATGGGGCATTCACTGCATCTCTGGACAACTTGTGCCAGTGTTTTATTGATGGCTCATGAACAAGTTGCCATCCACCAGTACTCCCAAGTCCTTTTCAGCAGGGCTGTGCTCTATTCTTATATCTCTAAGCCTGTACTGATAGGGGGGGGTTGTCACGACTTGGATGTGTTGAACCTCATGAGGTTCACCTGGAGCCACTTCTCAAGCCAGTCTGAGTCTCTCTGGACAGCATCCCATCCCTTAGGCATGATGACTGCATCCTATAGCTTGGAGTCACTTGCTGAGGATGCACTCAATCTCACTGTTGATGTCACTGATGAAGACACTAAAGAGCATTAGTCCAGTATTGACCCCTGAGGGACACCACTCGTCACTGATCTCCACCTGGACATTGAGGCATTGATCGCTGCTTTCTGGGTATGATCTTGCAATCAGCACCTCATCCATCAAACAGTCCACCCATTTAATCCATGTATTTCCAAACTGGAGAGAAGGATGTTGTGGGGTGCCACGTCTAAGGCCTTACCGAAGTCCAGATAGATGACATCAAAGTCTCAAAAGGCCACTAGGTTTGCCAGGCAGGACCTGCCCAATTAAGGAAGTATTTTCAGTTTAAAGCTTTTTGGCATGCCAAGTTGCCCCGCTTGCAGGAGTGCTGCTGGTGAGGGTTTGTTGAGGATCTGGCAAGCAGTGGCCCAAGGGGCTGGGCTGAAGTCTCCTCCAGCTCTAAGCAGGTTGAGATGGCCTCCCAGCCCGCAGTGTGAGGCAGTGGGACACCTGCAGTGTCACAGCCAAGGGGAAGAGACGGGGGTTTATGACTAGCATCTAAACAAATTTTATTGAGAACTTTTATGCCTGTAGGTTTGAGTAGTTTTTATAGAGAGGAGTTCTGAAAACTGCCATAAAATTTTGCCTTGGGGGTTATGATTACATTTGTATCTTTCCCAAACTTATATAAATAAAGACGACAGTTTTTACTGTAGAAGCTTAAAAGGTTAGAGAGGTATTTGGGTCTGTGATGAACCTTTTATAGATGTGATGTTATAAGAATTTATTCTTAAATATCAATAAAAAAATATATAACTTTACATTTCTTGATAAAGCAACGGCGATTAGAAGAAGAGCTATCTATGTCAAAGAGGCGTCTGCATTGCTACTGAATTTCTTTCTGCCAAAATAATGCTTCGTTACATTTTTGCTAGCTGGAGAAAATTAAATAATTTGCATCCTATCAAACTAGCAATGCTTTGTTTTCCGACACTTTGTAGTTTCCTAGTGTCAAATGCAAGTTTCACATAACAACTGATTTTCATGTGTTATGGTTATGTCATTTGGTTATGCTGGACTGGCACTACATATAATTAAACCTTTTAAATTATGTCTTATGATTTTTGATTTTGAGAAACAATACCACACAAGACTAAAAACAAAGGACTCTCTGCCATTGGGCTTACTACAGTTTCCCCTTCCATGCTTCTGTTGCTTGATGGCTTATGTTCTCCTGTGGTGGATCTCTCTCCCTTTCTTTCCCTCTCCCACACATCCAAGCATTTGTGCCCAGAACCAATTGCTCTCCAAAGCCTGGCAGTGGCAGAAGCACAAAAGCAAATTCTCCCAGTTCCAGAAGCAGTTTGTACCGGTTAAAACAAACACTGCAACTCACCTCAGGGGAGCAAGGAAAAACTCAGTGGTGGGGCTCTTTATCAAGACTAATACACTTATTCTGCAAACACAGAACAAATTGTAAAGTGAACACTCGAACACTGGAAATGAGGACTATTGAACCCACACTCCCCCCTCAAACAGAATCACAGTAGGATTTTAAATTTCATTGAAACAAATGATAATCTTATTTGTTGCAGATAGGACGACTAATTACTGAAGAAAACTCCTTCAAAGCATTCACTGTAAGCAGTTCTCTGTTTGAAGGCAGTGCATGGCACAGCGGGGCTCTGAGAGCTACACCGGTGTGGAAATACCTTCTTTATCTCAGCACCGAGTGTGCATGTTCCAAAGGAGGAGTGCTAATTAAATCTTTATGAAGTTAAGCAGTCCAAATCATACTCCTGAATGAAACTTTTTGCCTTAAAATAAAACCATACAAACTGGACACCTTCATTCAAAAACATACATTTTAAGTATTCATACTGGGTTACCACGCTTTGTAATTAGCAATAGACACAAATTAAAATGAAAATTCGAGTCTCCAAACAGAACCATAACACCAAAATCATATGAAGAAGCAGGAGGAAAAATGCCAAAAAACAGCCCCTTTTTCTTACTTATTGCTTAAAAACTCCCTTCTCACTAACCTTGATTTCCTCTCAATCAGATGCTGCTTAAAACAGAATCATATGCTCCAGCCACAGAAAAACATGGATTTCACAGCATGCCAATGGGAATCATAATATTTACATCTCTTTGTGATACTTGATTCAGAGTTAAAGGCATTTTTACTATCTTTTCGTACAACAGAGCTCTCTGCTAAATAGGATTTGAATATCCATTACCTTACAGACTTCATCTCTTCTGTTGCCTCATAATCATACACTTGATCCATGGATGCAAAGAGTTGCTAAAAATATAGTTGTATAGAAGCAGCCAGTGATGAGAAGATACCAGGTGCATGAGGCACTGTAATCAAAAAAGAAATGTGCAGGTTTGAGCCATGCCACAGAGAAACTTTTTAACATTTTTTAATCAAGAATTTCCACTTGATGCAAAATACAGTTGTATTTTAACCTTGTGCAGTGATTTGAAGCCTTTGGGGACAGTATGAAAACTTTCTTTCCAATGTTCCAGCGGTAACGTCTCTTTCTCCTTAATATTCACATTCTACAAAACATTTCAACATACATTCGAGTTCAAGAATCTAAGTTCAACATTTGCTGAAGCACTTTATCAAATAATAAAGGTTCCCCAAAAGATTACTGCCGGTTGCATTCATCAGTGGGTTTAACAGAGACAGGCAGTGGACAGGTACACTTTAAGTTACCTGGGAACTGGGTTGCTTTACAGTAACTCAAAATTAAGAGAGCTTCTAATAGCAAAAATATCATTATCAATTTTCCCTCTTTCAGAAGGAACCAAGGTCTGGGTAAAGCTGAATGACCACAGTGAGTTATACTACAATTGTCTGAGAAAGACTGCAGACACTTATTACCTGAGCTTTCCTATCAAAATAGTTTCTTTCCTCTCTTTCAAACAGCAGGATTTGCTTCCAAGAAGGCATTTGTTTTGCTTCTAAGCCTTGAATCAGCAATAGTAGCATGGGAATTAAGTTAACAATCACATTGCACACAGCAAATGTTGGCATCTAAAAGCTCATGAGAATTAATGACTGAAAATGATTCACATAAAGTATTACCTAGGGAATTAGAGAGAGATTTTTGTTAATACCTTCACCTGCTTTTCTGTATTTTGAGGTGAAGTTTAAATTATCATGATTTTGTTATTGTCTCCTTAGGTCTTGCTACTGTTATGAATTTCTAATTGTTTGGCTATAACCTGGCTTAAAGATATCACTGACTGACACAAAGTTCCACTGCAGGCAAAAATAGCATTAAGAAGCAATGCAGACCTAAAGATGGGGAGAGAGTGCTAAACTGAAATCCTCAAACTCTGGACCTGAAAACTTTCCTTTCAAAAGGAAAGAGCTCCCTTGCCCTTGTTTTCTACACCACCAAAACCAAGGACACAAAACTTCACTAAATAGCCTTCCAATAAACTCTTCTAGGTACCTGGAACAACATATTTTACATATATTGACTGGCCTCAAAGGACTGTAGCAGCTAAATATTGCCCAAGGGTAAGAAGAGATTCAGAGAGAGTGAAATATTGCCGGGAGGTGGAAGCTAAAGGCAATATGCACAATCAAAGGAGCGATTGTTACCTTAGGCCATTTTCCTGCCACTGTCTCCAGGGATAACCAGAGTTTGTTTATCGCCCTTAAAGTGTTTCTCTGGAAGCTGAAGAGTTTCTGCAGCAAGGACTTAGTATATAAACACCACACATCTGCAAGGAAACTTGCTGCTTGGAAGCCTTTGGAGGAGGCAGTGGGCTCTTCGAGCTGCTGCACTGGGATTCGGTCCCCAAAGTTGAAGTTACAAGTGTTCAAGCACATGGTGAGCCTGCAGTTATTTGTCAGGAGTTGAGCCACTCCATCTGACACCCCCTCTGAATGGGAGATGCGGGCGCTGTATTCAGGGCTGTGGTTAAATTGGTCATAACACCACTACCACACAGTGAAACGTCTCTGCCTTGGCAGGGTAATGGGATTGCCCAATGGCTGAAGAGCAGACCACAGCAGAGAGAGAGCAGAATGGCAAGACCTCAGGCAGCTGCTGTAGTCTGGGCTGCTGCAAACATGCTTTTGGGCTCCAGGGACAGAAAGAGCTTCCTATAGACAGGAATTCTGCCACCATTCACTGGTGGAGTCACCATCCCTGAAGATTTTCAAGAACAGCAGAGACGTGGAAATGAGGGGGCATGTTGGTGATTGGGTGATGGTCAGATTTGGTGATCTTAGAGGTCTTTTCCAGTCTTAATGATTCTGATTCTATAGTTCATTCAGCTCATTCTTAAGTGTTTGAAACACTTCCATCTCCCCATGAATACATTATTCAATCTGCAAAATCCCGATTATTATTCTTTTTTTTTTTCAATTTGATGAAATATAGAATTTTTGCATTAGCAGGTGGAATATCAGATCCTTCCCATTCAGATACCTGTGAAGAGCTGCTCTGTTTCCCATTCCGTGAACTGCTGCATTTAGAGCACAGAGCTATCAAGTTCTAGAAGGGCAAACCTGAACACCAGCCGGCAAAGTTTAATACTGATGGTGTCTTCTGGCAGTTTATTACACATTTTAATAAGGCCTGACTGCTAAAGCACTCAATAACCTTCATAACTCAGCTCTAAATGAAAGCCGGCAAACATCAGCCCTACATGGGTGCTTAATGGGAGAAAACTGATTTGCGTTTTGTTACAAATGCACCACGGGCACTGTGTCACGCAAGCAGAAGGGGTGTTTTAGTTAACCTTTAGGTTTTCCTCATTAAACTGAGTAGCTGCCACGTAGAAAAAAAAAAAATAATCCTGTCTTTTGAATTGATTGTGACATGACAAAGAGCTAAATGCTGATTTACTGTGTGGCACAGAACCCACAGTCCAGGAAGAATCAATTTTTATAGGCTTGTTTGTTTGTCTAGATCGCTCTTGATTAGCACTGCCATGTAAAAACATCCAAAATATGCAGGATAATGATGGAAAGTCATGCTCCATTTATACCCTAGAGACACCAGCAAGTGCAAGGCAAGCCAGGAACACATGACACTGTCCCAACCAGAGAACCAAGGAGTGAATCCAGCTTCATGGTCTGAATGCAAGCTGGGGGACAAGAGGCAAAGCAAACGTCACTGTGCTACTGGGGCGTGTCCAGAAACAACACAATTAAGAAATGCCAAATAAAACAAGTAGCAGCCAAAACAGAAACTTTTCAGAATGCCTTCATACAGTTTTGAGTTGTTTCTTTTTATTTATTTGATTTTTAAAAAGAGCGGTTTGATTCAGGCTTGCTTATAGTATTTTCTCATGCTATGAGACTACAGATCTCCAAGAATTAAGCCAGCAGAATGGGATTCTGCACATTTCCAGATCTACTCTCGGGCTGCAGAATGAAGTGCCAAGGCTGGGAAGTCAGCTCCAGTGACCACTTCCAGAGGACCAAAATAGTGCTGTCCCATGGTACCATTTGGAGGGATTTGAATAACATCAGCCTAATTTCTTGCCATTCCAGCTGCTCTGAGCAGGAAGGAAGGAGAGAAATGCCCCAGAGGAATGGGGAGGTTCATGCAAGCCCCCACCCCCTATCCCTGCTTCCTTCTAAGTTATTTTTCTCCCTATACTTACCAACAAGCAGCGCCAGTTGTGTGAGACCACCCAAGGGGCACCATCATGTGGCTGTTACCACAACAAGAAGTAGAATCTTAAATCATTAAGGTTGGAAAAGACCTCTAAGATCACCAAGTCCAACCACCAAGCCATTCCCACCATGTCCACTAACTATGTCTCTCAGTGCCACATCTCCTCAATTGTTGAACACCTCCAGGGACAGTGACACCACCACCCCCCTGAACAGCCTATGCCAGCGCCTCACTGCTCCTTCTGAGAGGAAACACTTCCTAACAACCAACCAGAGCTTCCCCCTGGCACAACATAAGGACATTACCTCTCTTTCTATTGCTGTTATCTGAGAGAAGAGACTGACACCTACTTCACTACAACCTCCTTTAAGGGGTTGTAGTGAGCAGTGAGGTCTCCCCTGAGCATCCTCTTCCCCACACTGAACAATCCCTGTTCTCTCAGCTGTTCCCCTTAAGACTTATGATCCAGACCCTTCACCAGTTTCCTTGCCCTGAAGCAATAATGCAGCAGCACCAGCACCTCCTCCAGGTCTGACCTCCTGATTCCCCATGCAGGGTGTACAAACAAGATGATGAAGACTTTGGAGAGGAATTTTTGCCAGCATGTATCTTTTTATTATTGTTACAGGTTGGCATCTCTAAAGAGCAAGGAGTGGGTGCCAAGTTTATTACTACCCAAGTTTTATAATTTACAACCTGTGCAACGGAAGGCTGAAAACACAGCAATTTCACAGGGTAATTCTGGGAAGTAACTATCCTACAGCACCAATTATTAAAACCACTTGCACACATTAAAGCTATGAAGATTAAAAATATAGCACATTTGTCATTAAATATGTATGAATTCATGTAATATGTATTATATACCAATGCCATGGCCAGCCGCGTGTGCTTCAGCACAGCCCCATGGAAGAACTGCAAACCCCAAGTCCCAGATCAGCACGCATTTTGTCAAAGCCGAGGAACAAGTTTGTCATGCAAAATAAACACAGATGTTCCAAGCACTGACTGTAGCTTTCGGGCAATGGCTAGGAAAAGAAAGTGCTTTAGGAAAATATGCCTCTCAGTGCAAGTCTACCGTCTCTGCACATACTGTACTTCAGCATCAGCTGAGGCTGGATGAGTCATTTAAAGGACATATCCTGTTGTTGTTTTTAATTTGGTTTGCTGTTCATTGTATTTTTTCCTCAATGCTCTGTCTTGAAATGTATTCAAATGGCTCCCCATCCTGATGTGCCTGGCACGCTCTGGTGACACAGGCACTCTTTTGCATGTTGCTTACTAAATCTGCTTCTCGTTTTAGAAAGGCTAGAGTTTATTAGCACCTCAGGCCTTGCTTTGCTTTTTTATTGTAATTGTTTTCCTCTACTCCCTCATTCAATTCCCCTGAGGAATGAATCACTTTCTATTGTGCTACGCACAGGAACATCTTTCTGCTTTTCTAACTACTGCATGTGATGCTCATGGTCTAGGTACATAAACACAAGTACAAACCATAGAAACATAGAACCTTTAAGGTTGGAAAAGATCACTGAGGTCATCCAGTCCAGCCATCAACCCATCACCGCCATGTCCACTAAACAGTGCCACATCTACATATCTACACAACTGCATATGCACATGTGTGCAGACACACGGTGGCATCAATCAACATTCACACCAGTGTTCATCTTGAGATAAAAGTACAGTCAGTGTTTCCAAGTAGAAATAATATTTATTTTGGCCAGGAAATAAAGTTCAACTGAAGTTACACATACATATATATTTTAATTTTGATCATGCCTTTAATGCATTTTTAAAATGAATCTCCACACCTGCACTGAGAAATGCAATGGGCTGCCTGACTTAGAGTACTAGGTGCCTAAGCCTTAGGGAAGGGCAAAATGCTCTGGTCGCATGAGATGGATCTCCACATGAAGATTCATTTTTCCCCTAGCCACGGGGTCCCATGGGCTTCTTTCTTCTCTGCCTTAGTTACTCAGAATGGTAATATCATGAAGATGACAATTCATATGCAGTTATCATACAAACTACCATTGCTGAGGCTCACAAACACACAAACTACTCTCAAAGTCACTGTCATCATGGGGGCCAACACACCAGAAGGAAACCACCTGCGCTGCTACCTGCTGGCCCTTTCACCTCCCTGAGACAATGGGATACTCCACTATACTGGAGTATGATACTCCATACTCCAAATTTTACTCCAAAATTTGACACTTTTTACACCAAAATTCAACACACTGTTTGAAGGACGAGGGGTTGATTCTGCTGGAGGATCAAACTGGTGACACAACCCCACAATACTTTCCTGTATTGTTATAGTCCTGCTGGTATCAGTCTCATGACAAAAGCAATCCGGTAATCAATGGCATGCCAAATGGATATCAATACCTATTTAAAAGCTCCTTCAGGAATTTGCATAAAACCAAGTTGATGGAAAGTAGCTGTTAGGGGAAAGCCACAGCCAATCTCTCATCAATTCATACCTGTAAGCTTTGCAACTTTCTTCATTTGTGGCCCTTCTCTCCCCCCCCTCCTTTCTACCCCTTTGCAAAAAGTATACTCAAACTGCCACCACTCATTACCACATGCAGATGAGCATTTAAGAACCCATGAAATATATTTTCTAAGAAAAATATCATTATATTCATGGCTATATTGTTTTCAGTTTGGAAAGCATCTCCCAGAGACTGTTTCTCATCCTTACCATCTGATGCTCTTTTCAACTTCTTGTTTCTTTGACTTCAGCTCAGCGTACAACATTGGGTGCTACACTGACTAAAAACCAATGAGCATTTGAGTCTTCTGACACTGCTAAGAGGCATTGGAAGGGAGGGAACAACTCCATCTGCCACAGCCTGACTAAGCAGAAGATGTCCAGACTGCACAATCAAACCTAATGAGGAAGTTTCCAGGTTCCTCTAACTCATTGCAAAAGATAAACCTATTCCTAAGTTAAGACAAGACAATCCTGCATTGAAAAATGCACTTCAGGCTTAGGAAGGGTTAAGTCCAGAAACCATCAACAACAACCAAAGAACACCCCAAAACCCCACTGAACTCCAAAGATTGTTAAACAGCTGCCCAGGCTCTGGTTGAATTCTATTCATCTGTCCTGACTGAGGTACCAAATCAGCAGTGCATTAGGCAAACAGTGAGTTCACATATATGCTAAGCTTGGTGTCTTCATAACCATCCTAATACCAAAAGGCCCAATAGCGTAACTGCAGCAGTGAGCAGTGCTATTTTCAGCAGCATAGTAATGCCTGTGAAAGCCCTCGCAGGGCTGCTATGTTGTCAGGCACTTTACATCAATGTAATTTAATTCAGTTCCCTGCCCTAAATAAGCTTTTCTGGCATATGCAAGTGTATGCTGGTAAAGCTGTCTGCGCAAGGGAGATTTTTTGCCCCATTGTAATCATGCCACAGATTCAGTGGCAGACCTGCAATAGGAGAACAAACCACTTACTGCAGAACTTAACCAACTAAACAAAACTATGCAACAGAGCATGCATTTCTGGCATCAAGTAGTGAATTTGCCTGGAACTTTGAATAGAATCAGCCACAGATGAGGGAAATAGGAACAAATAAAACACTGAGAAACTTCAGTAACATCAACGGGTGCAGGAAGCCTAGGATACTTGCAGAGATCTACTGTGAATAGAGAAAGAGGTTAAATTTGTCAAGCAAATGACTTGCAGAGCATTCTTCTCCCAGCTCCAGCTAGCAGAAGTGAGCCTGAGACAATGGGCAATTCATTACCCACACATCTCTGTCTGAGCAGGGCAACAGAAGTCATTTGGCGTCTGTAGACCTAATTAGGTGTCATTAAATGGACCGATGCTCATTTTCCTGCTGCACGATTGAAAAGGCAATTTGTGTGATGCAGTTGCAGAGGTAGAAGCTCTAAAATCTGCTTCAACTTTGTGTGGCGTTTGCAGCCAGAGTAGCAGCAAACTTGGGAAGCAGGGATACACATCTGAGCAGGTTGTGTACATAAGACACTGGATGCAAGTGTGCACAGCTGCTGACGTTCATTTTGCTATTGAAAGCAGCATGCTCCCACAACACATACTGGAGGGAAGGAAGCATAAAATCCCAACATCTGGAGAGAAACCTCCATAAGGAGATATTTTACATCTTTTTGTGTTTTACGCACTGCTTCTCATTACAAGAAAAGAGCATAAGCCACAGCCTGTCGGGGTCAAGGCAGCATTTCCTGGAGAGTCATTCAAGTGCTTCATAGGTGTTCAACATAGGTGTTCACTGCCTTTCTGCACAGCCTGGAGGCATCCAAATGGAACGTGATGCTCAACGCCTCTGCTCAGGCACGCGAACTGCTGCTGGTGTGGCTTCAGCAGGCTCTGCCTGTGCTCCCCATGGCCTCCACAGTCAATAAAAAGAAGTTCATGACACCTCCTGCTTCCCTGCCTAGGTGAGTGCCTTTTTTACTGAACGTTTGAACCAGAGCCCCAAAAAACAACTCAGCATTCTAGATCTGCTCCAATGCACAAACTGCTCAGATTAGATTCTGCTATTTCCAGCCTCGTAGAAAAGACCTGTTTGTGGTTTGGGGAGGCACCTTAAAATACAGGTATATACATATTTTTCTATCCCTAAAACAATTTCCCGTTTGGTTTTCTTTGTACTTCAAGTATTTACCAAAGCACTGGAATAACTGATGCTGTTACCTCAATGGGCACTTCTTTCCTGAGGGGTAATGCAAAGGTATGATGTAGGGATATTTTGGACGCAGACCCAGTTTTTGTCTTGGGGGAAGGAATGTCATGTGATGGTTATTAGGTGAGTTAGTGCTAGAGGCCTGGAGCAACCAACATCTTCAGAATCACAGCTAGTTGAAGTGCTGTATCAGATCTATGAACACTCCAACTGATCACACTGAACCTAGC